>OY977943.1:10145833-11542500 GCA_963854355.1 Epinotia brunnichana
GTGGTTCGATTGCCATACAAAACGTCATTTGACATTCGCAGGCCAACGGCGTGATATTTTAAGAAACTTATGTAATTAACTTTCATAAATTGGCTTCCCATTTGCGCCAAATTCCCCCTTTCCTAGAATAAACGTGTATAAACTAGATTAATTTGAGAAATTGGTTTGGGTCGTGATATTTTGGGAAAACTATTTTTCTCAAATTAATCTAGTTTATACAAGTTTATTCTAGGAAACGGGGAATTTGGCGCAAATGGGAAGCCAATTGATGAAAGTTTGTTACACAAGTTTCTTAATATATCACGCCGGTAGCCCGCGAATTCAAATAACGCTTTGTATGGCAATCGAACCACCTTAACATTGAATATGAGAGGAAATATGTTAGAGTAAGATAGGACGAAAAAATGCAAAACTTTACATAAGTATGTAAGTTGTCTTCTCTTCACTCATTTTGCGGTGCCCAATAGGGTCCGCAATTAAGTTTCAATCTCATTACTTAGCAACTAAAACTTAAGTTTACCTAATACTAATACCCTGTGAATAGGGAACATTACGCAAAACTCTTCGTAGGTGGCGACACTAGCAGCGTTGACATTGTATCTCGTTCCCACTTGCGGTATTGTCTATGCAAGCATCCTTGTCACTCATTTGACAATCAATTATGCATGTGTGTGTGAATCCCTATATTCCTATACTGGTTTTTACTACATATTAGTGGTAGTGCTGCCTCTGGCGGCAGAACATTGCAGTAATGTGCCCTATTAAGGCGCTGTCAACACCAAAAACGCGCACACTGTCTATTTGTATCGGAGTAAGCGAGAGCGAGTGTTACTTGAGCGGCCAGGTTTTAAACGAAAATAATGAATAAATATTGAAATAAAAAAAGTGTGGATTATTTGTGAAATATGGCTCGTCTACGGTTTAGGTATGAATATGTGGACTTCGTGTTTTTAATTGCAGACCCATACGTCAAAAAAAAAGGACATAGAACCGTTTAAGATGATTTTAAGACCAATCTTTGCAATTATTTTCTATCGAGCCGATTTCATCCAATTATGTTTAGAGTCCGTCTACGGTCTTGGAAATATGATGAATATTAACTTATATTTTTTTGATGTGCTAGAAAAAATAGTTTTTCTTATACAACTGCTCAAATAATATCAATTTCAACAAATTTGGTCTTGTCAGCCTCTTAACATTGTGGAATGCAAAACTTTGTATTTAAAAGTTTGCAAATAAGTTTTTTTGTAGATTTTTGACCCCGGATACATGATAGGGGATCATCATCCATACTGTTCATTTCTTGAATGGACCCTCCCCGCCTAATTAAATGACTACCGTCAACCAAGACCTCCCCCCCCCCCCCTATTTTGAAATGGCGTAGGACCGTAGGTAATATATAATTCGCTTCGCTCGCTCGTTCAATAAAGAGGAAAAGTCTGTACGTTTGTAAGTTTTTAAGAAGGGGGTAATCTCTGGAACTACTGTAATTTATAGCAGAAATAGATCACACTCAATTACCACCTTACTGTTTTAACTTAACCTAAACAAGTCACGCTCAATTCAACACCCCATGCACTCCTTTCATTACACGAAGTTCTGAAAGTTTGTTACTAAGTAATTGAAGAATCTATAGTGCTTAAGTAAATAGGCACATAACTAATTGTATTTACCTACTTTGACGCTCGTGCTTATTGAGTCCACGTATGTAAGTAATGCTAATGTAACATGCATTCATAAAATTAATTAATTACGAGTAAATTGCACAATCGCAATGTCTTTCATGGTTTGTGACGTCGCAAATCCGTTTTAAAACTTGCAAAGTGCACAATTACTGCAAATTTCTTCAAAGCGTGGGAAGTTTTCATACTTAAGAGTTTAGAACTAAATTTCCGGAGTTGAATTTAGTGCTTGATGGACTTGTATTTTAACCAAATTGCCTGACGCCCGCCGTGTCCGCTTCTCTGCGACGGTCGACGACGTCGCAGAGAAGCTTAATACTTTTGCACCTTATTGTTTGGTGACAAGGGGAAACTTTATATCTCTAACGTCGACTGGACAGCGTTTAAAAAGAAATGCACTGGAGTCAAATATCCCGCACGCCTGATGGAATAAACATAGCAAAAGCATTGAGTTTGTTGGTTTAACACTATTTTTGTTATTTGCACACACTTTGTTGTACCGGAAAAAATGTTTAAGTGTACAATGTTAACAGAGATAGCAATACTTAACGACCATTTTGGTCTGTTACCGCTTCTCAGAATGAAGGAAGTGAATACGAACTATTTAGTTAGTTACATCACTAATTACCAAAATATGACCTCCAATCGCATTCAATTATTGTAAGACTTACGATTGGTCAAACTCTAATGAGTTGAGAGGAAATGCCTAACAGGTTGCGAATCGCTTACATATTGGCATGAGAAACGGTGTTTTTACCCGGGTGGGAATTATCGTACCTAAGCTACGCTTATTTAGTGCTACCTTCCTGTATAAATTAATTACTAATATCGAAACTTATTACTGTTCACGAATTGCTGTGTCGATACAAACCCGATAGGGTTTAACGACACTGTTAGATTTAACCAAATGTATTTTCTTTTATATATGTAATAAATAAAAAAAAAAAAAAAAAAAATGTGTAGTATAATTAGTCAGATATACGTACATTATAACGAGTCTCCCCGACGGGGAGCAATTTAATACACTCGTATTGTTCAGACGCACGCAACCGCGTCCTTGGCCTCAACTAGGTTAATTATCTAACTTTTAGTAAGTATAACAACCTACTAGATATATTATATCCCTGGAAGGCATAAAACAGCTCTCAGTAGAATATCCTTTGAAATTCCGAGAATACTTACCTAACGGTGGAGGTAAATCTAAAGGCTCCTCCGCATAATGAGCTATCATGGCGCTGGACAGGGACGCAGTTATGTGTTGGTCTGAGATGGAAGACTGGAAGTATGTCTTTCTCACTCTAACGCATAGTTGCATCCTGTATGATGGGCCATGATGGCGCAAAGTGTGGAGGAGCCTTAAGATAGACATGATGGTATCGGATAAGACGTCCGTCACGTTCTGAAAAGTATTCATATTCGTATTCATATTCATTTATTCGTTGCTCGCAGTAGGTATGCGAGTGCAAACGTGACGGATGTCTTATCCGCAACAATAAGTGATAAATGGCAACAGAACTATACTATGCCCGCAGGTAAATGTTGTCAAAATGGCAACAAGCGACAGTAAAAGGAATCTGAGGTTAGACGTTAAAATTGTATAGGAGAGGATAATCTCAGAGTCAACTCTATTTGCGTTTGGTCAAATATGTAGCCAGTCCAAAAAACGACTGTACACAAATCGACATGAAAGGTTTGCCTTTAATTGATCAGTTTTATTCTAAACTAGCTGCCCGCGCGGCTTCATCCGCGTATTGCAGAGAACGCAGGCAAACCCGCGGGGTAAAACATAGCCTGCCGTTTCGAAAGTTAATTATATGATATACACCGGAAAGAATTTTTGAAATCGGTCCAATGGTTCCGGAGTTTACCCCTTACATAAAAACTTACAATGTCACATAGACACTTCCTCTTTATAATATTAGTACCTACTTATAAATCAACTTTCAGCTCTTATGTGAGATCTAGGTTATTCATCCTGTACAATGTCGTTTTAGTTTTTCAATTGTTCAATGTTCGTTTTCTGTTTTTAACAGTACTCGCCAATGTCATAAAATATTTAATTACGGAATCAATAAAAACGGGTCTTCTTGCTAAAAGTGTTTTCGGAATGGCACCGAAAATCTATAACAAATTGCCAAAAAATCTATGCAAAGTAGGGTCATTTCGCCGGTTACGCGACCACCTTCGGTTAGCGACCACTTGAAGAACATGGTTTTTTCAATTGAAGATAACATCAACTCTACAGAGCCTATTGAAACAGTCAGCCGTATGCCTTATTGTTTGTGGTTATGGAATAGGAATTTACAAAAAAAACGAGAAAATATTCTTTCAGTTCACCAAGTCAGCTAAGGGGTCGCTAACCGGCACATGAAATTAGGTGGTCGCCAACCGGTGAAATTACCCTAGAAGATTTGATATAATTCAAAAAAAGCCTGTTTACCCTTTTAGTAAAAAAAGCCTATTATTCACTGAATGAATTTTTTACGGATTGTGAACTATAATGATATAATACTTACTCTAAATTAGATGCATGCTGCTCCATCTTCTCATAAAGTATTTGTATGCCATATGGCAAAACATAGTGGTACATAATTTTAAGTTGTTGTTATGTTTACAAATAAATGATTTTGAATTTTGAATTTTTTTGAATTGTTTATTCTTGATAGCACGATACCTAAGAGAGGTCACGGTTCTTTCAAACATCAAGTTAGTCTAGATTAGACTTCCGTTAATTTAACGATGAAATAATGTTTATGTTACTTTTCAAAAACTAAATTACACGCTCACTCGCTTTAGGAATATCAATTTTATAAAGTGTAGTCAAATAATATTTAACAATCAATATTGAGCAACACCACCTTCTATTTTTCCTATTTTTAATTGTAATCTTACTTAATAGAAAGAAAGAAAGAAATTTATTTGCTAGAGACATGGTACAACAATAGATGGAACAGTGTTTTAGACATGATCAGCACATCTCGCCAAAATTTTTGGTCATGCAAATTTTTTTTGAAACTTAATATTTAAATATTATTTGTCATTCCCCATACAACATTACAATTAGCATACTTAAAGAATAAATATAATTAAATGACATCAATATTAAATAATAATTAGGTTCTAAAATAATCCTGCACTGAATAAAAACATTTTTCTAGTAACCAATTGTATAATTGTGCAGTGAAAGGTTTGAGAGAAAGTTGTCTTATGTCACTTGGTAAATGATTATAAATTTTTATTGCCATTGGATAACAGTTTTGACTACAAAGCGTGGTATTATATTTGGCCGGTAATACCAGTCGGTTTGGATATCTAGTGTTAAAATGGCAAACATCGCTTAACTTTATAAACAGTTCTGGATGTATCTTGGTAAATTTGCAAGTTTCAAATATATAAAGTGATGGTACAGTTAGTATTTTGAGATCCTGGAATAACGCTTTACATGATGTGCGAGGTGAGACGCCGCAAATAGCTCGTACACATTTCTTTTGGCTGATAAACACTCTTTTTATCTCAACTGAGTTTCCCCATAGTATCAGACCATACCGGAGAACTGAAGCTACATAACCGTGATATGCGGTGAGAGCTGTAGTTCTAGTTACTAGTGTTGAGAGTCTCCTAAGAACATAAACAAAACGATTTATCTTTGTACATACTTTATTAAAACAAATTGTCACCCTCCCCGTATATTGTAGTAATTAATAACTAGACGTTTGCTTAACTATTTAACAATGAACAGATAATAGTAGGTATCTTAGTTACTTAAGGCGCTGTCAACACCAAAAACGCGCACACTGTCTATTTGTATCGGAGTAAGCGAGAGCGAGTGTTACTTGAGCGGCCAGGTTTTAAACGAAAATAATGAATAAATATTGAAATAAAAAAAAGTGTGGATTATTTGTGAAATATGGCTCGTCTACGGTTTAGGTATGAATATGTGGACTTCGTGTTTTTAATTGCAGATGCATACGTCAAAAAAATAAGGACATAGAACCGTTTAAGATGATTTTAAGACCAATCTTTGCAATTATTTTCTATCGAGCCGATTTAATCCAATTATGTTTCGAGTCCGTCTACGGTGTTGGAAATATGATGAATACTTATTAACTTATATTTTTTTTGTTGGTCTTGTCAGCCTCTTAAGCGAACATAATATGTGGAAAAGTTGAATGAACAAGTTGCATATCACATTTTTACGCAGTGTAAGGCCAATATGAAGATTGGTGTTATAGGCGCAGAACAACTAAGCATTATAAAAGCATTATTTGGCGCGCCGCCAGAGTTCGCGATAAAGTCGCGGTGTTGTGTTCAAACCGCGTTTAAACGCCTTTTATCTATTCAGCTCATCGCGGAGTCGGACCCCCTTCTTGCAACGATAGATACCAAGGGGTCAACCAGACACTTATGCTTCGCATTCACATTTTATATCGATGAGTCCGACGCGCTCTCATAATTGAGCTCGATGTGCCAACGTATAAGAACGAGCGTGAAACTTAGGAATATTACATTGAAATGCAAAACGTAACTCCAGATTGACCTCATAATACCAATTTTATCGACTCTGAGTAAGTTTGTAGAAAGGATAAACAACTTACAGTTAACAAATGCAGTATAGGCATCTCTTCCACGTCGCGCAGAGCGTCAGATCAAATCTTCTAGTAGGTACTCGTATCTTATAAATGTGTCAGACTAGATATAATTAATTTTAGCTAATAGCAATGTTGCCTATTCAAAGCTAGATAAAATATGAACTAAAATAGCGCCTGAAAATATTATATTAGCAATTTAAGGTAGCTGCAGATTCGACGTAGCATATTTTATATCTGTCTCATTTATTTTTGCTCCTTTCACCGAAGAAAAATAGAAAACTGTCACAGTTGGCTTGGCGAGGAATTCTTGGCGTGCTCAACATGAAATGTGCTCCAAATTAATCCTCAAGAGTCCCACGCGACGGTAAGAGCACGCCGCCTCAGAATTCAATGTTCGCGAGTTAGTGTATAAATGATTCAAAATTTGTGCACTCTCCCTAGACATGTTCGTAATGAATGAAATATGTTTTCATGCAAGTTAAGAATATATTAATTGGATATGTTTCGCGACCTTCTACTAATATTCGGTGTATTCATGAACTACTACACCATTTCGTGTTTTTTATGTTAAGTTCCTACACGTATCATATTGGATGGTTATCTATGTCGTTTTACCCTTGTAAGCTCCAGAATCCATATTAATATATCAATTTTGCATTGGGAACCTACGATAATTAAATTAAAGTTCTATCTTTTTCTATCTTTCTACACATTGAAAGATCTTGCAGGAGAAAATGCCTTATTGATAAATTGTATATCATATACTATTAAACGAGCAATATTTTGCAATCACGTTCTCGGAAACGGCTCTAACGATTTCGATGAAATTTGGGATGCAGGGGTTACGGGGGCGAGAACTAGAAAGGTCTCATGTATTGTCCGGGAAAATTCGTTTTATCCGTATGTTCTCCATTTTCACCCGAGCAGACCTCGGTCGTATACTATTAAAAGAGAAATATTTGTATATATATAATTATATATTTGCAATCACGTTGTCGGAAACGGCTCTAACTATTTCGATTAAATTTGGAATATAGGTGGTTACGGGGGCGAGAAATCTATCTAGATAGGTGTCATGTCCGGGAAAATTCGTTTTCACCGTATTTTCACCCGAGCAGAGCTCGGTTGCCCAGGGACTTGTACCAATTAAGTACCTACAATTGGATCTACTTAGAAAATTATCCAGAGTGCACTTTAACATTGAGACCTCTTGAATAATTAAACGAGTAAGACCGAATTTGATTGTTCGAAATATAAGATGTTCATATAAGTACATACTCGTAAATATTTCATAAAACCATTTTTTGATAAAAAAATTAAACTAGGCAATTCAACTAGGAACTGCTAGTTAATTTGCTAAATTAGATAGGTACTTCTAGTAATAAATACGGAACATATTTTATCAAAAAGAAAATAGTTTTTTGTACACCAGGCACGTACTTGTGAAAATAAAACGAATTGCTGTAAAGACAATATGTACAATAGCTGGAAAATATTTGAATGGCATGTTGCCCCAAACCGTTCGAACTGCATTCACTAAAAAAAACGTTCAGGACGACATGTTTTCATAAATATGTTTTGGAACGAAAACACTGCGGCATCGGCAGGGAAACAATATAGCATTAAAAGTGCTCGGAAGCGCTCGTATTTAGAATGTACCTACCGTCTATTAAAAGACAAATAGATTTGACAGTGCGGATGATGAAGCACACAATTGTCAATACATCCACAGCTGATCAAATCGGAGTGTTGGAGATTAATGGTACGATAAGCTCGGATTATGTTCCCAATTTCCCAATGCATTTAAAACGTATAGGTAATGAATTTCACAATTACCGCGATCTTGCGCGTTTTTATGTAAGTGTTAATAGTAAGTATTCATAATAGAAAAGATGTACTATCGCCCAAGGGTACGGGTTCACACTTTCTTAACAAAATCGTCTGCACACACATACAGTTCATTCGAAAAATTACCCTAGAGGGGTGTACTCACAGATGTATGAATATAAGGAGATCGGACATGGCGGCCGATTTGTATAGAGTGAGCCTGTCGCAAGTACATTAACCCACACAACGCCCAAGTAATTGACAAGACAAAGCACGCACACATCTAAAACACACACACTTGTATACCTACACGCTTATTTGACAATAAACGCGCATCATATCAGGCATTTTGGGAAAAAAAACGTAATATTCTCTGCGATCAGCACGCGTGCACAGTATGGCAGAGTATGCCCATTGAGCTAACAAATGCGACACGGCCGCCGGCGGCTTGTCCTCTCTCTAGTATTCTATGCTCTGAGGGTGTACCCGTACCCTTGGGCGATAGTATCTACATATCGTCCTCTAGTACCGATAACAAAAGCCTTATTAAAAAATAAATATTTTCGGACAATCTTACACAAATCAACCTAGTCCCAAGTTAATCAAAGCTTGTACTATGGGTACATATTCAGATTCATTTATTCACAATAAAAGATTACATTATAAATTACATGTCAATCCCTATTGTGATCGTCAAGAACATTCAATAAAAATTTAAGAATAATAACCATTTAAATATAACTAACTATGTCCACTTCATTTAAATTTATAATGTCACAGATATCAGTGTTCACCTAAAAGGATCGTTATTATCATTATATACAGTCAGTCATGTCATATCAGTACTAACTAGACGACGATATATGTACATACCTACTCATATAGTGTTATTAAGTATAAATGTTATTATACTGAGGTATCATAATAATATTATAAATAAATAGGCGTAGGGATGTGACGGCCCCATCGCCCACCAGATTTCTGGTGCAATCAGTCAACGTAAGGCAGCTTGTGGCGGGCTGTTAGGGAGTAGCGACCCTACGTACCTGAGTGCTCCTGGGGGTGTCCTGTGGTAAGGCTGAGCCGATCGGGTGGTTGGTTGGACAGGCCCCCCACCTCTGGCTTGCCTTAACTGGCTGTCCAGAGTGGAGTCGCAAGAGCTGTTGCTCGAGGGTAGATGTGGACACCTAAGTGGCGAGTAGGCTATATGTTTAAAGTCCAGTGCCACCTCTCTACCCCCCCAGCCTCTCTGACTGGTGTTGCCCTTAGGCCATTTTTTAATGTCGCTATTAATAGGGGCCCATCTAGCAGTTGGCGAGTCACCGTCTGCCAGAGATAAAAAATGAGACAGTTTATTAGGCAGGCGTCCGATGTTTCACCCAATAGCCCAGCCACTAGTCCATCATTTTCACCCAACAACCCGTTTTCTTTAGATTCCATCAACCAGCAATAGTCCCTATACACCCCAGCGGGTGCTGTCTCTGTGTGCGTCCCATGACACGGGCAGGGACAGCATCCGCTCGGTGTACTCCTTGCATTTCATTAAATTGTCAAAAGGGCCTCTACGTGTTGGCTCAGTTGGTACTTTGTAGGTACCTAGCCCCACGCACGCCTCCCAAAGGTCCGGGACATGATTGTCCCGTGAGCGGGAAAGACATATATAAATAAATAAATATTTGCGGACAATCTTACACAAATCAACCTAGTCCCAAACTAAGCAAAGCTTGTACTATGGGTACTAGACGACGATATAGATACATAAATAGAGAAATAAATTTATGGCCACGGGTTTTTTTAATATTTAAAAAAAAAAAAAACTAAGGGGGGACCCTTTAATTTTTTTTGAATGCTGGAAGTGATAGCAAATGACCCAAACTACCTGACGTTTTAATTTGGCAAACGATGGACCAAACACCCTGTATAAATATCATACATACATGACTCAGGAACAAATATTCGCGCTCATCACACAAATAAATGCCCTAACCGGGATTCGAACCCGGGACCTCTAGCTTCGTAGTCAGGGCCACTACCAACTAGGCCAAAGAGGTCGTCAATATTATTTTGATACCTCAGTATAATAACATTTAATATTGACGACCGGTTGTAATATGCAGCTTTTCGCACAAAAGTTTGATGAGCTTTAACTTGAAAACTGTTGGAAATATTAACATAGTTTATCTGTAAAATTTAACGTACTAACGCTTAAGAGGGCGCTCGTTTTTTGGTCAGGAATAAGCAAGAATGACGGATTTTTGACGTTGTAATTCTAAGAAACGGAGAGCTTTTTCTAGATCCTGATTACTTATTTGCATAGGTAAACTCCTCATATTGGTCCTAACCGCCTCCAATTTACGAAGAACTGAATACTTTAACCGAAAATACCCGATTACCGACAGTAGTTTTCTGAAGAGAGCGCAGAGTCATAAGTTTGAGCCCCTAATACTCCATGATGTTATATGAGAACCTACTTGTTTTATTCTATTTTCACTAGCGTAATATGTTGCCATTGCGCCTAGCCGCCTCGAATTTTCCTTATTCTGCATGTATATATATGTAAACTGTTCTTAATTACACCATATTTGTCAACAAAATCTTACTGAAAACTCAAGGATTTTCTCATTATTGTTGAATTATTTGTGTATTGAATCTTACACAACATTAAAGTTCATGCTTGTACCAACAAGATCCGGTCCAAAAAATATAACTTTAGTCAAAATTTATATTTATAAATAATTATTCAAAACTAGTATAAATTTACCGTCGCGCGGGAATATATCTCAGTACCGGCTGAATAGCCCTCCGAGACAGACGTTAGTGTGTTTATTTGTGGCTATTCACGAAGCTAACCGGCCACACTTCAGATAAAATAATATTATTTTGATCTCCGACTAGGCATAGTTGTTACCAACCTCGGGGTCAAACTATACTGGGGATACATTCGTGAGGCTAATCGAGACAAGTTATGAATTGCATATCTGCCAGTATGACGTAGTGTAGCGAAAAGGCTCAAACCCACAGTATACGTAACATTTAAAATTGAACCTTCTACCTAAAACAAAAGTCATACATTTCAATGGTGATGTCTTGTGGGTTGGATCCTTTTGTCTAAACTACGCGTTCTATAGTCAATTATTATTGTACGAGTGATCGTGATACTTGATAGATTTAATTTATTTTCTTGTTACTATCAGTCCACCTTGTGGAGGGTCCGCTGCAGTTTCCGGTACGTAGTCGCCTCTCGAGAACCTCCCTGCCCCAACGGCCATTATGATTAGTTAGTATGTATGTATGTATGTTAGTTTGGGCGAAATCTTCAAATTAGGTACAATTGCGTATCTTCGGTGACAATGGCATAATATCATAGAGCTGGTCTGATGATGGAGTCGGAAGGTGGCCATAGCAACTCCTAAACTCAACAAGATAAAGCCATCGAATTTAGGCTAATTTATTTGGTCATGGCACGGCAAGACTTTGATGCTGGATGATTTCCAGAGTCTGATGATGGAGCTGGAAGGTGGTCATGGAACTCCTAAACTAAACTAGATAAACCCATCTAGTTTGGGCTCATCTGTTTTGTCTTGGTAAACACTTTGGTGATGGATGATTTCCAGGATCTGATGATGGAAGGTGGTCATGGGAACTCCTAAACTAAAATAGATAGACCTATCTTGTTTGGGTTTGTGTGATTTGTCTGTACAAGTACCCACGAACCAGCGACATAATATGCAGGGTTATTGAAAATAACAATATGAATAAAAACTTTTTAAAAAACAAGCTTATATGGCGTTTGTTAAGTATAGCACGATCCTACCTTGCATTTAGTTATTATTTTCGTTTATATATAATAATAACACACACCGGGGGTTTACACTGGAAAGGGAGATTTTTACGTGGTTTTATTACATTTCCGAGTCATCATCATCATCATATCAGCCGAAAGACGTCCACTGCTGGACATAGGCCTCCCCCAAAGAGTGCCACAATGGCCGTTCCTGCGCCACCCGCATCCAGCGGACTCCCGCGACCTTTACCAGGTCATCAGTCCACCTTGCGGGGGGCCTACCCACGCTGCGCCTTCCGGTACGTGGTTGCCACTCAAGAACCTTTCCACCCCAACGGCCATCGGTTCTACGTGCAATGTGCCCCGCCCACTGCCACTTAAGTTTATCAATTCGGAGGGATATATCGGTTACCTTGGTTCTGCTGCGGATAGCCTCATTTCTGATGCGATCGCGCAGAGAAACTCCCAGCATAGCCCTCTCCATTGCCCTTTGAGTGACTTTGAGCCTTCTTATGAGGCCTATAGTAAGCGACCACGTTTCCGTGCCATATGTCATCACTGGCAACACACACTGGTCAAAGACTCTCGTCTTGAGACACTGCGGAATATTGGACGAAAAGATGTGCCGTAGCTTCCCGAATGCTGCCCAGCCGAGTCGGATTCGACGATTGACCTTCCCTTCGACATTTCCGAGTATCACTCTTTATTTCGAAATAAATGTTAAAAAAACCGGCCAAGTGCGAGTCGGACTCGCGCACGAAGGGTTCCGTACCATTATCTATATCTAAAAACGGCAAAATATCTATATCTAAAATCACGTTTGTTGTATAGGAGCCCCCTGTAGCCTAGTTAGTAACTTGGTAGTGACTCTGCCTACGAAGCTGGAGGTCCCGGGTTCGAATCCCGGTAAGGGCATTTATTTGTGTTATGACCACAAATATTTGTTCCTGAGTCATGGATGTTTTCTATGTATTTAAGTATTTATTTATCTATATAAGTATGTTTATCGTCGTCTAGTACCCATAGTACAAGCTTTGCTTAGTTTGGGGCAAGGTCGATTTGTGTAAGATTATAAAAGAAAAAGAAACAAATAAAAACTAAAATAAAAATAAAAAGATGTATTCTGTTTTTTAGTATTTTTTGTTATAAATAGCGACAACAGAAATACATCATCTGTGAAAATCTCTATCTATCACGGTTCATGAGATACATCCTGGTGACAGAAGGACAGACAGACATTCAGACAGACAGACGGACAGCGGAGTCTTAGTAATAGGGTCCCGTTTTACTATTTGAGTACGGAATCCTAATAAGTGACATAGGTTTTAGGCTCAGAACATAAAAAAAGGGAGAAGTGCCGTACTGCTTAACTTCAACCAAAACCGATGTCCCCAGTTTTCTCCCACCGCAGCGCCCACAGACACATTGAACCGTGTAAAAACAAAGACTCGGGCGTTGCCAGTGAGTCTACGGCAACATGCAAACAAGGGCTGTGATTGGCTTAAACGCACTACACTAGGGGGGCGACAAACGTTAAAATTATGTTTTATCGACATTGATATTAAAATTAATATTATGTTATGATATTGATGGGTAACAACTTCAACAACATGGTTGTTAACTTACCATAAATCGCAAACGTAAAAAATATTGACGAATACCTACAGAGTAACATAAACGGCTTTTTATAAGTTCGTGTTCACATACATTTAAAACTCTGGTCACATCGATATTTTTGACCTGTAGGTACCAGGCCGATCCGACTCGCATTTTGGCGCGAAATAATATGTCCATTACTCATATTACGAGATTTAAGGCTAAGGGCGAGTATCCACCAAAGATGTGCGAAGATGTGTTACCATACATTTTACACCTAGGTTTCAAGCAAGCGAGGTGTCAAATATTCGAAAAGTGTACGGCTCTTATTAAGTGGTTGGAAACATTTTTCTTGAAAATGTTACGAACCCCTTTTCTCTTCTCTGTACAGGAAACCAGTTAGGACCTCTGCCAGTAGCATCTTTCCATTGTTTTAGTACCTACTCGGATTCTTTGGAAAACTGTAATAAGAAACCGAGATTTCTTCTTCAATTATCACATTTCAAATGAAAGTAAAAAAAAATATTGGTAATAATATCACATTTTAAGTTGTTCTGAAGCCATTTGCAACTAAATTATATACTTGTATATACAATTTTAATATGTCTATTTACCGTTCATACTGCAACTTAGTGAAAATCTTATTAGTAGGTACCGTAAACATTTTGTGCCTTTTAATCTTATTAGTATGTTATTAGTTACCTTTAAGATAGGCACCCAACCAAAACAAGTAATTAAATAAAATAAAACAGCGGAAGTAGTTGAAATAAAAGAAAAAAAGTATGATATCGTACTTCTATTTTATCGATTACGCGTAAATTGTAACTGCACTTTGGCACCGCTCTAGTTTGCGACGCCAAGCAGCGGCCGTACCACTAAAAAATTCAAGCATCGTCCATATCCATAGTGGTTTAATACATTGCGCCGTGGTTTACTGTATCGAACGTTCAATGTACAACGCATAGAACAAAAATATGCTTTTTCGTTCGATATGTTAGTTCGATCCCGAGAAATGATGCGGCGTTGCGTTTATTTATTCAAATATTAGTTTTTACTGACTTAAGTGAAAATACTAATACTCACATGTGATGCGTGACTCCACCATTCATGTAGGTTTTCGTTTCATTCCTATTTTTGCATGTAACCACGCTACAATTCGGCATTTTGAGTAAACGTGGAAAAACATTTCAGATTCACGGCAAATTGCGACTAACATGCGGTGGGCAGTGACATGCCCATTTGGCCATGTCGCACCGACACGCGCCACACCCCCGTTTCATATCTATTCCTTTTTATCATCTGTGGTTTTAGGCTTTTGAATAAATACACGCATTAATTAATTGTATTCTAGATAAAAAGCTGTGTTTGTATAATTTATAATTTTCAGTTCCTTTGGTAAGAAACGGACATAGCAATTTCTATGAAGGGCAGTTTTTTTTACTGTCCATAACAAAAAAAAATTTCTTCAAGAAATGAATACGTAAGTACCCAGTAATTTCCTAGTAGTGGGTCTACTGGTATATTTTCATTACATTACTATATATAAATAAGACTCAGATAATATGCAAACTATTAATATCCGTAAAACAAATTATTATTCTTATTACTGACAACTTTAAAACTCGTTAGTTTATTTTATACTAAAAAAACAAAACTAAATATACTTTGTCATATCATAGTATTTTAATACAAATAGAAAACTTGTGCTCAAAAATCAAATACTAACTTTATTCAAGTTATCTAACTTCGCTAACATGATGTTCTAGAACATCATGTTAGCGAAGTAATACTTACCACTTTTAAGTGCAAGTATCAATATCGGTCACGGAGTGAATTCCAACGGTGCGCTATACAGCTATTTGCATCGGCCAGCTCCGCGGTTAGTTCTATCCCGATCGCACTTACATATAGCTAGAAAGGGACGGCACCCGCGGCTGGTGCGATCTCGCTGTGCATGTGGGGGTTAGGTACGTTTGTGTGGGTGGTAGTAGTATTTACACACACAAACGCACTACGCGTGTCAAAATACCGAATTCTGAGCGAGCGCTTTTTTGAAGAGCACTCTTAATAATCACCCTCTTGCGGGAAAGTCTAACGTTCCGTTCCGTTTGAATTTATGTACCCGTGAACGCGTTTCCATATTCGCCTAACAGCCCGCGTATTGTATCGCTGCGCGCGTTGTCCATGACAACAAGACCTTAGGGTTAGGACTTATCGTTGCATTTTGGTTCATAAACTTTTTGCTTTTTGCGAGGTTCCATTCTGGCATGCACGTGTCCCCTGGGTGGTACTAAAGAGTGACAAACTCAAAGGCCAAAATAATGTATGCCATACGATTATTTAAATTAAATTCTGGCATGAGTAGATACGTATCACTACATAGTATAAAACAAAGTCGCTTCCCGCTGTCTGTCTGTCCCTATGTATGCTTAGATCTTTAAAACTACGCAACGGATTTTGATGCTGTTTTTTTAAATAGATAGAGTGATTCAAGAGGAAGGTTTATAATATGTATAATAACTACATGCATGTATTATACATATAAATCCGTACGAAGCCGGGGCGGGTCGCTAGTAACGATATAAAATCAGTTCATGCATAGGTACTTTGTAACATAATAAAATTACAACCAGTATATGCCAAATTCTCAGCCCATAGTACATGGCAAATTGAATATTTATGAAACGTAAACATTAATGCAATTACGGGAACTTTTGTAAGGGAGTTAACCTGTTTCGGAACGAACGCGAGTAACTGCGCGTGCCACTTATAGCGGTGAGTTTTGAGTTACGCTGGGCTATGTTGTACTCGTAATTAGGGAATGCAAACCGGTAAACCGGTTAGCCGGTTAACCGGTAAATTGACTAAATATGAGGCCGGTAAATTACCGGTAAATTAAAATAAAAACCGGTAATTTACCGAACCCAAATTATTAGTAAAATACTACATTTTAAAGATTGTTAATGCTTCCTCGTCATGATTATACCTCAATAACCCTCCTTTTATCATGTAAAAATGTCAATTGAATAAACTTGTTAAAGTTATCTTACCTCATGTAGGATCAAATTAATGCAATCGTTTGTAAAAGCTTCTTAAAATATAAACACGTTCCCGGTTTTGTTCTGTAAAATATAGATGACTTCAAGCCTCCCGGAAAGGCTTTAGCACCGTAGACCACATCCACGCTCCGTCAGGTTATACAAAAGACTGAGGAGTATAACCTACCCCTCTGGTTAGCGTTCGCGATACACGAGAAAGCCTACGATTTGATCGAAACCTGGGCTGTACTAGTCTCTCCAGCGGTGCCAAGTTGACGACTGCTATATCGAAGTATACAAATACAAAATATGCACTGGAGGATTTTTTCAAGACTCTGGACTGGAGAAGGCAGACATCAACGACGAGTACATCACTCACCTTCGGATTTCTGACGATTTAGTAGTCTTGTCCATGGAGGACTTTAGTACAATGCTCAATGACCTCAGTAAAGCCTCCGAGCGAGTCGGTCTAAAGATGATAATGGATAAGACGAAGATCATGTCATATGCCCATGTAGTGCCAACTCCCATTACAATCGGACGCGTTACGCTCAGAGTTGTAGACGATTATATATACCTATGACAGGCTGTTCAGTTCCACTCCTGTCGGCTCGGTTTGCCCAGTGTGTGGTGTCAGTGATGACATAATATATGGCACCTGAAATGTAGTCGCTCACTATGGGCCTCAATAGAAGGCTAGAAGTCACCCAAAGGGCAATGAAGATGGCTATGCTGGGAGTTTATTTGCGTGATCGTATTAGAAATGAGGCTAGCCGCAGTAGAACTAAGGTAACAGATATAGCCCTCCGAATCGCTAAACCAATGCCGCAATTTGGAACCCCCATGAGCTCCCCACTCCTAGAAAAAGTTATAAAACCGTTTGTACGAACACTCTTAGCTCTTTTCTCTATCCAACTCATTTCAATCTAGGTATGGTTGGTTATATATACGTCTCTTGAAGCCCGTAGAAACACGTATTTAGTGAAATATTATTTTAGACTACTAAGTGGGCCTGTAGTTAGTTTCTGTAGAACTAGGAAAATTTCCTACCTACCTGCTAATCCCCAAGGAACGTTTTCAATTGCGTTTTTTGCCCTCCTACCACTGAGCAAGTTTCAAATATTAAAGATCTGATTATTACGGCATTTACGGCACATGATAACGCTTTATACTATAACATAGCTTATTTTTACGATAAATAAACGTCAAAAAACGCTACTTATTAGCCATATTGAATTTACCGGTTAACCGGTGTTGGCTCCCTGAAGTCGGTAATTTACCGGTAATGAAATTCGCCCGGTAATTGCATTCCCTACTCGTAATATACAGCTTAGCTGCAATTCTGCTTCGTTGCATTAAGAGCCCCCAGGAGGCTCGACACAATTCGGCTCCACATACAACAGTAGTTTGGCTCCTTTGGCTCTCATTTTAAAACGGCGTGCTGGAATAACATGAAACTTTATGAAAACAATGGTATCCGCCATATCTCGGTCGGAAATTAAGTAAGTAAGTAATTTATTTTGTGAAACATAGGTATGTATACATTGTAGATCTTAAATTAGGTTGAGAGTCCTCTATGTTCACCTTGCGGCGTACAAAAAAATAAAACAGGAAAACAATTACAATAATAAATGGCACATGTGTTCTTATATTAAACAGATTTAAACATATAAATTTTATTTAGCAGCGTAACTGCTTTATACAAAATCAATAGTAAGTAGATGTCATACAGAATTAAGAACAAAAATAAAAATAAAAATAAGGAATGTCACAATTAAAGCTTTAGAAAATAAAAAAAATAAATATATAATAGTAATTACAGTTCACAATGTCAAGAGAATTCTATTTTAAACATGACAATAAATTGAAATTATATAAACATGCAATCAGACTTGGTCATTAAGACCACGTTACCCGAAATCGACCTATTTTACATTCAATAATAAACAATGAAATACTGAATTTTTTGATGGGATATTGAGATATATTATAGTTTAATAACCGCCCTTGATACTTTTACGACCAAAAACACAATATTTTAAACTTTGCTCGATCATATCATGCCACGAAAAATGGGAAATGCTGATCTTATTTCGAGTTGTACATACATAAAGTAGGCGCAAAATTGACTCAAGTGAACAATTACAAAATATAGGCAATGATGTAAAATAGATCTTTTTACGAACACTTTCTTTAAAAATGGCATTATATTTATTTATACACAATTTATCTAGGAAACTGACCTGCGCGTCTCATTTTCGTAGGCAGATGGCCATGTGGCCTCGAGCTGGACGGACGTCTGTAGCGATTTTTGTCATTTTGTATAATTCGCAAGTTTAATACCAGCAACCAGATAATAATAATAATGTTGTTAGGGAAAAAATAAAGAATGTGATGTGGTTGGATAAGCACTAAAACTAGATTTTATGGTATTTTTACATTACGCACTAATATAAAAGTTCAAAAAACACACCATTCAAACACGATTTTTCATATTTTTCTTCTTCGATCCCTTTATTAATGTAAAAAGTTCGAATTCGTTTCTTTAGAACGTGGAAAATTTATATATTACACAGGCCACATTGTCTTATGGCGTATAGGTGTATGTGTGTGTATTTATGATAGATTTATATTAGAATAAAATACGAAAATATAAATAAGTCACTGTCATTTTCCAGCAAGATGTTTTGACAGTTTTGACAATTTTAGTTTTTCTGAGGAGGTTGGTGACTGGTTCAAATTCTTTGTCACTAAAAATAAATTAAATCTTAGGTCAGTGACCTGTCACAGTAAAGTGAGATAGTGTGCGTGAAATGTAGTGGTGTGCGTTACTGGGGCGAATTACGATAACGTTGCGCCGCCAGCGGATTTTTTATGTCGCGTATGTAGTTTCAAGTCGAATTAGAAACCCTTAAAGAATTCATCTAGCGTGTAATAAGCTCTTTCGACCAGTTTGTTTTTCAGGTCCTTCTTAAATATGTGAAGATCTTGACATTTAAGATCATCTGGTAAAAAGTTATAAATTTTCGTTGCCATTCCCAATATACTTTTTCTTAGTAATGCAGTTTTGCCAGGGGCCACATTTATTTTATATCTATGCCGAATCGAGCTTCCGCTTGCGCAGGAGCTTTCTAGTGGAAATAGAACCGGATTTGATTTAACAAAGACTGACACTTCAAAGATGTACAGGCTTGTTAAAGTCAGTATGCCTAGTGTTTTAAAATGGGGTTTACATGATTCAATTTGTTTAATATTGCACATTGCCCTTATACACTTTTTCTGCGCTATAAAAATTCTTTGAATTGAGTTTTGTACTGAATTACCCCAAAATATTATGCCGTATCGTAAAATTGACTCCACATATCCGTAATAAGCTACCTAGTAACGCTGTTTTTTGATTAGATATGGTTGAAACTTTTCGTAAGGCAAATACAAAGTTATTTACTCTAGTCAATATGTGGTTTCTAGCTTATGTTTTTATCAATATCAATACCTAAGAATTTCGCTACATCAGTCTGTTCTATACGTTGATCCTTACATTGTATGTCAAGATTTATAGAGCGTGATTTAGATTGATGAAATTGCATTATCTTTTTCTTGTCAATATTAATATTTAATTTATTTAGGTCCAGCCAGTCAATTATAGTCGCAAGAGTATTATTAATGTGCGCTTCATAACTTTTAAGGTCATTTGATTGAATTAAAACGGTACTGTCGTCTGCAAACAATATCATAGGATGGGTTGTACATTTTGGCATATCATTAATATAAATTAAGAATAATAAAGGCCCTAAAATACTACCTTGAGGAACTCCGCGCATCAGTACCAGTCTGGTGCTGAAACTATAATAGAAAAATTAGAGAGAAAAGAAGTTTAGTATGAAAAACTTCTTCTGTCTCGAGAGTCAACCGTCCTGGCCACTCTTAACGACTTCATATTATGGCCAATATTCACAGTAGCTAAGCTTAAAGACATGGTAACAATAATGAGACTCTCAGTAAGCTCACGTCAAAGTTTAATATTCCGCATAGGTACTGATCGCGTCGCACCAACTCAGGAGGTCACCTTAAATTCTTTGATGGTGTTTTTGTATTTTTCTTCCTGACCAAAATTGTTTGGACTATTCAGCGTTACCTACGCGTTAACTATGGACTTTCGCTATTTTTTGTCAAGTTAAGGAGTGTCAGTAGGTACCTATTAACTTAAAGCCAATTTAATGCGATAATGTTACGCTCTCACAAGAACCTCACTTTGGATGGTGTAGAATGTTATTCGCGAGATGGTAAGCCAACTGTAAACAGACCCGGAAAGGTACGGCTATTTTCACTCTGCTCTATTTATTTTTGTTATTTTCTTATCGATGTCGTTTTTATAATCAACCCGTGTAATGTGTTGTTTGAGAGGGCTGAGGTAAAAAGAGATAATAAAAACCCCGCTTAGGTTTTTTCAGAAAACATGAACGGGTCTTTTACACGGGGGCATGGTTTATAAGACTCGAGGCATCTAAAGACATATATGTATACTCCATGCCGTCCCTACCGTCAGCGTCTAAGATAAGCATGGAATATAGAATAAGATTATTGGCCTGTAGAAATCGACATTAAAATCCCAAAGCATGATGTAGTTACTTTCTTGTTTTTTGATGTTGAGTATATATGGCTTTTAGAGCAAAAAGAGAAAAAGTACCAAAATTTCGCAGTATTTCAAAAGTTTTTCTAACGTACAAATTTGTGTCCACGCAACATACCGAAAAACCAGAACTACATCAAGCTTTGCGATTTTAGTCCGTTTTAGTGTCGATTTCTACTGGCCTATTAGTCTTCGACTCAGATCATAGAAAGAAGGTGTTCGACCATATATTACCTACATATAATAAGGCGCAAGAATACTGCAAAAGTAATCATAGTGCAAGCAAAGATCTATAGATACAAACGATAAAAAAAGAAAATAAATTGTATGTAAAAATATGTCTGTAAACCATTGTAAACAAGTAAGGCGAGGCAAACAACGGAGCACGTATTATGGCATCTGTTCACGACACAAAAGTGCAATATACGGTACGTTTGATGATTAAAAGGTGTCCTTTGGCAGAGTGAATTCCTGAACCCCCAGACCGTTTTAAGAACCCGGAGCCATCTTGATTTTTGATGCAGGAAGATGGGGGGGAAGGGGGGTCCCCTATCAATAATGTGTTAATTTTATAACAGGTCAAGTTAATATAAAGCTTGTAAAAAGGAAAGTTTATTTTAGTATTTTGTGAGCAAGCATGCTTCATCATAGCTTCCCGTCTCCTGAGATTGTGGTCGAGCACAAGGCTTTGATCTTGGTTCGGTTGCACGTAATTCTTTTTACATGCACATTACTCAAATCAATAAATTATTTGGTACTTTTTACATCGTGCAACTATAGGGCTTTTCAAATTTGTATCATGTTTTTGTCTTATTAATTAAATAAAAAAATTGTAAGGATAATTAAAAAAAAGAAGAAATTTTTAATTTTCGTATATTTTCAGTTTTTACCTTTTTTCGTAAAAAAAAAGCAAATAAAATATCAGGAATAAATTTGGCATCCTTGGTTTATACGAAAATGATACTAAACTTGCCATAACTAATAGCGTGAAAAGTAATTATTTTTTCAACACACCTGCTCGTAAAGTAGGTCTTATTACAGCGTATTTACACTGATAATGCAGAATATTACCCATGCCGTGCCTTTTACATTACATTATCGCACTAGTGCCTTTTCATTACATATCTTTTTAAATATTAGCAAAATAATGCAGAATATTACCCATGCCGTGACTTTTACATTACATTATCGCACTAGTGCCTTTTCATTACATAACTTTTAAACTATAGGCCAATTACGATTGTACCCACTATTTCTAAGCTGGTCGAATCTATCTTGTCGTCTCACCTAATGAGTCATCTGGAATCGAATAGCCTGCTTACGGATAATCAATTCGCGTATAGACAGGGAATGTCTACGACCACTGCAGCGTACAGGATATTCGATTGCATAATGACTGGGTTAGATGACAAGAATAAGATGGCTGGAGTGCTTTGCGATTTGTCAAAGGCATTTGACGTTATCAGCCACGAACTGCTGCTGAACAAACTTAAATCGTATGGCATTCGAAACAAAGCTCACCAATTGTTTACCTCGTTTTTGTCAAAGCGTAAACAAGTCGTAAAACTACGTGCAAACGGCAAATTGGTGCAATCAGATACAGGTTATATCAATTTAGGTATTCCTCAAGGGTCAGCTTTAGGAAATACCCTATTTTTATTATTTGTTAATGACCTGCCGTCGAATATCGTAGCCGGGTTATCAGTACTGTTTGCGGATGATACTACCGTGTTGGTCGGTGCAAACAGCTATGAACAACTAAGCGTCAAAATAAACGCGGCTTGCACGCAACTCCAAACATGGTTCGCTGCTAACGGGCTGTTACTGAATGTAGCCAAATCCAATATAATGCTTTTTTCTGGCCGTAAAGTACCAACGCCATTGTCAATGGCAAGCTGTTCAATGCCATTGTGTGAGGAAAGCAGGTTCCTTGGATTTATAATTGACTCCAATTTGAATTGGAAGCGCCATGTTGACAGTCTGTGTGACAGGTTGAGTAGTGCTGTCTTTGCGTTGAGAAAATTAAAGCCGCTAATCTCAGGTGATTCACTGAAACAAGTTTATTTTGCATATTTTCATTCACTGATGTCCTACGGTACCCTCCTTTGGGGTAACTCCACCAATGCGCAAAGAGTTCTTGTCATGCAAAAACGTGCAGTTCGGGTACTTGTAGGAGTCAAGCATCGGCACCCCTGTCGGAAGTTATTCTCAACGCAACGCATAATGACACACTACTCACAACATCTGTTTGAGCTTCTATTATTTGTAAGAAAAAACATCTCCCAGTTTGAACGTGTGAATGTACCAGGCAAACAGCTTCGTTCAACTGGGCGCCTAAGGACAGTTCCTCGTCGCATGGCGCTTTCAGAGAAAAATCCCCGGGTTATAGGGCCTACTTATTTCGAGCACCTACCCGCCGATATAAGAAACGAACCTTGTGACGAAACATTTAGGCGTAGACTGAGAAATCTTTTGTTGGATAACCCTCTGTACTCTGTTCATGAGTTCATGGACATGGTTTTTTAAGAGTTTATTTGATTTATTGACAGCTATAATTTGATATGATTTATTGTGTAACATTTATATTCTATTTAATAGTATGTGTCTATTAGTTTTTAAATGACAATCCGTAATTGGAGCTACGATTTCCACTTTGTGTTTTTACATTTTGAATATTTTTAAATTTTATTTCTTATTATTGACGATCGTGATAAGGATTCTTATAATTTTGACATTGTATGCAAACCTATATTGTAATTTTTATCTCGAAATAAATAAATCTAAATCTAAATCTAAATCTTAACATTTTCATTTTTTTTCTCGCAAATGTGTTGAAAAACGTCGTATGAACTATTGATTTTTTCTTAAAATTGAATTAAAAAAGTTATAAAGATATTTTAAGAAAACAAGACATTGTAAATTTTCATTTCTTAAATTTTTTTCCCTTTTTACGTTGAAAAAAGTTAAAATGAAATAAGCCACCCCTCCTCTCAAAATTTACACCTCAAATTTTGATGGCTCCCCTTCTTAAATCCATCTTGAGTCGCAAGGACCAACTCAGCAAAAGGAAATCTCTTAATCACAAATCGCCGTATAATGAAGCCAACACCAGCAACTAGTAAGAGGGTTTGCTTTTTCAAAGAGTATGAAGTTATATATGGCACTTGTTCCAACTATTAAAGAAGTTTTCTGTTAAATATACTAGATTTAACACAGTTTTTGTAAGATAAGATGTCGTTACTACGTGAGCACGCTGCGTCGAACAATGTGCTCCTAGGATGCACTGTAACTTGTCTAACTTTGCGTGACAATACTATCTTGAATTGCGCCACAAACGCGTCTTTTGGTCCGGACCTACAATGCCAAGTTGTATATCCCGCGACACAATGACATCGGGCTACGAGGAGAAGTTTTGTGCACATCGTGTTCCTTGTGTGTTTCTGGTTTATATGCTCACATCGTTTTAAAGCATACTTGTGTAAGCAGATGTCTGATATCGTCTTTATTTGAGAGTGGTTTTATTTTATTTTATTAAGGTGTAACTAACATAAGATATACGTTCCTAATGTAACTAACCCGATATGGATATTTACAAAAAAAAACCGAAATAAAAGTATTGAATTGAATTGAATTATCAGGTACGTCAACTCGCCACTCGGGCTATTTCGTGATAAATCTGTGTTTGGAAGTAAGAGTCGATATCTTATTCATTTATTTATTTTGCATTTTAACAGAACACAAATCAGTGTATCGCAACATTATAGGAAACACGAAAGCTCATCGTGTCCACTCACTTGGTCACGCCGAAAGGATGGTCCGAACGGGCATAATTGGGTCATCCAGCAGGGAGGCGACTGGATGTTCCAAGTATCGGTGGATAAGTGGATATAAATACATCGAATCATACCTTTGCGATCTTCTAGCCATCCAAGAATGGCAGAATGGAGGCCAAGGCTCGCTTTAGGTCAGTGAGCAATTGTCATTAGCTCATTAGTTACTTAGTTAAATAATAAACCGGCGTGTTTGGAAGTGTAACACTGACAAATAACCACCACTGTATATTACAAATTTTACTTTATCACTTTCATTAAACTTTTGAGCAAAATCCATCGTGCCATTAAATCACCTCAAATGAATTGACATCATTGTACCTAATTTACCTAAAGGAAAGTGAATTTATTTAATCGTATAACAAGGCAATTAATAAAAACAACAATATAAAACTTAACCTAAAGGTAAAAAATTTGGCCTAAGTCGCCGTCAACAGGCAGAGTGACCAGAAGGCTGGCCATATTTCCTCGCTGTATAGCGATACTAATACGCTGTGCGAAATAGTGGCCAGTCCTCTGGTCGCCCGATGCCTCTATTAGGCGCGTCGCCAAATCCTTGTACAGCCGACGCGCACTTGGCCCCCATGGCCCCAAGGTTTCAACGCCAAACGCCGCAAACATGTAGCTATTTCCTAGGATGGCATATTTGCGGCGCTTGAGGCTTTCGGCCGTGTACAATAAATTCATTTTAAAAATATCTCCCTTTTCAGGTAAACGAGTTAAAGTGCACCGAGAGGAGATGCTAGTGTTAAAGGAAAAATACCAAATTTAATTATCTCATATCACGTTTTAAGCGTAACTTAGGCTACATATTTTCCGGATCACACGCAACAGCCACCGTGAAAGCTTACGGGGCTGTCGCTTCCGGCGTTATACGAATTAGATTATTGCCTGGCAGATTCAGAAGCCGCCGTCCGTCCGAATCTGATGTAATATAATATCCGGAAACCCCAATGCGTCCGAGACTTGCAGCTCCAATGGGGTTTAAGTTATACACTTACTGCATTGGAAATGGTGTAAATGTATACTTAGTACGTCAATTTATGATATATGTATCAGTGGTTTTGGTATAGAACGGCAGTAGGAATATTTATAAAAAACTCTTTTCCGCAAAACGCACCTTCATATGAAACGATTGTTTTTTGCAATGAGTACTATGACGCTCGAGGATCGTGACGTTACGGTCCCGATCGTTTTCTCACTCTAATAAGCGATATTAAAACGGTTGTAGCTTCGTAATTTTTTGAGATATTTGAACGGGTTTTTCGTTTCTTCTTTCTTTTGAAGTAATAATAAATTTTGAGCCTACTCCCCTATTTGGAAGACAAGCGGAAAGAGTACCTAATCTATATATTAAAGATGAGTCATTTGAAGAAATAGATCCCTACAGAAAAAAGCGGCCAAGTGCGAGTCGGACTCGCACATGAAGGGTTCCGTAAAATAAATTGCGGTTTACGATTTATGATGTTTTAAAAAAAACTGCTAAATAGATCTCGTTCAAACCAATTTTCGGTGGAAGTTTAGGAATGTACATCATATATATTTTTTTAGTTTTATCATTCTCTTATTTTAGAAGTTACAGGGGGGGGACACACATTTTACCACTTTGGAAGTGTCTCTCGCGTAAACTATTCAGTTTAGAAAAAAAAGATATTTGAAACCTTAATATCATTTTTGAAGACCTATCCATATAGATACCCCACACGTATGGGTTTGATGAAAAAAAAACTTTTGAGTTTCAGTTCTGTGTAGGGGGACCCCTAAAACTAAATGTTTTTTTTCGATTTTTGTGTGAAAATCTTAATGCGGTTCACAGAATACATCTACTTACCAAGTTTCAACAGTATAGCTCTAATAGTTTCGGAAAAAAGTGGCTGTGACATACGGACGGACAGACAGACAGACAGACAGACATGACGAATCTATAAGGGTACCGAAACCCTAAAAATCCCCTTTACCAACATTGCACCCCTTTTTCATCCCCTTAGGCGTGGAATTTTCCAAAACGCTAAAAATTCTTTATTTGTTTCGTATTATTTCTATCGTAATAAGTAATATTTCTACAAACTTTTAAGCTTCTATCTCAAAAAGGAGTTTCGCTCATACAAACTTTGCAACCCTTTAGGGGTGAAATTTTTCAAAACGCTAAAAGTACTTTATTTGTATTATAATATCTAGAAGTAATCTTTCTATACAAAGTTTTAAGTCGCTTGTCTAAAAAATAAAGTTTCCCCCCTACAAAATTTACACCCCTTTCTAACCCCCTTATGGGCAGAATTTTCCTTAACGTTGAAAGTACTTTATTTGTATTCTAATAAGTAATCGTTATACAAAGTTTTAAGTCTCTAGCTCAAAAAATCAAACCCATACAATCAATTTCCCCCATACAAACTTTGCACCCCTATTTAACCCCTTTAGGGGTATGATTTCCGAAAATTACTTCTTATCCGTTGCCTACGTTGTAAAAGGTAGTTCTGGTGTAAATTTCAACTCTCTAGTCCCAATAGTTTCGGCTGTGAGTTGATGAGTGAGTGAGCGAGTGAGTCAGTCAGGACATAGGCATATTTATATTTTTGTTCCCATAAATATAATTATTATACTTTTTACTGTCAATCCGTACTGTTTTTTAGGCTTCCGTACTCAAAGAGTAAAACGGGACCCTATTACTAAGACTTCGCTGTCCGTCCGTCCGTCCGTCTGTCTGTCACCAGGCTGTATCTCAACAACCGTGATAGTTAGACAGTTGAAATTTTCACAGATCATGTATATCTGTTGCCGCTATAACGACAAATACTAAAAACATAATAAAATAAATATTTTTCGAGCACGAGTCCGACTCGCACTTGGCCGGTGTTATGTATTTATTTAAAAGCACAAAAAAATCCGCGCATCTGAACACGCACTTCCATCTCGCTCACGCTTATGATGCTCAGTGAGAAGAGAGAAGAGCATGAGCCTACGTCGCCTTAACAATACAAAATTATTTCTTTAGCATAACAAGTCCGAGCCGTTTTAACTTTAGTTTTGATTAACATGCACATTTTTAACAAACAAATAAGCATGTTTGTCAGCCCCAAACCAGGCACAGCCTGTATCTTAAGACCCGAGAATACTACAGATTTAACAAGTAGCTTTTAAAATAATGGAACAAGATGACCGTGCTTAGATAATATAAAAACTAAAACTTTAAAACACTAACATAATATATTTTTTGTACTCGACGATTAAAATATGTGTAAGTATTAAGATTTCATAGAGAATACTGCAACGTCACTCTTTTCATAGTTGTAGTCCATGTTACTGTCGAAACAATCGAAATAAGTACTTTTCGATTCGCTCCAGACAACTAAAATAAATTCGACCAATCACGTGGCTGCTTTACTGAACTGTAATGAATTGGACCAATAGAATCGCTTTGATGTCGTACGCTCGTTGATGTCTTTTAAGATATCAACAAGCGTACGAGCGATGAGCTGCACTTCGTTTCAACAGTATCGAGTTTGTTTAATTAGTTCAGTTGACTCGTAGAAAATTAATTTTAATGAACTCGTACAAAAAGTATTGTTCACAATAGTGTTATAATCAAGCTTTTTAATCTCGTACCTTACTTAGGCCACTCAGCAAGCTTCGTGGCCTAAACACGGTACTCGACTAAAAAGCTCTCTATTATAACACGATTGTGAAAAATACTATACTGGAACATAACAGCGCGTGTGTAAGTGTAGGTATTTTTTAATCCGTACCTCCTATTTTGGAGGTAGGGTGACGGAAAACTGACTGGGGAGCTCTTTAGGATGCGTTGTAACTTGTAGGAGAGAGTGTCCTGCATTTGTCTCTAGCTATCCACTCAACGAATCCTACTATATTATATATATTATATATATATAATATCATAAATGTGAAAGTTTGGATGTTTGAATGTCTGGATGTCTGGATGTTTGTTACTCAATCACGCTTAAACGGCTGAACCGATTTGGATGAAATTTTGCACGAAGATAGTTTATAGCCTGGATTTAAATAAAGGATAATTTTTATTCCGGGTTTACGCAGACGAAGTCGCAGGTGGAAAAGTCCTCAATAAACGGTCGGTAGGCGCGTGCGCGGTACGTAATATTAGAACAATCCGTTAATTTTGTAGGAATATAACAGAATGTCCAAAGACAACATTCAGTAAGGTTGAGGTAGTATCAATACACAATTGATTGCTGATGAAAACGACTCAGTGTGTATATCAGCTGGTCGATCACGTAACGCATTGTACGAACGTCGGGTAGATCTAAATGTCAAATTTTATATGGAAAAATTACAGTTGGATTTGTCCTAACGCGCGTTCGGAACGTTATTAGGTACGTGATTACTCCTCAGAGGGGTAATAAGGGATGTAAATCTAAGTCACTTTTTGTATTGGAAAATGACAGTTAAATTGTCCTAACCCTCGTTTAAAACGTTACGTGTTTAACCCTCTGAGCAGGATTTTTTTGATAGATGAATTGTTACCTAAATATCTCGTTTGGGTAAAAGTGTGTTTCACCTCCAAATCCATCAAAACAGAAAATAATAACCGTAAAAGGCTTTGCATTAAATAATCCAAAAATGTAACACCCAGCAAGCTGTTACAGGTGACACCGCCGACGTTTGTTAAACGTAATTGTCTGCACAAATAGCTCTTATGCGAACAAAGGTTTGAAATGTCACAAGGGTGCGAATTTCATAGTAAAGGAGGCTTCGAGTGCGGGGGTGAAGAGAGGGTGAGGTGCAAGGGGTGCGGGAGGGGCGAAAGGCCCAGAGTCGAGCACGCGACAGCGGCGGGCGAACGCCGCGCTACCCTCACCGCGCCACACGGAAACTACTCACTGAAAACCCGGTGAACTGCCTAAACAGTGACAAAAACCTGTGTTAAAAATGCCCGAAAATTAACTGTGTGTGACCCTGCGTCTTTGCCGCCTGTTGCGCCCCTTTGCCGCCTTCTCCTTACTTCGTTTAAGTTCCAAGGCCGCGCCTTTGTGGCCTCATCGATAAATTTGGGTGAGTACTTTTGCTTTTATTACAAATTTTAATATACCACCTCAAACTCAATCAGGTAAGTGATGAAATATACTTTTTACGCGGTAAAACATCGGTGTTTTGCTACATCTATCTGGCGTCGCTATTGAAACTTACTTGGAGCGAAGTTATAATTCAAAATGTGTAAGTCAGTAACTATATATTAATAAATGTTCAAACATTTGTAATATTAACATTGCTTGAACATTAACGTCTTAATTAAGGTTGAAACGACGGTATTATTACTGTAAGGACGAACATAAAACGAATGGCTCAAACACTGTAACGGCTTTCTAACTCGGTCGTTATGCGAGATAAATTTATTATTTTAATTAAGTATGCTTGCCTGGCGTATGTTCCCATAAAACGCCATATGCCCAAATAAAAGATTTCTCAAAAAGACGGGCAGAGTGGTTACAAATACCTGCGATTTCAAGAAAACATTCATATTCTGTAGCCGCTGAAAAAAAATTAGAACGAGCGTAACCTAATCCATCATTTTCCATGATTATTCAAAAGACTTAATCGAGTTAAGTTCTTTTATTGCTGACCGCCCAAACCGTCCGCAACGGGTGAATGAGATTAGAAAAGGAAATTTACATAATAGAACAATAACTGGGGGAACCTTTTAACGAAATGCTTTATTAAAATGAACATAAACAGATATCGGACATTCTGCTATCTAAAAAAGGCTATCTACGCATTTGGATATGAAAATCAATGAATGCGTAATGGAAAGTTTTATTCCGTCTCCAAATATTGATGTAGGTATCGGCAAACCACCAATTTGGATAAGTAGTTCAATATGCTTACAAAGATGCAGGAATGAAGGCTGGTACACGAATATTAAAATGTATTAATTACTGGAGAATTTGAACCTTATGATAAAATTGCTTTGCTCACTCATGCGCTACAAGCTTTAACTCGGATTCCTGATTTAAAGAAAATTTCCTGTTTTTATTAAAGTATTTTTGGAACTGGAAACCTTTTGTGCCCAGCATACCACAGCTTGTTGTTGCAGCACAATCATTAATTAGATACCAATTGATGAAAGCGATTGGTTTCCATTGTTGAATAATCAATCCACTTATGTACCTACCAGATAAAATTAAATCACTAATTAATAAAAAAACAAATGCGAAATTCACCCCGAACCGCGATGATCAATTATATTATGAGTATTATGACTATTGTGAGATACAATTAAACGCGAGGTAGGTATAATTAATTCCGACAACGCAGGTTCCATGCTTTTTCAATGTCTGAAATTACTTCGTCATAATCATAAATAAATAAGTAAAATTAAATCTGAGTTTTCCGCTCTCGGTTCAATGAGCGACAAATGTGCGAAATACATTCAAATCAAATGGTATGAGGCCAATCAAATTAGGATTTTTCGAAGAATTAATTCCCATAAAGCTGGAAATCGTTTTAATACCTTCATTTGGTCCTAAATACGTGTAATCTGAGTTTGCCCAATTCCAGGAGGTGTGCATAAATTTTTGCTCTTTTTTCATGTAGCACAAGAACGGTACCTCGAACAGAAAATGTATTCAATTCAATATTAAAGAGAGTCAAATTCTGCGTCGAATTAATATCTAAACTTCAAATTCGGTTCAGTGGTATAGTCGAAATCAAAGGTTAGAAACTGGGAAAATTTTGTCGTTTAGGTGCAAACTTCCATTTTGCGACTTTTCAAGACCGACATATCTTTGAAAAAAAAATACCTGCTGACAAACCCATTTAATAAAAAAAAAAAAAAATTCACATCATATACATTGACCTTCTTTAATATTGAATAGAATACATTTTCCGTCCGTCATACTGTTTTAGTGCACACGCAAAAAACTGAAAAAAGAGCAAAAACTTCGCGGTTATTGGGCTCCCAAAAGTTATGCCCACCTCCTGGGATGGTGCAAACTCGGATTGCATGCATTTAGGACCAAATTACGGTATTAAAACGATTTCCAGCTTTATGGGAATTCATTCCTCAAAATGTTTTTTTTTGGATCTTATTTGCTTGGCCAATATGCAAAATATACGTCTCGAATCACTCACCAGTGTATTGTTGGAAAAAATGTGTAAGGTTTTGATTTGGATTTCACCCGAGCCTAGAAGACTCGAGCTGTTAACGCTAAGACTAGCCTTTTGCTGTACTAAGAAGAGAGTCCTTAAGGCTCGCCCGAGCGCTAACGCAAGACTAGTCGATAATGTACCAGTCCGAGTACTCGTTACGTTGAAAGTGTTGAAACAACACTTTATCTTGTAGGTACTCTACGTCAATGATGTCTACATTGTCTACACACTTGCTATACATCGCATAATTCGTAGCATTTAAATGGCACCCAACAGTACGAACGGATTAGTGAAGTGACAATGTTTTTCCTGCATGTGTGGAGAAAGCAAGAAAACAATAATTAGAAAATATATATTTATTTCTTTAAACTTGTCAAATCATAAATGCGTTCGTACTGTCAGATACCAGCGAAATGCTAAGAGTTGTGCGATGTGTACTTATTACAAAGAATAGTAGAACACTGTACATGATATAAGCATCATTAAAAATACGAGTACTTTCTTTACCATAAAAAGTGAGCTTAACGTGTCGGTTTCAATTTCCTTTTTATCTCGGTAGACCTTCCGGAATGAATAAATTTAATGTTTCTTTAGCAATGAATGATCAGAGGATTACTGAAATATTTTTGGGTACCATGGGGTATATTTACACTTATGTTTCGTATTGCAATATCATATGGAGTGGAGTTATTAATCTATTAGACAAAGTAACAAATTTGCTTGCAAGAACATCAAAGATATTGAAATCTAATTCAATGGGGAATAGATGAAAATTTTAGAAGTACCTGATTTTTTTTGTGATAGGAATAACCTTCCTTAGCACCAGAAAAAAGTTGCAGACTTTTCAGGTGCGTCAATTATTTTTGAAAAATATAAACAGTTTCCTCACTTACGTTTTGGGTTTAGGACGGTGAATGAGACATTTTCCTTGGTTTCGTGGATATTACAAAAAATATTTTAAAAATCCGTAGTAAACTGACACTGGCAATGATATTGACAGTTGCAGCAGCTATATTTGCCATTGTCAGGGTCAGATATTCAATTTTTTTTGTAATATGAGACTAATCTAGGAAAGTTTCTCATTCGCCGTCCTAAACCCAAAACGTAAGTGAGAAAATTGTTTACATTTTTCAAAAATAATTGACGCACCTGAAAAATCTGCAATCTTTTTTCTGGTGTTAAGGAAGGTTATTCCTAACACCAAAAAAAAAATCAGGCACTTCTAAAATTTTCATCTATTCCCCATTGTGAAATGTAGGTACGTCTCAGCTAGGATGACGGGGACGCTACGGCGTAGGCAGCCTACGCTCTTAACTCGTAGCAAGCAGGGCCGCGATTCCATCCTAGGATACGCTTTTGTTTCATGTGTTTGTCAGTCTCATTATGGATTTTTATTTATTTACTTAATGCAAACAAGTGCACAGAACATAATTCTGGGTAGGTACTGAGCGGGTGTAAAATTTTGAAAAAAATGCTATGTCATGCCGAGGATGTCGCATTTTGTTATCTCGAATCGGGATCCTGGTACACTCTCTGTGTCTTGGAGATACACTTTCTAGATCTCTTTTTTTGTTAAATTTAAACAGCGGACATGCCGGGAATCCGAGCCAATCGCCATATTTAACAGAAGGAAGACGTCCCCACTTAGGTGTTGACGAAATGACATAATTCATTAAAGGAGCGATATAATAGTATTTTATGCAACTGTTTTATAAGAAGGGTCTTAAAATGCGAGTGGCGTGAGTTGCGATGCGAGCCTTGGCGAGCATCGCAATTAAAGACGCCACGAGCGTTTTTAGACCAGTTATAAACCGTTGCATACAATACTTTTTCTACGACAAATTTTAAATAAATAGCAGACTACAAATTAGTTAGTCTTTTCGGGCAGCAAATTTTCTATTCGTACTTTTGCTACTCACGCAATTTCTTCAGGAGTGCAGTTATTAATTGCTTCGACCATTTTAAAAGGAACGTACACTTTTATCTTCACAAACACGAATACAATCTTAATATTCTAGGACTAACAGTTTATCATCTTTCATCTTTTCATTTTGAACTGTATATATTTTGGTGGGAAATCGGAAATGTGACACTTCTTGTTTATGGTTTGTTTTGTTTTTAATTTGTTTGCATTTGCCATCCGAACTAAACCTAATCCGGACCCGGACCGAATTCGAACTTTATTTTCATAAATAATACCAAGAATTTATAAAACATGTAATTTAACACACAATACTTAGATGATGATTTATTATTATTGTAGTAAATAATGTATAATATACAAATGTTAAATCGTAAATAAAAACTTTTATTTCGAAATATTTGTTTATGAAGTTCGCACCACTGCAATATAGCGGCCGATTTAAAAAAGTTTAACAATGCTTTTATGAAAAATGTATAAACCAAAAAAGTACGCTAAACAGTGCGTTTTTGGGCCATAGAGCATAGAGTTTTTCGACGACTTATTAGTGGTGTCATTGTATTTGAGCTACAGCCTATATAAATGACAGATAACGGTACAGGAGTAGAAAAAATCATTTAAATAATAAGATGGATACCGGCCCTACATTTGATTCGGATTCAGACACAAGTTTAATGCAAGTTTTAAATTATAGTCTCAAAACATTTAACATTACCGAATAATATTGTTGTTAAAATAGAATACTATTAATCTGACACGTTTGTGCATTTATTTGACAATAGAATTTATGGTTAAGATTATATGACATATTTTAGGTACTTACCTGTCTATAAATATTATGAGGGGCCATTTAAAATTCAAATTACCTTCGCGGCAACAATCGGTGGCAGTACAATGCTAATGGGAAGAACCGCTTTTAACTTCTGAATATTGCGTTGCATAAAAAAGTTCTTAAATGAGAGCTCGTATTTAAGCGTCTTTAAAAGTTATTAATATTATGTAAACTGGATGTTATAATGGTATCTTTTACATAAATAATAAATGAGGGGTCGATTTAAGACGTATTTTATGTACTTATTACAATATTATTTCGATTTTTATTTTATGTATTTTGCGCGCTGATTTTCACGCACGTAAAAACAAGCTCCGAGCAATACATCAAAATCAAATTTGAAAACATAATATATGCGTTTCAAATCAAATCTAACCGTACAGTTTTAGAATAGGAATAATATTTATTTGCAACCATGTATGTAACTTAAAACTAGCACTCGGAAGGGTGTAGCAACAATTTGAAAGGTAGGTACTTAATTTATATATAACTAGTTACACATAGTTCGTTCAAATAAAAACTAGGTAACTACATAAATATCAGGATCACCCCCTTAAAGATTAGTTTCCAGATTAAAAAGTATTTTATGTTCTCAGGGATTCAAACCATCTTAGTATCCGTCTATTTTCATCAAAGTCAGTTAAATGGCGAGACAAATTGACAGATTTACTTCCGATATATTTGTATGAATTTAGTTTAACACAATAAGAGGTTCAAAATCCTTTCTAGTTCATTTATGAAATCTTTATTTTTATTTAATCGTATAAGCATTATTCCCGAATCAGCGAGTCTACATGTTTACAACTTTTATACCTAACTTCTTCACCCATTAGGCTGCATTTCCACTTACTTAAATCTATATTACCTATGTGACCTATATCTTACGGAATTGAGCCAATGCACTCATTTAGGTACTTTGATTTCCGAGCCGGACGAGCTAATGTTGACTTATGCTTACAAGCTGAGCTGCTGCTGCATTATGCTGTTTGCATTGTATGTGAGACAGAGTGTTCACAAAAGTTGAGATTCCACTATTAATTTCGTCTGTTAATGTTTTGATTCATAAATATGTTGCCCGTGATAACGTAGTTGAAATTGACCGTTTGTTTAAGTGATGACACATAGGGAGCAAGTATGTAGGTACAATATAAAGGTTACAAATTCAATTATATTTGGTCAGTCAAAACTGTTTTTTATTTTTGCAGAACATCAAAATACGATTCTAAATTAAACCAAAATAGCTATCAATAAAAGACGTAACATTTAACGTTACGACCTTTATCAGTAGGTATATATTTAAGTAGCGTTACTTAACTAATGACCGATAATGCGAACCATGCACCATGCATGCCTTAACCACTTTATTTAATAAATAAACGGAACCTTTGTAAAGACGATTACTACAAATAATAAGCCCCTATATGAAATTTGTTCCAAGCGAAAAAGAAAATAACATATGATAGCAATTTCACAACAGCTTCCTCATTCCGGATTGCTATATAATCCTCCAGCTTTTCAAGATTAGTCCTGACATATTTCCATACGTCCCATTATCCAATGTTTACGAACAAGTAGAAAAAAGGTTCGCAACTCTGAACCGCTCACTCAGAATGTGTGAATATTTGACGAGGCTCGTGGTTCCGCCGACTCGACTAAGGCCTCTAACAGACTGGAGCGGCCTGGCCGCGGCGGTCAATAGTAAACTTGTCATTAGCTGTCAAATTTAGTATTGACCGCAAGCCGCGCCAGTGTTTTGCAGGCCTGCAACACACTGGCGCGGCCTGCGGTGGCGGACAATACAAAATTTGACAGCTAATGACAAGTTTACTATTGACCGCCGCGGCCAGGCCGCTCCAGTCTGTGAGAGACCTCAAGAGGTTTGACAGTTCCGGTGCCTACGAGTGGGTATCGCGAAAGGCTGAGACACGTAACCAAACAGGCTAGCGTGTACTAATGTTGCCTTTAAGAAATCTAAATGAATTCAGGTATATACTACTATTTAAAAAAATCTTAGATAAAATGTTGTAGATCGATTTTTCAAGGTTAGGGTTTTTAAAAACACTTAGTATTAAACACAGTATTTTATTCTAAGCTATGTCAAATATGTTGCCATATTCCTTATAAGAAATACAGTCTGGAAATTAAAACCCAACTCAGCGTTTTCTTCTCGGTTTCAAGATTCTATATTAGTAGCCCTCCGAATCGCTAAGCTGAAGTGTCAGTGGGCGAGGCACATTGCACGTAGAACCGATGGCCGTTGGGGCGGAAAGGTTCTCGAGTGGCGACCGCGTACCGGAAGGCGCGGTGTGGGTAGGTGGACTGATGACCTGGTAAAGGCCGCGGGAGTCCGCTGGATGCGGGTGGCGCAGGACCGGTCATTTTGGCACTCTTTGGGGGAGGCCTATGCCCAGCAGTGGACGTCTTTCGGCTGATATGATGATGATGATAATGATATTAGTATTTAAGTGATTTTGTTATTCTAGATGATTTTGATGTTCCAATGAATGCGATCGATAATCTGACCATAGCAATGTGTGTTGTATTCATTACCGATATTAGCGAAACAACTATTCTATAAATTAATGTGGGACAACGACACACCATTAGTTATTTACGATACATGCCAGGCTCACGTCATGCCTACACAGAATATCCGAGCCAATACATTAACCATGACAAATGCTAGCCGTTGTGTTGGCAGTTGAACTAAAGAGGATTAGTTTGCCTACCGTCTTACCCCGAGATACACTTTTGTTGCTGAATGTACTTTAATACGGTAGTTGCAGTTTTATTTACGGCTGCAGAGTGCAAAGTAAAAACGTGCCTTTGGAAAGTTATGATTAGAACTGTTAATTTGATTTATAAACTTTGCATTAGTATAGCTTTGGTATTATTGTGGTATGTGATCCATCTAAGTGGATTCAGAGATCAGCCCGTTGACGGCTAAATCTAGTAGCGTACCCTTATAACTTTACTACAAAGTTTAATAGCTGCCATGTCAGACTCGATTAGGGCAAGGGATCGCGTTGTTGGAGGTATTTTCGGGAATTATGTAGGTACCTACATGTTCTTTATTACAAATTGAGATTTTAGGGCTGAATATACAATCCCAAAATATATATTATCTGACAGTTACGTTATACTTCGTTTTCCACGTCGGAGATTTTTTTATCTGACCTTTGAAAACACTCAGGTCGGAATCGAATTAATATCTTCATAGGTTTTCATGAATAAGCTTCTAGCACCGAAAAATTGGATTTTCAGAATAAAATTTCAAATATTGTTGACTACAACTTATATACACATTGCATTCAATAGAATCTTATTAGACAAACATGCGTAGGTAATGTAGGTATACAGCCTTCTTAATGGGTGAATTGCAAAAAAATTGTACATAGTTAAGAGCCTTAATCTAATCTACGCTTTCTTTTTTCCACTGTGTGACGGCAATTACCCATACATTTTATATGGGTAACTTTCGTTACACATTTCTGATATTCGCTTACTATTAGGGTGCTAATAGTAAGCGAATATCAGAAATATGCCTGTGGTTGCTTTGGAACATTACCAACTGTTGCATTACCATCACGATACGTTCTTTACTATGGTTGCGAGTGATGAGTAGTGGCTGAGAATTATAAATTAACATTTCCCTGTAAAATAGGCAATGATATATCTTTACGGAACAAACTATAGTTTTTCATTAAATTATTATGTTTTTTTAAAACCATTTCGGTGGCAAACATGCTTACGACCCACCTGATGGTAAGTGGTTACCGTAGCCTATGGACGCTTGCAACTCCAGGGGCGTCACACGCGCGTTGCCGACGCTTTAAGAATTTATACACTCCTTTTTTGAAGAACCCCATACTGTGCCACAACCGGTGCGTCCGAGCGTTTAAACATTTACTCTATTTTTTTTTATTAAATGTGTAATTGGGAAAAAGTAAACTTCCCATTTTATATCTTGCACTGATTTTTAACGTGAGGAGAACGAGCTGGTGGAACTAAAAAAAAGTGACTCTTCAGCTTTAAGACAAGTATGAATCTAAAAACATCGCCTAACATGAAGATAAAAAGCAATATCTATATTTAAAGTACAAGGAAAACCTCTGGCGTTTATTAAACAGCGTAAGCATTAACGCAGGTACTAGGGCGTCTAATATCGCGCCATTTTCAGGTAAACCTGTACGTGACGACCGGTACGAATGTTATTATGCCATTCGGTACAATATTAGATGATACGAGCCTACAGACTTATAATACGTATAAGTATAATAGTAACGATGTAACTCTATGCAAAGAACCAATGTTATAAAACAGAGAAGAACACGCTATAGATAAAATACACATTTTGTATCAAGTATTTAAAATATTACCTCTATTGTACCTACATGAGATCTTTTTGATCCGCCTTATTTGGGACCAAACACACTACTTACTAGTCAAATCCACGTTTATAAACACGAATAAAAATGTATGTTGAGCCAAGAAACTTTGCTTATTATCATTTACTTAGAATAAATATAAAGTTGTTTTTAAAAAAACAACCTCAATTTAATATAAATAAAAATGCCTTTTAAGGTTTCGTACTCAAAGAGTAAAACGGGACCCTATTACTAAGACTTCGCTGTCCGTCCGTCCGTCCGTCCGTCCGTCTGTCTGTCACCAGGCTGTATCTCAAGAACCATGATAGCTAGAGAGTTGAAATTTTCACAGATTATGTATTTCTGTTGCCGCTATAACAACAAATACTAAAAACAGAATAAAATATTTTTTTAAGGGGGGCTCTTATCAACAAACGTGATTTTTTTGCCGTTTTTATAGATAATGGTACGGAACCCTTCGTGCGCGAGTCCAACTCGCACTTGGCCGGTTTTTATTTCTTGCTGATTCATAAAATGTGACCATAACAGTAATTGAACTTTTAGATATTAATATAAATGCAACAGTGGCAAATGTCAAGATAATTGTTTATGAATTTTAATTTAATTTATAATATTGTAATATAATTTTGACATATCTTAATCTAAATTATTCAGTTCTAGCAATGACCTCTCCTGCGAAGATAAAGGCCTCCTTCAGTGATGACCAGTGCTCCCTATCTTTGGCGTCATTCCTCCACTTTTTGCCTCCTATTTGGGTGATGTCGCCTGTCCATCTGGTTACGGGTCTGCCGCGTTGTCGTGTGCCTGTGGGTCCTGCCCACGCAGTTATTAAATTAACATTAAATAGCAATTTATTTCAGAAATTCATCCATAGGCATTATGCGTGTTGTCCAGCGATCACCAGTCATTTTGGCTACGTATCCTGCCCATCGCCATTTTAACTTTTGGGCATAAGATAACGCATCGGTGACTTTTGTTTTCTGTTGTATAGAGGCGTGTCGTATTTTATGGATTCTCCTTATGTTCAGTATTATGCTTCTTTCCATACCCCGCTGGCAAGATGTTATTTTATTTTTCATCCGTCGAGTAAATTTCCAGGTTTGGCCACGTTTGGCAGGCATGAAGGTAAGATGCATGTATCTAATACTTTTTTCTTCAGATTCAACGGAAAATTGCCTTTAAGAACTTCTTTTTGAGCCCAAAACATCTCATTTTGTACGCTGCTGGTCATAAGCTTCGTTTTGCTTAAGTTTATGTCGAATCCAACTTCTGAACTTTCATGTTACAAGGACATTATCTTAGTTGCCAACTCAATGCGGTTTTCTGATAGTAGCACGATATCGTCCGCGAATCTCAAGTGGCTCATTTGTTTGTTGTTTACCGACGTTGTCCCAGTTTTATTTGCGTATAATCGATTCCAATACACCTATAAATATTCTCGGGGATAGAGGTTCACCCTGTCTTACTCCTCGTTTAATTGGTATAAGTGGTCCAGTAGTCTCTAGGTTCACTCTAGGTTTACTGTACTGTACAGTCAGAATCATAAATATTTAATATACATTTACGAACGTATGTCGGCGGAATAAAGTTGAAAATTGTGTACATATATTTGGAGCTGACCGTACCAAAAATATTGAGCTGATGCTCAATATTATTATTCGTGTTTATAAACGTGAATTTGGCTAGCGTGTTTAGTCTCAAACAACGCTGATAATCTCAGACACTAACGTCAAAACGCTAGTTTGATAGTAGTGTATGTGAATAAGTGCTTAAATAAGACCCAATACAGTTGGTCGAATATAAACTATGTCATAAAAAGACAGTATCGTAGATTATACACTCGCTTGTATGTAACTTCTTCAATAAATACAGTCAGCGTCATATAGTTAGTAGCAGCCAAAGTAGCCAAATATATCGTAAACTCCAATAGTAAGAAAGACGTATTGCGAAAATTGCGATATATTTGGCTAGCTGGGCTGCTACTAACTATCTGGTGCTAACTGTATTTACAAAAAAATATTTAGCAATATAATACCTATTAGATTAAAATTAACTGATATTAGAAGTGACAAAACTATAAAGAGTTTGCACTTTTGCTATTTTGGTCACAAATTACTCATGTTACCTACCTACTAAACACCATGATTTACTTGTAGGTATAATATAATGATGTAGGTATTTGTGGTTCTCATTCATGTCTACTGAAATAAATATAAAACTTTCGCGACTTGTTCTTATATTCTCGCGCTCGTGTCTTCCAATATAGCCCCGATCGAGGTTAAAGCGCCTAGGAACGTCACATGTACGAGATTGGTCGGAGGTGTTGGCTACAAGTAAATTGGACGTCGACGGTAATCCAGGCCTGCCTCGCATGACTGCACTACTCTGCCGATCCTAGCACAGCGCATGTATTACAAGTTTCCCCGTCGCGAACAGACGAAAATGAACTGATGATACTATGTCGCCTGCACCCATGCTAGGGATTATATCACAGCGTTCACTCGTTGCATTTAACGATGCACTGAAAAATTCACGTGCTGGAATTAAAATTCCCTCGACATCTGCGTTGGGTAGCTTTTTACTGGACTGTGCTGGAAGTTTTCGTTCCAAATTACTGTATTTTACGAGGTTGTTTCTGACTTTCATTGTTGTTTTATACGAATGTAAGAGTAGGAGAAGGGTGATCTGTCGGTAATTCTTGTTTTAAATTATGTTCATACAGGTATGTATATTACGTAGGTATATATTCCACCAAAGCACTACAGACATCATTCTCATTCGCACATTACCCCAGTTGCGTTCTATAAGAGCACGGAATCCGCTTACTAAATAATCCTGGGGTAGGCACTAGTTTTTGGAGAAGCATCTTCCATCCGATCTTCAAAACCGAAGGGTCAATTAAACCTTGTAAAACTGCAACTGCCAAGATCAGTTTTCTTTTTTTCAATAAATTTGCAAATATTATACCTGTAAAAGTAACTGACGTAAGTGTAGTTTGCTAGGTTTTTAGCTGCTATATCTAAGTACTAGTAACATTTTAGACACAACTGGGAATAAACGCTTGGAGGATGATGTTCATATTGATAAAGTTTTGCTAAGTTTGCTAGTGTAGCATCTAAAATTACACTAATTTATATTGGTTGATGGCGTGCCTCGGAAATAAAAGTCGTTAAGGCTTAAGACGTACCTGGCTTCAATGGGATTATCCCAGTTTAAATTGTTTGTTTTTACGGACTGCTGAGAACGCTGAACAAGGGCGTAATGGTCTACCCGAAGCAACAATATCATTAAACGAAACGTTGAGACGATTTACGATTTGTATTTGCGAAGTTTTATGCGAATCTACTCTTTAGATCTACAAAAGTATATTCCTCTTCTTCTTTTTCGCCGTTTCCACACTTGACAGAGTGAGGTAGTTAAAAGATTTAGTCATATTTAAAGCAAGTGGGGAGGTGGTGTATTGTTTTTTATTTGCGTCTATGATAGTCCATAACGCTAGTTTGAAAATAAAAATACTTGGAAACTTACTTTATCTATCCAAATATCATAAACCCTCCATGATGCGTTCAAGAACCGCACATTATGACCACCATAAAAATAGACTATTTTGTTAAAACAGATTTCTTATCTGTGAAAATGTTATTATTGCTAAAGAAAAATATCGATTTCGATAATATTATTTCATTCAAATTTCGAACATCTCTGAAATCAAAGAAATTTGATTTGACCTCTATTCTAATATCAGTCGAGATGACGTTTAGTTCGAAATGAAATGTCAATTTGCATACAAATTTGACAAATGTCGCGCGTAACTAAGATATCGAACGATATGATAGTTTAATCCGACTCTAGTTTGTCTCTGAATTAAGAAAAAAACTATGACAGCTGCCAGAAAACAACGCCGCGATGCCGGTCATAATATGCGGCTCCTGAATGCATCATGGAGGCTTATGGTATGTGGATAGATAAAGTAGTGTATGTAACTGTACATAATTAGGCATTAAGACACTCGTGTGATGTTATTATGAAACTCGCCTTCGGCTCGTTTCATAAACCCACACTCGTGGTTAATGTCCTTCATTATGTACAGTCACCATAAACTACTATTATCTACATTAATTTGTTCATCAAGGTTTATAATTATGTCATCAAGGTTTATAATAAATCAGTAGCATATATACTTACTACTCAAAAGAAAATAGGGGCCACTAAGTATTTTGATTGCTACGTGAAAAATATAGTAAACAGTAATGTATATTTATTAAAATAACATGTAACAAGGCTTTTGTTTTAACTTAAGCTAATAACCATTTAATTGTGTAGTCAATTGTTTCCCTTATTTCAATTAACATGAAATTAGTCCATTGTCAACAGCAAAAACTAAACTGAAACTCTTTGCAAAACAAAACAAAAACTGACACAAGCTGTTTTTTTAATGGTTTAGTAACGGGTGTGTCCTCTTCTCCTGTTTTCACACTCCTGGAGCCTTGAATGCATACTCTCGATAAAGTTTCTGATGTTTTCATCAGGTATCTCTTCCCACGCACGTTTCAGAGCATCCATAAGCTGTTGCTGGTTGTGAACCTCTTGCTCATGCTCCCTAACCCTTCGTTTTAATTGTTCCTACATATGCTCTATTGGATTTAAATCCGGACTATACGCTGGCCATGGTAGGACACGAATATGGGAGTCATCCAGAACAGTCTGATTGGCCCAAGCTGTGTGTGGGCGGGTATTGTCATGCATTAACCAGAACCCTAGCCCCACTCTCTGTGAGAATGGAATCACATGAGGCCTGATGACTTCATCGATGTACCGTTGTGCAGTTACTGTGCCTTGATTTAAGAAAACCAGCTCAGTTTTGCCTTGTAAGCTAATCCCAGCCCAAACCATCACACTAGGACCTCCAAAGCGGTCAATTTCCTTGATGCAGACATCGGAAAATCTCTCATCCTGTCGTCTCCATACTCTAATCCGCCGATCATCACTACAAAGCTTCACTTTACACTCATCTGTGAAGAGCACCATACCCCATTGATTCATGCTCCAAAAAAACTTAAACGATTTCCACGTTGAACCCTAGATAAAGAAATTCGTACTACTCGGCGTCTGGACCTTTGCTGGTCTTCATGCAGTCGATTACGTATCGTTTGGTCACTAACACGAGTCCCCGTTGTCAACCGTAGGTGATTTTGTAACTTACGTGCCGTCACAGAGCGCTCTCGACGGGCACTCAATCGGATGTAGCGATCTTCTTGTGCCGTAGTCGCTCGCACCCTGCCCGATCCAGGCCTTCTTGCAACACTGCCAGTCTCTTGGAACCGATCCCACACATTTTGGATGACTCGGCGAGAGAAACCCAACGAAAAAGCTACAGACCGCTGTGAATGACCTTCAGCAATCAATGTAACGGCTCTGGTGGCAGTAATGGTATCCATATGCCTTCTTTGACGTGGCATTATTAACAAAAGATGTTAAAAGAAGCAAAAGATAGACATAAATAGTTTTTTAACAGAATAAAATTGTGATTCCATCTGAAAGGAAGTTGACCTGAAACTCGTTTTTTTTATTTGCTTCAATTTCTGGCCAGCTGTAAGACTTAAACACCAGCATTAAAGAGGTTGGATACTGAAGGAGGCCGGACATCATTAATTAGTCATTTACTCAAAAACAGAAATATGTAAGTGGCCCTTATTTTCTTTTGAGTAGTATATAAACGATGCTATGATGATCATGCTATGACGCATGTGGTGTTGGGTTCATGGTGGTGAGTAAGGTCACCAGAGCTCCCCAGGATGCGCTGTGTGAAGGACCTGCATGTCTCTATCTGCCAACACAGCGAATCCTCAAGTGAATAAAGGGTCGGCAACGCACTTGTGATTCTTCTGGAGTCACAAGTGTCCATAGGCTATGGTAACTGCCTAACATCAGGCAGGCCGTAAGCTTGTTTGCCAACGTCGTTGTATAAAAAAAAGAACAAATTTTTAAATTGTAAAACGACTTACAGAAGGTACATACCGCTGTACAAAAACCAATTTACAGATAGCTTCGGGCAGTTAGGTTAATACTAAAATAAGCCATTACAAACGATTATTTCAATGTTATACAAATGGAAATCTAAGGACATATTACAAATGGACACGAGATTCCTCAAGATAATAATCTTTAATGATACCGTAATGGGACTACTGTTAAACAGTATAAACTGTTGTATTCGGGAAGGTGTATTTCCAGATGTACTGAAAAATGGCAGAGTAGTACCTATATATAAAAAAGGCAACGCTTCGGACCCAAACAACTACCGACCAATTTGTATTTTACCGGTGTTTTCGAAAGTACTGGAGTCAGCCCTTAAATCAAGAATTGTAGCTTTCTTCGAAGATAATGATCTTTTCACATCCAGTCAGTACGGATTCAGAGCCAATAAAAGTACGGGAACAGCTATTAGACGAGTAATAGATTTCATACTTGAATCATTGGATACGTCACAACAATGTGCAAGCATATTTTGTGACCTATCCAAGGCATTCGATTGCTTGCGGCATGATATACTTCTGAGGAAGCTGGAACATTACAAGTTCAAGGGGACGGCTCTCAAAATGATGACCTCCTACTTGCAAAACCGTAGTCAAATTGTACAGATTGGGTCAAGCACATCGAGGATCAGAAACAATGACATCGGAATACCACAGGGCTCGATTTTGGGTCCTGTGTTATTCCTGATATACGTCAACGATCTGCCATCAAATATTCCAGATTGGGCACAGGTCAGTTTGTTTGCTGACGATACTCATATTGGAGTGAGACATAAAAACATTAATACAATGGAAGCACAGCTGACACAGGCCCAGCATATCCTCCAGGAATGGTTTCAGGCAAACGGCATTGTTTTAAATACAGATAAAACTATAAGTATAAAATATCAAACCAATTCTCGAACTCTCAAAAATACACCAGAGCTAACTTACCAAAGTTCTACGAAATTTTTGGGATATATAGTGGATAGTAAATTAACACATAAAGAACATTTGGAAAAACTCAGCAATAAATTATCCTCGGCAAATTTTGCATTACTAAAGTTAAAACCATTAATTAATAAAGAAACATTAAAAACGGTATATTATGCATACATACAATCATTACTAAATTACGCTATAACTGTCTGGGGGAACGCATCAGAGATTCAAAAAATACTAGTGCTTCAGAAGCGTTCCATCAGGATCATGTGCGGGGTCAACCGAAGAGACACAGCCAAACCACACTTCGAGAGGCTGGGCATAATGACGGTCATTTCATTATTTATTTACAACTCCCTTTTAGAAATACACAGACAAACGGATTGCCTCCCTAAATTGTCTGATATACATAACTATAATACGCGATCTAAACACAAATTGGTACTACCACAGTTGCGGCTTACAAAATGTCAAAAACAGGGTGCTTTTCTAAAGATAAAAATGTACAACAAATTACCTTTTGAAATAACATCATTGCCAATTCATAGTTTTAAGAAGAAAATATCACGCTATTTCAGGAAACATGCCTTTTACTCCGTATCAGAATTTTTAACAAGCAATATTAGCTTACAAACATTTTGAACTGTATGTTATTAGCTATAAGTATCATTTTGATTTTATTGTAATTTATTTCTTTTATTTTTACAAATTGTTACTGACATACCATGTAATGCACATATTACTTTATGGTGAAATAAATAAATACAAATACAAATATATTGTACAGAATTATTATCTAAATGATTTTAACTTCATATGTTTTTATGGAACGGAGACCTTTTTAAAAAGAGAAAAAGTTACATGATGTTTTTGGCTCACTAAATATGGCGGTATTTACATATATAGATAATAAATCATGATGAGAATTGAATGAGAATTATCGTAGTTTTAATAGAAGAGTCAGAATACCGACCCAGTTTAGTCAGTAGTGCAGTCCTATGACGTGCAAGTCAAGGATCCACATATCATCAGCGTCGAGTCATCCTCTGTGGCTCGACATGGTGCTGAATGGACTCCTTTTTCACATTTCACTAAATGTCTAAATGCATGTAATTTTGTTTTTTGCGAAATAAACTTATTTATCCTCTCTTTCTTTCTTTGTGCCTAAAGCCTCTCACAGACTGCCGTGGCCTGGTCGCGGCGGTCAATAATAAACTGGTAATTAACTGTCAAAGTTACTATTGACCGCCATCGCAGGCTGCGCCAGTATGATGTATGCTTAATTTGGCGTTCATTTCGTTAAAGCACGTCAAACGACTTTGAAGAACTATTCTGAATTAATTATTCAATTAGGCACCAATATAACCAATCACATAAATCTGTTCCGAGTCGATCACTAAAACCACAATTACCTAACTGCATAGAGCGTGTTCCATTGCGCTCTGTCATCGAACGAGCGAGTGATGCGAACGAAGTTCTATGCTTCTATTCAGCTTGGGCCAAAAATCGTTTGTCCGGTGTCTGGTGACCGGTGTCCCGCTGTTCACGTCTACAGGTCGCATTTCTCAACTGATTCTCGTGAAATTCTGTGAGCAGATTCAATAATAATATATCTATTATTGTCGATTCAGTTCTCGGAAATTAAACATACTTAAAGAAAATTTAAAAAAGACAGGCTCACGAGTTCTACAGCTCGACAAATTAAGCAACTGCTCACTCAAACAAAATAAAGTAAAAGCGTATGAATGTATTTGAATTTACGTTTTTATGCTTATCATATTAATTGTGTTCAAGGGTCGAGTCGGAGCTGGTTCTATACAAACCTAGTCCAACAATAACAGCGCGAGTAAAGAAAGCAAAAGGCTGAATACCGGGATATCGCGGAACGAAATTAGTATCGACCCGCGTAATTAGGGGTCCCGGAAGGCTGGCTACACATGAAGCGTGTTGATGAGTCAATTTAATATGTCACCTTGCCGAGAAATGTTTCTGAGAATTTCTTGCTGTTGCGGCACTTGCGGCAAAGAAAAATACGGTTAAATATTTGGGCATCTTTATCTGTTGTAACCCAAGAGTCCCAACCCCCACAAGGTGACATTGATAACCCAAAAGGATACATATATTCTTCGGAACAACTGCAAAAATAGTGAAACGGAATTAAAATACTCAATTAAAGGGTAGGGTTTCTACAATATCTATTACGATAATACGAGAAAAATAATACACAGGTACCTATTGCCATTTGCGCTGAATATGAATCCCAAAAAAGTTGTCACCCATTTTGTTAACTCTTCGTTACTTCAAGAATAATGCGAAACGATAATGTACAATGTATTCAAATAAACTATTGAGGAGGATTTGTTTTAAAAACGCAATACGCACGCACGCCGAAAATTTAATAAGTAAGTTTTTCGTTGGTACTTGGTTGGCACAACATTGACCAGAGGCTCGGATCAGAATCTCCTGTACTTACATAGGAATTGCCCTTCCGGCTAAATGTTGATTTACTGGAGTTTACACAAACAGAGATAAATAACGTTTAGTTGCGACAACAGCACAGGTAGTCGACTGAAGTAATAACAGCTGTCGGGCGTGCCTTCACGCGCCACATACTGTGCTCTTTATTAAACCCTTCGTCCCATTAAACGTGGCGTTAATCTGTAGGCCCACCAAAAACATAAATGTGAAAATGGGAGCCAAGTTCAATATTAAGAATATGCGTGGTTGTCAACTTGAACAAGAATTGAGATCTAAATGGGTGCCAAGTAGATAATCCCTAAATAAAATGTACCTATTCTTAAAAACATACAATTTCAATTTTTTTCTACTACACATAGCAAGTCGGTGAACACCATGAATAAAATCCAGTCCATGCTCCGTTCTATATAAATAATTTTTGATGATACGGATTAATAATCATTAGTACGACTAGTACGAGTAGGTATACCTATCTATATTTAGAAATAATCAATTTGTATCTACTTACGACTAAACGAAATTCTTCGCGGCTAACGCTTATTTACCATCTCGTTCGTTAAAGACAAGCAACGAACAAATCCAACAAACGATGCCCGCACTGCAGGTTGAGGGAATGACTAAATGCAACAGGGGCTTGCTTTCAGTATTTGATGTAAGGAATTTTATTCACTTAGTCTAAATGTGGCGCCCCTTCTTATGACCGCGCTTGCGCGCCGTATTTGTCTCATTTGTGCCTATTTGAAAGTGTTGTGCGCCTTTATTTAGATACTAGGTAGATGAATGTTTACTTTCGTCATAATATATTTTATGATCTCATGCAGATACCACGAAATGTTTGTACAGTGGGAATTCCATCTATCTATCTATCTATATATACATATAATAAAGCTGAAGAGGGTCGAAAGTCTGTACATGGAACATATTCGAAAAAAAATTGGCTAGGGATTCTTAGAATCGATAACAGAACGCGTTACAACAGTTTTTAGAATTTTTGTCTGTTTGTCTGTTTATCTGATTATCGGTTTATCTGTTTGTCTGTTTATGTGACCGCGCATCACGTGAAAACGGCTGCACCGATTAAGATGAAATTTGGTATAGAGATAGTTTGAGTCCTGGGGAAGGACATAGGGTAGTTTTTATCCCGGAAAGCAACCCCTAAGGGGATGAAATAGGGGGTGGAAAATTGTATGGTACTTAAACCGTAGCACCGATTTGGATGAGGTATATAAATAGTTTGAGTCCCGGGATAGGTCAAAGGATATGTTTTATCCCGGAAATCTTCCCTTTAGGGGGTAAAATAGGGCGCAGCGTTGGTAGGCCCCCCACAAGGTGGACTGATGACCTGGTAAAGGTCGCGGGAGTCCGCTGGATGCGGGTGGCCCAGGATTGGTCACTTTGGAACTTTTTGGGGGAGGCCTATGTCCAGCAGTGGACGTCTTGCGGCTGATATGATGATGATGATAAAAATAATTTGAGTCTCAGGAAAGGACATAGGATAGTTTTTATTTAGGAAATCTACCCCTAAAAGGGATATGGAGGGTGAAAGTTTGTATCGAGCTACGATATAAACGAGTTCTACGCGGACGAAGTCGCGGGCAAAAGCTAGTATTATATAGTTTCCTAGATAGTGATGTACCTTTCAGCACTGTGAAATACAATATATGTTTACGACAGTCCCCAAGCAGAAACAAGACCATGAAAAAATAAATATATGTGCGTCGTACTATTTTCCAACGCTCAGGCCTTAAAGTTTACTTAAACTCGGGTATCAAACAAAACAAGATCAATAGGTTAATGGCATATGTTATTTTCTTTCCAGATACAAGCGTAGCCTTTGACCTGAATCATGGAGGTCGACCCTCGTTCGATATAATAAAATCAAATGATGAACCCAGCAATTAACCTCACCCTCTAAAGCGTAGGCAGCACCTTCTTTATGTATTGTATTGCAAATTGCTAGCGGGACGGATTGAATGTCCATTAGGGAGATTTTGAATAATGTAGGAATTGAAATGAGTGTCGTTCCCGAGTTAAAAATATAATGTTTGATTGCACATGTATTAGAAAAATTATTTGAATTCCTTTTTTATTTCATATGGTATTTAGATTTTGCTTTGAGACTGTAAGCACATATCCAAATTAATCTAAATTTAATTGTTTTTGGCGTAAGTACCGCTAGACAATAAATACCTCTTAAATCTGTAAAACAAGTAATAGAAAACCTCCTTATTCTTTATTGAAGTTGGATGAAAGTAAAAGTTCTAGTCAGTCAGGAGACAAAGCGGCGAATGGTTCTAAGATTAACCTAACATTCAGGCAGAAGCTTGGTTAATATGAGTTCAATAGTTAGGTATGTGTCTCGGGGCCTAAAATATTAGGAGATAGAGGAGAATTTGTAAATAATAATAATTAATAAACAATTTAAAAGATGACTCACGCTAGAACGGGCCGTTTTTTAAGACTAACGACGGCGTTTTTGCGCGGCCGAGCTAAACTCAAGCCCCGCCGAGCCACGGCGGGGCCGTGCCGACACCGGCCTGCTTTCGAGCCTCGGCCGTGGATCGGCTGGGCTTGGGTATGGCTCGGCCGCGCAAAAAAGCCGTCGTTTTTCTTAGAAAACGGCCCGGGCCGGATATTGCCCGTTCTAGCGTGAGTCATCCTTAATTTTAACTATTAATAAAATAAAAGGTGGAAATTGAACCCCTCACAAATATAAACGAACACTAGCGAAGTTGCGACACATCGTTAAATGTTTGCGTTTCCGGTTCCCCGCGCGGACGTTCCCGCAATTCAGAACCTGTTCCGAGCCACCTCACCACTCGTTCTAATTATAACCTGACCCTGAGATTCATAACAAATAAGCGTAGTCGTAGCTCGGATCTATGCTGGTTCTACTGATGCGAGTTGGTGAGCCTTGGGAATACCGGCCCTGGACGCTGGCACTTTAATTGTTAGCGGATTCGACGAAGTTGCTGTGTCGGTTTACTGAGGCAATTACTCTTCATTGACCCCCTAGGCCAGGAAGAGGTGTTATAACTTGAAGCCTTTACTCAACCTGGAACTCAATTAGAAATATTTTAATGGCGACCAATTGCCAATTTTGTAGAATCACCGGTGATCTTTCTTTGGAAGGGTTTTCGCATTTCAAATAAAGCGAATTAGGTCTCAATTACGGTGGAAATCAGATCAATTGTTTCCAAGAATCTTTGCTGCAAGAGCTTCCAAGATATCTAATGATCTTCAGAGGGTTTGATCCATATTTTGGCTTATTTAAACTGTTTATTTCCATGATCAGTCTCAAGCTTCTGGATCGAAAATTGGTTATAGACGCAATCCAAAGAGAAAAATTCTACCTACTTACTAATAAAATTAAAATTAATTACTTTGGTTAAAAAAAAACATCGTCAGGAAGCGATTGTAGTTTTTTAGTCTTTATACAAACATATTGTATTTGTTGTCTCTTGACGTTTCGGATATATTGCAACATACATGGTCGCGAGCAGACGGCTTGCTGCAGCACATTAATGTAGTGAAAAATTAGTAATAATGTAGGATAAAAATTTAACTATTGTTATATTAATTGAAGAAATTGAAAAAACTCATTCTCATTCTTGTTTCATCGAATATGAACAAGACAAAATTCTTTAGTGGATACGCAAAGTCGTTAAACAATGGTTTGTAAAGTTAACCCAAATGTAGAGTCCTGAAAAATATCAACACAGTTTTATAAGATGTGTGTATACAACTTCACTCCGTTAAGTATAAACTGTTACAATAAATGAAGGAGTATTCGACACAATTATAATTTATTTTAAAAACAAAGTTTAAACCGACTTCAATTCAATACTTCGCCAAGCCACATAGGTGAATGAAAATTTCCACATTTCCTTTCCAATTTACCACATGAACTGCTCTCCGAGTACAAACGTGTTGATTATTACAGAAAAAACCCAAGTCGCTATGTGTGGGTTGATAATATTTGAGGAGTTCCGTCGATTCCTCAAGCATCTCAGAATTAACACTTCATTAGTTACTACTTCAACGGAATCAAGTCAGAATCTTTAACGTACCTACTTTACATCTTTGAGGAGTTCCATAAGTCATCTGTGGTCTTCATCATCAGTTCCACTTCACCAAAATTGCGATTTCCAAGGGTAAATACACGAGCTATAATAAAAAATACCGAAATTACTACACGCCTGCCTTTAAAATTTGAGGGTTGCACTCAGTTTCCCTGGGATCTCATCATCAGATCCTGACTTTGTGAGAATGGGACCACCTCACTTCGATTTCACTTCCATTTTCACTTTCGATTAAAGAAATAATTTTGGAAATCAGTCCACAATTGGCGGAGAAATCGAGGTGAATATACATTTTTTTTATGAGCCAATTGTGTGTCCCACTGCTGGGCAAAGGCCTCTCCCCGTGATCTCCATGCGTCCCTATTAGATGCCTCTTCCACCCAATTGAATATACATAAAAAAAAATACAGTGGAACATATAACCTCCTCCTTGTTTGAAGTCTGTTAAAAAGGGAGCAAAATTGGCTGCATAGGCCTACAGGTTTTTTCTATTATTCACACTCGGTTAAACCTAAACCTGTTAAATAATGCGTGGAAGTATTCGATACAGTACCTACCTATTCGTACATGGAGTCTTATTAACGTATGTTTTTATATGATGATTATTATTATATTTTGTAAAGTATGTTATTATAAGATCCCAATTTACAAAGGGTTTTACATGTAAAACGGTACGTGACCCGAGTGCAGACCAAAAGTAAACTCGGCGAGTGTTTGTCTTTGTTTCCGCCAATCTTACCCTTACACCTCCGCCCTGAAAAGGGCGTAGGCCAGCCAATTTTCCCCATTAGGGTATGTAGCTTGGGGAGTAAGGAGAATAGTTTAATTAATTTAACCATGGACTGTACATTTCTATTTATAACTGGGTGAATTGCAAAAATATTGTACGTAACACAAAGGAATATTCACAAAAATGTTACACAAAGTAAAAAATGGAAGGTAATTTGTATCGAAAAAAATATTGTGTGCTTCGTTTGTGTGACGTTTGAGTGATGTTTTGTTACACAAATGTCACACAAAAGAAGCAAAATTCGGGTTGGGAAGCAAATAAAAAAAAACGTAAGGGAATTTTAATATTCGAATATGCTTAGCCGATTACCTATTTATTTCACCATCCAACTATGTAAAAACAGCAGTGAAAAACTTAGAAGTAACCTAATTAAAGCATAACACAATATTGTTTCTTAAATATACTTTTTCAGTTTTCGTACCACAACATAAAAACTATCGACTAATGCGCTTGTGTTGGTTGTAGACTAATAGTTGCCCGACATAAAAACGTTACGGATGCAGTCTTATCTGCAATAAAACGCAAAATATAGCGTTACACAGCTGACGTAACACAAAATGAAATCCTTCCCCGAACTTTGATATAAGATATTGATATAAAATATTTGTTCCAGAGACCTGAAAACCCATTTCCTTCATGGTTTACATGGTGTTAAACAAACCACAAGCTAATTTCTTGGCTAGAGCTGTTTAAATCAAAGTTATGATTTTTTTAATACTGTGTGTTACACAAAAGACAGATAAAATTTGTTTGGGAGCAGAAATTGATTTTTTTCGTTAATGCATTTTTTTTTGTTAATGTTACAATATAAAACTGTACAAATCCTATTAAACTATGAACAAGACTACGTGAAATCATATCTCGAATACATGTTACTTCAAAACTTATTTTTTTATAGAATTTTGAAGTATGAGGACATTTCCAATTTTGGAATGTACAATTTTTTTGCAATTCATTCAACTAGCTGTTATTACAGCTCCGCCAGCGTGGAATCGGACGCTGTTAAAACTTTTACCCCTTACTTTAACCATCATTACACCCGGCAACCCTGCGTGAGTACCTACTATGTACGAGTATAAGAATATTTTTTGTGACGCGCTTCAGGAAATACCTATGTAATTTTTTGGAGACGAAAATGACGAGCAGGCCTCTGACTCAAAATGTGGTGCAGAAAGTAATGTGAACCAACTGCTCAAACCTTCCAATCTTGTAGCCGATATGAGAGCTCCGACAAGAGTCTCTTAAATCTATGATGATCATTTATGGAAAAGCCAAGTGTTCATTGAAACCGATCCATTTTACCTCACACGAATCCCTTTTGGCTTCCGACAATGGTCAAGACAACGGAAATGAGGTAAAAATAGTGGTAAATAGAAATGTTAGTAAAGGGAAAAGATTTACAAACTCATCTTATATTCAGTAGCGACCCAGTTGAGCCTCCGTGCTGGCCCGGCCCGATGGGTCCCTGGCGTCATTAGATGTATACCGACTTAAGGAAATCCGGAAAGTAAAGTTTGGACGCCTCTTTATTTCTGCCCATTTCGATGAAACAGTTTTATGTGACTGGGTCCAGTAGTTAAGCTATTTATTGCAGACTAGCTTTTGCCCGCGACTTCGTCCGCGCGGATATCGTTTATATCGTAACTTTATCCCCCCTTTTCACCCCCTTACGTGATGAATTTCTAGATAAAAACTATCTTTTGTCCTTTCTCGGAATTCAAAGTATCTCTATACCAAATTTCATCTCAATCGGTTCAGCGGTTTACGCATGAAAAGGTAACAGACAGAACGACATACACACTTACGCATTTATAATATTGCGAGTAGTATGGATTTATTTTGCCAAGTTTGGTAAGTTGAAACATAAATACCAATACAACATAATACACCACATCACATCATTTACGCTTAAACTGCTAAACCGATTGAGATGAAATTTGATATGGAGATAGTTTAAACCCCGGGGAAGGACAGGATACTTTTTATCCCGGAAATCATCCCGTAAGGGGGTTAAATGGGCGATGAAAGTTTGTATGGAGCTACGATATAAACGAGTTCCACACGGACGGAGTCGCGGGCAGAAGCTAGTAAGATAAGAAGTAGATAAGTTTACAAAATTATAAGATGTAGGTACGGGTCTAAATTCGAGATGATACAATTTGCCCTCCCCGGCATGTCATAGGGATATCCCCACTTTCATATTTCTGTCTTTCAAAATCAGAATGACAGAGACATGAAAAAAAAACGATATCCTAGGAGTGTTCCTTTCTTTCAGTTAATACCAATGGAATTGCGGCCCCGTTTTGTAACTAAATCGATGAATTATCTGTGAATAAATTTTCTGCGAAGAAAAGTTTGTGAATAATATCGTAGGTATATCTACAAGTGGTAAGTACTAATTTATATCACGTAGTATGATAAAGTGTGATAATTGCACTAAATCAAGTTAGTATTTAACTTGATTTAGTTTCACCGACTAAGTATTCTTAGCGTATATCTTATTCAGAAATTTGGATTCATCCGTGTTTAGATTAAACTTCGTCCCATTAATGCGTTCCTTACATTTAATATGGGAATATGCTCGCATGGAATATGCAAAATCTTGGTATTAATTCAAAGTTACCTGAAAGTTAGGGATAATGAGAAACGCGTTTCTGAACTAATAACTACCAGGTTATCACATTACACACATCTTATACCGAGTCTTACCTTCATACCGAGCTTGCAGCAGGCTGGCAGGCAGATGGACTGATGACCTGGTAAAGGTCGCGGGAGTCCGCTTGATGCTGGTGGCGCAGGACCAGTCATTGTGGCACCCTTTGGGGGTGGCCTATGTCCAGCAGTGGACGTCTTTCGGCTGATAAGTATGACGATGATGATGATACAGGCTGCCCCAAAACGTATGGTTTTATTGGAATAGTAATTATCAGCGTTGAAGCACTCCTTGTTGCTCACATGTTGAATGGACTTCTTTTATGAAGTTGTTATGTAACTTAGGTAGGGTATTGTTCCGTTACAACGTATTCATTATTGTATTAATTCATTCAATAATGTTATTGGGACTTAAATTCTGGACATACCTGACCATATTTTCTGTCCGTAAAGTCTTGTGGATTTTGAGTAGGCTTAAGTATTATTTACTTAGGTATTTCAAATTATCGTATTTTTACCATCCATAATTTTTATATTACGTTTAAAATACATAAATGAGTTTTCAACTGGCCTGACCGATTTGATTTATTGAAGTATTTCAATTGAATTTGATAATCACATTGGTTGTTTGCCATAAGTATGTAGGTACACACTAAACGAAACAGGAACGGTATTTAATACAAAATTATTAAGCAGTTTAATAATACAAACACGATTAGAAATAACTGTGCTCTTAAGAGTATGGCAGTTATTGGTTTTGTAAAATACATGTTCGCAATATACATGTCAACTTCGGATTCGATTGAAATTCAAACTAAGCTCCTAACGTTGAATATTATTTTTGCACTTCAATGTAAAGTTAATGCAACGAGCTTCTCCAAGTTCACCAGAGAGACAGGTACCTACTGAAAGTTTTAAGATGCAAATACATTGTTTACTCCCTCAACATCATATACCTTATGCCGTGTTTTCAAATGTGAGCTTTATAATTCACTAGTAGTGAATTATGAAGCTCACATTTGAAAACATGGCATAAGGTATACATATGATATTGAGGGAGTAAACATCACTACATACAGCTGTTTTCTAACTGTGCCAACGCGAGATACGATGTTGCAAAAGTGACTACGACTACTAGAAATGTTTATAAACTCATCGAATATTCATCGGAGACCGGACTTCGATTCAGTGCCGGCTGCCTGCGCTTCAACTAAGAACTGGGCTGTTATACTTTACGCACTCATGTGCCTCACCCCACCCGTCACGCCTAACGAAACTAGACCTCTACCTACGCTTAGTTACTACGAAGCGCGGCGTCAGGATATATTTGTGGGAGAGCGTTGAGGTGAACTTAAAACAAGTTACAGAATAACGGGGCTGAGCGCTCATAGCTTCGGAATATATTATAGGAACGGAAATTGTGGCACACCACGAAAAATTAATGAAATTCATTCATGAAAAGAGATTATTTGAAAAATTTAGTTTTTATCAAACTGAGATTAATAATAAATTGGATTTTGCTAAACTAATCAACTACAACGTTATGTTATTCTGCTGGTCGATTGCGAAACGCTTCGTATGTATGTACAGTCGCCATCACATACATTGGAGCACACAAGCACGTCACAAACATCGGAACACACCTCTATTTTCAAGGCATTAGGGTCCATGTGCCGATATTTTTGTACACCTATAGTGTACCTAACGTATGTGATACGTCAGGTAGATCTAAATATGAAAATTAATTATTCCTTAGGGCACTTAAGGTACCTACATCAAAACATTATGATTGATTAGGTAATCAATCATAATGTTTTGATGTCTTCACTGCGTTCTTTGTAATACGAATTCGGAGCCCCGGCAGTAGCTATAGTTCTAAATATTTGCTTACTAAGTATTATAATGATAATTTTGTACTTATCAAACGTTCAAAACCGTATAGGAGTATTATTCCTAAAGTCACCAACGAATATTTCAAGATCACTATCTGCGACTAGGTACTTTCGACAAAAGTTTTAAAGTAGGTATAAAACTAAAATTCAGCATGAAAACTCCACTAAAAGATTTTTTAACACGACACTGACACGGAAAATCTAAATCTCAGATACTGAAAGTACAAGTACCTACCTACAAGTTAGGAAAAATTGCTGTCCGGCAACTTTGCCATCTTCTTCAGAACTTTCAATCCTGCTTTGCATGGGGCCATATTGAAATTCATGGATAATTAAATTTGCAATAACTTTAGTATTCTGCGAATGATGTCCCCGGTTTATTTCATAGGCGGTTGACAGTTCGGAAGTGTAGTATTTTCAAATGAATTATAACTTATTCAATTCAATGTCTTAATTGAACCGTAAATCGGTTTCGATAAGGTTGAATTCTGAATAACCTTCTACTTTGAGATAGATGGTATTGAAAAGTCACCTCCTAGTTCGGAGGGCGACGACGGTTAGTTCGTGACCTGCCATCAGATTTCTTGCTGACCGTACTTTCCTGTTGCTACTAGTACAGATATTGTATAATCTACTAGTAAACTTCTATACTTGCTAAATAATATTATACAGAGGCATTAAGTACATTAGCTTTTGACTTTGTAGTAGTGGCGGAGCGTGAGAACTGTCACGGACAAACCGGAGCAAAAAAGGGCTGTTTTTGATGATTTACGAGTTTGGTAATACATAGCAAGACATTTTAGGCAAGCTGGTGTGGTGGGAATCGGCTTGTATGGGCGCTCCGCCACTGCTTTGTAGGTAGGTATGTTTGTACGAGTACGTTACGAGCAGTGTCTAGAACTACTTGATCATCTGGTTTCAATAATTAATATAATATCATCAGTAGGTATAATGTCCCATGCCCCATGCCTAACGCGTTATGAAGCGAAACCATTAATAGGTACTGAAGATATAGTACACTCACCGGCAGAAAATTTGGCCCAAATTTTTCTTTGATTTCAAACTCTAAATGGAGTAAATTAAATTATGTTACATCTACACTAAGGTACGGAATACTATTTTGGGGCAACTCCACAGATAGAGACCTAGTCTTCAAAGGTCAGAAGAAATGTATCAGATCCGTTTGCAGCCTACACCCCCGCGAATCATGTAAACCCTATTTTATTAAATTAAATATCTTGACATTCCCATCACTCTATATTTATGAAACAGCAATGTATGTTAAACAGAACAGTAACCAGTTCTCGAGCTTTAATAGTGCCCGTATGCAGGGTAAGATAAACCATGGACCGTACAAAACTGCCCTACTTTCAAAAAACATATTTGGAATGGCGCCTAGAATTTTTAACAAATTGCCAAGAGCCATTTTGAAATTCCATGACCCTCATTTATTTAAAAAAGCATTGTTTAAATTTCTAGCTGCCAAAGCATACTATTCCATACAAGAATATTTAAATGACCCTAGCATAACGTAAGCAAATGATAGCATAATTAACGACTTATATCTAGTGTGTAAGTGCATGCTGCATGCTATTTTGTGGCTATTTGTATGCCTTAACAGGCAAGACATAGTGAGACAAACCATAAACTGTAACACCGATGTACATACCTATGTTTAACAAATAAAATATTTTGTATTTGTATTTGTAAATAATGATTTTAAAATAAAAAATATTTTTTCTTATTTGGGCCGGTGAGTATATCTCAAACGAATGCTATATTATGCTTTACCGCGGTGCTGCCGGCTTTCTCTGTAATACTACTTTTATTCTATACATCAGGTTTTGCAATTACTATAACATACTTAAATAAATATATGTATGTTTCCTACATAGTTTTTGTAAGTATAGGTATAATCTATTGAACGAGCGAGTGAAACTCGAACGAAATTCTCCGTTTCAGCTTGGGTCAAAATTCTTTCGTATGGCTGGATGTCTGGCTGTTTTAGCTGAGGCACGAACGGGTGATTTTTTCGCCACTAGGCGAAAAAGAGTGGGGTCACTGCTTAGGCGGGTGCGCGGCAGCAGCAACAGCCTTCTAGGGCGTTAGTTGAGCGCCTCTCACAAAATACCTGGTAGAGGTGGCTATTGGCAGGGCCAAGTAGGGAACTTTGGACTCCCTGCTTGGCACTGTGAATGGCTAGCCTAAGAAATGTAGTGTTTTTATTTTTATTTTTGTATGCCGTAGCCACTAATCATAGTTCTTTAGGTTTTTCTGTTACTAATAAAATATGGATCTAGGTATGAAATAAACGATTTTTATTTTATTTTTATTTTGTTCCGCTGTCCGGCTGTTCTCCTCTATAGGTCTTATGTCTCAATGCCATGAAAAGTCCGGTCTCAAGTCATCAGTGCGCAGTAAGTTGAACCGTGGTACGGGTTTCTCAATAGAAACTACATTAGCCGATGACGACTCTGTGACATGGTGAGGCCACCATTAAAAAGGCATTTCCCTGATACAGAGCAGCTGGCCGCCTGTATTAGCAGAAGGCCGAGTGAGCGAAGTCCGGTAAAACCTTTGAGCAATCAATAGCGAGCGGCCGAGCGGATACATTCGGCCATTTATACTGCCATGTGGAGCGCAAGTGAAGTGAAACTATTACATTGTTTTCCCCACCATGGAGTTTTCAGAGAAGGGAACAGATAGGTATGCGACAAGTCCACCGACAAGAGGCTCTTAACTTCGTAAGCCCTGTGTTTTTTCAACTGTAGTAGTCCTATCTGCCCAATGTACTAGGTATAAGTAGGTACCTACAAACTAAAAGTAGTGGTTAGGCCCAGATGGCATTTTTCGTTTTTATCTATCCAAATATCATAAACCCTCCATGATAAGTTCAAGAACCGCACATTATGACCACCATAAAAATAGACTGTTTTGTTAGAACAAATTTCTTATCTGTGTGAATGTTATTATTGCTGAATAATAACATCGATTTCGATAATATTATTTCATTAAAATTTCGAATGTCTCAAAAACAAAGAAATTTGATTTAACCTCTATTCTAATATCAGTCGAGATGACGTTTAGATCGAAATTAATTGTCAATGTGCATACAAATTTGACAAATGTCGCATGTAAGTAAGATATCGAACGATATGACAGTTGGATCCGACTCTAGTTTGTCTCTGAATTAAAAAAAAACTATGAGAGCTGTCAGAAAACAACGCCGCGATGCCGGTCATAATATGCGGCTCCTGAATGCATCATGGAGGCTTATGATATGTGGATAGATAAGGTAGTGTATGTAACGATACATAATTAGGCATTAAGATACTCGTGTGATGTTATTATGAAACTCGCCTTCGGCTCGTTTCATAAACCCACACTCGTGTTTGATGCCCTTCATTATGTAAAGTCACATAAACTACTATTATGTACAAATTTTTTTTACTATTCGTATTTTATTCATTAAATATGTCTATCGTCTTTTAGGCATAGTATAAGATATAGGTATGATGATGATGAGCTCTTAGATATACCAAAATAGCGTGAAACGCAAAAACATTTCATACATATACATACATACATAATAAAAGTAACGTCACCTCCGTATGACCATAGCAAAATGAATGTGTATAGGCAGCGCATGACGTAGATTTAACGGGTTCCTTGCTTTAATTACGATGGGCGCGACACGAAACATCATTATCCGGTTCCAAATATTTTCATTATAGCGTTATTTCTGCGGTATATTCATTACATTATAATAATGAGACGTACACTGAAACGTAAACCACTTTCTATCTTGTCACAATAATGTATTTGCAAAAGGGGTAGGTAGTGCACATGAACCATTGTTTCCAGTGCAATGTTGAACGACAGATATATTAGTGATATTACAGTGATAGATTACTGGTCATCGACACCAACACACTTCAACCCTATTCTCATTGTCTCTTACTACACCCACGGGAAGGAGGAGGGTGGTGGTTAACCCCATACCACACTGGAGAAAATTACTTTACGGCGTGTCTGTAATAAGGATTTATAATTCATTAAAGGCCTCCACACACCGGTCGCGGGCGCGGGTCTGGCGCGGGTCGGGCGTGGGTCGAGCGCGGGCCCGCGCCCGACCCGCGCCCGCGACCGGTGTGTGGAGGCCTTTAATTATTCTGTGAAGGGTACCGTACTTACTTTACGGGTTAGTTTACCCCCCAGGGCCAATGTAACGCGCATTTACGGTACCTAGCTCAAACTACTCATGTAGGTAGGTACTATAATCAAAACATGACGAACGAACAATCCGTAAAGCTAGAAAGCGACCCGTAACCAGCGAAATCGGGCATTGGTGGTGACGTTTCGGTCGTGCACCTTGCCCGGCGCTCTCTTTATGCAAAAATATTCAACTGCAGCTCCGATGCTTTACGAGTAGCTACTGTCCTTTTTGACAGCTGCTTGTTAACAGACGCCGCTGTGTTATTTGATGCTTTTACGAGATTTCAACAGCCAACACACATTACCTGCCATTTGCTTTGCCAAGTTTGTCGTCTTTTAGGCTCATTGCAATTACTTGCCCTAAATGTGTCACTAGTGGTTAGCATGGGTTTTGACACGGTTTTTGTTGCAAGGGGGAAGTTAACTTGAGTAGACGGGGCCGCCACTGCCAGCGCTGACTTCATTATTGTAGTTATTACTTTCAGTATTACGAACGTGAACATCGATTTGAGTTATTCGAATAACTTGTTTACGGATCTAAATATTATGAGCAGTGTCTGCAGTAAATTAATGAACCATATTCTAAAAGTAAACATTTTGTCATTAAAAATATGGTAGGTATATTTACAATGTAATCTATTCAAAACTCGATACTCAATTCAAAATCAAATATTAAATTCGCGACAAAGTTTCAGGCAGTACCTACAGGCGACAGATTGACCGAGTAATTCTTGGCCAAAGCCAAAACACAATTAACACTTGTTTACATTTACGAAAATTGTTGCTACCTACCTACTCAATTTACCAAGTTTAATTTTAAGAGAAAACACCCTGAAATATATGCACAATTTATAGTTATTTAAAATTCGAGGCTCGTTACTATACAAAATTCAAAGCCCCATGAAGACAATATACCTTAAGTAGGTACATAATGTAAAATCATGTAGGTACCTGCCTATCTTCATTAATAAGTAATTAAATAGATACTTAAGTGAAATAAAACGATTTGAGCCAGTGTCCGGTTCACTGCCGCAGAGACACACTTGTTTCATGTTTTATGTGTTTTCTCTGTTTTTTTTTATATTGTTTAATATGTGTGTCCTGTGTGTTAGTTAATATAATATATGTATCTTTCATTATTTCTTTCTTTATTTAGAAAATACCATCGGCTATTTAACGAATATAGCTTTTACGACTAAGAGGAATCTAACGACATGTCACATGTTAAAATCCATTACTTAATCCGTTTGAGCAACAGAGGGTGCAATAAATAGACTTACAAACATACTTATAAATAAATTAATAAACAAATATTTGCGGACAATCTTACACATGTAAACTGCAAAAATAACAGTAACAAAAGAAAGTTACCAGGTTTAAATCGGACTCGTAAAAACCCATGAAAAAAAAACAACGTTAACGGAGCGAGATATCGCAAAAATCGTCATTTTTGGACGTTGATATTTTTATAATAGGATCCCGGAAATTGCTTATACAGTTGGGTATTAAAAAGAATACAATACTAAGTTAATACCTAGTGTTAAATATAAAAAAAACCTATTGCGGTAATTTAATTTAGGGTGACCCGTATTCATTGACCGCGAGTGTATAACTTAATTCTTAATCATTTGGAAACCAACTTTCCAGATTGCGTGAGGTAATCGCTCAAAAACTTGCTTAAGGCCATTAATTTATTGAAATGATTATTCTTATTTGTTTAGCACCTTTTTCCTTCCCGAAACAAAATGGCTAACACGCCGGGCCTATAATCTCGACACATCGCCCCCGAGCGAAAGAAAAACTTGTTTTTCACGTCTCAACAATACTGACAATGAAATGACTTTTTGTGCAAAACTCTGAGCCTGTTACTCCAAAGTTGTAAAAGTTGTTTCCCCCTGCCAATAAGGGCACTCGATCGTGACTTAACAATGATCTCCACATTTTTTAAATTGGGTTCCGTAAAAGTTCTGTTTATCGTATTTATTACGGTGTCGTGTTGACCCTCTTGGAAGCATTTACGATAATGCTCGTATAATTTATGCGTTGACCTACGTACGTGATATATGTACATATAATTAATTTATTGGTTTAGGTAGATAATCATATGTAGCGCGCATTATAACAATAGGAAATAATGCAAAAACAATTATTTCATGAATTTATTAATGTACATTAGGTTAGGAAAGATTGTTATTAAACTCCGATATGAAGTGAAATACTAAAAAAAACATTAAGAGCCAACATTGAATTGAAATACCTATACGTAGGTTTAATATAATCCAGCAGAATTCAATAATAGAAAATTGCCTATCCAATGCCAATCTTATTATGATATACCTACTTGGATACGTTTTCAGATGAGCGCTGTCATTTTTTGATGAATAGCATTTCAGGCCAATTCCATTTGAAATAATCGGCAATGAATCACAATTCTATGAGGCTGGGATCGAACGAAAATGGATTGGCAACCTTTTGGCGTGCGAAATAAAAGTTTCACATTTAATCAACAGGGGCTGAAAATTTGGATCGATCAACTTGATCTACCAGATCCCTTAATGCGAAGCCCAAAGCGCTTACAAACTATATATCAAATTTGTCTGCACATATCTAGTTACGGCAGAGGCTCAGTTTAATGTAATAGGTTGGGTGGTAACTAATATAATGTAAACAGTTGGGTTCAGCGATTGTGAGCTTCTAACGACGTGGAAGCCCGTCTAGAGGCAGCCTCTTGCTACATTAGCCGTGATAACTTTATAAATGGATGCGTCATGTAACCCTTGAGAGCCCTGGGGGAAGAGAAACCATCTTGCCATTAAACATTGTAGAACCTTAGTAAATTAAGCATGTCGCTTGAAGAAAATATGCTTTAGTAACAATAACAAAAATCTTGGGAGTTTCACAGATGAAATGAAAAATGTCAATGAAACCCTTTGTGAATTATTAACATTATTTTAATAAAATGGTCATTCTTAAGTTTTTAAATTAAACAGTAGTTCTACTAGATTAAACAACTGAAGTATTCTTCTTTTATCATATATCTTATGTAACCTTAACGGAAACTGCGGGCTGGCGCTCCATACAAAACTTGCATTTTGACCCGCTGTACGAGTAGTCCCCTATTTTCTCTGTCAAATTGGGACCTATGTAAATAAATTATCTAACATATGATCCGGTAAAAAAAGTCATGAAACCTTTATACCCCTTTAAAGGAGATGCCAGGTTCTTTATGGTTCTGAAATATGATGACACGGCGATAGTAATAATGTAAAATGGCCCCGCACTATGTGAAACTTATATTTCTTTTTGTAACAATAACAAAGCTTGTAAAGGAGAAATTTTCCTCTAATGTTTTTTTTTTTGTTTCGAAGGAAAACATAAGGTTGGTTCAAAGATAATTATGTTTAATTAAGAGAGACATTACAGCGGTGGGTAACTTATTTGGTGCTGTCACCGCCCTTGCGAAGGCTCTAAATGCTGCTTTGTATGTTATAATTTAAAATTAAATTTATGTGAGCCAAAGTAAAATTTTCAGTTACATTATTTTTATTTTAACGACTGCATTGTTTTTGTTTTAGAAGTATACAGAGGAGGCAAAGCAATTCGTGGATATTTAATTTGATTCTCTTAACATTAGGTGGGTACCTTCGAAGAATTGGTAGAATATTTTTAGTTTATAATTTTAAATGCTAATTGGATAGTACTTTTACTAGATTTGTCTAGCTTTTAGCTTGGTACTCGTTAATCACTTTAATGGATTAATACTATCTACGTCTGTACAAAATCGAATAGCAAATTATATGAGTCTCAAAATATCTTCATATCAAATTTCGTTTATTAGTGAAAAGGTAAAAGACAGAAAGATACAGTTGCTTTCAGAAATTTTATTTTTGATCGGTACTTACTTAATAATGTTTACACAATATACACAGAAAAGTATACAATGAAATTCTATAGTTTCTTACAAATCTTCACACGTATCTGCTAAGTTTCAACGTAAAGTTTTTCTCAAGAACAAAATTGCGCTATTGGTAGCAGTCAAGTCACAATTGAAGACTGAATTTTTTTCGTATTCGGTTTAATCAGTCCCACAAACAGATAAATCTCAGCGATAAAAACAATTACCTACGCCACTGAGTTTGGAGACTACCGACTTAATTTATTTCTCTTTTGACCCCCTACCTACGGAAATCTCATTAAAAACGAACGTCTGATGCTCGGGAGACGTTTATCCGGGTAACGAAGTAACAGGTTGAGTTTCACATTTCTAGCGAAAATATTAGTTAATAATAGGCTAGTTTAGTTACCTGTGGAAAACTTAAAGCGTAGGAAAAAAAGTAAATAGGTAGGTATACAGAAAAAAACTCAAACTTATTCCTGAAACTTATTTTAGCATTTTCAGCAAGGTGTACTGGAGGACTATTGTTACTTAAATACATAGTCTTGTCAAAATTGCTACCATGATGTCTAGCTCGAAAGCGGAGAGATCATTTAACCGTGGTTCAACCTACTGCCCTCTATTTTTTATTTTGTACTATGGACTCAACGATAATTTTAATGTACTTTATATAAAGTAATGAAAAGGAGAAGAAAGTAAGGAGACGGATAAATACAGTTAACATCCCGTCACTCTCCAGCGAAATAAAATATTTCATTACAAACGTGCTATTCCGGCATCGCCGTTTGTCTAGATACTCTAGATACGCAATATACTAGTAATCGGATCACAGTAGCAGGGCTAATAGCTTATGGCTAAGAGAATCGCGTCCCGGTGGCGTTAGGTTTATTAACCAATTTACATCGGCGTGCCTGTTGAGCGTGAAATTAGGTAACACACGTGAGGATTAGGTGGGTAATGTCTTAATTTGAGTTAATTTAATAGAAAAAAATACAGCCGTTATAGTCTGATAGCTTTCCCATTCAAATGATCAGCGACATAAGTATTACGTTGTCCAGTGGATGAAGAACTTTGTACTGTAATCCATAAGATTCAATTTGTATGTACCCCGCTTTCGTATTTCAAAATTCATTATTTAAGTATATGCTCTAGTCTCGCAAAGTTCTAACGGATACAGATTTTTGCGATACATAAATACCTGTTTCTCATTATCTCTGTCCTTCTCTCTCTCTTTCTCGGTTTGGTGTAAGTCTCTTCTTTGTCTTCACCTTATCCCATATTAGGTGGGGTCGGTTCTCCTTATTCTACGGCGCAAAGGCATTCTGTATTGGGTCGTCGGGTCAGGTAAGTAATTGGGTTATCTCCATGAGTTTGGCCATACTGCTGAGTACTTAAGTATCAGAAATAAGTGCCGAAACAACTCTTCCAAGGTTTTGCACCTAATCATCTAAACCGCTACCTACCTAGTAGCTATAACATTCATAACTCATATTCTCTCAAGTCAACATGTCCCGCCAACATTATAATTCGTGGCACAGCACGCACCACCATGAAACCGTAACTTGGCACGGCGTCGTTACATCCCATTTACTGGGGCTGTAAGGAAGCTTTATATAAGGATAAACAAACAAACAACAACAAAAAAATATCCCCCATGTACCGTCTGTCATAACATACACACCTATTATACATACCTATATATAATTCAGCGCAGGAATAAGGAAAATATATCCTTCGGTTATTGCAATGGTGTCAGGTTATTACACAACAGATTCGATATTAGGTTTTGTGCATTATTTAGATGTGACTGTGTCGGAATTGTTGTCTTTTTAAGAGGAATCACTGAAAATTACTGGCTAAAATTTAGATTAAACTTTATGCTACAAGTAGACATAGAATTCAAGTTCTGAGTCTTGATATTAAATTCCTGCGCTCTCATTTACTTAGTACACATTTTTCAAGAACATGTACTTACAGGGCAAATTTCTAGATTATACACTTAGTTAACTTCGATTTCCAAAGATATATAAAAAACAGAACTAAAACCAGTAATTTTTTTCAATGAATAACGCAATATGGAACCCGGGAAACTTTTTAATTGCAAAAACAAGTGTATTTATAGTTTTCTAGAGGAAAAGTTGATTGTTTTTTGTTTGTATTCAAAGGAATGTTAAAAGAACATTAAATTTCTAGAAAAAGTTCAGAAAACTTTAGGTAGCCCGCAGTTAAGGGGCTTACAGCTCCCAATGACCTTCGATCGGTTACGGTCCGTTTTTTCGTGTTTTTTGTGGCTTACCGTATTAACAAAAACGAGGTTTACCGAAATAGTGTCCCATATTTACTTCAAAACTCACCGTTTTCGAGATATATGGCACCAAACTTTAGCAGTTTTAGGCCAAAAAACCAGTTTTTTGGACGTAACTTTTGTGAAAATGAGTTCAAAATAAAAATAATCTTGCAAAAGTAGATAAAGGATTGAAGAACCGATTAACGTTTGTACCATAAATATTATATCTATTGTTATGAGTTATGACGGAGGAATATCAACTCAAAACACATCAAAACTAGTCAATTAGCGCTTGGAGCCCCTTAATAGGTAACACAAATACTTTAATTTTAATTGGTTGAAGTATGCGTAAAAGTATATGCTATAGCTGAGGTCTTGTGACTACTAGAACAGTATTTTCTGCGTCAATTAATTAATGTAATCTGATTCGAGGGATCATATTTAATATGGTTTTTGTTTAAAAAGACACATAGGTACTTACCAGTATTTGTCACCTATACCGACTTAAAACGGATTAAACTATTTGCCTTTTGTTATGTTACATTACTGTTTAGTAGTACGTACGACTAGAAGCTCCTGAAATATGTAAAAGCGGAGTTAGTAGAATACATAATCACATACATGATACATTATACTGAACATTTGCAACCACAAGCACTTATTACAATTTACTACTAATTTCAAACAAGTGCAGTTGTACCTAATCATTTGCTGTCTACATTAGTCAACACAGATTTATTATAATTGGTTGCTTTAAGTTTTTGACATTTGTCTTGCAAGTAAATAAAATAACTTACATTAAGAGTTTTATCAAAATATAAGGCATGGTTAAAACTTTTTAAATTTTGTTCGACCGTCATTAGGTTTGTAAATTCCAAGCTTGAACAAAGTATGGACATTGTTATGGAGATTAATGACTGCCATATTTCACGGCAACAATGATTTCCATAACGCAAGACGCCAAGCCCTTGCAACGTAAGTCGTTAAGTACCTATGATGCTACATTGTACAGCTCAAAAAATGTCTTTCCGTGGAATCGTAAACCTTTTTCATTTGCCTAATTTTTGTAGTAAAACGAGATTAACACGTGTAAAAAAATATATTTACATCGTCAAAATCGTAACCCAAATCAATCGATCAATCAATCTATGCAAGCGGAGTCAGAGTTACAAAACAGCAGACCACATGACGTGACGTGTTTTATTTATATTTTTATTCAATGTTTGTCGTTTTGTGTGTGTCACGAATAAATGTTTTTCTTCCTTTATCCTTAAAACCATTAAATAATTATTAAATTATATAAAAGCTTTTTATCAAGACAAGATCTTCTCATGTTGCCAAAGCTATACACGGTTCCTTTTCGCTCCAGGAAACAGGAACTTTCTGGTTTATTTATAGGTAGTTTGCGATAAACTCCGTTACGTTCTAGTGCTTACATTACCGGAACGTAGGTACTTACGGTATATAAAGGTTCGGAGTAACTTTCAGAGGCCTCCACTTGCGTGGCCAACAATACCGTCGCGTGACACCGTACAAGTTAGCGCGGGCCCGTTACGAGTATAAACATATAGCTACCGATTCTGCATGTAATATTTATTAGTGTCAACGTGTATATGAATTAACACGAGTACTTTTCAAGCTCTAAGGCCCTTAAATGAGCCGGAGAAAAATATCTGTTAAAAGTAGGTATATATGCATAAAGCAGCTTGGAGAGTTGAGACAGTGTCAAGAATCTACTAGACTTGCCTCAATATCTTTCGTTCGTTTGATATAATAATCATTTAAGTTAATATTTTACGTTAGCATAATCAGCATTACATTGGTAACTGTAAAAAATATGAAAATGATACATAATCTTAATACAATGCCAACAATCTAGCCTCGATATACCATATTGAATATTAGAAACATGTGCCTAATATTCTATTTTCCACCCACACGGGCTAGCGTTTCCAATAAAAGACTCGCTAATAATAAATAACCTGCCAGTCATTAACTGTATTGAAATTTATTAGGTCAACGTGGAAAGATCGTGTGTTCGATTAGAATGATGAAATATACTTTGCCTTAAAAATTTAAGACCGATAATCTTTAAAATCACCACGGTCGCATCAGACTGTAAATTGCCACTGCCACGCGTGCTGTCAAGCAATTATGAAAACGTTCACGCCTGTATACAGAGGCTCCTTAATAGAGAATAAACTTAAATACATATTAATGCCATTTCCAGCTGAGATAAAGCTTCGGTGTTGATATTATAGGAAATACAGGTAGGTAGCTAGGTAGGCTTGTTTAATATTTGGATAAAATAGCGTCCCTAAAAACCCAAAGTAATAGACAATACAGAATGGTGACCCAATCCTTAAACTAGACGTTCATATTCTAACTTCTTTTTCTATGGATGTCTTTAACATATAAAGGTTAAGTAAAACCAAATGAGGGTGAATCCTGAAAGTCAGAAAACATCCGGGATCGCACGAATAGATAGTTAATCAGGGGTCCGAAACGACGCGCTAAGCTGGGCTTAGGGGTTTGTTATTCCGTTTCAGCTCCGAGATACGGAACCGGGGACAAAATTAAGCTCTTTCCACGTTAATGATGCATTTTGTTTAAAATTGCTAAGTCTAGTAAAAAAATACGCTACTTTGTGTAAAGACACAGTAGAATCAAGCGGCTTGAGCACGGCACAATATGGAAAACAAAAGACATAAATAGCTCAGGGGCTTACAGCTCCCAATGACCTTCGATCTGTTACTGTCCGTTTTTTCGTGCTTTTTATCGCTTATCGTATTAGGGCATTTTTTTTCGAAGTGTACCATATATATATTTGAATAGGCGTTCTTCCATTACTTAAGAGGGCTACTTTACCATACAAATAGTAACGGAATGGACGTAACGGAACGAATATTTCGCAGATTAAAACACGTGTTTAATATACTGTTTTTAACAATTGTAATAGTATCATATTGAAATCATGTTCAATGATAATGACAATTTAGTCGCATTAGCAGAAAAATAATAGGAACCTTCGTAATCATTTAACGGAACCAGGACTCTATTTTTTGGGACCACCACTCGGCGCAACGTTCGCCCGAAATTTCTAGCCACTACTGACAGTTTGTAAACAAAACGAATGATGTTACGTAACGATATGTGATGCTTAATCAAAATAAACACCTAATTTGGAAATAAAAATACCTCGTTCCCACAAAATCATCGTAACGGAATGTGGACATGTCCGCTTTTCCAAAATCACTGGACAAGATAAATTTTAGTTATTATGTAAAAAATACTTTAGCGAGATAAATATAAGGTTGATTTAAGAACATTCGTGTTTTCCACTATCAGAAACAAGTATTTTCAGGCACAATATACAAGTCATAATACTTCGAATCGATACTTGAAGTTGGCTTTCCACAGGTAGACAGGCAAAAATCGAGGGTCGGCAGCCAGAAAAACCAAGTAAATGTGGTAAATTTAATGCTAAATGATAGTTTTTTTAACTTACATTTTAGATATATTATTGACGTTATAAAATAGCTACAAGTACAATTTTTCAACGTGTTTCGTATTTGTTGGGTGTCAAAGGCACCGGACAAGCCAAAAACATCAAGGTACAAGAAAACAAAAATTCCCATTATTAACAACGAGGTTTACCGAAATAGTATCCTATATTTACTTCAAAACTCACAGTTTTCGAGATATATGGCACCAAACTTTCGCAGTTTTAGGCCAAAAAACATTTTTTTGGATGTGACTTTTGTGAAAATTAGCTAAAAATAAAAATCTCTCGTGGGTTATTAGATACGTCAATAAGGAACAGTTACGTGTAAATTTCATATATAAAGTGCATAAACAACATACTAATATCGAAAACAGAGCTTATTTGGACCACATTTGAAAAAATCATACTTAAGTAAATATTTTTTTTTTCCAAAATATGTATATTGCAGAGGACGATCAACTCAAAACTCATCAAAACTAGTCAAAAAGCGCGTGGAGCCCTGGCGTACGTAAATACCAATTTAATATGTTTTGATCGCATACAATTATAATAGAAGAGGGGACGCCGTTTATGCGGGATAAAGAGTCCAACGAAACATCAGGATTTATTTAAAGCCCTTAACTTTTGCAAGCTGTCCACGCGAACCTATATCTCTGTATGATCCGACTTACATCAGGAATGGAGGCAAGAGAGGCCCATTTTTCCCTCAAAGCTAGAAACCAAAAGCAAAAGTATCACCAATCTATCACATAGGTACCATCGTCCGACATTCCACGAAAGCTTTAGCTAACCTTAACGAAATCTATGCACAAAGTAGGTACTTGTCTCCTTTGACTCGTAAATTTTCCTTCCACTTGGATTTGTTTTCCTTCTTTACAGCAGAACGTGACCCGCATGAACTCATCACTCAGCCTCGCCTAACATTACACTAAACATTGTGTTCAAAAATTGACGTTTTTACGTGTGAAAGTAAAGGCACAACATTTATGGGCAAAGGAAATTAGCCATTACACGCTGTGATGGGCTCCGTGTTACTGAACATTACTTCCAGCTATTACCGACAATTATTTGTCCTTTTCAGAGTACGCAATTTCTTTGTTATCATGCCAGCAACTGTGTTTCGTATGGTGGCTTAGAAACCTATAGTGGATGGACGAACGAAATAATACATACATGAAATAATAATGTTATTACATGCAATATTTTCAATTCTTCTTTTAAAACGCGTAATGCGTTTAGTTGTTCCTAATTTTGAACCATTATTAGAAGAGTTATTAGTTCAAATGCTCTTGTTTATCTGATAATATGCAAGTTAGGTGTGAGATGTTTATTTTTACTGGTATAATGAAATGCTGTGCTTCTGCTTATTCCCGTCTTCTGTCTTGGATTTATTTATGACGAAAAAAACAGGAAATCCTATTCAACTAGTAGTGTAAAACGTAAGTACCTAAACGTGTCTTGTTTATTACCAACAACATCATGTTATTAATTCGACGCACAAAATATGAATCAGGGGGCCGATTTTTGACATTCGAGCGCTCGAAAATTAAATCAAAGTGAATACGATTGTAGTTTCCAAATTGCTTGCACTTACTTTCTACCGGTTAGATTTGAATACGAGTGGTCAGTACCACTCGTTTTGAAATTTTCTATCGCTATTTTAAAATAGCATTTCATCATTTTTGACAGTTTTCGAATGAAAGAGGCGTGCGCTCGAAAATCGGTCCCCGGGTATCAGGCTATTCTTGAGTTTCACCTAGAACCCTGTTTTCTGTTTTAAATTTTAATGGTAGGCAGGCAGGCACGTAAAATTTAATTGTATCCCAAAAAAACATTCCATGGTAAAAAATAAGCCAAGTCTCGAAACTCTTCCACCGTAAAAAGTTGTGAGATATTTCGTAGAGCCAAGTCAGGCATTCTTATAAATTTTTATTTGCTTGCTAAATACAATTTTTCGTCTTGGGAATCACACAACTTTACTGCATTTATTAAATTTTGCATACCTAAAACTATGTAGTATTGTGTGATTGCCAAGTAACAAAATGTTATTTAGCAAGCAAATAAAAAATTATAAGAATGCCTGACTTGGCTCTACGAAATATCTCACAACTTTTTACGGTGGAAGAGTTTCGAGACTTGGCTTATCTTTTACATGGAATGTTTTTTATGGGATCTCACTTCTTTTTGTAGGTTGTTGTGTTAACAATATGCCAATCAAATTAAAAAAAATCGAAGAATTTATTCCCATAAAGCTGGAAATCGTTTTAAACCTTCATTTGGTACCAAATACGTGTAATCTGAGTTTGCCCAATCCCAGGAGGTGTGAATAAATTTTTGCTCTTTTTTTCATATAGCACAAAAACGTTACTTCGGACAGAAAATGTATTCAATTCAATATTAAAGAAGGTAAAATTCTGCGTCGAATGAATATCTAAAACTTCAAATTTGGTTCAGTGGTATAGTCGAAATCAAAGGTTAGAAACTGGGAAAATTTTGTCGTTTAGGTGCATATTTCCATTTTGCGACTTTTCAAGACCGACATATCTTTGACAAAAATATACCTACTGAAAAACCCATGCAATAAAACATGTAATAAATAAAATTTTACATCATATACATTGACCTTTTTTAATAGGTATTGAATAAAATACATTCTCCGTCCGTCGTACTGTTTTTGTGCACATGCAAAAAACTGAAAAAAAGGCAAAAATTTCGCGGTTATTGGGCTCCAAATTAAAGTATTAAAACGATTTCCAGTTTTATGGGAATTAATTCCTCAAAACGTTTTTTTTATCTAATTTGCTTGGCCTACTTCTACAATTTGGTCACTTAGTATTCAACATTTCCGGTATCAAGGGGTGGCACTGACACGGTTGGTTTGCTGGTATTACATTAATATTTCCTATTGTTTTGAAATTTCAAGCTGCTACTTAATGAATTTCTCGATACTCTCTGGATTTGCCCACTGGATTCTCCACCGCACCGCTTGCCATCGGCAGGGCATTCATCCTCACACCCTGGAAATGGTCGCGTACCGTACGGTTTCAGAGAAATTTAATTTCCTCCATCGGACGCTCTAATTGTGGAATGAGCTCCCTGCCGAGGTTTTCCCAAGGGACTAGGTAGTATGGGGTTCTTCAATAAAGGAGTGTATAAATTCTTAAAGGGTAGCCAACGCGCATGTAACACCCCTGGAGTTGCAAGCGTCCATAGGCTACGGTAACCACTTGCCATCAGGTGGGCCGTAAGCTTGTTTGCAACCGACGTGGTATAAAAAAAGAAATTAAGTATATTATTGATCTATCTCGTGCTTCCGTTTATTTCAAGAGTAAGAGTAAATATCATCAATATCAACGGCCTCCGTAGCCCAGTGGGTAGTGACTCTGCCTACGAAGCTGGAGGTCCCGGGTTCGAATCCCGGTCAGGGCATTTATTTGTGTGTTTATCACGAATATTTGTTCCTGAGTTATGGATGTTATATATGTATATAAGTATCTATATGTATTTATCTCCACTTATAATAAATCTCTAAATTAAAAAAATAATTAGCCAGTTTGAAACTAACTTTCTGTGGTACGAATGTTCTGAGCATCCCATGGACGGAAAAATATGAAACATTTTATATAGGTACATTTTTATTCCAGCTGCAACTTAGGATAGTTTTTATCCGACTGCGACAATTAATTTATTTTCCGTAATATACGACTTCATTTAATTTTTCATTTATTATTCTTAAAGTATATCGCCGCCACATCTGTCAGCTAAAAGAAACGTCAAACTCACAGTAATAAGAAATACTACGGACAAAATGGCGGAATTGCTTTGCCTTTCTTTCGCCTATTAATAATTTTAATCCCGTCTACGATATACATTGACGAGACACATAGGTACCAAAAGCAAATATAAAATTAATCGATTTTGATATGCGAACTTATATGCGCAAATGTCGAATTAAGGCGTAATTTGTACATATGTAACAACAAATTCGAACAATATAAACTTGGTTTTTTTTAATGGCACGCGCGCGCGCTCTTTGCGTATTCAGCCAAACCACGAAAACCGAAACTCGAAGTTTGTATATCTGAGGGCCTACCGCGAACGGCATTCGAGAAGTTTTCCCTCTCTGTCGCACTTATGTACGAACTTGTAAGTATGACAGCGAGGGGAAACTTCGAATGCCTTTCGCGGTAGACCCTCTGCATTCCTGTCATTTGTTAGTGCGATAGAGATAGAGATACCCGAATATTTTCGAATTCCGAAGTTCGTGGTTTAAAAGAAAGTACGGATGTCGGATAGATCTAAATTAATATTTTTTGTGTGAATATGGTTAAAATTATTTGGGAATACTATTGTTGTTATTGTTTTAGTATATTTAACTAGCTTTAAGTTTAATATTGTACGTCCGAAATGGGCAAGCTGTTGGACTTTATTTTACCCAAAACAACTAAATGTACACAGTTCTGACAATTAAAAAATCTTATTTTATCTTATCTTATCGAAAATAGGGATGTAGACACTAAACAAAATAATCATAATGTTGTATTATCTCGAAAAAAAAACAACGCAAGAGGCTATATAGGTAATCACTAAGTTATAAGTGTATAAAGTTTTAAGAGGGGGTTTGTTGCGTCTCTTTTCCGCAAAACGCACCTTTATAATGAAACGATTGATTTTTACTATGACGCTCGAGGATCGTGACGTCACGGTCCCTGATCGTTTTGTCACTCTAACAAGCGACATTAAAACGGTTGTAGCTTCGTAATTTTTTGAGATATTTGAATGAGTTTTTCGTTTCTTCTTTCTTTTGAAGTGAGTCTACAGCTACACCTCTATTTGGAAGACAAGCGGAAATAATCCATACTATCCATACTAATAATCCATACTTCCATACTAATATTATAAATGCGAAAGTGTGTCTGTCTGTTACCTCTTCACGCCCAAACCGCTGAACCGATTTAGATGAAATGAGCCCCGGGGAAGGACAAAGGGTAGTTTTTATATCTGAGGGGCTGAAATTGGGGGTGGAAATTTGTATGGAGCTACTTAAACCGCTGCACCGATTTAGATGAAATTTGGTATATACATAGTTTGAGTCCCGGGGAAGGACATATAAAAGGTTTTATCCCGGAAATCATCCCCTAAGGGGGTGAAAGGGGGGGGGGAATTTGGATGTAATCTATTTTGATGAAATTTGGTGTAGATATAGGTTAAGTCCTGGGAAAGGACATGGGATAGTTTTTACCCCAGAAATCATCCCCTAAGGGGGTGAAATTAGGGGTGAAAATTCGGATGGAACCCATTTTAATACAATTTGGTATAGAGATAGCTTGAGTCCTGGGAAAGGACATAGGATAGTTGTAATTCCGGAAATCACTCCCTAAGGGGGTGAAATGGGGGGTGAAAATTTGGATGAATCCCGTTTAGATGAAATTTGGTATAAAGGTCGTTTGAGTCCCGAAGAATGACATTAGATAGTTTTTATCCCGAAAATCATTCCCTAAGGGTATGAAATAGGGGGTGAAAGTTTGGATAAAATCCATGAACCTAGATGAAATTTGGTATAGAGATAATTTGAGACCCTTCAAAGGATATAGAATAGTTTTTGCCTCGGAAATCATCCCTTAAGATGGTAGAAGTTTGTTTGCATTATATTTTCTAAGTATTAAGTTATACGCGGACGATGTCGCGGGCAACAGCTAGTCTATTATATATATCATCGCCTAGTACCCACAACACAAGCCTTACTGAGCTTACCGTGGGCCTAGGTTGATTTGTGTAAGATTGTCCCATAATATTTATTTTATTTATTTATTTTATTTATTTATGTTGACTACCAAGATTCCTCAGCTCAGTCCTCTAGGGGATATCAGTAAACATTCAAGTTCTTCGGAATCCCCCAAACCATCGATATCGAGTAAACGTGAAATGCGAGGAGGCAAATATAGTCGCACGTTTTACGACTCGTCTATTCGAATAAAACATGCAAAACTTTTCCCGGACGAAATGGGAAAACTATACTCTATATTAAGCTTATTATATATTTTATATCCATAAGTCTTTATTTCTTCAGTTAAAGTCTTTCTGCATTGTAATTTCCCAAAGGGTTGTCGGCGTTTTCTGTAGTAGATTCACAACGCGTATTAAAATTAACCTTGAAAGGCAAATGGAATAAATTTTTATACATATAGTATTTAAACGTATTTTTTGTACTCGACGATTAAAATATGTGTATTAAGATTTCATAGAGAATACTGCAACGTCACTCTTTTCATCGTTGAATAGTCTGTTACTTCCGAAACAACCGAAATAACCGTTTCGATACGCTCTAGACAACCGAAAAAAATTTGAAAATAGAACTAAAATAAATCCGACCAATCACGTGGCTGCTTTACCGAACTGTAATGAATTGGACCAATAGAATCGCTTTGATTATTGAGTTTACTAGTTGATGTCGTACGCTCGTTGATATCTTTTAAGATATCAACGAGCGTACGAGCGATATGCTGCACTTCGTTTCAACAGTATCGAGTTTGTTTAATTAGTTCAGTTGACTCGTAGAAAATTAATTTTAATTAACTCGTACAAAAAGTATTGTTCACAATAGTGTTATAATCAAGCTTTTTAATCTCGTACCTTACTTAGGCCACTCAGCAAGCTTCGTGGCCTAAACACGGTACTCGACTAAAAAGCTCTCTATTATAACACGATTGTGAAAAATACTATTTCTAATTAAGCTCATACCAGCATGCGTTATAACACTAATAACTTCCTTTGTTGCGTTTGTCCTTGTTCGATCTAATCAAAAACTTATTGGGTTTTGTTTCAGTTTTGTCATCAATTTGTACGGTTGTCAATGTCGGAGTAAAATTAGTTTCTACAAAATATGGACCGATTTATATACATACTCGTACTACTTAGCTGCCCGGGCGACACCACCCTGATATATTTAATGATAAAAAAGTTGTGAAAGAACTTTTGAAATCGAATACGTGGTTCCGGAGATTACCCTCTACATACTCCTCACAGACTTTTCCTCTTTATAATGCCTACATAGTAGTACCTATACACATATTATTTGTATGTGTGTGTCATGAATGAACCCACGGTAAAGTTGAGTCGGGCCACTATTTATCCAATAGAGAAGTAATGCAAGGCAATTTCTTAAAGTCCCTCCCAAATTGAAAAAGGTTGCTGTATTGCTTCGTTGGGGTTTGGGTCTTTCATACGAGGTAAGTCAGAAGTCCAGAACCTTATAATAAATGGATTCAAATGAAAACGACCAATCGCCATAAATCACCTGAGAGAACGTTTTCAATTTCAAGTGCTCTTCTGAAAAGCTGTCGCAATGAATAGTCAAAAAAATTTAAATGACGCCTTTTAGTTAATCATTAATCATTATTCACACACATACACAATAAGTATTAATTACTTTTAATTTTTTTTCGTAATCTTTGGATAAGTATATTTTAACCTTTTACCCCCGACGCAAACGAGAATATGGTATATGGAAAAAAAATAGTTGGAAAAAAAATTGTTGACAAAGTTTGGTTGGGAAATGATTTTTTTTTCAAAACTATTTCGGTAAAATAACAGGCTCCCAAGTTTAACATGTGCATCTGAGTTTTTATATGTCTTTCTGTGGCACCGTAGCTCCCAAAAATATGAACGGATTTGAGTGCGGTTTTTTTAAATCGAAAGTATTGTGTGTCGAGATGGTTCTTAGCAATTTTCGTTGTGACGGGAATGATTAAATATTTCGATTTATGATTACATTGATTACATGTTTTTACGAACTACTAAAACGTTTCCGTCTTAATATATTTAGTGTAAGTATTCTTCTATCTGTATTTATTATAAAATAACGAAAACTTCCTGCCAAACGAAGTAAATATAACGTTTAAATACAAAATTAAATCTTCCAACTCGATGCTCCGCTAGCAGACCTTGTTATTTGAATGTGTGGAAAACCGGTACACGTACAACTTGCACGTAATTTTTGTTCTGGAAAGTTCTCGCAATTCTCGAGTAGCCCGGGTAATGAGTTGCCACCTGTGCGAGAACAAATGCTTCAATTTTACCATAGCGAAAGAACGAAACTTCTTCACAATTGTGTAGTATTCACAAAAAGTTTGAATATACAAGGATATAACAATGGAGAATGCGCGAATAAAATAAAAATGATTGTGTAAAAAATTGCCCCGAATATCGGCGGGTAGTTTTTATAATAAACATGAATCATAGAATAGCTTCAACAAATGGTTTTATTCATGCACATGTCACTAGTTGCGGATACCTAAAATTTAAATGTCATACAATATCCTAATTTGTATGAATACGAAGCTCATATTTGTAAAAGCATCTTGACCTGTAATCAGTGACGGTTTAATTCATTGAAATGAAATCTGAAAGAGCTTGCTTTCATTTGGCTACGCCCTAGCCCAAGTAAAAGCGCATTCAACCAATATGACTCTCAACCAATCTCAAAAAAGCAATATTCTGGAACCAAGCTTTAATCAGCAGATCTGTTTAATACCCACTTATGTTTCCTACTAGGTTTAACTGTAGCTATGTTAAATCGATAATAATAATAAAATTGTGACGTTGCGAAACGTGAATAATACTGTCGATATATAGGAATTATCACGTGAATACACTGTTTAGTGACACTTTGAATGAGAAGCTTATAATAGTCACGATCTTCTTTGTATTGCTGCGTCAGTAATGGGTAGGTGTAAGAATAGGCACCTGCAAATTCATTTACTTGACGTTGCTTTAGAAATTCGAGGTTTCATTTTTGTAAAGCTGCATGCACGTCATGTAATGAAGGAAAAGCAGTACAAAAAGGGAAATTTGTCTAGGACGCAAAGTTTGTACCCGCGTAGCGAGTCACAGTTCGTTTCGTTTGTGCTGTCCCTTTATCACGCCATTCACTGGTATGAGTGACAAGCGGCAGGATAGCGAGCTGCCTTTATGTTAGCTAGACGATCATAGGCTGAAAATTATGATGGAAGGCACGAGGCGGGTAAGGTGAAAATAACAGGTGCGTGGAAAAACTGACGTCAACTATTCTGCAAATTTTAAAAGTTGAATTAATATAAAAAGAGTGGAAGGGCAAGTTGGATGGGGAATACCTAGGCGAACCTCTCCGATCAAATTGGAGAAATCTAACAAAAAGGCCAGGTCAAAAGTACCCTAAACCGACGAGCATGTATGAGAAATGTTATGAAAGTGAGTGAAGCGAAAGTGGTTTGTCAGGATCGTAGCAAATGGAGATCCGTGATCTCTGCCTACCCCTCTGGGAAAGAGGCGTGATTATATGTATGTAATCACTGATTATCGCTTAAGTACGCAATATATGTATAACTAGTGGCTATGAGCTGAAGGACTCGCGAGCGTGTCTTGAAAAAATAATAGTACATTGTTTAACAAGGGGCGTATGAAGAATTTTGCAAACGAGAGTCTATCAGAAGCCCGACGCCGTAAGGCGGACGGCTTTTGATGACTCGAGTTCGCAATATTCTTACGCCCGTGTTATACACAATGTTTTACATCACATTTGCGAGGAAATAAATAACCACAAAAGACAGAAAAACCTATGTTTTATACAAGCGCATCAATCAAATGTTGACGAAATTGACAACTTCACTTCTAGATCAGTGCGAGTGGAGGGCGGAGCTTCAATATTTCAAGCAATCACAGAGCATGGAGCATATGTGGTTCTTGCAGGGCACGGCTGGCTCGATTTTTTTCCAACCAATCACAGAGCAGAATTCTTGCCGTCCAGATTTGCTTAACCAATCAGATCACACACAAGCTCATTACTTCCCTTGGGACCATTATTTCCCGCGGGAACAATTTAGGCCATTGTCCTTCTGTATACAGGCAAGGAATAACACCATTTATGAGCAAGTGTGATGAAAACATTATTAATTTAGTAAAACTGAATCGTCAAATGAAATCGATATAATTATTGAACCTGCTCACCAAATTTCACGAGAATCTGTTGAGAAATGCGACATGTAGAGAAGAACAGCTGGACAGACGAAAATTAACGACGATTGTTGGTCCAAGCCAAGTTGAAGCAGAGAACTTCGTTCGCTTCGCTCGCTCGTCCAATTATTCTCCCACGTGCAATGTGTACTTCCATTCTAATTTGATCTCCCGCAATTCATAATTTTTCGTGTCTACGTCAAGCAATATGAGCAAGCAATATCAGATTCCGCAACATATTGCTATAACTATGTTTTCTGTGACGTGTGTATGATTAGATTATCCGCCTGATATCTCAAGACATTTATTATTATGCACACTTCATCTAAGTCAGCATACTTACTACACCCGTAGAACATTTGCCTTCTTATTTATAGCAAATTTTGTAGGTGTTCTGATCGTTTAAGAAGATTTGCGTTTCCTTGAAATCAACATGAGTTTTTCTCAAGAAAATGTTAAGAAAATAGTTAATTTTGCAAAACGAATTGTGACTGAGTATCCCAGAGGGACGAAACTGTTGATGAAAATACTTCACTTTCGGATACCGGCGCCACATTTGAGTATGTTGTTAGACATATCACCTGGATTCCAAAACTGCCGGGAGACAATCTCTAAGGAGTCGATCTCCTCTATAGAGACATCATCAAAAACGCCGCGGCCGCGCTTGGAAAAGTGTAAATTTCACCCAAACCATGCAACGTACATACACATATAGGTACCAAAATATGGCGCCGGTATCCGAAAGTGAAGTATTTGTTCGACGGAATCCCCTAACAACACGCACTATTCTAGAGCATTTCAACAGCTGTCAGTGCCTTGCTCGCATTTTGGCCAAAGACTTGAAATTTAAATAAAAAAACAAAAACAAAATAATTACATTCAAATCTTCGGAAACTTTGACACAAAGGCCTGACAGCTGTTGAAATGCTCTTTAAATTTCCCTGGTATAATTTAATTAGCTGTACCAGCCCAGCTAATGGCTTTAGTATGAAGACTGATACCCGCTCAACGCTCGGCTCATAGCCCAAGCTTCATACGTTCCCTCTTGAATAACTAATGGCTTATTACGAATTTTTCCCTGAGTTATGCGTGTCGGAAATTGTTTGTTGTTCTTCGCCGACGTTGCTGTCACCATGCGTTAAGATTGGTCTGGTTTGGTTTATGCCATAATTCATTTATTTGAACAGGTCACATCTGTCTGTCCTATTTCATTTGCACTGAAACATACCATACTTTTTTCATCGCTTTGTTCAGAATTATTGCGTGATCGCAAAGATTAAGGGAAGTATGTTGTGAGTATATTTCAACAAAAAATTGTGCCTGTCTTTTCGGTCAGACACGCAGCCTTTGCTGATTAGTAAAAAATGGATAAGGTAAATTTAATTAGCGAGTAAGTAAAGTGAGTAAAAATTGGTAATTAGAATCATCATACCCACTTAATTGAAAACCAGCGCCTCGGCATGCCGTGGCACCATAGTGACTGAGGATCCTCTTTAACGTCTTTCCCGGTTTTTTTTGCATTTGTATATTTAATGACTTTAAATAAATGAATTTCTGCTTCTTCTTTACAATATGCGTGTTAGGAGGCAAATGCCGTCGCATCAAAGCCAATCAAATCCTTCCTTTTGCGAACACAATATTCTTATGACAACAATCCAATCAAAGCCTCAATTATAGAACGCGCTACTGACATCGGATTAGATCAGGATATGAGATTAGTTGGTGCGCTTGGTTGCAGTAACTTCAAGGAAAACTGGTGCCTACACCAATTATCAGGATAACGCCAGAATAAGATGAGGTGGATAAGTCGGTGCGCCATTCCTAGCGCGTGATGTACGCAAGAGAGGACATCTTCCAATATGATTCCAATGCGCGTCATGATATTAAGACCCCAAAGGGCGCTACGTTTTTGATATTTTAACAACATTTAAGATTTTTAGAAACAAATCTTCTAAAATCATATATATGTCGGCGGCCGATCGTAAAATCCGGCAGATCACGAAATTCCTAGGCATATCGTGAAACGCCGCCATTTCATGATTTGGCTAAATGACATACGCCATATCTTTCAAAACTTAACGTTTAACGATTTGTCTAATGACGTTCAGGCAGATCATGAAATTCCTAGGCATATCATGAACGGCCGCCATATCGTTAAATACTCGTGGTTATACGTAACGTGTCATTTATTGATTATAACTATAATCTAATCAATATTATAATATTAATATTTAAAAAACTATACCTATTTAAAACTAAACTACTTATCAAATAAAATAACTTACAAATAAAATATTTGTCCGAGTTCGCCGTCGCTGGGCAACGTGCCCAGAAGGCTGGCAGCATTGCCACGTTGGATGGCAATGCTTATCCTCTGTGCGAGGTATGAGCCAGCCCTCCGGTCACCCGTTATTTCGGCGAGTCGCTTCGAGCACTCTTTAAAGACCCTGTGGGCACTTTCCCTCCAGGGCCCTAAGGTCTCAACCCCAAACGGCTCAAATATGCAACCACTGTTAATGTTTGCATACTTGCGCCGAGATACTTGAGGAGCTCGGCCGAGTTGGCTGCATACGTAACTAGTTTTTAGTAACAAAGTTTTTCCGCTCTTAAAAAAAATAACCTCGAAAACGAAAACGGGAGCAATGCTCCCGCTTTCGTCTTCTAACCTATCCGCGATCCGAGTCGGTTTTGCCACTAAATCTATCTGCCGTATTTTTTATCAGGCACATCATGATATGCCTGGTCAACGTTTAGCCAAATCATGAAATGGCGGCGTTTCACGATATGCCTAGGAATTTCGTGATGTGCCAGATTTTCACGATGTGCCCGGTATAGAGCTAGGAATATCGACGAATGCGTTGCTCTAATCGATCTGCCGTATTTTTTATTAGGCACATCATGATATGCCTGGTCAACTATTAGCCAACTCATGAAATCGCGGCGTTTCACGATATGTCTAGGAATTTCGTGATCTGCCGGATTTTACAATCGGCCGCCGACATATACATTATACAACATGTCGATCTTTCGGTGAACGAGTGTGTATAGCAGACGTGTTTCTACAACAATTAAGTGCCTATTAAAAGAAAATGTTTCGACCTTACGCAAAGTTAACCAGTCGTAACATAAAGAAGCATTTTTGTCACAACTTTTTTGAGAAATAATACATGTTTTCATTATCTTAATGATATTATGCTATTAGCGTCAGGTACATCTCTCCCTAGTGCGTTGTAAGTGGTCAGGCAAAGTTTGTATCGTTAGTCTTCCTCAATCTAATGCGAAACTTACATCTTTGTAAATGTCAGCTATTTATCTTTTAAACAATCTAAATTACCTTGTACCTTTCCATGTAGTCCAGTCACCATCAAATGTAGCTACGCAAACGAAGACGTCAAAAGTCTTTATTAAACGGGAATAATAATTTGACGTGTTCGATTGCGTAGTTACTTTTGATGCTGACTGTAGGTACAACAATCTTTGGGAAAACTAAATTATAAGGAAATTATAAGCGGACAGTCTTACACAAATTAAAATAACCTTAGTAATTTCAAAGGTATTGTAAAGGCAGACGATATAATGTTTTTTTTTGAATAGATATAAACACTTAAATGCGTAGAAAACATCCAACCGGAATTCAAACCTAGGACCGTCAACTTCGTACCCACGAGGCTAAACTGGACGCCAAATAATAATCGTTGTATCGTGTGTTTTAAAACTTGATAGATACTTTGCTTATGTTGAAATTATGAAATCTGGCTGGAATAGTGGCTAAGCGGAGTGATTACGCCTCACGTGTATCGGTTTTCCTTCTCATTATAAATTTATACATGAAGTATAAACAGTAGTTGTAATAGTGTAGAGGTCTAGTTCCTCTGAGAGTATAATCTCAGTCCTGAATAATGGCGGAAGAGGCTGTAATCCTTCCTCGGGACCATTTCCGGCTCTAATCACCTCTGAGCCATCCGTTCCTGGAAGGTCAGATAACCTAAAGTAATAAGGTACCATAAATTGAATTATCCTAGGCTTTTGGAACGATACTGATTGGTAACAGAGCCACGAGAGCAAATCCGTCAGCCATGTTAAAAAACTCTGCCTTTTCGTCTCTTACGATGTCACGCGTATATACATTCTCTATAGGAATCCTTACTATAAAGGAGCAATGTGCGACTTAATTTCAGTGACTATGTTTCTCTCGTTTACTTTTAGTATTAGGTTTATAAGTACATAATATACGTAGGACCCAAAATGTAGGGTGAGGCCCCTGCAATATAATATGCTTAATATAGAAAATCCTAACAGAGGAACTGAATGAAATCACGCGGATTGGATTGTAAGTCAACTTTATTCAAGATTCTTACGATAGTATACAGCCTGTATGTTTAATATTACCTCAAATTTTAACCATACGTAGCTTTTAGTACTATGAACCGATATTGTAAGAAAATTTTATGTTAGTCTTAACTACCAAAGCGTAATTAATTTTTTAAAATTTATCGAGCATCAATGTAACGCTTACACTCATTTGACACATGTAAGAAGCGGGTTACTTGTGACAGCTGTGACGTCACGTCAGTTAGACAATGTAGTGATACATTGCGTGCTGAATTATTTTAGAACGAAAAAAAAAGTTGGTAGTTATGAAAAAAAATCTTGCAATATCGGTTCATAGCCCTAACACCTACCTCTGGTTACAATTTGAGGTAATATTAAAAATACACGCTGTATACATGCTAGATAGACTACATACGTGCGTGGCCGTGATTTCCGCGGTCACGTACCTCACAGTCGATTAATAAATTGTAACATAATGCACAGTTGGGCACGCAGATACGAGTAGCGTAGCCGTAAACATGAATGTGCTTAAGTTCGTACATCCTGGCACTCCAGAAAGAGGCCATACTGGCTAAACATGTATGTGCCTGCCTGTACAACAATTGCTATCGATTTTGCGATCGGTTCTGGCTTTTAATATTACCATACACCCGACTACAAGAAGATGAGATACTCTCAAGTCATCCATCATGTTAGAACAAGCCCCGGGGAATATCGTCCGCCATTGCTAGATTAAACTGTTACCGTTGTTGTCAACATGACAACGTGTTTGCGATTCAATATGCATGTTACGTTGTTCTGTTATCCAATCAACGTTTGTAGGTATTTGGTTATAGTTCATTATTGAACAGTTCAACACATTCGTAAAGGTCCAAGTTTTGGATTTCCAGTTTAGTCAGGCGCGGCTCACTCGCGATTTGTGTTTATCGCTACAAGTACATGCCGGTCGCCCCTTCGAAGGGCTCTATTTAGTAGCTGCCGCGCGTTGGGACGGGACGCTCGCACGGGTCGCAGCGCGTTGCATGCGATAGAAAGGCATGGCCACATTTAGGCACGTTTGGCGTACCTAAACAGGGAATTTGTTAACAGAGAACCTTCTGTACGTAGTACTATTACTTATTCTGTGGTTTAGTCTAGTTACCCCCCCCTCTCTCTTTCTCTGTTTAAGTTAGCTAATAACTAATCAATGTGTAAAGAGTTCATAATGGGGTGCCATATACTCGACTGTATGCAAATCGTATGTAAATCGGCGCCGCAAAAATCCACGGCACGGCGCGCGCCGTAGAATCTCACGATGCGGCGCCGTAGAAATCCAGTCCACGGCGTCGTGTAAAGTCGCGATGCAACGCGGCACCGTTGAAGAAACGCACGGCGCGGGGACACAAAAATCCACGGCGCGGCGTCGTGAATTCCTGCGGCGTCACGCCGTGGATATCTAAGGCACCGCATCTTGGGTTTTTACGTCGTGCGCCGCGCCGTAGGCATGTGGCCGAACCCTTAGGCATGGCGTGCGTGGAAGCAAGCGCGTGCCTAGTAGGTATAGATAATATAATAACTTAGAAAAGTTAAAAATGCCCCAACACTTTCATTTCAAAAAAAAAATGAATATCTCAAAATTGGCTGAACCGGTTATGTTGAAACGTAGTTAAGAACGGACAAAGAAAACCGCATTAAAATCGGTCCGTTCGTTTAGGAGCTACGATGCCACAGACAGACACACAGATCTCAGACCCTCCTTGGCGTCGGAGGTTAAAAACTGATTCGAACAAAATTCGATTAGGTCCCCTATTTGTGATGTAGGTAAATTAAGAAATCCATTAATGAGATACATGTAACGCTAATGTACGGTTTATTTAATCGTATGGCATTTAATCAGTCGTATACACAGATGTATGAATATAAGGAGATCGGACATGGCGGCCGATTTGTATAGAGTGAGCCTGTCGCAAGTACATTAACCCACACAACGCCCAAATAATTGACACGACAAAGCACGCACACATCTAAAACACACACACTTGTATACCTACACGCTTATTTGACAATAAACGCGCATCATATCAGGCATTTTGGGAAAAAACGTAATATTCTCTGCGATCAGCACAGTATGGCAGTGTATGCCCATTGAGCATACAGCTGCGACACGGCCGCCGGCGGCTTGTCCTCTCTCTAGTATTCTATGCTCTGAGGTCGTATACTATAGAAAAATGTACGGTCTCGGTCAGCCTCACAAGTGGCTTAACACCTTTGTACCGTTTAAACCGCATTAAACGTCATGGTAAACTGCCATATGAAGTTGTCAAACGAGTGAAAACGACAAGGTACTTAGGTGTTCAGCAACTTATGAGGCCGACTGTACGTATGAACCTGTATAGATATTCATCAATTAGAACCCTAGGTTACAACACGCGTTGCTATAGAGCTAAGAACGGAATCAAAAATTAATAACCATTTTGGACGAAACCGAACGTCTGAACTAAATTGTTCACTTCACGGAGTATATTATCTGAGGGTGGTCCTAACTAATAGTAGTTTATATGACTGTATATAATGAAGGGCATGAAACACGAGTAATGGCCGACTAGATTTCAAATCATGACCAACTAGATTTCCATAATGACATCGATATCGCTGTTATTATGATTTTCCATAGGTACATTATAATAACACTGGCACAGATAAAACGCTGATGTTACGTTACTGGTTGCAATAATGGTGGTCATTATTATATGGTTTCCGAACACATCATAGAGGATTTATGATATGGGTGTAGATAAATATTATAATAGTTTAGTTGCTTTCATTTATCTCATCGACCACAGAGTCGGTATATTAGAGCTAAATAACTTTAAACGTTTGCAAAAGTTATAAACTAGGTTTAAATGTATGCATGGTACATGTTAAATTGAAACCTTGTTTAGATTGATAAGATGCTGATTATTTAAAAAAAACATATTAAAGCGAAATTTTTATCTAATAATGTGATTCAACTTGCTCGCTGTTTTTTTACAAGGCTAATGAAATCCTTAGCTCTCATCTGCCTTACAGAAAATACGACTTTAGATTTCTCGCTCGACTGCCGATGCCCGTCTCAGTTCCTCGGATTTCATTTATCTATTCAAAGATCCCGAGCTACGTGACTATCTATTTACTGGCAGCAAATAAAATTGTCCATGAAGCTCATGAAAGGCACTCGCATGCCTCCGTGAACGTTCCTTATTGGCATTCACAGCTTTACAGTCGACTGAATGGCGATTATTCAGCCCTAAACGTCATTTTCGTTCAGTCGCTCTCAGCTCTCTCGTGGCTCACACGTCTAGAACTCATTTAACTCTAAAACATCTCAACTTTATCTGGGTAGCAGGAATAAAAGGTTGTACGTGTACTGCAACATCGAGAGGAATTTCCCTCCCATTACAGGTGAGTTCGCTGATAAAGTCCATCTTCACTTGCACAATAGTGCAGAAATAATTATGTTTGCAATAATCTCGTCAACGATCGGCCGCCGAGCCGAGTGTTTGAATAGGACATCGAAAACTATTAGAGCTGGAGTGAGAGCACAACGGGGTGCAGATAACAAGTTCGCAACTTTCTGCCGCAACGCGCTCGCCCTACTAGATATTGGGATTTACAGAATTGCTTTTCAAACTTCGCTAGTATTTCTGTGCCTTCACAAGATACGAGAGAATGCAATAAGTAGTTTTAATTTATCGAAGTACTTAGTTTTTAGCTGTTTTTTAATCTTTGGTTTCATGTATATTTATAAGTCTTTAGATATACTAGTAGGTAGCTCATCAGCAGGCAGCGTGTGGGAAGTCGGGTGTCCGATTGCAAAGAAATTCAGGAGTACATGTTTTTACGTTATGATTAGTTACAAAACTAAAGGGACTCTGCTATTTATGCTTAAGATATCAATCAATCAATATCGGCTTGTATCCCCCACTCACAGTTGTGTAATGTTCGCGCCACTTGGCCCTGTTCTCTGCTATTAGTCTCAGCCACAATTTTCCCGCCGATTGCTAAATATCATCGGAAATGGTGGTCTGCCTAGTGATATGTCGCCTAGCGTTGGTCACCTCGCTGTGACCGCCTTTGACCATCTGCCGCTGTCTCGTCACCTGTGCACTGCCCATCAGTCTCCACTTTAATTGGGCTATTCTTATACTCACTGCTGAAATCCTGGTTCTGCGTCTTAGTTCTGTATTCTGTACGTGATCGATGAGAGTGATAGGTAGCTACCTAACATGGTGTGCTCTATGGCTTTTTGTGATACTTTTATTTGGTGGCCATGTTTCTTATCTGTATTATGTGCATTAGGACAGGTGTACACAGTGGGTCAAGGACTTTAGTTTGTAGACATTGCGGAAGCTTTGCCTTAAAAATCAGAGGGCTGATCACGTAACTTTTCGAACGCACGTTAGTACAACTCAACTGTAATTTTCACATACAAAAAGTGACATTTAAATCTACCTGACGCGCGTACAATGCGTTACGTGATCGACCTGCGATCTAACTACCTGACGCGCGTACAATGCGTTACGTGATCGACCTGCGATCTAACTACCTGACGCGCGTACAATGCGTTACGTGATCGACCCGCTGATGTACGTACAACGCGTTAAGAGGCAGGTCGATCACGTAACGCATTGTACGCGCGTCAGGTAGATCTAACTGTCACTTTTTATATGGACAAATGACTGTTAAATTGTCCTAACGCGCGTTCGGAACGTTACGTGATTACCCCTCTGGTATAATAAGTCCAAAGCCCCCCGAGTTGATTGATCTCGTTTGCTTGTCCCGCTAGGCCGAATGATAAACAATGCCCAAAGTTCCTGTACTAACCCTTTAACTAACTTTATATGTGTGAAGATATGGCATATTCACTTGGTAGTCTCTATGATTTTAGTTTTGAATATGTTCGTCCTAATGCCCATTGTCAAATATACTGAGTAATGGTCATATAATATATTTTTCAACACACCTGCTCGTAAAGTAGGTCTTATTACAGCGTATTTACACTGATAATGCAGAATATTACCCATGCCGTGCCTTTTACATTACATTATCGCACTAGTGCCTTTTCATTACATATCTTTTTAAATATTAGCAAAATAATGCAGAATATTACCCATGCCGTGACTTTTACATTACATTATCGCACTAGTGCCTTTTCATTACATATCTTTTAACATTTTCATTTTTAATTTTTTTTTTATTTTTCCTCGCAAATGTGTTGAAAAACGTCGTATGAAACACGTGAGCATTGGTCATTACACTTCTCGTCTCCATTAAGCCTTCGCCTTCGGCTCAGGCTTAAAAACCGACTCGAGTGTAATGACCAACATAGCACACTTGTATCATAATGTACTATTTCAACACATTTGCTAGTAACGTGCCTCTTATTGTGCCGCTTTTAGGCTCATAATCCTGGGTATTAAACACGCGTGTTTTATAACATTACATCACTCGTGTTTAATGGTTATATCCCGATTAAGACACGTTGGCACTTTGCAGCAAGGTGTATGTATGGACTCGGCCCATTCTTAAATTAACCGGGTTATACAGGTTTTTTTTAATTCTCGGCCAATGGATTCTTACTCCACTAAAGAAATGAAATCCTTCTTGTGAATTAATTGATTATTTCTTCTTGGATATTATATAGAAACGTTTCATTTAGTAAAAGTATTTACTCTTGATAAACTTTTGCATGAAATTATTTTGAATACGATTATATTTATTTTATTTTGTATTGGCTGTTTAGAGATTTCATCAGCCTCGCTTTAAAACCTGCGCGCGCACTGCGCGAACTTCACGAAAAAAAAATAGTTGCGCGCCATTATAGGTAATTTCACAAATATTTGTAAACAATGTTGATGCGTGTTTGGTTATTATTAAAAATGTTGACTCGTGGTGAATAGAATTGACGCCACTGGAAATTCATCGAGATGTCCAATTATGTGAGTAAAAACTTGTTGTCATCAATAGGTAACAAAATGAAATAGCTCAGGAGCCTGTAACATTTTCATTTTATGAAAAGGATTTTTTACTCGCAAATGTGTTGAAAAACGTCTTATGAACATTGATAATTACATCCTCGACTCTCGTGTCACGCTCACCTGCGGTTAGCGTGAATGCCTCTGATGTTTGTATTAATCAACATAGCTCACTTTGTATCACAATGTACTATTAAAGCTCTGCTTCGATCTCAAACAGCAAACCGAAGATGTACATCTGCGAACCAATTATGTTGATTCTTTTTTCATCCCACTCAAACATCTTTACCACATCTTCAAGGAAATTACTTTGGTGAGGTAAGTAGTATCTCCCTCGCACACACATCGACTAGAGAGTACATATAGTAGACGGAGAGCTGAGGGACCAAAACTGCAACAGTTTTATAAAGGCTGATATTTTAATATTAGGTCATAAATAGCTTCAATATCAATAGCCTGCCGTCAGTCAGCCAGTTTTGGGACAACTGGCGTGGGGGTGGTTTCGAACTTGTTAAGAAAACACCTACGTCGCAACTGTTTTATAAAATCTGAAAATTTGTGTGTTGATAGTAAGACAACTAACAAACTATGCGGACATAGTCAGTCTGCAGAATATTGGAACAGTACGCGTCAGCAGCCCGCTAAACCCGTCAAAAAACATGGTTGCTGAAAGTGTTTTATAAAATCTAAAAAAAATCGTGCAAGTAGTTCATAGTACCTATATACTGTTAGTCTGGTTTTATGTACTATGAACTACTTGCAGGAATTTTTTAGATTTTATAAAACACTTTTTTTGCAACCATATTTTTTGACGGGTTTAGCGGGCGGCTGACGCGTACTGTTCCAATATTCTGCAGACTGACTATGTCCGCATAGTTTGTTAGTTGTCTTACTATCCACACACAAATTTTCAGATTTTATAAAACAGTTGCGACGTAGGTGTTTTTTTAACAAGTTCGGAACCACCCTCAACGCCAGTTGTCCCAAAAACTGGCTGACTGACGGCAGGCTATTGATATTCGAGCTATTTATGACCTAATATTAAACTATCAGCCAATATTAAAAATATTGGTTGAAAAAACAATTACCGAATTCCTTTATATTGTAATGTGATGTAAGTCAACTGTGTAGCCTAAAACAATAAAAAGTCTCATTAGCTTTGATTTCACAACCTCGCTTGTAATAAGCATCACATCAAAAGCCTGATTTCTTCCTAGCTATTTATTAAACTCGAGAATATTCCTATCGCACAAGGCTTTGCATAATTGGATGACCCTCTAGAAAGAATATTTTCTTATCCCGCTGTCTAAAGGAAACTTTCCTTGTCTTTCTTTTATTTTACGAGGACTAAAATTTTTAGGAGCTACTAAAAATACTAAAGTATTTCTACTAGTAGGTAACCATTACCAGTTACCAGCAGGTGGGTGAGTATGGGTCAAATTATGTTTGCAGTTAATTATTGAGTGAACATTTTACACAAGCAATGACACTTTAATTAAATTTTAACATCGACTGTACATAACTAATTTTAATTACCTTTTCAGGATTGAGTGAAATCGAAATAGGTACACAGCATGTTTTTTTTTTAATGAATAACATACGAAAATATAAACGTTCCATCAATTCCCTTTGAACTAATGACGCAGAAAAAACCTAGGTCAATTTTATTATTGAAAAGCTCTATAATTCTTTAGAAAGTTCAAACTGTAACAAGTAGGTTGCTTACTTATTTTGATGATAGGTTATGAATAGCACATAAAAAGTTACAGAATTAAAAATTGTTACAGGATATTGACGATAGAAAGAAAAGTTTGTTTCGTTAACATAAATTAGATAAAGTCGTTAGATAAATTTAAGTAGACAATGTGTACTTAGGAAGATACATAAAAATGGTTAAAGTTATGTATGTAATTTAAAACCAATCATGTCATGCTTAGTATTAACCAAGAAGCGCTTATACGATTCAAATCCTCAAGTATCGTCATTATGTTCCTAGGTACCTACTAAATAGAGGTTCTAATTTGTAACTTAAGTCAAACGGCACTCAGCTTTACCTTATTCACATATTATACGACCGAGGACCGTCTTCTCAAAAGGACTTATTTCTTCCGTAATCCTTCTTTTAAATCCAACCTTACGTTTTCATTCTTAAAATACAATTTCAAATAAAAGTAGGTATTTTTTAATTCTCTTCTCGTATATTATAAAGAAAGGGAGCGAGTCATGATGCATGCGGCACTACTTATAAATAATTGTCGCGGGCCTCATTCTGTAAATAGACTTCGTCGAGAGCACGTGTTTTATTCACGACTCATTTTATAACCATTATGTCGGGAGGTTTTTTATGCGGTTTTAGCACTGACTAATACATTGTTGTGAGTAAATAATTGGACGTATCTACTTTTGAGTGCCGTTTTAAGATCTTTGATGGTAACGATCTAGACTAAATAATTATTTTAAGACGTATAGGTGAACTACCTACACTATTGTCGCGGCTATAAAGACGACCACCCATTTTCGAAGATATATATATATATATATATATATATATTATTGAAAATAGGTATATGGGTAATTCATTTAATAAAGTTATATTTCATATAAAAATAATTAAAATTTATTTTTCGATATAACCGCTTCAAAAACGTGCCCAGGAAATGGTCCACACACTAACATTATTAAAATCAGTCAAGACTTCCCGCCCATAAACAAACGCTTTTAACACATTCACTGCCTACAGTACAATTGCTATGCACTACGCTCGTAGCCGATCCCGTGGTTTGCCCGCTAAGTAGCGTAGACGCCCGCTGAGTAGCGTAGGCGCCCGCTGAGTAGCGTAGGCGCCCGCTGAGTAGCGTAGGCGCCCGCTGAGTAGCGTAGGCACCCGCTAGTCGGGCTCTCGGCACTAAATATTTTAATAATACCGATTACTATTTGTGTTAAGGTGACGTGAGCTCTGAGGGGTAATCACATTCCAAATGCGCGTCGGTACAATTAAAACTGTCAATTTTCGAACTTTTTAAAAAGTCGTCGCGCTTGTTTGGATCATAATACGGCTGCCCTAAATTTAATAAGCAATATTGAGGCCTTTCTCGAGGGACAACAGCTATTCGAATCCTGAGTTCTTGACTTTCGCTCGATAGAAAAAAATAACGAACATAGGTCCAAAATACACTTAAAACATTCGTAACAAATTATGCACAACAGCTAAACATACTTATTAAAATTGGTTCCATAAATCGGCAATATCATGTTTGAGGGAACTTAGCTATTACTATTTTATTTATTAAAACGCACAAAAAAAATTAAATTAATAATAATCATAATAATCATAATCAATTTATTGGTAATATAAATTACATGTCAAAGGTTCATTTACATTAATATACAAAATTACACTACGAGGATTGTTTCTCAATGTTACATGTCAGTCAATATTTTAATTAATTGTAATGTATGTATAGGGTACATATACATTATTTTGTATTATTTTTTAATGAACAACACTAGGACAAAACAACTCCTTATGGTCATAGAACGCCTGCTCGATTAGCCATTTTTTAAGTTTTGCCTTAAATGCGGATGCACTCTGAGCAGCGATAATATCGCCTGGGAGGTGGTTGTACACCTTGCGACCCATAATGTGAGCGAGTTTTTTCGACTTCGCGAGTCTGTGTGATACGAGGGGCAGCTTTCCTGCGCGCATGCTACGGGTCGCGTACCTGCGCGGGATATCCTTTATACCAGATGTGTCCACTTCATCTCGAGCAGTTACCGCCATTTGCAATATTAAAAGTGAAGGTAGCGTCAAGATACCTAGCATTTTAAAAATTGGTTTTGCCGAGTTTGTTTGTGAGACGCGCGCTATTGCACGTACTGCACGCTTCTGCAGGCGAAACGCTCTCTCCCAATCAGCGGCTCCAGCCCACAGCTCGACTCCGTACTGCAGGTGCGCATGTACAGATGCAAAATAGCAGGCCCGGACCATTTCCGTCGGAAGTATTCGCGCCAAACGTTTAAGGGCAAAACATTAAAAAACATAATATCCGCGCTTCCGATCACGCACTTCTATCTCGCTCACGCTTATGCTCAGTGAGAGGGAGAGAAGACCACGAGCCTACGTCGCCTTAAGAATGGCCGAGTGGACAATGATCGATTGCCCGCTCCTGATATCTCTATGGAGAGATGAAATCCACAATGATCTGACCACCCTCCCACAGCGGGTACCTACACAGTCAATACAACATGCCATGACAAGATTGACATGGATGGCAGAGTGGCGTTATTTTTTGTAACTCCTATCAAAGGTATTCTCTTAGGGACATTGTAGTTATTAAGTACTTGAACTACTGAATAATGAAAACTAAACCGATATTTCTTCATTCAAAGCTCAAACTCGAGGAGAACGCCCATCTCGAAGCACTAAAGATCTATATTTTTTAAACCGAATAAAAAAATATAAAAGGTCTCAGACAAATCAATCAGCTCAATCGTTTTAAGGCCGTCACCTCGCCATCCCTATTGAGATCGGCCCGAGGCAAGCGACTCCATAACCCGTCGATGTTTAGCAAGATATCGTTTATCGACCGCCGAGAATTGGCTCGTCGTCGGCGTCGAGCGATCCGAGATTATGTAACCTCAAGAAACACGTGATACAAAATCGATACCTAAAAGAAAAAAAGACAAAACTGCATTGGAAGTGTGTGGAATATCGGTTTTTTTTGTTTTTGTGTTAGAGTTAAATAACAAGAATGTATAACGAATTCTGTATTAAATAATAAATAATAAGTAAATAATTATTACGGGACAATCTTACACAAATCAACCTAGGCCCACGGTAAGCTCAGTAAGGCTTGTGTTGTGGGTACTAGGCGATGATATATATAATAGATACATACATATAGATACTTATATACAAATATAACATCCATAACTCAGGAACAAATATTCGTGATAAATATACAAATAAATGCCCTGACCGGGATTCGAACCCGGGACCTCAGCTTCGTAGGCAGAGTCACTACCCACTGGGCTACGGAGGCCGTTAAGTTATTGTTCATTATTGAATCATTTACTTAAAAGAAGTGCTCGTAAAGGAGGCTTCACTAAAAATGTGAACCAATAGGAAACATTTAGGTATGTTTTAAAATATTTGTCACATAAGATTTTCGGCTTTGTTCAACTAGACTGGAATACCCAATGTCTTGTAGTAGTATTTTTGAATTAGGTTTCTAGTACTGGGTCTGTAGTATTAATTAATTTATTTATCGTATGGCTATTAAAATACACTGTTTGATAGTCCATAGGAATAACCCACCGCAACCCTACACGTGACCCCTGGGCGGTGCTAAAAGTGCAACAACCTGGCAACCGTACTGTCTTTTCGAAGATCTCACGGTTATACGATCAAACAGTGTAGTATTAATTAAAGTCAACCAGAAGTATTCTGATTTACGTCTTACTCTCCCATATTTGGCTAAGCGTTAGCATCTCAGAGCATAGAATACTAGAGAGAGGACAAGCCACCGGCGGCCGTGTCGCAGCTGTATGCTTAATGGGCATACACTGCCATAATGTGCATGCGTGCTGATCGCAGAGAATATTACGTCTTTTCCCAAAATGCCTGATATGATGCGCGTTTATTGTCAAATAAGCGTGTAGGTATACAAGTGTGTGTGTTTTAGATGTGTGCGTGCTTTGTCTTGTCAATTACTTGGGCGTTGTGTGGGTTAATGTACTTGCGACAGGCTCACTCTATACAAATCGGCCGCCATGTCCGATCTCCTTATATTCATACATCTGTGGTTAGCATATACCGTTAGCGCAAGCGCGTGCCACCAATTCGATTCCCATCCAATCTCAACATATGTACGCCAGTCAGTAGAAGCTGAAAGCATGGGGGTACATTGCAAAAGGTAGTGTTGAAGCTTTTTTTTTTATATCGTCTATATGGATACAACCGAGCAAATATCAAAACTGTTTACACGAAATATCTCGGGACAACTTGTGGCAGCTACAAATCCTCGAAATGTTGGGTCTTTTTTTGGATTCTCGCTCGTAGATTATATACGGTGCATCCTAGCAAAAATATAGATGTTATTAAACTAAAGACCATACAATTTTACGTCTAATGAGTACCAAAACTTAACAATTCGGTTCAGCGACATAGTAGAAAACCATGGTCAAAAATAAAGTATTCCCCAACTTTCTAAATTATTTCAAGATAGTGATTTTTAAGCGTCTGCCTTTGAATTTTGAATTTACCTATAGTTTATAACATCTCAATTGTAGGACTTTACAGAATCGAGAGTTATCTCAGCATTAGTATCATCATAACTGGTGATCGAAGAGCTGGCAGTTTTCTCGTGCAACGCATCAGCATTGCAGTTCAACGAGGAAATACTGCCAGTAACCTCGGTACAATGCCTCGAGTGCCTTTTAAGGGTTTCGTAGTCAAAATGGCAAAAACGGAACCCTTATAGTTTCGTCATGTCGTCTCTCCATCTGTCCGTATGTCACAGGCTTTTTACTCAAAAACTATAAGGTGTATTTGAATAAAAGGGTCTGGCAGGCTAAGCTAACAAGAGTGGCCCCCGTAAGGGATTTGGTTGTAATTTGAGGTGCAGTAGTGGCAGGACCTAAGAACACTGTAGGGGAGAGTGGGGGAATCACGGACGGCGGGTAATGGCGGATGAGCGGGTTTAGCTATGTTAGAAAAGGATAGGAGATATTTCAAATGATATATTCGAGAGTCAAGCCCGAACCTAGTGCCGAACAGAAAGTGTCAAAGTGAGGACGCGCTCGCTGTCCAGGGTAAGTAAACTTGAAGATTTTTCAACAATTTCTTCTTATTTTTGTGTAAAATTGGATGTGTGTGTCGTCTTGTAGGAATAACATAGAACTTTGATATTTTTTTTGCGAAATAACGTCTAATTAGACAACGTTTTGAAGTACTCGTATCGTGCACCGCACGGTTCTAATCTCAAATAAAATATTTCTTTTGCATTTTTGAGCGAGTCGGCTAATCGCGGACGATTTGAGAAGGGTAATCTCGAACCAATAAAATATGTAGAACCAATCATTGAAGATTGGATAATATGTTATAAATGTAAGTTATGGGCCCATGAGAAGTGTACGAATGGAGAAAGCACTTCAAAGGGCTTTGTTCGTGCTTTGTGCTCCAATTAGAGTAGGTCCGTGATTACCCCACTTAGAATCCGTAATTACCCCTTGGGTGTAGGGTAACTCCGGACACCAGAGGTTTTGTTTTTTTATTATAACTTTATTTTGGTTTAAAATTTATCACTGTTGATCATGAAAACATAAGGCTGATTAATTGAACTAAAGAATGAATAATAAATAGCCTGTGTAACTTAATCTGGTTTCGTTTTATTCCAGTTCTCCCTTAAGTGTTCGCAATTACCCTACTCTCCCCTACCTATGCGTAATATCAGCCTCCGATCTTCTTTTGTTTCAGACTTATTCACGATAATGTCAAAAAATCAAGGTAATTTTTAAAGTGATATTTCAGCCAAACCAAGCAAGCGAGAGTAACCAAATAAATTCAGAATGGAGGAGCATAAAATGGAGTTCATAATGCATATTTTTACAGACATTCATATAAAAGTAAAAAAAGTTTTTTTTTTAGCTTAATTTTTTTGCCACTTCTCGCGGAGGCACAACTATCAAAAAAATTACTCAATAAGTCACAATTGTCAGCTACGTATACATTAAAAATATTTTGAAAAATCATGGTGCGTCATGTCAAAAAAAAAACATTTACATACGTATGTTTACTATATCATATCATATCAATAGAGTAGTAGTGGCAAATCAGTCTGTAGGTAGGTATAACATCCTCTTTCGTTCATTATGAAATAAATAATTGACGTTGATCAACAACATTTACACCTGCTTCCAGACATTATTACAAGAAACTACATAAGAAATAGCTAGAAAATGTGTGCCTGATGTTAAGCAGGTACCGTAGCCTATGGACACTTCAGTCATAGAATCACAAGCGCGTTGCCGACCCTTTATTCACTTGAGAATTCGCTGTGTTGGCAGATAGAGACATGCAGGTCCCACTCCAAAAGCATCGCATCCTAGGAGCTCTAACGACCTTACTCACCACCAGGAACACAACACCACATGCTGCATAACATGTTGTGTCTATGTAGTTGTAAATATACAGGGTGTTTTGTAGCTGGGTGCAAACCTTTAAGGGGGAGATACACTAGACCATGTAGAACATATTTATCCAAAAATTATTTTTTTTAGCGTATTTTTAATTTTTTTTTGAATGACATCAAAAGTAACATTTTATTTTTATTTTTTATTTTTGTAAAGTTTAAATGCTTTGCACGTAACTTTTATGGACACAATGGTGCTTCAAACTACTTTGGTACGATCAAGGACACATTAGACTACTAAAATAATAAAAAAACGGACATTTCTGTTTGGATTGGAAGTTATTAGCATTTAATTGACCAATTTTGGGTTTTACATACTAAAATCGTAAAAGTTCCCTTAAAAATCAAAAAATCGCTAAAAAAAAATAATGTTTGGATGAATATTCGCACCTTTAGAATGGAACCGGCCTAACTCAAAAACACAACTTTTTGGGAAAACGCAATTAAAGATTTGAAGTAGTGTTATTATCATACGTAATTGGTTATATCGCCCAAACTAAATACGATAATCGACAAATTAAACTTGTAAACGAATGCTTAGTTATTTGACTTATTAGTCCAAGTCATAAATTACCAATATTTTGTTTTGATTTGGTTAAAAAAAAATGTTTTGTAAAACTGGTCACTATAAGGTCATTTCTTGACTGAAATTTTTTACTTATCGTTTGACTTATTATGAATTGGGTCTCTTTTATACTACCCAATTAACCAAATTGTTTGCCCTATTGAAGTTCGAGTCATTTTCATTATGTTATAAAGTTACCTGTTTTAAAATTAGGTCAGTACAATACAACAGGTTCCATAAAGAAAACTTCGAATTTTTCGCAAGTTATTTAATAGATTGTTCATAACAGCAACATATTGCTACAACATACAATTTGTTTTATAAATACTATACTAAAACACGTAAATAATAGGCTGCGATCAAAAATACACTTTATTATAATCCTATTATATAAGATGAGTTTGAGATTATCATCCCTATACTTTATGTAGGACATAAAAACATGTTAAGTAACTAAAAGTGGATTATATATTAAATTAGAACCAAAAACACATCTTCTAAAATTAAATTGGTAACTTCAATACCTACCTAGCAAAAGCAATAAGTTGTTGCATAATTACACCCTATGTATATAATCACCCAGGACACAAACACAGTCTACCGTGTGTGTAGCTGTACAGGATATAAAGTAGGGTAGGTATTTTATATCCTACCGGACATGTAAAATAATGTGTTTTATGAATATGAATAACATTCTGATATCTGATACACATTATCAAAATCTGATACCGGAGCCAGATTGCCTGACAGTATTGGAGGAACAGCTGTTGTACATTTATAACCTATTATTGAAAAAATAAATATAGGTACCAGGCGAAATAAATGTGAAGGGTCACGACTCATGACACGAGACACACCGATTCCTAAAGAGTTGAATTTGACAGTTAAAGTGACGCACAGGCAATTCTATCAGTTTACGTCAAACTTTTTGAATGTTTTTGAATTCTTGCCTCAATAAGCAAATAGGTAATAAATTGCATGTCACCCAGCATGGGTTCCATAGCACCCGGTCTACTGCCATTAACCAAATAAATTATTTGACATAATGGTTCTCCGATTACGTTCAGAAATACATGGATTCACACAGCCTTGTCGATGCTATTTACTTTGAATATAAGAAAGCGTTTGACCTGGTGGACAATGACGTGCTGCTGCAAAACTTCTTTAGTCTCGGTTTCACTTTGAAACTTGCGTCCTTCTTTGCCAACTATTTATGGGATCGTAGACAGTACGAGCAGTGGTTTGGCTTCCAGTCCAGTGGTTATTTAACATGCCCAGGAATGAGTCAGGGGAGTATTATGGGACCAACACAGCTTCTTAGTGTGGTATATGATCTAATCCGTGACATAACAGGGGCGCAATCACTCCTGTTTGCTGATGCCCTTAAATTAATGTTGCCAATTAAAGACGCGGTGGATTGTGATTGTGAATCACTTCAAAGGGTAATTGAGTATGTATCACATCACAGGGGAGTGCTTGTAATATGTTGGAGTTGAATGCACTGAAATGTAAAACCATTACATTTTCAAGATCTAACGACCCAGTCGTAGCGAACTACCATCCTGTCAGGTACTCCATTGGGTCACGTTTCCACGAGCCAAGAGCTAGGTATTACGTTAGATATCAGACTTCCCATGCGTACCTAACCATATCGTTGCCATCTGCAAAATAGTTAATAAAACGTTAGGTTAATGTAAAAGTAACCATTGTATTATACAGTGCGTACGTTAGGAACTTTGGAGCAAGCTTGAAAAAGTATAAGCTGTTGATTGAAAGAATTTCCAATACAAAACAATAGAAAAACAAGTTCACTTACCTGCCTGATCCGGCGTAGTTTCGATGACTGATGAATTCGGCCAAATGTTTAAATTATTTGTCACCTGTAAGTACATACAAAAACCAAAGCTCAAGTCCAACAAAAGCAGCCCAAAGCTTTGTGAAAACCAATACAATACAATGCAAATACACTTTATTGCACACCTCAAAAAATAACACTGTACAAAACAAATCAATGTTAATTTAATCTTTATTAAAATCAAGTAGTAAGTACTTAAGTAGGTATATTAGTAACTATAAATAAAACTTCGTTTCGTCCGTGCTTGCATGCGTAAACCCCGCACTTGACCTCTCACCTCCGCTAACGCCCGCCGCTCATACCCGCGGCTCATCCGGCCGAAGTTAGCATTATCTTATCAGGTTTTGATTTATTTTCTTGAGATATGCGTAAATATAAACTTGTAAAATAGAAACGTTCACCTGTTTTTTTCTATTGGTCATTATTAATTATAGTCCTTCTTTTCATTAGGTTATATTATTGACCTAAAATAAGGAATTTACATAAAACGTTTGTATTAGAAGTAGAACAGGATGTTATACCTACCTACAGACTGATTTGCCACTACTACTATTATTATGATATGATATAGCAAACATACGTATGTAAATGTATTTTTTTGACATGACGCACCATAATTTTTCAAAATGTTTTTAAATGTATACGTAGTTGACAATTGTGGCTTATTACGTAAATTTTTTGATAGTTGTGCCTCCGCGAGAAGTGGCAAAAAAATTAAGCTAAAAAAAAAACTTTTTTTACTTTTATATGAATGTCTGTAAAAATATGCATTATGAACTCCATTTTATGCTCCTCCATTCTGAATTTATTTGGTTACTCTCGCTTGCTTGGTTTTGATGAAATATCACTTTAAAAATTACCTTGATTTTTTGACATTATCGTGAATAAGTCTGAAACAAATGAAGATCGGAGGCTGATATTACGCAAAGGTAGGGGAGAGTAGGGTAATTGCGAACACTTAAGGGAGAACTGGAATAAAACGAAACCAGATTAAGTTACACAGGCTATTTATTATTCATTCTTTAGTTCAATTAATCAGCCTTATGTTTTCCGCGAGAAGTGGCAAAAAAATTAAGGGACCTCCAGCTTCGTAGGCAGAGTCACTACCCACTGGGCTACGGAGGCCGTTAAGTTAATATCATTATTGAATCATTTACTTAAAAGAAGTGCTCGTAAAGGAGGCTTCACTAAAAATGTGAACCAATAGGAAACATTTAGGTATGTTTTAAAATATTTGTCACATAAGATTTTCGGCTTTGTTCATTATTATATAAGATGAGTTTGAGATTATCATCCCTATACTTTATGTAGGACATAAAAACATGTTAAGTAACTTAAAGTGGATTATATATTAAATTAGAACCAAAAACACATCTTCTAAAATTAAATTGGTAACTTCAATACCTACCTAGCAAAAGCAATAAGTTGTAGCATAATTACACCCTATGTATATAATCACCCAGGACACAAACACAGTCTACCGTGTGTGTAGCTGTACAGGATATAAAGTAGGGTAGGTATTTTATATCCTACCGGACATGTAAAATAATGTGTTTTATGAATATGAATAACATTCTGATATCTGATACACATTATCAAAATCTGATACCGGAGCCAGATTGCCTGACAGTATTGGAGGAACAGCTGTTGTACATTTATAACCTATTATTGAAAAAAGAAATATAGGTACCAGGCGAAATAAATGTGAAGGGTCACGAGACACACCGATTCCTAAAGAGTTGAATTTGACAGTTAAAGTGACGCACAGGCAATTCTATCAGTTTACGTCAAACTTTTTGAATGTTTTTGAATTCTTGCCTCAATAAGCAAATAGGTAATAAATTGCATGTCACCCAGCATGGGTTCCATAGCACCCGGTCTACTGCCATTAACCAAATAAATTATTTGACATAATGGTTCTCCGATTACGTTCAGAAATACATGGATTCACACAGCCATGTCGATGCTATTTACTTTGAATATAAGAAAGCGTTTGACCTGGTGGACAATGACGTGCTGCTGCAAAACTTCTTTAGTCTCGGTTTCACTTTGAAACTTGCGTCCTTCTTTGCCAACTATTTATGGGATCGTAGACAGTACGAGCAGTGGTTTGGCTTCCAGTCCAGTGGTTATTTAACATGCCCAGGAATGAGTCAGGGGAGTATTATGGGACCAACACAGCTTCTTAGTGTGGTATATGATCTAATCCGTGACATAACAGGGGCGCAATCACTCCTGTTTGCTGATGCCCTTAAATTAATGTTGCCAATTAAAGACGCGGTGGATTGTGATTGTGAATCACTTCAAAGGGTAATTGAGTATGTATCACATCACAGGGGAGTGCTTGTAATATGTTGGAGTTGAATGCACTGAAATGTAAAACCATTACATTTTCAAGATCTAACGACCCAGTCGTAGCGAACTACCATCCTGTCAGGTACTCCATTGGGTCACGTTTCCACGAGCCAAGAGCTAGGTATTACGTTAGATATCAGACTTCCCATGCGTACCTAACCATATCGTTGCCATCTGCAAAATAGTTAATAAAACGTTAGGTTAATGTAAAAGTAACCATTGTATTATACAGTGCGTACGTTAGGAACTTTGGAGCAAGCTTGAAAAAGTATAAGCTGTTGATTGAAAGAATTTCCAATACAAAACAATAGAAAAACAAGTTCACTTACCTGCCTGATCCGGCGTAGTTTCGATGACTGATGAATTCGGCCAAATGTTTAAATTATTTGTCACCTGTAAGTACATACAAAAACCAAAGCTCAAGTCCAACAAAAGCAGCCCAAAGCTTTGTGAAAACCAATACAATACAATGCAAATACACTTTATTGCACACCTCAAAAAATAACACTGTACAAAACAAATCAATGTTAATTTAATCTTTATTAAAATCAAGTAGTAAGTACTTAAGTAGGTATATTAGTAACTATAAATAAAACTTCGTTTCGTCCGTGCTTGCATGCGTAAACCCCGCACTTGACCTCTCACCTCCGCTAACGCCCGCCGCTCATACCCGCGGCTCATCCGGCCGAAGTTAGCATTATCTTATCAGGTTTTGATTTATTTTCTTGAGATATGCGTAAATATAAACTTGTAAAATAGAAACGTTCACCTGTTTTTTTCTATTGGTCATTATTAATTATAGTCCTTCTTTTCATTAGGTTATATTATTGACCTAAAATAAGGAATTTACATAAAACGTTTGTATTAGAAGTAGAACAGGATGTTATACCTACCTACATACTGATTTGCCACTACTACTATTATTATGATATGATATAGCAAACATACGTATGTAAATGTATTTTTTTGACATGACGCACCATAATTTTTCAAAATTTTTATAAATGTATACGTAGTTGACAATTGTGGCTTATTACGTAAATTTTTTGATAGTTGTGCCTCCGCGAGAAGTGGCAAAAAAATTAAGCTAAAAAAAAAAAACTTTTTTTACTTTTATATGAATGTCTGTAAAAATATGCATTATGAACTCCATTTTATGCTCCTCCATTCTGAATTTATTTGGTTACTCTCGCTTGCTTGGTTTGGCTGAAATATCACTTTAAAAATTACCTTGATTTTTTGACATTATCGTGAATAAGTCTGAAACAAATGAAGATCGGAGGCTGATATTACGCAAAGGTAGGGGAGAGTAGGGTAATTGCGAACACTTAAGGGAGAACTGGAATAAAACGAAACCAGATTAAGTTACACAGGCTATTTATTATTCATTCTTTAGTTCAATTAATCAGCCTTATGTTTTCCGCGAGAAGTGGCAAAAAATTAAGCTAAAAAAAAAACCATTTTTTTTTCATCCAAGTTCAAGGATATGAATGTCTGTAAAAATATGCATTATGAACTCCATTTTATGCTACTCTATTCTGAATTTATTTGATTACTCTCGCTTGCTTGGTTTGGCTAAATATCACTTTACAAATTACCTTGATTTTTTGACATTATCGTGAAGAAGTCTGAAACAAAAGAAGATCGAAGGCTGATATTACGCATACAGTGTTCTTAAGTCCTGCCACTACTGCACCTCAAATTACAACCAAATCCCTTGCGGGGGCCACTCTTGTTAGCTTAGCCGCTACATCACTAGTTCTGTAATGAAATGACTAAAATTCTAGACCACCTTTTGCGACAAAGAATTACTCTACTGACTGGCATAACAGGCAAGTTAGTATCCCGGCATTTTCTTGTATATTCTAGAATATTCTTACTGTACGTCTATTTAATAGTTAAAGCATGTTTTATTCAGCATGCTAAGTGGTTTCTTATATCATGTTTTTGCAGCTGTTGGTACTCTTTGAGTATAAATAAATAAATAATTACGTTTTTATTGTACACGTTCGCAATAAAATCGATGTTATAAACGCCTCACGTCTATCAAAGGGATGTTTACGTTAAAATAAACGTTTTCAGCAAGTACTGTCTAATACGATAAAGGATGGTGACGGTAAAAATAAATTGGTTCTGTTAAAAAATGGAGGAGGCCTAGTTAAATGAATTTAAACCACTTTCCCCGAAATGAAGTTTGTGGGACCGCCTACATGTTTTAAAATGTTAATTAGGCGGTATGTTATTATCTAATGTTAATTTTAGGTAATTATATATTTAATCGGATATATTTAACCATACTTCTATTATGAAACAGCATTGCACTGGCATTTTTCCCAAATGAATAATTAATTAATTAAAAATACAGTGTTTAAGAGCTTTTTAACCCCCGACGCACCCCTCGAGTTATAAGTTTGTCTGTGAGTCTGTGTGTGTGTCTGCCTGTGGCATCGTAGCTCCTAAACGAATGGACCGATGTGAATGCCGTTTTTTATCCCGAAAGCTGACGTGATCGAGATGGTTCTTAGCTACGTTTAAACAAAATTGGTTCAGCCGTTTTTGAGATATTGAACTTTAAAATGAAAATTTCGGAGGTTTTCAACGTTTGTAAGTTGTAGTTATTGCAATAAATGTATTATTTTGAAAGCTAATATTTAAAATAAAAATTGGTTTAGGCACCTCCTGGGGACTGTTTCACGAAGCAACAAGTTACAAATATACAAATTGAAATTGGAAACACTAAGGTTCTTGACCAATAACGATTAGCCATTTCACCAGTTGCCACTTGAACTGGCAACTGGTGAAATGGCATAATAAATAATTAATTATCAGAAATGGCAAACATTGCTATAAAGTCACACACGCCATTCCAATCATTTATTTTAAAAATGAAGTGAATTACTATGCGATTTCATGAAAATTCATGATGCAAAGCATGACTTTATTGAACGAGCTAGTGAAGCGAACAACGTTTCCCGTTTCCGTCCGGCGTTTGTCCGGCTGTTCTCCCTGCAGGTCGCAATTCTTAACCAATTTTCGAGCAGCTTTGTGAGCAGGTTCAATAATAATATAGATAATGCTAATAATTACACGAAGAAAGTTTGAATTTTTACTTTTCCGATTCGGTTTTACAAAATTAAAAAAAAATAAATGGAATGAAGACACGCTTGCGACTTCTTCAGCTCACGAAGCTACTAGCATGAAAGTACTTTTACATACTATACTTCAGTTTTGTGCCGTATAACTTGAAAGTGCAAGACAATCTAAGACAACAATTTGAGTTAGAATAAGGTCACGTCCTTAAAACAAAGTCTTGGAATACAAGACTCCGAGGGATGCTTGACTTGCATTGTTGTTTATCGCAACAGCAAACTAACTTGATCATCCGGGTAACTCGTGTAGTGTTGTCTCCCGGGCCCCTTGGCTAGTTGTAACTGTTAATGGCTGCAGTGTTACCAAATATTATACCCTTGAGGGTTGGATTGCAAATACTTCATTTTATTATTAGTTGCGTGTTGAAGTTAGATAAGTACTAAATGAACAAGGCTTTGCTAAAATGTGCTTGTGCGAAAAAAATGGTTGCTCCAATCGCCATAAAATATTTATGCGATCAAGGAATCCTTAAATCAATTGGGAATGGATGAAAATTTTAGAAGTGCCTGATAATTTTTTTGGTGATTGGGACCACCTTCCTTAGCACCAGAAAAAAGTAGCAGACTTTTCAGCTGCGTCAATTATTTTTGAAAAATAGAAACAGTTTCCTCACTTGCGTTTTGGGATTAGGACGGCGAATGAGACACTTTCCTGATCCGCCTCATATATATTACAAAAAATATTTTTCACTTCTCATGCTCGAAAAGTGTGTCATATTTATTAGGCTTACCAAGCAGGGCTAAAGTAGTACAATTGACGCAGCTGAAAAGTCTGCAACTTTTTTCTGGTGCTAAGGAAGAATATTCCTATCACCAAAAAAATTATCAGGCACTTCTAAAATTTTCATCCATTCCCCATTAAGAGTAGGTAACGCGCTAATTATTCTAGAATAGCGTCCGTAGGTATCTGCTTACTATCAGGCAGACAGTATGATTGTTTGTCACCGTCGTAGCATAAAAAAAATACGAATTTACATGCAAATACTATTTTACACCACTTTTTAATTTAGTTATTTTTGGCACAGGTAATAAAATACAGAACCAAAAATGTTAACACAAATTAAAACTATAAGCGTTTGACTGCCATTTTATTGTTACGATCTCAACGTAAGTATTATTTATTTGCTTAAGTAGTAAGTCATATATAATCTTTGCTTCATGTTTTAGGAAAATGTTCTACCAATCATTGTGCGGAATAGAAAATGAAACGTGGAGTCAACATTGATTTTTTGCTAGTTCCCGTACTAGATTGAATAAGGCACACACTCATGAACCCACGCATTGTTCACGTTTGATATCGTCCGTTGCGCAAATGGTATTTCCGTATTGTAATAGAGCTCGATCCAGATAAGGCGATTGGGGGTAGTAACTACATTACACCTGTTTGAAACAGTAGGTATCAAACCTACCTCTTGTTTTCTCTAATAGACGTAGGTACGCTGGTGATATTTTAACAATAATATGGTACGGAGGCCAAAGACTTCATGCGGAGTTTGGGTCGCCGGCTTAGGGATAGGGGCTGCGATCCTCGTTCCGGGTCGTTCCTGGCTCAACAGATTTCGTTGGCCATCCAGCGTGGCAACGCTGCCAGTGTCATGGGAACTTTTGGGCCACCAACGATCCGGGGCGGTCCTTTTTGTTAGTTGATAGTTTGATACTTTAATTCTAATGTAAGTGAATTGTAAATATTTTTAGATATTAAAATTTATTTTAACAATAATTTTAAAGTCACTTATATTTTTACATAATAGATATACATTTTAATAGAGACATTCTATTATAAATCTGATAAGTAGCTTTGTGTCATTATTGAACTATTCTTTTTTTAATAATTTGATCACCAGTTTTTCATTGCAAGTTAAATTAAACTTGAAGATTGTAAAATCAAGACAAACCTAACTTGTATCATCTTCATCCAGTGCAACCTGATTTAGTATTGGTATATCAAAAATAAAGGCTTCTACGATCATTCTTCAGTAGAAAAGCACATGACTCTGCCTCTTCAAGCTATAATTTTGATTTGACTTCAAACTTCAACTTCAATTTGTATTCGTTGTTTGAATTTGTAGTTAATTTAACAATGTATATTCAATGGAATTTCCAACTATTCAATTCTGAATGTTCGAACGCCTAAGGTGTATTAGAATTTTAAAAGTTTCAGACATTCTTCGTTTCCGCCCCTTAACTCGAACGTAAAAGTGTTACTGCGCTTGGCATGTTTTTAACTTATTTTGGAGTTTCAAAATGAATAAATTATGTTAGCGGAAAACATTTAGAAGATAATTTTATGTCACGATTTTTTGGTGTCGTAAATGAGTCGATGGGTGAATTTTACTTGTCGTTATATGAATTTAAATGTTACAAATTATGATTTTTTCTACTTATATCGTGTCTAAAATAAGCCACGTCATGTTCCGACAGTTTTGTGAGACTCAGTTAATTATTAGGTTAATAAACTCTGTTTATAAATAAATAAATAATAATAATAAGAACTTAAAGTAACATAACTAAGTGCATCAAATTATAAATAACATATCTTTTGTTTTTATTAATCAGAAAGTTATTAAGGGAACAGAGTTCCATCACGTTCCATTAATAATGTTGATTCAAACAAGATAGGCAACATTGTGTTATAATTCTTTTTGAAGTGGATACTTCTTTGCTCGCGTTCTTGTATAGGGGTACAATTCAAAATGTATCACGTGACTTCCGGAATAACTTTTTGTAGAGAAGCCTAATCTGATTTAAAAAATAATTGTTTGTTACATGTTTTAATCCTTCTTTATTTGCCATTAGTTGTTAATCACAAAATGTTATTTAGTTTGTGTGGCGGACATGAAAATAATGCTGAAATGACCGCCATTTTCAATGTATCGCGAGTCGCGACTACGAATATCGCGAGCCGCGACTACGAGTATCGCGAGTCAAATGAGCTATACGTCAGTCAATGTTGCCATATATACCGATTTATCTGGACTTATACAGATTTTAGTGATTTAATTCAGATAAATTAGGGTTCCATAGCCAACAAAGAAGTATCCACTGAAACTTAATTAACGGTTGTATCTCCGACACAACCCGCTTCTTTTTGGTATAGTGGACGGACCAGTAGCTCAATGCCGAAAATACTTTATTTAGAATTGATACACGCCTCTTTAAATATGGCTGCAGTAGCCAATTTTATTACGTTCTTTAATAATTGATTAAGAGCCCGTTCACGGGCTCACTAGGGGTGCCATTCAGTCGCCATACAAACAAAATGCATAATTTCAAGTAGCATACATCCGGAAATCATAACAAACTATTATCATAATACTAATATTTTTATTGATCATAATATAAATAACATAAATCTCATTTATCACCAATACATTTTTTATAACGTTCATGTGATTTCTTTTGGTATAACATACATTAAGTATAATGATTAAAACTCATAACAACATTTGGAATAATGATCACCTACCTACCTACCTGATCATTATTCCTACTCTAGATCATTTACTTACCAAGAGATAGTGATCATCACGCGAAAAAAACTGATATAGGACACATTATTGCCTAAAACCGAATCAGAGCTCCCCACTTCCACGTGGTCTTGTCTCTCCTACCCCAGTGTGTATACATATGAAAATTGCGGAGCCAGGAGAGTCCGAAGTTAAAACGGCCGTTTTTATTTTGTGTTCATAGATCGACGAATCCAGCAACATTAAAACTAGGTAGTTTGATGTATTCATAAGGTACTTAAATACAAAAAACAGTGAGTAGCAGCCTACTTTTTTAAATATCCATCGTTAAATTTAAACAATCTCAATTATTTACCAGTGGCGCTAGTGAACACGGTCGTGAACGGGCTCTTAACAAATATGCACAGAAACTTACCGATAACTAACAAATAATGAGCATACTGTTTGCACACAGATCACTAGATGGGGTGTAAGCATTGTGTTAGGGTGTCTAATTGCTATCACCCAGTTCTGAATAATAGTCGGTAGTTTGCCTTATGCACGTAACGATGTGTTGGATAGATTGGCTGCGGAAGTTGGGACCGTTACCCACGGAAACTGCTCACTTAGGCTATTATGAGCAATGAAACTCTACGTAGATTGGTAGAGACGTTAGATCAATTATGAAACTAGACGGGAAATTATTGCAACCATAAATATGGTGGTTGCTCATTGTTTAAGAGGTTCTCGTATAGATTACAGCTTACATTTGAATTGGAATTTGACAGTTCCTCGCTCTCGTGGTGATCGTGTGTGAATTTTTCAACTGACGGATAAAAAGAAGGAGATGCCATATTTGACTGTATGCATTTTTACACGTATATTTAATATTAATAAATGACAATGGCTATATACAATCTTTACTTTAATAATTGTAAGCTAAAAACATTTATTTTTTACCTAAATAACAAATATTTCTATCACAAAACCGTGAAGGTAACGAATTTACACACATGTTATACGTTGTACAATAAACAATGGGAAAACCAAGGTTATGGCCAACAGACCTCACGCACCATTAACGAGATATAACTTGAATCTGTGGAAGAATATGTGTACCTTGGACAAATATTTTCGTTTACTAACAAAATGAACAAATAAGTAGACAGAAGAATGGCTCTGGGCTGGAGAAGATACTAGATCCTAAAGGAGATTTTAGCATCACTTTAAAACGTAAGGTTTTCAACACAGTCATAATACCTTCGCTCACATACGGCTCACAGACATGGACGCTAACTGATAAACTTAAAAACAAACTAAGAACTTGCGAAAGCTCAATGGAAAGAAGCATGCTGAACTTGAAATTAAAAGACAAAAACAAATGCACGGACGGAATGAAACTGGCGTATGGACATACTGGAAGTCATTTACCAAAATAAGTAGCAATGGGCTGGTCACCTAATGCGTCTAAGTGACAACAGATGGACATTAAGGACGACCGAGTGGACACCACGAGACGGGCGCCGCGGAGTGGGGCGACTCCGCGCGCACGCTGGGACGACGAGATGCGCGCGCGCTGCCCGCTCTGGTGGCGCGCGGCCCGCGACCGCGACGGCTGGAGGGACCCATACCGACACCACCACACCTCCGGACGAAATTACGTACTTACCACCCAAAACTTAACCTGCATGCTATCATTATTTATTTTCCTTTTTAAATAAGACAACAAAAAAATATATATATATATATATATATATATATAAAGTGTAAGTAAGTACCTATATATGTATGTACTCATAAAAACACAAAAAAACCGGCCAAGTGCGAGTCGGACTCGCGCAGGAAGGGTTCCGTACCATTATCTATAAAAACGGCAAAAAAATCACGTTTGTTGTATGGGAGCCTCCTGTAGCCTAGTTGGTATTGGTAGTGACCCTGCCTACGAAGCCGGAGGCCCCGGGTTCGAATCCTGGTAAGGGCATATTTGTTCCTGAGTCATGGATGTTTTCTATTTAAGTATTTGTTTATCTAGATAAGTATGTTTATCGTCGTCTAATACCCATAGTACAAACTTTGCTTAATTTGGGACTAAGCCGATTTGTGTAAGATTGTAAAAGAAAAAAATATAAAAAAATATTTTTTTATTCTGTTTTTTAGTATTTGTTGTTATAGCGGCAACAGAAATACATCATCTGTGAAAAGTTCAACTGTCTAACTATCACGATTGTTGAGATACAGCCTGGTGACAGACGGACAGACAGACAGACAGGCAGACAGACAGACAGACAGACAGACAAACAGATAGACAGACGGACAGCGGAGTCTTAGTAATAGGGTCCCGTTTTACTCTTTGAGTACGGAACCCTAAAAACTGCTATTGTCCTGTAATATTATTATAATTTTAATATTACTTTGATAATATTAAAATTATAATAATTATTACAGGAGTCTAACATAGAAATAAAATTTATCCACTAATATGTAATGTAATTGTGAGTATAGTACTTAAGTTGAGAATGTTTAAAATGTCACACAAAATATACAAATAATGATTATTACAAGTAATTTTTCAACACATTTGCTCGTAACGTGCCTATATTGTGCCGTTTTTAGGCTCATAATCCTGGGTATTAAACACGCGTGTTTTATAACATTACGACACTCGTGTAGTTATGTTTATACCCCGATTAAAACAAGTTGGCACCTTGCAGCAAGGTGTATGTATGGACTCGGCGCATTCTTAAATTGACCGGGTTATACAGGTTTGTTTTTAATTCTCGGCAAATGGATTCTTACTCGACTAAACAAATTAAATCCTTCTTGTGAATTAATTAATTAATTCTTCTTGGATATGATATAGAAACGTTTCATTTAGTAAAACTTTTGATAACATTTTACATGAATTTATATTGAATAACAAAATATTTTTTTTATTTTGTATTGGTAGTTTAGAGATTTCATCTAAGCCTCGCTGCGGGCGCACTGCACGAACTTCATATAAAAAAATTAGTTGCGCGCCATTATAAGTAACTAGCGACCCGCCCCGGCTTTGCACGGTTTTATATGTATAATACATGCATGTATGGTTTGTATTATACATAAACCTTCCTCTTGAATCACTCTATCTAGCATCAGAATCCGTTGCGTAGTTTTAAAGATCTAAGCATACATAGGGACAGACAGACAGACAGACAGACAGCGGGAAGTGACTTTGTTTTATACTATGTATTGATTTCACATATATTTGTAAACATTGATGATGCGTGTTTGGTTATTATTAAAAATGTTGACTCGTGGTGACTAGAAAAGTGATAAATATAATTGACGCCACTGTACATTCTTGGAGATGTATGTATGTGAGTAAAAACCTGTTGTCATCAATAACTAAAGGATTTTTTCCTTGCAAATTTGTTGAGTGAGCTTTGATAATTACATCCTCGGCTCTATTATCACGCTCACCTGCGGTTCGCGTGACAATTCCGCCTCTGATATAATGATCAACATAGCCCACTTGTTTCACAATTACACTTGTTTCACAACCTACGTGTAGGTAACAAAAATAATGTATACAAATTAAGTTGTTATCAAATGCATTTATATTCTCCTAGCAGGGCTGGTAACCCATGGAGTCTTATTAGCATCCCTCCTTCTTCACCGAAGGAGAGGCCATTCAAAATGTAATTTAATATATATAAACATAATATGAATGTCGTAGGAAATTAAAATCTAAATTCTTAAGCAACAATGTGTTAATAATCAATAAATGACTATTCTAATTCTATGCGTTGTGCATTTTAAATAACACATGTCGTAAGGTCAACTTGCTCCAATTCTCACCCTTTTTTACACAAAACCTTATTGATTTTCAGCACGACCTTCATAAAACATGTGGATATCTTGACATCTCTGTTTACTCGCATCAGGCGTGACCTCTCCTTTCTAAAGAACGGTTCGAGACCTACATTGTTTATTCTTGCAAAGGGTTATAAGGGCCCTTTTTACGATTTGGCGTGCTAACTGATATAAAGAAATGGTTCTTTCAGGAAAAAAAAGTATTTTGCTTTTTTTATTTATACTTCAAGGTGAAAGGAAAATTTACGGGGTCTTAAGTGAAAATTAAGTGTTTTATGCCTGTAAAGAAAATAAAAAACGTTTTGAAAACATGCCCGCTATCGCGCATATTTCGTTTTCAAAATATGACATATCTCTGATCTGAGATGACAGAAATTTGAAAGATGCAAGTCGAATGCGGACTCTGTTTTCTTCGCTAAAGTCATTATTGAATCTATTGATACATAAATTAGTATTTTGTAACCATTTTATATTATTTTTCACCTCACTAGCTCGGAAAGGCCTTTTTGTATGTTTGATATCTATCGAGAAAATTATCCACATGTGAAGAAAGTAGACGTAGAACGTTAAAAGTACTATGAAGTAAAACGTTAAATGTTAATTTTTGTTTTTTGTATATTTTATGTCATATTTTTTTTAACTTTTTTAATCTTTTTTCTAACTTTTTTTTAACTTTTTTCCTTTTTTTTATTTCTTTTTTGTTCCTTTATTTACCCTTTTTCTTATTTTCCTCGCTGAAGTGAGGTGAAAAGATTTGTGTTATAAACGGGTGAAAAGTTATTTTAAGTCTCGTGTGTTGAAACACTCGCTACGCTCAGAATTCTATTTTTGAATTACTCGCCTCGCTCGTGGTCAATCATAGAATCCTTTCGCTAACTCGTGTTTCAAATGAACACTCGCAGGTAAAATACAACTTTCCCCCCTTGTATAACAAATAACTATTTCACCTCACCGGCTCGGAAAGGCTTGCTTTATCGCTCAAAATCTGCGTGCAAAAGTCATTTATATCCGCTAGCGTGGAAAGAGTTTTTGAATTTCGAACGTGACGCTCTATCCCGCCACCACGCGGGAATCATCCAGGCGAAAGTCTGCTTAAATGGTCCCGAGATGTAGACTAGCAAAAACAGATAATTCTTTTCAAATTATGGGGCCACGTATATACAACAGGTTGCCCTCCGAAATAAAAAACGCTACCTCGGAGCTCAGTTTTGCATATCAGCTCAAGCGCCTTCTGGTCCAAAAGGCGTATTATTATCATCTGAATACTTCGCCTTACGTATTGGAGCATATTATACATATAATTTAATACAAAATGATTAATTGTTAACTCCTGAATGAATATGAATTGAACATAATCTAATAATTTAATTGTGAATTTATACCTATATCTAGTATAGATATTATATTTGACATGTGCATTTTATGACGATGATCAATGCAAATAAATGATATGATATGATATCGCGTGATCCAACTTTGATGAGAGCTCATTATCCTGCGTTCAGAAACTTATGGTGTTGTGCTAATAATTAATTAGGTATTATTATTTTCATAATATTAAATTAATAATACTTAGTCTTTCTTAATTACATATGGAATATTCATAATTAGACTGACTTATAAAAATAGAATACAAATAACTAATTTTAAAATTTAGTTTACATTTCATAATTTGACGCTTCGTGCAAATTTGGAACGCTCCGTTTTAAAAGTTAATTTAAGAAAAAACTTATTACCTACATTTCATTTTGGTTTGTGTTGTTCTAAAGCCACAGTAATATCAAAATAATGGAAGTTATTTATTGATTTTAGCGCAGAAGATATACCTACATAAAATGAATTTGAATGCCTGCTGATATAGCGTAAAAAGTAAAATATGCGTATTTGAGCCTTAGTTTACCCGTGAGTACATAACCAAACATACTTTGACTTTTTGAATGTAAGCGTGGAGTCTATTTAAAGATACGAAAATGTTTATGTCCCATTGAATAATTATAAAATGCTTTGATTTTGATGTGATGTAAACAAACGTTTATTGAAAATGAGTACCTATACGGTCCAAATTACATTCATTACATTTACAATTTTCTTCGCGGTGGTGAGGTGAAAAGTTGTGTGTTTCGCTCGGCAGCGAAGTTGTTTGGCGTCTCTTGCCTTGAAAGCCTCGCTATGCTCAGGATTGTACTTTTGAACCATTCGCTTCGCTCATGGTTCAATCTAACAATCCTTCGCTAGCTCGGCTTTCAATACAAGCACTTGCGCCAAACAACAACTTTGCAGCCTTGCATAACAAATAACTATTATTTGCGCTATATCTCAAGCTTCTATTAAGCTACGGTGTCTGGCAGGCAGACCCTAAGCTTGTGTGCCATAGTCGCAGTTTTTTTAAACATTAACTTAATTTGGACTTAAACTTTGTTGCACAAAACAAAATAAAGTACAAACATAATGTTAAAAATAATTTGTTACCAGCCAACCATAGCACAAATCAGAAACACTTAGGTCCCACCGCCGGCTACATACTATAATCTATCAGTGATTACTCGCCCAAGAAACGAACAAAAGATAATAGCTCAAGTGTAAATAAATTTATAGTTCATCGCTGGCGGTGTGAACAGCCAGCTATGAACTATAAATATATTTCTCTCTCTTTTATTTACACGGGAGCGATTATCTTTTGTTCGTTTCTTGGGCGAGAAAATAGCCGATAGCTCATAGCTTACTCGCTCGCGGTGGGACCAGTGCCTTAAACTAGGATCTATTTGTTACACAATTTTCAGATATGCTTTTACTTTAAACGGTCGAGCACGAGGGTGTTTTCATATTTCTTCCACAACCACATCTTCCTTCATCTCTTCTACTTCTCTCTAAAACACAGTATTTTATTTAGTTCCAACTTCGCTGTCTGCAACTACATAGATTTCAGGTCAAACCCCAGGCGAGTCGGCTTGAATGGCTTTTGACAACCATTCTCACGAATAGCGGGATCATTGCATGCACCATTTGCACCATATCAGGCGAATTTTGTTTTATTATTGGGGAATAAGTAGAATAGATATCATGCATTTTGCTCTTATGGGGATCTATGTGAATTCGGAAGTAGGTATTTTACGTGTCCGAGTTTCGTGATTTAATAAAATGTAGTAGGTAAAATAATCGAGCTAGGAGAACTACGTTAAGAGGAGAACCTACTGAGGCCACAAACCCGACCAGAAAGATACTCACTTTTTCTCGGTGTGTCCCTGTCTAATATAATGACTATACCTATATGAATGTACTTATATATTTCTTTTCCTTCGCCAGAAAGTAATGTCTGGAACGGTACTTGATGATTCTTTTTTACCACGAGATTTATTATAGGTAGGTAATTAGGTAGGTGTTGATATTGAAGAGATTTAATATAAGTTTAGATATAGATGATAAAGTGTCTTTATTATGCGGTAGATTTTTGTTCAGCTGCTTAGAAATGGAGCTATAAATATGTATTATGTACTTATACATATAATAGCACCGTTTGTGACAGGGATTCGTTTAAGAAAAACACTGACCAAGTTTCTCTAGCTACAGTGTGTATCAAGTCAGCGCTTTTGATTGTAAAGAAAACTTTAACATACCTAATTACAACATAATAACAAAACCCGAATATATGTATATAAAATATCACGAAACCTTTTAAACCATCGCAGATATTAGGTACGCAGAATCAAGTCTAAATTTAAATTAGAAACTTACTCAATAATCAGGTGGCCGATTTTTGACTTTCGAGCGCTCGAAAATTAAATAAAACTAAATACGATTTTAGTGTCAAAATTGCAGGCACTAACTTTCTACAGATATAATTTAATACGAGTGGTCAATACCGCTCGCTTTTAAATTTTCTATCGCTATTTCATAAGAGCATTTCGTAATTTTTGTCAGTTTTCGAGTGAAAGATTCGAGCGCTCGAAAGTCAAAAATCGGTCCCCTGGAATATCTGTACATTCAATTTACGGTTGATATTTTCGCATCTATCTAATATTCGTATTTCATTTCCAGGTAAGTCCGCCGCCACTTCAATAACTAACCAAAAGGAAAAACAAGTAAGTAACAGGTATTTATATCACGGGATATTATTATACATACCTAGTAGAAACGTTGGTGTGTGGAAATATGATACACGTTATTTATAAATAGATATAAGATACGAAGTTGTAAAAGCAAACTGTCCAGTCATTGCCAGGAGGTACTGAAACATTGAATATTTATGAGTTTGAGTTACGCTCTGGCATATAGATATCCCTTTATATCCACAATTGGGTTCTGGCATTAAAATGGGGCGTGGAATTCCATATGTATGGAATCTAATATAATTGTTATTTATCTGACTGCAGTTTGGTTTAATAATTACTTCACCAATCGATGATACATACAAGATTGTTCGAATTGATTAGGAAAATTCATCGCTAGGTTAATTCATGTAAACATATAGCTAAATATCTACTCAAAAGTAATGTGTATTATAACTGAATGTTTACATTATATTTGTATTGCAAGTATATTCACTGGACACTGAAAATCTGTGAGCCAACTGCATTGTTGACGAGGTGGAACCAAAGCTTCTATTCGTTATTCACCCAATACGATTTAAAATCCGACCGAATAAAGCCATATCTAATGCAAAGTGCGCATGACTCAATCTCGGACATTCTACATCAACGAATTAAATCCATGTTTTCAATTTACTTAATATCGGTAATTGTTGTTTTGCTTTTACATTCACTACAAACAACTTGAGAAAGCCTGACTTAGGTGAGCGCACATGAATACCTAGAGGCTATAAACAGTCCATACGCCACCTCAGGTTAATTGTAATCATGGTATACGTGAATAATATGTAACATTCAAGTCGCTAACTAAGCTTCATTGTTCTCGACACTACGGTCGCGTTATCCTACCTACATAAGATTAACAGCGTCCGGATTAATATTAATATCAAACGGATTATGAGGCACGTAAACATAGTAATAGTGTAACAAAGTTGTTTTATAGTGTCCAAGGGGTACGAAGGTTATGTTTGCGCAACTACAACGGCTTATGAATCGTGATATCAAAGCTGATAAAACTATGAATGTGGAAACGTGTCTGTAAGGGTGTATAACCCTTACGTTCGGCAACCTTAATAACCGCATTCGCTTCGTAGGCAGAAAGCGCAGGTACAGTCAAGTGCAAAAATATTGTATCGATTTAATCCTCTCATGCTTAATAGAAAGATGTTTTTTCTCAAACATGCAATGAAATATTCTCTTTACGTTCCTTATATAAGACTCGAAAGTATCCTTTTTCGGGCGTAGCATCTCGAGGCGGCCTGAAATATGATTTCATACAACTTTTCAGGCCTAGGCACAGCATCACGGCATTCAGCCATGAAAATAGTTTGATTTGAGAATTTTTATTTATTTATTTCATTGCATGTTTGAGAAAATCACTATACATGCCTTGGCGTGAAAACGGATTGCCGGCCTCGTATCTTTATACCTACCTACTTGGCCGGAAATCCGTGTTTTCCCGGCCTCTGATGTAATGTAGGTACTATTACAGTGCAGGATTATTTTAGAACCCAATTATTACTTAACATTGATGTCATTTAATTGTTTTTTTTTTAAGTATGTTAATTGTAATTTTGTATAAAAAATTACAAATAATATTTAAATATAAGTTTTGAAAAAAAATTGCATGACCAAAAATTTTGGCGAAATATGCTGATTATGGCTAAAATACTGTTCCATCTATTGTTGTACCATGTCTCTAAGCAAATAAATTTCTATTTCTATTTCATACAATATACCGAAATATACAAATGTAAGAGCCATGGGCCATATTTATGAGTAAGTTGTAGGCATCGAATTTAAACTTTCATGAGACATGTTGAAATTATGCTAATAATTACACGGTTCAACTCACGTATTAAATGTCACTACGGGCGACATGTACATGTGACATGATTGGAGCGGGCGCGGGCAGTGATTCAAGCGAAACCACCGCGAAAAAACTCATCCAGAAGAAGAACTCCCGAAGAGTTCGAAACATGTCGCCCGTAGTGACATTTAATACGCGAGTTGAACCGTGTAATTATAAGCATATTAAGTTGTAGGCACCCATATGTTTACACTTGACTGTACTCGCGATATGCGTAGCGCTACGAAAAGCTTAATACTGAATGGATAGGTACTTAATATAAACTGATTTAATCATTTGTAAAAATTGCTAAAAATTACATTATTATCTATACTTCTGTAGGTACTAATATTATAAAGAGGAAAAGTCTGTGAGAGTGTAGCTTTGTAAGTTTATAAGTTTGTAAATATGTAATGGGTAATCTCCGGAACCGAATATCCAATTTAAAAAATTCTGTCATCTTTGTGTACCTACTTATATTTTATCCGGCGGGTTTAAATATTTTTGAAATACGCGTGGGAAGCCGTGCGGGCAGTTAGTATGCTATAAATTACAACATGGTACGACTATTAAACTGGACTAAGTTGAGAGGTAATGCCTAATAGGTTGCGAATACCTTTACATAGCGGCATGAGGAACGGTGTTTTTACCCGGGTGGGAATTATTGTAGCTACGCATATTTAGTGCTATTTAAATTAATTATTACTTAAAGAAAGAAGAAAGAATGAAAGAAATGAATTTATTGACAGCCAAAATAACACCACACCACAATTTAAGAGAAAACACAGTACTTATATAAAAAGAAACGTAATAATTAAAAGCTTAAACTAAGATCATGTGTACAGGAAGACTAGTGGTGCTGCTATAGTGGCCGCAAGTGGACACCACTCAGCATATGCTCTGACATTAAATAATGCCACAGCACTGGTCTTCCGTGGGGCCCAGGGCTGTAAGGTAGTTCCGAACAAGCAAAATTCGTAAATTAATAACATTATAACTAGTGACATAGTGAGTAGGATCATAGCATAGAAATAGTGACGTATGACTTTCTCATTAGAAGATTAAGGAGTAGTTGTTTGTACGTAATAAATACTATGTACTACGAGTACTAAAGAAACTGACTACATACCTATTAACAAAATATTGAATGGTAATATTTTTTTGAAGTGGAGCTTAAAAGTACTTAGAGTTTTGGAATTACGAATAGGCGGGGTTCCAGCATTTTGTGGCTGAGTAGCGAAAACTGCCACGAAATGCTGCCGATCCGTATCTGGGGCAAACAAGACGGACTGCATCTCTAATCGGTCGGGTAGCGAATGTCAGCTTCTCATATAATATATGTAGATACTGAGGCTGACGACCGTACACTACACCGAAAAGCAGAGTGGCAAAATGAAGAGAACGACGGGCCTCCATTTTTAACATCCTGCCTTGGTTAAGATAGGATGTGACGTGAGTTCGTGGTGGGGTAGGGAAACAAAAACGGGCGCAGGCATTCTGGATCCGTTGAATAAGAGTTTTTGAGCGAGCTAGAAGGCATCCGTTAATTACGGTGTCGACGTAGTTTAACTTGGACAGGATTAATGTATCGCATAGCTTGATCCTAACGTCAACACTGCCCGTACCCGGTACAACACTTTTAGCCTAAAGTAGCAGTTCCTAATGGTATCCAGTACATGTTGTTCGAAACGTAATTGATTATCCATGAGTAGGCCGAGAGTGCGTGCCATAGTAACACGCTCAAGACGTTCCTCTCCCAACATCACAATATCAAGGTTGAGACTAGAAATTTTGCCCACCTGGCCTTTAGTGCCAACCACTAGAAATTTAGACTTGAGTAACTTAACCTTACCTCCTAGATCTTTTAGGTTTTGAAGTTAATAACTGTTCACGAATGCTGTGTCGATACAAACCCGATAGGGTTTAACGACACTTCCCTGTCTATAGAAATGTATTTTTCCTTTTATAAATTATAAACTTACAAAGTGTAACCGTGTCTACTATGAATTAATTTGAAATCATTAGGTAGACACAATGTCACGTAAATTAGTAATATTTTTTTAAGAAAATGTCAGGTACAAATTATACAGTCTCATGAGTCTCATCACTCTCATCAGACTTTCCGCAACGAAGCTTATTACTTAAAGCGGCATTATGCGTTGCTAACCGGGCGAGCAAAGGCCTTTGTTAGCGCCTCTGGAACATAACTCTCTTTGTACACCGAAGTTGGCTTACGTGCCCCTCAGACACCATGGGAAATATTGGTCATATCGCCTTATATGTCCGTATTTTACTAGTCAGAGCACTCTCCGACCGCGAATCTACGCGTCACCGCAGGTTCATAACCAGTTAAGATCGAATACTTATAACATTAATAACATAAATATTTGCCCTTACCGAGATTCGAACCCAGGACCTTCAGTTTCGTAGGCAGCGTCACTACCCACTAAGCTAACCGATCATCCTATAAAGAAAGTATCATTTATCGTTAGCAACTAGTTTCGAATGAGCTCTATTTTTGCTTTACTGTATTATTAGAATTGGTATTCACACCAAGCGTAGGTGACATGTCCGAATGAAGTGACATGAACTATATCGTTTCCGATTCTATACGTTAAGTATCATCGTCCATACTTTTTTGACCATTACCAATTTTATCTCTGACAGTCGTTATTGCTTCGTCAAATTGGGTCAAAGTGGTAAGAGTGAGAGAGAAGGAAAAACATTTTCGCTCTGTTAATAGCCTGATTGGCAAACTCGGTGCCTGTAACTGTGGATAAATCGATGTTGTTACAACAAGCCACTGTTTCAACTTTCCACAAACTACCCCAATATTTAGTCTGCGTATGTTATAGCAGGTTCAATATTGGCTTGAAACAATCAAATCCAGAACAATAGTAGGTTACAGCGCATATTCTATAATTTGTTAGCGTGTTGCTCTTAAGAGGCCGCAGTAAACTCGATTCTCCATACAAACGTAGTTACGCTCTCATTTTAAAACTACGTGTTGGATTGTAACGAAACTTTGCAAATACAATGAAATGAGGTATATCTATGTCTGAAATTAGTTTATATGGCTTCAGATACCATACTACAAAAAATACGGCGAATTTAAGTTTTTCATACAAAACTTGTTTTTGCTGTATTTCGTTTGTTTTATAAACTGGAGCCATATAAACGAATTCCAGACACAGCTATACCTCATATCATTGTATATGCAAAGTTTCGTTACAATCTAACTCGTAGTTTTAAAATGAGAGCGTAACTTCGTTTGTATGGGAAGGTGAAATTCGGCCTAGCTTACTGCGGACTCTTAATAGGTAAGGTAAAGCTTCCAAAATAGAAGCAGAAGAAGCTGATTCGCACGAAGTCCTTTGCTTCGAGTTTTCTCGCGAGGACAACTAAAGACTGGAACTCACTTCCGGCAAACCTTTGCCCAGCTACTTATAACTTGAATATTTTCAATATATTTAAGAGTGTAAAGGCACTATTCTTAGAGATAGTGGTCAAATGCCTACCTATACTTAATAAAAACCGGCCAAGTGCGAGTCGGACTCGCGCACGAAGGGTTCCGTACCATTATCAATAAAAATGGCAAAAACATCACGTTTGTTGTATGGGAGCCTCCTGTAAGTTGGTAGTGACGCTGCCTACGAAGCCGGAGGTCCCGGTCTCGAATTCTGGTAGGGGCATTTATTTGTGTGATGAGCACAAATATTTGTTCATGAGTCATGGATGTTTTCTATGTATTTAAGTATTTATTTATCTACATAAGTATGTTTATCGTCGTCTAGTACCCATAGTACAAGCTTTGCTTAGTTTGGGACTAAGCCGATTTGTGTAAAATTGTAAAAGAAAAAAGATGGGTGACAGACGGACAGACAGACAAACAGACAGACAGACAGACAGACGGACAGCGGAGTCTTAGTAATAGGGTCCCGTTTTACTCTTTGAGTACGGAACCCTTGAAAATAGGAAGCATTTTCCACTAAACAAATAATACGTCAGAGATGATTCAATAAAATGTACCTATAATGAAGTTTAGTTTAGGTTGGTATTTTGTCCTGAAGAATTATAAATTACTTCAGCAGGACATGGTTTTACAAAATTACTCTTCGGAATTATAATATAGTGTCCCCAAAGTGGCAAACGAGCGCCAGTCAGACACACATATCCCTACATTTTTTGACATATCTATGTTCAATCTCTTTCTCATTTGGTTACATGGGACGTGATTGGAAACGGATCGCAATGGTAAACAAGAATTTGAAGTTGAATATACTGATTACATAGTACATATTCACAACTGATAGGATACTATAATTTTTTTTGTGTACCATGGAAAATTCTGGTTAGTATAAAACAAAAACGTATTAAATAAGGGCATGTTCCTCTCCAGATCTCCAGAACCACAATGGGTAATCTAACTAACCCTATTTATTCGTAAACTGTGGTTATGAAGTGGGTTTTATATCGGTAGTTAGTTGTAACAAACCCCCTTTATAGTTCACTGTAGCGCTGGAGCGAGCCGGACGTCTCTTAATGCGGCGGAAAATGTCCGTCATTATTGCGGCTTGTTTGTAATTTGATTTAGTTTGGCGTGCAAATATTTAGCCCTATTATTTCAAGCTTTTATTTTCTTAAATTACTTAAATGAGTATCTGAACGATAACAGTTGCATTAAAAACTTGTTTATTTTCATAGGCTGTAAGTACCCTTTCGAATGCATAAGAACCGATTAATCGTGCCGAAATTCCACTCTGTGACAGAAACGTTCTTCAACTCTCTCAGTGCCATAACATACGTAAGGAATTAAAATAAATTGATCATATTAAATTCACACACACTTTAGCAGCACGTCGTGCCAAAATGTTATAAAGTTATTTTCTATACCTATCTCTATTCTCAAATTATTTGTTATTCTCTGGTAAGCGGGCGTTGGCAAAAAATGCAATATTTTATACAAATTTGCCCCAGGAAGAAGTATTATATTCCGTGAGCGGAGCTAAACTTGTGCATTGGTCTGCACCAGTGCATCGCTTAGTGTAAACGAGCGCATTCCGTTATCAAAGGAGCAATTCATAGAGCTTATGTAGTATTTTCAAGCAATATTTTAGTACTTTATCTACTGTGTTGAAGGAGACGGGGTGTGCTCAGCAGGAAGGCATTTTTGCTTGATAAATCTATACATATAATAAAGCTGAAGAGGGTCGACAGTCTGTACATGGAAAATATTTGAAAAATAATTATCTGGGGATACTTAGAATCGATAACAGAACACGTTCCAACAGTTTTTAGAATTTTTGTCTGTTTATCTGTTTATCGGACCAAGTTTTACTTCACAGCCCAGAACAATATAAATAACTTTTCCGATGATAGAACACACAAGGCAGTGATATCCAAGCGAGACGCCATCCGTATACGGAGGGCCATTAATATTTAAACATAAGTCATGCTTTACACATTTGAACTATACCACTTAGATCCAGAACTGACATTTACAATGAATGTTTTAATTGAGAGTAGGCTCATTGTGGCCGGACTCTCTTTATCTCTGTCTGTGTTTATCTGTTTGTCTGTTTATGTGACCGCGCATCACGTGAAAACGGCTGAAACAATTTAGATGAAATATGGCATAGAGATAGACTGAGTCCCGGGGAAGGACATAGGATAGTTTCTATCCCGGAAATCAACCCCTAAGGAGATGCCCTATACCCTTAAAAATGCAATCTGCCAGTAGCTATAACGTTAACAATAAAGAGGTTGCAATGTGCATAATCTTTTTTGCGACTAAAATATCTGGTATGGGTATTCCTTATCCTTTAATTTTGCATTTTCTAATATAAAGTACCAACTTAATTATTTTGAAAAAAAAACACATTGCAGATCTTTATATAAGCAATTACCTAACGAAGAACTGTTGGTGTCGTTTTTCTAGAAAGCCAGAAAAAAAAATACTTTAGTTTTTTTTCCTACATTTAGCCAAGATTTTTTTGAAAAAATAAAATATTATTTAAAGAATACGTGAGTCTCTATATATAGAATACTGTACCAAAAATGTACGTAAATCGCATTAGCCAGTGTGGGTTTTTTTTTGTTTTAGTAAAAAGTTTTAAAAAATCATATCTCAGAAAATAACAGAGATAGGAAGCTGAAACTCACAGGAAATAATATTTGCCATGAGGGCTGAAATAATATTTGCCATGAGGGCTTTTAGTAAAAAAAATACAGTATACATTTGGTCGAAGGGCCGATTTTCCATGAAAACACGGCTACGCTCTTTGATAAAGATATAGTAGGAATCCCAGGGAAGGACAATGCATAGTTTTTATCCCGAAAATCATCTCATGAGCGGGTGCAATTAGGGGTGAAAATTTGGATGGAACCCATTGAGATGAAATTTGGTATAGATATAGAGTCCTGGGAAAGGACATAGAATTTTTTTTATTCCGGAAACCATCCCCTAATGGGGTGAAATGGGGGGTGAAAATTTGGATGGAACCCATTTAGAATATATTGTTATAGAAATAGTTTAAGTCCTAGGAAAGGACAGAGGATAGTTTTAATCACATAAATCATCCCCTAAGGAGATGAAATAGGGGTGAAAATTTGGATGTAACCCATATAGATGAAATTTGGTTCAGAGATGTTTGAGTCCTGGGAAAGGACAAAAGATAGTCTTAATTCCAAAAATCACCCTGATAAGGGGTTGAAATTTGTATAGAGACAGGTTGAGTCCCGGAGAATGACAACGGATATTTTATCCAAAAAATAATTTCCTAAGGGGTTGAAATAGAGAGTGAAAATCTGGATAAAACCAATGTAGATGAAATTTGGTATAGATATAGTAGGAGTCCCAGGGAAGGACAATGCATAGTTTTTATCCCGAAAATCATCTGAGCAGAATGCAATTAGGGGTGAAAATTTGAATGGAAATGAGATTTGGTTAAGAGATAGTTTAAGTCCTGGGAAAGGACGTAGGATAGTGTTTATCCCGAAAATCATCTCCTGTGGGGGTAAAATTAGGGGTGAAAGTTTGGATGGAACCTATTTAAATGAAATTTGGTATAGAGATAGTTTGAGCCTTAGGAAAGGACAAAGGATAGTTTTTACTGCGGTAATCATACTCAAATGGGGTAAAATGGGGGTGAAAATTTGGATGGAACCCATCTAGATAAAATTTGGTATAGAGATAGTTTGAGCCGCGTAGAAGGACAATGCATGGCGTTTGTCCCTAAAATAATCCCCTAAGGGGATGAAATAGGGGGTGAAAATTTGGATGGATTCCATTTAGATGAAATTTGGTATAGAGATAGTTTGAGGTGCGGAGAAGGACAACGGATAGCTTTTATCCCGAAAAAAAACCACTATTTCATCGGGGGTGAAAATTTGGATGGACCCTATTTAGATGAAATTTAATATAGAGTTAGTCGGAGTCCCGGGGAAGGACAATGTATAGTTTTTATCCCGAAAATCTACTCCTGAGAGAATGAAATGAGGGGTGAAGATTTGGATGGAACCCATTTAAATGAAATCTGGTACAGAGATAGTTTGAGTCCCGAGGAAGGACATAGAATAATTTTAAGTTTGTGTTTGCGTTATTGATATGTTTTATTCAGTACACATTTTTTTTTAGTTATTCACTGATGTTATTAATATAAATATATATTTTTGAAATCTTACAAAATTTTAATATCATGGCATATCAATAAATCCCAAATGCAGAAGAAAAAAAACGAATATTTTGTAGTGCCAAAACCGACGAAAAAAAACTTGCGCAACGGTTGTATGGAGAATGCCTTTCCCTACCCGTTGCCTTAATCCCAGAAATCAGCCTTTAAGGGGGGGGGGGGAATTAGGGGTGAACATTTTTATAGAGCTACTAGAACCACTGCACCGATTTAGATTAAATTTGGTATAGAGACAGTTTGAGTCCCGGGGATAGGTCCTGGGACCTAAGGACATTAGATAGATTTTATCCCGAACATCATCCCCTAGAGGTGAAATAGGGAATGAAAATTTCGATGGAACCCATTAAGATGAAATTTGGTATCCCTAAGGAGATGAAATTGAGGGTGGAAATTTGTATGGAGCTATTTAAACCGCTGCACCGATTCAGATGAAATTTGGTATACAAATTATAGTCTCAGTCCCGGTAAAGGACAAAGGATAGGATTGATCTCGGAAATCATCCCCTTAGGGGGTGAAATGGGGGGTGAATATTTGGATGAATCCCATTTAGATGACATTTGGTTTAGAGATAGTTTGGGTTCCGGGAAAGGACATTGGATAGTTTTTAACCCGGAAATTATCTCCTAAGGGGGTGAAATGGGGGTGAACATTTTTATGGAGCTACTATACAACCGCTGCACCCGTTTAGATAAAATTTGATATAGGGATAGTTTTTACCCCGGAAATCAATCCCTAATTTCCCCAAATAAAAGTCACTGGAATGGTCACAATTTCATATTTTTTTCTGTCGCTAAAAATACATTGTAGTTGTAGATGGCTCGGTGAAATAAAAGTACACCAGCTTTTATACCTTAATTTGTTAGGATCCTCTAGAAAACGATTGTAATACATACAAAAACTCCGATCTCAACGGAAGGTCTAGTCTGAATTGCACACAAAACTACTAAACTAGTGCTTTACAGACCACGAATGATCCAGTTTAAACTTCAGACGTTTTGGTTTGAGTGGGTCGTAACTCGGGTATCCCCAGTACGTTCCTACTTTCTAAAGCTCATAAAACGGGGTTCAAAATGGCCAAGTCATTACGGTTCCACAAAAGTAGTAGTGAGAAATCGTAAGGGGCGGACAGCTGTAGCTACTAGAGAATAGTAGTGGTAATTGGCCTGTTGGGGCAACGGGCTAATAGTAGATTATTGCCGCCGCGTCTGCTTTGTTTGTGTACGTGCCTCTTGTCCTGCTTTTGGAAATCGCTTGAAATTATACACCGTACTGTCACAGTGTGATATTTATAGTAGTACCTACCGAAGTCTGTGCCGATTTCTCAGTTATTCGATGGGTACAATTTTTTTACGTCACATCTGGCCATAAAGTTGTATAATTAAAGCGAAAAATCCAACTTCCTGGCCAGAGGGAGATGAACAATTTTGCACTCAGCAATGGCTGTAACAAAGGAAACTTCATATTTATAGTCCTTGCAGTCAGCGGGCAATTACTTGTGTCTGAGACATTCCATGTTTTACCGCCCTGGGTGAGTTATAGCGGAAGTACAAATTAAATTAGGGCGCGTCTTTGTGTAATTCTGCAGTATTTAATACAATTACAGGCTACGAAGAAACATGAAAAAACTCGGAGATATTTGATATTCAAAATAACGAGCATGCAGCAACAATTGTTTATAGGTAAAAAAACTTAAAAAAAGGACCTGTTGTATGTGTGAGTAATGTGTACGAATAAGCGTTTGTTTTTTTTAGCGTTTGTTAGATACCTAGATTTTTAAATAGTACTTGTACGAGTAAGGTCTTATTTTTAATGCCACGGAATAAATGTAAATGTAACAACGTTATCATACATCTCAGGGTTTTTAATTGTATGGGCCAGTAGAAAAAATATAATTTAAAGTAAACTTCGTCCTAACCCTTAATTAAAAGTTAATATGAGTTATAAATTAAAACCTAAACCATACGAACATGTGAAATAACCAAAATGTATTTTTAACATGTGTTTTTATCAGAATCGTTGATTGACTTAGTCGAACAAAATTTGATGTGCAATAAACCCACACAAATAATCACCCCGGTTTATCGTAACAGATACCCTATACTAAAAAACTAAAAAATAAACACAAGTCCAATTTTAAATTGATGTATCAAATGTGTAGGGGAAGGTTGCTATCATTGGACGGGCGCTTTGATTGGACCATCTAAATATTTTAAAATCTACGCATGCTAGACAGAGCCAAACAAGGTACAAAGTGTTCTTGGGATATCCGACCGGCCCTTTTTTTTTTTTTTTTTTTTTTTGTTTTTTTTTTTGACGGTGTGAAAATGCTTTACGCATACCCCCGGCCCAGGGGAAGGTTATTTGGGGGTTATGTGGGACTCTCTCCTCCCGCCGCCATCTGACTGATGGTGACTGGAGGAACATACCCACTAAAAACACACCGGCGTCACCCGCATTCCCGTTAAGGGGGCGCCATGGGATCGCGAACATTTCACCACGACGCCCCCCGGCGGCCCTGGGCCCTACCGCAACCTCAATCGCGCCGTGCTTCCAAAGAGTATAGTAAGTATATGTATATAAGGAGAGTGCTTCTCGGCGAAGAGCGATGTAAAAATTACGCGAAGGAGAAACTCATGTAAGTATCATTATATTTTCATTTGTTTAAGTGTACTGACGTATGAAGCTTGGAAATGTATTAATGATCAAATTTATAACAACCGTTTCTGGCCATTTATATTCATTATTTATGTTTTTTTGTGATTTGATGCCTAGTTGCTATCAATGGACCACTTGTAAGTATGTCCTTTCATGGGACCGGTCCAATCATAGCAACTTTTTTTTCAGATTTTAATTACTTTACCCATACGCATATTTATATGTACTAACATGGGAAGAATCGAGCTGAATACATACTTAAAGTAAGGAGATTGGTATCTATACGTATAGTATATATTGTATGTTTAGTACATATACGATAAATAAGTGATTAGGGATTTCATTCGTCATGTTTATACCTACCTATATTCCATGTTTGCTGAGAAAAACTTTTTTTTATCAAATTATCCAATGCCAAAAATGAACAATACTTTCACTTGTACTGCAGGATTTCTGAAGAAAATATTACGCGTGGAATGAGCCCAGTATGAAGATGAATATCTCAGGAGCTAGCAAAAATACCAAATTAGTTTCTTTCTCTTACATAAATTGAGTAGATTATAAATTATAAGGCAGCGACGTTAAGTGGTCCAATCATAGCCTAAGCTCTTCAACCTGTATGTGAATGCCCTGGTGGAGGAACTCAGCAGTACCCGAGTTAGATGCCACATCGATGGAGTGTGCGTGAATAATATCAGCTACGCGGATGATATGGTGCTGCTGAGTGCCTCTCCTTGTGGCCTTGCAAAAATGATCGCAATCTGTGAAGGATATGCGACCAGGCATGGATTGCAATATAATGTCGCCAACAGTGAGGGTAGGTCTTTAAGGTCAGGAATAAAGTCACACCAGAAGTGCCGCCGATAAAACTGGAAGGTAAGGTACTCAACGTAGTCACACAATTTAAGTACCTCGGACATGTTTTGACTGATTACCTGACATGATATGGACATTGAGCGTGAACGGAGAGCATTGTCTGTAAGGGCGATTATGATCGCTCGCAGATTCGCTAAGTGCTCCAAAGAAGCAAAAGTCAACCTTTTTAGGGCCTATTGTACATCCTTCTACACTAGCGGTATGTGGGCGAACTATATTCAAAAAGCATACAATGCTCTCAAAGTTCAGTTCAATAATGCCTTCAGGATGTTGATGGGACTGCCCCGCTACTGCAGTGCTTCGGGGATGTTCGCAGAGGCGAGGGTGGACTGGTTTCCATGCTACGATGCGAATACGGTGTTCATCCCTGGTACGCAGGATCCGGGCCAGTCCTAACAGCATCCTGAGAATGGTCGCTGAACGCCTTGATTGTGCATATTTGAGGCACTGCTGTATGGTGCACATAAATAAGCAGGTAGAATATATATTTGTTACGAGTATTACCTATCATTAACCATATTTTTAAGTATCTACTAACACACATGATCCCAGTTGGTTTATAAATAAATGAAATTTAAATTGAAATAGCAACCTTCCCCTAGGTACATAAAATAATGTTTCCTTAAATAGAAGCACTTATACCAAATTTATGTTAATGATGTGAAAATTATAAGAATCTCGAAGACTCAAATCCTGCAAATGTTTTTCGTTAAATACCAAATCAATTTTAACATTATTTCTATCGGATTGAAAATAAGACCTTCCTTAGGAATCGCGTTTATTCCGTATGGCATAATTTCTTTCCTGCTGAATGTTACTTTGCTGATTTCTGTCTTACTGTATAATTGGTTCAGCTAATATAATTATAGTTTTGAGACTGAAGGGAAAGGCTACGTCTACAATAGGTAACGGACAAAGGTCAAATCCATCCATGCAATAAAAAGGTCAGGGGGAGGCATGACTCGTCATAACGCCTGATAACCTTAATCAACACGGTAAGACCATTAGTTTCACCGTGGAACACATTTTCTACAGAATTTTGGCGGTGGCCCTCCCCTTTAACTACCGTCTGGCAGTCGTGACATTAAAGAAACATAAAATGGAATACAATTTGCTGGCTGACAAAACCTTCGTGATAATTGTTGAATGGAAGCTTACTTCCATAATTTGAGATTACTACCTCACTTTAACACGTACACCTATGCACGTACACACACACAAGGCGCACATTTACGCACATTTATAACCTCACTAAATAAAAATGCGTTGCACAAAATGTAAGGTCCTGGCCGAATACCAGCGATGTTGCTAGCCACATCATTATGCTGAGCCAGCGACTATTCTATGCCACGACACATGGTTTTGTATTTAGCTTGTTTTTAACTTTAGTTCTAAGATGCATGCCTCTCTTTAACATGAACTACTTTTTGTGTTAATTTTTTTTACCATGTATGTTGTGGAAAAGAATAAAATAATTTATCCATCTACTCGTATCTTACCTACTTAACTATTTGGATTGGCTTAATCTACTAGACACGTTCAGACATTTGGATAATTGCGTTCAAAGTCGTGCCATTCCCATTTCAAGAATGCTTCTGTTTCAAAATTGTATGCATACCTACCTATATTTGTATACCCAAATAATTTAATCGAGCATTAGTACTTCACCTGTGTTTCCCATAAAGAAGAGATAAAGTGTTTATATGTATTTACATTCAATTTGGTAATAAGTGAGACAGTATCATTAAAATTATAATTAGTTTTTAATTTTATAATTGTATGTGTCTTTAAGGTATTTGTAACTATCGGCATTAGATGCCTAAAATGAATGGTTTATTGTCATTATAATTATTCATTATTAATTTCTTTAGAGTGGACACCGTTCCATGTAGGTAACCCATCTGACCTTAGCTATATATTCCTCGCTAGTTCAAAGTTGCGAAAATGAGTACATAGCAGAGCTAAATAGGCTAAAAGCTTGTGTTCTATCTGAAGCTTCAATTTATTGCGCCAAAGGCCGCTTGAGCTAACACCCTATCGCTGTTGTTTGAGAGCAAACTAGGCGTGTGTGTACAATCGCCATCACATACATCGGTACACTAAGGTGTTCAAAAATATCGGCACATGCACCCTAATGCCTTGAAAATAGAGGTGTGTTCCGATGTTTGTGACGTGCTTGTTTGCTCCGATGTATGTGATGGCGACTGTACAACGGAGTGCAGCATGACAGGACTTAGCGCCGCCACATCCCTGGGACTTATGTTCTAATGCATGTATGTTGACGGATTAACCGATATATAAGAAAATATTTACAATAAAAAAAGAGGAAATCATTTGATACATACATAGGTATTTTGTTAATTATTCTTGCACAAAGGAATAACCTATGGGACTTACTGCCATGAAGCATTCTCTATTAGTAAACCTTAAGGCAAAGCAGATAAATTGTAATCAGTGCAAGTAGTGCAGTGCAACTTTATTTACAAAATGCTTAAGTAGGTCTAAAACAGCGAGCCTTAAGACATCGGTTACACGCTAATTCTGGCGTCTGATAAAAAAAAAAAAAAAAAATTTGAACTGTTTATTTTCAGATCTGTGATTAAATTACATAATATAAGTTATATTTAGTACAATCTTTAATATTTAAGATTATTTACTAAATTTTTTTATCTTAATAACTAGTTATATTTATCTATGTTACTACTGAGGGCCATAATAAACATTTTCTTAATTATATTTATAGTTTTTGTAGGTTTACTTTCTATATTTTCTACAATAGTTTTGGGAAAGCTGTTTAATACAAAGGGTAGGTAGTTAGACCACACTCTTTGCCCATATGTGTTGTTATATTTGTTAATTATGTATACATTCTTACTGGTCAGGGTTCGTAGGTTGCCTTTCCTTGTGTACTTAACAAGATCTCCCAATTTATGTTTATATTGCATTACAATTGCCATTTTAACTTTATCGAATACATTCATGACTCTGCAGTGCATCAGTATTGTGTGGTGTGAATGACAGAGACAGACAGATCATACTGATGGACTGAACTGACGCGAATTAGCGTGTAACCGAAGCCAATAAAAAATAAGAATAAATCCAATGCAAATAAAGTATAAAATAAACTCAATTTTGCTGAGTACACCTTTGTTGCTCTGTTGAATTGGCACTGAATTAAGTCTTCGGTCTTAATTAAGGTCTTGCCACTTATTCAACTAATTGAGACGGATAACATTGAAATTCTGACTAAAATACTTAAAAATAATATCTTATATCGTTGGTTCTTGTTTCTTCTTTGATTTACCATTTACCTTTTCTAAACATTTTGTTTTGCACAGTAACTTCGAGTGTTGGTAGAATTCCTACTCCCATGAAGAACCCCAATTTTCTACAATTCTTCTTAGCTTATTGGTTGAATGCAATTCATGAGTTAAATTCAATTCTATTTCAGCCAAACGTAGAAAACCAACTGACTTAAGAAGAACAAATGAATTAGACTCTCGCATTATTACAGTCATTACATTCGGCGGCGTTGTTCAACTCACCTTAATTTATTTATACGAGATATAATCAGCATTTATTGCAGCCATTTACGAAACGCAAAGTTTTATTATTCACAATTACTGGAGCGTTGAGCAATATTCGTCTTAATCCAGCCTGTACGAAATGTGGCGGCTATGAAGAAATCTCCATCTGAATGAAAGTGTTCTCTTCCATTATGTGGCTCGCATCTCCGGCATTATTGCGAGTTCGAGCCGGGAGTACAATGAGATGACGTGGTGCTTGAAAAATGAGCGGCCTTTCGTACCTGTTGCTCCTGGTATACAACCCTCTGATACCATTCAATATTGTATCTTTCAAATGGATTAAAGGTTAAATATTTGCAACGAAATATTCTCGCCGATTCTTAAGCACTAGTAAGAAGCCTTTGAAATGGAAAAGTATCGAGATTGGATTGGCGACCCGGGAAATCTGGACTGCAAGGGAATAAAATGTGGACAGATGAATAATTCTAGTAGCTACTTCGCAAACAGTCTCTCATCGGTGTTATATGCCGCCATACCGATATTGAGCCGAAGATAAATATCAATCGAAAAACGGATTTACATAAAATCTCATTTTGCGATATTATGGCGGATCCAAGCTTCAGTTAATTATTTTATTCAAATCAACTTTACACGCGCAATACGGTTGTGTTCCTACTTAGGTACATTACATTCCAGAAATACTAGCTGTCCTGTCCGGAATTAGTAATGTAGAACGCATTAGATACCTACCTATATTTAAACAGCGTTATGCTAAACATTGTTTACGAATTTAAAAGCAGACCGCTACGTAAACAGAGTTCGGTTTGTTCTTGCTCAGATTGCAAAAGTTTTATAGAAAATCGGAACACTGCACGCCAATACATTTTGCTCGTATATGAAGGCACTGGGAAGTAAACTGACTCGTTCACTACACACTGGGTAAGTAAGTAATGGTTGGAGACATTGTGCATGACATGTGTGGTGTGCGGTGAAAAGTCGAGCCACGATAGGGACTCGAGCCGGCAGAACGTCGAGTGATTGCCTATTGTGCTCGAGTTATGCCACCCTTTAACAGTCAACTGGTAATCTAAACTTCCACAACTCGCGTTCCGCAAATATCCGGGAATACTGAAGATAATTAGTAGGTACCGACAGTAAATTGCCATAACGTTGGCGATATCAAAGGAACTAGATCGCTATACGGGATATCTAATTCATGACGTCTAAATTGGCTTTGCTTGTGAATTCATGATTTAAAATTGTTCAATTTCCGTGGGAAGGGATCTTCGCGGACCTTTTTAATCCGTGATGAGGAAAAGGGTCTTTAATGAGTTGTGAATACATTTAAATGATTGTTCAACTTTTTGCTGCAAATATACTAAAAAACATCAAGGGATTCGATTGAACTAGGTGTCATATGACCAATCAATCAATACAGGTTTTTACAGCAATGCCCAGCAAAATCATGGTTCATGAACATTATGATCCTACATTGAGCTTCAGTAAATATTATTTTACTGACCTTCCAATGCCAATTTTCTAACAATGTCTATCCAACAGCCTTATTAACAGTAATAGATAAGTATCAAAAATATGCTAATAAAGATTATTGTTAGAATAAAAACCGCAATTTCCTAAAATATTTTATTTAAATTATAAAATGAGCCGCTACTCAATTTTTTATCCACATTTTTTCAACGGTTTTCACGCAAAAGTGCATCCAAGAGCGTAAATAAATTAAGTTCAGTTAAGGTTTTGGGGCTAAATTGACATCCTTTTATGCAGATCGCGACGCCGGACGCGTTGTTTGCTTTCAATTATAACTTGACGCGGAATGTCGTGGAACAAAACAACGGGCGGTTTCTCAACTAAGGGTATTACGACGCGGACAAAGGATTTAATGTGGCGCTATTTTTTATGTGTACAAGATCTACAATACCAAGAATTTAATGCTCAACTTTTGTTTTCCTAGCTGTGTGCGCTTATAAAGACATAATAATAATGTAACTCAAAATAAGTAAGCTTTTTCTTCACGTGACTCGGCAATTACATGATAGGTAAATATAATCACAACAGGAGCACTGTATAGAAACAACTTAAACTTGGAGTTGAAATATACAATAGTGCAATCTTTGTATTGGGTATTATGGAAATAACCAGGTGAATTTTTATCCGTGTTATTTTTTACAATTCTGTAGTACTGAGTAAATCTTTCTTATTTTAACACCGCCCATTTCGCCTATCTCCGTAATGTAATATTTATAATTTCTGGGAATGAACAAATAAAAAACCGGCCAAGTGCGAGTCGGACTTTTAGTATTTGTTGTTATAGCGGCAACACGTTGTCAGCATTAAGAGAAATCTAACACCACCTCAATTTTTGTAATTCCTTAAGCATCTTGACCTGGAGGTGGTAGCAAACTATCACTACTTAACGATAAATTTTATCCATTACCATTCTTTTGGGTTTAGCCGTAGTCGGGTAAAATGTTATTTTTAATGTATTTCATATCCTATTGTGTAAATCAAAGTGGATTTGAAATCCTCCCGAGCTCCAAATTCGGAGAATCTTCCCTGGATGGACATTGAGGGAAAATCTCACATGTGGATACATTTTTCTCCACGAAGACACGTTTTCTTGTCAATGTTGTGTTGTAGTACACAATTTGTTCAGCTTTAATTTTGCTGTAGTCCATGTTTTCATAGAGTAAGGAGTTTTCGAACAAAACCTGAATTTCTTACGAATTTACATTTCCCATGATATGAGGAAAATCCTTCAGGACTTCAAACTCAACAGTGATATCCACGACTACAACACCAGAAGTAAACACAAGATCGCAGTGCAGTACAGTCGTCTTCGCAAGGTTAGCACGTCGTTCGTGGGGATCTGTATACGTTTTTACAATAAAATACCTACCGAAATTGTTAATTAAAATTATTTGCTAAGCAAGGCGTATTATAATGTCAACGAATTCATAAACGACAAAAATGCCTTTAAGCCAGTAGCAGTCAAATTCTATTAGAATTGGTTTATCATCAAATTGTCGACACTCACTTCGTCGAATTTCACTTCAAAGTCAACGTTTCATGTATTTTCATTTCGTCGACAATTCAGTTCGTGGAATGGTCATTACAAGTAATTTTACATCGTGTAATTTTACTTGTCGGATGATTCATTCAATAGTTGTATTATGTCATGGAAAACGTTTTGTGATTTATTGTTTCAAATATTTTTATTTAACATACAAATTATTACAAGGATTATTATTTAAATTTAAGATACACAGTTATCTATGACATTATGTTGAGAACGGAACGCAATGCAATCGGGATCCACGCGCTGAATGAGGGTACTTGAGATTTTGGCTCATAACTATTCATACTGTCATTACTAAGAACATGTTTGAACTCATTATTTTTACCGCACGGCAATTATTTTAACTTAACCTAAACCTAACCTAACCGCCAGCGTGTCGACGTCACCCCGCTTCGCGGGGTGCCTATTTCCGCTCTGAGGGACACAAGTGAACCCTAACCTAACCTACTTATAATGCAATTGTTACGGTTGTTTGTTTTTTTTACTGGTGGGGTGCTCCTCCCCCATCCCCCCTTTTTCTGACTGCCTTAATCTAGTTAAACACCTGTAGGTAATCAGTTTAATTTGATTGTTTTGTAATGTTGTAATTAAATTTCGAACAAATGAAATTAGTTTTTTTGTTATTCTGCCATTTTAAATTCATATAAAATGAATCATTTGCCAAATAATATTCCCTGAATAGTTATTCTATAAAATAATAAAAATTGGAATGATCTGGTCATGAAATAAAATTACACCAAACAATAATTCGTGAACTAAATGTTACTTGAAACGTTTTCGATGAAATGAAATTCAATGAAAAGTTTGTCGACAAAACAAGGGACACCCATTAGAATTAATATACCTTCGAGTATGAATTGTCTTGGCGTATTACCTTTGTAATTATTATAAGTACCGGAAATAGCTATTCCGTTTTATGTTACATGAGAGCACGTAATGCTTTTTCTCGCCGAACAAGTCGCTTTAATCTTTGCTATTATGTCCAGTGGCTTGAATATGTCATGCTCGCTTAAAGGGCTTTGCTTACGGTGGCGTCGTTGATCGGGTCGCAGCCTTCCCTAACATATGGTTGAGGGAGGCGATGGCTGAGATATGCGTCATACTCGTGATCGGGTGCTGTTTGTGGAGTCCGGTCTGTTCATGCTTGCAAGGGCATAGTAACTACCTAAATACTAGTGTTATTATCATTATTTTGACGAGAGACATCATTCTGTTCTTGACACGTTTTATTGTTATTGACCCTGTACGTCTCTGATTAATGATCCTTTTTTTCTGTTTTAACGCTTAGAGACAGTATACATCTCTATAAGAACATTAGAATAATTATTAATTGTATTTGGACGCTCAGAGACCTTATACATCTCTGGAGTACTAAATTAATATCATAAACTTATTGTTAATTCTGATACAGACCTTATATCGAATGAAATCTCCACTTATAATAAATCTCTAAATTAAAAAAAGAATCAGCCAGTTTGAAACTAAGCTTTGCGCGGTTCGAATGTTCTCAGCATCCCATGAACGGAAAAATATGAAACATTTTATATAGGTACATTATTATTCTAGCTGCAACTTAGGATAGTTTTTATCCGACTGCGACAGTTAATTAATTTCCCGAAATATACGACTTCATTTAATTTTTCATTTATTATTATTGAAATCAAACGCTGCTCCAACTGTCAGCTATAAGAACCGTCAAATTTTCGTCAAAATGGCGGAATTGCTTTGCCTTTCACTTATTAATAATTTAAATCCCGTCTACGATAGACCTTTACGAGACAAATGCTAAAATATAAACCATAAAAAAATATTCGATTCTGATATGAGAACTTATATGCGCAAATGTCGTTTTATGTCGTAATTTCAATAAATGAAATCAACAAATTTGAACAATATAATTAACACGTACCTGCGGCGCTACCACGAAAACCGATACTCAATGTTCATATATTTGCATCCCTGTCACTCGAGTATGGTTAGTGCGATAGAGATAGAGATACCCGAATATTTTCGAATTCCGAAGTTCGTGGTTATAGCTCAGGAATCGAAAATATGGTAAATAATCATAATGTATTTTCTCGAAAAAGAATTTAAAATAAATATAGTCAAATGGAGAAAAAAACAAAGCAAGAGGTTATATAGGTAATGATTAAGTTATAAGAGTCCAAAGTTTTAAGAGGGGGTATGTTCTGTCCCTTTTCCGCAAAACGCACCTTCATATGAAACGATTGTTTTTTACTATGACGCTCGAGTATATTGACGTCACAGTCCCTCATCGTTTTCTCACTCTAACAAGCGACATTAAAACGGATGTACTTAGCTTCATAATTTTTTGAGATATTTGAATGGGAGTTTCATTATCTTCTATCTATTTATACATAATAAATGCCTATGTCCTGACTGACTTATTCACTCAATCACTCACTCACTCACTCATCAACGCACAGCCGAAACTACTAATCTTAGAGAGTTGATTTTTGCACAGTATGTTGCTTTTATAACGTGGGCTAGGGATAAAAAGGGATTTTTGAAAATTCTACCCCTAAGGGGGTAAAATGGGGGTGCAAAGTTTGTATGGGAGAACCTTTTTTTTTTGAGCTATAGACTTAAACTTTGTAGAAAAATTAGTTATTAGAATACAAATGAAACACTTTCAGCGGTTTGGAAAATTCCACCCCTACGGGGGTAAAATAGGGGTGCAAGGTTTGTATGGGGGAAACATTTTTTTTTTAAATAGAGACTTAAAACTTTGTAGAAAGATCAGTCATTAGAATACAAATAAAGAACTTTCAGGGTTTTAGAAAATTCTACCCCTAAAGGGGTAAAATAGAGTGCAAAGTTTGTATGGGAAAAACTACTTTTTTTTAAATAGAGACTTAAAACTTTGTAGAGAAATTATTCATTAGAATACAAATAAAGTACCTAGATTCAGTGTTTTAAAAAAATCTACCCCTAAGGGGGTAAAATAGGGGTGCAAATTTTGTATGGGGGAAACAATATTTTTTTTAAATAGAGACTTAAAACTTTGTAGAAAGATTAGTCATCAGAATACAAATGAAGTACTTTCAGCGTTTTAGAAAATTCTACCCCTAAAAATAGGGGGCTAAAATAGGGGTGCAAAGTTTGTATGTGGGAAACTATTTTTTTAGCTAGAGTCCTAAAACTTTGTAGAAAGATTATTTAAATACAAAGAAAGTACTTTCAGCGTTTTGGAAGATTTCACCCCTAAGGGGGTAAAATAGGGTGCAAAGTTTGTATGGGAAAAACATATTTTTTTTTAATAGAGACTTAAAATTTTGACGAAAAATTACTTATTAGAACATTAAAAATACTACATTCGGCGTTTTACAAAAATCATTCCCTAAGGGGGTTAAAAAAGGGTGCAAGGTTTGTATGGGGAACACTTTTTCTGAGCTAGACACTTAAAACTTTGTAGAAAGATTACTTATAAAAATACAAAAAAAAAAGACTTTCAGCGTTTTGAAAAAATCTATCCCTAAGGGGGATAAAAAGGGGTGCAAAGTTTTTATCAGGGAAAGTTTATGTTTTTGAGTTAGAGACTTGAAACTTTGTAGAAAGATTACTTATTAAAATACAAAAAAAGAACACAAATCGTTTTAGCAAATTCCACCCCTAATAGGGTTAAAAAGGAGAGCAAGCTTTGCATGGGCAACACTTTTTTTTGAGTTAGACTTAAAACTTTGCAAAAAGATTACTTATTAGAATACTAAAAAAGAACTTTCAGCGTTTTAGAAAACTCCATCCCTAAGGGGATCCTTAAGATCCTTAAGAAGGGTAGCCAGTGTTGTGTGGGAAAAACTTTTTTTTTTACTAGACTTAAAACTATTCAAAATGTTACTTATTAAAATTAATAATAAAGTACTTTCAGAGTTTTAGAAAATTCCACCCCTAAGGGGGTTAAGAAAGCTTTGTATGGGCAACACTTTTTTTGAGCTAGAGACTTAAAAGTTTACGAAAAAAGTTCTTTCAGCGATTAGAAAAATTCAACCTCTAAGGGGGTTTAAAAGGGGGTTCAAATTTTAAATGGCGAGCAATAAAATTTTAAAGTGTGAGTAAGAGATTTTTAACTTCGGTCTTATTCTGTACGTTAAAAGACTACAAAACTGATTTCAGAGTTTTTCCAAATTCATCCCCTAAGAGTGTTTAAATTGGTTCAAAGTTTGAGTATTTCAAGGCATTTTTAAAGTATGAGATTTTTAACTTTGGTTTTAGACTGTTTGTTCACAAACTAGAAAATGAACATCAACTTTTTTTTTAATTATCCCCTAAAAGAGGGTTCAAATTTTGTATTGAGAGAAATCATTTTCTAAGACGATAAAAAGTTCTACGCGGACGAAGTCGCGGGCAACAGCTAGTTGATAATATTTTACAATTTCGGATTTTTTTACTTTTCATTTAGTGGCATTTAGTTTGTTACCCGTTTAGGTACTAATTGGTTAAAATCTGCAATTTTAAAATGGTTATTGTGTATGATTATTAATATTATATTGTAGAATACCATTTGACATGTAAAAGTGCCCTTGTGGCCTATTTGCAGAATAAATAATTGATTTTGACTTTTGATTGATAGCGGCCGTTCTACAAGGTCCTGACCGGGGACTTTTGGGAAACGAAAACAGGGCTTCCAACGAACATTCGTACCAAATTTCATGAAACTCCCCGAAATTTCGAGGTTGAACAATATCGACTGTATTATTAGTCCGAAATACATAGATAATTGAAATTGGTGAAAATACAAATACAAAATGCTATTGGGGTATATGTACCAAGCCAAATTGAGGCCCTGAGGTTCAGTGATGTACAGGATGGGCAAACAATTTTGCACCTTTGAAACTATCTCATCGCGGATGTTTTGCTTGAGTTCGGATATTGTCTTCGGTTTTTTAACTTAGAACTAGACTTTATAAATACGAAAAACGGCGGGAGTGAGATCCGGGCTTCCTCCTTAATATTATCTCCAACTGTTACGTACAAATTGTTGTTTTTATAAAACTGTTTTACACAAAAAAGTTCGTTGTTCACCAGTAAACGCTTCATTGCAAATAAAACTGCAGCATGAAGTAAAGTCAAATTTCCCACCACTCAAAAATAATTAATTTATTATTTTTCAAGATATTCAGTGTTGCTATGACATAGAGTATGATTTTGTTTGTAACTTAACTACTCGCGAGATTTTCTATAAAAACAAACAACAAGAATATTATAATCACAATCAACGTGCACAGAATGGAAGTTAATGGTTAGGGTACCGAAATACATTTCAGTGCTACTTTTCATTACAGTTATCACAACATTCGTATTCATCATGAATAAGTACATTTAATGTCTAAAATATTCAATTTTGTTCGCCGAGTCCGATGGTAGGCGTGTTGAAAAATGTTATTTCCTGCACATAATGGTGGGGAATTTATCCTGCCTGCGCATAAAATGAAACTGGTCTATTTTGATTTCTTTCCATAGAAAGAATTGTGCCTAATATGTCTCCGTATATTTTAAGTAAGAAATCAAAGATTCAAACTTTTGTTATAATGTTTTTTCTATGAAATTTCATATGAACATTCGGTACTGGGGTTTTTTTTAACCTAAACGGTTACGTGTAGATGTAATTTATTGACATTCTGGAACTGGCCACTTACAAGAAGAAAAAAATATATAATATAAGATTTTGAAGATGCGAATATTTTACTTTTTAGTTTTCGAGAGTGTCATTTTGTTTTTTTTCAATGTAGCGTTCTTGAGAAAACTGTGTGTTAGTGTATCAATTGTCGGAACATTTTCGCTCAATGATTTTTTACGACTTTCGCTATGGCCTTAGTCAACAAGAGAGTTGCCAGAGACTTCAGTTGGCATTTGGTGACGAAGCCCTATCTCGCAGCTCTGTGTATGCATGTGTCATATTAAATATAATATAAATATGTGTTATATTTTAAATAGATTATTTGATTAATTATTAGCATAGCTGGGCACCGTTAATCAAATAGTTAACTTCGTTAATCGCTAATCCGTTAATAAAAAAGTTAACTTCGTTAAACGTTGAAGCGTTACATTTCGGAAGATTTAAGGGAAGTTAACGTTAATCGTTAATCCGTTAACACGTGATAAAAATTGCATTACTTACATAGTACACTCGTTTTTCTACGTAGCCTTATGAGGCATAGTAAGCTAGAGCTTCAGTAGAAGGCTCAAAGTCATCCAAAGATTAATAGGAAAGGTTATGCGAGAGGAGTTTCACTCCCCCCTCGAGGGTGCTCGCCTTGTCGGGGCTGTGGGGCTTAGTAACCGTGGACTGGTCAACCACGGCGAAGCTAAGAGGTACCCAGGGCTGGCCTGTTTGGGCTGCCGCTGGCCCGAGGAGGGCGCTCCTAGCGGGCTTGCCTAAGCCCGCTTAGGATGAGTTGGGGAGGGACCGCAGAAGAAGAGTTATCTTCTGCGGCCGAGGTGGGATCGCAGGGGGTTGGTATAACGGTGTGCCACTCTCCCTACCCCCTGCAAACTTGGCGGGGCCGTTCCGCTGAAACGGCCTTGGTGGGACCGCAGAGGAAGAGGAATGCCGGTATTACGGTGCGCCGTTTTCGCAATCCTATGCGGCCGAGACGCGGTCAGTGGCGGAACCGCAGATCTGATTCGCCACCAGGTGTTGGATTTCCCGCACCCATGATCTCCTCGTAGTAGACTCAGGGGGGTCCGCTACTAAACAGGTGGAGATTGAGGAGGCAGGCGCGCCAAAACATCTGGCGTGCCTCACGTGGAGGGCCCCTGGGCATCCGCGAAGGAGCCGCTTGTGGGCGGCTGCCGCCGGCGGGGTCGCGGATGTGTGCGCCCGTTCCCGTAACTTCGCCACCAGGCGGCGAGGCGGCAAGTGGGTGGGCACCGTGGGTCTCATTTGTTCATACGGGAATCCCACAAAACCACTCGGGTCACCCCCTGCACCCGGGTGGTGTGCGTGAAGCATTTTCCCCACCTACAAAAAAAAGGGGACTTTTACTCCATGAGCGCATCACAAATGAGGCAGCTGAACCAAGGTAACTGATATAGCCTTCCGAATCGCTAACTTAAGTGACAGTAGGCGGGGCACATTGCTCGTAGAACCGATGGCCGTCGTACAACATATGTAAGTAAATTATACATTTTTAGATTCCTGAATAAAAATGCTATGTTTCGGGAATCTGCTAGATAATCGCAATCTGGACATTTAGTAACCAATGTTTCTGTTGTATGAAACATTTTAGGAATGTGTCAAACAGATAACTAGGTAGTGATTTTAATCATTTATATACATTAGGTGCAGTCACCGGCAAAATATCAGACACGCTCTAACGGCTCTTTATAGGAATAGAGTTATCATCAGATATTTTTGCGGCCTTTGTTCCATCATATATTGATGCCGGTGACTGTACATCCAATTGAATAACAAATGTTAATAATTAAGTCTCGCAAGTAAGGCACAATACTATTGCCACATAATATTGCGATTCTGTGAATCTACCACAGTCCATTCGCGTTAAGAATGCAGTAAATCATCAGTGCAACTGCAGGGTAAAGGTGTATTGCCGTGGTGTTAAAATTCCAAAAACAAAATATTTTGATAGAAATCTTAACACTCAATCTTTTTACTTAATCTATAAAAATATATTTTAGATTATAGAACTACTGGCGGTTAGTTTAAGACATACATTTCGTATTCAAATTTTACAGTGATCTTTGCGCGGTTGCTTGTCACACGCGCCGAGCTAAGATGTGAGAACGAGCACCCGAAACGCATTTAAATCAAATTAAAATGTGAATTTTATGTCACAGATTGACTCTTTGAAGTAGTAACAACTGCATTAAACTGGTACTAATTGCATGATCAAATCGTCTTAATATCCGCCGCTGGCAATCAATCAATTTGCGAGTTCTATTCATGTTTAACGAATCGGAATTTTGATGTTTCTTAAAATATAGCTATATAGTAAGCCAATAAATTATTTCTGAATATGCTTTTCCCCATTTTTCATTCAATTTTAATGCAGTCTTTTTTAAGAAACTGTTATACTCAGTACCAAGGGCTCCATTGCAGGATATGACTAGTGGAGTAAAGGACGCTCTCAAGTCTTCGGCTGCTCGGTCGTATTTCGAGTGTTTCTCTCGGCTATGTCTCTGTGCTGTAAGAGGAAGCGTCGGCATTTACTATGCGAACGTCAAAGAACGCTTTCCTTGCTTCCCACACACTGTTTAATAACAGGTCGGCTATAAGGGCCGGTTTAGTTGCATTACGGGTTCTGTCGTGCCAATTCCCCAGGCTAGTTCTGCCCAGTGTTTACAGTCATCTCTATGTTGATCGTGACCTTGTTTTACTAAGCCAACTTTTTTGCAGTTAAGTGCGTGGTTTAGGTCAAAATTACACTCTCCGCGGCCGTCACAGGTTTGAGGAAGGCTCGAAGGAGCATAACGAATAGCTAGAGCGTCTTTAAACTGGGCTGCTGTGAGGTCGGTATTATTGGCGGTAGTAGGGATGATAGACAGCCATTGTGAGGAATTCGTTTCAACGACTCTTTGAACACATCTTTTCATTTTATTTGGGAGTTTAGATATTATGTCTTTACTTGTTTCGATGTCTCTTATTTGTCTCGCTAGTTTTTCCTCTCTCATGGTAACCGCCGAATAGGTTTGGTGAGCTAGTAGGTCTAGGTTTTCAGCATTTTTGATAGTCTCAATTACCTAGTATTCTGTTTGATTTTACGGATGTCTTGTAGCAATCTAAATCACTGGTAGAGTGAATAATTCATGTTCTAGTGATGTTATTTCTCTGTCTAAAATAGATGGTGTCAACGTTGTCATAATGATTTTTTTAAGGTGTGAAATTCTTCGTCAGTTTTATCCATTTGGAATAACATCACTAGCTATATAGTTATTTATATTTACTATGGACGGGTACAATGTCTTGTCTACAATAAATGGTATCCCCTTGGATCGCATAATGGTTTTTAGACTAATGCAGTTTCGCATAATTGGTTTGGCATAATTATTTGTGGCATAATAGTACTTTCGCATAGTAATATTTTGGCCTACTGTTTTTCTGGCATACTACGCTATTAGCATAATTTTAGCTAGACTAATTTGTATGGGCCGAATATACATTAGGCATACTATTGCTTGGGCTAATAATTATTTGGTATATCTGTCACCATCCATAATTTCAGTTGTCTAAAATAACTAAATGAATGAAACTGGTCAAAATACTTAAAATTATATTATTAGTTTTTCAGCTCTTTTATAAGAAAATTAACCTGGCAGACGAAAGCGGGAGCAAAGCTCCCGCTTCCGTCTTCTAATCTATCCGCGATCCGAGTCGGTTTTGCCAAAAGAATATTTGATGCCCACCCTTTGAACAGGGGCTTAGTGGCAAAACCGACTCGGATCGCGGATAGGTTAGAAGACGGAAGCGGGAGCTTTGCTCCCGCTTTCGTCTTCGAGGTTATTTTTTTTATAAAAGAGCGAAAAACCTTTTATTAACACTTACTACTAATGACAATTAGGCAATTTACTACTAAGAAAACCATAGGCTAAAATCACTAAAATCTACACACATATTTTGAACGTAGGTTATTTAACGTTAGTTTTTTTTAATTTTAGACATTGTGATACGTACCCCTTTTAATAGGACAATAGCGTTATGCATTTTGATATGATGTCAATGGATTATTATGGGTATTCATGTTTATGCTTTTTGTTATTAGTTTTAATGAGGGTTATGCTTTCTGTATTTATGCTTTTTAATGTTATGCTTAAAAAAATATACGAAATGTGACTTATGCATATCTTATTTTCGGCGTAAAGTAATTATGCGTAACCATATTAGTATTAATGATTTTATGCCTCTCAATAGTAAACCACAATAAATACATACATACATAAGAGTACACAGAAACCAATTGAATCATATATTTTTTTCCCTAGTTTTTCAGCAATCGACTCCACAGTCATAATCTGATGTGTTCTTTCTCAATACAGGTTGGAGTCGGTTGACAGTCTCCGAGCTATCCAGGAGTTGTTGTGCTAGATCATTAATATGCATTTGCAGTCGGTTCTTGTATATTGTGTTTGCGTTGTTAAGTGCTTGTTTGACAGTTTCCATCTCAAGGTGTTCATGTATTTCGCTGTTTCTGGTAAACCAAGCGGCTTGCGATATGGTTCTCAAGGCTATGTTTTCTCTTCCTTTTATTCTTCTCTTCTTTGTAAAATTTCTATATTTGAGTTACTAGCTGAACCTGCTTTAAAATTATTTGAAAACTATTTTACGAACAGAAAACAGACGACTATCATTGATACTTATAATAAAAATACCAAAACTATTGAACAAGTACGATCTTATTTTAAAAGTATAAAACTCGGAGTACCTCAAGGTAGTATCCTAGGCCCTCTTTTATTTTTAATCTATGTCAACGAATTACCAAATGTTATGGATGAATTATGCGTAATGTTTGCCGACGATGCAACCATTTTATTTTCCGGTGAAACATTAGATGTTGATTTTCAAAAAAATATAAATAACACTGTAAAAACACAAGTGTAAACTTTGTTAATATTTTGTATTAGATACTATTACAGGCTTAGACCTATTATAATTTAAACTGGATAGCGTATTTCGATTTAGTGAATATTTTAATAGATTTTATAAATTTTGTTACATAACTACCTACCTATTGTGTGTACTACTGTAATTTATAATCTATTTTGTGTAATATGCTTAGAGTGTTAAGCACCTTGTGGTGCTTACCTACCGATATAAACGTTTTGTAAAATTAGTTAAGTTTCTCATAAGTGAAATGTATAATTTCTTAGAGAAAATAAAGTTCTTTAAACCTAAAAACTGTCGTCAGCTGGTTAAAATCATTAAACTTAACGGTGAATTTTACAAAAACTAAGCTTATGCAATTTTGTAACCACAAACAAATTCCAGCAAAATTAAATGTTATGGAATCTGGTATTTCAATTGAAGAAATAGAAACAATTAGTTTCTTAGGTATAATAATAGATCCTCATTTAACCTGGAAACACCACATACAAAAAATTAACAACAAAATTTCAAGTCAATGTTACGCACTATCTATATTAGCCGATACGTGTTCCCAAGAAGCCGTTATTACTGCGTACTATGCTAACTTATACTCCTTATTGACTTATGGTGTAATATACTGGGGTAACTCGACAGACGTACTTTGTTTTGCAAAAAAGGTGCTTGAGAATTATCTTTCGCATGAACAACAGGCAATCACTACGAAATATTTTTAAAGGGCAAGGTTTTCTAACATTAACTATCATTTATATTTATGAGCTCTGTAATTTTGTAAAAAGTAACAAAGATTACTTTACAACACTAGCCTCCCAACGCAATAATATACGTAGTCAATATAGGTACAATTTAACATTGCCTTTGGTAAAAAATAAAACTTACGATAAAGCACATTTATTAGTGCCATTCGAGTTTTTAATCAGCTTCCTAACGAAATAAAAATGTTGGATGACGTAAAATTTTAACGTAATCTAAAAACATGGTTAAATAAGAATGGTTTCTATTAATTAAAAGAATTTTTTGAATTTTCATCTTAAAGAAAAAGATTGTGTTATATATTCGTTTTGTTTTCCTTAGTTTTAAATTAATATTGTACACCCGAAATGGGTAACCGTTGGGACCTAACACTTGTATAAAATACCATCTACATATGTAACACGGTTAAACAATAACGTTTTTTCTATTTCTATTTCCCCATAGTTCAATACCATATGTCATATGGGCTTTATATCAAACAAAGCCAACTATCGACCTATTTCGCTGGCAACAATTGTAGCCAGGGTATTCGATGGCCTGCTTAACTTACAGTTGGATAGGTATATGAAACTAAATGACGCGCAGTTCGGTTTTCGCGCCGGATTATCTACCGAAAGTGCAATTGTTTGTTTGAAGCAGGCCGTTGAATACTACACCCGCAGGAAGACGCCTATATATGCGTGCTTTTTAGATCTTTCCAAAGCCTTCGATCTTGTAAATTACGACCTACTTTGGAAAAAACTAGACGAAGTGCAATTTCCTAAGGAACTCACACGCATATTTAGGTGTTGGTACGCGAGCCAGCGAAATAGTGTTCGTTGGGGTAACGAGCTGTCGGACGAATATGGCTTGGAGTGCGGGGTCAGGCAGGGGGGGCTTACCTCTCCCAAGCTCTTCAATCTATACATGGATGCCCTTATCGGTGGGCTTAGCAGTATGCATGTTGGTTGTCACATAGACAGGGTTTGTTTTAATAACATAAGCTATGCTGATGACATGGTACTGCTGAGCCCCTCGGTTGGTGGTATGCGTGTACTGATTGAGAAATGCGAATCCTATGCTCTAAGTCACGGCCTGAAGTACAATGTGCTCAAGAGCGAGTACATGGTATTTAAGGCGGGGAACAAGTGCCCATCTCATGTCCCACCCATTCGTTTGAATGGCGAGCTACTTAAAAGGGTTTATTCATTTAAATATCTTGGGCACTTGGTCACCGATGATCTGCGTGACGATGCGGATATCGAACGCGAGCGTAGGGCATTGGCCGTCAGGGCCAACATGATAGCCCGGAGGTTCAGCAGGTGTACAGCGCAAGTTAAAGTAACACTCTTTCGAGCGTACTGTACTTCGCTGTACGCCTGCAGCCTGTGGACGAGGTACACGCAGCGTGCTATTAATGCCATGCGTGTACAATATAACGACGCCTTCAGGGTATTGTTGCGGCTGCCGCGATACTGTAGCGCGTCGGGCATGTTCGCCGACGCGCATGTGGATGGATTCCACGCCACGCTGCGCAAGCGCTGCGCCGCGACGCTCCGCAGAGTGCGCACCAGCCGCCACGGTCTCCTGGCTGTCGTGGCAGAGAGATGGGACAGCGCCCTAATGAGGCACTGGACCTCTCAGCACTTAAGTTTAGGTACTAACATAGTTATTTAAGTTTATTGTAATACTAACATCTATGGATTATTTTGTCCGAAATAAATGCTTTTTTTTTTTTTTTTTTTTTTTTTTTTTTTTTATTTTTTTTTTATAGTTACTTTACCTATATACTAAGAGCTTTTTATGCAGAGAGTGAGAGAGAGAGTGGCGCTTTACGCCCGATAAGCCATGACATGACAGTTTGTAAAGCCTCATGTTTGCCTCCGTTCTTTTTGCTCTTATATGACTGGCCCACGTTAATCGTCTGTCCAAAGACATGCCAAGGTATTTCACTCAGTATGGTTTGAATCATAACCGGATTTATATGTTGTCGAATAAACTCGTTCTACACTTATGGCTTGGCACACGTGGAAGTGAGCGTGCGAACCACATTGATATTAAATTGAAATGCAAAACGATCGTCACAGCTTAGTCTTCTGTAAATATTACCTAATGCCCGGGCCGTAGAGGCTACGCTTCGTAGTACGGCTACCGGCTACGCCGTAGAATGTTTACTTTCCCGATTGGCAATTTTCGACGGCAGTTTTAAACTGTTGCCTTTTAATAAAGCTAAACTCAATGTACACGTATCATTGTGTACACGACTTTGATAAAATTTTGTTTTTGACGAGATTTAATTATTATGAAGGCAGTAATCCCGTAGCCCCGCGGTGGCCCCGGCCGCGGTCAGCCCCAGGAAAACTTTAATTTTACTACATTTGTTACCCGGTCCCTGAATTAATTTCATGTTACCTCCGGAACTTAATTAGTCAACGTGAAATATTCTACACGCGTTCCTCGCTTTCGTTTGTAATAAAAAGAATGGAATATGTACAGCGTTATAACATTAAAATCCATTAGGGATTTTATTGCAATAATAAGGTCTACTTCACGAAAATACACTGAAATAACAAAAAAACACTTTTTAGTGCTTCTTTTTTGCTGAAACCGTAATGAAGAAGGTTATTAAATCACTTTATAGTGACATCTCATATTTTTGGTTAAAAGCTTAAATATATCATCATCAACATCATCATCATATCAGCCCACAAAGACGTCCACTGCTGGACATTGGCCTCACCCAAAGAGCGCCATAATAATCAAAACCATCCTGGCCATGATGGCCTAAATATGTATTCCATATTCAATTGGGAAGTAAGACCGTCCATGTTTGTCACTAAAGAAGATAGGAATCATGTCTTTATTCATTTAAATCACTACTACCTATTCGGTTCACTGAGGGTTAGTTCTGACCTATGAATAGGTATTAATTTGGTAACGTTGCAGAGCTCGCACTAAATATGCATACCCTGAAATCCTAACAACGAACACTGCAATTGACAGTTGCAGCTATGTTTGCAGGGTCCTTGGCGATACACAGCTATTGTTAAATTCTCGTACGCATTCAGAATATAAATCAGTATATAAATATTTTTAGTTATTATTATTATTGGGAGCCTCTAGTATCTCGCTGCTGGGCAAAGGCTTCCCCCCGTCGTATTCTCGATCCTGAGCTTCTTGTGGCCAATCCTTTGAGAACGAGTCAAGCTCGTTTCCGCGTTTCCGTTTCGAGCTACCTGCCGCGTTTCCGTTTCGAGCTATCGGGTGGCTTGTCAGTGGCGGCCTTGGTCCACAAATCACTCGGAATGCGGCAGACATGCCCAGTCCACTCCCACTTCAACTTGGCCGCTTACCGAGCTACGTCGACCATTTGAGTCTTAGAGCGCAGCGTGGTGTTCCGGATACGATCCATTAATTTGACACCTTATATGCTGCGCTACATGGCTCGCTAGCAAACCCCGAGTTTGGACTTATGAAATGCTGTCAACGACCAAGTCTGTGCACCGTAAATGAGAATTGAAAAAATGCACATGTCCATGAGCCTACGTTAAAGTGATAGTGGCAGGTCTCCTTTCATGAGGTTTTTCATGGACCAATAGCTCCTCCAGGTGTTTTCGGTCCATCTTTCGACCTCTTTTTCCTGTCGCGCCTGGAACTAATTGGCTCAAATAAAGGTATTCAGGGACATATCATTATATCAGCCGAAAGACGTCCACGGCTGGACATAGGCCTCCCCCAAAGAGTGGCACAATGACCGCTCCTGCGCCACCCGCATCCAGCGGACTCCCGCGAACTTTACCAGGTCATAAGTCTACCTAGTGGGAGCCTACCCACGCTGCGCCTTCCGGTACGTGGTCACCACTCAAGAACCTTTTCGCCCTGACGGGCATTGGTTCTACGTGCAATGTGCCCCACCCACTGCCACTTAAGTTCAGCGATTCAGAGGGTTTAACGGTTACCTTGGTTCTGCTGCAGATAGCCTCATTTCTGATGCGATCGCGCAGAGAAACTCCCAGCGCTCTCTATTGCTCTTCGGGTGACTTTGAGCCTTCTTATGGGGCCCATAGTAAGCGACCACGTTTCCGTGCCATACGACATCACTGACAACACACACTGGTCAAAGACTCTCGTCTTCTCGTCGTCTTGACATATGCAATGTGTTCTCCGTTTTGTCGACCCTAAGTTGTGTGCTAGTTTTTAGCCTTAAATATATTTGTGTTGACCTCCTCTTGGAGCTGAGTAAAGGATGACTCACGCTAGAACGGGCCGTGTCCGGCCCGGGCCGTTTTCTAAGAAAAACGACGGCGTTTTTGCGCGACCGAGCCATACCCAAGCCCGGCCGAGCCGTGCCGACACCGAGCCGCTTCCGAGCCTCGGCCTAGCCTCGGCCGGGCTTGGGTATGGCTGTGCCGCGCAAAAACGCCGTCGTTTTTCTTAGAAAACGGCCCGGGCCGGACACGGCCCGTTCTAGCGTGAGTCATCCTTAAGCCAACTTTTTGTTCGAAACATGTCAATTATTTCTGCCGTCGAACTGACGCCAAAAGGGAGTATTTAACTGTTTTAATATACAAATTTCAAATTAAAGGGAACATAATTAATTAATAATTAATTGCCCCGACCTGAGCCTTCTGGTACACCGGGCCATTTATATATATCCGAGGGGTAGTTGTATCCGAGAAACTATGTTAATTTTACTTTCTGATACTGCTAGGTACCTAGTTTTTGGTCGAACTATTTAATAATGTAGTTTACGCTCTAGTTTTATGTTCCTGTCATCGACTGGCATCATCACAACCAAAGTTTTTTACAAAATACTAAGCTATGCTATAATTTATGCTGTATCTTGTAATCTACAATCTACTTAAAAAATCTACAAGATACTTAATCTGTTCAGTTTTATTCCATTTTACTGTAAATTTCCTATAATCACAAAGAAAAAGTAAGCAAAACCAAAATAAAACAATATTTACTCTCTGTCAATGTGTGTACCTACAGTCAGCATCAAAAGTAGCTACGCAATCGAAGACGTCAAAAGTTCTTATTCCCTTTTAATCAAAATCAAAGTAAAATCAAAATAATTTTATTTCAAATAGACTTAAAGAGTGCTTGAGAAACGTCACAAAAGAAAGTTAAAGTTGACTAAATACTTACACGGAAAAGATTACGATAAGATACAAAAAAGTCAATCATAAGTATCAAAAAAATATACATGATAAAATATAACGGCTGTCAGTCCACACAAAATTAGAACCAAAAACAGTTCACATCAAAAAGAACAAGGTCAAATAAATAAAACTAGCTACCCGCGCGGCTCCGTGAGCTCCGCGTTGCAAAGAATCTAGGCGGAGCGACTGTATAAAATATAGCACATACTTAATCCTGTAGGGCCATTCTACATATCCCTTATATTTCCCCGGAGATCCCTTATAGGGATAAGTTCGCCTTTGTATACGTACTTTACTTAATCTTACATATCATGTTTATGTTTTTACCTGTTTTGTGTACAATAAAGTGCTTACATACAAACATACATATAACCTACCTACTGAACAAAGGGTTTTTAGAATAGGATGGGTCTGGATGGATTTCTGAGATTACCCCCAACATACAAACTTACATTTCACAGACATTACACCTGTTAATTATTAGTATCGGCACAGGCTATTTATAGGTAGGTACCGCTAAATAGTTTAATATCTACTAATTTATGTTTTCCAGTATTAAGTCATATCGTTTTGACAAATAACAATTTAGTCCCTGGGCGACCGAGCTCTGCTCGGATGAAAATGGAGAAAATACGGAGGAAACGAATTTTCCCGGACATGAGACCTATCTAGATCGATATCTCGCCCCCATAAATCCCTGTATTCCAAATTTAATCGAAATCGTTAGAGCCGTTTCCGGGAACGTGATTGCAAATATATATATGTACAAATATTGCTCGTTTAATTACAAAAAATTGATATAACCAACCTCCTACCTGTAATCAAAATATAATTATCTGAACCTGAAATAATTTGGATGGTATTCAAGTCAGGTCAACAAAGTCGCCAAAAGAAAATGTTGTATTCAAGTTTCGTTTTCTACATCTTTCTTTATACTGGAAATTAGGCGGAGCTTATCGGCGCCTACGGCATTGTACTAAGTAAGGTTAAAAAAGCCGTCTATGGGGTCCACGACAATTAATGGATTTAATTAAACCTCATTCTTCTCCCAACATCTCGAATATGGGAAAATAAGTTTGTATATAAACTTTCTGAAGTAAAAAAGAACATGGCAAGTAATACTGACGTCTCTGTCAATAAAAAAAAACCACATTTGACACAATACGTCTGTCAATTTATGTAAATAAACAATATTTACAAAAGGCCGTTTACTTTCTATTTTTCTTACTTTTCTTAGTGTTGTATCCATATGTGGCCGACTCAACATTTATAATTTCTCATGCTGAAGAACGTAGTACAGGTTTGAGTTTAATTCTTGTTTATTATTTTACATTGTCATCTCGAGTCAAAACAGAAGTTACGCCACGTGATGTCACGCAGCCAAAGTCACGTGGTCAGCGCACAGCAGTTTCTTTAAATTTATATTTTAGTAACTTACCGATAAAAAATGAAAATGACGAATCCAGTGACATATCATTTATCAAAATCGGACCATAACTGTAGATCTGATGGCATGTACAAAAATCGGGCTCGCGTAATAATAATATAGATGTCACTTAAAAATTATAAAAATTAAAAACCAGAAAAAAATGAATTTCACTGAGCAATGACTTATTGGCTTAAAAGAAGTTATTGTATTCTACAAATTCCTTAACACTATAATAGGCCTTACATACTAAGCGGTCTTTTACAATTTTAATAAAAACTTTTGACGTCTTCGTAACTTTTTATGCTGACTGTACCACCTAACATAAACGTTAGAACTAAGAGCCAGCCCAGGGAGAGCAACGATCGAGGCTAGTTATGAATTTTAGAACCCTAGTGCCTGAGCTATGTTGAAACGTTACTGGCCGGCTCAAAATTCTGCCTTGAAATTCCGTCAATTATTTATCAGAATGTAGTAGAGTCAGCGGTGTGTGTGTGGATAGGTTCATCAGGATGTTGAATTTGAATTTTAACCTACATCATTCTTTAGTCTGAGTATAGAGAGAAATAGGCAAGTCTATTTATACAGTAGGCTTTTAACCCATAATTTATTTGCAAGCAGATAAACATTTTTATTTGACTTTATATGAATTTTATTATTAAAGCTTCGTCACGCAGAACCTATGTGGGTTAGAACGGTAACACATGTCATAATTATAATTTGTCTAAAGTATTTATGTAAGTAAAACAACAATTGTAATGAGGGACACAAAGGTTTCGATTTCAATCATAAAATAATATTTACCCGTTTTGAGTGCTGAGTATGTTTAGTATTGTCTTATACATATCTTCATTATTGTAGTTTTAGGTTTTTAATTTTGTTTTCCAATATTCGAATAAGTCACATAATTTGCTTGATGGCTCACATGATTCCGCAAATAGGCCGCAAGAATATAGATTTGACTTTTCATCTACTGTAACCTAAAATCGAATAAACACTGTGAAACAGTAAAATGCTCCTGAGTACATTACGGTCCAATACTTTAACGACGACCACAAAAATATGAATTCACCCGAGATATGTTATTTGAAATTCAAATGGATGAATACGTGCGAAATTACGGAAACATCGTTATCAGAGCCGCGGGACAGTTCATACGAATGAGTAGTTTACCCAGCGGACGGATTGGCCGACAGATTGACAGCGGTGTGTGTGTATGGATGAAAGTCACAATTAAGTTTTATTTTACTTGAGCTATATGGGTAAAAGCCGATCTAAAGTAAATGCTTCTTTTCTTCAATTGCCATCTCCTAACCGTCAGCGCCAACCATTGCCATTTCACTTCTTCTCTTAGCCATTCTTAATGTAGTGGTTCTTTATGTTAGTCCATTTCTTAATGTTATCGAGGAAGTTGATCCTCTTCTTCGTCTTTCGCTCTTCCAGTATGCTATCCTTTTTATTTCTATATAAATAACCGAAATACAATATCTTCCTCCTTTTTACAGCAACCAGTAACTCTATCGTTTTCCTCATTCTCCTCGGTAAGTACTTCCACATTTTACCCTGAGAACTTTACGGTTTCGCTCTATGAAAACACAACAATATATCGATATCAGCCATATTTTTACACCAAAAAATAGGTTGGGTAATTTGACTAAATATTCATTAATAATCCACCTAAATTTAATACCGCAACGGTAAAAAATAATGAAAAGTAATCTTTATAAATTCCGTAAAATCAGGCGAAAATGGTATAAACTTTCTTTACTTTATAATTGACTACTTCTATACCTATACGTTCTTTGGGATACGCGCATAATCCACTTATTTTTGTTAATGCCTAAGCCTAAGTTGGTAGTGACCCTGCCTACGAAGCAAGAGGTCCTAGGTTCGAATCCCGGTAAGGGCATTTATTTGTGTGATGAGCACGAATATTTGTTCCTGAGTCATGGATGTTTTCTATGTAGTTAAGTATTTATTTCTCTATATAAGTATCTATATCGTCGTCTAGTACCCATAGTACAAGCTTTGCTTAGTTTGGGACTAGGTTGATTTGTGTAAGATTGTCCGCAAATATTTATTTATTTATTTATAATGAATAAACCATTCTATAGGCCATATTAAATTCAATATTATCTCAAGGTCGTAAATATTTAATTAAAATACTGTTATTTCCTGATGCATACATTTTTGGATTCAGGTAGTAAGTCTCCAAATTTGTGTACTCAAACATGTTTTCATTATAAAAATACTGATAGCATTTTTGCTTGCGGGTTAAAAAAAATCCTAACTTCCGGTCCATAGAATTATTGACTTCTGTAGTAAAAGTTTTTTAAAATAACATATAAAAGCCGTATACAAATAATTAGCCTGATAATTAATTACTTCCAAAAAAACCGTAATTTTCTTAGGGTATTTGTAATTTTATAGGTCCAAGAGATTGGAAATTGATTAATTTACTCTTACTTACAAATAATGATTACTTCCTTATATTCAATTTTGTATAATATTTACAAACTGGGCTTATTCTTTTTTTTTAATATCGATCAAATGTGACTTGCGAAGGTATCGCGATAAAGTATATAATATTTGTCTCTCTCGCGCTTTGGGCCTACGCTAGCTGACGTGGGTGCAGCTCATACTATTTATCAATAGGCGTTCAGCCGGTCCGTGCAAAACGCGTCAGCTAGCGTAGTAAGCTACTTTTGAGAAATAACTTTATCCACAGTTTATTGATTTAAACTATCAGGATTCTCCGGAGTGTCTTAATAGCGTATAATTAACTTGTTTTATTTACCTCTGAGGTTTTCCGATGTTTCGGATGTGTTACAACATCCTTGCTTGGGGGGTATGCCATTTGTCACAGGTCAAGTGAGGTTAAAAATATTTTTTTTTATCGAATTACCTTTCTTTAAAAAAAAAACTGGTAAGTTCTATCAAATTCAAGTTACTATGCAAGGGAGCAAAGCATTTTTGAGGAAATCATATGCGAATTAAAGAATTTCTCTCGATATGTGTATGCAAATAGAATTTCACAATAAGCTAATTACGTCGCTGCACGGTAACAATCATAGGCCGCAATAATAGTACCCAGAATAGATAATGTTTATTCATCGATAGGTAAATAAACTTCGCTTATAATTATAATAACGGCGAATAATTTTGATAAGCTTGGAACATACCGTTGGGAAAAGCACAGCAGAATGTTTTGTTTTCATTGTCTGACGCCAATTTTATATAGTTATAAATATAATATTAGGAGCCAAACGTTCTTATTTTTATCGGTCAAAAGTGAGAAAATGGACGGCTGAAATCTATAACTTAAAACGTACCTAGTTATTTCCTCGTCTTATGCTCGTCGCTGAATGAATTTTACTAATTCGTTAGGCTTCTAATATACACACTTATATATGTACTCTCGTTCATAAATTCTTTCCTACCCTAAAATACAATGTAGGTACTAAATATTCGTTTATCGCTGCTAGTATGAAATTTCTCGCATCGATACCCCACTTCTCACCGCCGCCGGATCAGCAACTTAACACTCACTGAGACGCAATTCTTCCATAAACAGGCTTAAAACGTCTTGTTTTATTAAATTACCTTACATACCTACCCTTAAATAATTATTAAACAAAATGATTTTAATTCAAGTAAAAAAAATAGACAATTTTCGCAGGCCATTGATTGTTAATTAATGGCAATATTATTTATGTTACGATGAACGCTATAATGTATAATGAAGGATTTACTGGATTATACAAAATACTTAGGCACTCTTTCAAGTGGTCACGAAAACATGAAATTGTTCGCATCTTGAGAGAAGTTCTCAAAGAGACTAAACACTTCCTTTTCTTTCACAGTCGGTTTCTCAAATTGGGTCGGTCGTGGCAAACAGGCTAGAGTTGAGCTCATTTTGTAGGCGTTTGACATTTTCATTGGCTTGTTTGAGCGTAAGCTTTGAGTCTGAGAGCGTATACTGATGTTAGAATGTTGCCGAAGATATGTACCTATGCATGTTTAGCCCGATAACATAAAACCCACCAAAAATATTACATGTAAAGTGACTGCCAAGACTCGCCAGCTCATATAGCTTTCAGCGTTAAAAATATTTCCTACTCCACACGGCGTAACCTACCACTACCAGCCGCCACGCTCTAAAAATTTTACATCTTGGCTATAAAGAATAGCTTTGTTGGGCACATCCCAGTCGCCGCATAGACTCTCTCGCTGAATGAATTTATAAGCGATATTAATAAGCGACGGGTCTATACTTTTTAGCCAAGACAAAGAATTTTTAGAGCGTGGCTGGTAGTGGTAGGTTACGCCGTGTGGAGTAGGAAGCGTAGCGCTCCTTATGATCTGATATCTTTTTAACGCTGAAAGCTATATGAGCTAGCGAGTCTTGGCAGTCACTTTACATGTAATGTTTTTGGTGGGATCTCATTCCTTTTTGTAAGGTAATTTCTTAAGAAGTGTATAGGAAAGCCCATACAAACTTCCATCTCCTAATTTAAAGGGTAGGGGGGTGATTTACTAAAATTCCTGAAATACTTATTTTATTTTTTACAATAAGGAGTCCCTATTTAAATTTTCAGACCTCTAGCATCAAAATTTGCGGGAGTCTCATACAAAATTGCATCCCCTAGTTTGAGGGGTTGGGGGGTAAAAGTTAATTTTTTTTTAATTGTTTTGTTGATTGTGTACTAAAACTAGCTTAGATACCAAATTTCAGCTTTCTAGGCCTTCAGGAAGTATCCTAGAGGTTTTGATGATCAACGTGAGTGAGTCAGTGACGAAATCGGCGTTTTTTAGATATCAATAGAATCTAAAGTATAAGAGCTATGCAATTGAAACTTTATATGTTTAATAAGTTTACTATTGACATCATATCTCGAGAATTTTGTATATCTGGTATAATCCAAACACAAGTTATGAGGGTTCAAAAAAACGACGAAGCGCTTCGAGAAAAGATATGTAGTGCCTGCCCTTGCGCTTCGCTTGGCTCGTCTTGGCGGGGGCACTACCGTGCCCCCAGATACGGTACGCAAGCATTACTATTGACATCATATCCCGAGAATTTTGTATATCTGGTATAATCCAAACACAAGTTATGAGGGTTCGAAAAAACGAGGAAGCGCTTCGTGAAAAGATAGGTAGTGCCTGCCCTTGCGCTTCGCTTGGCTCGTCTCAGATACGGTACGCAAGAATAAACATATGTACATCTGAAGTGATGTATATATCTGACAGTCCACAGTGCTTGGATGTCTCCGTACGGGGTAACGGTTAATAGGCTTGTTGCGTGGTGTTAAAACTGATAACATCGTGTTGCTAAATGGATAGTTAACCGTGAAATTATTGTAATAAAGTATAAATTACAAAATATAATTCAAATCATAAAAAGATATGAACCTTGTAAGTTAAGATTTTTTTATTTTTATTTATTATCCAAGAGTAAATTTGAAGGTACCAATAGAATCCTTACGCTTTTATAGAAACAAATTTGTATTAAACGCAGTATTTCGCGACCGAAAAAGCAATTTATTTCTATTTTCCATGCAACGGTTAGTACAAATTGCATGGTGTGACTTCATACTTTAAAGCGAATCAGTATGAAGCGTTTCGGCTGCTGTCAGCGAGGTCCGTCTTTAACTCGATTTTTTTGGGTATTAATGTCCTTTAAATGTAGTTGCTTCCATACAAACATTTGTTCATGTACAAAAACTGGTTCGAATGGCATCGTAAAGAAATTTAAGGTCACAAGCCCATTGTCGTTGTAAAAGTCACATGCCACGAAGCATTAAAGTCTTGTGGTTACATTTTTAATTTAGATGTGTGTTATTTACTTCTATTTCAACGTATATTATTTTATTATATATTAAATATAATAAAATAATATGCGTTGAAATATCTTGGCATTTGTTTATTATATTTATTTGTTTACGAAACGCTTTTAGCTAGTATAAGTTGTGAAATCCCATGAGCGGGAAAAACGACTAAAATTGAGAGCGAACCCAAAACATTGCCACGATATATATGTACGTGTTTTGGATCCCTTTACCGAATATTCAGCTTATTTAGCGTCTAAGTTTGTGGTGGAAAGATTCGTCGAAATTCTTCATCATCAATCATTGTAATAGGGACATGCGGCGCATTAGTCCTCGGTTTATTACTTATCAATGATCATTAGGTGTCTAATAAGTAAATACAGTGAAATTATTTTCAGGTAAGAAACATCACATTTCTAGAAAAAGGATTGGTCTTTTGTACGTCAATATGGATGCAATATAAAAAAATACCTTCCACAGTGATTTTCGGCAACATGAAAGTCTAAATAGAACGTCAGCTGAGCACTGCGCATTTTTTAACACCGCCTATATCTATACCTAGGTATTTTATTGTATTCGAACCTATAAAGAGCAGTCATAAAGAGACGGTCCTCTCTGGCCGGATCAGCCTGTGGTTGTTAAATTCACATTCTCCTCGTATCGGCAACCTTTCAATGAATACAAATGCTAGCCTTCCTTTTATAGCTTTAGTGGGGATGATTTCATGTAATAATTTCGGTTGTTTTAATCCATACTAATATTGTGAATGGGAAAGTAACTCGTGTCAAACTGCTTGTTATGTTTTTTACGCTTGAACGGTAGAACCTATTTAGATCCCAGCTCCAAAGCACCGACTGAAGATGCAACCAGGATCCGCACACAGATAAAAAATCATTTAAAGATTATACTTGCGAAAATAACCCTTGGAGATGCAACTGTCAGTATAATCGTAGTTATAATGCTTGCAATCTTTTCGGGGTTAAACTGCCGAACCACTTTACATTTTCAATAAATTTGGTATGAAGATACTTGCCGTTGATTTTGTGAACTGCGGAGAAGGATAATAGATTTTATTCATCCCATATAGGTGGTGAAAGGAGGAAGGAAGTTTGTATAGGTACGAATGCGACAAAGCGACAAGCGGGAGCATGCTTGTGATAAGTGAGTTATTTTGAAGCATCCTATTAAATTCGCAGAATTCCAAACTTAAACATACGTCAGTAAGTTACGGTATATGATATAAGTCAAGGAATTGCTAGGGTACCCTAGTGGCTCAAGCACGCGGCTTTCAAGCGAAGGTCGTGGGTTCGAACTGCTGCTCGATCACCATCAAATACAACTGTACACTTAACTTAAGGGTGTTCAAAAATATCTGAGTACGTTAATATCTTTTCAACACACCTGCTCGTAAAGTAGGTCTTATTACAGCGTATTTACACTGATAATGCAGAATATTACCCATGCCGTGCCTTTTACATTACATTATCGCACTAGTGCCTTTTCATTACATATTATTTTAAATATTAGCAAAATAATGCAGAATATTACCCATGCCGTGACTTTTACATTACATTATCGCACTAGTGCCTTTTCATTACATATCTTTTAACATTTTAATTTTTTATTATTTTTTTTTTCCTCGCAAATGTGTTGAAAAACGTCGTATGAAACACGTGAGCATTGGTCATTACACTTCTCGTCTCCATTAAGCCTTCGCCTTCGGCTCAGGCTTAAAAACCGACTCGAGTGTAATGACCAACTTAGCACACTTGTATCATAATGTACTATTTCAACACACTATTTACACTGATAATGCAGAATATTACCCATGCCGTGCCTTTTACATTACATTATCGCACTAGTGCCTTTTAATTACATATCTTTTTAAATATTAGCAACATAATGCAGAATATTACCCATGCCGTGACTTTTACATTACATTATCGCACTAGTGTCTTTTCATTACATATCTTTTAACATTTTCATTTTTATTTTTTTTTCCTCGCAAATGTGTTGAAAAACGTCGTATGAAACACGTGAGCATTGGTCATTACACTCGAGTCGGTTTTTAAGCCTGAGCCGAAGGCGAAGGCTTAAAAACCGACTCGAGTGTAATGACCAACTTAGCACACTTGTATCATAATGTACTATGACAATACAGTCATGTAAGTATACCCTATGCTATTATGGTATTATGACCATTTGATGAAATCGCAATAATATACTTACATTACTACTCGAGGCAGTGTGATAATTTTCACAAGATTATAGCAGTAGTCGATCTTACAGGAAATGAAACACGCGAGTAAACAAAGTTTTACTGTGAACATAAAATTCCGACGAAGAATTGAAGTTACGCTTGCAACTAAGAAGTGTTACGGGATTTAGGGAAGTTTTTTATCAGGACGAGGGGTGGCACCTCACGGCGTCGAGCCTATAAAACTCTACTGTATTTTGGCTTTAACTTTCAGTAACTATTGAGCGTTGTGAACACAATCTGATCAAAAGAACTTAGTTTCTCTAACTTACGAGAATATTCCTTTGCTATTCCGCTAAAAAACGTGCAGGTCTATTAAGTAGCTATGATGAGATACAGTGCTATTTGCGTATTTTTGCATGTTTGCACGTGCGTGGGTGTATTAACCGCATGCAAATATACGCAAATACATGTCATCATTGCTACTTAATAGATCTGCACGGGGGTCGAGCGCCGGCCCGCGCAGTTGCAGTAAAGCATTGAAACTATGTACACTTCAATTTACAATTCGGGCAGCGCGGCCGCGGGTCGGGCGCGGCGCGGATCGGGCGCGGTGCGGGTCGTTTTCAATAATTTTACATGTTGTAATATTGAAAAAAATTAAAATAAACTAAATGTGAATATTTTCAAAATTGCTTTCACGGGATTAGGTATCATTTGAGGTATGTTTTACAAAAAAAATCTACCGTATATTATTTATTAACTTGATATGTTTTGATTTTTATTTTTTTTTATTTAAAACAAATGACTGAAATGTAATGATTTTATATATTTTTAGAATCGGCTCAGAAAGCCCTTTCATGTGTTGATATCACATGAAAGGGCTTTCTGAGCCGATTCTAAAAATATATAAACACATTACATTTCAGTCATTTGTTTTAAATAAAAAAAAATGACAGGTTCAACAACAATTTTTTTTTATCCTTGTTTTTTGAGAGCGGCTGAGGACTGGGGAGTTTTGACTTGTTCTTAATTATCAAAAACAGTGTCAGTAGGTATACCAAATTTCAGCCAGTTATGAAGGATTTTATGTATTTGGTCAATTTTACATAATCTAATTTTGATGTGAAAAGTTTTGACATCAAAATAATTAATGTTTGATTCTTATATGTATATACCTGGTCATAACATTTCTGTGGCTTGATATCTCGGTTGCAAATAGGCAATGGCTGAGATGCGAATGCACGGGTGTGCTGTTTGTGTTTTTTTTTTAATTTTGATAAAATCTGGTTTTTTTTTTATTTATAATCGAAAGCACTTTCGAACCTAATAGTAGAAAATGTTACATACAATTTTTGGATTGTCGTTCCGTTACCTTCATACGAGCTTAGTAGGTATGCAAACGGTAACGGAATGGAATAAAAAATCTTGGGACACTTTTTTTCTCCTAATAACATTCGAAACTGCTTTCGATTCTGAGTTAGAAAAAACCCGATTTTATCAAAATTAAAAAAGAATCGAGTGTACAACTTTCCGTAAAATGGCCCAGTTAATTTTTTTAAAGCGTTCAGCTCAATTGACATGAGAGACTTCACTCTGTTCTCATTTGATTATATAAATGCTGACCCTCAGAAACTTTTTACATCTCGAAGAATTATGAATTGTTAATTTTCCTCTTATTTTTATAACATGTTAAAATATTGTTAACGATAATGTAGTTTATTTACTTGTGAATGATGTATGCCTACTTAATTGAGGATCAACAATAGATATACATATTGACTTGTAAAAATGCCCTTGTGGCCTATTTGCAGTATAAATATTTGAATTTTGATAAGCCATTTTGCGGGTAAGCTTATAGTTTATTTCTGTGTACCCGTATTAATTTAAAGCTAGCTCCAATTTTCCAGTAGGTACTTAGTGGTTAGGTTAGTACTTAATTATGTTGCCACACTCTAGTAGGGTCCATGTCTGTTGATTTTAAGAACATCCTGTATATACCGTGGTTGCAGCATAAATTAATATACATGTGATTTCTTTGCAATCAAAATGACTTAATCATAAAAATAAAGTACCTGTGGCAGCCAGCCACCTGTCTATCGTCATGGAGTTGGAGCGTTGTCATGGATGTCATGTGAATGATGTTTAATGTAATTGAGTTGTCACAAAATTATATTTCAGTATTTTCATTGAATTAAGGAGACCTGCTAATAGCTGTGTTTAATTATCCTCCGCCCGAAGGCCTTCCTATATTGGTGACCCCGTTTTTGAACTAATTCGCAAACATAATCTATATATATAAAAGAAGACTTCCTGACAGATCATCAACGCACAGCCGAAACTACTGGAACTAGAATTTTGAAATTTACACCCATACTACCTTTTATAACGTAGGCGACGGATAAGAAGGGATTTTTGGAAATTCCACCCCTAAAGGGGTTAAATAGGGGTGCAAAGTTTGTATGGAGGAAACTTTATTTTTTGAGCTGGAGTCTTCAAACTTTGTGGAAAAATTACTTTGTAGAATACAAATAAAGTACTTTCAGCGTTTTGGTAAATTCTACCCCTAAGGGGGCTAAAAAGGGTTGCAAAATTTGTATGGGGGAAACTTTTTTTTGAGATAGAAGCTTAAAAGTTTGTAGAAAGATTACTTATTGAAATACAAAAAAACAACTTACAGCGTTTTAGAAAATTCCACCCTTAAGGGGGTTAAAAGGGGGTGCAACATTTGTATGGAGGAAACATTTTTTTTTAGCTAGATAATTCAAACATTGTAGAAAGCTTACTTATTAGAATAAAAATAAAGTACTTTCGACGTTTTGGAAAATTCCACCCCTAAGGGGTTAAATATGGGTGCAAAGTTTGTATGGAGGAAACTTAATTTTTTGAGCTAGAGTTTTAAAACTTTGTGGAAAGATTACTTATTAGAATACAAATAAAGTACTTTCAGCGTTTTGGAAAATTCCACCCCTAAGGGGGCTAAAAAGGGTTGCAGTTTTGTATGAGGGAAACTCTTTTTTGAGATAGAAGCTTAAAAAATTGTAGATAGATTACTTATTGAAATACAAAAAAAATAACATTCAGCGTTTTAGAAAATTCCACCCCTAAGGGGGTTAAAAGGGGGTGCAACATTTGTATTGAGGAAACATTTTTTTTTAGCTAGAGACTTAAACCTTTTTTAGAAAGCTTACTTATTAGATTAAAAATAAAGTACTTCCAGCGTTTTTGGAAAATTCCACTCCTTAGGGGTTAAATAGGGTTGCAAAGTTTGTATTAGGGAAGCTTTTTTTTGAGATAGAAGCTTAAAAGTTTGTAGAAAAATTACTTATTGAAATACAAAAAAAGCACTTTCAGCGTTTTGAAAAAAATCCACCTCTAAGGGGACGTAGGTTCCTGGTCTTTTCTCCCTCTCACTGAGCATAAGCGTGAGCGAGATGGAAGTGCGTGTTTGGAAGCGAGGATATCATGTTTTTTAAGTTTATTTCTTTGTGCGTTTTAATAAATAAAAAAATAATAGCTGATTTCTCTCAAACATGACATTGCCAATTTTAAAAACTCATTGTAATATGTTTAGCTGTTGTGCATAATTTGTTAGAATTTTTTTAAGTGTATTTTAGACCTATGTTCGTGATTTTTTTCTATTGAGCGAAAGTCAAAAACTCAGGATTCGAATAGCTGATTTCCCTCGAGAAAGGCCTCACAATTGCTAATTAAATTTAGTACAGCCGTATTATAATCCAAACAAGAGCTACGATTTTTTGAAAATCAATTTTCGGAGCTCACGTCGCCTTAAGAAGGTTAAAAAAAGTTTCTAAGTTTGTACCAGGGAAACTTTTTTTGAGATAGAAGCTAAAAAGTTTGTAGAAAGATGACTTATTGAAATAAGTCATCGTGCGCTGAAAGCGTTTTAGAAAATTCCACCCCTAAGGGGGTTAAAAGGGGGTGCAACATTTTTATGGAAAAACGACGTTTATTTTTAGCAAGAGACTTAAAACTTTGTAAATAGCTTACTTATTAGAATATTATTAAAGTACTTTCAGCGTTTTGAAAAATTTAATTTTAGAAAGCTCCACTCCTAAGGGGGTTAAAAGGGTGTGCAACATTTGTATGGAGGAAACATGTTTTTTTAGATAGAGACTTAAACCTTTGTGGAAAGCTTACTAACTAGAATAAAATTAAAGTACTTTCAGCGTTTTGGAAAATTCCACCTAGGTAGAGGGTAACTCTTTTTTGAGATGAAAGCTTAAAAGTTGTAGAAAGATTACTTTTTGAAATAAAAAAAAAATACTTTTAGCGGTTTAGAAAATTCCGCCCCTAAGGGGGTTAAAAGAGGGTGCAACATTTGTATGGAGGTAACATGTTTTTTTAGCTAGAGACTTAAAACTTTGTAGAAAGCTTACTTATTAGAATAAAAATAAAGTTCTTCCAGCGTTTTGAAAATTTCCACCCCTAAGGGGTTAAATAGGGTTGCAAAGTTTGTATGAGGGAAATTATTTTTTGAGATACAAGGTTAAACGTTTGGAGAAAGATTACCTACTAATTGACATACAAAAAAGAACTTTCAGCGTTTTAAAAAATTCCACCCCTGAGGGGGTTACTAAGGGTTGCAAAGTTTGTATGAGGGCAACTCTTTTTTGAGATAGAAGTTTAAAACTTTGTAGAAAGCTTACAAGGAGAATACTTTTATTGAGAACACTTTTATTGAGCTTAGATACTTGATAGTTTGTGGAAAAAATGCTTATTACAATAAAAAACTCTTCTTCTTAATTTTTCCTTGAAAAGCGTTAATAGGGGGTTCAAAGTTGGTATGGAGAGTCAGAAAATTTTAAAGTATGAGATTTGTAACTTCGATCCTAGCCTGTTTGTTAATACACTACAAAACTTATTTCAGCGTTATTTTTTAATTCAACCTCTAAAGGGGATTATTAGGGTGTTCCAAGTTTGTATGGAGAGCAAGACATTTTTAAAGTAAGAAATTTGTAACTACGGTTTCAGACTTATACTATGAGGGTTCAAAGAGGGTTCTAAGTTTGTATAGAGAGCAAGACATTTTGAAGGTAAGAGATTTGTAACTTCGGTTTTAGACTGTTTACTAAAAGACTACAAAATTAATTTCAATGTTTTTTTTTTAATTCATTTCTTAAACAAACATTTAGACGATAACATGTTCTACGCGGACGAAGTCGCGGGCAACAGCTAGTCTATATATATAAAAGAAGACTTCCTGACTGATCATCAACACACAGCCGAAACTACTGGAACTAGAAAGTTGAAATTTACACCCACACTACCTTTTATAACGTAGGCGACGGATAAGAAGGGATTTTTGGAAATTCCACCCCAAAAGGGGTTAAATAGGGGTGCAAAATTAGTATGGAGGAAACTTTATTTTTTGAGCTGGAGTCTTCAAACTTTGTGGAAAGATTACTTTATAGAATACAAATAAAGTACTTTCAGCGTTTTGGAAAATTTCACCCCTAAGGGGGCTAAAAAGGGTTGCAAAATTAGTATGAGGGAAACTCTTTTTTGAGATACAAGCTTAAAAGTTTGTAGAAAGATTACGTATTAAAATACAAAAAAATTACTTTCAGCGTTTTAGAAAATTCCAACCCTAAGGGGGTTAAAAGGGGGTGCAACATTTGTATGGAAGAAACATGTTTTTTTAGCTAGACTCAGAAGAGATGTCAGAGATGGCAAGACACATGGCGGAGCTTACTAAAGAGGTTGCTTACCTAAAGGCGCCGCAGTATGGTAACCAAGCACACGGATCGAGATTCAATTCCCGTGGTCAAGTGGCATTTGTAAACGCCCATCGAGAACGCTCTGCATCAAGACCGAGGAACACGTCAATATGCTGGTACCATAACAGATTTGGCGATAGAGCTACTAGATGCACCAGGCCTTGCAGCCACCCAAGAGCGAAACACTTCCACGGCAGCTGAAATTAGCGGCCAGCGTCTGCCATATTAAGCCGGGCCGCCTGTTTGTGACGGACCACACCTCTAAAGCTCTCTTCCTAGTAGACACAGGATCAGATTTGTGCGTTAATCCACGCACAATGATTACACAAAAGCACAAAATCGAATTATGAACTTTTCGCTGCTAATGGCTCGATAATACCTACATATGGCAAGGTACATTTACAACTAGACCTGGGACTTCGTCGTACCTACAGCTGGAAGTTCGTCGTTGCCGACGTGTCCAAGCCAATTATCGGTGTTGACTTTCTGTCATTCTACAACATTTTAGTTGACTGTAGAAACCAGCGCCTGATAGATAACTGCACCACGTCCTTCGTCACGGTTCCAGCGCACCCGTCAGCGGAAGCTATAGCTTCGGTCAAAGTTATGTCAGGAGAATCCGTTTATCACGATATTCTGCGTCAGTACCCAGACATCATTCGTCCCGCTGGCATGCAGTCCACGCCTAAGCATAATACAGTACACCACATATGCACAACACCCGGACCACCAGTTGCAAGCAGACCACGACGCCTTCCCCCGGATCGTTTGAAGATCGCGCAGAAGGAGTTCAAAGCTATGCTCGAGAGCTTGTAGGTCTGAGAGTCCTTGGTCGTCCCCACTCCATCATGTTCCAAAAAAAGGCGAAGGCTGGTGACCTTGCGGCGACTATCACGCTCTAAACGCGCGCACCAATCTAGACAAGTATCCAATACGTTATATTCAAGACTTTACGCAGCAACTGACCGGAAGCAAAATTTTCTCGAAGGTCGATCTCATCAAGGCATATAATCAGATACCGGTAAACCAAACTGATATCCCGAAGACAGCCATTATAACTCCCTTCGGCCTATTCCAGTTCCCGTTTATGACGTTTGGTCTCCAAAACGCGGCGCAAACGTTCCAGCGATTCATGGACGAAGTGCTAAGAGGTTTGGACTTCTGCTACGGGTATTTGGACGATATTCTGATTTCCTCATCCAATGAAGAAGAGCACCAGCAGCATCTGCATACCCTATTCCAGCAACTGAAAGACTACGGCGTTCTAATTAATACCGCAAAATGCGAATTTGGGTCGGCTAGAATCACCTTTCTGGGACACGAAGTATCCACTGAAAGAATCCAACCTCTTCAGTCTAAGGTTCAAGCAATGTTAGATTACCATGCACCCAAAACTGTCAAGGATCTGCGCAGGTTTCTTGGAATGTTCAATTTTTACCGGAGGTTTGTACCGGGAGCGGCAGCTCTGCAGGCACCTTTGAACGTGTTATCGGGGCCGAAAAAGAAGGCCTCTCAGGAGATCGATTTTTCACAAGAAATGATGGAAGCGTTCGAGTCTTGCAAGAAAAGCCTTTCCCGCGCGGCTACTCTAGCTCACCCTCAAACAAATATCGAATTAGCCATCCATACTGACGCTTCAGATTCTTCTATCGGGGCTGTACTGCAACAGCGAGGAGCACCTGGAGCATGGGAACCACTGACATTCTTTTCTCGACGCCTAAAACCATCGCAAAAAAAAAAAATATAGTCCTTACGACCGGGAGCTGCTGGCCATTTAAATATGACGCCATTCGTCGTTTTCGTCACATGGTCGAGGCCAGACCATTCACCATTTATACCGACCATAAACCCCTGACTTACGCATTCACCACAGTATTTAAGAGATAAATGTTTACCCAGACAATTTCGCTATTTAGACTATATTTCACAATTTACAACAGATATACAATTTGTGGCAATGAAACAGAATGTTGTCGCCGACTGCCTGTCGAGGGTAGAAGAGATCGGAAACTGCACGATCGACTACCAAGCCCTGGCACATGCCCAAAACGAAGACAGTGAGCTTCATCAATTGTTGCTTAATGGCACCGGACTTAGCCTGAAAATGTTGAATGTACCTGACTCTAACGTTCAGGTTTACTGCGACGTTTCAACTACTGATCCGAGGCCATTCATCACTGAGTTTTTTCGGCGAAAAGCGTTTGACGCGGTGCACAGGCTTGGTCACCCGAGCGTGAGAGGAACAGTCCGGCTGGTATCACAAAGATTCGTGTGGCCAGGTATTGAAAAGGATTGCCGTTTGTGGGCGAGAGAATGCACAGCTTACCAACGGAATAAAATCACACGCCACACTTCCTCTCCCATCGCATCATTCTCGACTCCATCCCATCGATTTTCACATGTTCATATGGACATAGTAGGGCCATTACCATTTTCTTGTGGTTTCAGATACTGCCTCACGATCATCGACCGTTTCACGCGTTGGCCTGAGGCATATTCATTGCCAGACATCACTGCAGAAACCTGCGCGTTAGCCTTCGTAACCGGCTGGATAGCTCGTTTTGGCTGTCCCACCAGAATCACTACAGACAGGGGCAGACAATTTGAGTGCAAATTTTTCCGGAGTCTATCCGCCATCCTCGGCTCTGAACACCGGCCAACCACTTCATACCATCTGGCTTGTAATGGAATGGTTGAGCGCCTGAATCGTCAGTTAAAAGCAGCCATAATGTGTCACACGAATACTAACTGGGTGGGGGCCTTGCCAGTGGTGCTGCTCGGGATTTGCAGCGCGTGGAAAGAAGACATCCAATCTTCGGCAGCGGAGCTTGTCTAATAGGCGAGCCATTACGTTTACCGGGTGATTTCTTCAAGGCTCCAGAGAACACTCCAGTGGACAACTCAAGCTTTGTAGCCAGACTGCGCAATCATATAGCCAAAATCAATCCAGTATCTATATATATAATATAATCTATATATATAAAGTGAGCCTGGGCTCACGTCATACTCAGAGAGCTTTCTACATCCCAAAAAGTCTCAGTTCTGCAGAATATGTGTTTCTACGACAGGGGCCTGCAAAGGGATCATTAGAATCGCCGTAGGTACTCTGGGCCGTATAAGGTTGTTGCCAGAACAAGCAAAACATTCAAGATTGACATCGCAGGGAAGACAAACACTGTTACAATAGACAGACTCAAGCCAGCATATATAGCCATCGATGACGACCGGACTGATTCCGACGCTACATCGAGATTTCCTTTAGAGTCTGAACTCCAAGTAGCTGCTCCCACCAATACGCCGATTCAAACTGAGCCTGTCGGAGCCATAAGAATGCGCAGTGGTCGTTCCGTGCATTTCCCGGCTCATCTTCGTGACTATCGACCGTAGCAAGCAACGGTCTTGGTGGGGGAGTAGTGTGGCGGCCAGCCACCTGTCTATGGTCATGGAGTTGGAGCGTTGTCATGGATGTCATGTGAATGATGTTTGATGTAATTGAGTTGTGACATAATTATATTTCAGTATTTTCATTGAATTATAGAAGACCTGCTAATAGCTGTGTTTAATTATCCTCCGCCCGAAGGCCCTCCTATATACCTACGCTAAGTACGCTTGCCCGTACAAACCTGTCTGTTTTTGCCTACGTAAACCTACAGTCAGCTGCAGAGTAAAGGTACCCCCCTGTATACAAAGTTTGTATGCATCACTATATGGGAGGGGGGGGGTACCTTTTCTCTGCAGCTGACCGTACATAAACAACGTAATTTGGCGTGTTATGCAATAAACATGTCGGACGAGGTCCGTAGTCCGTTGGTTGTTATCGCGAGTTGCGGAGGCAACGGAGGATTGAGTTATGACGTCACCTTCCTTTACGGCACGACCCAGCCCTAATAAGAATGGGGTGACCTCGTTTGTTGCTTTTAACTAAATTGTATTATCTTTGTTTCCAGTATAAAATGACTTGAAGTGTATTGAACCTCGAACTAAACGTAGCAAGTCTTTGAAGACATTTATTTACATTAACTGTTAAGAAATTTTACAAAATAACATGCCTTAGGTATGTTAAGAGAACTATATATTAACTCTAGTAGAGCTGTTAGAGTTACAATACCATACAAAAAAACAGAGATATGAATATATTTACGTCCCAATTAGCTATTAAGTGGCAGATCGCTATGTAGGTAGGTAATCATAATATTTTCAAGATTGAAATAATAAAGCAATTTCTTCCACTGAAACAATCATGTATTTCTATTTTGTGTATTTAAGATACCAGTACAATGGAACGAGTTAGTTTAGAAAAAAGAGAACGGCGGAGGCTTTTGAACAACATATACTCGTATAAGAGTTCATTATTGGGGTTTCATACAATTATTACCTATGGTAAATATTTGTATTTCTAGAAAAATGAAATCAGCTTGTACGTATGAATCAAATTGATTACTCAATTAGACAAAGCAATATAGTAGCTATAAACTGAATTACCCAAATCACCTTATTGTGAGATCAAATACCTACAGCTAAATTGAAAACCCGTAGGTCACACGAATAGCTAAGCACGGTTCAAATTTAGCGATTATTAATTTTACGGAGTTGTTTAGTACGGTGATAATTTAATTTATTTTCAATTATTAATAATGAATCTGTTTGATATGTATACTATACTAGTATGTTTCTGGAATAAATATTTTTTATTTCATTTCATTTAGGTTAATGAAGTTAGGTAAGAGAATGCAGCTGAATTTCCTAACTGTAGGAGAAAAATTACGTTTATAACTGTGCATACCTAGTGTGAACTACGAACAATCTAGTTTTGTGGTCTGCCCGTACACTGCCAGTGTGTCCATACATTTGCTTAATTACATTTAGAGGCACTTGATGAGCTCTATCCTTTCTTTGTGGCTCCTTAATTAATTTAAGTAAAAATTGCTATTCTGTTTCTTGGGTGGCAACATTTTTAGCAAATTTAATTTATTTGCAAGCTTACAGACACTGAATATATGTACTTACTGAAATTAATCAGACAGGCTGTGACCGTAGTCGTGTTTTTTTATTTAATCTTATGGCGAACAGGACGAAACAGTAACAAAATATACATATTCACCTATAAATTAATATTGAGGCTGATCAGCCACTCGATGGCTTCGTCGCTACGGACGATCAGCGGCGCTATCACGAACTTCGAATCTCGAACTTCGTATATCTCCGTCTCTGTCGCTCGAGTACCATACACCATAAGTGCGATAGAGACGAAGTTCGAGATTCGAAGTTCGTGGTTATAGCTCTGGTCAGGTGGTCGTGTTAAGTCGTGTAAAGCCTAACTTTTTGATTGTTGTAAATCAGACTTGTATTCAGATGACCAATTTAAGAGATTATGAGCTATAGGTAAAGCTCATTGTATCGCAATGGGTTCTGAGACTCTATAATCTCTCTAAAAATGTGTTTCCAGAGAGGAACGATCACGTAATCCAATTTAACTGTCAACGACAATTCAACTGTCGTTTTCCTCCACAAAAAAATACATTTAGATCTACCTGACGCACGTACAATGTGTTACGTGATCAACCAACAGGTATTTGTTTATTGAATCAACGTTCCATGTAATATCTTGTCAATAAAATATACAATTAGCATGTAAAATAGCCCCTGAGGCCTACTAGTAGATCAAATATAGGAATATTGAATTTATATAATCAGATACTAGCAGAAAACATAAAATTAAGTTAGTTATAGTAAAGTTTAATTCAATAAATATTTCGAAGAACGAAATCCCAACTAAAAACCAAAATACATGTTGTGAGTCGATGGTTATAGTATTTATACCTACGTATATGTAGGATTGTTATTGTTATCAAAACGCAAAAGCTGAGAAAATCGTGCCGGATAGTTGTCGATACCGTGGCGATATAGGTCGTTACTTAATAGTAGTTTATGCTACTGATACATAATGAGAGGCCTTAAAATACGAATGTGGTTTTATGAAACGAGCGTCAGCGAGTTTCTTAATAGGATCACACGAGTGTTTCAAGGCCTAATTATGTACAGTTGCATACACTACTTTATCTAAACACATATCATAAGTACTCTAAGATGGGTTCAGAAGCCGTAGGAAAATGACCTGCATTTCTACGAGTGCTACCTGTAAATTCTTTGATAAAAAAAAATGTGAAAAAATTCATAAAAATTAAAACAGTGAAAAAAAAAATTAAAAAGTTAGAAAAAGTAAAAAATAGTGAAAAAAGTAAAAAACAGCAAAAAAAGTAAAAAAAGTATAAAAAAAGTAAAAAAAAAGTTGAAAAAGTTAAAAAAAAGTAAAAAAAAAATGAAAAAGGAATATAAGTGAGAAAAAGAAAAAAAAAAGTTAGAAAAAGTAAAAAAAGTAAAAAAAAAAGTAAAAAAGTTTATAAAAAGTAAAAAAATAATAAAATAGTGCAAAAAAGTTTAGAAAAAGTGAAAAAAGTAAAAAAAAGTAAAAAAGTGGAGAAAAAGAAAAAAAGTTAGAAAAGTAAAAATAAAAGTACAAAAAAAGGTTAAAAAGTAAAAAAAAATAAAAAAGAGAAAAAAAAAATAAAAAAAAATTGTTAAAAAAGTAAAATTAAAAAACATAATAAATTGACGTTTCGTATCGATAACTGTTTTAATATCTATAGATACTAGAATAATAGAGACCCACTTGAGTTTTGACAGCTGTTCCAAATTTAAACTCATAACGATACCAAAATCTGTACTGTAATAACATTACAGTACAGATTTTACCTACTACCACAGACAAGAAAGTTGTCATAGTAAAATTGGTTGTAATAATGCTGGTCATTACCGACGGTTTCTGAACGCATTTTAGAGCACTAATGATATGTGCGTAGATAAAAATATTTTATACAAAATTGAGTGATAGCATAACATATAGTATGCAGGTATTTTTTTTAGTAAGTTTAATAACGAAATCAAAGTTGGTAATAAATGTCTACCGTCGGACTTGACTTTCTCAAACACATAGTTAAATACCTACGAATTCTATCTTCTTGAAGTTTTCCCTAAGGCTGTTATGAACAAACCATTACCGGCCCCTTTGTGTAACAAAATTATTGTCAATGCCCCATAAAAACTGGTCCCAGGACACAATAACATACTTACAGTAGGAAAATAGCAAATGGGCAACGACTTGTGAATGTACCACGGGACGTCCCATTTGGGACTAATAGCCTCCCGAGTTGTTCCATGTTGTCAAATTATATATGACGTATAGTGAAAAAGGCAATTCCCTAGCAACCAGTTGTGGGGATAGGGGAGGCGGGGCAAATTAGATCAGTCGGGGCCTCTAAATGAAATGGTACACTTGCCACGTCGACGCCATCGAAAAAAATCGATTCGGGTTTCATAAACACACGTGTTAGAATGTGATCCGATGATCGGCGAGTGTTTTTATAAAATTTGTGAAATGGAAATTCGATATTGCGATATCTTTTACGCGCGACCCAGGCCCTACGATATTTTTTTTTGTTAGAGCTTTTTCATCGAAAATTTAAACTTGTGGATTTATAATTTGGTATAAGTATATTAAACACACCTTAATCGCTCAACACGGGACGAGTTAAAAAAATTAGGTATGAAAGAGTGTATAAATAGTGAACAAGATTAATTAGGAAAAAAGAAAAGACCCTCAAATACACTAGGTACTTACTAAAAAGCGAACCAGTCCGCCTATTTAAATAACTGAAGTAGTATTACGTTGTCGTCGTAATGTACATATTTTGTTGCAAAATTATAATTTGATGAGTTTCATTACTTCTTTAAAACTAATGACCTATATTACCCCAAACTGATCCTGTATTCAGAATTAGGCTTACGACTCGTACGTATACATATAATCTAAGTAGGTACACCAGTTTTATGATGTTGTAGGAAACAGTGTAGCCTCACCCCATTTTAGAGCAAAACCACAGAAAGAAATTACAGACGCATTACGCGGTAACTGCTGATAAACGACGTCGTTAAAAAGCCAGTTAAGCAAATAGACTGAACTCGGCCGTAGTTTAGAACTATCCCTGGGTAATTAGTGCGCCGCCGAGGCCTGCGGTCTCCAGCTTGATATCAAACACCCACGACTTCGTTCACTTTTTGTATCGGGCAAATTTAGATTGGAGGGTGGATTGCAAAAGAATGTTAGGGCGCTGTCAACACCAAAAACGCGCACACTGTCTATTTGTATCGGAGTAAACGAGAGCGAGTGTTACTTGAGCGGCCAGGTTTTAGACGAAAATAATGAATAAAAATTGAAATAAAAATAAGTGTGGATTGTCTGTGAAATATGGCTCGTCAGCGGTTTAGGTATGAATGTGGACTTCATGTTTTAAATTACAGACCCATACGTCAAAAAATTAAGGAAATAGAACCGTTTAAGATGATTTTAAGACCAATTTTTGCAATTATTTTCTATAGAGCCGATTTCATCCAATTATGTTTCGAGTCCGTCTACGGTCTTGGAAATATGATGAATATTAACTCATATTTTTTTTGATATGCTAGAACAAATAGTTTTTCTTAAACAACTGCTTAAATATTATCAATTTCAACAAATTTGGTATTGTCAGCCTATTAAGGCCTTAATTTAATGTATGTTTTTAGTGTGTTTGACGTGATAACGTCTCATAAATCGATGAACACCGGCAGCACGCACGAAAAAGCATGACTCATTGTCTCGTTCCGCCTGAGCCGAGCGTTCGGCATTATGACGGTATCACGTAAAATTATCGTCCGTCTTTATAGACAACCAATTGTTTAGGGTTCCGTATTCAAAGAGTAAAACGGGACCCTATTACTAAGACTCCGCTGTCCGTCCGTCTGTCTGTCACCAGGCTGTATCTCACTGATACCGTGATAGTTCCAGCTGAAATTTTCACAGATGATGTATTTCTGTTGCCGCTATAACAAGAAATACTAAAAACACAGAATAAAATAGTTTTTTATAGATAATGGTACGGAACCCTTCATGCGCGAGTCCAACTCGCACTTGGCCGGTTTTTTTTTATAGTGAAACGACAATAAGTTATATATTTATATACGGGTAACTTTTGTGGTGGTGTTGATAAAATGTAACTTTTTGCGTTTTATCATTTTGCGTTACTTGGTTTTATCATTTTGCGTTACTTTCCTTAAATACCATACATCTTGTAGTACCTTTCAGAACATAACCCTATTCTACAAGTTCATGATCAAAGGCATTATTACACTTTAAACTCTCGCGCTTTGAACATATATTTAAATTGCTGTTTTACGGGTCGAACGCGATATTTATTTACTTTTATTTCCGACGTTTCGACACGGGCTGCACCGGTCATGGTCGCAGATAACTGTCGTCCCAGAAAGTTGTCAATGGAGATATGGGTTCATAATATTTCACTACCCTCCAAAAGTCGATAAAAATATGCGCTTTTTTCAGGAATACCCTACCTGAAAAAAGTGCACTTCCCGTCCAATAAATATCGCGTCAGACTCTTGTTGTTGCCTAGTCAATATTTATCTTCGTGTTATCCCGAAACTACCGGGTAGTCTTCGACATCTACAAGTGTAGATAGAAAACAACCCAGGAGTCTCCTTCAGCTGAGCGTAAAACCCAGCATGTCTGTTTGTTTATTGTTCATAATAAAACGACCGCAAAAGTTAGACTAATCAGATATTTTGTTTTATTTAGCAACCAGCTCATGAAAATTTTAGCGTTTACGCGGAAACAAATGAAAACATTTTTTTGAATAGGTCATAGTCAGGGGTATTAATATACGTACGGTCAGCCTCACAAGGGGCTTTAACACCTTTGTACCGTCTCGCATTAAACGTCATGTTAAACTGCCATACAAAGTTGTCAAACGAGTGAAAACGACAAGGTGCTTAGGTGTTCAGTAACTTATGAGGCCGACTGTACATAAATATCTGTACACGCCTTTATGACATTGACAATAGAGCCCTGTACAGATATTTATGTTACCCCTGACTGTACTGTAAAGAAACTCCAACTTACGACAAGTATAGTACTTTATTTCCTTGAAGCACTTATAAAATGTCACACAGTTACTTATACATAATATACTTAGGACATTTTCTAGAAGGTCTCAATTATATTAATTCATTTAACTCATTATTCAGCACCTCCTTTCATTGCTAACGCTCGTTCCAGAATCAACCGCTTCTTCCCAGACATCGGCTTTTTGACCATTCATCCCCACCCAAGAGGGGGATATCCAACTAACGTCTACCTACCGACTACCTTAATTTGCAATAAATTATATGAAACTACCTCCTATTTCACAAAATCATCATAGTACATTGCTTCATATCGTACAGTGATTATTCGCGATATAAACGTAAAACGTAAATGCGATCATATGGATCTGTCACCGTTAGATTGTGAAAACCGTCAGTTTATAATCTTACCCGTTATATTGTAAACTGACGGAATATTGTAAACTGCCAAAATAATTCATAATTTTACGCATTCATTTTCGTTAGTTTATAAACTAACAATGTCATATCGTCAAATTGTGAACTGAATCAAATTTGCCTGATTCGGAACGCAACCTGTGCGCTGTTTGGTTGAGCGAATTATTCCACTGGCATCAGTTTCCACTTACGTCAGAACATGATTGTTTTTTTTTTGTTATTCTGACATTTTATTCCATTTATTTCGGCATCCAGCAGTGTCGACGGAGCCCCGCTGCGCGGGGCTCCTATTTATGGGCGCTTTGCCCTTCGGGCAACTGAAGAAACCTAACTAACCTAACCTACCTAGTCTTTGTGTACGTTCCGTAGCAAGCCAATTTGATCTCAGTTGACAATTTGACGATTCGACATTGATAGTTTATAAACTAACGAAAAATAATGCGTTAAATTGTGAACGGTTTTGACAGTTCACAATTTTTCGTCAGTTTATAATATCGCGAGTTAGATTATAAACTGACGGTGTTCACAATCTAACGGTGACAGATCGACTAAAGATCTGAAATAAAGATATTTTATTTTTATTTTATTTTTTATTTATATCCCATCGAAACTTCTTTAAATGTTTTTTTTTTTACTTTATTTAGAACACAAACAGTCGCATTATTTATAAACAAAAATATATAGGGTACACATAGAGTACCAACAGACATACCTAAATACCTACATGACGCGCGTACAATGAGTTGCGTGATCGACCAGCTGGAGGTTCATACATATAAATGATACTATGTTAACATAACAACCTAATCATGAGACAGAAAAAAAAACTTACAACAAAAATATTTATACCGGTCCTCGACGCAGTATCAGTGCGTAAATAGTTAATGTCATAAGTAGGTACATGGGATAATGAAAGCTAATTTGAATGATTAATTCAGGATTCATGCAGAATCGCAAATTCTCTTGTATTCCGAATTTCAGACACATTACCTCATAATAGAAACATAGGATCTGTGTTGTCTGTAGTAAGTCTCTAGTATAATCGCCAGAAAAGCCTATTAACGTCCGAACTTCCAGCCATAACCATAAACTTAGTTACAGCCCTCACAAACGATCAAATAAAATGTTTGCAATGGTTTTTATTACTTTCATAATGCTCATAAAACAAAAGTAAAATGATTTCTCAGCTCCACGCCATTGGATTATAAATGTGAAATAGATTAAATGTTTTCCAATGTTTGGTCTGCTGCACTCGATGTTTTATTCGATCACCGAGTATATTTAGTATTTATTGATAAATAAATTGTAACTGAATAGTTAACTAGTACCTATTTGCTTTAATTACAGAAATACATGGAATGTAGCGGCAGAAATAGTAACATTCATGTTTAAAGCGAACTGGCGTACCTGTAATTGCTGTAATGTACATAGGTACCTAACTGATATAAATAGCTGGATCAAGTAACAGTGCAAACATTAGGATCGGCGAGTTAACAATCTTATTCGACAGCGCAGTAGTAAAAAGTCAGTACCTTTCACTGATTCAAAATTTTCCAGTGGTGTTGCATTGAATTGTCTATAAAGAAAATGTATTTAAAACTTGTAGTTTACTTATCACAAAGACATTTCATATGACCTTGTTTCGGTTATGACTATCATAAGGAAAAATCAATAGGTAAAGGACATACTTCCGTCGAGTAAGTTCCAATAAAAATTGTATTGATTTCAAGGTAAAGTTCGCCTAATCGTGAGTTAGTATCATTACCTTCTTTCATATCCTTTTTTCGTGGATGGAAAAAGGTGGAATCGGTACGTGTGTCCATTCTACAATGCTCATTGGGTTGGGTGTATATAATATTAGGTTTCAAGGATTAGACGGCACGTGACCCTCCGACGTGACCACGCGACGATCGATAAAGCTGCTCGTCTAAATTTACCTATCTAATACTTGCAGAGTGTCACTGCTGCGATTAGCGATTTCCTAATGTAATCGATTTTTAGTTGTCTAGTTGGATAGAAGAATGATACGATACATTATTTTATATATAGTATATTGGGAATATGTCTTTTAAAAAGTGTTAAAATATTGTGTGACTCACTCAAATAAGTATTGCGGTTAGGATCGACATTTTTTTAAATATTTTTATCATCTATGAAATTATTTAAACAGCAACGCATTCGTTCAAATGAATACACAATTAAAATAATCAATATGTAAATATACATAAATTAACACTATTCGTGTAGGTATTCATATTTTAGGTAAGACCACGTATTTAAATGGGGCTTCAAACGACCTTCTGTTTGTAAGCATCTAGGGATACTATTTAATTAACAAATTGATAATTATGGGTTTGAAATACTAGCTTTAGGCGTGTCAACGTGAGTTCCGAATGATTAAGAGTATCACCGACCGTTTAACTGGGTTCAGCGACTTAATGCCCGTATGGTCACCGCCGGCTCCCATCCACGTCATAAACGGTGCGCACACTGACACGGACCTAAACGGAGGTGGCCCATCAAACGATAATGGATCATCCACCGAAGGGGACTGGACAGTCGCGCGCCGATCTGCGCACAACAACACTAATAATTCCTGCGCACAAAATATCACCGTTAAAAATCTCTACCCGAGGACGTTTTAGGACGGAGTTAAGTGCATTTGACTATAAAAAATAATGGTTTATTCTTCCCTCGTACTGGATAAAAGTGCTCTCAAAGGAACAGTGTTACGTAATATTTGTCCTGCCCTATTTGTTCGCGATATGAGAAACATGGAAACCGAGTGAGTTTAACATTGCCGCTACAAAGACTGGCGATAGGGTTTTAAAAGGCAGGTTACTCAAAGAGATCGTGAAATACAAGTGCGTCTATTTTTGAAGGTAGCAGTAATTTAATTCTACTCGTATAATATTATTAGATTTTGTCTGACCTAGTGTATCTAAGATTTAGGTTATAATCTATCTTCTCTAAGGCTAATTGTTAAGGATTTGGACTTTTGAGTACCCTTAATCAATTTGAATACAGCCTGAACTAGATAATATTGTCTTCGTTTTCAGCCATTGTGAGTCACTCATTTAATAATAGGATTTTAATAGATTTTATGGTGTACATTACGTTTTAAATACCTACATCCCAGTGTTACGAGTCCTTTCCATCCCTCCTAGTGAAGTGGGTAGACTGAAAATACAATAATTTTCCTCGGTGTAAACTACCCACATACGTACTTAGGGTTAACTTATTCAATATTGACCACGAGCACTCAAAAAGGCTCGAAACTTCGGGATGTGTTTAATACGAACATAAAATAATTTATTTGTGTACAAGTTTCCCTTTCCGTAGTGTAAAAAATGTGGGTCAATTCTTACCAAATTAACATCATCGTTAACCAATAGACATTCTACTGCTATAGACTCCACGTTGGCTCAATCCAGGTTTAGGTTGAGTTTCTTCGCATATATACAATGCTTCGTTCAATGAAAAGCTAATGTAGTTTGTTCCACTTAAAATGATGAAAAGTAACCCAACCATTACCGATATCTATTGATTAATTGTTTACGCATAAACAAAGCACACACAGTAGCTACTCCAGTACACGTGCCACACTTCGGTCAGTTTTATGACGTCTCTTTGTTATCATTTCCTTTCATATTCAGCAACAGAGAGAGGTTGTAGAATCCCACGTTAAGTGCATTTTCGTCATTTTAAGTGGAACAGACCATAAATACCACAAACATTTTGTCCATGAGTTCTGAGAAACTTCTTCTTACGCGCCAGGGTTCGAACGCACTTCCTTCGTTCGACAGCCACATTCTAAATAGTGTTACTACCAACAGCCACATTCATAAATAGTGTTACTACCAACAGCCACATTCTAAAATAGTGTTACCACTAACAGCCACATTCTAAATAGTTTTACTACCAACATCCACAGCCACATTCTAAATAGTGTGACTACCAACAGCCACTTACTAAATAGTGTGGCTACCAAATACGTTGTCCGAAATGCTCACACTTCGCGTTTGTTACTACGCCAAAGAAGAGTTATGAATACAAACATGTGAAACATATTATAGCTCATGCATAACACACAAGGCGGATTCGACCACCATGTCAATTGAATACACGTTTTGTGTTTGTTTAGGCACAAGCGTATATTGGCATAACTCTCCGAACCGGATGATACAGCGAAATGAACAACGACGGATCACAGATGGGGAGTACCTACAGTCGACATCAAAGATATTTATACATTTTTCGCCTTATTACAAAGCGATAAGGTACATTATGTAAATATATATTTAACGCTGACCGTACATTTACAGCGATATTAAGTACAGATTCATAATAAGATTTTGAAATGATGAATTCATGTAATTATTTTGTATGACACAGAAATGCACTCAAAATAACCCGTGGTTTCTACAAATTCAAATCATTTATTGCACTCAGTATACAGTCTACGATTTGCGATTGAAAATAATTATATTATTTTGTACAAGACATTCTTTCGTTTTCCTAGGTTCATACATAATTATCGTTTAGACTCTTTCTGTCGGAAATGTGGATGATCATACTGTTTTCGCATTGGTTTTTCCAGTCACAAAGAACGGGTCCACAACTTAAGCATAAATTAAAAGCGCACAATTTTGATTTGGATGTCTTAATAAGCTGTCTCCGAACACTACTTAAATCTTATCACATTCATATTTCCATACGTATTGGGTTAACAAACTTTATGGCAGAAGTGTGGAGGTTTCTCATTGCTGAAAACTTTAGCAATAATATCCATGAGGGGCAGCGGCACTAAAAGGTTTGACAAGCAACTTGTGTACGGCAAAGTAGTAGTAACACACACAGTTAGTAGGTCGTGCGAGTTGAGCTTGTTTATTTAGTTGCTCATTTAGATAAGTTCAGAAAGGAAACTACCTTCATTTAAACTTCGGGCACCAACGTTTTGGATACTGTTGGAAAATATAATCATTATACGGTACTCTTAGTTTAAAAATATTTGTCTTATAAAAACTCCCATATGAAATTTTACCCAAAGACACAGATCGTTTGTATACATTACTCAACCCTTTTTTTTTTTTGTCCGGGGGAAAATCCTCATGGATACCACCGCGCCACGGGGAGGAGCAGTGGTTATGTCAGACTTGTACTGACTAAAAACCCCCGGGTGTTCCTCACACCCACTTTTTGACCGGGATACGGGGACCATTATTCTTCCGCGTCCCGGCCAGTGGTCGTCCGCAGTCGGATCCAACACTGGGGGACCACCCATCCCCCCTCCATCAAAACAGTAGTGTGCCCGGAACACTTGGCACACCACCCAACCCGAGGACCCTACTCCTTCGGACGACGAACGTCCCCGTGTTCGTCGCCTGGAGGTCCTCCTTATGAGGCTGACAAGACCAAATTTGTTTAAATTGATATTGTTTAAGCAGTTGTTTAAGAAAAACTATTTGTTCTAGCACATCCAAAAAAATATATGTTAATATTCATCATATTTCCAAGGCCGTAGACGGACTCGAAACATAATTGGATGAAATCGGCTCGATAGAAAATAATTGCAAAGATTGGTCTTAAAATCATCTTAAACAGTTCTATGTCCTTATTTTTTTGACGTATAGGTCTGCAATTAAAAACATGAAATCCACATATTCATACCTAAACCGTAGACGAGCCATATTTCACAAAAAATCCACACTTTATTTTATTTTAATTTTTATTCATTATTTTCGGCTAAAACCTGGCGGCTCAAGTAACACTCGCTCTCGTTTACTCCGATACAAATAGACAGTGTGCGCGTTTTTGGTGTTGACAGCGCCTTATGGTGGCAGTCGGCGGTCGTGCGCCAGCCTCCTGCGGCCAACTCTCCGGCGGCGCTGCTGGGGCGCCTCTACGGCATACTCTCTGGCCCGTTCCGCCCTTTCCTTCTGTGCCACTATTTCCTCACAGAAGGAAAGCATTGCCTTCCAAGATCTGTCGCTGTCGACCATAGATTTAACTACTACCGGCAGCGACAGATCGCCACCAATTACCTGGGCCAGTTCGTCCCTCTGACTCGCCCAGGCCGGACACAGCTCCAAGGTGTGCTGAGCTGTGTCCTCGGCCTCACTGCAGCTATGGCACTCCATAGTTGGTTCTCTCCCGGCTATGCGACACAGGTACCGTCCGAAGCAACCATGCCCCGTAAGTACCTGCGTCAGTCGGAAGGTAAGTGTCCCATGACTGCAGTCCAACCACTGTGACAGTACTGGGCGATACATTACTCAACCCTTACCTAACCTTAAACACAATGTCTCAGTAAGAAGTTTATTTCTGTCTAGATTACGTTTTGTATTTACCTGATGAAAGGACGGTGACAGACAGGTGATTTCGTCGGGGGTGCGGTCAGCGGTGGATGCCTTGCTTCTGACGCTGATTACATTATTGACGACTGACCAAATTAACGTACAACGTCCCTTTAACATTGACATTGGCGAAATCATCTTAATGTAGAAGGAAGCCATTTTTTTAAAAGAAGAAGGATTTCGGAGAAGTTGAGCACAGCGGAATGTCATCTCGCTTTTATTAGGAACACATTACAGAAGACCGCAGTAATGATAACACAACTAGGTAAAACTACACAACTATAGTCCAAGTCACCCAACTATGGTCCAAATCAATTATCATATTACTTTAAGTACATCCATGAAAATAGTCCCACTTGAGGGACTATTTTCATGGATGTACTTAAAGACAGGCAATATACGTAATAACACAAATTTAAATAAAAACGTACCTATAAAAATACCTAATACGAAATCGGTATTGATAGAAACGAATGAGTTTACTTTTGGACTATAGTTGGGGTAGTGGACTATAGTTGTGGAGTTTTACGGTACATACATTTGTGGGTTGGTGTTGTGTTCTTGCATGGTTAGCATTCTATTAAGACGGCGCGCGAGCTGTCTTGCAGTGAAATAGACTATCCGTGTCATTCCAAGTGTTCTTATTAGCAGGCATCGGAGTATTTTCAGCACGGTAAGACTAAAATGAGCTATGGAGTCGTTGTTAGCATTCAAATAAAAATTTACTCATACTCATCCTCATTAGTTTAATAAAAAAAGTGACTAGACATGTTCTTTCCGTGGACCCTTCTTATTGTTTGTTCTTCGTCAATGAAGATGATGGTGTATTTTTATAATGATTATTTATGTTATGAATTAAATTAATGAGGTGAGTATGAGTAAAATTTTTATTTTAATGCTTACAACGACTCCATAGCTCGCTTTAGTCTTACCGTGCTAAAAATACTCCGATGCCTGTTTATTAGTGTTAAGTAATGCTTACCGTGCTGGTGGTGAGTAAGGTCGCCGGAGCGAGGATGCGCTGTGTCGAGAGTGTGTGATTTGAATTTGTCCCTCGCTGTCAACACAACTAATTCTCAAATCGATAAAGGGTCGGCAGCGCGCTTGTGATTCTTCTGGTCTCGCACGTGTTCATGCTCGTTTGCCACCGTCATAGTATAAAAAACGGGGCTTCTTTTCTTTAACAGTTATTATTAAGGGGACGTAGGTTCGTGGTCTTCTCTCCCTCTCACTGAGCATAAGCGTGAGCGAGATGGAAGTGCGTGTTTGGAAGCGCGGATATCATGTTTTTTAATTTTAATTTTTTGTGTATATAGTATTAAGTTATATATATATATATATAACTGATTTCCCTCAAACATGACATTGCCGATTTTAAAAACTAATTTTAATATGTTTAGCTGTTGTGCATAATTTGTTATGATTTTTTTAAGTGTATTTTAGACCTATGTTCGTGATTTTTTTTCTATCGAACGAAAGTCAAAAACTCACGATTTGAATAGCTGATTTCCCTCGAGAAAGGCCTCAAGATTGCTAATTAAATTTAAAGCAGCCGTGTTACAAACCAAACAAAAGCTACGATTTTTTTAAAATCAGTTTTTGGAGCTCACGTCGCCTTAATGTTGGACGCATTATAATAAATAATAATTAAATAATGATAATAAATAAATATTACGGGACAATCTTACACAAATCAACCTATAAATAATCATCATGAAGCTCATTTTATGAGTCTCTTAGGCACCGTTAACCTTACATTGTTTGCATTTTGATTGGAATTAGAAGGTCCGTGGCATATTATTTATGTAAGTAACTGTAAAACATAATTTTATAATAAAAATTGCTGTTAAGTTTCACTACGGAAAATTAATTCGTTCCACTTCCACTACGTCTCCAAAATTTATTAGCCCAAGACTTCAGTCGTAAAAAAGTATATGAAAAAAAAGTGTCAACGTCGTTTTCGGCTTTACGTTGACGTTTGGGACACGTTATGCCTATATACCTAGCCTAGCCTTAGCCTTAACGTAGTGGAAATAATTACTTTTCACTAATTTAATTTCTTTTGGGAAGGGAAGAAGGAAAACCGGTAGACCAAAAAAGCGGTGGGCTGATGATATGATTGAGATAGGAGGAAGAAACTGGACGAAAGCAGGCACATACAGGGAACAGTGGAAAAAGCTGGAGGAGGCCTTTACCCAAAAGGGATCCATATTTCAAGCATGAAATTAAAACTATTTACTAACCATACTAACATTATAATAAACAACCAAATATACCTTAACTAATATTAGAATAAGTAGCATAATAACATTAGAATGTAAACATACGAAATATGGAATAAACGGCTTATTAATTTTATTATTATTATTATAATTAAATTTCTTTTAACAACGTGACTTTTTTTTAAGAAAAAGCTCAAAAAAGATCAGGTGGCCGATTTTTGACTTTCGAGCGCTCGAAAATTAAATAAAAGTAAATACAATTGTAGTGATAAAATCGCAGGCACTTACTTTCTACCGATATACTTAATTAAATACGAGTGGTCAATGCCACTCGTTTTAATTTTTTTTATCGCTATTTCAAAATAGCATTTCATAATTTTTGACTGTTTTCGAGTGAAAAAGTCGAGCGCTCGAAAGTCAAAAATCGGTCCCCAGCAACTAGCTTGCGAGTCAGGGGAACTGAAAATATAAAATTAAAATGACGTTACAACTCGTTTGTGTTTACCCGTCACATTGAAATTTGCGTGTAGAAAAAAAGACAAATCTCAGTGAAAGTAGAGCCCTTATTTTTAATGAAAAAAAGGGTAACTTTTCAAGATTATTACAAAATAAATCAAATGTAACGTGATGTAATGAAATATCTGTTTTAAAAAAAGTTTAAAGTTGATGAGAAAATCAATGCATTACATCAAATGTATATAAAATAGACGATAGATACGCGTTACATTTGTAGAAAAGTTTCAAGACCTGCCAATAGCGACAATGACAATATATGGCTGCAATTGTCGCGAAGCCACTTCTGGTCACTTTCATGGCCGCGAATAAGTACCTAGGTATATCACTCTAGCTTATGTACCTGTATTAGCGTAGGTATATGCAACTATAAACATACCCTTACAACTTGCGAATTTCTTTATGACATATGGGCTGCCGCTTCGTGCGTACCAGCTCCATATGAGATGTGGGGACTTTTGTCGCCACGTTGAGAAATGAGGATGTAATAGACGACAAAATAGCATATTGATTAGAGTATCTGCATATAGATATGATTTGGTTTTAGGACTCAACATTGTTTTATAACCTTTGATAAAGGCTACTGGTGAACTATTGATGCAGATAAACTACGAACCCGTATTGTACACTATTCCAAGTGACCCGTGGCTAGCACGGCTACCGTCAAGCCTCGTCTGCACGAGCTTATGACATCACAGAGATCGCCACAACCCACGTGTTGTGGAGCGAGCAACAATCACCACGTGTTCTCGCCTGTATACGATCCCCTACTTGGGATATTGTGTGGGCCCCAAATGGGCCCGAGAAGCCTCCTTTTGCCTTCCCCCTATAGCTTCTCCCTGTTGTGCCTTGCAACTTGCCTCACATCGGTTTCGTACGAGTCTCTGACTCTTGCTTGTGTTACTATTGATACTTGAACCCTTGGTCGGGCCATTGTTGGTTGTTGAGTCCCACAACCAACCATTGTGTATAATATATTAATTATAAGCACTCACCAGAACAGGCGAATTTGATCTTACTTGAGCTCCAACCTCCCTCGCGCCGTGAACTTTTACCATCTTGTGTCTACCTCCATTTTTTCTGTCATTGTCCGACCAACGACTATAGAGGTTAGTGTTATCAGTAAGAAATATATACCACAACATTAAGGTAAAGCAGTTGATACATGACTTACCGATTGTTTGTTAATCGCGGTGCTCCGCGACAACTTTTGTCCCCGGGAATGTCCTCCAACCTCCTCTTAGACATTTCTTACCACAGAACTGATACTGTCCTAATTTACACGCTATTGTTCCATTTATAATTATCCTGGTGCACCCTTGATTGATGACGATATGGCCTGAGACTGAAACTACCGAACCTGAGACCCTGTTGTTACAATTGTTACTTCATCTCACACTAAGTAAGTAAGATAAAGAACTCCACAACTAAGAACTGTGTTATCGCATGTAGGTGACCTGTTTAGGAAAACCTTATTCTTATACATGATATACCGTCACGCCTCCCAAAGAGAGAGAGAGAGGGGTAATCATGTAACGTTCCGAACGCGGGTCGGCACAATTTAACTGTCAATTTTCTATATAAAAAGTGACATTTAGACCTACCCGACGTTCGTACAATGCGTGATCGACCTGCTGTGGCCGCACATAAATACATCACATCATCGTCCGATCTGTGTAAGCACATGAACACACGTGTAAATGATACCAAATCATTACAATATCATAGGACCGATCGAAATTGATTATGGAAAGAGCTCACCCTGGTTTTCCTCCAAATCTAACCCTACAAATCTGCACTTAACTGTTCGTTCGCAATATAGCCGTGATTATAGTATAAACATGGCCTTGAGATACTCTGACTACCCCCCTTCCCATCAAAATTGTAATAAACATGATTTCTTAGTAGGTGTTGTTACATGAAATAAATCGGCTGTCTGAGACATAATTATTAACATCATCATAAATGTAAATATATTATCGTGAATCATGACCGTTCACGACAGCACACAGCATTAGCCAATAACCTGTCCGCATTTAAAACACAGCTTTCACAAAACACCCTAAACGCAAACTCACTCGGGGCGTGCACAATAATTGCAACGATTTTCCACGTGCAGGGTTCTGACGAAAACGTAGGCAATAGTAAAGCTGGGTTTATTTTGAGCCCACTTATGCGCCTCTTGACCTATTTAAAGCTTAAAAGTTTAATACAGGCAGTCTTGATTGAGGTTACATATCGGATGCCTCTCCTGAACATGTTCAGAGTAAATTTGCAAAAGTAATGGAACGCGCGGTTGATATTTGATGCTCAACAAACACCTATTTCCTGATTGAACATTTGGGAAAGATCATATTGGTTAAGGATGTTTAGAGCCAAGGGCAGCTTATCTAGATTGATAACCGCAAGTCATGTCATTTCCCAGAGTTGGCGTGAATAATTATGGCCTATCTGTTTATTTGTTAAATGCTGAAAAAACATTGTAATTATTCTCAAATGTTTAGCTAACTATTGTAGTCATAACACTTGATATTCAAGAATTCTAGATGAATTTTAAACATCCTATGGTTTCTTTAATCTGTCACTTATGCTTAGCTATTTCTTAAAAAAATACTACACTCACTAGTTCGAATAGGGACGTCAATAAATGCAAAGCTAAAGGGCAAACGTCAACCTAGTTGAAATAAGCGTCCTAAACTAGCACTTTACCCGTCCGAATAAGGCTACCCTTATACGCGCCTTGACACAGATAATCAAATCAAAGTATTTCGAATTCCCAAAAGGGACGAAAAGTGCTGTCTGGTCTTGATTTTATTTTCCGGGAGAGACTACAGTTGATTATATCGCTTTACATTTACAGTGCCGGAAGAGCGTTCCGTAAATTTCGAAACAGATAAGGTTTCCGTCTATTTACTTAAGTGCCTAGTTCTGTGCTTAGTTTTGAACTACAGAACAACTTATAAGTAATTACGTTGAGAGCTCAGCTCAAGGTGAACTGGAACGCGTCTCAAAAAAGTCGAATATTTATTTAGTGAAGTTATGTTCTTGGCACAAGCACTGTCGTGCTTTGTAAGAATTATAGAGGAGAACATTTGAACAACAGACAAATGCCGAGGAATATTAGACTTGCAAATTGTTAGACTAAGACGTCACGTTTTGTAACCTATTTTCTGCTCGAAAGTGGCACTTCGTGACTATTTTCTTTGTGTTACGTTTATTGGATGTGTCATTTGTAAAGTTTCAGTGCGAAACTATTTTTAAAGGCGATAGGTATGTAAATGAAATACTTACTGATTATTTTCACGCATATAAGTTAATAGGTACAGTCAGCAATGTCAGCATCAAAAGTAACTACGTAATCGAACACGTCAAAATTTCTTATTCCCTTTTAATAACTAAAGAGTTTTGACGTCTTTGTTTGCGTAGCTACTTTTGATGCTGACTTTACATATAATACTGGATTCACCTATAAGTATCGAAATTTATATAAACATTGAAAATAGTATAGTGGTCAAACAATATGATCATCGTAAGGTTACTAGGCGTGTGGTTCCAACTCTGATCTTCATGGAATTCATATTTAATGATGTAACTTTGTCTTTCATATTCTAATTAATTTGATTTGTCCCCAGGGCGGTTCGGGGAGGACTGTGAATATGACCTAGCGCCCCATGACCGCGGCACACCCCTCACCGCCACGCCACACGCGCTCGCCAACCTGACACACACTCAGAAACACTCGTAAGTATAAATGTAGCATTATAAATGAACCTTTTACTTTAATTAAGTTATTACTTCGATAATAATACAATACTTACACAACGTGTTTGTAAATCGCTTAAAACTTATTATGCACTAGCTGTTGCCCGCGACTTCGTCCGCGTAGAACTTATACTTAGAAAATATAATGCAAACAAACTTCTACTTACCATCTTAAGGGATGATTTCCGAGGCAAAAACTATTCTATATCCTTCGAAGGGTCTCAAATTATCTCTATACCAAATTTCATCTAGGTACATGGATTTTATCCAAACTTTCACCCCCTATTTCATACCCTTAGGGAATGATTTTCGGGATAAAAACTATCTAATGTCATTCTTCGGGACTCAAACGACCTTTATACCAAAATTTCATCTAAACGGGATTCATCCAAATTTTCACCCCCATTTCACCCCCTTAGGGAGTGATTTCCGGAATTAAAACTATCCTATGTCCTTTCCCAGGACTCAAGCTATCTCTTTACCAAATTGTATTAAAATGGGTACCATCCGAATTTATACCCCTAATTTCACCCCCTTAGGGGATGATTTCTGGGGTAAAAACTATCCCATGTCCTTTCCCAGGACTTAACCTATATCTACACCAAATTTCATCAAAATAGATTACATCCAAATCCCCCCCCCCCTTTTCACCCCCTTAGGGGATGATTTCCGGGATAAAACCTATTATATGTCCTTCCCCGGGACTCAAACTATTTATATACCAAATTGCATCTAAATCGGTGCAGCGGTTTAAGTAGCTCCATACAAATTTCCACCCCCAATTTCAGCCCCTCAGATATAAAAACTACCCTTTGTCCTTCCCCGGAGCTCAAACTATCTGTATACCAAATTTCATCTAAATCGGTTCAGCGGTTTAGGCGTGAAGAGGTAACAGACAGACAGACACACTTTCGCATTTATAATATTAATATGGAAGTATGGATTATTAGTATGGATAGTATGGGTTCTTTCCGCTTGTCTTCCAAATAAAGGTGTAGACTCACTTCAAAAGAAAGAAGAAACGAAAAACTCATTCAAATATCTCAAAAAATTACGAAGCTACAACCGTTTTAATGTCGCTTGTTAGAGTGAGAAAACGATCAGGGACCGTGACGTCACGATCCTCGAGCGTCAAAGTAAAAAACAATCGTTTCATTATAAAGGTGCGTTTTGCGGAAAAGAGACGCAACAAACCCCCTCTTAAAACTTTATACACTTATAACTTAGTGATTACCTATATAGCCTCTTGCGTTGTTTTTTTTCGAGATAATACAACATTATGATTATTTTGTTTAGTGTCTACATCCCTATTTTCGATAAGATAAGATAAAATAAGATTTATTTATTGTCAGAAATGTGTACATTTAGTTGTTTTGGGTAAAATAAAGTCCAACAGCTTGCCCATTTCGGACGTACAATATTAAACTTAAAGCTAGTCAAATATACTAAAACAATAACAACAATAGTATTTCCAAATAATTTTAACCATATTCACACATAAAATATTAATTTAGATCTATCCGACATCCGTATTTTCTTTTAAGCCACGAACTTCGGAATTCGAAAATATTCGGGTATCTCTATCTCTATCGCACTAACAAATGACAGGAATGCAGATATACGAACTTCGAGTTTCGGTTTTTCGTGGTTTGGCTGAATACGCAAAGAGCGCGCGCGCGTGCCATTCAAAAAAACCAAGTTTATATTGTTCGAATTTGATGTTACATTTGTACAAATTACGCCTTAATTCGACATTTGCGCATATAAGTTCGCATATCAAAATCGATTAATTTTATATTTGCTTTTGGTACCTATGTGTCTCGTCAATGTATATCGTAGACGAGATTAAAATTATTAATAGGCGAAAGAAAGGCAAAAAAAATCCGCCATTTTGTCCGTAGTATTTCTTATTAGTCTGTGATTTTGACGTTTCTTTTAGCTGACAGATGTGGCGGCGATATACTTTAAGAATAATAAATGAAAAATTAAATGAAGTCGTATATATCGGAAAATAAATTAATCGTCGCAGTCGGATAAAAACTATCCTAAGTTGCAGCTGGAATAATAATGTACCTATATAAAATGTTTCATATTTTTCCGTCCATGGGATGCTGAGAACATTCGTACCACAGAAAGCTTAGTTTCAAACTGGCTGATTCTTTTTTTTAATTTAGAGATTTATTATAAGTGGAGATGATTTATATTTGCGAATGATGTGTTCACCTGTAATTGGGGTGCATGTAAACCCAAATAAAAGCAAATATTTAAATTAAGATTTGTTAACATGTACTCTGTTGGTGTCCCGTACAACTAAATAAATCTCCACTTATAATAAATCTCTAAATTAAAAAAAGAATCAGCCAGTTTGAAACTAAGCTTTGCGCGGTTCGAATGTTCTCAGCATCCCATGAACGGAAAAATATGAAACATTTTATATAGGTACATTATTATTCTAGCTGCAACTTAGGATAGTTTTTATCCGACTGCGACAGTTAATTAATTTTCCGAAATATACGACTTCATTTAATTTTTCATTTATTTTTATTGAAATCAAACGCTGCTCCAACTGTCAGCTATAAGAACCGTCAAATTTTCGTCAAAATGGCGGAATTGCTTTGCCTTTCACTTATTAATAATTTAAATCCCGTCTACGATAGACCTTTACGAGACAAATGCTAAAATATAAACCATAAAAAAATATTCGATTCTGATATGAGAACTTATATGCGCAAATGTCGTTTTATGTCGTAATTTCAATAAATGAAATCAACAAATTTGAACAATATAATTAACACGAATTTGTTTTTTTTGAATGACAATGGCACGCGCTCGGCGCATTCAGCCAAAGTACCTGCGGCGCTACCACGAAAACCGATACTGTCACTCGAGTATGGTTAGTGCGATAGAGATAGAGATACCCGAATATTTTCGAATTCCGAAGTTCGTGGTTATAGCTCAGGAATCGAAAATATGGTAAATAATCATAATGTATTTTCTCGAAAAAGAATTTAAAATAAATATAGTCAAATGGAGAAAAAAACAAAGCAAGAGGTTATATAGGTAATGATTAAGTTATAAGAGTCCAAAGTTTTAAGAGGGGGTATGTTCTGTCCCTTTTCCGCAAAACGCACCTTCATATGAAATGATTGTTTTTTACTATGACGCTCGAGTATATTGACGTCACAGTCCCTCATCGTTTTCTCACTCTAACAAGCGACATTAAAACGGATGTAGCTTCATAATTTTTTGAGATATTTGAATGGGAGTTTCATTATCTTCTATCTATCTATACATAATAAATGCCTATGTCCTGACTGACTTATTCACACAATCACTCACTCACTCACTCATCAACGCACAGCCGAAACTACTAATCTTAGAGAGTTGATTTTTGCACAGTATATTGCTTTTATAACGTGGGCTAGGGATAAAAAGGGATTTTTGAAAATTCTACCCCTAAGGGGGTAAAATGGGGGTGCAAAGTTTGTATGGGAGAACCTTTTTTTTTGAGCTATAGACTTAAACTTTGTAGAAAAATTAGTTATTAGAATACAAATGAAACACTTTCAGCGTTTTGGAAAATTCCACCCCTACGGGGGTAAAATAGGGGTGCAAGGTTTGTATGGGGGAAACATTTTTTTTTTAAATAGAGACTTAAAACTTTGTAGAAAGATTAGTCATCAGAATACAAATTAAGTACTTTCAGCGTTTTAGAAAATTCTACCCCTAAAAATAGGGGGCTAAAATAGGGGTGCAAAATTTGTATGTGGGAAACTATTTTTTTTAGCTAGAGTCCTAAAACTTTGTAGAAAAATTATTTAAATCCAAAGAAAGTACTTCCAGCGTTTTGGAAAATTTCACCCCTAAGGGGGTAAAATAGGGTGCAAAGTTTGTATGGGAAAAACATATTTTTTTTTAATAGAGACTTAAAATTTTGACGAAAAATTACTTATTAGAACATGAAAAATACTACATTCGGCGTTTTACAAAAATCATTCCCTAAGGGGGTTAAAAAAGGGTGCAAGGTTTGTATGGGGAAATTTTTTTTCTGAGCTAGACACTTAAAACTTTGTAGAAAGATTACTTATAAAAATACAAAAAAAAAGACCTTCAGCGTTTTGAAAAAATCTATCCCTAAGGGGGATAAAAAGGGGTGCAAAGTTTTTATCAGGGAAAGTTTATGTTTTTGAGTTAGAGACTTGAAACTTTGTAGAAAGATTACTTATTAAAATACAAAAAAAGAACACAAATCGTTTTAGAAAATTTCCCCCTTAATAGGGTTAAAAAGGAGAGCAAGCTTTGCATGGGCAACACTTTTTTTTGAGTTAGACTTAAAACTTTGCAAAAAGATTACTTATTAGAATACTAAAAAAGAACTTTCAGCGTTTTAGAAAACTCCATCCCTAAGGGGATCCTTAAGATCCTTAAGAAGGGTAGCCAGTGTTGTGTGGGAAAAACTTTTTTTTTTTACTAGACTTAAAACTATTCAAAATGTTACTTATTAAAATTAATAATAAAGTACTTTCAGAGTTTTAGAAAATTCCACCCCTAAGGGGGTTAAGAAAGTTTTGTATGGGCAACACTTTTTTTGAGCTAGAGACTTAAAAGTTTACGAAAAAAGTTCTTTCAGCGATTAGAAAAATTCAACCTCTAAGGGGGTTTAAAAGGGGGTTCAAATTTTAAATGGCGAGCAATAAAATTTTAAAGTGTGAGTAAGAGATTTTTAACTTCGGTCTTATTCTGTACGTTAAAAGACTACAAAACTGATTTCAGAGTTTTTCCAAATTCATCCCCTAAGAGTGTTAAAATTGGTTCAAAGTTTGAGTATTTCAAGGCATTTTTAAAGTATGAGATTTTTAACTTTGGTTTTAGACTGTTTGTTCACAAACTAGAAAATGAACATCAACTTTTTTTTTAATTATCCCCTACAAGAGGGTTCAAATTTTGTATTGAAAGAAATCATTTTCTAAGACGATAAAAAGTTCTACGCGGACGAAGTCGCGGGCAACAGCTAGTAAATAAATAAAACTTTATAGACATATGCCTAGCTAGAACAAGGCGCTCAATATTATGGTGGTTCGATTGCCATACAAAGCGTTATTTGACATTCGCAGGCTAACGGTGTGATATTTTAAGAAACTTATGTAACAAACTTTCATCAATTGGCTTCCCATTTGCGCCAAATTTCCCCTTTCCTAGAATACACTTGTATAAACTAGATTAATTTGAGAAAAATAGTTTTCCCAAAATATCACGTGACAAACCAATTTCTCAAATTAATCTAGTTTATGTAAGTTTATTCTAGGAAAGGCGGAATTTGGCGCAAATGAGAAGCCAATTTATGAAAGTTTGTTACATAAGTTTCTTAAAATATCACGCCGTTAGCCTACGAATGTCAAATAACGTTTTGTATGGCAATCGAACCCCCTTAACTATTAATTTCATTTGAAGAACTATTAGAACTCGTTAGCTATTAATTAAGCATTTTGTCATGTCAGATACGAGTATTACAGCAGCTGGCTTATTTTTAGTTTGACCTGCAATCATTCTAGCACTAAAAGAGCATTTCTAGAATAGTTTGTAGCTACTAATTAAGTAGGTACTGCAGTGATAACTCCCTGCATTCGCTATAAGAAACAGATAACGCAATAGCGTTATCTGTTTCTTATTTTGTTCATTATTTTTTTAGCAGTATTTAATCTCCTTGCTGCACGTCGTGTTGAGGGACTAGCTGGTTTTTCGGCTATTATTTTTAAAGATTCAAATTTGAAATGCATAGAATATTCTTTTCGAATCTTGTCAATGTTGGTGAACAAATCGGTGAAGGCGTCATTCTTGATATAGAAATCGTGGTGCGATCTTGCTTCTTGCTTACGGAGCCATATCTAAACAGCCCTGTTCTTGCTGTTTAATCTGAATAATTTTGTCCCAGGCGCGGAAGTGCGCGATCTTCCCTTTGTGATAATTTTTTTGATTAATTTTCTCTGATAATGTTAATGACAACTCAACCGCGACAACAATCTTTAATTGTGTGGAATGTATTTACATTTTTTTTCTTTTCCTTGCATAAATAAAATTTCGATGACATTGTGAAATAAATTACGTTCGTATTTACATTTGCAGAAGTGTGTGTTTGTTTTATTTACACTAGTTTTGCTGCAGTAGCTTTTAATTTTCCTATTTGTTACCAATTTTACTAGGTACTAGTTTTGATAATTAAGATAAGCTTCAGTAGGTTAAACTCGTCACGCATTGTACGCGCGTCAGGTAGGTCTAAATGTCACTTTTTATATGGAAAATTGACAGTTAAATTGTACTGACGCGCGTTCGGAACGTTACGTGATTACCCCTCTGTTATACTTAATTTTCTAATTTTATATAATATCAATACAGAATCAGAAATTACAAAACACCAAACTTGAAATGCTGAAATGTACTCTCCTATTGGCTATCCAGGGAAGTAGGTAACGTTCCCTGGATAGCCAATAGGCCAATAAACCTTATTATGTCCAGGTAATCCAGTATGGTTTGGCGTTGGCTGCTGGTATGCTGCGTGGCGCTGATGGCGCGGCCGGCGTACCCGCAGGGCGCGCAGCAGTGCCCGGCGGCCAACACCATGACCCCCTGCTCGTGTACCGTCAAGAAGAACGGCCTGGACATACTCTGCGAGTTCACTGAGCAGCAGCACATACAGAAGGTACCAATACAATCCAGTATGGTTTGGCGTTGGCTGCTGGTATGCTGCGTGGCGCTGATGGCGCGGCCGGCATACCCGCAGGGCGCGCAGCAGTGCCCGGCGGCCAACACCATGACCCCCTGCTCGTGTACCGTCAAGAAGAATGGCCTGGACATACTCTGCGAGTTCACTGAGCAGCAGCACATACAGAAGGTACCAATACAATCCAGTATGGTTTGGCGTTGGCTGCTGGTATGCTGCGTGGCGCTGATGGCGCGGCCGGCATACCCGCAGGGCGCGCAGCAGTGCCCGGCGGCCAACACCATGACCCCCTGCTCGTGTACCGTCAAGAATAATGGCCTGGACATACTCTGCCAGTTCACTGAGCAGCAGCACATACAGAAGGTACCAATACCATCCAGTATGGTTTGGCGTTGGCTGCTGGTATGCTGCGTGGCGCTGATGGCGCGGCCGGCGTACCCGCAGGCCGCAGGCCGGCGTACCATACTCGTGTACCGTCAAGAACGGTCTGGAGATACTCTGCGAGTTCACTCACTGATCAGCAGCACATACAGAAGGTACACAATACAATTGAAATGTTTTTAGTAGGTACGCACTTTGAAGAATGCATCACATTCGCATTGCCATTAGATAACAATATTCCTTTCCTAGTATGTCATCTTAATCTCTCTGTCTTTCAAAATAAGAATAACCGAAACATAATAGCGGGGACACGTCACATGCGCGGCTTTTATTTGCATGTCTATTATGCATTTATCACATATACGAGGAGGCTGAGTCTAACCAATTAGGTTTAGTATTCCTTAATTTTGGCAAATCTTTTTTTGTTACATGTTTTAATCCTTCATTATTTGCCATTAGTTGTTGATCACAAAATGTTATTTAGTTTATGTGGCGGACATGAACATAATGCTGTCATGACCGCCATTTTCAATGTATCGCAAGTCAAATGAGCTACGTCAGTCAATGTTGCCATATATACCGATTTATCTGTACTTATACAGATTTTAGTGAATTGATTCACATATATTGGGATTCCATAGCCAACAAAGAAGTATCCACATAAACTTAATTAACGGTTGTATCTCCGACACAACCCGCTTCTTTTTTAGTCTGCAGGTATAGATAGATCTAAATGTCATTTTTAGTATCTCCAAATTATTTTTGTTTCGTGTTAATTTTAATTGAAAGTTACCACAATCAAATCTCTACGTTTTGATACAGAAAACAAATGCAAAAAAAAATAAACTATCATCGTCTTCAGCCCAAGACAGGACCTGTCTGTCGTCAGTGTTATTCATGATCAATTCACAAACGATGTCGAAGGAGTTTTTCCAACAAATCTATCCACTAGATCTAGCTCTGGTATGACCGACTGAAGAACGACATGGGGACTGAGCATAATGTATTCATGTCTTGTCGTGCAGACGACATGCAAATGCAAACGCTGCAGGGAGCTGAAGGTAGGTACAGTCGACATCAAAGTCACTTTGTTCCATTGTAATACGGCGAAAAAAAGTTTACATTTAGGTATCTGTGGCGTTGACTATACAATCTGGGTTATAAAAATGCGCATGAAAATACATTTCGTTAAATCTAACAGTGTCGTTAAACCCTATCGGGTTTGTATCGACACAGCAATTCGTGAACAGTGATAAGATTCGATCTTAGTAATTAATGTATACAGGAGGGTAGCACTAAATAAGCGTACTTAGGTACGATAATTCCCACCCGGGTAAAAACACCGTTTCTCATGCCAATATGTAAAGGTATGTGATTCACAGCCTGTTTGGCATTTCCTCTCAACTCATTCCAGTTTGACCAATCGTAAGTCTTACAACAGTTGAATGCGATTGGAGGTCCCGCTTAGACTGGTTAACTAGTGAGTTGTCATTAGACGTTATGACGTTATATACATCGTAAACCTTATAAGACCTTATAAGTACCTACCATTAGTTAGTCTTTCAAAGCAGTTACAGCAAGAATAATTTATAAAAACCGGACAAGTGCGAGTCGGACTTGACCACCGAGAAAAATCTGAAAATTACAATTATAGTTTTCAGATTTTTCCCTATACCTACTTGTAGTATCAGGCGATGTTACTTGCCAAATTTCATAGTTCTAGGTCAACGGGAATTACCCTATAAATTTTGATTCCCTTGAGAGTGTCGAAATATACGTTTTTTGCGGCATAAACGGCCGTATCTTTTTTTTAAACTTTAACTTAGAAGTTTCATTTTCACAGTTTAAAGGGACTGAAGGCCGATTTTTGACTTTCGAGCGATTAAATAAAAATAAATACGATTGTAGTGTCAAAATTGCAGGGACTTTCTTTCTACCGATAGAATTGAATACGAGTGGTCAAAACCACTCGTTTATTAATTTTCTATCGGTATTTCAATAGTAGATTGTACAACAAGTGCATAAAACGCACCATTTTACTCGAGACGTTTATCCATCCGAGCGAGCTTGCGAGCGAGGATAGATATAAAGTCGAGTGTAAAATGGGTTTTATGGACGAGTTGTACACTCTACTTTTCACTTCGATTGCGAGGAAATGAAACAGCAACACGTAAATATAGTAAATGCTAATTTAATTAAAATTGAAAGTTACATTAGAGCAATGAGAAATATTTAAATACTATACTGATCTACTAAATTGAAAAATAAACAAATATAAAAAATAATAAATGAGACGAAATACAAATTATAAGTTTATTTCATGAAGTTTTATTGTGTACTTTGGCTGTTGGTATCTTTGCCTTGGTCTTAGAATACGAACGAAACGAAATAAAATAAAGAGGTTGTTGTATGAAGTTAAAGATGTTCGTGTGGCTGTTGCAGCGATTGCCTTGGTCTTCGACGAAGATTTTACTTTATGCTCTAGAGCATAAAAAGCGACTTTATGTCGCCTACGCACGACATAAAGACGAACTTTTAGAGCATGAGAAGTGAAAAATAGCATTTCATAATTTTTGACAGATTTCGAGTGAAAGTGAAAGATTCGAGTGCTCGAAAGTCAAAAATTGGTCCCCTGTAGACTTGAGTATAATTATGGTTTTAATATCAACTCGATACCTCCACGTGTTCCCGAGATAAAGGTTCTTGACAGACAGACAGATACACATACAGACAGACAGACGGACCACAAAGTGATCCTAGAAGGGTTCCGTTTTTTTTCCTTTTGAGTGTTTTTAGGGTTCGTACCCTAAAAATTTACAAAATTCGTAACGAAGTATATTTATTTACTCAAATTATAAAAGGGACCATAACATTTTTAAATGGATGTCGCGACAGTCGACAAAATTTCACAGTTTATCTATTTAAACTTACAAATATTATAAGTGAAACTGAAAATTATAACGATCATGTGCTCTGGCTATTCCTTATGGGAATAGGCTTTGTTTATCAAGGTAAGTTAGATAAAAGCTTGTAAAAATTCTTGCTAAAACAGTACCTGAACATAAAGTAAATAAATTGATTGAATCAAATTCAACGGTGGGTAAATTATGTAGACGCAATAAAGGTGCCCAGAGACGTGATGTGAATAGAAAAAGAACACAGCCAAAGGGGACTATTCGGCTAAAGTATTGGATTGGAATCTGTTTTGTATTTATGATGGGCGCTTGCTTACACACGCGCTACAGCGTATTTATTACTAAATGGTTTACTTTAATCGAATAGACTCCTAGTTTTAAGTCAGAATTATCCTACATATAACAATTTTTTTGTGTTTTTTTATTGTGGATACAATTGCCGTTCTAATTTGATATAATTTTGTGTCTCGCCACAAAATTCAACTTGGCAAAATAAAACCAATTGGTTTCACTTTATATTTAGTGTTTTATTTAAATTGTAATAAATTGACATGTAATATACTAACGATATTATGAATAAATGAATATGAATGAATATGAATAAAATAAAAAACATGCGCACTGTTTGTTGTTCACAGAGCAAAAAAGTCGTTCTTAAAATATTTTTTTTAATCGTATGGCATATATTATTTTGGCCTTTGAGTTTGTCACTCTTTAGTAGGTACCTACCACCTTAAAATAAATGCAAAATTGTGACCAAAAAATGTAAGCATTTAATACACTGACAAATATCAAGGTTAACGTGCACCGAGGTAACGTGTACATTGAAACCAATTTAAAATGCGAAACGCATGTCTCAGATTCACTCCCAGTGACATTGAAGACATCAAACGAAGCTTCGTTTTGGAGCAGCCAATCATAAAACGAGGTCCGTAAAAAAAATAAAAACATGTTGAGCTAGCAAAAGATGCACCGCGCCGTGCGCTGGGAAATACAGTCTTAATATTTTATTTTTTCATGGAACACAACACAATATATTTCTTATTCTTATGACTATCATATTTCTCGGGATTGCGGTTCGTTATTGAACGTGAAAGGGCAGCTTAGGGCGAAATTTCTGCGTACTAACTTTGTACAATATAATTTTTTGCACCTTATTCCATTGTAATAAGACGACTGCCAAGAATTGCCACGCACTACGCTCGTTGGCGATCCTGTGGCTTCCCCGTATGTAGCATAAAGCGCCTACGGTGTAGGCGTCCGCTAGGCGGCTTCCTGGCAGTGAAAGTGTTAAAAGTGTACCTGCTACTTATAGTTCAGTGTAAAGCTTGTTTAGTTGATGCAATGCGTTATTCGCGGTTGTGCTCCTAAAGGAGCCGGGGTCCGCTTTGACACCTAATCCCAAGATTTGGCATAGGCACTAGTTTTAAGAAAGCGACTGCCATCTGATCTTCCAACCCAGAGGGAAAACTAGACCTTATTGGGAATAGACCGGTTTCCTCACGATGTTTTCCTTCACCGAAAAGCTAACGGTAAATATTCCGTACATAAGTTCCGAAAAACTCATTGGTACGAGCCGGGATTCGAACCCACGACCGCCGCTTGACAGCCGCATGCCTGAACCACTAGGCTACCGTAGCTTAGCTTAGCTTACTATGTACATGGATTTATGAATGAACAATAAATGGTTGTGTCTCTTATTTTATTATTAAAAGAAAGAAGGAAAAAAATGCCTACTGATGAAAATCCTATTCAAATATCTCAAAAAAATACGAAGATACAACCGTTTTTATATTGCTTGATAGAGAGAAAACAGCGCTTTAGACCCGTGACGTTACGGGTTTCATTTACTAATGACAATCGTTTCATGTGAAGGTGCGTTTTGCGGAAAAGGGACAGAGTAGGTATACCCCCTCTTAAAACTTTGGACACTTTAACTTTGTGATTATTTATTGTCTTGTGTTACTTTTTTCTCCATGTGACTACGTTTTTAATCCTCTTTCGAGACAATTCAACATTATTGATTATTTTATTTGGTGTCACCATCCCTATTGTCAAAGGGAATCCGGTACGCCAGATAAGATTATTCCATTCATGTTATCTGTTGACAAACGAGTAAAGTATATTTTTCTTTTCAGGCTATGAACACGCTTCGCTCCAAGCCGATGATCATTTTCTACTTGAAATTGAGGCACAACAACCTGGCGAAGCTTCCTTCTTATATATTCCTTGGCCTGGACATCCGTCACCTAACAGTGCACAACAGTAGCCTGGCTGTTATAGAGGACTCTTCGCTAAGTTCAATTGGTGAGTGAAATGAGCACGGCATAGACAGGCGGCGGGGGTTCTCGAGTGGCGACCAAGTACCGGAAGGCGCAGCGTGGGTAGGCCCCCCAAGGTGGACTGATGACCTTGTAAAGGTCGCGGGAGTCCGCTGGATGCGGGTGGCGCAGGACTAGTCATTGTGGCACTCTTTGGAGGAGGACTATGTCCAGCAGTGGACGTCTTTCGGCTGATATGATGATGATGATAATAGACAGGCGGAGCCAGGCGAGTTCGGAAACGCGCACATGCTTAGAGTGAGTTGCACCAAACCGTCTGTAATAATTGTAAGCAGTGTTCGTTAAACTCTGTATGTATGAAAAGTTTGATTCTGTGGCATGACAAATGCCGGCGCCATATTTAACGATCGGAGTGTAAGGCCTGAGTGGACGCTCGAGTGAGGCGTGCGGAGGAGCGGGGCATGCGGCGTGCATGATAAACAAATGAAACTCATACTGGTGTCCTGAGTAGACGCTGCACAAAGCGAATGCACGCTCGCCCGCCCCGCTGCACGCCCCGCCGAACGCTCCGCTCCGAGCGTCCACTCAGGCCTTACACAGTGTACGGCCTGAGTGCACGCTCCACTACGAGCGGGGCGTAGGGCGTCCGTATATAAATTGCATTTGTTTTATATAGACGCTGCAGGCCCCGCTCACAGCGACGCGGGCATTCAGGCCGTACCTCAGAGCATAGAATACTAGAGAGAGGACAAGCCGCCGGCGGCCGTGTCGCAGCTGTATGCTCAATGGGCATACACTGCCATACTGTGCACGCGTGCTGATCGCAGAGAATATTACGTTTTTTCCCAAAATGCCTGATATGATGCGCGTTTATTGTCAAATAAGCGTGTAGGTATACAAGTGTGTGTGTTTTAGATGTGTGCGTGCTTTGTCTTGTCAATTACTTGGGCGTTGTGTGGGTTAATGTACTTGCGACAGGCTCACTCTATACAAATCGGCCGCCATGTCCGATCTCCTTATATTCATACATCTGTGGGCCGTACACTTAAACATTGCAATACATCGATTTATGTTGCGTGTGTGCGTTTTCCGAGCGGGTCCCGGCGCCACCGATCGCTCTGCTTGTTTTTTAGGGTTCCGTAACTCAAAAGGAGAAAACGGAACCCTTATAGGATCACTTTGTTGTCCCGTTGTCTGTTTGTATGTCTGTCAAGACCCTTTATCTCGGGAACGCTTGGAGGTATCGAGTTGAAATTAAAACCATATACTCAGGTCTACAATCCCTAGAAGCTGTGAAAAAAACAAACTTCTAAAATCTAAATTAACGTAAAAAAACCGGTCAAGTGCGAGTCAGATTCGCGCACCGAGGGTTCCGGGCAAAATAAATAAGTCTACTATAAACTGACACTCACAAAGTATGTATTCACATACTTAGTGCGTGTCAGTTTACATTTTCAGTAATGTAATTAAGAATATACGGTTTTCGCAATTTTTCCTTTATCTGTGCTATATGACGTTGCTTCGTACAAAACTTCAAGATTCTGAATTCACGGGAAGTACCCTGTAGGTTTTGATTCCCTTGAGAATTACGTAAATTTGCATAAACAGCTGTATCTTTTGATTGCGTAGGCTTCGAAGTTTGATTGTTTCACAGCTTCAAGGGACAGTAGACCTGAGTATTTGATATAAATTTCAGCTTGATAGATTAACGCGTTCCTGAGAAAAAGGGTCTTGACAGACGGACGGACGGACGGACGGACAACGAAGTTATCCTATTAGGGTTCCGCTTTTTTCTTTCGAGGTGCGCAACACTAAAAACCGATACTTCTCTTCTTTTCGACACTCTCAAGGAAATCAAAATTCATTGGGTACTTTCCGTTGACCTAGAACTATGAAATTTGGCAAATAATATCTTCTAATACTACAAGGGAAGGGAAAAATCTGAAACTATACATTTGCAATTTTGTACCTAAGGCACTCTCGGTGGGCGAGTCCGACACGCACTTGGCGAGTTTTTTTTATATGTGGGTAGGTACCCTGTCGTAGTGTGGGTGGTACCTGAAGAACCGATGGCCGATGGGGCGGAAAGGTTCTCGAGTGGCGACCAAGTACCGGAAGGCGAGGCGTGGCCCCCCACAAGGTGGAATGATGACCTGGTAAAGGTCGCGGGAGTCCGCTGGATACGGGTGGCGCAGGACCGGTCATTTTGGCACTCTTTGGGGGAGGCCTATGTCCAGCACTGGACTTCTTTCGGCTGATATGATGATGATGATGATGAGGTACCGTGCTATCTAATGATTTTTTTCGAAAACGTCTAATGACTATACTCCGAGGGATCCCTTATGGCATCCGGCCAAGTTATGATGATGATCACTGTGGAATCAAAGCAATTTGTGAACATTGGATGAAGTAGTAGCACTACTTGCTGAGTAGTACAGAAGTACCTACTATTTTTGACGCAATGTGCAGTCGTCGCCAAAAATATTTATGCACATTTTTCGCCTTATATACAATATAACATTGTTTTGACGTTGACCGTACACCGTACTAACATAGACAAGCTCCGCACGATACGAGTAAATTGTTAGAATAAATTTTTTTTTTTTTTTTTTTATATTTTTTAAGGTAACAAGCTTACACAGTTGGACGTATCCCAGAACAGCCTCGCTACAATACCAACATCGTCGTTTGCGCATCTCAACCACCTGCTCATCTTGAATATGAACCACAATAAGGTAATATTTCAAATACCTATCTAATAGATATTCCAATTGCCGTAGAGTTCTCTAACGTTATATTTAGGAATAGGTAACGACATCTTATCTGGAAAATAGTATTTGATGTAAAATAAAAGACGATCGACGAAAATGACTGACGTAGAGAATGAACGAGCTAAGAGAAATAGTTGAAGAAGAATGACCCAATTCGATTTGTGTAAAACTGCACGAATAAAACAGACTTATTCAACCAACGAAACTGCTTTGCACAGTTGCAGCGAAGGGTATAGGAAAGCTATTACGTAAAACATTGTTAGCAATAATAGTATTTTTTCTACTCCTGTACCGTTATCTGTCATTTAAATAGGCTGTAGCTCAAATACAATGACACCACTAATAAGTCGTCGAAAAACAGGAGTAGAAAATAGTATTTTATTTCGAAATATTTGTTTATGAAGTTGGCACCACTGCAATATAGCGGCCAATTTAAAAAAAAGTTAAACAGTGCTTTTATGAAAAATGTATGAACCAAAAAAGTACGCTAAACAGTGCGTTTTTGGACCATAGAGCATAGAGTTTTTCGACGACTTATTAGTGGTGTCATTGTATTTGAGCTAGAGCCTATATAAATGACAGATAACGGTACAGGAGTAGAAAAACAATTATATATGACATCATTGTTTACACAAAACACAACATAATTAAAGAAACGCATAAAACCCTGACTCTCTCTGAACATAATGTCGTCGATGTTTACTACGCAGGCAATATTCTAGTAATAAAACTGTACATTACACGAGGTCAGAACAGCCATCAAGCAATTAAAAGATTAACCTGGTATTTTTTTATTACAACAGTTATTGTTTTGCAGGTGACAGCGGTTCACAATAGGGCCTTCGTGGGTCTGGACACGTTGGAGATCTTGACGTTGTATGAGAACAGAATATCTGTTGTTGACGGGGAAGCTTTCAAAGGCCTTGAAAAGTAAGTAAAACACAAATATTTTATTTATATAATAAACACAATACTTAGTAGGTTGTGTCTCAATGGAGCAAAATGATATATTTACGGCGAGGGCGGTATATTGAATCCAGATTGAAGTGAAAGATTCTACAATTGAATTCTGAGCGTAGCGAGGGATTCTATAGCAGAATCTTGAGCGTAACGAAGGATTCTTTTCTGGGGTTTAAGGGTCGCTAGAGTACCATGAAATTTTGAATTCACATTGGGATCCGTCATATCTAGGTCGAAAACTAGGTTCTGTTAAAGAAAAAATAATTGAAAACAAATAGAGGGAGTCTGCTGGATGCGGGTGGCGCACGACCGGCCATTGTGGCACTCTTTGGGGGAGGCCTATGTCCAGCAGTGGACGTCTTTCGGCTGATATGATGATGATGATGATGCAATAGAGGCAGTAGAACGTTTTGAAGAGGATACTTCTTTGCTCGCGTTCTTGTATAGGGGTACAGTTCAAAATGTGACTTCCGGAATACCTTTTTGTAGAGATACCTAATCTGATTTCAAATAATTGTTTGTTACATGTTTTAATCCTTCTGTATTTGCCATTAGTTGTTTATCACAAAATGTTATTTAGTTTATGTGGCCGACATGAAAATAATGCTGAAATTACCGCCATTTCCAATGTATTGCGAGTCAAATGAGCTACGTCAGTCAATGTTACCAATATATACCGATTTATATGTACTTATACAGATTTTAGTGAATTAATTGAGATGTATATTTTACGGGTACAGCCAACAAAGAAGTATCCACTTCAACTTAATTAACGGTTGTATATCCGACACAACCCGCTTCTTTTTCATACAAAGTCTCTAGTCGCTTAATTTTTTTCTATATTTCAATTATACTTTATTTATAGCAACAAACTATAGTTTCCAACCTAGATATGGCGGATCCCATTGTGTTTAAAAAAGTTTAATGTTATTCCAGTATGCCGTTTTAAAATGAGACTTAAATTACGTTTGTATGGAGAGTCGACTTGAGTCGCGCGTGCTGGGTACCTTACTCACTCTTAAGAGTATTAAGTTTCTGTCAATAATTTCATTTTTGGTACAAGCTTTTACTGCCGACTGTACTTTTCTGCATACCATCATCAAGTACTCAATGAGACGATTCTAACGAGCCCAAACTTGATGGGGTTGTGTCATTTTATTGCGGAGTTCCTATGGTCACCTTCCAGCTCCAGCATCAGATCAGCTCCAAGTCATCATAATATTGCATTGTCATGCGATACACATATGCTTGCAAAATTTACTTATTTAACGGGAAGTGACTGAAAAATGGATTGCAAATTTTTACGGACAACTTACATACTTACGTATTTACATACATACTTACATATTTACATACATACGAACAGGGCAAGTTAATATAAAGCTTGTAAAAAGGTAACATACAGACAGACCAATAGTGACTTTCGCATTATAATTATTAGTAAATTCATTAATTTATTCAAAATATTCGACAAACAAACATTATGGAAATTATTTGAGATTCAATATTGTACTCGTATTATTCGTAATTCCACATTGTTGTAATGTACAATTCCACGTACGACAACGTTTTTCAATGCAAATTAAAGCTCATCTGCATATTAAGCTGTTTGTAGCACAAAAGAACATTGAAAACTCAAAATAAAATTACGTTCAAAGTGAATGAAAATACAGCAAAGGCATAAAGTATAAATGAGCATTCATTTCATATCTATTCTACAGCTAACCAGTTTAAACAGTAAATAAATTTCATGGTAGTTACAATATTGAATGCCATGTTCATGCCGTAGCAGGTTTATTTATAATTGTATTATTAGTACTATTTATCATAAATATTTCTAAATAATTCTCAACTGCAATAAGCTGGAAATGGACGGTGGGAAGAAAACTAGGTATATATAGTATTTCGACGTTATTATTTTCTCATTGGAAGGTTGCCGCATTCTTGTTTGCAGAAGATTTTATAAGATGGCTTTCCTACGATCCTATTTGTGTAGTTCCTCGTCGTGGGCTAAGACTGCCGGAGCGGCCATGAAAAATGCACGGAAAGCTATCTCGAGAAATAAATCCGAAGGTCAATTTCGTTTGTCACTTCGCAACGCCTTCACTTTATAATGTGTATTGCGCACTCGCTTTCACGCTCGGCGAGCACACGTGTCAGATGGAGTGCGCGAACCACGTTGAAATGTGAAACTTTGCGAAGTGTTGAGCTAAATTGGCCTCCAGAGCACCGCCGTCACAGCGGATTCGTTTTGTAATGGATCCTTTGGAATATCCGTATACCTACTTTTAGCGTGGTGTGTAACTTTAACTTTTGAGCGTATGGTTAATATATGACTAACATCTACTGTGTCTGAAAAACTAATACTCCACCGGTTTGATATACACTTATATCACAATTCGCAATGAGACGTTAGTACTCGTACACAATTTATTAACCTCTGTAGGTACTATATTATTAATCTGTGTGACTTTGGACCTGTGTGTCTGTGTGTTTGTCTGCGGAATCGCATCTCCCAAACGAATGAATCTATTTGACCGCGTTTAATCAAAAGTCTTGTCTGTCGAATGGTTCTTAGCTATCTTTGACGTAAGGGTTGCTTTTTATCCAACTTATTGGATTGTACAAAACATTAACATTATAAAACAAACGTCACACTTTCAAATACAATCTAAAAAATGAGATTGCTAAGTTACCACCACCTTGACAATACAATTTATAACAAACAAGTGCGGTTTTGTTTCGCTTCCGAGCTGTTAGGGTCGGAAATTATCGCAGCGCCTGCTACAAAGTTCGGCGAATAAATTACAGAGTCCGCGCAACGCTGCTCAAAATTACCGCCTAGCACCGAAGACTTCGCAACTCTGTATGTTTTATGGATATTTTTGCTACTTTATTTAAAACCAGCCGGGTTAGTAGCGGGTGCCGTGGGACTTAACAAGCCATTAAGTTATATTAGCGTTTTAATTTTTAGGTAGATATTAGGTACATTCATTTCGATTTATTATTATTACAGAGAGTAACAAGGATGCTCTTTGAATAAAATGAGATAAAATTGCGTAAAAACTAAGAACTTTGAAGTAAATTTTAAAAAGCTCATTAGGAGCCACAACTACTAAGTTTTCTAAAATATACTTGTAGTAATAGAATAAATTGAAAGCTTTACGGAAAGAACACGCCTATTTTTTTAGTAAAAAATTAAATTGTGTTCGGGTGGCGATCTTTTACAATAACATACTGTATAAGCCGCCTAAAAATTACATGTGACACTCTTCTTTAGGTAATTATTTAACTCATCCGATTTGACCAAAGTATAAGTAGAAATTTTCCTAAGATTAATACGTCAACATATTTTTTTGAACTTGAATTTAACTCTATTCTTCTTTGGTTGAAGGTAGTTAGGTAATTTCTCCACTTAGGTAGTCGAATTAGGTAATGTCAATTCAGCCAAACAAGAATACCTACCTTAAATTTATTCCCAGATTTGGTACTCCAAATAATTTTCCTTTCGTCATAACAAGTTTTATGTGTTTGCTAATGGTATATTTTAGTAATTTCACCGATAGTGCTTTAGAAATTGATTTCCCATTGTAGTACAAAATCCCCGACGAATTTTTAACCCTCGACGAAAAAGAGGGGTGTTAAGTTTAACAAGTGTATCTGTGTATCTGTCTGTGAAATCGTAGCTCCCAATGGATGAGCCGATTGGAGTACAGTTTTATTAATATTAAAAAAAAACCTTGTATTGCAAAAAAGTTTCGTTATTATAAGATAAGGCAAAATCGTCGTGTTGTCGCGGAGCCACTTCTGGTCACTCTCATGGCCGCGAATGAGAACCTATAGCACTCAAGCTAAGACACCTGTATTAGCATATATGCAACTATAAACATACCCTTACAACGTGCGGAATCCTTTATATATCTGGCATAGGGGCTGCCGCCTCGTGCGTGCCAGCTCCCTATGACGTGTGGGCACTTTCGTCCCCGAGAATGTCCTCCAACCTCCCCTTTTAGACATCCCATACCACCATTGATATTGTCCCAATTCACACGCTATTGTTCCAGTTACTCGGGTGCACCCTTGACTGATGATGATATGGCCTGAAGCCTAGACTACCGAACTACCCTGTTGTTACACTTGTAACTAATCCTTTAACACTAAAGAACTCCACAACTAAGAACTGTGTGGTGTGTCCTACAGGTCACGTACATGCGCGACCTGTAGGAAAACATTCATCTACATGATATACCAATACGCCTCCCAAAGAGAATGAGACCTGTGGACGCACATAAATACATCGCATCATAAACAATCATCGTCCGATCTGTGTAAGCACATGAACACACGTGTAAATGATACCAAATCGTTACAATATCATAGGACGCATCGAAAGTGATTATGGAAAGAGCTCACCCTGGTTTTCCTCCAAATCAACCACTACAAAACCGCACTGAACTGTTCGTTCCCAATATAGCCGTTAGGAACTCTGACAACCCGCCTACCCGTCAACATTGTTATAAAAATGATTCCTTGTAGGTGTTGCCACATAAGATAAATCGGCTGTTTGAGACATAATTATAAACACCAATGTAAATACTATCGTGAATCATGACCATTCACGACACTCCCGGCCCCCCCAGAAAACTGGCGATCATATCTCCAGTAGAGATTATCATCTTTCACAGCTTTATTTAACTCTTCCTCAGATCTTTGAAATTACCGTTCTTTTCCCATTGCAAATATTGACAAGCTCTGAATCCTATCGATCACCTTGATTGGGCCCAGTTATCTACATAGTTTCTGATAGCTGTAACGTCTGATAAGTTCATCTTAACCCACTTTTCTAAATCAGTTCCAAACTTTTCGTGGGACTCGAGTAGCCAACTGCGAGGTCCTCTATTCTTGAGACTTTGACCAACCAAGCTTCATCGTGTCTTGGCGTTCCATGTCGTAATAAACAATCAGTCATAATATGTCCTATATATATCGCAAAACCATATTATAGATTTGCTAGTGTATGAAAATACTTATATACATTGTGCATTTCTGATTCATGTATGTACATACTTTTAGGTTACCGCAATAGGATTTGCTTTGCCTTGCTAAATTGAAACGAATGTCTGGCCGGATTTTATCATCATCTTTATACTTGTTTCCCTTTTCCATGGAATGGAATCCTCCCCCGCGGGCAAAATTGCTTACGTTATTAAACGTTCGTGCATTACCACAACTAATATTAATTTATCTGTTAATCTATTGATTTCCCTGATCCTCCACGACCTACTATAAATATTTAAAAATTATTCTGCGAGGGTCAGTGTGATTTTTATTTTTTTATTTTTAAAGCGTTTTCTTGACTATACAATACAAAAACACTCCACTGATCACCTAAAAAAATAACATAGGATAGAACATGAGGCTTGAAAGTAGATGCAAACAACGGGCTGTCCTATTGATTGACATTGTTTTTTATTTTCATTTCCTAAGACCTGGTTATTATTATTTATTCTATACACCGAAAATTAATTGAACTCTTAAATAAAATACGAACCACCACAAACTAATCTTTAATTCTTCTTCTTTTCTTTAATGCTTTCGATTTTATTACCTCTATAAATGAGACAGCGAGTGTATTTTACCTCTTTTACTTAGACTATATTAAAAAAAATACTTTTGTAAAATTGTTTTTGATTTATTTCATAAGTACGTACCTCTACCTCGATAACTTAGATAACGTTAATTCATTACCTCTATAACTCGTACTTTATTGTTGATTCATTTTCGTCTTGTTTCCTCATTCTTGGCTAAATGACCTTAAGTTACTTCCAAAAAACACAAAATAAATTTACAGTTTATTTTAATTTGTATAAATGTTTTTTTTTTTTTTTTTTATAAAATTTTGTGTTCTATTTTGATTGACGGATTCTGTATGCCTTTATGTACTGTTAATAGAAACGTGCTTAATTATTTCTGTTTACTAACTTTTTTATTATACATTTAATAATCGCACCTCTGTAACGAAAATAATCTCTTATCTCACCTGTATTAATGGAACCCTCCGTAAATGAGACAGATACACTTGGATATCTGGGACACTTGTTAAGTGGAATACTTCTTTAAGCGAGACACATCTGCCGGTTCCTTGAAGTCCCAGTTACGTCAAAGTTTCACTGTACACATTTGGATATATCTTCACGGATCTTGCCTATTTTTACGCGCAGTTGTATACGTTTTAATTCAACAATGACAGTAGTATGCTACGGTGATTTTCGACTCCAATGCTCCAGTATCAGTGGTCAAGTCAAGCATTTACCGACCGTGAGAAATATTTTTCTCAGCCTCAAATCTGATCTTTAACAGCCCATTTTATTCTGAGCGAAAATCCAAAATTGGCTGAGCATTGCCAAAATAACCTGTATTGTTGTAGCACTATTGAAAAAGCTCAATTGTGCTCGAGTCTCAGGACCACCAAAAATAATTCTGAACACCATGGAAACTGTTCTGATGACCGCTAAACCTAGACCTCTGAGCCCTGCGAAATCTGTTCTGAGGACTACTTAACCTAGGCCTCTGAGTCCTACGAAAACTGTTCTGAGGACTGCTCAACTTAACCTAGGCCTCTGAGCCCTACAAAACTGCTCTGAGGACTGCTTACCTAGGCCTCTGAGCCCAACGAAAACTGTTCTGAGGACCGCTAAATCCAGACTTCTGAGCGTCGCGAAACTGTTCTGACGATCGTGAAGCTGTTTTGAGCACTGCCAAACCAGTAATTTGAGCACTCCTAAAGTGTAATAATGATATGTTGGCTTTGAAGGATACCAAAAGTCATCATTTTTTGGTTGAGTTTTAAATAAAGCCTTTGTTTCTGAGCTGAATTCATGAAAATCATAATTTTCGACTATTGCTTGTATTCTTCATATTCTTTTCCTCTACCACGAGCCACCGAGAGCGACTTATAGTATGACGGGTGTCCTTCAACATGTGATTTCCGATAAGATTTTAGGCTTTGCGATATTGCGTATCTTCAATCCTCGCACACGGTCAATAGGCGCCATTACATTAGTTCTTATGACCGTGCGACGTTTTATTATGCCTCCCCGTACAGTGTATCGGTTATTATTGATGTTAGTGATGTGCTTTGGAAGGCACGCTAAGCAGTTGATCCCGGTTGCTGTCTATCACAGTAGTCGTTAAGCCGAGTTAGAGGCCTTCGGGCGGCTTAAGAACCTCTAACAGTCGAGTTGCCCACTCACTTGACAAAGGGGGGACAACTGTCACTCGCGTCCGCAGGAGCTACCTACCTACCACAACCCTGCACGTGTCCCCTGGGTGGTACTAAAGAGTGACAAACTCAAAGGCCAAAATAATAATTGCCATACGATTAAATAAATTGATGTTAAACTTGTTCAAATATTCGCTACCCCTCAACCGCTTAAACTCTTTAGTTTATAATCATGCACTGTGTCTGTCACATCAGTATAAGTGACTTCCGTTTAAATTTTATACTAATGGTATTAGTTTCGCTTTCCTTTCCTTCCCTTTTAACACCTATGTAAGGTCTGGTCTCTTAGTCAGTAAGCAATACAAATGCTATATATTTTGCATCTATAAGGTCCCACACGTCATAGGGAGCTGGCACGCACGAGGCGGCAGCCCCTATGCCAGATATATAAAGGATCCCAGCACCTCCACCATGTCGCGAAGCCACTTCTGGTCACTCTCATGGCCGCGAATGAGAACCTATAGCACTCAAGCTAAGACACCTGTATTAGCATATATGCAACTATAAAAATACCCTTAAACGTGCGGAATCCTTTATATATCTGGCATAGGGGCTGCCGCCTCGTGCGTGCCAGCTCCCTATGACGTGTGGGCACTTTCGTCCCCGAGAATGTCCTCCAACCTCCCCTTTTAGACATGCCATACCACCATTGATACTGTCCCAATTCACACGCTATTGTTCCAGTTACCCGGGTGCACCCTTGACTGATGATGATATGGCCTGAAGCCTAGACTACCGAACTACCCTGTTGTTACACTTGTAACTAATCCTTTAACACTAAAGAACTCCACAACTAAGAACTGTGTGGTGTGTCCTACAGGTCACGTACATGCGCGACCTGTAGGAAAACATTCATCTACATGATATACCAATACGCCTCCCAAAGAGAATGAGACCTGTGGACGCACATAAATACATCGCATCATAAACAATCATCGTCCGATCTGTGTAAGCACATGAACACACGTGTAAATGATACCAAATCGTTACAATATCATAGGACGCATCGAAAGTGATTATGGAAAGAGCTCACCCTGGTTTTCCTCCAAATCAACCACTACAAAACCGCACTTAACTGTTCGTTCCCAATATAGCCGTTAGGAACTCTGACAACCCGCCTACCCGTCAACATTGTTATAAAAATGATTCCTTGTAGGTGTTGCCACATAAGATAAATCGGCTGTTTGAGACATAATTATAAACACCAATGTAAATACAAATGACACGTGTCTCGTAATTCAAAATTTCAAAAATTCAAAGTTTCGAAATTATTTATTATTTCACTTATATTTTAATACATATATGTGGAATCCTCCTTTTAAGTTAAAACCTTGTGTTAGAAGGTATTCACTCTTTCATACAAGGTATTTTTTTTAAATAGTTAAAAATAAAATAAAACTAGGTATATTAGTCCTAATTATCGTAAGTATACTGAAGAGCAATGGGAGATGATGATCATATATCAAGTTCCAGTAACAATTTTTGAAATACTCACTGTTCATGAGTATAGTTACTAGTTAGTCACATAGGTCTGTTGGAAAACTAAGTAGACTTAAATATTATTTAGGAATATTAAATATATAGGTAAATATACAGCGTGTATTTTTAATATTACCTCAAATTGTAACCAGAGGTAGGTGTTAGGGCTATGAACCGATATTGCAAGAATTTTTTTCTTAACTACCAACTTTTTTTTTCCATTTAAAAATAATCAGCACGCAATGTATCACTACATTACTGATGTGACGTCACAACTGTCACAAGTCACCGGCTTCTTCCATGTGTCAAATGAGTGTAAGCATTACATTGCTGCTCGATAAATGTTCAAAAATTAATTACGCTTTGGTAGTTAGGACTAACTTACAATTTTCTTAGAATATCGGTTTAAAGTACTAAAAGCTACGTGTGGTTACAATTTGAGGTATTATTAAACATACAGGCTGTATATTAGAATAGGTACCTAACTACTTAAATGAACCATGCACACTAAAGCTATGATAAAGACCAGACATCGTAAATTTTGTAGTATTTTCGGTCCAGCGTTGTGTTGTTAACGGAATAGGTATAAACAATTTCAATCGTAATGCTTAATTACCGTTAGTAACATTCATATTAACCTTAATTACCAACTTTCACCTCCCCATTTTACCCCCTTTGACAAAAACTATCCTATGCCCTTCCTTCCCCGGGACTCAAACTATGTCTGATACCAATTTTCATCTAAATCGGTTCAGCGGTTTAAGCGTGAAGAGGTAACAGACAGAGACAGACAGACAGCTAAAACCCATACTTCCATATTCCATACTAATATTATAAATGCGAAAGTGTATCTATCTATCTGTCTGACAGATAGATAGATACACTTTCGCATTTATAATATTAGTATGGAATATGGAAGTATGGATTTATGGCACTCGAACATAAGTTTCATGTGGTCTGCCTACCCCTTTTGGGAATAAAGGCGAGAATTTATGTATGTATTTAAACCGCTAACGAGTAAATCTCACGAGCCGGCAACTTACAGGAAGCTGAAGAGATTGAACCTCGGAGGGAACGAGTTAACGGCGGTGCCGCAGAAGGCGTTAGCTCTGCTCGAGAACATGAAGAAACTGGAAATGCAAGAAAACCGCATCACTACTATATCGGAAGGAGATTTTGCAGGTATTTACCTACGTCGTGTGTAACGATTTGCACTTCGTGAGTTTTTGAAGCTCGCGTAGGTAATGGTGAAACATTTTAGAGGTTTCCGAGGAAAAACTGCTATTTTTACTTTTCTTTCGAATGCTCGTGTGAATGAAGCGAACGAAATACTTAAACGAAATCGATTTTTGTGTGGGTGTTGTCTTATTATCATTATTTTGACAAGATATTGATATAATTTTACCCTACACAGGATGTTATTATACTCATTTAATCCTGTCGCATCAGATTCGTGAACTCGTACCTAAAAATATTTTATTAAAGAAATGTACTTTGCACATCACCAGTGTAAGTAAAACTTATCCACCAGTGTAACGTTTATTTACTTAATTGCTCGCAGGTATAATCGTGAATGGAATTGCCTTTTTTTAAAAGATTTGGACGTGGAATAAATATAAAATCAGTTGCTTTGCTTTGAAAAAAGTGTAATTTTGAGTTGTAACTTTTTATTTCGTTAATGATTAAAATTTGTTATAAATGAAGAACTGATTTAACATAATGTTTAATGCATGATCAGTAATTAATAACTGATAACTGCTGCTTTACTTCACACGCAATTTAACGAGCTATGTTTCAAGGCATGAGGAACCTGGACTCGCTGGGGCTGGCGCACAATCAGCTGCGAGAGGTCCCGGCGCAGGTGTTCTCGCACCTCTCGCTGCTGAACTCGCTCGAGCTCGAGGGCAACCTCATCCAGAGGATCGACGAGAAAGCCTTCGCGGGGCTTGAAGGTATATATCATAGACAATAGGAACCCGGACTCGCAGGGGCTTGCGCACAATCAGCTGCGAGAGGTCCCGGAGCAGGTGTTCTCACACCTCTCGCTGCTGAACTCGCTCGAGCTCGAGGGCAACCTCATCCAGAGGATCGACGAGAAAGCCTTCGCGGGGCTTGAAGGTATATATCATAGACAATAGGAACCCGGACTCGCAGGGGCTTGCGCACAATCAGCTGCGAGAGGTCCCGGAGCAGGTGTTCTCACACCTCTCGCTGCTGAACTCGCTCGAGCTCGAGGGCAACCTCATCCAGAGGATCGACGAGAAAGCCTTCGCGGGGCTTGAAGGTATATATCATAGACAATAGGAACCCGGACTCGCAGGGGCTTGCGCACAATCAGCTGCGAGAGGTCCCGGAGCAGGTGTTCTCACACCTCTCGCTGCTGAACTCGCTCGAGCTCGAGGGCAACCTCATCCAGAGGATCGACGAGAAAGCCTTCGCGGGGCTTGAAGGTATATATCATAGACAATAGGAACCTTGACTCGCAGGGGCTTGCGCACAATCAGCTGCGAGAGGTCCCGGCGCAGGTGTTCTCACACCTCTCACTGTTGAACTGGCTCGAGCTCGAGAGCAACCTCTTCCAGAGAACCGATAAGAAAGCCTTCCCGGGCCTTGAAGGTATCATAGACATCGGAACAAGTTACGTAGAAAATTTGTATGTAAGCGTAGCTTTCCGTAGTGAGAAAGCAAGTTTATGTCATTTCTCCAAATGGCGACCGTTTAAAACAAATGTTGTAATGAAAGTAGCCTACATTTTATAATGAAAGTAGCCTACATTTTAAAACAGTTTTTTATACAGTCGATTCATGAAAATTTTGGACGAATTACTCAGGTACTTCACTAAATTAAATTTTCTGACTTTAACGCAAACATACTTCGAGAAATTTCCACAATGCCACAATTATAATGCTATTACCATATTTAATGGCACAGGAAGCAATTTACGACAATTTGAATTCTAGTCAGAAAGTCACCAATCGTCAAGAAAATTACTGTGTAAAGTACTATGTGTTGTCACGCTAGTAAAAGTAGCTCTACAACTTAAAGTAAATTTAGTTAATTGATCAATTGACGACGACAAAAAAAACACTAATTAGTTGTCGAGCCGATTAACTTAAACAACTACTTATCGTTATTTGGTAATAATTCTACTTTAACACAGCGGTTAGAAATTAACCTAATCGCGTTACTAATTTGACTGAGCTTGAGCTATTAGGTACCTATGCTTATGTTATCACAACGTCAATGTTCTTTATTTGATTTTAGCTTAATTTTATAAGTAATGTTAATTTCACTATCTTTTATATGATTCTAACACGATACGGTACAAAAACGGTTGTCAATCATTTAAATGTACCTACTAACATTAATTGTAAGCATTTACTAACATGATTGATCCAAGTTGTTCTTTGAATCATCATCGTCCTAGCGTAAAGGAGCCCGGCGTCCGCTTTGACACCTAATCCCAAGATTTGGCATAGGCACTAGTTTTACGAAAGCGACTGCTATCTGACCTTCCAACCCAGAGGGAAAACTAGACCTTATTGGGATTAGACCGGTTTCCTCACGATGTTTTCCTTCACCGAAAAGCTAACGGTAAATATTCCGTACATAAGTTGGTCTTTGAATAAATAAAATATTATTATTAATATAAACGGTTGATATGGTACCAAAAAGAAGATACCCTATTCTAATAATAAAATAATAAGCTTCCAATAGCTTTCACGAGGAAAAGTTTGTTGTACATCTTAAACTGTTCGATACTTGGGTACTGTGTAGGTACCTACCGCGGACATGTGACATGACGTCGCTAACTGGCATGTCTGTAGGTGTAGTGAGCGTGCGAAAGCACTAAATACACGCCCCAACGCTTTTACACGTGTCACATAAATATAAAAAAAAAATCGTTTAATTCAGACAACCACGGGTCCATACATGTTAAAATTATTATCTAGGTTTACCTACTTAATTACTAGTGTTAGTTATTTCAAAGTAAAAGAACCAGGACACTCACGTGTACGAGGTGACTATAGAGTGTACTCTGGTCCAATGTATGACAAGCTGACTGTCCATCCTGTCAGCTATAACGGCCAGGAGGCTGTTAAATATATACTCTGGTTGGTACTTTCACTGTAATAGTTTGGTTATGACTAATCACAATTTTGGTTTACTTAAGCCCTTACTTTAGCGTGGGTTGGAAACCACTAATGTTTTGATTATTTTATCCCTGCATGGTAAGCTTTGTTTTTGTACGAAATAAATGGAAAGGGCAACAACAACCCGGGCTTTTATTAAGATGATAATATGCTTCGTTAACAATCGTTTGCACGTATTAGCAAATCATAACTATGTAAATTAACTACACAATTAAATTTCCAAAATCCGAACCTTCAATGTACAGTCAAAGAATTTAATTTCCTACCCATTTAGGACTATTTCAAAGTGACACTGTAAATAAAATCACAAGAAGTCTCTTACGTTTTGATTGATTACGTCACTTTGACAAAGTCCAAAGTGGGTAGGAAATTAAATTCTTTGACCGTACCTACTAGGTGTATGACGTCGTACTAAACAAAGTATGAAGAGCTGTCATTTACACTAACTTGTCAACTTACTTCGCTGTACATTGCTGGCAATTTAAATTTTGTTAGAATATATAAGAAGTCGGAATTTTAGCTATTTGATTTAATTAAGGTTATGGTTAAGTTAAAGAAGTAAGTTATTAAAAAAAGCCCGCATGGCGGAACACACTGTATAATTCATGTCAAATTATTTTCGTTTGATCTTTACGCCTAGGTCACTGATTAACTTTAAATTTGTATACACTTACTACAAATTTAGTATCATTCGCTATCAAAACTGTTACGCAAATGAGGGGTATATTTTTATCTCCATACAAAAATGAGCCACCTTATCTGACCTTACATTTTCAACAGAAAACCTGCAATACCTCCGTCTGGGCGACAACCGCCTGCATGAGATCCCGTCCGAGGCGCTGCGGCCGCTGCACAGGCTGCGACACCTCGACCTGCGCTCCAACAACATCACCTACATTAGCGAGGACGCCTTCACTGGCTACGGGGACTCCATTACTTTCCTCAATTTGCAGAAAAATATGTAAGTAAAATTTACTAACCAGTAAAATTGCGAATCGGAGGCCGATAGAGGTTCCTCACTAACGAACAAGTCAGCTGTAATGCTGGAAGCGATGAAGAAACAATAAAAGCGGTCGCACGTCACGCCTAGTGGCCGCCACTGAACACGCCCACACAGTCGTACATTACCGGCCACTAGTAACGAGCGCGCAGGTCGATCACGTAACGCATTGTACGAACGTCGGGTAGGTCTAAGTGTCACTTTTTAACCGACTTCAAAAAAGGAGGAGGTTATATGTTCCACTGTATGTATTTTTTTTTTCAAATGTATGTTCGACGATTTCTCCTTCAGTTGTGGACCGATTTCCCAAATTCATTTTATATTCGAAAGAGTATACTCCCGAGATGGTCCCATTGTCACCAATTTAGGATCTGATGATGGGATCCCAGGGAAATTGAGGGCAACCCTCAAATTTTATAGGCACGCCTGTAGTGATTTCGGTATTTTCTATTATAATTCGTGTATTTACCTTCGGAAATCACAATTTTGGTGAAGTGGAACTGATGATGAAGACCACAGATGACTTATGCAACTCCTAAAAGATGTAAAGTTCGTCAAAGATTCTGACATGATTCCGTTGAAGTAGCAACTCATGAAGTGGTAATTCTGAGATCCTTTAGGAATCGACGGAACTCCTCAAATATTATCAGCCCACAGATAGCGACTTGGGTTTTTTCTGTATCAACGCATTTGCTCTCGGAAAACAGTGCATGTGGTAAATTGGCTTGGCGAAGTACTGAATTGAAGTCGGCTTAAACTTTGTTTTTAAAGTAAATTATTATATGGAAAATTGACAGTTAAATTGTACCGACGCGCGTTCGGAACGTTACGTGATTACCCCCCGGGGTCACTCCCGCAGTTTGTGGCTCGGACGCTCAACGCTCGATGTACGCCGATGCCGTACAAAATGTATGAAAGTATTCGTCCCCAACTTGTGGCTGGCTAGTGGCTCAGTGTGCGGCCACTCTAAATGTCCCTTCAATGGGCCTCTCTAAATCGTGGAGCGAAACTTGAGTAGCCTGTTGCTTCAGATAGCCATTGAAGAAGTTAGTTGATTGATTCAGGCGTCACTTTTCGAAATTCCATGATAAGTCAAGAGAACAATATTCTTTTGCAGCCATAGAATACGCATATTATTAAGTAAAGGAATATTGTTCTAGTAACTTATATTAGAGACATTGATTTAAAAAATAAAGAAGCCTTTAACTAGCTGCATGAACCTGCAAAATTATTATAAGTATATTATTTTTGAAGTGAAAGGTCGGATAGTAGAGGGACGCGTATATTAGGCCGGTATATGAATGACGTGTGTGATATGTCTCTATTCTGATGTCTCTGTCATTGAAATTTTGAGCGACACAGATTAATTGTACATTTTGAACGTTCAATCGCGCCTTTGTGTAATGATTTGACTTGCTAGTGTCTAACAGAAAATTTAAAACAATGTGGCAATTATTTAACCTTAAAACTAACCTAACTGCTAACTGTACACATTGAATTTTGCAAGTGCACACTATCTGAAACGGGATCGCTATCACAGTCGGAACTAAGTTTAATGCTAAACGTAGGTGGAAGGTAATCTCACACCCACAGACGCCCTCACATTTCGAATACTGAAAACAGGATGAAGGGAAATAGAATATGGGTCAGAAATAGAATACATCACGAGTTAAATTCGACACATAAGTTACCCTTTTCAGTATATTGCACGCATCTGTTTTGACATATTAGCTCTTCGCGTGTGGAAGCGAGCACGCGTAATAGATAGAAATCAAATCAAATTAGAATGCCTTACGTAATTCTCGAATTAATCCCCAGGAGGCTTAGTTCATTGATCCACATATCACGTGTGGATTCCTAGAGGGTCTAGTTATATGAACACACCTAATTAGAATCTACTTTGTATTTATTGCACGAGAACGATTCTACGAACGTTAAGCCAAAAGGCATGTCTAAACTTTGGTTATAGGTGCGAGTCCATACAATAATTAAATCAACTCGCACTAATCATAAACACAAAAAAAAACAGTAAACAGGCCGTAATATGTCAGAAACAAGCGCGACAAATACGAAACCGATAAGGTCCAAATTTTACTTCAATTGAATGATCTGTACGAGCTTATTTCCCACATTGAAAAAAAATGGACGAGGATTTTTTTACATAAAATTAGTCATTACAAACTTGTTCGTATACCTAAAACTTTGTGTTTAACGTATAATTTATTGACTTTTCTCCATCACATGTCCAATATTACCAATAGGTTGTGACAATAAGTCGCCAAAAAATTTCACGTCCAAAGTGACGGCCGGGACCGGGACGGATACGTTCACTTTGGTTTGTTGTTTAAAATACTTACTGTAGGTTGCCTGGTACTTGAATTTACAGTTTTACATTCTTTCAATTCTTAGACATGAGGCGAACAAAGAACACCGGGTGCGTTAACTATTATTTAAAATGTTGAAACAATGTTGAAGTTAAAACTAATATTAAATAAAAAGTTTTATACTTACTGAAGAGTCCGCAGTAAGCTCGGCCGAATTTCACCTTCCCATACAAACGGAGTTTAATTTTAAAACTACGTGTTGGATTGTAATTTGTAACGAAACTTTGCATATACAATGACATGAGGTATATCTTGGTATGTAATTAGTTTATATGGTCCAGTTTATAAAACACACGAAATACATCAAAAACAAGTTTTGTATGAAAAACTTAATTTGCTGTATTTTTTTACTATAGTATCTGAAGCTACATGAACGAATTACAGACCTGGATGGGTCATTGTCAGATTTAGGTTCGCGTCTCTTTGGTGGACATTGCCAAAGTTAAGGGCTATAAAGCCTAATTTTTGGTTGATCTCTGAATCCGCATAAACGGCGTTGACCCTTCTATAATTATATGTGATAAAAACATATTATATGTGAGCGTTAGCCCTTAACTATTGACCACCGGAAAGATGATTTTTGTTTTTGTGACTGACAATGACCCGGATGGTTAACTTATTCTAAGTACAAAGTTTCAGAGCAAACTAGCAAGTCGTTTTACCAGCCTTTTTACAATTTGAAACTAAAGAAATGAGAGTAATATAAAATACTTAGTGCATGTAGATTTTCACCCACTTTCCAGTAGTCGTATTACCCTGATAGGTATAGGTACATCTAATCCCATCTATAGGTACTAAGAAAAGTCGGTGAGATGGTAGCTTTGTAAGGGGTGTTGACACCAAATAAAATAACCAATAATGTTGAATTTTCTCGAAAAAGGATTAAAAGTATTATCAAAACGGAGAAAAAAGCAAAGCAGGGGATTAAATAATCACAAAGTTATATAAGTGTCCAAAGTTAGAAAGGTATAGTCTGTCCCTTTTACGCCAAACGGACCTTTATATTTATGAAACGATTGTCATTTACTATGACCCTCGGGAATCGTGACGTCACGATCTCCGACCGTTTTCTCTTTCTAACTAGCAAATACACATTCAGTGCCACGAATCGCTACGCTCGTAGCTGATCCCGTCATTTTCCTTATGTAGCGGAAAGAGCCTACGGCGTAGGCACCCGAAAGTCGGGTTCCCGGCACTGAATGTGTTATTTTTAGGGTTCCGTACTCAAAGAGTGAAACGGGACCCTATTACTAAGACTTCGCTGTCCGTCCGTCCGTCTGTCTGTCACCAGGCTGTATCTCAAGAACGGTGATAGCCAGAGAGTTGAAATTTTCACAGATTATGTATTTCTGCTGCCGTTATAACAACAAATACTGAAAACAAAATAAAATATTTGTTTTATGGGCGGCTCCCATACAAAAAACGTGATATTTTTGCCGTTTTTATAGATAATCTGTCACCAGGCTGTATCTCAAGAACCGTGATAGCTAGAGAGTTGAAATTTCAAAGATTATGTATTTCTGTTGCCGCTATAACAACAAATACTTAAAATAAAATAAAATATTTTTTAAGGGGGGCTCCCATACAACAAACGTGATTTATTTGCCGTTTTTATAGATAATGGTACGGAACCCTTCGTGCGCAAGTCCAACTCGAACTTGGCCGGTTTTTATTTATTTATTTGTATATATAATTATTTTACAATACACGGCCAGGCAGCGGACAAAATCCAGCAGGGTTTAACTGCCACTGCATACCTATATACATCAATGAGATGGATTGGTTGCAGAAATATGTATTATACCTAAGGACTTTCAAATATTGAACACTTCACCAAAGCTCGGTATTCTTGGCTTTATTAATCAAATATCCCTCTCATTTTGCGGGTTTTGATTAATTTCCAGAGTGCCGTTGTTTGCTCAGCTCCCGAGACAACAATCTCATAAACGCTGGGATCTTGATTAATTAGACAAAAGTTTGCATTAGGTACTGTGAGCTTTTACGAGCCGCCAGGATTAGGTTGTTGTATGATTCGTGCTTATGAAGTTATAAGCAATGGTTTAGTCACGATTTACGAAAATTTTAATTAAGTATAACAATCAAAACACAACACAAAACACGCCGTATTAAATCCACAAATCACAATCATTTAAAAAACATTTGTATTTGCTATCAACTAACCAGAAAATAGCTGATATTAAAATCGACCCAGTTTTTATACCCTAATTTCACAATCATTAAACCCTGTGACCGTCTATAGCCGCGTCCAAACTTTCAAGCGTGGTTGACTGCATACATAGCATAAGCTATGATATTGAGTGGGATAGACTGCTGTTTATCTCGCTTTATCTTTTGCCCCATATGTTGTCCGCCGCGCTCGGCCGTTTGGACGCGCCTAAATATGAGCAATGGATTTTGTTCATGGTGTCAATACAATATTTTGTATCTGTGACGAAGCAGTTTATTTAAAAAAAAAACATGCCACCAAATTGAACAATCTTTTCGCCTAGGAATTTATTATTGATTGTGGATGGATAAATCTTTGTTTGTACTATTTTCTTGAAGTCGAAGTGAAAACAAGGGTGTATAACTCCGGTCTAAAAGCCATATTACCACTCGAATAACCATCTCTTGGTAATATGGCTTATTTTAGACCCTAGTCATACAATTTACTATTATTACGTCGCTGGCGTGCATGGGCCAGACCGCCGGATTAGATCAAGCGAGCGTGCATACATGAATTCTACTTAGCTATGATTTTACAAGTTTTCTTTGCGAAGTGTGTGTAAAAAATACCGTTTCTTCGTTAAACTAATTTATTTTACTGCAGTCATAGTTTTATCATCAACCCTTGTTCAAGCAGATGCATTATGAAAATAAAAAAAAAAAAAATTGTTTATTTTAGGATCTCTTAGTAAGTATATAATTATATACCTGTGACAGGAGATCCCGCTCTTCCATAAAATTTGGTTATAATTAACAAAAGTAACAACATTTACGTAAAACCACACAACTATAGTCCAGGTCACCCAACTATGGTCCAAATCAATTCTCATATTACTTGCTCAGGTGTGACTTTTTTCGTGGATGAAGTTAAAGATAGGCAATATAATAACACAAATTTAAATAAAAACGTATAAAATCACTATTACGAAATCGGTATTGATGGAAACGAATAAGTTTACTTTTGTACCATAGTTGGGTTAGTAGACTAAATATAGTTGTATGGTTTTACGGTACTTAAAAATAAAACTATCCTCTAGTTCAAATAAACTTTAAAGTGGTACCTAAATAAAAAATAAATTATAAAGTGGTATTTTAATTTGTTTGAGTAAGATAAGGTAAAATCGATGTCAAATCATTCTTTTTATCCTAAACCTCGATTAAAACCCGACGACACCCAAATTGCTATCGAGCGATGAATATTAAACACTGAATATTCCTACTCACCTTACCTACTCACATATAAAATGCATTTATATACACTCAAAAACGATATTTGAGGACCATACTTATTAGGTAAGTAGGTACCTACTCGTACCTTACATCTGGCACAGTCTATAAACCAATACAGTCAGTCGACGAAGCCGTCTAGACAGGGCAATCGTGCGGGGTGTGAGGGGAGAGGGGCGTATAGTATAGGGCGAGCCCTAGCTGCATACATGTAGCTTGGGACATGACGTTGTCAAACCCGCAAACGTCAAAGGTGTCGGTCCACTGTTACTCTTTACACTGTGCATCTGGTATGTGTGATACCCTAGCTGCATACATGTAGCTTGGGACATGACGTTGTCAAACCCGCAAACGTCAAAGGTGTCGGTCCACTGTTACTCTTTACACTGTGCATCTGGTATGTGTGATACCCAAGCTGCATACATGTAGCTTGGGACATGACGTTGTCAAACCCGCAAACGTCAAAGGTGTCGGTCCACTGTTACTCTTTACACTGTGCATCTGGTATGTGTGATACCCAAATTGAATTTTCAAAGAATCGCCAAGATATTCACAAATGGTTGAATCCTTTTATTAACTTCTGTCCAGTTTGCGAGTAAGTAAGTAAGTAAATATTTATTTGTGATACACAGGTTACATAATAGGTGACAATAGAATAAAAATACAGTACGCTGTGACCTACCTAAAAGGTGTACAAATGTTGAGCCTTACAAACTAAAAACTACAACTAATGCAAAAATTTTTGAGCATTAAATTTACTTAAACCTTTTAAAATTACATATTTTTAAGAAGAACATTCTTATATTTTTATAACATATTTTACTTATTTAGGAAACTTCTATCTAAAAAAAACTCGTCAATGGTGTAATATGCTCTCTCTAAAAGTTTTAACTTCAGTTTGTTTTTAAACATTGACATATTATTTAATTTCTTTAGGCTTTCTGGTAAGAAATTATATATTTTGGAAGCCATGCCTAGTACACTCTTTCTCAACAACGCTGTCTTGCCACTCACGGTTGGTATTGCATGTTTATAACGGACGCTTTTCGAATTTATGTTTAGCCTTAAGGGAAAGAGGGAGGGGTTTGATTTGACAAAGACTGCGATCTCGTAAATATATCGAGCTTGACAATAGGTAGCAACAATTCATTAAAAAAATTGTGTGCAGGGTCCACCAGCTGCCGACGATGGGCTTCGACAACCTCAACTCGCTGGAGACCCTGAACCTGCAGAACAACAAGCTACAGCACATCCCCGAGGAGATCATGGAGCCCATTCTGGACACGCTGCGAGTTGTCGACATCATGGGTATGTATCACAGATGTATGAATATAGGAGATCGGACATGCCGGCCGATTTGATTTGAGAACGCCTGTCGCAAGTTCATTAACCCACACAAAGCACAAGTCCGACTCGCACTTGGCCGCTTTTTTATTGAGCGATTCAGAACTTTTCCCCCGGGTTTGGTTTATTAAATTAAAACTTGAGAAATCTACGGTTTCGTTTAATATAAACACGTCGCTAAAGAAGTTGACAAACTTCTACTTCGCCGATAAATCTTGGTTTAATGTTAGTAAACTTAAATTAACCACATCATGGCACTGTTGATATTCAACGAACATGCAATAGTTTCACTAACTAATTATAAACATGTAAAGCCAAACGGGAATGAAAATAAATAACAATGAACTTATAGGTAAAGCATGTCCTTTATTTTATTTTTTGTTTTAAGCAGTATAATGTACATTTTTTAGTCTTGAATTTTAATAGTCTTTTATGTGACAGTACATAATGAAGGGCATTAAACACAAGTGTTTTAATGCCTAACATTACATTGTAAAATAATAGGCATGATGCCTCATGTTAAAATTGATACCGTAGTGTTGCTAAATGGATAGTAAACCATCAAATTATTATAATAAAGTATAGGTTATAAAATATAATTATAAATCACAAAGAGATATGGACGTTGAAAGTTTAGAAAAAATATGCATTGTAAATTTATAGCTACCAATATAATCTTTACGCTTTTATAGAAACAGAATTGTATGACAACTACCTATGTAAATAAATAATAAATAAATAAATAAATATTACGGGACAATTTTACACAAATCAACCTAGGCCCACGGTAAGCTCAGTAAGGCTTGTGTTGTGGGTACTAGGCGATGATATATATAATGGATTAATACATATAGATACTTATATACATATATAACATCCATAACTCAGGAACAAATATTCGTGATAAACTCACAAATAAATGCCCTGACCGGGATTCGAACCCGGGACCTCCAGCTTCGTAGGCAGAGTCACTACCCACTGGGCTACGGAGGCCGTTATGCTATGTACCTACCTAAACGCAGTATTTTGCGAGCGAAACAGCAATTTACTTGATTTTACATACAACGAATAGTACAAATGAAAGGTGTGACGTCATTCCCCGTGTGTCAATTAGTATGAAGCGTTTATGGCTGCCGCCAGCGAGGTCAATCTTTGTCTCAATTTTTTGGGTCTTTATGTTCTTTGATTGTAGGTAGTTGCTCCCATACAAACATTTGTTCCTATCCAAAAACTGGTTCGAATGGTATCGTAAAAGAATCTTAGTCCTCATCCCTATAATATTACAGTGTGATTAATAAAGAAAAGCCATTCATAGGACTGCTAATAATTTAGGTATTTAATAAACAAAATATAAAAAAATATCTTTAATGTTATTTGCGTTGGAACAGAAAATACCTTTTTGAAAATACAAATGTTGCTAGTAGGCATATTAGGCATCCGGTCGCCTAATAAGGCCCGTTATAAATTATTAAAAACAAACCACTCGTAAAATACATTTTTTATTAAATTTAATTACTTAATAAAATATTAAACCTATCCCAAAATTTTTGCTGTGGCTTCTTAGGAGTATGAAAATGAAAAATTGCTATAAAACTACTTACAATAACTTTTTAAATTATTTAGAAAAAAAAAGTGTGAGATTCTTTATGTCAGCCTGTATCATTAATATCATGATATTTATAAATCGGTTCATTATTCTGACATTTTTTTTTACATACTTGTTGTTAGGGGCTTGTATACTGTGGGCCTTAATAGGGAACTTTTACTTCAGTTCAATTAAGTTTCGTAAATAAACGTAAATAAATTGAATAAAACAGTATTTACCTACAATTGGATGTTAAACAGATTAAACACCAAATTTCACTAAAATACTGACTAAATTTGCGTGACCCTGCCTACGAAGCAAGAGGTCCTGGGTTCGAATCCCGGTAAGGGCATTTATTTGTGTGATGAGCACGAATATTTGTTTCTGAGTCATGGATGTTTTCTATGTATTTAAGTATTTATTTCTCTATATAAGTATCTATATCGTCGTCTAGTACCCACAGTACAAGCTTTGCTTAGTTTGGGACTAGGTTGATTTGTGTAAGATTGTCCGCAAATATTTATTTATTTATTCTTTTTCAATTTCGGATGATATGTTAAGGTTGGAAAATAATAACACGTGCAATATTCTAACACGACACAGCAAACTGTAACTTTTTTACAAAATGGCAGTGCGCTTGAGTAAAAACTGAAATGCACGATTGTTTATGACCATAAACGCATGTGCGAGGTTGGAAACCGTGTATCGTAATCATATCCCACGTATTTCAAATGTGCATTTGAAATACGTGGGATATGATTTCATAAATATCGTTACTTTACACATTGCCTGGTTTACAGCAATTTACTTTTTATATAGAGCAAATTTTGTTGGCAACAGAATACTGTTCTCCATTATTATGTTAAACTGAGCTAGACCAAATGTTTGCGAATTCAATAGTAATGATAATGATAATAGGTCTAACAGAGAGTAATGATTGTAGACAACCCGCTAACCTGCGACTGTGAGCTGGCCTGGTACGAAGCGTGGCTGGCGGGCCTGCGCGACCGTGACGACGAAATGATGCAAAAAAAGCGCACCGTCTGCACCATGGTCAGCGAACACCGCGAGTACAGCGTCGCCAAGATGCCCCTCGAGAAAATGAACTGCAAGAGGAAACCAGCCTACGACCGCCCCAACAGCGCGCCTCGATGCGTCGCCGCCGCCAGCAACCTCCTCATCGCAGTCGCCACCAGGTGGCTATACTAAACGTAAACGTAAATATACAATCTTATAAGTTAACCCTTTTAATTTCAGCCAAGGCTGCCTTTCAGCTAACTGTGGCCGGATAGCTCGAAGACACCCTTCGCTTTATACTTGGTTCAATATTTAGTAACGTGATGAATTTGTGCGAAAACTCGATACATATCAATTTGGGCTGATAAATTAGTATTTTGGAGCGGTAGCTTGTGATAGTAAAGGTTTTAAAGAGTTAAAAGTAAGTGTGATACTGTGAGTATTTTTACATATTAGAAGACCTCTTACGGCATGCCTTACTAATGAGTAATGTGACAACCAAAGAGTAGTACGAGTAGTACATTATCGACTACAGTACGGCATTATATTAGTATCACTGGGAGACGTGCTTCATTCTTAAAGAGATGCGTCGTTCGGCGCATCGCTTTTGTACATGGACCTACGGGCCATTCTGTGATCACAACAATGAGCTATACAATTTAGGCACAAACATATAATTTGAAACTTTACAAACCTTAATATTTGAAATGAAAACTTCTAATATTTTTTATAGTTTACCCCTACAATTTGAAATGTAATCTTACAAATACTTATTAGGAAAGCTTTTGCGCATTTACGATGTTGACTATAAAATAATAATTATATTCTACTCTTGTATCGTGCGAGAGGAGTTGGCTCGCGTCTTGGTTAACGCTTTTAACCTTCTCCTGTTACACTTTCAGTGATTCTGGATTAATTTCTTCCAGTTATCTACCTCTCTTTTGCTATTTGGTATAAGTTCTCTTATTATTTAATTTAAGTACGACTATATAAAAAAAACATTATTTTTATGTTTAGGTACTTTTAACATTAAAAAAGAGCCCCTGAATGTTCTATTTGACGTAGACATAGGAGTAAATAAATAAGTGTTAGGTAATTATTTTCTAAGTAAACTAAATATATACGCTGTTATAATACGTTACATCATTACTTTGATCGTTGGCTGATGTTTAGTTTAGTTCATTAATAATTATAACTTGCATATGACTTTTGCGAATTTACAAAAAATGTCGATTACGTCATGATTATAATTTTAAAATAATGCGGTTATGAGACAATTAATATTGTCGTTATACTCTTATCGTTTCAGTTACTCTACCGGTTCCGAATCTTGGGGTCATAACCCCCTTGGGGGTAAAACAGCCATCATTTGAGTGTTACAGAGTTCGGGGGATAAATAGAATATGGGTAACTATTTATAAAGGTAAACTAGGGATTATTTAAACTTTTCCCTAATAGCTCACGGGGGTAATGTGTTCGAAAAGGTTTGGAACCACTGTTAGTCACTATTTCGTAGCGTTAAATCATAAAGCTTAGGTAAATTTGCTGTAAAAGTTTTATCGATATTAGGTAGCGAGTTGTAATAAATGTGACTTTAAGCGTTGCCTAAAGAATTCATTTGCAACATAATTTTATATATAAAATTAAAATGTTTTTGGCTACAATTTGAAAATCTTCTTGAACCCGTACTCATCGCGGTGTGTTCTTATTCATTGAATACTACTGACTTATAAAATCAACATAGATATAACACTAACAAAAATTGTTAAAATTAGTCTCTATCAATAAGTTTTAAAACAAGCAATATAAACTAATCTTCAAAATTAAAAAAATACTATTTTCACAAATTTCTGTATGGAAATTACGTGTTTAACTTGTCTAAAAGTATTTGCAAATACAAGGGTAATCTTGAAAACTAAAAACATATCCTGTAGTGGTCTGATTTATAAATAAGTAAATTTTAAATAACTGTTTATACAAATATATGAAATGGCAAATATTTTGCTACATAACGGGAGAGTACCTAATGTGTGACCAATATTCATGCAGAATCCACCGTGTGCTCCTCTTATTGCATTTGAATCTACCTAAGTGCTGCATCCGCCATTTTACGCGGTTATCATTGGTTGATGACTCGGAACTTGTTGTAAGTTGTTTCAAGTGACACGAAGTGTTGCCCGTTTAAATAAAACAAGGTATAGCTTTGTTCACACGAATCAAAACGTCAACTGGATAGCTTGTATATGAATTATATAATTGTAAGTGTAAGTATTTAGTAATCACTTTAAAGAAAATGTCTTATAGAATGCATGACGCGAGATTGAATAGAAATTGTTCTATTCATATTGCATTTATTATCACATTTTCATGAATCAGCTGTCGAACGGAAAAAACACAAATAGGAGATTAGCACGTTGTGGATGTGTCAAAACGCCATAAATGTTTATTTTAATTTAAGTCAAACGTATGTGTTTTATAAGCTACTTCCGCATTTAGCGCAGTAAAGAACCTGTGATGAATTGGCTGACAGTTGTCCACCGAGCCAGCATCGACTAAGGCCTGAACACACTGGCGCGGCGGCCTGTGGTGGCGGTCAATAGTTAATTTGACATTAGCTGTCAAATTTACTATGGACCGCCACCGAAGACCGCGCCAGTCTGTGAGAGGCTTAATGCGGAAGTGGCCATAGAGTTTTGCTAAATGTATAATAGTAATTAGTTTCTTTGTAAAAACAATTTGCATTATACACAATATGAAACCATAAAATATTTATTTAAAATTAATATATAATTTTCCGATACTTTTATTATACCTAATAACAATTTACGTGGACACAATGACAGTACCCTGGTAAGTAAGGTATTCTAATAAATGTGATGTAGTGATTCGTAAGCACAATTATATATTCTATACACTTTACAATATTGCACATTTACGTCACTATTATTAAATATTAATCTTAATCAGAGTCGAAAAACCTGATAAATTAAGAAAAAGAACATTATACCGTTTCGTACACTTATTCTACATAAATGTTAGTAGATTATACTATATACTAAAGAATATCCATTTTCTCATTATATAACTTTATTTACTTATAGATCTATGTCTTTCGATGCTAATAAATGTCGTGTTTTATTGAAATTATTATGTAGGTGAAATATATATCTTCGTGTCGAACTAAAGTGTAGATGATCTGAGGCAAGTTATTATACCTTACTATAAAGCACTATGTAGCTCTTTTATATGATTTCCAATATTCTTCATAGATATGATCTATATGATGCGATCCGTAATCCATTGTCGTGTAGACACGTACTCGTAACATATGAAATACCTGCCGTTTATTGGAACAAAATTGTATTCTCTATACATCAGTGGAAGTTGGAATCGATATAAATAATAGACAAGGAACCAGCAGTAACATATCAGGCTGGTGGGGTGAAGTAACTGGTAGCTCCACTGGTCTATGATCGTACATATCATTTAGAATAAGTCACGGTGTTTAGCGAATATATATCACTGTTGAGTGTTGATAGAATAACGTATATTAATGTTAATCATTAATTGTTGGAAAAGCTTGACGTAAACAACCCTAGTACGTAAGGAAGATTGATTTGGCAGATCTGTGCTTTTGACATTGCTACAATTGTTATAATGGATGGAAAATACATTAGAAATGACCAAGTTGTGGCACGATTAGTCTTGCAAGTCAAAGGTAGAAGATGAAACCAACAAGAATATGAATCAATGGTAATAAAATCAACCTGTAGTGCCCTCAATTCGATTTGATGAATAATACAACCTTATTAAATTGTCTAGTGATGGATGAACTAGGTAGTAAATTGTATGTACCTATCGATACAAAACTTAATTAATATCCAGTCTGATTGAGGTTTGCTCTCTGTGACCATCCGATTGAAAGTCTTGACATCAATTTTATGCTTCTATTCCTTGGAAGATCCTTTATATTCTTAGAACTGTATAGTTTTGAAGTCAAATCAATATCTATGTTATTGTATCTATAAATGTGTCCAGCAATAATTCTGTCTTAATATTCTTGTCAGCTGTTTACTCAAATTTGAATGTACTATTATTATATTTAGATTATCAAGATTTTGTGTGTGAGCAGTAGACTGCTAACAAAATTATAAATTTAAAATTAAAGGGATTTGATAAAAAATCATCATTTCGAGTTTGCTTTGAACCAGTGACCTCCTGGCTGCCCTGGGCCAGTCATTATTGACTTATTGAGCCGATGTTTGATTCAGCTAATCTTTCAACCAGAAGATCGCTTGATCAAATCTATAACCAAGGAACAAAATTTAATTTTTTCCTCTTTAATTTTAAATTTATGATTAAGGTACGTGTTAAGCGCAAGTTTATAGTCACATTTATTATTATGTTGACTCGTAAAGTAAGTAATGTAATTCAAATTGATATTTTACTCTTAAGGGTGTATTTATTTGATTCGGTTAAATAAAAGATAAATTATACAATCAGTGTTTTATTTCACTCCCAACACAGTAGGTACTGAACACGTTGTAAAAACCGGGAAAGTATTATATATCCGTTTCAGTAAAATGGCTGGATAAAATATCGCATATGAAAATACCACGGTCTGACACAAAAACAATACGAGCGATACTAAAAAATCATATTGTGTGGTGGTTTATACAGGGCAAGGCATACGTTTTTCAAAGATTAAGATTAAGAATAGAATAGAATATGCATTATATAAAATTATACACACAATGTAAGTTTTTTTAGTGAGTTTTTCACATAATTTGCGCTCTTTGTTATATGTGTGAACTTCCGATCTCATTTTGAATACATGGGCGGTATTTTACGAGTAAGCAGACTTTTCTTGTATACATACATGCCAACGGCAGAATTCGTAACTTTATAAAGAGTGATTGACAACTATCCTTTACCTTAGTTATATAAATAAATGCTCTCTCAATATCTTAATTTCCCCAGAATAACAATAACTAATTTAGAACCAACGACACATAATCGTGATAGGCAGTGATCACAGAATATATAGACGGACGAGCGTAGCGAGGGATACGAGGCTGGCAATCCCTTTTCACACCGAGGTATGTATAGTGCTTTTCTCAAACATACAATGAAATAAAAAACGCTTCAAGTTTTTTGAATGGCTGAACGTTTGATGAAGGCGTAGGCTAACATATTTTAGCCAAGTAAAGGATAAAGATGATGTCGAGTCATATGAGGAAGTCTAGAGGCTGGCAATGGATGGAGAAGAGTGGTGGTTACTGCACCGACAAGAGCAAGACTCTTAAGTAATAATGATGATGACGTTTGATGTTGGGTCAAGAATTGATACTGAAAGGAAAGAAGGTCGCTTTGCAAGTTTGCAGGCCCCCGAATTTCAAAACAGGAGGAGGTCCTCAATACGTAGGAATCTTTAATTTATTTATGTATGTACCTATGGTCCCCGATGACGCGAAGACGCCTATACCGATTTGGAAAATATATTTTTTTGTTTGAAACGGTATCTGTCCCAGGTCGTCCCATGGTCATCAGGTAAGAATCTGATAATGAGATTACCCCTTAACGTTTACCTAAATAACCTGGTATATATAAATAAATATTAAAAGTACAATTTTTACAAACTCATCATCATATGATATACTAAATACTGTCTAACATGACTTTTGAACACAAAACTACATAATAATAATCGATAAACTGACTTAGACTACAAGTTTTAATATAAACAATCAAAGGTAAGGCAGTACTTACAAAAAATAATAACATGTAAACCTGACTATACAATATGAGCACACCTCTCAACTTTCCTAATATACCGCATCCATCCAACCAAGCGCATCACCGTATTTCTGAGAGGTAATCACGTAACGTTCTTGCAGGTCGATCACGTAACGCATTGTACGATCGTCGGGTAGGTCTAAATGTCACTTTTTATATGGAAAATTGACAGTTAGATTGTACCGACGCGCGTTCGGTACGTTACGTGATTACCCCTCAGAACGCGCGTCGGTCCAATTTAACTGTCAATTTTCCATATAAAAAGTGACATTTAGACCTACCTGACGTTCGTATAATGCGTTACGTGATCGACCAGCTGTTCGTACATCGCCGTTAGCAAGTTGCTAACCGCTACAAAACGGCGATGTACGAACAGAAATACGGTGATGCGCAGCTAATAGCAACGCGGAGATACGGTCCGAGCGCTTAGCGCAATAATTAAAGTAATACTTTTCTACCCACATATTTTTAATATGTAATACTTACCTTATTATTAAACACTGTATGCTTATTTTTAGTTTTAATTTGTATACTTGCTCATGTAAGTGAATTCATGTAATCCTTATGGTAAATAAAGTTCTTTAAACCTTGATCATGGAGAAATCGAGGGTAATCTTCAAATTTTATAGGCACACTTGAAGCGGAGTAAGTACTGAATTGAAGTCGGTTAAACAATATTTTTCACAATCGTGTTATAATAGACAGCTTTTTAGTCAAGTACCGTGTTCAGGCCACGAAGCTTGCTGAGTGGCCTAAGTAAGGTACGAGATTAAAAAGCTTGATTATAACACTATTGTGAACAATACTTTTTGTACGAGTTCATGAAAATTAATTTTCTACGAGTCAACTGAGCTAATTAAACAAACTCGATACTGTTGAAACGAAGTGCAGCCTATCACTCGTACGCTCGTTGATATCTTAAAAGACATGAACGAGCGTACGACATCAACGAGGAAACTCAATAATCAAAGCGACTCGATTGGTCCAATTCATTACAGTTCGGTAAAGCAGCCACGTGATTGGTCGAATTTATTTTAGTTATATTTTCAAATTTTTTTCGGTTGTCTGGAGCGTATCGAAACAGTTATTTCGATTGTTTCGACAGTAACATGGACTACAACTATGAAAAGAGTGACGTTGCAGTATTCTCTATGAAATCTTAAAACACAGATTTTAATCGACGAGTAGAAAAACTTTGTTCTTAAGTAAATATCCAATGATAATATTCGAGTTATTCTTGCAGCGTTATCACGTTAAAGCGTGAGAAAAAAAATAACAAGTACCTAGTTTTTTAAAGAAAAAAATTACAGATCTCGTGTCTTTCACGACATTGAAAATGAATTTATTTAATTAAACAAAACGGAGATGGCGGGACGACCTGGATGTATTCCTCAGCAATTGGGCGGAAGAGGCATCTAGTAGGGACGCATGGAGATCACGGGGAGAGGCCTTTGCCCAGCAGTGGGACACAATAGGCTCATAAAAAATAAAAATAAAAAAAATATTACTCATGGTCTGTTGCGTTATAAAATAAAATAAAATAAAAAAGCCTTTTATTATTCCATATAGGTTACAGATTAAAATTCCTTTGTTAGCTTTACGTATGGACCCCTCTTCGGGTAAAGGCCTCCTCCAAAGTCGCCCATTCGTCTCTTTGTTTCGCTTTTGTAGCCCAGTTTTCTCCTGCTATCGCTTCGCTCTCGTCTTTCCACCTGCCCTTAGGCCTGCCAACACGTCTCGATCCTGCTGGTCCTGCCCACATAGTCACTGTTTTCGTCCAGCGGTCGTCTTTGTATCTAGCGACATGTCCTGCGCGAATGAGAGTGCATCAATTACTTTGGTCCTCTGTCTTATCTTTGCATGATTTATCCTATCCGAGATTTTTATTTTTAATAAATAAATAAATTTCTTTCTAGAGCACTCTGAGTACTTCTTATTTTTATTCTGGCGTTAGCATCAAGTATCCATGTCTGGCAGCTGTATGTGAGGCAGGGCAGTAGACAGGTATCCATTATTTTTTTATTCAGATTCATGTGTATATCAGAGTTCATTACCTTTATGTAGCCCCAGTATTTGTTCCACATCAGTGCAATACGTCTATTTATATCTTCTATGTTTCTTTTGTTGGAAAACGATACTTTCTTTCCAAGATATATATAGTCATTGACATAGTCAATATGTGAGCCACTTATTGTGATTGGTCTTTTTTTGTGGTTTGTCATAACTTTTGTTTTGGTTGCATTGAGCTCTAGACCTATGTTCTTGCTGGCTGTATTTAAGTCTTCCATCATACTCTGCAACGCTACTGGGGTTTCGGAGAACAGAACTATGTCGTCCGCGAAACGCAGATGGCTCAGGTATTTGTTGTTGATGTATAGACCTTTTTTAGACCATTCTAGATTCTTCGTGACATTTTGTAATACTGATATAAAAAGCTTGGGAGATAGTGGGTCACCCTGTCTCACTCCTCTACATATTTTGATTTTTTCACCTGACCGTTCCAATTTTACTGTACTAGTACTTTTCGAGTATATATTTTTTATAATTTGTATATATTTATGATTTACGTTCTGACTTTCTAGAGCATCCCATATGCTACTATGTGATATACTGTCCAATGCTTTCTTGTAGTCTATGAAGGCAATATATAATGGTTTTCTATGTTCTACATATTTTTCAATTATTTGGTCCAGTACTTGGATGTGGTCGTTAGTGCTGTAACCTTTTCTGAAGCCTGCCTGCTCTGCGGGTTGGTATGTTTCTATTTTATCATTTATACTTTCCAACAGACAGGCTGCAAACAGTTTGTAGAGGCACGGCATCAGGCTAATTTGGCCGGTAGTTTCCCACATCTTTTGGGTCGCCCTTTTTGTACAATAGGATTATTTCTGATTTGGTCCATGGTATAGGCACTCTTTCTTCTGCTAATATTTTATTGAATAAATGTGACAGAGGTGTAAGTAATGTGTCCGCTGCAGCTTTTATAGCTTCGTTTGAAATTCCATCGGAGCCTGAAGATTTGTCTGATTTTAATCTTGAGATTTGTTTTAGGATTTCTATCTCGTCCATAGGTTTTGTTTGTTCGTTATTATAAAATTTTCTTGCCATCGTGTTGGTATACAGGGATGATTGATTCTTGTTTTGTGGGTCGCTGTATAGTTGTCTGTAGAAATCTGTAGCTGTCTGTATAACATCTGGCCGGGTTTGGCTCTGTTTAGAACTCAAAGAAATAATCCATTGCTTTTCTCGAATTAGCTCTTTAATGGCTTTTTTTAAGCTGCCTGTCATGAGCATGTGTTTTTCAATTATTCCTTGTCGGTAATTTTGATAGCTACGCCTGATTTCTTTGATTGTCTGTTGCGTTATGAAGCAAATATTAATTTTTAACTTATTTTATTTGATACTGCGACACGTATTTTTTGTAATATTGTTTGTAAGCGACCCTATGAACAATAAAGTCCCATCTTTTTCATGGTCCTGACTAATTTTAACAATATACTTACTAATGATTTATGACTAAATACTATCCTTTTGAGACCTTGACAATTATCATGCAATTTATGAGTCTCTACCGCTTTCTAATCTATTCACAGAGAAACAATTGTCGTTACAACTTTTTAAAAGCAAACTTTTAAGATCAGTTTGGTTTGGCTTTGTACAGATATTTAATTTATTGTCACATTTAGCTCGAGTCAATCAGTAGCAATTAAGATAACATATTCAAACTCTTTATCGTAATACTATTGAACTTTAGCATCATTTGAACCATGTACCGAACCCTTTAATGTTTACCTTTCTCATCCAGCGACTGACAAAACTATAAACAACTACCTACTAACAAATTGCCGAATAAAACTGGTATTTTATCAAAATACGCATGTGTCGTAATCGCCCAATCACAAATAATCAGCCTGTTTTCAATTAGTTAAAATACGTAAATTCATTGGTAAAAGTCGCCTTGAGTTAGCTATTTGAGCAATAGTATTGTTGATTATAATTTTAATCATAACGATCCTTTTGCATAAATTATGATGACGGACTCTTGATAGGGGTTTTTTTTTTAAAAAGCAACGAAAAATTATACTAAGTAAGTATTTTAAAAATATAACAAACAAACTTTTCTTAGAGATCAACCAATGCCAAGATAGTGGTGTATAAAGTTTTAGTTTTCACGTAGGCAGTATAGGGAACAGGGACTTAGTGGCAAAACCGACTCGGATCACGGATAGGTTAGAAGACGAAAGCGGGCCCGCGTTCGTTTTCGAGGTTATTTTTTTATAAAAGAGCGGAAAAGCTTGTTATTAAAACTTGTTTGTAAACTTTTATATTGACTGCCCTTTGCTATACTCTGACCTAGAACTGTGACCCAATATAAAAGAGAACTTACTTCCTGTGACCCAACCAACATAAAAGAGAACATTGGCTAATACGTATTTATTGCAGTTTATGCGTTTCTACAGTATGGTTAAATCGTTTTATGAGCAACCAATTTATGTCCATTATAAAGTATGCTTAAATAATTTTATGCGCCACAAATTTATGCGCAATACACATTATGTTCTTAAACATTATGGTTCAAAACGTTATGCGCATAAATGTATCATCATCATCATCATTTTCAGCCTGTAATCGCCCACTGCTGAGCATAAGCCTCTCTTCGCGTACGCCACTTATCCCGGTCCCGTGCTAGTCTCATCCAGAATGTATGACTATTTACAATTATGCGGAATGACGAGTATGTCCGAATCCACGTAGGTATGCCTATCAACAATATGACTTTTCAACTTTATGCAACCCGACCCCTACCCGAAATTACAATTACTAAATTTGACCAAACAAATAATAAAACAAACGGGGTGAGCTTGTAAAAAAGAGGAACTTTCAGGTATGCTCGTTCAACGCACACTGATATCGTGTCAGTTTATTATATACGGGCTTGTTATACGGATTGGAATCAAATTAGAATATAAAATGCACGTCGTACGTAACAGATTGAAGCCCTGGTTGTGGTCGGCATCCATTAGTCCGCTTGATATTCCATTAAACCTGGTCAATATCTATCTATCTATCTATACATATAATAAAGCTGAAGAGGGTCGAAAGTCTGTACATGGAACATATTCGAAAAAAAATTGGCTAGGGATTCTAAGAATCGATAACAGAACGCGTTCCAACAGTTTTTAGAATTTTTGTCTGTTTGTCTGTTTATCGGTTTATCTGTTTATCTGTTTGTCTGTTTATGTGACCGCGCATCACGTGAAAATGGCTGCACCGATTAAAATTAAATTAAGTATAGAGATAGTTTAAGTCCTGGGGAAGGATATAGGGTAGTTTTTATACCGGAAAGCAACCCCTAAGGGGATTAAATAGGGGGTGAAAAATTGTATGGAGCTACTTAAACCGCAGCACCGATTTGGATGAAATTTGGTATATAAATAGTTTGAGTCCCGGGATAGGTCAAAGGATAGGTTTTATCCCGGAAACCTTCCCTTAAGGGGGTTAAATGGGGGGGGGGGGGGGAACATTTGGAAGTAACCCATTTTAATAAAATTTGGTTTAGAGGTAGTTTAAGTTCTGGGAAAGGACATCGGATAGTTTTTATTCCGGAAATCTTCCCCTGAGGGGGTGAAATGGGGAATGAAATTTTGGATGGACTCCGTTTAGATCAAATATGAGGAGAATGACAATGGATAATGGATGGTTTGAATCCCGAAAATCATCCCCCAAGTGTATGAAATAGGGATAAAATGTGGATAAATCCCATTTAGTTAAAATTTGGTTTCGAGATAAAGGAGTCCCAGGGAAGGACAATGCATATCTCCTGAGGGGGTGAAATGAGGGGTGAAAATTTGGATTGAACCCATTTATTGTATAGCGAGTTGGAGTCTTGGGGAAGGACATATTATGATAGTTTTTATTCCGGAGATCATCCTCTAAGGGGTTGAAATGGGGGTGAAAATTTGGATGGAACCCATTTACGGTATAACGATAGTTGGCAGTCCTGGAGAATGATAATGGATACTTTTTATCCCAAAAATCATCCTCTAAGGAGGTGAAATAGGAGGTGAAAAATTGAATGGAACCCATTTACGGTAAAGCGATAGTTGGGAGTCCTGGGGAAGGATATATGATAGTTTTTATACCGGAGATCATCCCCGTAGGGAGTGAAACGAGGGTTAAAATTTGGATGAAACCCATTTACGGTGTGAAAATTTGTATTTGAGAGACCCATTTAGTAGAAATTTGATTTACAGATAGTTTGAGTTCCGGGAAAGGACATAGGATAGTTTTTATCCCGGAAATCATCTCTTAAGGAGGTGAAATGGGGGTGAATATTTGTATGGAGCTATTAAACAACCCATTTAGATAAAATTTTGTATAGAGGTAGTTAGTAGGCGCAGCGTTGGTAGGCCCCCCACAAGGTGGACTGATGACCTGGTAAAGGTCGCGGGAGTACGCTGGATGCGGGTGGCGCAGGATTGGTCACTTTGGAACTCTTTGGGGGAGGCCTATGTCCAGCAGTGGACGTCTTGCGGCTGATATGATGATGATGATGATAATGATGATAAAAATAGTTTGAGTCTCGGGAAAGGTCATAGGATAGTTTTTATATCGGAAATCTACCCCTAAAAGGGAAATGGAGGGTGAAAGTTTGTATCGAGCTACGATATAAACGAGTTCTAAGCGGAGGAAGTCGCGGACAAAAGCTAGTAATCAAATAATAATAAACAGAACAAACACGATGCGCGCATTTCGTCCACGCTTTGATGAAATACCTCCATTACGATTCAGTAACTATACCTAAGTTAAGTTAAAATAGAGACTCACATGCTTAGTGAAGGCCAGCGACCTAAATCTTAGTTCAAAGCACTGTGATAAACATATGGTTTTCAATCAAGCGATACTTATACATTTTTGCAAACAAAAAGTAGTAGGTACCTTGTCAAGCCAACTGCATTGAAGCAAATTATGTATCCTACGCCTATGTAGTTATGTATTGCAACGAAAAGCTGCAAAGTTGTGCAGGTCACAGAAAAGTACAACTAAGTAAGAAAGTGTGTCTTAGTGGCAGCCCATTAATCGTATTTCCACTTTAACCCGCCTGAGACTGCAGCGGGCTGTAATATGTTTCGTGGTCTAAGCCACGATATTTTATACGTAGGTACAAAGCAAAGAAGACAGTCTATGTATGTGCGGTCTATAACGCACTGAGGAAAACGAACACAAAATTATTAAGATGCAGTGCAGTGTCTATAATGGAATAGATACATGTACCTACTACGTCTTATGCAGCTGGAATTTCAATCACAATAGGGGTGTAAACTCAAAATTTATAATAACTCCAAAAGATAGAAGGCAAAAAAATATGCCTAGTGACGAAAATCCCATTCAGATATATTTATTTCATCAATAATCTATATACACAATTCAATAAAAAAAGAATTTTTCAAACCCACTAAACTAAAACAAACTTAAACGTATTACTAAGTAACCATTTTTTCAGATATATTATCTCAAAAAATTACGAAGCTATAACCGTTTTGATATTACTTGTTAGAGGGGGAAAACGCTAGGGGATCGTGACGTCACGATCCACGAGCGTCATAGTAAATGACAATCGTTTCATATGAAGGTGCGTTTTGTGGAAAAGGGACAGAATATACAATCTCTTAAAACTTTGGCCACTTATAACTTTGTGATTATTTAATCCCTTGCTTTACTTTTTGCTCCATTTGACCATATTTTTAATCCTTTTTCGAGAAAATTCATCATTATTAATCATTTTATTTGGAATCTACAGCCCTATTTGGATTTGTGAGATTTTGCACCTGCTCATTCAAGTCTTTTAATGCATCAATTTATCTTCAAAGTAGTTTGACGACCTCTGTAGCCTAAATAGTAGTGACCCTGCCTACGAAGTCGGAGCTCCTGGGTTCGAATCCTGGTTAGGGCATTTATTTGGGTGATGAGCACAAATATTTGTTCCTGAGTCATAGATGTTTTCTATGTATTTAATCTTCTACAGTACCCATTAGAGGTGTGCGCATTTGATCGGCGGTGGCAGCGTGATCGACGTGAAATCGGCGTGAAATCGGGGTGGTCCTTTTTTCCCGTAATAACTATATAAAGCGTAAAAAAAGAAATAACAAACAGGAATGTTGATAATCTTCTTCTTCTTCCTGACCACCAAGAGCGCAGTTCTTCACAACTATTCTCCAAAATACAGGGGCTATTTTGGGCTAATCGTATTGCGTCTTGAATATTGACGCCCGTGACATCACGGATTGCATCAATCCATCGTGTGGTAGCTTTTCCTCTGCTTCTTTTTCCTTCAACGTAGCCAACCATTATTATATTTTCCAAGCAGGACTGGTCTCGGCGGGCCACGTGGTCAATGAATGTCATCATTCTCTGGAAGCATGTAGTTGAAAGCCGTTAGTTGATACGGAGGTCCTTGGTTATAGGCGTTGTTCACATGAGATGCCCGACATTCTACGCTAGCACATAGATGCATTTGAAATGTGTCAAATGCATCTTTTTTTTTTTACTTAGTTTATTAGTTAGTTATACTGGGTGTTTTCAGCAAGTCGACATCCATTTATTTTGCGTGAAACAGCAGTGTGGCGCTACTCTAACCACCCCAGCTCGTCTAGAAAGTTGGTGAGTGCCATGGTGTTGCTGACTGCGTCCCGTAGTGTGTCTGGATAACCAAGGTGCTTTATTCTGTATACTTCTACCTGATTAAAGTCCAGTAGTATATGTTTAGTCGTTTCTTCTGCCTCCATGCACGCTCTGCACATGGGGCTGTCTGTGATACCTAATTTATATAGGTGTCTGTTCAAGGTGTTGTGTCCTGTTATTATCCCCACTATCTTGCGCAGTTGGTTCCTATGTGTCTATAGTAGTGCGGGTTTTTTTTTATACTACGACGGTGGCAAATAAGCTTACGGCCTGCCTGATGTTAAGCTGGTACCGTCGCCTATGGACACTTGTGACTACAGAAGAATCACAAGCGCGTTGTCGACCCTTTATTCACTTGAGGATTGGCTGTGTTGGCGGTTGTGAGTTTGTAGTCACGTTTCGACAGAAGCTCTTTAGTCTGCCTGCATGTGTCTATCTCCTCCCAGTATCTTTGATGTAGGTCTTTAGTGTGTTGGTCCAGATAATTGTATATGTAGCTTTGTGTTAGAGGCAAGATTGGCTCCGGTCCGTATGCCTTTGTTTCTGAGCCTATCTTGGCCAGTTCATCGCTGCATCGTTTCCTCTTGAGCCACTGTGCCCCTTGATCCATTGTATAGTAACTTTGTTTATATTTGTGCACACCTCTGTGAGGTTTTGGTGACATTCGTATATCTATTTTTGCTTCAACGCGCGGCTAAATATGGAGAAGATATGGGTGCGCACAAGTCTGGCTTTGACTTTTGTGTCAAATTGTATAAAAGTGCCAAAGCATAATTTGCCTTTAACCGACGATATATTATGCCATGGCTTGTATGTTCGCACTAATATTATAATTATGCATATAACAGCACGAATGTCAATTACGTGATGGCATTATTTTCGTACGTAGCGTGTCCCGCTGCAGAATTGCCAATTTTTATTTTATTGCGAATCAAATGAAATCAAAATCTTTAATGTTCCTCACATGGTTGACAATGTTGACATGTGCTGTAAAGCTTCCTTATTCGGGGTTAGAATTAAAATTTGTTAAATAAATTGCATAGAATAATAAACAGCGTTTGAACAAACACGAAATTACGCTAAGCCGATTTCACGCCAGTCAAATTTATCGGCGGCGGCGGCGTGAAAAGTCGTCAGCGGCGGCGGCGCGGCGGCGCGGCGCACACGTCTAGTACCCATGTAGTACAACCTTTGCTTAGTTTGGGACTAGGTCGATTTGTGTAAGATTCTGTCCCCAAAATACTTATCTCCACTTATAATCTCCACTTATAATAAATCTCTAAATTAAAAAAAGAATCAGCCAGTTTGAAACTAAGCTTTCTGTGGTACGAATGTTCTCAGCATCCCATGGACGGAAAAATATGAAACATTTTATATAGGTACATTATTATTCCAGCTGCAACTTAGGATAGTTTTTATCCGACTGAGACATTTAATTAATTTTCCTAGATATACGACTTCATTCAGTTTTTCATTTATTTTATTGAAATCAAACGCTGCTACAACTGTCAGCTGTGACTGTGAGAAACGTCAAAATGGCGGAATTGTTTTGCCTTTCACGTATTATTAATAATTTAATTCCCGTCTAGGATAGACCTTTAAGAAACACATGCCATAAAATAAAATATAAAAAATATTCGATTCTGATATGAGAACTTATATCCGCAAATGTCGTTTTAAGGCGTTATTTCAATAAATGTGTCATTAAATTCGAACAATATAAATAACACGAATTTGTTTTTTTATGGCAATGGCACGCGCTCTTTGCGCATTCTGCCAAAGTACCTGCGGCGCTACCACGAAGACCGAAACTCGAAGTTCTTATATCTGCATCCCTGTCAGTCGAGTACAGTTAGATATAGAGATGCCCGAATATTTTCGAATTCCGAAGTTAGTGGTTATTAGCTCAAGAATCGAGAATAGGGGTGTAGACTCTAAATAAAATAACCATAATGTAGTATTTTCTTTTAAAATGTAGTCAAATTGAAAAAAAACAATGCAAGAGGTTATATAGGTGGTCACTAAGTTATAAGTATCCAAAGTTTTCAGAGGGGGTATGTTCTGTCCCTTTTCCGTAAAACGCACCTTCATATGAAACGATTGCTTTTTACTATGAAGCTCGAGGATCTTGAAGTAACGGTCCGCGATCGTTTTCTCACTCTAAAAAGCGACATTAAAACGGTTGTAACTTCATAATTTTTTGAGATATTTGAATGGGATTTTCGTCATTAGGCATATTTTCTTGCCTTCTTTTGTTTGAAGTAACAATAAATTTTGAGTCTACACCCCTATTTGGAAGACAAGCGAAAGACCCAGCACGGCTATCACAAGACGGCGCGCGAGCTCTCTCGATTTTTCTTGCACTATCCGTCTCTCACTTATTAGAAAACTTAGAAAGAGACGTATAGCGCGAGAAACATCGAGAGAACTCGCGCGCCGTCTTGTGATAGCAGTGCAGGAAAGAGTAATCTATCTTCTATATATATAAATGCCTATGTCCTGACTGACTTATTCACTGACTCATCAACGCACAGCCGAAACTACTAATCTTAGATAGTTGATTTTTGCACAGTAGGTTGCTTTTATAACGTGGGCTAAGGATAAGAAGTTTTTGAAAATTCCACCCCTAAGGGGGTAAAATAGGGGTGCAAAGTTTGTATGGGAGAACCTTTTTTTTGAGCTAGAAATCGATTAAAAAAATTCAACCCCTAAGGGGGTTTAAAAGGGGGTTCAAATTTTAAATGGAGAGCAAGAAAATTTTAAAGTGTGAGTAAGAGATTTGTAACTTCGGTCTTATTCTGTACGTTAAAAGACTACAAAACTAATTTCAGAGTTTTTCCAAATTCATCCCCTAAAAGTATTAAAAGGGGGTTCAAAGTTTGTCTATTTCAAGACATTTTTAAAGTATGAGATTTTTAACTTTGGTTGACTGTTTGTTCACAAACTAGAAAATGAACATCAACGTTTTTTTTAATTTATCTCCTAAAAGAGGGTTCAAAGTTTGTATTGAGAGAAATAATTTTCTAAGAAGATAAAATGTTCTACGCGGACGAAGCCGCGGGCAACAGCTAGTTTATTATATTGTTCTTGAGCAATAAGAGTTATGCCAGTTATTGCTCAAGACTGCGATGAATGGAAGGAGACTTTGCTCAGCAGTGGGACATAGCGGGCTCGATATAATAATAAAAATAAAAATGTGTTCTTTATTAAAGGCTTTAATAACTAAGCGCCCCAACTAGGCGTCCCAAGTTTAGGTACACGTTAACACGTGTTAACTAGTTAGTGATTTCTGTATGTTCTGTGTATGCAAATACATTCTAAACTCTATTACAATTTGTAATGATTTTCAAAAACATTATCTAGCTACAGTAGCTACTAAATGATGAAGATTTTGTGCATGTTTACATTATCACTAGAATTGGATTTTTGCAAATCAAAATTTAACACGGAACCATTAAGTATATTGCAGTTTTGTTCTCACTTCCTATCTCTTTAATCTTCAACGCGAAATATGAACAGTTATCATCGCTACAAAAACCGAGCACTTTAAAATATGCATTGTGGATTTTTTAAACTAGAATAAACTTTTTCATTCCAACAGTGCAACTTCAACTACCGAAATATTGCTATCACATGTGCTCGGGCGCGTGAAATTATCCACGCCCGTAAAAATAAACAATATGTTGGATTTTAGCAGCACGAGGAAATATGTGACTCGGTGAAAATAAATTCGTATTCGTATGAAATTCGCAGTTAAAACAAAGCATTTCATTCGCCTCGGTTTGCAAATCTATGCGAAGCTTATGAATTTCCGCTGAAATTTTGTGATTTAAGTTTGTGGTGGTGGTTATTGAAAATATAGTTAATTGTTGATGGCATATTTCAATCAAACGATCAACGTAAATAGTGTTAACTATTGATTTTATGATGAACATAATAGTATTTTATGCAACTGTTGTATAAGAAGGGTCTTAAAACACGAGTGGCGTGGGTAGCGATGCGAGCCTTGGCGAGCATCGCAATTAAAGACGCTACGAGCGTTTTTAGACCAGTTATACACCGTTGCATAAAATACTTTTTCTACGACAAATTTTAAATAAATAGCATACTACAGAATAGACTTTTCAGGCAGCAAGATTTCTATTCATTCTTTTACTACTCACGCAATTTCTTCAGGAGTGCAGTTGTTAATTTCTTCGACCACTTAAACGTATACGTACGTACATTTTGTCTTCACAAACACAAATAAAATCTTAATAGTTTATGACTTTCGTCTTTTCATTTTGAACTGTTGTTTGGTGGGAAATCGGAAATTTGACACCTCTTGTTTATGGGTTGTTTTTGTTTTAATTTGTTTGCACTTGCCATCGGAACGAAACCGAATCCGGACATAGACCGAATTCGAACTGTTTGTTTTCATAAAAAATACCAAGAATCTATAAAACATGTAATTTAACACACAATATATGATGATTTATTATTATTGTAGTAAATAGTTTATAATATACAAATGTTAAATCGTAAATTATTATTATTATGTATGTCTTTCCCGCTCACGGGACAATGATGTCCCGGACCTTTGGGAGGCGTGCGTGGGGCTAGGTACCTACAAAGTACCAACTGAACTAAATAAATAAATAATAAATTCTTTATTGGCAAAACAAGGAGTTACATTCATAGCCTATATCCTGTGGACCACAAACTAGGCAATGCCTGTATCTTGGGTAAGGTAACGGTAGAACACGAGCAATTAAAAAATTTACAAATGAAGATAACAAATCTAGTGAAAAAAAAGAACAAAAATTACAAGCAGATAAAAAGTGTGTGAGTGAACTAACACGTAGAGGCCCTTTTGACAATTTAATGAAATGCAAGGAGTACACCGAGCGGATGCTGTCCCTGCCCGTGTCATGGGACGCACACAGAGACAGCACCCGCTGGGGTGTATATGGACTATTGTTGGTTGATGGAATCTAAATAAAACGGGTTATTGGGTGAAAAAGATGGACTAGTGGCTGGGCTATTGGGTGAAACATCGGACGCCTGCCTAATAAAACTGTCTCACTTTTTATCTCTGGCAGACGGTGACTCGCCAGCTGCTAGATGGACCCCTATTAATAGCGACATTAAAAAATGGCCTAAGGCCAACAACAGCTGGGGGGCAGAGAGGTGGCACTGGAGTTTAAACATATAGCCAACTCGCCATTTAGGTGTCCACATCTACCCTCGAGCAGCTTCTCTTGCGACTCCACTCTGGACAGCCAGTTAAGGCAAGCCAGAGGTGGGGCCCTGTCCAACCCACCATCGCCAACAAACTGCTTTGCAGTTTGGCGAATCTTTAGGTTAAGTTACTAAAATTGTATTTTTTTTGATTCCAATAAAAAAAAAAAAAAAAAAAAAAAACCATCCACCCGGTCGGCTCAACCTGACCACATGACACCCCCAGGAGCACTCAGGTACGTCGCTACTCCCTAACAGCCCGCCACAAGCTGCCTTACGTTGACTGATTGCACCAGAAATCTGGTAGGCGATGGGGCCATCACATCCCTACGCCTTATTTTTATTATTAATATTATAAGCTCGCACGGATGGTTTTGACGCCATTGTACGGAAGAGGGCCGCTTCACTGGTGCGTAGGATGCGGAGCAGCACTAATTAAGCTTTAGAAATGTTTGCTGCAAAACCTGATTCCCCCATTTACCTTCGTGTCAACAATTTGATGATTGCCAATCGAAAACTGGTTGGCAATCATTAAGTTGCCGACGCAGGGATTGTGTACGTGAAATACTGTACCACATACAGTATAAGTTAAATTTAATTAGAAGTTTTAGTGTTGAGTTTAGTAACTAATGATTTTATAAAAATAGTGTCGTAAGATTGTAATTACTAACCAATGGATCATCAGTTATCTGAATAAATAAATATTTATTATTATTATATTATATTATAAGCCTTTACTGCTGATTTACCTATATTAGTACATGTATGGTTGACTAATATAAACTCATGCCTGAGTATTAAAATAAACCCTTAAATCTATAAATAGTTTTACATATTTTAAAAGCTGCAATACGACTGATTTCCATTGACACAATTGATCTCCGGGAAGGAGTCATGGTGGAGGTAAGGTTTTGATATGGGTGTATAGAGGTCGGCGAGGTTACCACCAGAAAAATCTGACTTTTTCGGATTTGGCTCTCAGTAAAAAAATGCTCTACTGCCCGGCTAAACGGTAACAGCTAGGTTAGGGGTGCTCGACCAAATGTCATAGGGAACCGCGTGCAGTTTTTGATGGCGGAAAAAAAATTAAAAAAAAACGAAGTTTTTTTTTAATTTTTTTTCAAAATGGTCCTAGAGCTTTGAAATTTGGCTAGCGGGATCCTATATGGCTCTAGATTCTGAAAACCAAAAAAAAAAGTTTCTAGCTTTAAAAAAAATTTTGTATGGGGAATTTTTTCGATTTTTTTTTCCGGCCAAACCGCTCGACTTTTGGATAGGGGTCTCGACCAAATGTCATAAAGGTTCCCAAGAGGAGTGCAACCGCATTTTTTTTTGGCCGAAAAAAAAAACTTTTTTTTTTTTGAAATTTCAAATTGGTCACAGCGCGCCGAGATTTGGCATGCGGGGACTTGAGGGGCCCAAGAGTTGTAAAAAGAAAAAAAAATTGGAAAAAATCCAAAATGGCGGACGGCATGGGCAAAACAAATTTGCGAGGCCGTAGGCCGAGCTGCGGGAGCTTAAGGCTTGGCTACTATTCCTTGCCCGGAGTGTCTTACAAGCGAACCTGAGGGCCGAAGGCCCGAAGGTGAGCTTCGAGGCACGCGAAGGCCGAAGGCCGAGCTCCGCGTAGGGCCGAAGGCCCGAAGCGTCCAGCGAGGCCGTAGGCCGAGCTGCGGGAGTATAGGACTATGCTACTATGCCCCCGAGTGTCTTACAAGCGAACCTGAGGGCCGAAGGCCCGAAGGTGAGCTTCGGGGTAGGCGAAGGCCGAAGGCCGAGCGACGCGAAGGCCAAAGGCCGAGCTCCGCGTAGGGCCGAAGGCCCGAAGCGTGCGAGGCCGTAGGCCGAGCTGCGGGAGTTTAAGGTTACGCTACCACTCACTAACCCCCGAGTGTGTTAAAAGCGAACCTGAGGGCCGAAGGCCCGAAGGTGAGCTTCGTGGTAGGCGAAGGCCGAAGGCCGAGCTCCGCGTAGGGCCGAAGGCCCGAAGCGTCCCTTCAGAGCGCGCTTACTACGCGAGCCCGAGGGCCGAAGGCCCGAAGGGCGAGCCTACGCGGACACTTACTACCCCCGAGTGTCTTAAAAGCGAACCTGAGGGCCGAAGGCCCGAAGGTGAGCTTCCCGGTAGGCGAAGGCCGAAGGCCGAGCGCCGCGAAGGCCAAAGGCCGAGCTCCGCGTAGGGCCGAAGGCCCGAAGCGTCCTGCGAGGCCGTAGGCCGAGCTGCGGGAGTTTAAGGTTGTGCTACCACTCACTAACCCCCGAGTGTGTTAAAAGCGAACCTGAGGGCCGAAGGCCCGAAGGTGAGCTTCGTGGCAGGCGAAGGCCGAAGGCCGAGCTCCGCGTAGGGCCGAAGGCCCGAAGCGTCCCTTCAGAGCGCGCTTGCGGAAACCCTACGCCCCCCCCCCAAGTGTCTTTAAGCGAACCTGAGGGCCGAAGGCCCGAAGGTGAGCTTCCAGGTACGCGAAGGCCGAAGGCCGAGCTCCGCGTAGGGCCGAAGGCCCGAAGCGTCCCTTCAGAGCTCGCTCTCTACGCGAGCCCGAGGGCCGAAGGCCCGATGGGCGAGCCCACGCGGACACACACCCTCCGCACCTTCCCGTCACAAGCAAGAATAGAGTGCAAATTCCTACTTACAAAAATACCCTCCGCTTTTCCCTTCCCATAGCGGAATTTCACTTTCCTTTTCCTTGGTAATTCAAAAACCAAAAAAATACAGGCAGATTTTGAATAAACAAGTCAAAAGCAAACCTCGGTACCGCGGCGCGCTCGCGCGCCGCGCCGCAGGCAAATACTAGTTATTAAATTAAACTATACATCGGCAAACGGTAGTTGGTCTTTATCAGCTTGTCTTCCGACAAAGGCCTCCTTTAAAGATTTCCACATACTCTTGTTTCTTGCTGTCCGTGTCCACAATGGGCCAGCTACTTTTTTGAAGTCGTCCTCCCATCACTTGATTAGTCTACCTCTTTTCCTTTTGCTATCTATTGGGTACCAATCTGTGACTAATTTAGTCCATTTCTCTTTTGTTTCTCTTAACTTTTATTTCGAAATATTTGTTCATGAAGTTGGCAACACTGCAATATAGCGGCCGATTAAAAAAAAGTTAAACAGTGCTTTTATGAAAAATTTATGAATCATAAAAGTACGCTAAACAGTGCGTTTGTGGGCTATAGAGCATAGAGTTTTTCTACGACTTATTATTGGTGTCAATGTCTTTGAGTATTAAGCCCACTGGAGATGTCATACACAGGCGACCCCCTCCGGCAAAGTACATTGGTCAACTGGTCAACCACGTTATATAAAACTACTTAAAGTCGCTTCATCGCCATTTTGTATCGATCCGTGTCGCGTGACGTTTCTCTCGAAAAATGGTGAATTGTGCAGTATTATCATGTAAAAGGCGATCTGACAGCTCAAATTTGCAACAAGTTCGCGTTTCCTATCATGGGTAAGTATTTTTACTAACTATTAAATGTGTATAGAAATACAATCTCCATTTAAAGAAAATACCGTTTGCGATACGTAAACGACAGAAAATGTAAACATGGTGTCGTGGTACGGGGTCGAATCTGTCTTTAGGGATGCGATAAAAGTAAGAAAAGCGACTCAACATTTGAATGAATCATTCATTCATTCAATCTCTGTGTCAGTTTGTTTAATAGTCAGTTTTTTTATTAGACATTGAAATAAAGAGTAGGTATATATGTATGTTACATTTGAATCTTGTAAGGTGAATTAGAAAATTACTTTTCTCTGGACATACGTTGTTGAAATTTAGTCTTAAAAAGAAAAGAATTGTTGGCAAAAAAATATCTAGATAAAAGGAATACATTTAGTGCGGGACCATGAATGTATGTGTTATTCATATACTATTATTTATATACTTTATGTTATACTATTATTTATATACTTTATGTTAAATGACATATAATTATAACTACTTACTTTATGTTATAATTATATGTCCTTTTAGATTTCCAAAAGATCCCTATATAAAGGAGAAATGGAGAAAATTTTGTAATAACGAAAATTATTCTTGGAAACCTACAAGTACAAGTGTTATCTGTTCGGAGCACTTTACTCCGGAAAGCTACAAAAATGATACTAACAGAAAGACATTGATTGAAGGAGCAATACCTTCTTTGCGACTATGTCCTTGTTTGGTGAATTCCTTTTTTCTTTGTTTTTCCTAAATCTGTATATACATATAATTTTTAAACCCGGCTTTTTTTCCATAAAATCAAATTAATGATAACAAATTAAATATTGCCCCATTTTTTCACTTATTTTCGAATATATCCCAATTTCTAAAGCCTGACCGCCACAAATATAAATGAGGATGCGCCATATTGCGGAATTTCACTGGAACTAATTTCTTACACAGGCAATGATTTTATGATTATTTGTTGTTATTTGTGATTGGTTGGTGAATAATGTCAACGTCATTCGTGGTGGTCGTTCACATTTCTTTAAAGACAAATATTAACAAAACGCTAAAAATAATTCACAGTCGTGAGTGGAATATTGTCAATAATGTGTAGGTACACGTGTTTACTACGTGTTTACTGTAAACGAAAAACTTATTACAAAAAAAGAGCATTCCACTAAATGGTTTTTAAATAATGACATACATATACATACAAATAAATTTTTTTTTGGGTAGTATCTTCAATGTACAGAATTTTCACTTTTACAATTTTATAATAAATAGTATAAGATAATTCAGTTCATTCATCAAACTGATTTGACTCATTCTTCAGATCTGTCCGTTGTGTCCCATCACTAACTTGTTCGTATGTATGCTGCACGGTTACGTGAAAACTCTGTCTGTGTGCGTGTAATTTTTGATGTGTTAATTTTTTTTGTAGTGTGCGTTTATCTCTACAGCTAAATTTGTGTCTGTTGATTTATTCATATTTTGGTGGTGTGCTCTACGTGTTTACCTCACCCCCCGCTAAAAGTAGCGAAAAAATTTGTTCGAAGAGTTGACGTTATGACATCTCCAGTGGGCTTAATACTCAAAGTGTCAATGTATTTGAGCTACATCATATATAACTGACAGATAACGGTACAGCAATAGAAAAAATATTTTTAACAAACGGGATATACCTACAATCCCGTTTGTTTTGTAAGCACTTTATTGTACAGTAGGTATAATATTGTAATTGTATTGAATTCAGAGATCTTGACTTGACAGTCCTGCCGGCCACCTTTTAGAATAAGAGTAAATAATTTGCATAACTCAATCTCAGACTATTTGAGCACATACAGTACCGGTCAAAAGTTTAAGTTCACCCTTTGTTTTTGGTACAAATTTGTACTTTTGTGCGATAATGTTTTGCAGTTCAGATGTCGAAAATTGTTTCCAACTGATTCGTTATTGTTTACAGAGATGTGATTGATTAGTCAGACACAATTTACGTAGATTTCTAAACAACTGATTCCCTAAAAACCAACATTGTATCTGATCATTGTACGTTTTAAGTGGCAAGGCCATATATGGCCCAGCCTTTGCCGTCATTCCTATAAGATTTTAGGGAATGCGTTGTTTAGAAATGTACGTGAATTGTGTCTGACTAATTAAACAAATCTCTGGAAACAATAACGGATCAGTTGGAAACAAATTTCGGCTTCCGAACTGCAAAAAAATATTGTCCAAAAGTACTCATTTGTACCTAAAACAAAGAGTGAACATAAACTTTTGACCGGTAGTGTAGGTATACTGCAAGAAAAAGAAGGACTTGATAGTGTTTTATTTACGGTGTGTCCGTAAAAGAACAAGTTCATGTTTAATCATGTCCATTACCCCACGCGCAGTGCTTGTCGCTGATTTATTTACCACCTGCCTCGCCTCACCTGAAGGCTATTACGCTCGTGGAAAAGAAGGAAAAACAACAAAAAATGTATTATTACGGCGTTGGAATTGCGATTTACTCAATGAGACTAATCATTGCGTAATAAGGAGGGTTCGTTTATAAAAAAAAAAACAGTTGACCCGCATTATTGTTCGTACGGCTATGGAGTGTTCCACTACCTAACTTTGAATGTAGAACAGCTGAAGCCACCTTTCATTTCAATCATTTTTAACCCCCGAAAAAAGAGGGGTGTTATAAGTTTAACTTAATTAAGTATTATGTAGAACCGCTTAAGGACTTTTCATTTCAACCATTTTGGCAAAGCAACAAGCTTAAACCGAGGTATAAAACTAATGACACGTTTTACTAAACTCGTCTTAAAATAAAGCTATTATTAATGCTCGTCTAAGAATATCACTACTTCACGTGGTTTTGTGGTTTCGTTCGCATGTAAATTCTCTCTTGAATACGGCCTTACCATCTGAAAGGCGTACCTCATATAGAAACTTTCGTCAGTTATATATTATCACTTCGTACCTACATAACACAGAATAGCCGTGGCCGATAAGCCGCCCCTGATATATAACAAACACTTCATTTCTCAATTACCCTTTGCATTTTTCAAGCTCACTCTTATTGTAGTACCTAGAACCATTTCCAAATATCAAACGTATATTGCGTATCACATTTAAACATCAGGTGGAATTACAAAATAAGTATATAGACACATGTGACTGCCTGCAAATCTTTTAGTTATGTTTATTATATTAATATTCAAAAATTACTTATTTATATTTTATTTGGTTGGTTATGTTTATTTTTTTATGTATTGCATATAGATGAATTTCTGAATCTATTTAAAACCTCGTTCGTATGACGTTAGTACGCGCTCGAGTCTCAAGTTAACTCTTGCGGGTTATATGTAATTAACGTGTGTTTCATTTCGGTGTATATATTGTGACAGTTGCTCTTGACGACCAAAATATTAGCACAACTATGTATGTCCTCGGACGCGCCCGCTTTTAGCCTCCGGCTTACACTGTGCCGCACATTCCTGCGCCGAACCTCCGTGCCCTGTCTAACGCTGCTGGATGCACCCGAGTGTGATCTGTTTGCGTGGCGATCGATAGACGGCTGTGTGTAGGGAGTGTCTGAAGTTTTGTAAGATGAAAGATGATAGTCGTGTTGGTAAATACTCAAGTCCTCCGAGTCTTCATTTCTAAGACTGGACTCAGTTTTAAAACTCTAGTCATTGAATCGAAGGTCAAGTTCTTTTCAACTTGGGGGGACTTATGAGTCTTCTGTAGTCTTCTATAGAGGCTCAAGTGTTTTATTTACGTTAAAAATTGCTTTTAGAACAATTATAAGAATTCAGTGGACTTGTACACTTAAGATTACGCAACTTACTCAGTATTTTTTTGGTTTTTCATTCTATCTGTTAATATGGTTTCCTTAATTTATCACAACCCAGAAAATATAAATATAAAGTTGATAAAATACTAAAAAAGATACGATAGCATGTCATTGTGTCTTTTTTAAAGCCTGAGTTGTGACTACAGGCCCCGTAGCGTGGATGGCCTTATCACGCGATAAGTGACAGGATAGAGCATCCGTCCCTGGCTGACACCGTTCGATAGAACGAGACGACGCGCTTATCTTATCACTTATCGCGTGATAACGCCATCCATGCTACGGGGCCAGGACTCGATAAGACTCGAAAAAGGACTCGGACTCACGACTTAAAAGACTCTGAAGTCTTTTAAGCTCATAATCCCGTTTTGGCTAGAGTTCTTGCAATTTAGACTAAAAAAACTTGAGTCTTTAGCAACACTATATGATAGGCCTTCTAGTGTACGTAGTTGTTTTTTTTTTTTTTTGTTCCTTTAAATTGATGTATCATTTCACCGTGAATACTTAGAAGATACATTATAAACGATCAGTAAGTCCTCCTCTCCCTAACATTGCAGTGCCCAACAGGGTTCACAATGATCTGTAGCTTTAAGTTAACATCTGTACCTTCTTTTGTGATATTGCAATAAATGATTGAGTATTGAGTATAGTTCAGTCATTATATTCAAAAAACCGACCCTACCCGTGAATTATTAGTTCTTGGATTTTTTTTTCGTAGGTCCTTCGGGGGGTCCTACAAGTTTGGTCCTCAGAATTTTTCTTCTAGGATCGATATTTTGGAAATTAAATTTGAAAAAAGCGACAAAAAAGGTGGGAACCAGAATTGTTCAGAATTTGATCCTCTACAAGTTTAGTCCTCTTCATTTATGCCGTAAAGTTGAAAATAAACGAGATAATGAAAATATTTTGAATTTGTCGCTTTTTTACAAATTTAATTTCCAAAATATCGATCCTAAAAGAAAAATTGGTTACTTGTAGAAAATCAAATTTCCTACAATTTTTGTTCTCACGGTTTTACTGTAAAATAAAAAATGGCCGAGTTATTGAAGAAAAACCGTTTTTCGAATATACGCAGGAGCTTGATTCAGTCTACTTTTTGAATTTACACTCCCAGTGACCCCCCCCCCCCCCCCCCCAGGGGACCTACGAAAAAAAAATCCAAGAACTAATTATTCACTGGTCAAAATCTATAATGACTGAACTATTAAGTAAATCTGTAATGTAGTGTAATTATATTTAAATAAATACATGTTGCTATATATTTTCGGTGGTATATTTTCGTTTGTAATGTACCATCTGCTAATATTCTATGCTGACTAGCCCAGAGGTCGAGTATTGTTGCCCCGCCGCAGGGTCCAGCTTATCCCGGGTCGTGTACAAAGGCCAACTTCGTAGACACCTTAAGTTTTGATCTTAGATACTGTGCAAAGCTGCTTCTGATCACTAACTTGATACCCTCTTGGGGTTCGCCAAGTTACAGCTTAATTAACTTTTACCTACTTAAAATGGTTTTATTTTAAAAGGTTTACTTTTCATTTAAGCCAAACTGAAATGCTACTTGATAATTATTATTTCTTTATCATCACGAATTATAGAAAATAATATACCGTTTTGCTTTTGTAGCAAGTCAACTTTAGTTTAGTGTTTGAAATAAAGGTCCGCTTTTACAAACTGCTTCTATTTCAGTGCCTGTTATAAGTATTTGTTTTGTAGTTTGTGCACGTAAAACATAATAATGTAGTAATTGTTTTTTTAAACTTGGCACATAGATATCCCTTTGCAGCAGGGAAGACATTCTAGTGCACGCCTTAAGCCTTAAGATATTTTTAAGGTAGGTAATCTATTTCAAATGTCTTCTTTGTTGAAATTTTGTTGCTTAACTTATCTACTTGTTATTATGATGATAATTATCAGTAGGTATATACTAGTGGCTCTGTGAGCTGTAGAACTCGCAAGTGTATGTTTAAAAAAACATGTATGTTTTTGATAAATTTCCATAAACTTAATCACAAAATTTCATGAGAATGGGTTGAGGAAGGCGACCTGTTGAGGAGAACAGCTGGACATGCGGACATACGAAAGATTTTTGGCCCAAGCTGAAGCAGATAACTTCGTTCGCTTCGCTTGCTCGTTCAACTATGTTCCACTTTTGGGCATAGGACTTCGGTACAATGGTACAATGTGAACTGAGGACGGAAATTCACCTTTGATATTATATGCAGCTATATTATGCAGGTTATGTTCAATCAAACCTAATACAAAAATACCGTGTTAAAAAACATGTTTTGTTTTTCTGACTGTAAAATAATAACGCTAGTGTTCTCACAACGAATATCCCTGAACCCGTAAATTTCACCGTTCAATCACTTTACTGTTTGTCATCGTAATCCCTACATGATCGCTAATGGGCTGATATAACTTTATTGTACTCTTATCTTGACACGGATAACAAAACATGCAATAACGACCAGTTTCATCAAACTTTCTTTGCGTCCAGTGCTTTGGTTTTACCCAACTTCCCATTTTATTACTTTTGAGAAAACCTTGCTTTTATTTCAGGGAACGGAAAACACGTCAACGTAAAATAAATGGTGGTTTTGTGAACAGGATGCAAGTAGGAGCAAACAGTGTTTTAGCAAAAACGAGCAGAGTCATTACAGCAGGTGTGAGGTGAGTAGACCTGGAAAATAAATGCAAGGCAATATAAACCAATATTGGATACCCGAGGGAAATTTCAAACTTATACAGGTAGAATAAATTAGTTTCCATTCGCTTAAAATCATCACTATACTCGTGAATGCTGAATGATCCTGGTAAAATTCAACTAAATGGGTAGATTAGAGGTGGTTCCCACTTGTCGGATGTCGGGCCCGGATTTTAATCGGATGTTCCAGTGACAGAACATTATATACGAAGCGACAGAACATTATAGTTAAATCTAACTACGACAAAAAACAACTCGAATTGGCCGGAACAAACAGTAAACTAGTCTGGAAGTGTATTAAAAACGTTACATACACAGCAAAACAACGAGAATCATGTTCCGGTTTGTCACAAGTCTGCTCTTCACCTTTAGCATCTGCTAATTGCGCAAATGATTTTTTTGTTAACATAGGAAAAAAATTAGCTGAAAAAGTCCAGCGAAACCTGCCTTTACCCCTCCCTAACCATGTTTCAAACCACAACAATACATTGAAGTCATTTGTGCTGTTAAATACTGATGAACGAGAGGTGGACCAAATAATTATGGGCTTAAAAAATGACTCGGCTAAAGGTTGGGATGGTATATCTAATAAAATACTCAAACAATTCAGACACATCCTGGTTCCTCCCCTCACCTTCATTTTCCAAAAGTGCCTTTCTGAAGGAATATTTCCGATATGTCTGAAAAAAGCTATTGTGGTTCCTGTATACAAATCTGGTAGTAAAGACCAGGTGTCAAATTATAGACCAATCTCCATACTACCTTCGACGTCAAAAATATTAGAAAAAATCATCAATAATAGGCTTGTCCAATATTTAGAGAGCCAAGCTATCTTGTCTAAAAGTCAGTTTGGATTTAGGTCGAAACTATCAACTACCGACGCCGTACACGAACTGACTGACTTTTTAGTGCAAGAACTAGACAAGGGTAATCAGACTTTGGGAATCTTCCTTGACCTTGCTAAAGCTTTCGATACCGTCTCCGTTCCCATCCTGCTTCACAAGCTTGAATCATTAGGAATCAGAGGTACGCAGCTCAAATTATTTGCAGACTATTTAGACGGCCGCACGCAACGCACAAAAATCGACAATTTTATGAGTTCTGACCTACATAATGCCTCTTTTGGGGTCCCACAGGGAAGTATTTTAGGTCCTACGCTGTTTTTAATTTATATAAATGACCTTTGTAATCTTAAAATCGACTGTGGTAAAATCATTTCATACGCTGACGACACTGTCCTACTTTTTTCTGCAAACTCAGTAGAGCAAGTCTATGAATATGCACAGCGAGGCTTTAATATCGTAAGTAACTGGCTTCTACATCACCTACTAACCCTGAACTCGGAGAAAACAAATGTTATAAAGTTTTCCATGCGCAAATCGAAACTAGCTCCGACTAACCTTAAAATCTATGCTCACAATTGTAAACATCCCACAAATAACCAGTGTGCATGTCCGGGCATAGCTACCACAAACAAAATAAAGTATTTAGGAATCATAATTGATGACTCTCTCTCTTTTCGACTTCATGTGGAAGCGTTGTGCACTAGAGTTCGTAAGTTAATATTTATTTTCAAAAAAATACGTACGATCGGAGACTCGCACATAATCAAACAAGTTTACTTTGCGTTATGTCAATCTGTATTAACTTACTGCATCTCTTCATGGGGTGGCTTGGCTAAAACCACATTACTAAACCTAGAAAGGGCCCAGAGAGCAATTCTTAAGGTTTCTACTTTCCGCCCCTATCAATTCCCCACTAGCCTGCTTTATAAATCATGTGAAGTTTTAACAGTCCGACAATTATTTATATTGCACACAGTTTTAAAACAGCACGCTGAAACCCCTTACAACACTGATCATGCCAGTAAAAGGCGTAAAGATTTTGTTTGTCCTAATTATACTCAAACACGACACGCTTTCTCTTCTAGATTTTTTCTTTTCCTAGGTCCACTTCTTTACAAAAGACTTAATGCACGGCTAGATTTATATCCCCTAAACTACATGAAATGTAAATCAACGCTACGAGAAGCCCTACATAATATGTCCTATGACGATACTGAGAAGTTATTTATCGTTTTAAAATAATTTTGTTCTATCTTCTATCTTTTTATACCTGTTTTATATATAGGTTATTAACTTACTAATTATTTTGTACTACCTAGTAAATAAGAATAATATTTTGCATGTGAATAACATATTCAATTGTTAGTTCTTTTTTGCCTGAAACACAGGGTATCCTAGTTCAGGCACGTGTTATTTGCCTCTAATATTAAGATCCTAGTCTATAGTAAACACTGATGTACATTATGTTTTATCAATAAATTATTATTATATTATTACTCACACTTGCCCGACACCGATCAAGTGGGAACTAGCTCTTAAGTATTTTACTCGTCTAAATGACCTTTCGCTATTAATGCTTGTCGGTATAGTTCCATCGAATTTTGTTACCGTCATTAAATTTCAGTTAATATAGCGAACACTTCGGAATATAGTGATGGTATAATGTTCGTATCCGAACTGCTTTGCATTGCTGATAACCTTTTGCATGAATTGCATTAGGGGTGGTCCCATTTCCAAGTATAAGTAGTCAACAGCCCTTTATCGTTATTGAGCAACATGGGCAAGAATACTTATAATATATCAAACGAATCACGATAAATTATGGCGACAAAATGCAGTGATTACCTATAGTAATTATTCTAGGAACACATCATGCAATCGCGGCTGGCTTCAACTGTTCACCCACATAGTGTGCGGCAGTTTCACTGTCACCAGCTTCATCGTGATCCTAGTGATCACCTTCAAGACTTCAGTACCTTCGCCAAGAGATATTGACTCGCGGTGCCAGCTCTCTGGATGCCGCGTCATCTGCACCGAGGCACCGTTTTATGAGGAACACGAGGATGACATCGTGTTGGCGGTTATGGTAACATCTTGTTTGACTGATAATATGAAATGTCAATTGAATATTTATTTAATTGACATTTCATATTGTTTTGTTGATGGATTCCATATTTACACGACGCTATTTATAAACTTAATGGATGACTGCTTTTATTTTCATAGGTTCTAAATATTTGCGTCTATATATTTCTACTTCAATTTTATAATATGATACATATAGGGGAAATACGTACAAAATGACATATATGTACAAAATGACACAGGCGGGTTATTTTGAATTAAGTGGACTTTATCGCGAAACTGACAGTGACACCACGTGGCCAGAACGACCTTGTATAATCTGTCAAGTTTTGAACGCAACCATTTAATTCGGCTCGGTGTCATGGCCGACGACAGGTATTCACACGTTACGAGTTTTTTTCATACCGAGAAAGATTTTGTTCAAATGGTAAGTTTTTTGCAATTTTATCAATTTATATAGCATTTGTGTCATTCCTTAGACATTTATCTACGTATTAACCCGGCGAGCATGACCCAGGGTATGTCATACCCTGACAGTATTAAAAACATTTGTTATTTTTTAAATCTTTGTCTGGCAACACTAGCTCGCTCAGTAGCTGGAGGCAAAGGAGTGCGGGAGGGGATAGTGGCGTGATCGCTGTGCGACGTGAGGCGTCGGCCGAAATATTTCTGCACAAACCTGTTTCGGGTATGTCACACCCTACGGCATTTTAGACGTATTTTTTTATGTATGATTTATTAATATTTTTTTTATTATTCTTTGTGTTTTTAAGGTTTCTATGTATAGGCTTGAGATTACTTTATTTATATTAGTTGTTTTTCTTTTATTTTCCATACAAGAAGGACAATAAAAAGTAAACAATATAAACAAGAACCAAATATTCCTGTAAAGGTTGCAGCAAGCCCATATGTATGGAGCATGATAATCTCGATGGCAGTGATTAACAATTTTTTCAATAAAAAAAAATATTGTTATGTTTTTTCGAGAAGAGGATCTCATTATCTTTTAGTTAAAAGTTGATTTATATTCCAAAGACAGTTATTTTTTGTTTAATTGTTCTTTTTTGTAAACCTCGAAACTTTTGTTCTTACAATTACATAGTATAAGGTAAACACGAATAAATATAAATAATTTCATAATTAAAACTTGTCTATCATTTAAATTCATTATATAATTAATTATTAAACAATATACACTGCACGAAATAAAATAAAATTAATAAAAACTATATTATGTTACATTAAATTTCGGGTATGTCATACCCTGCTTCATGCTTGATGTAACTTTTTTTCACGTCATGCTCGCCGGGTTAAATAACTTATTTTTAGAAAAAGAGTCCGTGTTATATTTATTTTCAAATTTTACTTTTTTAAAACGATACGGACAATACGACATACATATATAACGGACAAAATGACATAGGTATGTCATTTTGTCCATAGTTTTTGACATTTTGGTTGCGGTGCGTACAATGTTCGCATTGGGCTCACGCTTCTTGCGCAGATGTTCCAAGAAGAACGAAGCATTTCATTTGCGAACTATGCCAATAATTATATAGCTTTTATGTTTATGTCAATTTGTCCATTAGCAATATGTCATTTTGTCCGAATCATATGGATAAAATGGATTATGGCGGATCTCAGTTAAACAATTTTTGTTTTTTTTCTGTTGATTTTTTGCTAAACATGTTTACTCGTTTCGATAATCTAAGGACCAAAGATGATTTATTTATGTACTATGGCTGTGTTTTGTACAATCAATAAAAAGTTATGATACGAAAATAAAACTATTTGTCATTTTGTACGTACTTCCCCTATATTTATATATTATATATAAATATATATATATTTATCAAATAAAACCAAAACCAACTAAGGTGCCTATATCCTTAAATGACAAATTAATATATCTAATGAAATATAACTAAACTTAACCTATATTATAATAGTACATTGTGATACAAGTGAGCTATGTTGACCATTACATCCGATGCGGAATTGTTCACACGAGCCGCAGGTGAGCGTGATAAAAGAGCCGGGGATGTAATTATCAAAGCTCACGCGTACGACGTTTTTCAACACATTTGCGAGCAAAAATCCTATTCATAAAATTAAAATGTTATAGGCTCAAGTTATTTCCTTCAGTTATTGATGACAACAGGTTTTTACTCACCTATTGTATTACGCCAAGAATTTCCAATTGGCGTCAATTCTATTTATCACTTTTGTGAATTGAAAAGTCAACGACTCAACATTTTTAATAATAACCAAACACGGCAACAATGTTTAAAAATATTTGTGAAATTACCCATAGTGGATTTTTTCTCGCAAATGTGTTGAAAAATGTCGTACGCATGAGCTTTGATAATTATACATAAAACACTTAGAAAGTAATGACTTAATCACAAGCAAACTGAAGTCACTCCTAACTAATAGAAATAACCTACTATTCGATCAATGTTTATGCATATAAGTTTATATAAGTTACCTACATCATTTTTAATAGTATTCACGCAGTTCTCAATAATATATATATTTTTTATTTTTCTTTTTTAGATAATATTTAGTTTTAAGTTTGTTCTTTTGCCATAATATATTATTATATTTTTTTTTCTTTTGCTTTTGCTCTGTCAGGGTGCCACGTTATTCTTTATTTCTTTACAAAACATCTGTATCTTATACATATGTAGGTACCATGGTTCGCAATAAATAAATGAATATGAATATGAAATCTCTAAACAGCCAATACAAAATAAAAATTAATATTTTCGTGTTCAATACAAATTCGTGTAAAGTATTATCAAAAGTAAAAAGTTTTACCAAATGAAACGTTCCTATATCATATCCAAGAAGAAATAATCAATTAATTCACAAAAGGATTCAATTTCTTTAGTCGAGTAAGAATCCATTTTCCGAGAATGAAAAATAAATGTATAACCCGAATAGGAATACAGGAATATTATTCTCGTAATATATCATGGACTTCCGCAAAGTAACGCCTGCTACAATAAATTATCTGTATTAACCCGGTTAATTTAAGAATGGTGTTAATACCTACACCTTGCTGCAAGATGCCAACGTGTCTTAATCGGTATATAATATAACCATGAAACACGAGTGCCGTAATGTTATAAAACACGCGTGTTTAATACCCAGGATTATGAGCCTAATAGCAACATACCTAATAAGAAGTACATTACGAGCAAATATGTTGAAACTCTAGTTTTTACTTTGAATTCCATTTAAAAATACATAAATTATTCATCCATAATTTGTAATCTATAACAGAGGCTTCGTCAGGTGCGGATAGTATTAGGTCCTTACCTATGAAATTGGCGGTTTTTTCACAGATATTATTTTGTACGTAATTTATTCATTTCTATTGCAACTTCCAAATTATTTTTTAATTTCATTATTAGACTATGTAACAAAGGTTTTAAATACAAAAATAGGTTTGAATTTTTTATTTAGTGTTTCAAATTAAAGCTTGAAAACCGCCATTTTCATGTGCTGCCGGTTAAAGTGTTTCAATTACGTATTGTTTATTTTTTTATTATTATTTTGTTTGTGAGCCTTAATATGCCGCTTCGACCAGCAAGTGATCTATTGTGGCAGCCCTTGTTTTAGAGTTCACCGTTAAGTCCCGTTGCCTCCAGGAAATTCCAGATTCTTTGGGCGGTGATATGTTGTACTTCTTGTGGGTGCATTATGTGCCGCCCTAGGTAGGTACTTATTTTATGCATGAGTGGTCCGCAGGAGCAGAGAATGTGCATTGCAGTCTCCTCTGTCTCCTGGCATAACCTGCAAGTTGTGTCCTGCTTCATACCCATTTGAAACAGGTGTTTGTTCAATTGGCAATGTCCTGTCAGGATTCTTGTCACTGCGCAGGTTTTGTGCCTTTTGAATTGTAATAACTCTTTAGACAGCTTACTATTGAACCCTTCGATCAGGGCTTTAGCTTGTTTTTGTCCTTTGGTGAACTTCCGCAGCTTGATTGCCTCTGATTTTTCCGCGTTGTTTAGCAGAGAATATGCTTTCCGTTTTGTGATGCCACAGAACGGTTCCGGGCCGACCAGGGCCGTGTCTGCGCCCTGCCTTGCAAGTTCATCTGCTCTTTCGTTTCCTACAATGTCGGAGTGCCCTGGTACCCATCTAAGTATGACTTTGTTAGAGTTCGCCAGGGTGTTTAGATTATTTTTACAATTCTGGACTACGTATTGTTTTATGATGCGAACTATTTTTAAGGAATGAAGATATGTGTAAAGTAGCTTAAAAGTTTTCTATATTCCTACCAAAATTTAGTTTGCTTTGAATTTGACATTGCTGAATAATCCGCAAAATTCAATGTATGAAAATCAAAGTTTTCATAAAATTCTCCATACACACCGCCAATTTCATAGGTAAGGACCTAATATTTAAAAATATATTACAACTACTATTACTCCGTATCCTAATAACTATACCCTCCTAGTAACTACCTAGGTACTATCTAAGTAGTTTAATACTTATTTGAAAACTTACCTGCCGACAGAAATGATTTTTTTACGATTAATTTACTATGTAGTACCTAGATTGAAAATCAAAATCAATTATTTATTCTGCAAATAGGCCACAAGGGCACTTTTACATGTCAAATGGTATTCAACAATATAATATTAATAATCTTACACAATAATCATTTAAAATTTGCAGATTTTAACCAATTAGTACCTAAATGGTTAACAAACTAAATGTCACTAAATGAAAACTAAAAAAATCCAAAATTGTAAAATATTATTCGATATAAGGTCTGTATCAGAATTAACAATAAGTTTATGATATTAATTTGGTAACCCAGAGATGTATAATGTCTCTGAGCATCCAAATACAATTAATAATTTGAGTTAATTGAGTGTATTTTATAATTGTAATAGATAATTGAGTGTCCCATACCCACCTCAAATTGAAAAAAGGTACCATTATACACTAGCACTCTTACTTATTTGTCTGTCTATCCGTGTCCGTCTGTCGAGACATTATATTACTCAATATTGCAAAAAATACTTCATCATCATAGGCCTTTCAGTCTATTACAGACTATAAAAACAGTGTTAAGGGGAGAGACAACGTATCTTATGGCTATATACTTAAGCCGATACGGGAGCGGCACACCCGACCGCATGTCATGCAAATGAAACTTGCTCGCGGGGAACAGGTGCTATGCTGGTGCCTCTTTGTGCAAAAAAATACTAACTGTTTGAAATTAACCTGTATAAAGGGACTCCCAGACGCCAGTTAACTAACACTTGACGTGACCGGGGCTCACGGCACGGTACACTACAAAGCCCTCCCGAAAATAGTTTATTTAGCTGCAAATCGTTAATAATAATAAAAATATATAAATATTTTTGAATTATAAAAAAACATTGGTTTCATTCAATAGTTAAATATTTATGAAATGTTGTCAATTATAATTAACATTAACTAAATTAAATTAAAACTACGTTAAATCTAAAAAAAGGCCCTCGAGGCATTGTACCGAGGATGCTGGTGACATTTCCTCGTTGAATTGCAAAGCTGATGCGTTGCGCAAGAAAGCCGCTAGCTCTTCGGTCACCAGTTACATCAACCAGACGCTTCGCGATTTCCGCAAATATTTAACTTATGCACACTGGGACCCCATGGACTGAGTGTCTCGACGCCAAAGGGTACAAAGCTGTATTCTCTGCCAAGGCCTCTATATTTATTACATTTCAGAAGTTCGGCATTTTTCGCCGCTGCACCCGCTTTAGAAGTAGTCCGTTGGGATGTGCAGAAACGAATTAATTTGAAAATACAACGAGTTGTCATGTTGTACACAGGCTGCAGGGGTGAATTGCCCGCAGGTGTTTTTGACTTTGCGCGAACCGAGCTTCACCAATGAATCACTGCCACAGAACTGGCTTTCGAGACTACAACCGGTGGTGGTCGAGATCGGCATCATCGGTGGAAACCTTCATCACATTTCAAAGGACGCGTTTTCAGCAATTTTCGCAAGGAATTTGAAAATACTATTATTAGAAAAAATAACCATTACATCCTGGACCCCATACACATTATTGGGATTGACAAACTTGGAAAACATTTTTATAAGAGATTGTAACATCATTGATTTCCAAGAAAATGTTCTTTCCGCAGTAAGCACAACTTTGAGTGCAATAACTATAGTGCAAAGTGGTTACTGGAATCCTAAAAGCATTACAGGCTCAACGGTTCTCCCTAAAGTAACCACAGTTGATATGTCACATAACGACTTTGGGGCTATTTTAGAAAATACCACTTTTACTAAAATTAAATCTTGTAAAGCACTTTATCTAAGTTCTAGTAGAATATCTTATATAGGCCTTGGAGCATTTGACAGCCTTATTGAGCTAGAATATCTGAATTTAAATGAGAATTTACTTAAACATTTAGAATCTGGTCTGTTCGATGTAATGACATCACTTTACACGCCAACAGTAAGGTTAAATTTGGTTAACAATCTATGGCACTGTGATTGCTCCAATAATGAAATAAAACGACTGACTAGACGCGGCGTGTTAATAGTAGATCCGATTTGTTTTTCTCCCATAATTTTGCAAGGAAAGACTTTTTCTGAATTTGTTACCTATTGTAAAAGCCAGGAACCAAGACAAACTCTTGATATTGACATGACCCTAAGACTCATTGATGACAAAGATGACGGCAGCAAAATGAAAAGTGTTACATGCATCTCCGAAACTCCTTCCGACTTTATACCGACTGTTATTTCACCTTTTCATAACTTTCCGTGCTCGGTAAGTGTTCTCAACTATTCTCTTTCTCAAATTCCTTCTGTAGTGGTAGATTTGAACGACACGGAAAACTTTTTTTGGGTAAAACCAATCATTATTTTTAAAGGAAGTAAGTTAACAATGATTGAGTTAAGCTTATCGGGTACAGAAGGTTACGGGCTCATTTGGTATCAGAATTCGTGTCGCAATGAAGTGTTCTGTGTGAATGTCGTGCCAGATACGATTAGGTTGTATAATATAGATCTTGATAATAGCTACATATTTTGCCCTATTGTGCTGAAATCGGGTACTGTGGAAAGTGCACAGTGTATTGCTTATAATTCATCGGTTCAGGAAAGCCAGTCCGTATCAAGACTGTTATTATTTCCATTAATAGCAGTGGGTTGTCTTTTCTTCGGAGCCTTGACTCTCTACATGTTCATTCGTAAATACCCATATCTTCTGAAAGGAAGTAAAAGGTTGCTGTTCGTAAAGCATAAAACGGTGGATGCTTTAGTGTTGCCACCTAAATTGCCTTTACGTGGAGTACTGAGCGACCCTTCGTATAATTCTAAAGATTTCCTCGATATATCCGAATCCTCGCGTCACGATTTTAAACGGTCAAGTTCAATGAGGAGTGTTCACAGTTGTGCCCCGAGCTACATTTCTGCGCTACAGCCAACTGAAGAGCAACTAGAAGATTGGCGTTTCAAGCACTTGAATGAGAAATTTGACAAAAATTATGCAACGATATCCACTATCAGCTCTAATATGGTTTCGCTGTCAAGTGATAGTGATCACCTGTATTTCTCAATTGAGGATGTCTCGCCGATCATTAGTATCATAGATCCGTTTAGTCAGAATGTTGAGTATGAAAGCCTTACTTAATTTACTAAAAGAAAAAAAGTCCCTTCAACTGAGAAAATTTCTCAGGAAACATCCCACTCCTCCTCCTTGCGTACGTAACAGTAAGGCCCTTCTTCACAAATTTAATGATCTATTAATACCTGTTGATTACTGAGACATACATATAATTATTGCGATGGGAGAGCTACCATAGGTGGGCAGAGTACCCACCGTTGACAGTTTGCAGTAATATGATTAATGTGCATTTCCTAGTAATAATGGTTATTCTATTTGCGGAAGAATGCTCGGCACAGATGTTCCGGAACATAATTATGTATTTGGACAGTGTGACACTAGATGAGGTGACCGCGCCGGCGTAATCGCATGCGTCGTGATTCAAACGCACACAGCTGTTTTTGTCATCAAATTCATTGCTAACATGTCACTTCAACGTATTCTCACTATGGTTAAAAAGTATTGAAGAGTTAGAATTGCGACACAGGTGTATGACTAGAAGTGTGAGCGATGGGCATTGTCTTGGTACCTGGCTTGACTATTGCTTTTTGAAATATATTATGTAGTTGATTTGAAGGTTCCTATTAATGTTTGGGATATAAATTATCCAACGAAGCGTTATACTTATTTTGATCATTTAGGGGGATTGCACCAAACTGTCTGTAATCCGGTTAGCCTAGTGAAAAGACTGGGTAGTGACGCTGCCTACGAAGCTGAAGGGTCCTGGGTTCAAATCACGGTAAGGGCAAATATTTGTGTGATGAGCATGAATATTTGTTTCTGAATCATGAATGTTTTCTAGGATTTATATATATTATATATATCGTCGTCTAGTACCTATAAGCATACGTCGCACTACAGCGGGCACTTCGCGGGCATGTCACTCGGTAAGGTTCACAAATCAATTTTCGAGTTGTCAGAATAAAGTATTTTTACTTAGTATTTTGTAATGTGCAAATCCAAATACCTACCTTAGCAACTAAGGCTGTACGTTAGTTAGGTATCTATTAGTTTATATCCCTTCAATCTTGTGTAGGTGTGCAAATTAACAAATAAAGCAAACATTCAAACACCGATTGAGAATTTTTTTGTTGAATAAGCCATTCTATTCTGTAAGCGAATTTATGGATCACAAACCTGGAATTTAGTAATTAAAACTTTGTGACTTTAGTACCTATTTGACGATCCACTGCCGGTGATAATATTTCTAACATGATTATGAGTATTATTGCTCTTAAATTTAAAATGTACCTGTTCTTGACTATTCAAATAATTTTATTGACATATGTATCTATTTTGCTTTTTGACGATAATAATAATGACTTCATGTAAATTAACATACTAATTTAATTTACAATGTAATCTTACTATGAAATAAATGAATCGAATCTAAATCTTTCCATTAAATAGACGCCACTGCACCAACAAATACAAGTATGAAAGACAGTCATAATGGCGCATGTTAGCGATTTATTTGTTTTTTAGATGGCCAAAGTCAGCTTGGTGTGACACAAGCTGACTTTTCCTACGTCGTACATCTGGCTCCCACCCAGCCCCAGGTCATGTACATGTTGTAGTGCACATAGTGTTGTGGTGGGCTTATCAGTTGTCACTTCAATGAGTATTATACATTAAAGATTAATACATGTACTAGTAAGTTAAGATGTTTTTTTTGTGAACCTTACCAAGTGACACGCCCGCAAAATGCCCGCTGTAGTGCGACGTATGCCTATAAGACAAGCCTTATTGAGCTTACGTTAAGTTTGACAAGTTTCTATGGAATTACAGCTGCTGTCATAAGTTGGTGCAACTCGGCCTATCAATATTTCCATATATTCAGAATTTCCCTACGCAAAATAGGCGCATTTATAAATGATAATAAATAAATAAATATTACGGGACAATCTTACACAAATCAACCTAGGCCCACGGTAAGCTCAATAAGGCTTGTGTTGTGGGTACTAGGCGATGATACATATTATAGATACATTCATATAGATACTTATATACATATATGACATCCATTACTCAGGAACAAATATTCGTGATAAAACACACAAATAAATGCCCTGACCGGGATTCGAACCCGGGACCTCCAGCTTCGTAGGCAGAGTCACTACCCACTGGGCTACGGAGGCCGTTTTTTTTTATGACGTCGTGTTGCGGAAACCCAGCCCGCGTACAACCTATAACCTATACAGCGTGTATTTTTTTAATATTACCTCAAATTGTAACTTTTCCTTATAAAATAATTCAGCGCGCAATGTATCACTACTTTGTCTTACTGACGTGACGTCACAACTGTCACAAGTGACCCGCTTCTTTCATGTGTCAAAGGAGTGTACGCAATACATTGTTGCTCCATAAATTTTCAAAAATTAGTTATACTTTGTTAGTTAAGACTAACTTAAAATTTTCTTGCAATATCGGTTCACAGCCCTATTACCTACATCTGGTTGCAATTTGAGGTAATATTAAAAATACAGGCTGTATATTCAGACTTTAACGAACACCACCTACGATTACAGACGGTTTGGTGCAACCCACCCTAAGTCTTGATATGAAAGAATGTATATACATATTATACATTATACAAACGTCATAGACTTAATGATTGAGGTTTTCGCTGAACCAAATTGTAATACATTAGTACCTAAGATGACAATAGTGATGTAAGGTTTTTTAAGAGCATTGTCATAAAACTTTTCATTGTTGAAAAATAAAAATCATCATCACATATATCATCATAGCACCTTAGGTAAAATATCTTAGGTAAATTAAAAAAAATGTATAAAGTTTTTTTGTGAACTACAGATGTATTAAAATATGCACTTCTAGGGATGTATGTACTGCGACTAGCAATTTCAAGCTCACAATTAATTGAGTATGTTAAACATTATTTATTTAGGGAGATTTGCGCTGGATTATAAATGTGAATATAAATTTACTACATTTCACATTAAATGTATTTGTTACAGAAATGATCATCGTATAGAATAACAAAATGTTCACGGGGTACCTACAGTGAGGATGTGATACATGCAATTATACGTTCAACTAGTCAGAGGGAGGTATTAATATACGTACATAAATAAGGACATAAATACCTAAATGTTAATTATCATCTTGTATATACTTTAGAAAATAAATGTCTGTTATAAAAAAAAACCATGTACAGGACTCTATTGTCAATGTCATAAAGGCGTGTCATATAAATTGTACATTCCAAAATTGGATATGTCCTCATACTTCAAAATTCAATAAAAAAATAAGTATTGAAGTAACATTTGTATTCCAGATATGGTTTCACGTAGTGTTCATAGTTTAATAGGATTTGCATAGTTTTAATATTGATAAAAATATTGAAAAAATGCATTTACGTAAAAAAAATATTTCTGCTCCCATATAAATTGTATCTGTCTTTTGTCACGGTACTCGTATTCAAATAATCATAACTTTGATTTAAAACAGCTCTGGCCAAGAAATTTGCTTGTGGACTGTTTAACAACATGTAAAACATCAAGGAAATTATTTTCTTCAGGTTTCTAGAACAAATATTTTATATCAATACCTAAGATAGATCAAAGTTCGGGAAAAGATTTCGTTACTTTGTGTTACGTCAGCTGTGTAACACTACATTTTGCGTTTTATTGCAAGATAAGACTGCATCCGTAACACTTTTATGTCGGGCAACAATGAGTCTACAACCAACACAAACGCATACTGTGTCGATAGCCATGTTCGTTTTTATGTCACACACACACACACACACAGACAGATACACACAGACACTCAAACACACACACACGCACACATTCACACTCACACACTTATCTTATTATTTTAGATTTAATATTTTCTTAGCACGGTCATCTTGTTCCTTTATTTTAAATTATACTTGTAAAATCTGTACTCTCGGCTCCCAAGATACAGGCTGTGCCTAGTTTGGGGCTGACGGATATCTTTCTCTGTTTGTTAAAAATGTGTATGTTAACAGAATAGTTTAATTTAATCGCATGTAACGTTGTTATGGTAAATAAATAATTTGTATTTGTATTTCTATTTGTATTTGTATGTTGTGGTACGAAGATTGAAAAAGTACAAACATATAAAAAATTATATTGTGTTATATCTTAATTAGGTAATTTCTTTGTTTTTGAGTGCTGTTTTTACATCATGTGAAATAAATAGTTATTCGAATATTAAAATTACTTTCGGTATTTTATTTATTTACTTCCCAACCCCAATTTTGCTTCGTTTGTGTGACGTTTTTGTGTCATTTGTGTAACATTTTGTGTAACAAAAAAATATGTATTTATTGTTTGACGCAATTTACTATGTTAGGCATTTGAGTATAATTTTACTTAGTTACGCGTTAGATAGAACTATACCAAATATATAAGAGTTATTTATGATACAATTGCGGATAGTAGGTAATTCCCAACGAGTAGCGATGACCAAAAACGCGACCGTTAGGGAGTGTTTTTGATCGACACGAGTTGGGAATTACCTATCCGCACGTGTATCATACAACATTTTACAATGCATCATGCGAGGAAATAAAAAAAATGCATAAAAGTAGAAATTTTAATTGTCACGAACTCACGAAATCTCATTCCCGCATATTGGCCTGAAATCGATTCCCGCACGAGCAGGTCCAGCCCGGCCACGCCATGCAGGCATCGACCACTTCCCGTGTTTATGTTCAACCATATAAAGGGGCACATTCAGAGCAAGTGCATTGTAAAAATAATTATTGTTAATATCATACGGAATTACGCGCTTAGTAGGTAACAGCGTACAAATAGTACAGAAATACTGAGGCAAAGATCCTCGGCAAGTGTCCGTTCAAGGACATTCAATTAGGGATCTTAATGAACCTTCTATTATAATGGTGACAAGACCGAAAGTGATCCACGTTTAATTGTTCTTGTCGGCAGGTAGAAAAAATCATCACGACCAAATTAGTCACGGTTATCAATCAGTGTTTCAGGCGTCTAAAAAAAGAACAAAGGAAGGTACAGCACGAGTTAAAATAGCAACAGCAACAGTACAACTGCTTATCAATCGATGCCAAAAATAGTCTTTACAAGTACAATGGCACTAACAATAGTTCGAAATCGGCTGTATTATTAATTGGCAACCCTAGACTTCCGGCGAGGCTAGAACAATGCACTTGGCAGTGACATTGTCAGGGCTGACAGATAAAATATCGCCAATGTGTATCACTAGTGATAATGAGAAATGTGTGTACAGTCAGGGTCACCAATATGTATATACCCAAAGTTGCAAAAATATGTATACAACAACCTTACTTCCGTATTAATAAGGTCTGTATACATATTTCTGTAACTTTGTGGTGTATACATATTCGTGACCTTGACTGTACTGGGCTGTTTTAAAAAAAAAAAAAAAAAAAAAATATTTGCGGACAATCTTACACAAATCAACCTAGTCCCAAACTAAGCAAAGCTTGTACTATGGGTACTAGACGACGATATAGATACTTATATAGAGAAATAAACAAATATTCGTGCTCATCACACAAATAAATGCCCTTACCGGGATTCGAACCCAGGACCTCTTGCTTCGTAGGCAGGGTCACTACCAACTAGGCTAAAGCGGTCGTGTTTTGCATGCTTCCTCATCTCAGTTAAACCAGTATAAGGTTAGATCTCTGATAAAGCGTTGTTGTTATGGAGCCCGGCTTCAATATAAATAATTATGACAGGGGTAAGAGCTGAGGTGAAACAAATTGTGAATAACTGGTGCGATTACGGTTCCACGTGATATAGGTACTCGTACGGTTAATCGGACGCTGACAATGAATTATGCAAGGCTTTTGTAATCTGATTTCCCTTTTATTCATGAAAACACGATGACGTGCATTTCAAACTTGTTCAACATACAAATTAATTAGAGATTCATTTTGTTATGAACGTGCGTGTAAAGTATTACAATAAATTTAGTGCTTCAATTCGTAAATATGGATTGTTACAGAAATTAATAATGTATAATGCTAATCGTATTTCAAATTAAATTGAAAACTTTATGTTATTCCCTTGAATTTGAAATTTCCAATTTTAGTTAGCACACGTCTGTTACTATTCGTATTGTTCATTTTCAGAAGTAGGTACCTACTTGGACAGATATGAAAGTACAATACGATACAAATATTCTTTATTGCTCACCACAAATAGTACGTAGTAGAAAAGCAGAGGTAAATTAAACATAAACAATGGTCGACAACAGGCGGTCTTATCGAAAGTAAGGTACCTACTTCTACGAATGCTCTATCTTTTAATATAAACCTTCCTTTACCAAAAGGAATATATTTATCCCACCCAGTATCGTCATTTGGTAGCTTTTCCTCATTATACAGTAAAAACATATTAAACAGAAACTTATTGCTCAAGAGGTAAGTATCTATATACTTACTACTTATGAGTAGGTACCTAAAGTATAAGGCCAAATCTCTCCGAGTATTAATTCTCCCACAAAATATATTTACACCCACAAAATAATATCAATCGATCTCAGATGGGCAATCTATCACTGATAGCTTCTACCGAGTATCCACAACCGTTATCGTTTTGGATGAGTGACCTAATACCCAAATGATTCATTATACATCGAAGAATTATTATTATTCACCGGGAGCCTGTTTTCAGGATAACAATAAAGCTGCCGGGTGTGAAAGGAAGACTTTAATAAAAATGCAATTAAAATTATTAAACAAGCACACAGACAAACTGTTCCGAAAGTTTTGTGAGACCCTGGTAAATATGTATATATTTCCATAAAAACATTCCACGTAAAAAATAGGCCGACTCTCGAAACTCTTCCACAGTAAAAAGTAATGAGATATTTCGTAGAGCCAAGTCAGGCATTCTTATTAATCTTTATTTGCTTGCTAAATAAAATTCTGCACCTTGGGAATCACACAACTTTACTGCATTTCCTTTTTTTTGCGTATGTACCTAAAACTATGTAATTGGCAAGTCACAAAATTTTATTTAGCAAGCAAATAAAGATTAATAAGAATGCCTGACTTGGCTCTACGAAATATCTCACCACTTTTTACTGAGGAAGAGTTTCGAGACTTGGCCTAATTTTTACATGGAATGTTTTTATGGGATCTTATTTTTTTTTTGTAGAATTTGTATGGGAACGTTGTTTTACCAACCGCAAATAACGTTTGTATAGTTTTGCAGGACGGAACTGCAAAAGTAACTTTGTAATCCACATGTATGTGTATAGGATTACAAACTTACTTACTTATGCAGTTTGTATATCTCTGAAACGTGACTAAAATTGCAATAATTTTAGGTTTTTTTATGAATAAATTAGTTAAAAACGAATTATGTTTGAAATTTGGAGCTTGTGGGTCTGCTAGACGTACCTTAAAATTATGTTGATCATTATCAAGTATATGAGTGAGTATGTCAGTGACAAAGCTAACGAACTTTGACGGACAATAGTTCTTAAACTAAAAGTTCAAATTGAATGTTATTGACATTATATGTAAGCCGTATTATGCCCTACATGTTAATGAAAACTCAGGGTTCTAGCTTGAGCCAGCACAAAATTACAGGATGTTGAAAATGGCCTGAATGGCTTCGAGAAAAGGCACTTACGGTGCCCCCAGATAATGTTTACTATACACTGATTATTATGTACGAAATATCATTAGATGGCTTTTCGCTAAAAGAAAACAACGTGAGGAAACCGATCTAATCCCAATAAGGTCTAGTTTTACCTCTGGGTTGGAAGGTCAGACGGCAGTCGCTTTCATAAAACTAGTACGAACTACGGACCCCGGGCTGGTGTAGGCCACTACCGGGAACACGCAAGGAGGATGAATCTTCATACACCGATTATCAAATAAATAAATAATATGTTCTCGTGCGGCTCCGCCCGTGCTTTAGGAAGAACACAGATGGAGCCGGGAGATAGCATTTAACTAAAATAAAATAAATATAGCTCAAATATATTTTGGTATTTACCCAAAACCTAACTAATAAGTTATTACTATATACTATTACGATATTAAAACACCTGTGATACAATAACCAATCTTGCCAAGTTACTACGCAAATCAGCTACAGGTTTATTTCAAGTTACCTAATAAAATTATGGATTGGTAAGTATCGACAAAGAGGTTTCAAGACTGTCAAGTAAAGATGCTTCTTCGGCGGATCCGGGATGCGGATGAAAGGAGATGGAGGTTGCTGCCCAAGAACGTACCAGGTGGACTACTGTACTATGAGCCCTATCATCATCATCATCATCATCATATCAGCCAAAAGACGTCCACTGCTGGACATAGGCCTCCCCCAAAGAGTGCCAAAATGACCGGTCGTGCGCCACCACCGACCTTGATGAGGCCTATATGTTAAGATAATACTATCATAATCATTGTTAAGGCACATTTTAAAGCGTTGTTATGCAGTGTGCACTTCCTCTGACGCTTATTTCAAAATTGGCAATACAATGAAAATTAATAGACAAATGAAGTGTAATATTAGAAGTTATAGCAGAAACTAATAATATTGTTATCGCCTCTAATAAAGCACGTTATTGGATGGAGAAATGCTTGTTTGCAAAGTTGTCTGAAATAAATTAAAGGTAATATTGTAGACTAATAATAAGTGCCTACCGAGACTGACGGCTGACAGTGTACGAAAGTAGAAGACATGCTGCACCGACCCTAAGTAATTGGGACAAGTGCAAGGAAATTATTATGATGATTAAGTACTGAAAATATCCATTACAAATTCTACGCCGAGACAACCAGCCAATTATATGCATATAGCCATATAGGTCATAATGAGCAATTTTATTACATCTTATTGGTGTACAGTCGCCGTCAATAAAAAATATAAAAAAATAAAGGTCCAAGCATGTTTGACACAATTAATTACCGTAATTTTCAAAGTGCGGTAAAATGTTATTGAGATGCGTGTAATCACACATCACAAGCCCAAATCTAGATATTTGATTGTACGTAATTACGCGTCTCACTTCTAAGGTCGCATTTATATCGAAGTTCCTGTTGTTTTGATGCTATTTAGAATTAATTGGTAGAACCCCGGATTCTCTTGTAACCGAAATTGCGATCAAAATCCAAAAGATCCGAACAAAAGTGAGGCGACTAAACGCTGAAACGACTCTTTAACACCTTGACTGTTCAACGATACTTTACACATATTTACGCTCAGTTATAAACATAGACGGGCTATTAATTGCGGAACACCTGTAGTAGTGATTGGGACGCTGGCGCATCACCCATTAATTGCTTATGGCGCGAGCTGCGTGCGCGCATGCCAAGACCCGGCGCGCGCTTGCGCATTGAAGCGTTACTTCTGCATCAGCTATTAAACCCAACCTATCATAATCTAGTATAGAGAAAACACCCTTGTCCCTTTCCCTCTAAGGGGACCTGAGCGAGACTGCTTCCAGTTCTTAAGATAGCACGCGTTAGACTAACTACATGTCACGTTTAATTTTTGCCATGCTAAAATTATTCGCATGTTGATGAAATTATTTAGATCGGACGCTCTAATGGTGTATTAGATATTATATAAAATCTGATGTTTTCAGCTAGTTGAATTAATGATTCTAGCTAGTTGCAATATATAGAGCCGTAGCAATTAGACTTCCATTTGTTATTTTGTGCAAAATGAGTTTCTTTTTTTGCATAGGTATTTGGTATGTACCTAATACCTGGGCTGAAATTCGTTCGTGTGTCCGGATGTCCGATGACCCGCTGGAGCGCTGTCCGGCTGTTCTCCTCTACAGTCTAAAGATCGCATTCTTTAAATTCCCGAGAAATTTTGAGAGCAGGTTTGATAATTTTTTTTGTCAGTTCAGTTACGGGAATTTAAAAAAAATATTGAAAATACACAGACTCGTTTAGAATAATCATATTACCAAGGATAATGTGCAAGATTTTTTTAAAGTAACTGTAAACCATTTATAGAGGTAAAATTAAGAGTACTTTAACGCATGGTTCAAACCTCCGTATTGTATAGGTAATTTTACATTTACACACTGGCACAAACTAATGTAATAATCTTAAATGGATTTTCACGTGTGATCAGACGATTGTATTATTTTTGACATAACGCACGAAGAGTTTTGAAAATATTTTTATGTGTAAGTTATTATGTGGTGGGCATTAGTTAAAAAAATTAACAAAAATAAAAGTAGATTTTTTTAAAGGAAGTTTAAGGACATGATGTTGGTTGAATATAATTATGCACTTTGTGGTTCTATTTTTATTCATGATGATTTTGTTTGGGTAGGTACTCTATCTTGAACAGTATGTATGCCTAATATGACACTTTAAATGACACCCTGACTTTTAGGGTTCCGTACCTCGAGAGGAAAAAACTGAACCCCTATAGGATCACTTTGTTGTCCGTCCGTCCATCTGTCAAGACCCTTTTTCTCAGGAACGCGTGGAGGTATCAAGCAGAAATTTATACCAAATACTCAAGTCTACTGTTCCTTAGAGCTGTGAAAAAAACAATGTTCTAAGTCAACGCAATCAAATGATAAAGCCGTTATGCCGCAAATTACTGCAAATTTTCGAAACTCGCAAGGGAATCAAAACCTACAGGGTACTTACTTCTCGTGACCTTAGAATCTTGTAATTGTACGGGGTGGTCCGGAACCATCGATGCGCGAGTCTGACTCGCACTTGGCCGGTTTTTTATTTTGTACCATCCTAAATTACTCGAAAACAAAAGAAGATCGAGGACTGTTATTTACGCATGGAGTTCTTAGGACCTGCCAGTCCATCCCCTGAAAGAATCACCAAATCCCTCGGCGGGGGCCACTCTCGTTAGCTTAGCCTGCTAGACCCTTTTCCCAGTTTCTAACCTTTGATTTCGACTATAACACTGAACCGAATTTGAAGTTTTAGATATTCATTTGACGCAGAATTTGACCCTCTTTAATATTTTTTGTGCTATATCACATGCAAAGGACTGACAAAAGAGCAAAAATTTTGCGGTTATTGGGCTCCCAAAAGTTATGCACACCTCCTGGGATTGGGCAAACTCGGATTACACACATTTAGGGCCAAATTAATGTATCCAGCTTTCTAAGAATTAATTTTTCGAAAAATTGTAATTTGATTGGCGCATGTCTTCGGAGGATTTGGGCTACCTACAATGCCAGGGGAAAACAGTGATACGAACCGTGGCATAGGGCATTCAGCAAAACAAAGCATTAAAAAATAAAAATAAACCGGCCAAGTGCGAGTCGGACTCGCGCGCATAGGGTTCCGTACCATTATCTATAAAAATATTTATTTTATTCTGTTTTTAGTATTTGTTGTTATAGCGGAAAAAGAAATACATCATCTGTGAAAATTTCAACTGAAACTGTCACGGTATCAGTTAGATACAGCCTGGTGACAGACAGACAGACAGACAGACAGAAAGACGGACAGCGGAGTCTTAGTAATAGGGTCCCGTTTTACTCTTTGAGTACGGAACCCTAAAAAGTAAGTTAAGTAAAGTACAGTACCTACCGATGCCAATGTGGTAACTACTAAATTCTATTAATAATTAAATATAAAAAAAAAAACAAAAAAAAAGCAATATAGTTTCTAAATTCTGCGGCTCTTTATTGCACTAAAGAGCGATCTCTTGCAGACAACCTTTGGTTAGCGGAAAGAAAATAAACAGTCATAAATAAAATAGTCATATATAAATAACATAATACTACGGTAGCCTAGTGGTTAAGGTATGCAGCTGTCAAGCGGCGGTCGTGGCTTCGGATCCGGCTCGTAACTACCAATCAGGTTTTTGGAACTTATGTACCTACGGAATATTTACCGTTAGCTTTTCGGTATAGGAAAGCATCGTGATGAAGCCGGTCTTATTTATTAATGTCTAGATTTCCCTCTGGTTTGGAAGGTCAGATGACAGTTGCTTTCGTAAAACTAGTGCCTATACTGCCTATGTCCAATTCTTGGGATTACGTGTCAAAGCGGACCCTGGGCTCCTTTAGGGTACAAGCGGGAATAACGCTAGGAGGATGATATGGACATGATACATTATATCATCATAACGCCCATGTTTTACGTGTTTTACAATTAAAAATTTAGTCCTTCAAAATGTTCCATAGATACTTTATCTAATTACTTACTTTGTTTTTATTTTAGGCCGCTGGGTCTCCAGAGGATGGCTGTGTCAATAGGGAACATTACGCAAAACTCTTCGTAGGTGGCGACACTAGCAGCGTTGACATTGTATCTCGTCCCCACTTGCGGTATTGTCTATGCAAGCATCCTTGTCACTCATTTGACAATCAATTGTGCATGTGTGTGTGAATCCCTATATTTCTATACTGATTTACTATTAGTGGTAGTGCTGCCTCTAGCGGCAGAATATGGCAGTAATGTTCCCTATTTCACCAAATCAGGATCTAATGATGTGATCCCAGGGAAATTGATTATTAATTACGTTGTTAATTTTATTGTACAAATGGGCAGACTGAATATTGTATTGTCTTCTTGCATAGACAGATTTACTGAAAGGAACAGCTACTACCAAATTTGCTCTTCTTCGATTTGAAAGTGGAGGTGTATAAGTAAGATCTTTATGCACTCTAAGTTACAGAGCACGTGGACCCCTTTTCGTTCTAAGACCAGTCTCCATATAAAAATAGCCGTGGTCCTTATGACATAGTTTTAAGAAACGTTTGGACCAGTTTAAAAATAATACATCATTAGAACACTCTAAATACATTTGTCTTCGCGCAAATCGGGTTTCAGTGCAACCGAGTAAAACGAAACCCTTCTGGCAACTATGTCGCGCAGACGTTTACTATTGTTTGCGGTGACAATCACTTATAAATGTTGTCGGTATGAGATATAAATATACAAGGGAAGAACTATAAATCTGGTTTGCCTGTAAATCTTTATCTCCACTCAATTTCTTACTTACAAATGTTCTTATTGTTAAATTCGTGTTTAGGTCCACGACTTCCACGAATGAATAAAAAATTGCATACAATGACAATTAATTGTATATTTTATTTATTTGAGGCCTCAACTGCATTGAAATCAAACATTTGAAGTAGACACAAAGAACGAAATACAGGAGCTCATAAAATACTTTATATACCTAATACTGGTTTAACAATAAACGCGAAAGAAATCGAGCTTCAGGGCTTTTGATTGCATTTTCTAACTACAAAAAAAAAAGACGGTGAATTAGGTAACAGGTGATAAATAGGTAATTAAGGTGGATAATGTTTATATTGTAGCATGATTCATAAAAGCAATTTAACCGTCCCGCTAAATACTAGAAAGTGATCAAAATAAAAAAGTAAATACTAAAAAGTAGACCAAATGTCAATTGAAATAAAGCATGCGCGCCAAATATTTCTAATTAAAATGCATTGCGTACGAATGTTTGGCAAAGTGAAATCAAAATACTGTTGCATGATGGTGTTATGTGAGTGAACACTGATTTATTTGTTGACCCTGAACTGAATTATACAATTTAATATTTTTTTTTTGTATTAAAATACAATTAAAACCTTAAAACCCTTAAAAAGGTGAGTGAGTCGTGTTCATTATATTTTATTATGTCTGATTCTCAAGAGAGTTTTCTATATAGAATTATTTTTCTAGAATACTGGTACAAGTTAGTAAGTCACTAATGGATATGGAGCTAATATATAGGCGCTCTTGATTCCCGGTAAGAATCCTCGTACGGAGTACTATTTATTCAAGTGACTTTTACGCTGTGAAGAAAATGGGAAAAAGAACATAATGCAGTAGTTCTCAGACGTCAAGCACACTGCACACTGGACAAGTTTACGCGACACTGCTGCAAATCGATGGAACTTTTTATGTGTCTTTCACGTTTCCGTTTCAGCAATATTATTTTATTTATCGCAATAAACTGAGGGAAATTTAGAGTACGTAGTTTTCGAACAAAATCTGAATTTCTTACGAATGGAGTACATTTTCCAAGATAGCGGCCGTTCTACAAGGTCCTGACCCTGACCCAGGGACTTTTGGGAGATCAAAACAGGGCTTCTAACGAACATTCGTACAAAATTTCATCAAACTCTCCGAAATTTCGAGGTTGAACAATATCGCGACTGTATGATAAACCAAATGTTATTTTTTGAATTTAGTTAAATTTTTTATTTCCAATTTGTTTATTGCTTTTGTTCCTATAAATACTTGTTTTTTAATGTGGTCTTAAATATTTAATTTACCTAAACTTATAAACCCTCGCCAAAACTGTGACGAGGATTCGGCGATTACTAACTTTAAACTGACGCTAAACGAATTTCATAACAATGAGAAATTAAATTAAGTACAAAACTGTAAAATATTTTAAAAGGAAAGGAATTCGTATAAGTAATTGACAGCTGCTTCTATGGCACTATAAGACATGAAGCACCCGTTTTGGAGCTATAGTGTTGCGAATTGGTACGTGCTTTGCACATGCAAAGGGCTTCTTTGATCTTGGAGTACACACCGCTATATACTTAATTATTGTATTGTATTCGTATTAGAACTTAGTTGTTTTCACAGTCTTAAAATGATGACTTTCAGTATCCATTTGGAGTGGAGGAAGCAGTGGCAAGAACAGGATGGTGCCCCTGCAATCACAATTTACACAAGTGGGGCATATCAACAGCAGCTGACTGTGACTGTGGTGCACTAACACAAACCATCCTCCACATTGCTGAGGAACGCCCCATCAGACTATTCGCGAGGCATGCAAGACCCATTGGCGCTGACCCCTGCAGCAAGGGACTGGCTACTTAACTTAGATATAAAATTGTAACCTTAATTCACTTCAATGTAAACTTAACTTCAACTGTAATAAACTAATAAAGCCAGACAATAAATAAATAAATTAAGTACTGGAAGATTAAGTTAAGTGTACGCTTAAAACGCAAGTTTTCTAGCACGTATAGTGCTAGAAAACTTGCGTTTTAAGCGTACACGAAAGCGGCCCCGAAACACGAAAGCGGACGCCATTCCGAATGTACAGAAGCATGTGCCCGAGAACACCTCTAAAGGGATTCACCTCCTGTGACATAAAAAGTAATAACACTGTATCAAAATGTAGGTACAAAATAATTTATTACATGCCCCTCGATGAAGGCGTGCGTGGGCCGGCTGAAATATGACGGGGGTGAAATTGAAACGTAAATTTGATTTTAGTTACTTTAGTGGGTCATTGAAGCTTATTATATGTATATAGATTGCGCTTGTGAGACCCAGTTAATGATTATGTGTATATACTCTGTTTATTAAATAAATAAATAATAATAAACACATATTTGACGACCTCTGTAGCCTAGTTGGTAGTGACCCTGCCTACGAAGCCGGAGGTCCCGGGTTCGAATCCCGGTAAGGGCATTTATTTGTGTGATGAACACGAATATCTTTTCCTGAGTCATGGATGTTTTCTATTTATTTAAGTATTTATTTATCTATATAAGTATGAACATATATCGTCGTCTAGTACCCATAGTACAAGCTTTGCTTAGTTTGGGACTAGGTTGATTTGTGTAAGATTGTCTCCAAATATTATTATATTTATGTTTAAATTATTATTTAACACGGGTCTAACGCGACATTTATTATAATTTAAATAATATATATGTGTACAAAGTTTAAAGTGTTACATTAATCTACGTTAGTACCTAGTATCAATGTAGTGCCTAAATTCAATTTTATTTGACTCGGTTATCAATAGAAGCTGACTTGCAAGATGTAGACTTAATACGTTTTATGCCAATAAACTAATAGTTACATTTTTTTTTACTAGCCGATTATGGCCTACAACTGCATATATATTTATGAAGTGCGGGCGTGTCTTTGTGACACAAAGGCCTTTTCCAGCTTCTTCCACTCTTCTCTATGTATATTAGCTGTGCGGTACCATAAAGGGTCCGCTATCTTTTTAATGTCGTCAGACCATCGTTTTCTTTGTCTTCCTGTTTTTCTTTTTCTTTGGAATCTAGGGGTCCATTTTTTTCTTTTAAGTAATAATTCTCTGAGTATATCTCCACTTAAGGGTTTATATTTGACCGTGACATCTTCTACTTTTGTTATATGTCTGACCACGTCTGGCAGCCATATGTTAGAATAGGAAATATACAGCTGTTATATATTTTCCTATTAGTTTTAATGCTGTATTGTTTGTTTTTCATCACTTCTTTCAGAGTCCAAAACCTTTTCCATGAGTTTGCGATTCGTCTCTCTATCTCTAACTCCATTTGGTCACTGAAACCAATGAGTTGGCCCAGGTATATATAGGAATTTACATACTCCACTTCCTCCTCTTGTATTTTGATACTTTCTTGGGATCTGTTCGTAATTATTTTGGTCTTTGTTTTGTTCATCGTGAGACCAACTTTTTTGCTCTCTTGTGCTAGGTGTTGGAGCATGTTTTGGAGATCTTTCGGGTTGTCTGTTATAAGTACTATATCGTCGGCGAATCTTACTTAGGTGGTTCAATTTGTCCCGTTGATGTTAATGCCTAATAGTTACATAATGAACTTTAAATTGAGGGATATTGTTTTGGAATATAATTATAACCCATGCCGCTCTTGAAAGGTAAAACCGACGCAGGTACAAATCCCTCTCATAAGAATTGTGATTTATCCTTGTATCAATAATAATTCCACTTAAAAAAAGCGTCATAGTACCTACTTAATCGATGAAGATTTTCCTGAGTACGAAATCAACATAATAATAGGTATAATTGTTTTAAAACCTGGGGACCGATTTTTGACTTTCGAGCGCTCGAAAGTTAAATAAAAGTAAATACGATTGTGGTTGCAAAATTGCAGGCACTTAGTAGCTACCTATTGAATTGAATACGAGTAGTCAATACCACTCGTTTTTCAATTTTCTATCGCTATTTCCGTTCTTTTTGACAGTTTCCTAGTGAAAAAGTCAAGCGCTCGAAAGTCAAAAATTACTTACCATACCAAAATTTATTGATAAACTTAAAGAAAAACAAAATTATTCAATTTAAACCCATTCAAAAAAATCCTATGAAAATAAAACAAGAAATCAACGGTCAACCTATTGAAGAAGTCAGCGAATTTAATTTACTAGGATTAACAATAGACACAAGTATTAACTGGAAATGCCACATCCAAAATATAAAATCAAAATTGTCTAGCTTTGTCTATGCGCTAAATGTACTAAAAAGGAATACAAATCTTGAATCCACATTAACAGCATACTATGCATATGCGCATGCATGGCTCCGCTATCGCGTGGTTTTGTGGGGTGCCAGTACCGATGCACATGCCCTATTTGTCATGCAGAAAAAATGCGTCCGCATCTTGACCAACACGTACGTGCCGGACAGCTGTCGCCCGCACTTTATAAAACTTAAACTATTAACATTGCCCTGTTTATATATTTTGGAGGTAGCACTTTTTGCAAGAAAACACTCAGATCTATTTAAAAGAAAGAAAGATGTTTGTAAAAGTAACAGTAGGTATAGAAACCAACTAGCCATACCAAACTCCAAGCTAACTATGTGTAGAAAAGGCCCACACTATCGTTGTATCATCATAACAAACAAATTACCCGGAGCACTCAAACAGGAGTTGAACGATAAGATATTTAAAAACAAACTGAAGAAATTACTTCTTGACAAGGCCTATTATACAATTGATGAATTTTTGAATGACCAATCACTAGATAAAGTATCGTACTAACCACATTTCACAATTTGAAGGTATGAGATAATATCGCTATTATCCATTATCATTATTATATTTTAATCTCATCTCAATCTTTTATAACATGACATAAACAATTAATTAAATTTTAAATTTTAATATTATTATGATATACTTCTATTTTTCAATACTGTGTTCTTTTATAAATAAAACTAAATTATGTTGTTAGCATGTTAGTACGTAAGAACATTGCAATGCCCTAACAGGGTATCATGTACCTACTGTATAACCTATCTTAAGATCTACTGTATGGACAATGAACATGATCGCAATAAATGAATATGAATATGAAAAATCGGTCCCCTGTATGTATACCGATCACCTGCATCTGCACCTGACTTTAAGGCTCTTAAGACCAATATACTTAAAAATAATAAACAAGGTATCGATAACAGAATCCTAAACAATAAAGCAGCAGCGAAATCAGATTATTATTACTACAATATCCATGAAAAACTGCTCCAATCTCGCACCATTAACTTTTGCAGCATTCAAGTGCAGTTGGCAACCATTGGCGCCAGTGGAAAGCGTAGATCGCAACAAATATGTCACTGTCCACGATCGGGAACACCTGCCTCCCCCCACTGCCTCCCCGTCCCCTTGCTTCAGCCCTCATTTAGAACTCTACATTTACTCAAACAGTATTATGTGTGCGTTTCGGTAGCGACATCTAGTTATTAAATATTCAATGATGATGATACTTCGATTTTTTAACGATTTCAAGGAATTAGGAGGCTATCATTTCAATTAAATTACAATTTTATTTGTAAGTATGTTACTTTATACATACACGGTCACCCTAATAATTTATCAAGATTTCCAGTTTTTTGTGTTCGTAGCCGAACACGAAAGTCGGTGAATTTTGTGCGACTTGATATATATAAATAACGTGTCTACTTAGCCATTACGAGTATTTAACTAGACTAGTTACGAAACGTCCCGAAAGTACTGCTGATATTCAATAATAATGTCTAATTCACTTTAGTATTTTGCAACAATACGGAGTCCATTAAAATGATTGTAAACTATATTAGTAATCTATATATTGGCGAACTATTCATTTGTTCCTCTTGCGGTGGAGACTACATATGGGTTGCTGGTGCTCAGAGGCCAGAACATTCTTGGCGGAAGTGGGGCGCCGTTTGCGACTGAGAGGACATGACTCCCGTTCCGGGTCATTCCTGTTGCAAAGGTTGTCGATCGCAATTCAACGTGGCAATGCGGCGAGTGTGATGGACACCTTTGCACTCGGAATGACATGGAGCGGGTTATTTGACTAAGTTTTATTTACATGTAATGTAAACTTATCTAATATTATGACTTTTATTGAAATAAATATACTTAATCATCTATACTAATATTATAAAGTGCAAAAGTCTATGAGATTGTAATGGGTAACCTCCGGAACCACTTATCCTATTTCAAAAATTCTTTCATTTGGGTGTAGAATGGATTTTTTGGATGGTTACAGACTATATTTTATCCCGCGGGCTTGACCGCGTTATTTGCAATACGTGGGCGAAGCCACGCGGGCAGCAAGTTGATATTTAACCCTCAATCCACTAGGTGAAATGTACTAACGTAAACACTTTCTATGAGTCCTTGGGACTCATATATTTTTTATGTGTGGTTTTCCGAAATAACACAAGGTTTTTTATTGTTCTTATTACGCACTTATTAAGGCACTAGAAAATGATAACAAAACAGCAAAGATATATTTGATCCTCTTCAACATTAAAGAAACTCATTTTACCAGTCTCAAACAAGAGATTTTTTCAAACCTCTACAAAAATAACAAAAACTCGTAACAAATATACGTTTTTAACTTTTTTAACCTCTCAAAGGTATTAAAAGTAGAATAAAAAAAACAAAAATGTATGCTCCTATATAAGAAAAATGCACGTGCAATGGGTGCACATTATTTTGCGTGCATTCGTATGAGTCCATGGAACTCACTTGACGCAATAACTCACCAAATACGCAGCGCAGGCGCAAGTCCACTCGCCAACGCGGTGCCCGCGTCACTGAAGGAAGGTACAGGGACGGAGGGGAAACTATTCGCTAAAACGTTAGAATTACAGTAGTTTGAAATTTTGATGTGAGTCCAGTGGACTCAGGAAGTGAATTGAGGGATAAACATGCAAATATGTTTTCACCTCACTAGCTCGGAAAGGCCTTTTTGTATGTTTGATATCTTTTGAGAAAATCGCTTTTTATCCACATGTGAAGAAAGTAGACGTAGAACGTTAAAAGTACTATGACGCAGAACGTTATATGATATGATATACATAATATAAATACCAGAAATAAAGACAAGCTCGCAGTGCCCTATACTCGGCTGCAAAAAATAAACAAATCTTTCAAGGGTAATTGTATACGGTTCTATAATAAACTCCCAAGTAGTGTGACTAGCCTGACAATTAACAAACTCAAAAACTATTTGAAACGTAAACTAGTATGTAATAGTACATTATGATACAATTGTGCTAAGTTGGTCATTACACACGAGTCGGTTTTTAAGCCTGAGCCGAAGGCGAAGGCTTAATGGAGACGAGAAGTGTAATGACCAATGCTCACGTGTTTCATACGACGTTTTTCAACACATTTGCGAGGAAAAAAAAAAATTAAAATGTTAAAAGATATGTAATGAAAAGGCACTAGTGCGATAATGTAATGTAAAAGTCACGGCATGGGTAATATTCTGCATTATTTTGCTAATATTTAAAAAGATATGTAATGAAAAGGCACTAGTGCGATAATGTAATGTAAAAGGCACGGCATGGGTAATATTCTGCATTATCAGTGTAAATACGCTGTAATAAGACCTACTTTACGAGCAGGTGTGTTGAAAAGCATATTACAGCATTAAAGACTATATGATTGACAAAACTGTCTGGGAATGAATTGCTCTACGCATAATTAAAATTTACTACTTGTAACTGTATTAGCTATAATTATTATGTTGTGTTAGTACCTAAGTAGTGTTTGTTATATTTGTTATTATTGTTGCTTTTTTACATTGTATATTTGACATTTTGAAAGTGCTTAATTGTAAGCATACTTGAAAGAATAAATTACATTACATTACATTCAGGGCGAATTTAATATTTATATATTTATATTTATTTATATATTTTTTGCGGACAATCTTACACAAATCAACCTAGTCCCAAACTAAGCAAAGCTTGTACTATGGGTACTAGATGACGATATAGATACTTATATAGAGAAATAAATACTTGAATACATAGAAAACATCCATGACTCAGGAACAAATATTCGTGCTCATCAGACAAATAAATGCCCTTACCGGGATTCGAACCCAGGATCTCTTGCTTCGTAGGCAGGGTCACTACCAACTAGGCCAAAGCGGTCGTCCACATCGTGTAATAATAATCAAACTGATGTAAAGTAGAGTGTAGAATCCCTTTTGAAGACTGGCCACCGAAAATGCAATAAATAAGAATGTTCTCAATCATATCAGAAATCAGCACGGCTATCACAAAACGGCAAGCGAGCGCTCTCGAATTTTCTCGCACTACACGTCTCTTTCTAAAATTTCTAAAAAGAGAGAGACGGATAGTGCGAGAAAAATCGAGAGAGCTCGCGCGCCGTCTTGTGATAACCGTGCAGGTCCGCTAGGTTGACGTACACCTTCTCAGTGATCATCCGGCAACAGAACATAATGTATGATGACCTCAACAATAACAGTTAAAAGCGATCGCCGAAGCCAAGTCGCGGTGACTCGTGGGCAGAAAGGGGCAGTACCTAGTCCCTAGACCAGAAGCAACCTGGGTGACATCGGCGCGCGTTTACGAGTAGTCGCTCACTCCATCCAGATAAACGGACTTGTGTTCCTCATTCTTTGGTTCGGCATTGCGTATTTGCTCATCTTATTCCTTTAAGCGAAAATGGTGAGAAAAGTTTTGAATGTAATTTTTTACGTACTTAACAAGTTTAGTGCAGATTGCTTTTTTTACTTTCGATTGTGTTGGATTGAACTAAAGTGTCGTTTCTTTTTTTTGTTAATTTGTGAAGTGCCTTTTTAAATTTTGAAGCCGCAGGGAAGCTTTTAACATCAGCTAACGTTTGTAGAATATCAATGATTTCGCTTCAATATTTGGATAGAATTTGTAACTAAAGCGCAATTTTTTACAGGACGATCTCAAGCCGGACCAGGTAGCAAGTGAGTATTTTTATAATAGCTTAAAAGTTATCTGTAATTACTGTATGTTCTTCCTGCTAACGAATAAATCACACTTAAAAATGAAACGAAAAAAAAAAAATATATGAAGGGTCCACGGAAAGAACATGTCTAGTCACTTTTTTTGAAAATAAGATTTTAATGCCAAAATGTATAGCAAGTAATAAACTATTACTTACATCTTCTGTTACAACTGTATTTTATATTAACATGACTTTTTTTTACTTTAAAAAAACCTTTACACGGAAATAACGTGCGTTGTATATTAGGTACATGGAAAAAAACATGTTATGTCACACAAAACAATACATTAGAGAAACTTTTCTTTTAGTTTATCACGTGACAAAATGAGAACGAATCAATGGTATATATGTATTAATTCCAAGCTCAACTTATGTGACTTTGGATCGGAGTCTTTGCATTATTTGTAGGTATATAACGTAATGTATATATAAGTTATTAGCCAATTTTAACTAACTTTTATTAATTATTGGACATCGTTATAATACTAAAATCGCTATTACCTTCCTATAGATTACCTAGCATGACTTACATTTCAATAAATATTATTAATAAATACAATAGCGACTCCATGGTATTTAGAACCACGAAATATGTAATCAAAATATACCTAATTGATATTCAAAGTTATCAGATTCCAATAAAATATACTATTATGCTTTTGACTTTGAATGTTTATTTCCTGTAGTTAAGTGACAACGCATGTTTCTTTCGTGTTCAATAGGGGTTTGGTTCGGTTTTTTGGTATTAATAATAACAATCCGTCACTTTTAACTAATATTATATTTATTTATCTAAAGAAAAGTAATTTTAACATACAATTGATTTATACACAAGTGCATACATATATTTGATGATTAACTACAACGTTCCAAACTTCAAAAACGCGATAACTCAAAATGTCACTAAAGTGACTAGACATGTTCTTTCCGTGGACCCTTCATATACCTATTTCCTTGCCTACAATAATGGTATAATTGAAAGTGGCTTTCATGTATCCTTTTATCGCAATCGTTTTTTCATCAATATCAAATTTTAATTTTATTAAACATTTGTATTTTTACGAATATACTTACACTAGTGGCTCTGTGAACTGTAGAACTCGGAGGCTTTTTTTTATTTCGGAAAAGTAACTCGACAATAAAAAAACGATATATGTAATAGGCTTGTTGCGTGGTGTTAAAATTGATAACGTCGTGTTGCTAAATGGATAGTAAACTATCAAATTATTGTAATAAAGTATAAATTACAAAATATAATTAAGTTAGATTGGTACCAGCCTTGATTAATGGCTGCCGTGATAGGCAATTTCCTCTTCTTTGAGCATGGCTTCCTTGTACTGTGTGCGAGTATTATGAATTGACTTTGCCATTGAGAGTGCTTTTAACGCTTTGGGAATTTTATTTTTCGTTATAAGATTTTGTTAATTATTAAGAATACCTACGCAATTTAAAATTAAAATCATAAAACGATATTATCTATCTATAATCTTCTTCTCTAATATCTATTATCTTAAAAAGATACCTTGTAACTTAAGTTTTTTTTTTTTTTATTGTCCAAGAGAAAATTGAAAGGTACCAATAGAATCCTTACGTTTTTATAGAAACAAAAATTTATTACAACTATGGACCTAAATTTCGCGACCGAAACAGCAATTTACTTCATTTTCCATGCAACGGTTAGTACAAATTGCAAAGTGTTACGTCATACTTTAAAGCCAATCAGTATGAAGCTTTTCGGCTGCTGTCAGCGAGGTCCGTCTTTAACTCGATTTTATGGGTATTAATGTTCTTTAAATGTAGTTGCTTCCATACAAACATTTGTTCCTCTACAAACACTGGTTTGAATGGCATCGTAAAAAAATGTAAGGTTAAAGCCATTAACGAACCTGCTCACAAATATTCACGAGAATCGGTTGATAAATGCGACCTGTAGAGGAGAATAGACGGACATCTGGAGACACCGGACATACGAAACATTTTCGGCCCAAGCTAAAGCATAGAACTTCGATCGCTTCGCTCCTTTGTTCGAAAATATCTAGAATTATACAGGGTGTGGCCTGTAGTAGGAACAAAAAATTAAAAGGTAGATTATTAAGCTTGTGAACAATTATTTCCACATAGTTAAACTTGAAAAAAAATATTTTTTTTTAAATTTTTTTTCTTCAAAATAAGTTTAGTTGTATTTTTTTTTACTCTTCTGGAGTGCTATCCGTAACTTTTTATTTTAAAGACACTAAAAAAATTAAATAAAAATCAAAAAATCACAAAAATATCATTTGAAAACAAAAATGAAAAAACTATTATGACTCGTTACATGATGTTACCTCAAAATCCGCATAGACTGCTGTGCTATGATGTCGTGGTGCCAAGAAAGATTACTTGGAGGTCATAACTTTAGATCAAAATATCTCCGAATCCAAAAAATAATAAAATGAGAGGGACACACAAGGGGTTACTACAAATGCTCTAAGGAAGCGTCCCTTTGAATATTTGCTCCTATTACAGGCCACACCCTGTATACGGTCCCTGCAAAACCTGCACGAATATATGTATGTATGTATTGATGTGGGCTAATTCCAATGAGCTTACTCGTGTGTACAGAGGTTTAATCCTATTATGTTGTCCGAACGCGAGTTCCAACGTAATTGTTTAAGCTCACCGTTGATTTGATTTATCGCAGAATTGCATTTAGCAAAAAAAATCTCGGAATAGTATGGCATAAAGTGACCGTGTTATCGGTTATCTGATCATCAAAAACGTGATGAATTGAGCCCTTGACTGGTTTTTTCCATTCACTCGAGTAAGTTCAAATGCAAATTTTAGTGTGCCGGACGGCTCCTTAGTTAACCTTCAAGAGTCCTCTCAGCATAGAAATCGCGGTTGGTTCAGGAACCTTTGACAGGCTTGCGATGGCTGCTTTCAGAACGTTTTTAAAGACAATACTTTGATAGTACTAAGCTAGCATGTAGTATTTAATATTTTTTCTCAAACATGCAATGAAATTTCGTAATTCCGTGCGTTATAACTTATCACGTTTCAGGTGAAAGAAGAAGAGAGCGAACTGTAAAGGAATTTCATAGGAAATTGAAGGCCTAGGCCGGGAAGTAATTTTTTTTTTATTTTCATTCCACAATTTGTGGCAATGGTCACGGAGTTCAGCTATGAAAATTTGTTTCGATTTCTTGAAGTTTTTTTTAATTAAATATTTCATTGCATGTTTGAGAAAAGCACTATACATGCCTAGCCGTGAAAAGGGCTTACCGGCTTCGTATCACTATACCTACTCACCCGTCAAGCCCTTCTTTCCCGGCGTCTGCAGTAATGTATTATTATTGTCTTGTTTTCTAAACGTCTCTAGAAAATTAACAATAAACTCAAAGGCACGCATGAAACGTGACAAAAATGTTAGAACTTTTCTAACTCGTTGCGAACCAATATGGCAAAAACAAATAAAGCTTCATTCACTAGTGGTCACGTCAATCACGATTAAATCCAATCATAACAACACTTTTGTTCTCAGCAAACTGGTTCACAATTATATTTAAGAACTCTGTTCATTGCTACTGGTGTTCAAACTTTTCCTTTTGTTACTCAGAAACCCGATTTCATTTTCCATTTTAATTAAATGAGCTGAATAACTGAAAAGTTGCATTATAAAGTGAACTCAAAGCGTCATCTGATCTGCTTCGCTTCAGCAGCTTCAGCTAGTGTAATTGCAGCTAGGAATTACCCCGGGGAGTAATAACCGTTTAATTTAATTAAACTAAGGAAAACGTAACGTGTTCACTATTCTACTCGCAATCTTAATCATTAAATTTCGCTTTTATTTAAATGTTTAGCGCAAAGTTTCCATGGAAACGGTCTTCCGAATACATGGTTAATTAGTTTAATTACAAAGTTAATTATTGATCAATTTAGTGAATCACATTACCTAATTAGCGCTGAATTAACAGAAATTATAATTTAGCCAAATATTAATAACCATAATTAACATCACAGACTTATATGTATAGGTATACATAAGCCTATATAGTTCACGTCAATTGACGTTGCCCGGGCGTACGGGCAAATATTTTGTTTAAGTATTTTTGAATGCTCATGCAATTGATGCATTATAATATTTATAATATACTGCGCAAATATTTCACAAAATTGCTGTCATAATGTTTCATGATTATGATTAATAACGCCAATAATATTATGAAAATGCTTTGTAATTATGTTTTATCCGAAAAATATTTGGAATAAAAGTTGAAACTATATTCTTCGTCAGTAATATTTTTATAACTACTACTGATAACTTATTCAGTCGCTTGACCTGAAAAATTCATTTCATATATTTATAAATGATATTTAGAGACCACTTAATGTTGTGGCAGTTGAGACCGAAATAAGAATAAGACTATATCGCGTTATACAAACGAGTTACTATCCACCGATTAAAAATTATGGGACCTTAAGCCATGAGAGAACTATTTTTACAATGCTGAAAGAGCCCTTTTATATGGTTCAACATAAACACGGGAAGTGGTCTATGCAGGCACGGCGGTGCAGGGCGAAGCCAGCCCGTGCGGGAATGTAGATCAGGCCAAAATTCCCGCACACTGTGCGAGAATGAGATTTCATGACAATTAAAATGTCACCTTTTATGTATATTTTTTTATTTCATTGCATGATGCATTGTAAAATGTTGTATGATACACGTGCGGATAGGTCATTCCCAACTCGTGTCGATCAAAAACACTAGGGAGTGTTTTTGGTCATGGCCACATGTTGGGAATTACTTACTTTTCGCACTTGTATCATAAAAAACTGTTTCAAATACAAGTAAGTATGTAAAAATCATTAATGACAAATACGATACTAGCGATTTTTCCACTTGACAGATTTAAATATTAGATTAGCAATTAGCTGAGTAACCTATGTCGCTTGGCGTTCCATAAATAGTTTATTTCGGTTCCCGGGCAGCTCTTTCCGCTGAACTATCAGCAGTGTTTGAAATATAGGCATTTTTATCAACTATACATTAGAATAAAAACACCTATTCATTGGCACCCAAAGTACAGTCAGCGTCAGCAGTAGCTAAGCAAAATAACACGCTCAAAATTACCTAATTACCTACTTACATAGTTCCTTATTCCCTTGACATTAGAGTTCGGGTGTAGATCATTTTGAGCACTAGGACCGCTTAGCAACTTCTGCTGCTGACTGTAGGTACCAGACATTATCACTCAGTTTTTGCAAACTCGCGAAACACATTGATGTCCATTCCGTATGTGGATCGTAAGTTTCTGATCGACACGGTCATTTTGCGCTGAAATAAGGCACTCCTTAGACTCGCACGCAATGCGTGTAACATAATAACAACGGCAGAAAACAAGCCTTCCTGATAGAAAACGAACACCGTAGGCTGTCGACGCTTGTGACTCCAGAGTATAGTTTGTTTTAATTTAGATGACTAAAAGTACTTAAAACCAACCATTACCGACATCTACTATTTAATTTTTATCCTCTAGTAGGGTTGTAAAACAATTACGCAAAACAATAGAACAAACAGTACCTAGCTACTCCAGTACACGAGCCACACTGCGGTCAGCTTTATGACGTCTCTTCGTTATCTATTCCTTTCATATTTAGCGACAAATGAAGTTGTAGGTACAACCGCGCCCCCTTATACTCATAAAGCAGACAACGTTAATTTTGTAGCATTTTTGGTGCAGTTAACGGAATTGGTATGAACTATTTCAATCGTAATGCTAAATTAGCGTTAATAATGTCAATATTTACCCTAATTAACAATTTTGGTTGATTCCATGCCAATTCCGATAACAGCACTAAGCTGGACCAAAAATGCTACAAAATTAACGACATCTGCTCATAAGTGCGTTGCCGTTTATGTTTAACCAAGCGTGTTATCTTGCAGTCCTAAAGAAGGCGTTTGAGGCGTTCGACCATGAGAAGAAGGGTTGCATCGGCACCGTCATGGTGGGCACCATCTTCGGCATGCTGGGGCTTGGCGTCACCGACGAGACGCTGAAAGAGATCATCGAAGAGGTGGATGAAGATGGTGAGTAATTGTGATTCTGATTCACAGTATAACACGTCTGACTATCCATGTATTTATTTTTGCTTAGCCTTAACCCATTCAGCGCCCATGACGACACACATGCGTCAGAGGGCTACGAGCGCTTTTGCTACATACAGAGTTTAAGCTGCTACGAGCGTAGCGTGGCCGTGAATGGGTTAAGGAGGCGCCTGGCAATTAATGCCATTATGGCATTGAGTCCGCCTTTTGTACGATACATTTTTCTTTTGTGATACGATACTAAAAAAACTTGATGAATAGCTTGAAGGTATTAAATTTTAACTTAGCTTTTAATGTTATACAATTAAATGAAATACAGGACGAAATATAAAGATTCTTATATATATATATACATGGTGTAATTGTTAAGTGTAGCCAGGCGATTATTCAGTAAATATAACAGATATCAGAAAACTTTAAACTGATATCAAGACGTACAATGAGTAAAATCACATCAATAACTATTTTAGGGTTCTGTAACCAAATGGCAAAAAATGGAACCCTTATAGATTCGTCATGTCTGTCTGTCTGTCTGTCCGTCTGTCTATCTGTCCGTCCGTATGTCACAGCCACTTTTTTCCGAAACTATAAGAGCTATACTGTTGAAACTTGGTAAGTAGATGTATTCTGTAAACCGCATTAAGATTTTCACACAAAAATATAAAAAAAACAATACATTTTGGGGTTCCCCATACTAAGAACTGAAACTCAAAAATTTTTTTTTCATCAAACTCATACGTGTGGGGTCTCAGGGTGTTTATATTTTTCAAAAACAATTGAGGCAGCTGAAAAGTCTGCAACTTTTTTCTGGTGCTAAGGAAGGTTATTCCTATCACCAAAAAAAATATCAGGCACTTCTAAAATTTTCATCCATTCCCCATTGATTGATATGGATAAGTGGATAAAATAAAACAATTCAGGAATCATATGATCATTTGAAATTGAAATGATGAAGCCTTTAAAACTAAAGCCTCTCAAGGAACGGCTTACTAAATGTATGGGAGGGTTTGAAGTTTATATTTGGGATATTGCTGGTTTTATTTAAAAAAAGTTATTGATGTGATTTTACTCATTGGGCATACTTTCGATATCAGTTTAAGGTTTTCTGATATCAGTTATATTTTACGGAATAATCGCCTGGCTACACTTAACGATTACACCCTGTATATATTTGTTGTTGACAACGCAACGGTAAACACATACTTTAATACCCACCTTTAATTCAAAAATCTATTGCGTTCAGCAGCTCAAATGCATGCGCAATCCTTCTAATAAGCCTGAATAGCTGCTATTCAGACATAGAAAAGTGCTCTTAACCATTCTAATTTTAAATTGTATTTTCGTATTTCTTAGCTCCATATTTTTCACTTATTCCATAGATTAATACTTTATAAATTATACGTTCGATAAGCGATTCGATACCAAAGTAAATCCCAACTGCATTATATACGAAGTGAAAACATAACATTTCAACAGAAATCAGATACAGATTCCGCACACAATAAGACAACGCCAATTTTCCAAGTATCAAATTCTCTGTCGCTAAATAACAGTAGGTACCTATCAATGATAATGAGCTCATTCGGAAACCAAAACAAGCTCAGAAGCGACATCAAACTGTAATAACACAATGAGCACAATTATGTCTTTGATACCGACCAAATTGTTGTAATAAGCAATAGCCTTTGTTCAGGCCTGCTAAGAATCAACGGGAGACGCCTCGAGCGGTAAACAAAGAACCCCTTTAAGGTTGGGGTGACCATAAATCTTAGTTATCTACTGAAAACAAGTCTAACCGAGACCAGAAAATTATATGAAGGGTGGTAAGGTCCTGTTCTGTTATGAGCAATGTAGTTTATTTTTATACGCTTACGTATGTAGCTTTAGATGAAATATAAATATCACGTTTGGCGGCGTAACAAATATTATTATACAAGGTTATTGATAATACTTACAATGTATTCCTGGTAAAGGGCTAAAGGAGAGGTTGATTGCAACGTTTTGGACCATATAATCTGTTATGCAAAAAAACAGTTGATTAATGAATTGTTCTTTTTTGTTAAAAATATAATAGTGTTAAAAATAAGATTACAACCATTAGGTTTAAAAAATAATAAGTTGTTCGAAGCGACATTTTCAAAGTAAAAATTAAATGTGAAATATCTCGAAAACGGTTCACTTTGCATTGTAATCAACCATTCCAGGAACATTCATTGAATTACCAATAACCCAAACGTTATGTATAATTATGTTAAAAGGCGAATTAAAAATCGACTAAAATACCAATTCAGACACCATCATTCAACGTAACACCAGTAGAATTATCATTTCAATGAGCCTTTAATTAAAAGTAAAAAATCTACTGCTGGCGACGTCATTAAAAATCGTTAAGTTCGATGCAGAAAAATGAGAAACAAATCGCTATAAGTACGTATACTTAGTTCTATATGGTCCTGTTTTAATTAACTTGCGTAAGTTTTGATGAACTATTTAACATATTAACTCCCGTGAGTCTCAGATGTAAAATCTAATTTTTAGGGTTCCGTACCCAAAGGGTAAAACGGGATCCTATTACTAAGACTACGCTGTCCATTCGTTTGTCTGTCTATCCGTCTGTCACCAGGCTGTATCTCATGAACCGTGATAGTTAGACAATTGAAATTTTTACAGATGATGTAGGTATTTATGTTGCCGCTATTACAACAAATACTAAAAAAACAGAATAAAATAAGAATTAAGGGGGCTCCCATACAACAAACATGATTTTTTTGCCGTTTTTATAGATAATGGTAAGGAACCCTTCGTGCGCGAGTCCGACTAGCATTTGGCCGGTTTTTACCAATAAATGATTGTATTGTATTTTATTACAATATAATGCAACGGGTGCTAAGCGCGCTGGCATCATGAGTGCTCATGATTAAGGACCACGTATTGGTTCTAAACATGTCGAGTGGTATTCGACCTCAAAGACGTGAGTCATCATTATATTTTAATATTTGATAAACACACAATAATTGAATAGCTTTCCCAAAAGAATACAATGGCTTGAAAGTTCGGGAAGGGATAACGCAATAGGCAACTGCTCAAATTGGGTTGACGCGACGTAATCAAGAAATTAACATTTATTATAGTACCGAGATTCGATGTTCGGCACGCTATCGGGTCCCTTATTCGGTACGCGTCAGAATTATATCGCAATTGTATTAAATTTGTAAAAGAATGGACGGTGACTGCTCAGGATCGGGAGAATTGGAAAAAAAATGGTGCTCATAATTGAACGAAGCGAACCAAATTCTAGTAATAATAAATATACAATGATTGTGAAGTTATAGAATCACAAGCTATTTAGTATAATTTGTAAAAGCGATATGCAGGCTCTATTAATATTAAAATTAGTCCCTGGGCGACTGAGCTCAGCTCGGGTGAAAACTCGGAGAAAACTAATTTTCCCAGACATGAGACCTAGCTATTTCTCGCCCCCGTAAACCCCTATATTCCCAATTTTATCGAAATCGTTAGAACCGTTTTCGAGAACGTGATTGCAAATATATATATATATATAATATAGGTATAGGTAGGTATATTAATATACAAATATTGCTTAATTAAATGCCCGAAAATTAAATGCGATTAAATTCCATGGTAATTGGTGGCCGATACGATATTTTTTTCAAATGACAGTTAATAACAAAATACGATCGCGAAGAAAAAACTTTTTTTTCTTAATATTGCCGCCAAATGTTTGAACTACACTTTTTAAACCTGCCGTGTAGTTAGGGCGTCATGGGATCGCGAACATTTCACCACGACGCCCCTCGGCAACAGCCGCAGCTGCCCTCACTACTGAGGCAAAAGCCCCCCTCCCGTCGTAAGCATGCAGGGCGATACCACACGCTTCCCGACCCGACCAAAAGACCTCTACGCCGGGAGAGGGTGATAGACCTCGGATTCGCCCTCTCAGGTCCCCTTGTAACTTTTTATAGAGGTTTTCTCCCTCGCAGCCCCCGTGGCTAACATGAATCCTCTGATAGCAGAGGATTTGTCAGGGTTCCGAGTCCGTTATTTATTATAGAGGCAAACGGCAATGGCCTCTCCCTCAAGCCGCACCTGGGCAATCTTGCGATTCCCTGGGCGGAACGGGTTATTGGTAACACCAGCAAGCGATAACTTAGGGTTCACTAAATTATCACTTGCCGTTGTCTCCATTCCTGCGGATCAACCGGATCAAGAGGAATCGGTAGAGTCCAGACACTCGAGGAAGTTACCCGACATAGCGCGCCACACTTTTTAAACCTCATTTGACCGATGGCGACCCAAGCTTATTCAAATCCCGAAATATAAAAGGCAACCCTCGTACCTTGGCAAGGTTGCCAGTGTTGCTGTTCTGCTCCTTCAGCAGACCCTTAGCAGTTCATGTTTTAGTTCGGGGTTTTGAGTGGGCAGGGTACAAGGCAACCAAGGTGCAGTTGAAATAGAAATAGTAATGGTTCCACGATATTAAGCTAACAGGCCGCTACTGTAAAGCCTTCGCATAGTTTTCAACGATCTTGTTCTACTACATCTTTAGAACCACTCACAGCTCATCATGTGTATGTATAAGGATATTTCTCTCCCCTAATATTGACGTTCTTGGAGCGCTACGCGCGCTCGTTCACCTTACGATGTTTTCTGCTCCATCATCATATCCTTAGCAGTTCATGAACAGAAGCGCTACTCGGAAATCACTATCAATAAAACCTAAACACAGTAATATAGATTGTTCTGTTCCATCATCAGACCCTCGGCAATACATGTAAAGAAGCTCCTTGCAAAACACTATTAATAGGTCCCAAACACGGTATAATTGATATGTGCCTTCTCAAAGTTCCCTACGATGTTGTTCTTCTCAATCATCAGACCATAACCAGTTCATGTGCAGAGACTACTCCGCAAGCACTATCTATAAAACCCAAACACAGAAATATAGATATATGCCTTCTGAAAGTTCACTACGAGCCGTATTTGAGATAATTGAGAAAATTCATTTAAAACGTTTACTACAGCGCCCCCTGGTGAGTAAAAATCATAACACCTATCTAAGAACCACCCCTGATAAACCACAACCCATTTCTGAAAATCGTTTCTTAATCAGTTAAGCCGTTTTGGAGATAAATGGGCACATTGGTGTACACAAACAAATAAACAAACAAACAAACAACCTCTCACCCTAAACGCCTTCTCCGTTCCGTCGTGGGTAAAATGGGCATTTTGCATTTTGTATTTCCATTTTAAATACAAGTTTTTCAAATAAGTTGCATCACTGCATAATATAACCATCCAAAAAGTCCAAAGTCAAGTAGACGCAGGTGGCAATGATTTTTTTGAAATCGGTTAAGCGGTTTCGGATATTCCCCAAAATATAAAAACCGGCCAAGTGCGAGTTGGACTAGCGCACGAAGGGTTCCGTGCCATTATCTATAAAAAATCACGTTTGTTGTATGGAAGCCCCCCTTTAAAATATTTTATTTTGTTTTTAGTATTTGTTGTTATAGCGGCAACAGAAATACATAATCTGTGAAAATTTTAACTCTCTAGCTATCACGGTTCTTGAGATACAGCCTGTGACAGATTATCTATAAAAACGGCAAAAAAATCACGTTTTTTGTATGGGAGCCCCCCTTAAAAAATCTTTCATTTTGTTTTTAGTATTTGTTGTTATAGCGGCAACAGAAATACATAATCTGTGAAAATTTCAACTCTCTAGCTATCACGGTTCTTGAGATACAGCCTGGTGACAGACAGACGGACGGACGGACGGACGGACAGCGAAGTCTTAGTAATAGGGTCCCGTTTTACTCTTTGAGTACGGAACCCTAAAAACTTACATTTTACAAAAATACAATCTCACAGACTTTTGCCCTTTACAATATTAATAGTAGAATATATATATTAATATGGATTTAAACGCAGTCGATTATTTATTAGGTACTTATTACCCTCTTTAATCTCAAAAAACCCAGCCAAAAAATATTGTGTCCATAATTACGTTTGGCAAAACTTAAAGCATTTGGGATTAGGTAAGATGAAAGGATTTGGGAGCACCGGAGAAAGGTTTTCAATGCGATTAATTATTTTATTTACCTTTCATTTTCGGTTACTAAGGCTACTCGCAACGTATAGAAATTAAAACTGCTCATTCAGTTTTTATAAAATATTAAGCGGCCTATAGACCTTGCTAAATGCAGTGGACTAACTGCGGGCATGCATGGATCGTGTGAGAAATACAAGTTTGCGAGAGAGAGTGACGGGTGTCTTATCTATAACCATAAGTGATACTTAAAATGACAACCATCTTACAAACAATAATCGAAGGTCAAAAAAATATTGTATTGGTGGTTAATTTCTAGCCAGACTGGACGTGATATTTTATCCATTTGAGGAAATACACTAAACTTTCATTGCTCTTCCTATACGCTATTATATTGTACGCATGTATACCGTAAGCACATTGTAGTTTTTTTTCACTGGGATCGGTATTTGTAAAAAAAATATGAGGACATAACTACCTATATAAAATGGACTGTCGGTATATGTGACATACATATTTTACGTACCAGAAAAGTAGAGTAAAGTAAAGTAAAGTAATTTATTTTGCGTAAAACGTGGTACAGAAGATGGTATACATATATCACAGAGAAACACACATTTCACCAGCAACTGGCATGCAAAAATTTGAATATACCTAACGAAATAGAAATTAATCATAATGGATTTACACAATAAATATAATGTCAATTTAAATTCAAATTAAATTAGTTAAGTCTTAATACAAATTCAAGTTTTTATAATAGTCAAAGTACTCATTTACAGTATAAAACGATTCCTGTATTAAAAAATGAAATACTAACGTTGCCGGTTTCAGATGTCAACTAGATTAAATTTTGTCATACCTAAGAATACATTTATAAGTACGAACCTATATTACAGCCAATACCTATTAAACCATGCTCCCCGATCCGCTACTAATTTTCTGAGTGCTCTTCTCTTACCGGAGATAGGCAAATACTCTTTCACTTTCAATACTCTCAAAAGAACAAGGTCATTAGTGCCTTTATCCTCAAGAACACATGGGATTTTATCGTTCCAAATGTCGGTGTTATCGTTTCGATAAAAAAGCCTCCCCCGTGTATTAGAGATTAAACTTCTGCAATATTTTTGAACTGAAGTTATTTTAGTTGCGTGAATGGCTTCGCTGCCCGGACTGCCAAAGTTGGGTAAAATATGGGTTTAGAGTTAGCGAAAGCTATTTAATTCCCTAGTTTGCATTGAATCGGAATAATTATGATAATTATCTTTATACAGGCTAATGTATTCTCAAATAAATCTAATATGTATGACTTTTAATAGGTGGATATAATGTAGGTACGTATATTTAAATAAATAATATTATGTTGCAAAGTAGTTTGTAAATCAAAGAAAACTTAATATTTAGGTATGTGTCTTACATGCGATTGATTGTAGTTTGTTTCACTGATTTCTAGTTAATATAATATGATCTCCTTTCCTGAGATACAGAATAAAAATCCTAGTTTTGGCGCATATAATCAATTGACGTGAAAATATCAATAGCAAAATGGGATTTTTCAATAAAATTATTGTATGAATTATAATTAATCGTTTGACTTTCAGTTAGTTTAGTTAAAGTTGTGAAATTCGAATACTATATAGAGACAAAACAAATTATAGCGCATGATTCTAATTGTTCATAAAAAATATCAATATCAATGTTAAGGCATTGCCTATGGTTCTAGACTAGAACCGCTCAATAGCATTTTCATATAATCTACCACAAAATATAATCCTATTACGTTTCCATCAAACTAAAAATAAAAAACCATATAATATATTCTAAATATAGGTACAAGTGCGCTGGCAGGCATGGACTCTGTTTTCCCGTTGCATTGTTTTATTTTTTCAGTAGTTTCAAAAGGCACTACGTTGATAAGGTTTTTATATTTTTTTGCTATACCTGTAGTGTAAATAAAAAACCGGCCAAGTGCGAGTCGGACGCTGAAACTACTATATTTGTATTCTAATCACTAATATTTCTACAAAGTTTTAAGTCTCTATTTAAAAAAAAGATTGTATCCCTTATACAAACTTTGCACCCCTATTTTACCCCCTTGAGGGCGGAATTTTTCAAAACGCTGAAATGACTTTATTTGTATTTTAATAAATAATCTTTCTACAGAGTTTTAAGTTTCTAGCTCAAAAAAAAAGTGTCCCCCATACAAACTTTGCAACCCTATTTTATCCCCTTAGGGGTGGAATTTCCAAAAATCCCTTCTTATCCCTAGCTTACGTTATAAAATAAACCTACTGTGCAAAAAACAACAAAGAAAAATGAAAACCTGACATTGCCGTAAGGACATACAACGGACATTATCATTTTAAAGTACCTATTACTAATGAATGAATCAGTACCCACTTGAGAAGTACGCATCATTTCCCTATTATAATTTAAGTGCATGATAAAATTATAAAGAGATACGTAAGTAGTAGGTACTATTGGCCAAAGCCACAGTCGACCCCCTTAAAGGCGCATTTTGGTTCCAGCCGTATACTCGTAGCATTGCATGCGATTCTGTTTTGAATCTGGTCGACTCTGGTTTTGGCCGATGGTACCTGGTTGTATGCAACAAATCGAGTTCCTGTCCAATCAAGTTTCTGCTGTATCCTGAATCTGCCGAAAGACGCGTAAATGATTTTGTCAATGGGATTCATTTTGTGCATTTGATAAATTAAATTGATTAATTTTGAATTAAAATGTTAAAATTCATGGTCTTTCTTTTATTTCTGACACTATGTTATGTAGCAAAAAATTATCCTTATGATGTAGCCTTTCGATCGGTATGATAAAGCAACAGAGTAATCTTTTTTCTCGTGTAGCGGGTTCGATTGCGGGACCATGTAATTATTTAAAAATCTATGAATGCAGTTTAAATTGTTATTTAAATTAAAATAATGTCTTCTATTAGTAAAATCTTCTATCTACAATATTCAAGGTACTTTCCCTCCATGTCGCAAAGGCGTGGGACGCCCTTTATACAATAAATGCCTATGTCCTGACTGCCTCACTCACTCACTCATCAACGCACAGCCGAAACTACTGGGGCTAGATAGAACTCACATGTATTTTGTTTTTGTCAATCGATTCTATTACTTTCCAGTATCAATAGTTTCCTTGGGTCAACTTTCGGTAATGTATAAAAAAGCCATAAATTAAAGAAAACTGTTTTCATACATTAACTATGAAAAAAAAATTCTTTAATTTCTGGCTTTTTTGTACATTACTGAAAGTTCGATCAGCATCAAAAAAAAAAGTTTGTCAAAAATTACCATTTTCTCGCACCCTGTATGTTTTTTCCAAAATCTGTACACGCCAATCTTCATTAATATGAAATCGAAGGAAGGTCTCCTAAGACCATTATTATCCGAGCAAAAGGACAACCATTTTCTCGTCAAAGGCAGTTTCGCCATACAAACACGGCTATACCCTTTCACATCAAATGTTAAAATGCATGGTCTTCCTTTTATTTCTGACACTACGTTATTTAGCAAAAAATAATCCTTATGATGAAGCCTTTTGATCAGTATGATAAAGCTACAAGGTATTTTTTATTCTCGTGTAGCGGGTTCGATTCCCGGTTCAACCATGTAATTATTTAAGAATCTATGAATGCAGTTTAAATTGTTTAATAAATCAAAATAATGTCTTTTTTCAGTAAAATGTTCCATCTACAATATTCAAGGTACTTTCCCTCCATGTGGCATAGGCGTGGGATGCCCTGTATACAATAAATGCCTATCTCCTGACTGCCTCACTCACTCACTCATCAACGCACAGCCGAAACTACTGGGGCGAGAGAGTTGATTTTTGCACAGTAGGTTTATTTTATAACGTTAGCTAGGGATACGAAAGGATTTTGGAAATTCCACCCCTAAGGGGATAAAATAGGGGTGCAAAGTTTGTATGGGGGACACTTTTTTTTGAGCTAGAAACTTAAAACTGTAGAAAGATTATTTATTAAAATACAAATAAAGTCATTTCAGCGTTTTGAAAAATTCCGCCCTCAAGGGGGTAAAATAGGGGTGCAAAGTTTGTATAAGGGAAACAATCTTTTTTTAAATAGAGACTTAAAACTTTGTAGAAATATTAGTGATTAGAATACAAATAAAGTAGTTTCAGCGTTTTAGAAAATTCTACCCCTAAGGGGGTGAATTAGAGGTGCAATGTTTGTATTTGGGAAACTTTTTTTTGAGCTAGAGACCTAAATTTTTGTTGAAAGTTTAGTTATTAGAATACAAAGAAAGTATTTTCAGGGTTTTGGAAAATTTCACCCCTAAGGGGGTAAAATAGGGTGCAAATTTTGTATGGTAAAAATTACTTTTTTTGAAATCGATACTTAAAATTAAGTAGAAAAATTACTTATTAGAACATGAATAAAACTACATTCAGCGTTTTACAAAAATCATTCCCTAAGGGGGTTAAAAAGGGGTGCAAGGTTTGTATGGGGAACACTTTTTCTGAGCTAGACACTTGAAACTTTGTAGAAAGATTACTTGTAAAATGCAAAAAAAGTACTTTCAGCGTTTAAAAAGAAACTATCCCTAAAAGGGATAAAAAGGGGTGCAAAGTTTTTATGAGGGAAAGTTTATGTTTTTGAGTTAGAGACTTAAACTTTGCAAAAAGATTACTTATTAGAATACTAAAACGCTGAGCTGACAAGGGGAGCACTTTTTTTTTTAACTAGACTTAAGACTATTAGAAAGATTACTTATTAAAATACAAAAAATTACTTTCAGAGTTTTAGAAAATTCCACCCCTAATTAAGGGGGTTAAAAAGGGGGCAAGCTTTGTATGGGCAACACTTTTTTTGAGCCAGAGACTTAAAAGTTAGTAGTAAGATTACTTACTACAATACGAAAAAAGTTCTTTCAGCGATTAGAAAAATTCATCCCCTAAGGGGTTTAAAAGGGGGTTCGAATTTTAAATGGAGAGCAAAGAATATTTTAAGTGTGAGTAAGAGATTTGTAACTTCGGTCTTATTCTGTACGTTAAAAGACTACAAAACTAATTTCAGAGTTTTACCAAATTCATCCCCTAAAAGGGGGTTTAAAGTTTGTGTATTTCAAGACATTTTTAAAGTATGAGATTTTTAACTTTGGTATTAGAATGTTTGTTCACAAACTAGAAAATGAACATCAACGTTTTTTTTTTTATTTATCCCCTAAAAGAGGGTTCAAAGTTTGTATTGAGAGAAATAATTTTCTAGGACGATAAAAAGTTCTACGCGGACGAAGTCGCGGGCAACAGCTAGTTATCTATAAAATCGGCAAAAAAATCACGTTTGTTGTATGGGAGCACCCCTTAAAAAAATATTTTATTTTGTTTATAGTATTTGTTGTTATAGCGGCAACAGAATTACATCATCTGTGAAAATTTCAACTCTCTAGCTATCACGGTTCTTGAGATACAGCCTGGTGACAGACAGACGGACGGACGGACGGACGGACAGCGAAGTCTTAGTAATAGGGTCCCGTTTTACTCTTTGAGTACGGAACCCTAAAAATAATGTTGTTGTTATGTTGGGTCGTATTTTATGTAGTCTGTACGAAACTGCGGAAATATTTGTATTTATTTACAAAACATTTAGCAAACAATTTGAGACACAGGCGTAAAATTGTTAATTGTGAAACAATGAGGTGGATTGGTAAATTCCTCGTGATCTGAATTAGCTAGATACAACATTAAATAAATATTACGGGACAATCTTACACAAGTTGTAAGTAGGTACTAGCCATACTAAGCTAAATAAGGCTTTTGTTATGGGTAGGTACTAGACGACGATATATTTCATATAAATACTTAACTACATAGAAAACATCCAAGAGTCAGAAACAAATATATGCCCTCATCGGGATCCGAACCCAGAACTTTCAGGTTCGTAGGCAGCGTCTCTACGTCTACTAGACTAACGCGGTCGTATAATTGCCACAGGATCCGGTGAGCTGGAGTTTGAGGAGTTCGTGACCTTAGCTGCAAAGTTCATGGTTGAAGAGGACCAAGAAGCTATGATGCAAGAGCTCAAGGAGGCATTCCGGTTGTATGACAAAGAAGGTAAATTAATATTAAATATAAACGAATGTGTCATTCCCAGGTACTCATTATTGATGCAGTGGCAATATACATTGTTGGTATCTATCGCACCGCTTGTAATTTATGATTATGATACAGTCGATCCCTAAAGGCGCATATTCATCAGTCGATAAGTCGGTCGACATGCAGCATGCGGGTAAAACTACCAGTAAAATATATCCTATCGGTCAATTAAAAGCGCGCAATCAAGTCAATTAAAAACATTATAATTTTAACGGACTAATTCGTCTACGTTTCTTCGTTTACCTATGATATTAAAGGGAAATCTTGTACTAATTTTGGGTACTTATATTTCGATCATTAAGTGCTTTTCAAATATAACAATAGGTACTATTGTTTTAGCGTTTGAAACTGGTTAACGCGCAAACGCACAAAGAATAACGCACCATTATTCTAATATGATATGGTATAGGGTACATATGGTATTTCGAGAGGGAGAGGGTATACATTAGCATATAACTACTCCCGCTTGCCGATATAGATAGACCAGTCTGCTATGGCACACCTACGTTTCGGAAATCTTCTGCACATTGAATGCAGGCGCTATTGACCAGTGAAAACGGTACGTATCCCGAATGGAGGACCTATGGCGTGCGATGTGTAAATCTCCAGGGGACCGATTTTTGATTTGACCTAGCATTTCATAATTTTTGACAGTTTTCAAGTGAGTGATGAAAATCTTCCCCCAGCACTCCGCATGCGGGCGCTATCAACCAATGATAATGCACCTTGATCGTTTTCCACCATAGGATTCCCCGGCTTCATATTTCATTAAGCCATGCCAGGTTAAACCTTAACATTACTTATTAATTAAGCCATTTGCTGTATTAAATAAGATTTTGGGCGCGTAAATCCCTATACTATTAACAGTAAATCCCAGTAATTAGTCTTGCTCCAAGGCGAGGGTGTCTGGGCGAAAGAATTTTAGGCACCGTTGGAAGTTTCTAGACATTTCTGTGACCCTCACAGAGCCTGACCCTTGTTAGCTATTTAACGTGTTTCATTTGGGAGGGTAGTGTGCGAGGTGATTTTGGTTTTGTTATTAGAGAAAGTACGAAGGGAAAGAATTGATTTTTCGATAACTTATTCAACGAGCGAGCGAAGCAAGGAAGGTCTCCGTTTCCGGTTCAGCGACTTTCGTATGTCCGGTATCTGTCCGGCTGTTCGCTTCTACAGGTCGCATTTTTCCACCGATTCTCGTGAATTTTTGTAAACAGGTTCAATAATTAAATAATTATGCATAATCCATGTTCTCTCCGGGTTGGAAGGTCCTGACCCGGTAGATGTTTCAGCTAAAACGAGTGCCAACGCCAATTTTTATGAGTAGTTAGCATGTGGACCCCTCTCAGGATGAAACCGGGATAACGCTGAGATACGAGGAGATGATTATGCATCATCATCATCATCATATCAGCTGAATGACGTCCACTGCTGGACATAGGCCTCCCCCAAAGAGTGCCACAATGACCGGTCCTGCGCCACCCGCATCTAGTAGACTCCCGCAACACCAGGATTATCATCATCATCATCATCATCATGTCAGCTGAAAGACGTCCACTGCTGGACATAGGCCTCCCACAAAGAGTGCCACAATGACCGGTCCTGCGCCACCCGCATCCAGTGGACTCCCGCAACACCTGGAGGATGGAGATGATGGTCATTATTTTTACTAAATTTACTAAATTTCTAGGTAATGGCTACATCACGACGGGCGTGCTAAGGGAAATTCTCAGAGAGCTGGATGACAAGATCAGTGCAGAGGAGCTGGACATGATGATTGAGGAAATTGACTCTGACGGCTCCGGCACAGTTGACTTTGATGGTATGTTATGGTTTTTTTTATAAAACTGTCATTGGAATATGCTTGTGATTGTGACCTAAGTTTTATTTACGATGCCATTTGAACTAGTTTTTGGAGAGGATCAAATGTTTGTATTAAGAGCTACTACAATTAAAAAACATAAATACCCAAAAATTGCTATCAAAGACGGAACTCGCTCATACTACTTGACATAAAAGTATGACGTCACCGTTTGCTATTTGTAGGTACTAATCGTTGTATGGAAAATAATAATATTTAAATAATAAATATTTGCGTACAATCTTACACAAATCAACCTAGTCCCAAACTAAGCAAAGCTTGTACTATGGGTACTAGATGAGAATTAAATACTTAAATACATAGAAAACATCCATGACTCAGGAACAAATATTCGTGCTCATCACACAACTAAATGCCCTTACCGGGATTCGAACCCAGGATCTCTTGCTTCGTAGGCAGGGTCACTACCAACTAGGCTAAAGCGGTCGTCATATCTCATTTAATTCACTACAATCTGTATAAGTACAGATAAATCGGTATATATGGCATCATTGACTGACGTAGCTTATTTGACTCGCGATAAATTGAAAATGGCGGTCATTTCAGCATTATTTTCATGTCCGCCACAAAAATAAATACCATTTTGTAAGTAACAACTAATGGCAAATAAAGAAGGATTAAATCATTTAATAAACAATTATTTGAAATCAGATTAGGCTTCTCTACAAAAAGTTATTCCGGAAGTCACGTGATACATTTTGAACTGTACCCCTATAGACAAGAACGCGAGCAAAGAAGTATCCACTTCAACAGTCAGTCAGTCAATTCTCTTGAAGCTGTGAAAAAAATCAAACTTCTTAGTTAACGTAAATAAAAGATACGGCCGTTTATACCGTAAAAAAACGTTTATTTCGACACTCTCAAGGGAATCAAAATGTATAGGGTACTATCCGTTGACCTCTAGAACTATGAAATTTGTCAAGTAATATCGCCTTATACACCAAGTACCTACAGGGAAAGTCTAAAAATTATATTTCTGTAATTTAGTACGGAACCCTCGGTGGGCGAACCCGACTCGCACTTATACGGTATTTTTACTGAAATACGGTCATTATGATAATTTATAATGTGCTGTAAAGGCGAACATGAACGCGCTATAATGGTCAGGCAAGCTGCATGGTAAGGTTAAACGGCACCCTCGCACGCATATCGATATCTACGTCCAATTTGTAATAAAAAATAATAGAAAGTAACGCCATTGTGTGTAAAAACGAGCAGTATTGAAAGAGGTTACATAATTATTTTTAATTTAACGTCGCAAGTCCCAGGCTGATTTTTGATTTTGAATTTATAACCCTTGTTATTACATAAAAAAATCTAAAGATGGTTTGAATTTGTACTTCTTGGCACACTGATAAGGCCACAAACGCACTTCTAACCAAACCACGATTAATTGGATTGGAATAACTATCAGTTTATATGCGTAGTTCAGTTCGTTAGTTGACGTATTTATATGTATATGGAAAAAATGTCAGCTCCAATCGTATTCTAATCGAGGTTTGATGATATGGAAGGGCGATTTGCGATGCGAAGGCGGTCGCAGTCCGTGAAGTCGCCCAAGTTAGAGATGCTGAAATCGCCTAAGTGTCGCCCATTGCTCCTTAAGTGCACTCGCAGCCTAAATTCTAAAGAAACTCCATAATTTTATTATTGATTTGATTAGTTCTCTGGATGATTAATGATTTCTTAGAAAAGATGTGTGCCACACGATTTACATTCTAATCAAGTGCCTCTTTGAAGACGATACAGAAAGTAAAGAACGAAGATAAACTCGAAGGAATTTATCCTCTACGTACAGATAAATAAGAATTTCCCAAGAATACCAAATTACGAAAACTTTGTGATATCCCCTGAATAATTCAGTATTTATTCGACTTGACGTAATTGTGCCAGAAGCTGTGGACTCTCCAGAATTTCCCCTGCCCTCTGTGTTTATGAAAATTTGATGCTACCTTGTTAACACTGGTAGAATTTTTCCAGAATTGTAGTTGTTAAAGTTTTGTTCAATTTCAGAGTTCATGGGAGTCATGACGGGAGGCGACGACTGAGACTGCTCGGCTAAGCGAAATAATTATAACTTATTTATCTACACCTTATTATACACTGTTTATACATCGGAAGATCAATTTGATGATAACACTAAACAAACCACTTTCTATTTATTAATTTAACTATCTATAAGTTATTGTATAAGATTATAAAAATATCCTAAATGAACCTTTGCGTTTCATTTTCGTAACTTTAGAAATACCTATTTCTAAAAGGGAAGAAAAGAAGTTTATCGCGCTTAGTTACTGATATATTAGTTACAGTCGGGTTCTCCAATATCTATACAGACAACCTTTCAGAAATATCTACACATGCGTATTATCTCCTCAACAATAAAGGCCATGTATAGATATTTTTGAAAGGTTGTCTCGAACTCGGCTGTCCCTACAACTAAGGTACGATACGATGGATCCTTGTAAAGAAGGAACAATATTAATCTGTTCACCCGTTTAGGTAATATTATTAAATCAAAACATTATTACACCTCCCAACTCTATTGCTTTGCACGCAATGCAATATTTAGATACTATTTGAAATTTTAGTTTTTCGTGTGTAAGTCTAGGTAATTATGTGATAGTGTACTTACATTGTACTTGTTTTTATGACAAATAAAGACCTTTTACAAACAAACAAACAATTTGAAATCAAATTTATGAAAGTATTAAAAAATAGCTTTTTTATCATTATGATGTACTTTTCAGTTTTAGTTTTTTTATAAATATGACTAGTATTTGTTATTTAAGTTGAAATGTGTTATTAGTACTCGTAGATACGAGTAGAATAAATAAATAGATTAATTAAAAATGTATTTATATTTATCTTACATTCTTTAAATAAACAGTTTTACCTGGGTAAATGCCTCCTCAATAAGTAGGTAGACTCCGTACTGATAGCGGTCGCTGCGCCCTTTAAGCCCGCATCGCACTGGTGCGGCTTGGCCGCGTCGGTCAATAGTAAACTAGTCATTAGCTGTCAAATTTACAATTGACCACCACCGCAGGCCGCTCCAGTCTGTGAGAGGCCTTATACATATATCGCAGCGGCAGGTTGGACCCTCCTGCCTGCAGAGTGCGGGGCCGAGGAGCAGAGCAATCAATACATTTTTTTTGAAGCCTATCGTGTGTCACACTGCTGTGCAAAGGCCCCTCTCGACTTCCACTCATCCCAGCATAGCAATCTCTAGCCAATCGTTACGAAATGCATCCAGTTCGTCCCGCCATCTCCGTCTCGGCCTGCCACGTCGTCGTCGCCCACCGTGTGGCACCCACTCCATGGCTATTTGGGCCCACCTCTGTGGATGCATGCGTTAGACGTGGCCAGCCCATTCCCATTTCAGCTTGGCGGTCGGCAATGCGCGTTTTTGAGCGCAGCGTAGAGTTACGGACACAGTCGATCCGTTTCACTCCCAGTATGCTACGCTCCATAGCACGTTGGCAAACATTCAGCCTGGTCTTCTTTGCCTCGGTGAGTGACCATGTTTGGGCACCGTAGGTTAGGACAGGCAGAATACATTATCCGAGAGTAATTTGAACGTATTTGCTACGACATATATATTAGTGAGTACAACACCAGTAGAGGTTATTGTCTAACGTTGGAATTTACGATGCAAAATGTAGCAATTTTGTAACTCGCAATAATATCGGCCGCAACGCGGTTGACAGCTAATCGCCCTAGCCCGCAAATAACGACATCGTTAATAATAGTCAACCACATTTTACACGACGAAAGAGAACTAATATGTATGCGTCGAGCACATCGTTTATAATGCACAGAATTATTAAAAAATACACTTTACAGCTTTAATGTTGCCTTCTCTAGTTCCGACTAAATGTAAGTGGGAGACGGCGTTATTTTATCGTTGCATCAATTATGAAACTGAAGTTGTTTGCTGCATTCGCTCTCTAAAGCAATTATAACGAGTGTGAAAATGGACTATAAATATTACTAGAGTAGTTTGTCGGCGGGCGGCCGCCGCCTTGGCTATCAGTACCAACATCGATTTAATGACGCTTGGCATTGATTAATTAAGCAGTTCATCAAATTACAACTACGAGTACATACTCGTAGTTATAATTTGATGAACTGCTTAATTAATCGTATCGTATTAGGTGCTGCTGGTTTTGACTTGAGTCCCAACGTAAATTATTGAAACTCTACTAACTTTGATAAACCGGAGTTTAAACAGCTTCACGAACGTGTGGGTAATTAAACGCTTGTAACGAAGGAGGATGTTTGTGAAAGTCGATATCATGAAAACAACACAGTAACATTTCATTATTTGAGGGTTCGTTGTGTTGACTGCTAGACAGAGAGAGACAAGTGCTAGTACCTCTGTTATTTGCAGAATGATAGCAACTGGTTTCATGGTATGGTAAATTTATTTACTCACCACAAGAAAAAAAAAGCGGCCAAGTGCGAGTCGGACTCGCACATGAAGGGTTCCGTAAAATAAATTGCGGTTTACGATTTATGACGTAAAAAAAAAACAACTTACTAGATCTCGTTCAAACCAATTTTCGGTGGAAGTTTGCATAGTAATGTGCATCATATATTTTTTTTAGTTTTATCATTCTCTTATTTTAGAAGTTACAGGGGGGGGGGGGTGGTGACGGGGGGACGACACACATTTTACCACTTTGGAAGTATCTCTCGCGCAAACTATACAGTTTAGAAAAAAATTAAAAAAAAAAATTGATTTTCAGTTCATGGGGAATTGGGGATCCCTAAAACTGAATGTTTTTTTATTTTTATTTTTTGTGTGAAAATCTTAATGCGGTTCACAGAATAGGTACATTTACGGAACCCTAAAAAGTTGACACAACAAAACAGGTAGGTAAGAGATGTTTACACTTTTTCCTTATTCTTTTGTAACAAGGTAAAACATGTAAACATCTATTTGACATCGACTGTACTGTGTACTGTGTTTGACTGTGTAATAGGAATATTAAAAAAAAACGCGATCTCAGCATCCTCTGGAGCTCTGGCAGACAACGTTACATTCTTACACACATACAGGTACCGGAACCGGTTTCCCTTATTAGGGGTTTCCATAGGGTTATTTTAGGAGCAAATTTTTTTAGTTGTCCATAAAGGTAACCATAAGGTAACCTTACTGATTGGGTGACCCGACCCTATAGTTATGGTGCATAGCATATCGGATGTGGTAACCATAAGTTAACCCTAAACAAAACCCTATCTCAATAGGGTTAACCACAAGCAATATGCTTACCATAACAATAGGGTTACCTTATCATAAGGTTACCAAATAAGGCTTAAGCATGAAAAGGGGTTTATCGGTCCTTGTTCTTACGTAACCTACCTTATTTTTACTAATTGGAAATTGAGGTAAAATTATCTTAACCTGAAAGTGTCGTCCCTTTGAGATTTGCAATTTGACTTGTTTGATAACTTAGTTCAACAACGTTTTCTTTTAACGTCCTCAAATTTGTATCAAAGTTAAAGCTTGGGAAAGCGGTCGCAAAGTTGGATGCAACTCGGCTGTGAAAAGTATCTGATGTGAATGCTCAAGTGAAAAAAGTTTTTATAATCGATTGCCACGTTTATTTGTCTTTCGAAACATGTGAGACGGTAACTGTTATAAATAGGGTGTTATCAATCAGGCAAAACGGTGATGAAAAATTAAACTTTCGGAACGACCGCTTTAGCCTAGTTGGTAGTGACCCTGCCTACGAAGCAAGAGGTCCTGGGTTCGAATCCCGGTAAGGGCATTTATTTGTGTGATGTGCACGAATATTTGTTCCTGAGTCATGGATGTTTTCTATGTATTTAAGTATTTATTTCTCTATATAAGTTTACTCACACATTTTATTACTTAAGTAAGTATAAGTATCTATATCGTCGTCTAGTACCCATAGTACAAGCTTTGCTTAGTTTGGGACTAGGTTGATTTGTGTAAGATTGTCCGCAAATATTTATTTATTTATTTATTTATTTATTGGAGACTTCCACGTGAAACACTACCTACACGTGGAAATTACATTTTAAACAATTAAACACGCGCAGACGAAGAATATATACGGGTCGGTAAAATACCGTCATATTTCCTAAAATAGTGCAAGGTTGCACATCTTTTTTAATCTTGTCATGATCTTTATTTCATTTTACGTTACCAGGTTTAAATCGAACTCGTCAAAATCCATGAAAAACCCAACGTTAACGGAGCGAGATATCGCAAAAAATAGTAATTTTTGGATTTTGATATTTGTATGATAGGATCCCGGAAATTGCTAAAACAGTTGGGTACCTATTTTAAAGAATAGTACCTATATTATTTAAATAATACTAATGTTAAATATATAAAATACCTATTGCGGTTATTTAATTTAAGGTGACCCGATAATTTTTACCGCGAGTGTATATTATCTTAAACATTTACAATTCAGTTTACTTTTCATAAAATAAACTTAATAGGCATTCTTCGTCATAATAACCTACCCAAAATAGTATAAAACATAAATTACTTTTGTGCATCCGATTTTTTTAAACAATACTGATGTATCAATCTTTCTTTTTCATTTGTCCTGTTTGATCGCTCTGAAAAAACGGAAGGATCTTCTCGACATTTAAAAAGGATTTGCCCGACGGCCCAACTATGGCAGATCCGAAAGAAAGGGTTATGCTTTTAGCAGTATACCTATAAATATTTTTGTATTTACGTTTATTCCACCCTAGCATTAAAGATAGTGACCCGATTTTATAAATGAGGTGTCAATCGATTCCAAATTAAGCTGCGGGTGACATATGCTACCTTAAATATAACAAGAGGTTTCATTTTCGGTCAGTTTTCTGTAGCTCTAGTATAAGTGTTATCGATACATAAATAGGTATACGTTTTCGAACGCGTTTGCTTTTAGTTTCAATTTGTAACGCAAGGCGAACAGCGCCTCTGGTGGTAACTATTAGGAACCTTAGCGTTGCCAATGAAACTAAACGCAAACGCGTTCGAAAATGTGTACTTATCGATAAAACTTATAGAGCTACTGTAGTCGGGTCACAGTTTTTTGAACTTTTTATGCTTCTTCTAATTTACAATTAATTGAGAAGTGTCAAGTTTGCAATTGGAATAGATCAACCAATTTGTTTAGTCGCATTAATAGTCGCAGCGGCATGAAATTCGACGTCGATTGAAAATAATGCACTTCAAAGTATTCGGATTCCGGGCGGGCTGCAGTGGTGCCCAACGGTTGTTTTCATGTTTATTAATATTTATAAAATATACCTTCGCTTTATATGGTCACTCACTATTCAATATATTTAATGAAAATAACATACATTGACTTGCAGGTTCTGTCAGGAGACAGAGGAGACTGCAATGCACATTCATTGCTCCTGCACAAAAGAAGTATAGGTAGATACCTACCTAGGGCAGCACATCGTGCACCCAGAAGAGGTACAACATAATAATATCACCGCCCAAAGAATCTGGAATTATCTAATACTTAATATTAATCTTAACGGTGAACTCTAAAGAAAGGGCTGCCACAATAGATCACTTGCTGGATGCTACAGTGCAAATTTAACACAAAAAACACAAGTTCTTCTTTCTTAAGAAACTGCTTCTTCAGCTATAATTTATAATGTTTTTTTTTAAGAAACTGAAAATTTATCTTTAATTGTAAACACAAGTTTCAGCTATGTACATACTTTGAATTAAAACCAATCGAACAGAAGTGTAACATAGGGTTTTGGATTTATCTCCAAACTTACTTTTTGTCACTTATGGTTTTTCTCGTTGAGGCGGCAGTATGGAGAAGGATTTTTTTACGATACATGTATTAAGTTGGTTTAATAAAAAATATTTAATTTTATTAAGCACATAAGTACCTATCCCAAAGTACTTAGGTACATAGAAGAAGTAAATTATAAAGTGAAGAAAGTTTAAGTATACCATTTTTACCTGAATTTAACGAAATGTATTTAGATTAGGTACTTTTATAATTTTCTTCCTTCGTGGTATTAAATGTAGGTGTATTATTAAAGAACATTTGGTCAAATTACCTAACCAAATTGTTAATGTGAAAAATGGTGATATCTACCTACCTACATATTGTTGTTTTTAACCCCCGTCGCAAAAAGATGGTGTGTCTGTGTGTAAATATGTCTGTGGCCTCATATTTCCTAAACGAATGGACCGATTTTAATGTACTCCAGGCAACATACGGTTTTGAAAAACATTAATTTATAATGGCGTTTTTTTTCTTCATATCCTTTTAAAACATTATTCTAAGATGCTTTTTTCAAGAATCCAACAAACTTTCCATCCGGAAGTATTTAAATGGATATAAATAAACCATGAATTGTTTTTTTTTATTATTTATTTTGAACATTATAGAGCAAACGTAAATGAACCAAAATAAATATAAAACCATTTATTATTCTTTTTCTGACGTTTCAAAAGCTAGTTAAGTTATCATTTTTTTGATGTCTGAAATTTTGTTGGATTTTGTCGCTAGGTAACTATTTAATTGATAATATATCCATTACAAAGAAAAAATCTGCTATTATAAATTATTTCCAAATTTGTCATTTTTCCCATATAAGTTGTCAGTTCATTGCCTGGACTAATGCGGTTGCTCCGAAAGCTGACGTGTTCAAGATGGTTCTTAGCTACGTTACATCAAAATTGGTTCAGCCGGTTTTGAGATACTGAAGTTTACAAATGAAAATGTCGGAGATTTTTAAACTTTTCTAAGTTGTAAGTTATTTCATATATATCTTGCCTAGGCTAATTTATATTTTCAGCAACGCAAGCGCTAATATTTAAGAAATACGCTACTGAGCAATTGATGCCCCAGAATAGAATTTCCCGCATAATAGTGGCTCCCCTATCGACGGAACGAGCAGTGTCCCATCAAAGTTAATAGATTTGATGTTTCCTGGAGCCTGTGTGGGCCGGAACGCCACCCATCTGTTGCACTAGCCTTTTGAATATTTGCAAGCATTTATTCAGCTACACTTTTGTTTTTTTTTCGCTTTATTGTACCTATGTTTTATAACACGAAATGTAGCATGCTATAATATTATAATACTATGGTGTCACCAACGAGCCTCAATATAAACAACTTTGTAAAGTGTCACAAGACAATTTTAACTTTCTGCCAAACGTAATAAACACGAATTTCATAATTCCTGAAAGTAATATATTTTTCTCAAAAATGGCCCGCAAAGTGAACATAACTCGCTACATATTGGAAGGTAAAGTGTATAGTTTAGGGCCAGATCAAAATTAAAAAATAAAAAACATTGCAGGCCGCCTGGAATGTTACATATGAATTCCTTTATTTGTCGAGTACCAAACTTTTTAAAAAGTAGAAACTGGCATATAAAAGACGGCACAGGTCGTATTCAGCCAAATCAAATCGTATTTTTCTGTTGCAGACGCGACATTTTTGTATGTGTCATAAAAAGATTGCGTTTTTCGGTGGAAAAATACACTTGCGATTCTGTTTAAAAAAATATATGACGTTTTATTTTATGTAATTTGCAGTATCCTCAATTTGTATTTAATAATAACGCTTGATTTCAATTTAGTCTTTTTTATTCCCCCATTTTTGAGAAAAGCACTATATTAGCCTCAGCCGGAATGGCAATTGCAGGCTTCGTATTATAATTAAACGGACTCGCAAGCTCGTCCGTTTAAACAAGATACTCAGCCTGCAATTGCCTCCTTCCCGGCCACGGCAATAATGTACTATTAACAAATTTTAGGTACCTACCTATGTTAACTGAATTTTGTCAAAAGGAATAAAACTAGGTAGGTATGTCGTGTCATATAATAATCAATTAAGAACGGTTCTAAGACTCAAATAAGGGCAAGTACCTACCCTATTATGTTAAAATAATGTTTCATGTGGGTACCTACCTATCAATATTCTAGACGTACATGAAATGCCTCCGGGGCTTATTCACCTGGCAAAATGCATGGATTCACTAAACTAGGCTTCAAAATGTTAAGGCGCCGTAGGTTCATGGTCTTCTGTCCCTCTCGCTGAGCATAAGCGTGTTTGGAAGCGCGGATATCATGTTTTTTTTAATTTTTTGTGTGTTTAAATAAATAAAAAAGTAATCACTAAGTTCCCTCAAACATGATATTTATTGCCGATTTTTAGAACCAATTTTAATATGTTTAGCTTTTGTGCATAATTTGCTACGAATGTTTTAAGTGAATTTTAATATGTTTTAGACCTATGTTCGTGATGTTTTTCTATCGAGCGAAAATTTCTTAATCGTGTTTCGAATCACTGATTTCCCTGCAGAAAAGCCTCAAGATTACTATTCGTATTTTTTTGAAACCATATTAATATAAACAGACGCATTATATTGTTTCAAAAACTATGTTCGCTTAACTTCGCTGAACCTACGGCGCCTTAAACCTGAAATAACATTATAAACTTCAAATTTAAGGAAAAATTGAAAAATTTTGGCTCCGAGCCACACACATTACACACACATTAGACATACAGATTGTTCCGATAGCTCAGTTGGTGGTTAAACTTAGTAGCGACGGGCCATGTATGCCTAAATATGGTCGCCGGTTCGAATCCGGTACGGAGCCTAAATTTTTCAATTTTTCCATTACTTTGAAGTTTATACATATCGTTAGCAGGCGTAACTGCGTTATACAAAATAACACAACATTATTATTAAGTACTAAGCAGGGCTTTAAAAAACATTTTATTGAGCAGAAATGTTATTTAAAATCATCAACAAAATAAAGTGACGATGATGTAGAATCTTTTAACGTCCGTTGAATGACAGACACCTTAGAGTCGTTAATTAACTGAGAGTTACAATTGCACGAGTAGGTACGATAGAAATTTAGTTGAAATATAAGATAAGCACCCCTGAACGATTCCGCCCAAGTTTTAATACGTCGATCTTGTAATAATATCTCCCCGCGTCTTCTACATCAGGATTACATTAACAGTGAGAGACTGGTTGAGAGTTAGTGACCTCATCTAAGTATACCTAACTATTAGTAGTACCTATTAGTAGTACCTGTCACATTGCACGTAGAACCGATGGCCGTTGGGGTGGAAAGGTTCTCGAGTGGCGACCACGCGGCGTGGGTAGGCAAGGTGGACTGATGACGTGGTAAGGCCGCGGGAGTCCGCTGAATGCGGGTGGCGCAGGACTGACCATTTTGGCACTCTTTGGGGGAGGCCTTTGTCCAGCAGTGGAAGTCTTACGGCTGATATGATGATGATGATAATGATGAGTACCTGTCCTGGTCCTGTGCTCGGCGTTTATCGTGTTTTTCAGACAGAAAACGAATTTTCCTAAGATATGAAACCTATCCCTCACACAATTCGCATCAAGTTTAACTCTGAAATTGAATGCGTTTCGAATTTATTTATTATACCAGAAGTAGCTTATTGAGAACCGCCAAAGAAGTACCTTTTCCTCGAGAACTACACAATTATGGTGGTTCATGTGATTCCTTTATAGCAGACAAATAGATATATAACGAGTATATGCTTCATAGCACTAAAGTGTCTCCTAACTTCTCCTAAGATTTAATTGCAACAGTTTGAGTTCTCTCAACAGAAACCAACTTTCGATAACTTTGTATTTGAAGGAGATATAACATAATGGACTCCAAGTTCGATATGTTTTAGGCCCAGTTGCCACCAGGGATCGTAATTACTGTAATTGAAGAGATCTACTTGTATTTCATTTTTGGTTCGTAAAGTTGTTTGTCTTTTGGTGTTAACATTAGGTACCCGCCTAGACCGCTAAGAAGTAAATCATTATTCCTTTACTATATAATGCACTTAGCCAGTGTGTAAGTGCGGGAGAGGGACGCTTTATGTCGGAGACGCATATGTGTAGGTAATATATTCAACGAGAGTTTTGAAGGAACTCACTTATTCTTATCTGTTATCATTATAATAAAATTGAATGTGCTCCGGCTACCCTTTTCGGATTACACACATGAATTTATGTATGTATGTGTGTATGCACATAGGTACATGTCTCAACTTAATAAATTATTATCTGATCCTCTGCCCCTTGATCTGCACTAACGCATAGGTATTTATGCATTGGCATAAAAACCCCTAAAAATACCAACCACGATGACTATTTTGCAGTGATGTACTAGGTAGAGCAGTCTAGATTTTTACCTATGTGTGTATTTGAGTCATATGAGGAAGTCAAGAGGCTGGCAATGGACAGAGAAAAGTGGCGGTTACTCCACCGACAAGAGCAATGCTCTTAAGTAATGATGATGATGATGATGTTAGTGTATTTGGCTAGTGCTTAGAGCAAGAGAGTGCACTAAGAGTATGTACAGTCGAGGAAATTGAATGTTAAGCACTTTTGGACCTTAATGCCATTCAAATAGAGCTGACGGGTGATACTCAAAAAAAAAACCTACCTATTACGGGCGTTTCAAACGCTGTCCTTACCACCCCCCATATTAAGTGTGTTACCTAGCAACATATATTTTAAGTCGTTTTAATTTTTATGAATACTTAATCAAGATATTACGAAGATGGTAAAGAAAGAGAACCGATGAGCGTTTAAAACGCTACGTGAGAAACACTCTGACATGTGCCAGACCTTCATTTTCCTCGACCATACCTACTTACCTAACGAAAACGATTCCAATGTTATCTTTACGTCATTAGCGCGTTCCGAATAGTGTCCCATCATGTTAAAGTATACGTACCTAGCTATAATTAAGTCTTTTAAAGTTTGCAAAGCACACAACGTAGAAATGTGAATATTGTTTCGTTCGTTGGTCGTATTCTGTTAATACCTAATCAAGTATACCCCTTATTATCTAATCAACTAATTCAAGTAAGTAAGTAGGTTGGTTACGAGTAAACCTCCATAATAAAACTTCCTTTAAGTAGGTACTTACTTAATTACTTATAACCCGCAAGAGTTAACTTGAGCCCTCGTTCGTATGACGTTAGTAGGCGCTCGAGTCTCAAGTTATAAAATAACTCTGCCTGTACTGTAAACCTATAGTACAGTCGGGGTAAGAAAAGATTCGTCACCTTAAAGTCGACATTTGCTTGCACCAAGGCAATTTATCAGTCCTGCCAACGTTTCACTTCAAACGTTTGCATTTGAAGTAACAGTCTAATCTCTGTCAACACGTTCGGTTTCCGGATTCGGTTTTCGACTTACATCCCTCTACTTATATACTATATTATATTCGACTTTCAAAAGGTAGTAAGAGTCTATGACTTTATAAAGGAATGAATTTAATAAGTAACTGACGAAGGTTTTCGTACCCCGACTATATCCACTTGTTTCATTATTTGGCAATGTCTTTAATATTACATACGTCGCCTAGCGCCATCTCTTGAGATATCTAATCAATGTTATATGGCTACGGCGAACCCGGGATCCTAAGTAAAAGAAAAAATAAGATTACCATTTGTTACCAACTAATGAAGACTGCCATCTTTGCTTCCTCGCCGTCCCAAATGCTCCCAGTAAAAATAATTATTTTTTATTTCTCAGGCATATTTTAACACATTACTAAAATTAGAGTCACTACTCCTTCACTCCGATTCATAAGCATAACATAATTTATCTATTCTAAAATATTTACTTTTGTATGCTACTTAACTGCATTCTTATATTTTATATTAATATTTTTTTCGTCATTTCGGACGAATGCCTTCGGCGCTTTCGACTACGAGAAGAAAGAAGTCATTGGCACAGACAGGCATAATTCTGGAGATGTCGGGACACGAGAATGATGACGATTCCGTGAAAGACATTATTATTGCAGAATTTGCAGAAGTTGACGATAACGGTAAGTTTCATTCTCAGAAGTTCCATGCATATTGAATAGATGGCGCTTTTAGCGGCAACAATGAGTACCTTAAGGTACGAGGTGAATCTATGTTACGATAGATGGCGCTGTAATCAAAAAATTACAGCATTGAGTTAGTACTGATAATTATAAAATTTTAATTTTATATTTAAATAAAATGCATTCTTCCTATCTTCCTGCTAACGTTGGTTGTAAAATAAAAATAATAAATTTAAATTCTAAATATTTTAATTTTTAATTAAAAAAGAGAAATTTAAAAAAAAATTAAATAAAACAAAAAATACACCTCTCCGTGACAATGCATTGCATTGCCGTGACCAGGATTCGAACCTGGGTTACTACGGCCACAACGTAGGGTCCTAACCACTAGACGATCACGGCTATCGAGGCTTGTCAGAAGGCGACGAATTTAACAATCATTCTGTATAAGTGTTGTTTAGTTCAATAATTGCAATTTATTTCAGTGTGCTCTATTTAGGGAATGTACAGTCGAGTTCATAAATATAATATCTTAAATAACATCTGTCTGTAAAATTAATGTAAGATTTGTGTATTCAAATTATGCATAACTCCGGATGAGAGCCGGCTTCTCCTAACACAAGTATTGCCATGTACTTACTGGAGGGGCCAGCCACGTACAATTGTAAAACCAAATTTTTGGTACCAAATTAATTTAGATTTTTTTGATGTGGACCCTTTTCTTGGCAAATGAAAAAGAATGTTTAGACCAAGCCTCATTTGTATCTTGTAAAGTGAAAAAAATAAAGCGCAAAGAGCATCAAAAATGATGATAGAATGAAATAAAAGGGTTCCTTATGCCCTTAATAAAGTCGTGTTCACATATTTTTGATCACTTTTTCCGTGCACATATTTGCGAACTGGACTGTACCTACAAGGATCGTATGGAGCACGTAACCTACCCATATTATTATGGTGATGGATACGAGTCATCCCATCCCCATCCCAATCTAGTGAAACTGCTTTTTAGGGTTCCGTGGCCAAATCGCAAAAAACGGATCCCTTATAGATTCGTCATGTCTGTCCGTCTGTCTGTCCGTCCGTATGTCACAGCCACTTTTTTCCGAAACTATAAGATATGTACTGTTGAAACTACGTAAGTAGATGTATTCTGTAAACCGCATTAAGATTTTCACACAAAAATAGAAAAAAAAACAATAAATTATTGGGGTTCCCCATACTTATAACAAAAACTCAAATTTTTTTTTTCATCAAACCCATACGTGTGGGGTATCGATGGATAGGTCTTTAAAAATGACATTGAGGTTTTTTACATATTTTTTTTCTAAACTGAATAGTTTGCGCGAGAGACACTTCCAAAGTGTGCCCCCCCCCCTGTTTTCTCTTCGTTTTTTTTGTTATTTTTTTTAGTTTTATTATTCTCTTCTAAAATAAGAGAATAATAAAACTAAAAAAAATACATGATATATACTATGCAAACTTCCACCGAAAATTGGTTTGAACGAGATCTAGCAAGTAGTTTTTTTTTAATACGTCATAAATCGTAAACCGCAATGTATTTAACGGAACCCTTCATGTGCGAGTCCGACTCGCACTGTTTCAGAGTTTTCTTAATTACCGACAAATAGGTGGTATTCATGAGTAGTTAAGTACACTTTAAATATTAACGAGTGCCTAAACAACCTTATAAGCGTGAGTGTAGGTACCTATATAAACCGTTAAAATGGTCCTGTCAACGGGAAATACGTCAATTATTCGTTTTATGTATTAGGGTCATTGTCAGATTTAGGTTCGCGTCTCTTCGGTGGACATTGCCAAAGTTAAGGGCTATAAAGCCAAATTTTTGGTTGATCTCTGAATCCGCATAAACGGCGTTGCCCCTTCTATAATCCTATGTGATAAAAACATATTATATGTGAGCGGAAGCCCTTAACTATTGACCACCGGAAAGATGATTTTTGTTATTGTGACTGACAATGACCCATTAAGATCAATTATTCCACTATTCACTAGTGGCTCTGAGCTGTAAAACTCGCGAGGCTGCATTTTTTTTAAAACTTTAGTATTTAATTTTCGAAAAAGTGACTTGACAAAAAAATCTATAAGTATAAATTAACGAACCTGCTCAAATTCACGAGAATTGGTTGAGAAATGCGACCTGTAGATGAGAACAGTGGGACATAAACCAGACATCGTTCGATTAAATCGAACGAGCTAGCGAACGCGGATAAGATTGTAGGTATAAGCCGGAAGTTGACCAAGTTATCAAAACTCACGCATGTCATGGGTCCCACTGTATACAATAAGTTACCTAAATATGTCATTGATGCCCCAAGCTTAAACACCTTTAAATTTCGTTTAAAGCGGAGGACCACCATGACCACCGGTAGCTTTAGGCCCCGCCTCGCTGCCGGCGGCACCCTAGGTTAGGTTTTTATAATGATTTTATGCTTTGTATTTGTATAGTTTTATATATTTTACTTTTTATATGATTATTCTACAAACCTAGCCTAAGAGGAAAGATGAATAAAGAGATGGGTCATTGTCAGATTTAGGTTCGCGTCTTTTCGGTGGACATTGCCAAAGTTAAGGGCTATAAAGCCTAATTTTTGGTTGTACTCTGAATCCGCATAAACGGCGTAATTCTATGTGATAAAAACATGTTATATGTAAACGTAAGCCCTTAACTATTGACCACCGGAAAGATGATTTTTGTTTTTGTGACTGACAATGACCCAGATACGTAATAATAATAAATACTTGGATGAAAAAAAATAATAAGAAAAATAAGGAAAAAAAATAATAAAGTATGTTCGTTTTAATCGACTACGATGAAAATACGATCGATTATTTTATTAAGATCTGTGTTCAATTGGCATATTGCGTAAATGCTACATGCCAATGAATAAATAAAAAAAGTAGCTTGAACAGAAAAGTAGCATTTTGCTCCCTCTCGTCGGGGACCAAAACTTACTTTTCTGAATGAAAGGTGTGAAAAGTAAAATACCTACCTACTCTTTTAGGAGTGCCTCTTTTTGGTTAGATGACTGCAGGTTGCATAAAACTGTTAATGTTGTAAAAAAAATGTTAGTATATACCCTAAATACAACCTACAACTTGGTAGGAACATAAGTATTAAGTTACATGATTGTCAAGACGCTGCAGTATGCTCCTGCCAACCGGTATCCGAAACAACGTCCATTAGGTATCTGGGAGTTCTTCTTGACCAAAATCTTTGTTGGCATCAGCATATATCTAATCTTGCAGGAAAAATCCGAAAATTAATATACATTTTTAAAAATCTGAGACACGTTTGCGATAGGAAACTACTTATAACCATTTACTATGCACTTTGCCAATCAGTGACTATGTATTGTATTACTGCCTGGGGAGGCGCATCAAAGACTTCTTTGCTTATACTAGAGAGAGCTCAGAGAGCAGTGCTTAAGGTTTTAACCTTCAATAAATTTACATATCCAACAACTGCACTCTACGAGGACACTTTAGTTTTAACTGTAAGGCAACTTTTTATCAACCATTTATTAACAAAGCAACATAAACGCATCCCGGACTATCCTGAGTCTAGAAGAAGAAAAGATTTTGTATATTCAACTCCACCTCATAGGACCAAATTCGCAAAAAAATTCATAAATGTTCTTGGTCCCACATATAACAAAGTAAGCAAACATATTCAAATACGAACACTTAATTTACATGCTTGTAAAAAGTCATTGGAAGCTTATCTACAGAAATTAAAATACGAAGATACTGAACAACTACTAAAAACCTTGGTGTAATCCGCACGCAATTAATGACAGTTATATACTTACACTCGCAAACATATATAACACGCACATTCACTCGCACACTCGCGGACACACACATACACACACACAGAGACTCACGCACAATGCACGCGCGCGTAGTCGCACTTACGCATCAACACATATACACTACATACACAGACACAAACATAAACAATTAAATATATCCATGCATACACTTTACCATACTCAATGATACATATAGATGTAGAAACTTGAAGGGAAACATTAGATTTTTATCCCGTGGTAAAAATGTTATCTTATGTTAAGTTTTTGCATATACTACTTGTTTACGCCTAAACCGGCCGAGCGCCTGAGTATTCTTTTGTTTGGCTTAATGCTTGTATTCTATTCGTTTATTTTCTACCCACTTAGTTTAGTTATAAAACGATACTTACGGAACGAATGTTATAGGATAGCATAATTACTGATTTAACTAAGTGACACTTATAAGGACGGTGAATCCTGACCCACCGTGACACAGTGCAAACTAGTACGGGGGTCAGTTGACACTTACTTTTGGTTTTCACCATACAAATTTGTAAATTAAAATGTAAGTAGCAATTTGTACTTTTACTTACGAAATAAATTTATGATTATGATTAACTACCGCTGGCACTGCTTCCCACAGAATGAGTTCATAGCAAATCGTCTGGCCGGGTAAATAGAATGTTGGAAAAATTGTACATTACCTACCTAGGGCGGTAGAACAAATAAGGTCTCCTAGGTATATTAGTAGAAGTAGATAAAGGTAATTTGATTCGCCGTCTTTATAACTAACTAAGTCACTCTAAGATACAGTTGTTAGGGAGATACATTATAATTTTGCTAGATAATTCAGGCCTTTAAAACGTTATAAAAATAGCGATATTATAACGCTATAATTCTGTTATTTGCCGAGATTTGTATAGAAATTTTAAACATATTGTTATTTACATAATTAAATCATCATCATCATCATCATATCAGCCGAAAGACGTCCACTGCTGGACATAGGCCTCCCCCAAAGAGTGCCACAAAGGCCGGTCCTGCGCCACCCGCATCCAGCGGACTCCCGCGACCTTTACCAGGTCATCAGTCCACCTTGTGGGAGGCCTACCCACGCCGCGCCTTCCGGTACGTGGTCGCCACTCGAGAACCTTTCCGCCCCAACTAACCAAAACTATCCTATGTCCTATTTTAGGATTTAAACTATCTCTAAATCAAATTTCATCAAAATGGGTTACATCCAAATTTTCACCCCCCATATCACCCCCTTAGGGGATGATTTCCGGGATCAAACTTACTCTATGCCCTTCCTCGGGACTCAAACTATTTAAATATTAAATATCATCCAAATCGGTGCAGCGGTTTAATTAGATCTATATAAATTTCTACCCCTAATTTTATCCCTTTAGAGGATGATTTCTGGGATAAAAACTTTCCTATGTCCTTGCCTAGAACTCAAACTATCTCTATACCAAATTTCATCTAAATCTGTTCAGCCGTTTTCACGTGATGTGCGGTCACATAAACAGACAAACAGATAAACAGACAAAAATTCTAAAAACTGCTGGAACGTGTCGATTCTAAGTATCCCTAGCCAATTTTTTTTCGAATCCATTCCATGTACAGACTTTCGACCCTCTTTAGCTTTATTATATGTATAGATAACATCCATAACTCAGGAACAAATATTCGTGATAAACACACAAATAAATGCCCTGACCGGGATTCGAACCCGGGACCTCCAGCTTCGTCATAATATCACTACTTTCATAACGTTTTAAAGGGTTTTACACGATAAACTCTCTTATCGTACGACAAAACGCCTATGTAGCCATGAACTTGCTGATTAGGTTCAGTCAACGTCAAATTTAAGTTTATACATTTTTGCCTTATTACAAAGCAATAAGGTCCGACATTGTAAACATATCATTGATGTCGACTGTAAAGTTAGTGTTTGCGCCGATGCCGGTGGTGTTATTCGCTCGACGACTTTAAATAAAACTTCGATAAAAGTTCGACTGTAATATAATTTACAATTATATAGGCTCTGATTGAAAGCAAGGAGAGTGTGGCCGTTTAGATAGTTACAGAAGTGGTTGTATATATGGTACGTCAAAAGTAAGTGACCAGTGAGATATTCAGTTGCTTTAGGTAGGGATAAACCCACACATGTGTAGCACCATGATTGGCGCATTCAAAGCCCCCCTCATGCAAACCGTGCCTGACGGGCGCGTTTTGCTACTGCTAATGAAATAGATACCTATAATTAAGTTTATACACAAAAAAGAGTTGCGTTCGCAACAGTTAGTTAGTTGTTCTTTTTGACAGAAAATAGTTGATAAGTCACTTTCACTATATTATACTTATTCACAATACTGACACTGATACCCACGGACTGGTGCTCCTAGAAACAAATCGCGGAATACCTTGCTACATATTATATATTTATTTGACTCAAAGGTTGGCCTTTCCTATCTAACTATTGCAGTTTTCCACCAATCCTATGACTGTTTATATCAAGCAGGTATAACAAGTAACTTCCGGAACATCACACATACCTATGATGCACTGGTACTCAAAAAAACAATGTCGTTTGTCCATTGAATTTTCAAACGACTTTTATATCTCAATCTTTACATATAAGGTTTATTTTGGTTTAAAAAATCTAATCATCAGTCATCATTACAACCCTGCGTTTTAATTAGGTTCCTAAAGCAAAAGAGTCACCTCCTTACACTCAAGCTATTTAAATTTTGAACCTTATTATTCAGTGTTAAGTTTGTTATTCGGTTGGACTTGCTAGTTGATTTCACGCTTTTTAGCTCGATAGGGCTGATGCGCTAGGTTGTATATACATAGTTGCGGCACTAAATTCGGCCCCGTCGATAGCAATGGACTAGTCGGTGACGGTTGTGACGGTGATGGAATTCCAAGCGGGCCGCAGAGGTGTTAAACTTTTCCGACATTGTAGAGATTTTTTCCTGTGATTAAAAAAATCTGTTTGCTAGAAGGAATTCAAAAACTGGTGACGTCATCGAGGCATATTGTGGTTTTGATCGATAGGATAATATTCCTGTTTGATGGTTGAATATGAGCTTGCGTTGGTTATCGTCAGGAAAACTAATTATTTTCAAACGTCATTGCACTTTTGCATGTGTTCTAGTTAGGTATACAACGGAAGGCCGTGTCATCGTTACACCTATGTTTATGTAAATTGCTGATTCTTAACTATGGAGTATCACTCTAAACTGACTGATTTGGACCAAACATAGATTCCAAATTTCGGCTAGCTATGTTTTAAATGATTTCTGTCTGTCTGTGATCAAAGCATAATAAATTTGCAAGGATGGGCAAATGCTTCCGTCCCTGCAATCTGCATTCCCTAATGAGATACAAATTCACTGGGTACCTATTTATTTATTTATTCGTATGGCTAAATTAGAATCGTTCTTAGTTAAAAATACATGCAAATTAGAGCAGTACACCCAATTGCTGGATCCATTGGGTTACGTTGTTATCTAGGGTGAACAAGTCGGCTGGGTTGCCCTGGTACTTGGTGAGTGGGCACTCGTGAATAATATGGTCCATGTCCTGCACCGCAGCTCCACACTCGCATGCTGGAGACTCCCTCCATCCACATTTGAGCATGAACTCTCGGCTCCTACCCCAGCGGGTCCCAGCCGTTCCGCAGCCTGTTTAACTGGCACCAATTTCGCCTTGATAGTGAAAAACCAGTGGGTACCTATAGGAAGCGTAGACAAGTAACTAATATTAAAGTTAGGTTAAAAATGTTTGATCCAAGTTAAATATCTTTCAAACTAATTAAATAATATGACAGGGTAAATAGACCTCTTGGATGGCCTGTTTCACAGGCACAAAGTAGGCCTACAATTAGAGCCAAGCCAAGTCAGTTGTGTTAGTTACCGGAAGCTAGACACAAAAATGATTTAGGATTTATTACCAGAACTGTTGAGCACCCCTGAACTATTCCACCTAAGCGGAACGCGTCAATCTTGTAAACATATAATATAAAATCCCTACGACTAATGTCTGGACCATATTGACAGTACACTTGACAGAGAACTGATCTACCGTTCTACCCTGTATTCAAAATGGTGCGAATCTTCAGTGATAATTAGTGTATTGTGATTGAATTAAGTATTAAAATGTTGTGGAGATTTATAATATTGTTTTGTTTCTGTTCTATGTGCTGTGCGCAGGAGGAACTTGACAAAACCCAACTGGGTCGTAAGTAATACTTAATTTATAGAATATATATGTATTGTATTGTACCTATATGTATATACTTACATTACCTACTGAACTTTAATGTGCTACAAGTGAAATCAAAAGATCTTTCAAAAAACCCAAATGCACGGTTTTTTAAACTTAAAATTATTAAAGAAACAATTTTGAAATACTTTTCCAACGATAAAGTTGCCGAAATATGTCATGTCGTCATAGTTCGTCAACTTTGTTGTTTTTATTTTTAACAATATGGCGCATGGTGGCCGCCATTTTGAATTTTGATTACTGTGACACAAGACAGTAATCCTTCACCGATGACACCTTCAAGATTAAAACGAATTGATTGACGTAGACCGACCCGCCAATGATGAATGATGTCACTTAGGTACTGTATGGGAAAATTACAGATCACTTGAGTTGTCCTAACGTGCCATCGATTTAAAATACCGTTAAATAATTTTAAATCGATGTAACGTGCGCTCGAATCGTTACGTGACCCCTCTGGTTTCAGTAAAATGACTGTAATACTAAGCGTCAATAAAAATAGCGCATTTTGAAATTGTCAGTAAATCTGTATTTTTGACTTTTATCAACATCATAGGTATTAACCTTATTTTCTCATACCTCTATGTAATATTTTGTCTGCAGTTCTGAAAAATGCCTTTGACGCTTTCGACCACGAGAAAAAGGGAATCATCAGCACAGACATGATTGGCACCATTCTAGAAATGTTGGGACACGAAATCGATGATGACGCTTTGAAGGAAATCATTGATGAGGTTGATGAAGATGGTGAGTATTTGTACAAGTTTCATATGAAACGGATAGATGGCGCACGGTGTAACGCCTTTGTGTTGAGATAGATGGCTCTGAGTTCAAATAAATTAACTGGTAACAGAATTTCCATGTTGGAAATGGAAAGTTTCAATTCCCATACAAAAATGAGATAAATTTCCGAAATTTTCCTATGTTAAATTGCAGAAAAATTTCGCAATATATGAAAGTTTCCGTCGGCACATCAGTAGCCATATAACTATAATTTTTCTATCATTAGAATTATCAAAACCTCTAGGGCAAAAATCCGGTCCCACTATTGAGTTAAATTTGTGCAACTTAATAAACACGTGGTTGGCATTCGGGTGTACCGTGCACCGTTATGCAATACGCACCACTTCCACCCTAACGAACGTATTTTTTACAAACTTGATGATGTGATTTTACGTTTCTGCACTCTAAGGTTCTGGAGAGCTGGAGTTCAGCGAGTTCTGTAAGCTGGCGGCGCAGTTCCTCACAGAAGAAGAGGAGCCAGACTCCGAGGCTATGGTGGCCGAGCTTAGAGAAGCCTTCAGGTTATACGACAAAGAAGGTACTACCTGACAAGCGGAGCCCTATTCTAAATTAGAATACTTAACGGGAAATGTTGCCAAGAAAATCAACGTTTTTTTAAAATCGAACATTGTTCTTACATTAAAATTAGTAGAAATCCACTTTTCTGAAGCCAATCCTCTTGCTTTGTAACTTCTTCAGTACCTTATCTCCACTTATAATAAATCTCTAAATTAAAAAAAGAATCAGCCAGTTTGAAATTAAGCTTTGCGCGGTTCGAATGTTCTCAGCATCCCATGAACGGAAAAATATGAAACATTTTATATAGGTACATTATTATTCTAGCTGCAACTTAGGATAGTTTTTATCCGACTGCGACAGTTAATTAATTTTCCGAAATATACGACTTCATTTAATTTTTCATTTATTTTTATTGAAATCAAACGCTGCTCCAACTGTCAGCTATAAGAACCGTCAAATTTTCGTCAAAATGGCGGAATTGCTTTGCCTTTCACTTATTAATAATTTAAATCCCGTCTACGATAGACCTTTACGAGACAAATGCTAAAATATAAACCATAAAAAAATATTCGATTCGGATATGAGAACTTATATGCGCAAATGTCGTTTTATGTCGTAATTTCAATAAATGAAATCAACAAATTTGAACAATATAATTAACACGAATTTGTTTTTTTTGAATGACAATGGCACGCGCTCGGCGCATTCAGCCAAAGTACCTGCGGCGCATCTTTGCATCCCTGTCACTCGAGTATGGTTAGTGCGATAGAGATAGAGATACCCGAATATTTTCGAATTCCGAAGTTCGTGCTCAGGAATCGAAAATAAGGTAAATAATCATAATGTATTTTCTCGAAAAAGAATTTAAAATAAATATAGTCAAATGGAGAAAAAAACAAAGCAAGAGGTTATATAGGTAATGATTAAGTTATAAGAGTCCAAAGTTTTAAGAGGGGGTATGTTCTGTCCCTTTTCCGCAAAACGCACCTTCATATGAAACGATTGTTTTTTACTATGACGCTCGAGTATATTGACGTCACAGTCCCTCATCGTTTTCTCAATCTAACAAGCGACATTAAAACGGATGTAGCTTCATAATTTTTTGAGATATTTGAATGGGAGTTTCATTATCTTCTATCTATTTATACATAATAAATGCCTATGTCCTGACTGACTTATTCACTCAATCACTCACTCACTCACTCATCAACGCACAGCCGAAACTACTAATCTTAGAGAGTTGATTTTTGCACAGTATGTTGCTTTTATAACGTGGGCTAGGGATAAAAAGGGATTTTTGAAAATTCTACCCCTAAGGGGGTAAAATGGGGGTGCAAATTTTGTATGGGAGAACCTTTTTTTTGAGCTATAGACTTAAACTTTGTAGAAAAATTAGTTATTAGAATACAAATGAAACACTTTCAGCGTTTTGGAAAATTCCACCCCTACGGGGGTAAAATAGGGGTGCAAGGTTTGTATGGGGGAAACATTTTTTTTTTAATTAGAGACTTAAAACTTTGTAGAAAGATCAGTCATTAGAATACAAATAAAGAACTTTCAGGGGTTTAGAAAATTCTACCCCTAAAGGGGTAAAATAGAGTGCAAAGTTTGTATGGGAAAAACTACTTTTTTTTAAATAGAGACTTAAAACTTTGTAGAGAAATTATTCATTAGAATACAAATAAAGTACCTAGATTCAGTGTTTTAAAAAAATCTACCCCTAAGGGGGTAAAATAGGGGTGCAAATTTTGTATGGGGGAAACAATATTTTTTTTTAAATAGAGACTTAAAACTTTGAAGAAAGATTAGTCATCAGAATACAAATTAAGTACTTTCAGCGTTTTAGAAAATTCTACCCCTAAAAATAGGGGGCTAAAATAGGGGTGCAAAGTTTGTATGTGGGAAACTATTTTTTTTAGCTAGAGTTCTAAAACTTTGTAGAAAGATTATTTAAATACAAAGAAAGTACTTTCAGCGTTTTGGAAAATTTCACCCCTAAGGGGGTAAAATAGGGTGCAAAGTTTGTATGGGAAAAACATTTTTTTTTTAATAGAGACTTAAAATTTTGACGAAAAATTACTTATTAGAACATGAAAAATACTACATTCGGCGTTTTACAAAAATCATTCCCTAAGGTGGTTAAAAAAGGGTGCAAGGTTTGTATGGGGAACACTTTTTCTGAGCTAGACACTTCAAACTTTGTAGAAAGATTACTTATAAAAATACAAAAAAAAAGACTTTCAGCGTTTTAAAAAAATCTATCCCTAAGGGGGATAAAAAGGGGTGCAAAGTTTTTATCAGGGAAAGTTTATGTTTTTGAGTTAGAGACTTGAAACTTTGTAGAAAGATTACTTATTAAAATACAAAAAAAGAACACAAATCGTTTTAGAAAATTCCACCCCTAATAGGGTTAAAAAGGAGAGCAAGCTTTGCATGGGCAACACTTTTTTTTGAGTTAGACTTAAAACTTTGCAAAAAGATTACTTATTAGAATACTAAAAAAGAACTTTCAGCGTTTTAGAAAACTCCATCCCTAAGGGGATCCTTAAGATCCTTAAGAAGGGTAGCCAGTGTTGTGTGGGAAAAACTTTTTTTTTTACTAGACTTAAAACTATTCAAAATGTTACTTATTAAAATTAATAATAAAGTACTTTCAGAGTTTTAGAAAATTCCACCCCTAAGGGGGTTAAGAAAGCTTTGTATGGGCAACACTTTTTTTGAGCTAGAGACTTAAAAGTTTACGAAAAAAGTTCTTTCAGCGATTAGAAAAATTCAACCTCTAAGGGGGTTTAAAAGGGGGTTCAAATTTTAAATGGCGAGCAATAAAATTTTAAAGTGTGAGTAAGAGATTTTTAACTTCGGTCTTATTCTGTACGTTAAAAGACTACAAAACTGATTTCAGAGTTTTTCCAAATTCATCCCCTAAGAGTGTTAAAATTGGTTCAAAGTTTGAGTATTTCAAGGCATTTTTAAAGTATGAGATTTTTAACTTTGGTTTTAGACTGTTTGTTCACAAACTAGAAAATGAACATCAACTTTTTTTTAATTATCCCCTAAAAGAGGGTTCAAATTTTGTATTGAGAGAAATCATTTTCTAAGACGATAAAAAGTTCTACGCGGACGAAGTCGCGGGCAACAGCTAGTTCATATCTATATTGTAAAAGGTACATTGAGATACCTACTTTTGAAACTTTTAATTTTAATATTTTGTATTATATGAGGCAGACAACAATTAGGTTTAGCATACTGCTTTAGCTATGTGTAAATTCTGTCAAAATAACACAAGCAAAAAACAACTTTATACTCAGAGCATTGCATTTTTTGCCTGCGTTCGTTTGGCAGAATTTACTAATACTAATACAATTTCCCTATGTGATTTAAATCTAATTAACCAACTCGACATTTCCCCAGGCAATGGCTACATCACGACAGACGTGCTGCGAGAGATCTTCAAGGAGCTGGACAGCACGATCCCGAAGGACGACTTGGACGCCATGATTGAAGACATTGACTCTGACGGCTCGGGCACTGTTGACTTTGAGGGTAAGGACCACTTTCTTGCACCACTTCAGATTTTGGTCGGATAAATGACCGACTCATGAACAAAAACACGTGCGCCTAGTTATTTGGCTAGCCAAAATGTTATAGTTTTGGCAGCAATCATCAGTATGATAAATCAAATTACGTGGCTGTCGAAACGACGAAAGTTTCTTTGGGACCACACGCAAAGCCCGACGTCACACAAAAATCTTAAATAAAGATGACTTTTTGCACTATGCTAACTTTGCTAACGAGGATATAGGTTTATATATGAGCTTGTATTTCCATTAAAATGTCATGATGTTTTACACAGGCCAAAGCAACATTGAGAACGATATTGTAAAGCGGTCACAATACAATACGAGTATCCAAATTGTGGACATTCAATAGCCTTTCATTATCAACCACTGAAAATACAAATCAGAACCTAAAATAGTTTTCACTCGAAATGGGGAATGGATGAAAATTTTAGAAATGCCTGATTATTTTTTTGGTGATAGGAATAACCTTCCTTAGCACCAGAAAAAAGTTGCAGACTTGTCAGCTGCGTCAATTATTTTTGAAAAATATAAACAGTTTCCTCACTTACGTTTTGTGGTTAGGACGGCGAATGAGACAATTTCCTTGATCCGTCTCATATTACATAAAAATATCATAAAAATCCGTGGTAAACTGACACTGGCAATGATATTGACAGCTGCAGCAGCTATATTGGTCATTGCCAGGGTTAGATATTTAAAATATTTTTTGTAATATAGGACGGATCAAGGAAAGTGTCTCATTTGCCGTCCTAACCACAAAACGTAAGCGAGGAAACTGTTTATATTTTTCAAAAATAATTGACGCAGCTGACAAGTCTGCAACTTTTTTCTGGTGCTAAGGAAGGTTATTCCTATCACCAAAAAAATAATCAGGCATTTCTAAAATTTTCATCCATTCCCCATTCTTGATTCTAAATTTAATTTTTTATTCTATGAAGTCTAGTTTGATATTTGATTTCATAATGGTGAATACCATCCTTGTTCCAGAATTCCTAGAGGTGATGACTGGTGAATAAACTACTGGCGTATTTAGGTACCTATTTCCAATTTACTTATAAGATTAATTTATATATACTTTGAAAGTTAACTTAAGTGATATCTAGATTTAAGCAACGACCAAAATTCATCTTTCCCTAGGGTACCTACCTATACCTACCCACTGAGAGGTTGAATTTTGATGGCATATTATTAATGTACATATTTTATTAATGGTACTATCGTAATGTAAAAACAAAAACCTGCGAGCAGTGAAAAATATATTTTTAATAAATAATCAAGCAAAAAGTCGAGTTTTCATTTATTTTAAAAGCAAACTTTTTTACAAACACTTATATCCTTTTGGTCAATGTTTCTTAGTAATTTTTTTTTGCGGTAGATGGTAGTCTTAGGGACTCCTAAATTACAAATAGGCTACTACCTATTCTACGTTTTTTTTTATATATTTTAAAATGTTCGTGTAGATTAGATTCGATAGTCACCTGGTATTTTTATTTCCTCAAAATAATATCGCTTTATTTAAGCAAATTATTATTGGTTGATATTTGAACGTTAAATATTCGCACCAAAAAGGCAGCCGCCATTATAGTGACGTCATAACTAGAATTAAAAATAGAAACGTTAAATGTGCGTGTCCTTCTTATCCACGCCTTCTGATATATTTGCATTTGCTGTTTTCTGACGTCACAAGAAGACAAAAAGGGGGTTGTCGTTTTCGGTTAAAAATAAACCATATGTTTTTATAACAAAACAGTATTATATTCGTATTTCTTATGGTAAAAACTATAGGTATAAACAAAATACTTTGATAATTTCATTTTTATAGATTAATATATTTTTTTAAAAACCAGTCGTGTTAGGGTGAATCCACCGTGATGCAATTGTACAAAGCTATCAAGCATGCGAGGCGTGAAATATATTTAAACACATCTTCGCCTATTCCTGGTGGATATTCACCCTTAGAGCTCGTTAGAATCGTCTTTGCTGAACTAGCGAGCGAAGCGAAGGAAGTTCTCCGTTTAAGCTTGGGCAAAAACCCTTCCATATGGCCGGTGTCTATCCGGCTGCTCCCCTCTACAGCTCGCATTTCTCAACAGATTCGGCAACGCGCTTGTGATTCTTCTGGAGTCGCAAGTGTCTATAGGCGACGGTACCAGCTTAACATCAGGCAGGCCGTAAGCTTGTTTGCCACCGTCGTTGTATAAAAATAAAAAAAATATGGTGAAATTTTGTGAGCAGGTGATATATTATATATATTGTAGTCGATTCAGCTTTCCAAAATTAAAAAAAAAACAAATTAAACAAAAATAGGCTTGCGTGTTTTACAGCAAGCACACAGAGCCACTTAGTAAGTAGGGTAAATCGCCAGTAACTAGCCACCGTTCAATAACTAGCCACCTCATACTAAAAATTAACTCTATTCACCTATAATAGAATTCATTTTAGTATAAGGTTTTAATTACTTCAATAACTGGCCACTTTATACGGTGGCCATTTACTGGCGATTTACCCTAGTTCGTGACTGTGCCAAAACTTATTTTGGCATAATCTTATTTAATGAAAAAAGGAGGTTCCTAATGTCGACACCTTTCAACAGTGTTGAGATGAGACTCAGTCTCATCTCAACACTGTTGAAAGGTGAGCCACATGGACGGCTAGGGACAACTGAACCTTATTGTACTACAGAAGTTCTAACATTGGCGATCCCTGAGTAGTACCTTGTTTACATAGGTATCTACTTCGACTCTTCGAAGCACACTACTTACGTCAGGCCATTAAAAAAAATCGGTCGTAAATATGATCCTGCATCTCTTTTTCACCAAACTACAGAGAGAGTCGCAACACAGACGTTGGTTTAATTACTTCCAAATTACTAACCGGCCTTACGTAAGTGCGACAAGGTACTAACCGATCATCGACTTTCAACTATTAGTCAATTATTTCCAGATGAATCTAACCTTCGCATTGTAACAATGCCGTAACTTTGGCTGCAAGCGTCGCCTTGGACTTGGCGAACGCACGCCTTGACAAATGACGAGACAGATTGCGCGGCACCTGAGATGTTGGAGCGACGCCAGTTGCATGATAGACTGCGGCCATGCCAGCTGAACATACCTCGACCAAATTGCGACATGTATCTAGGACGTATGTACAGTTGACTGTAATTTGCTATCCATATATTTGAAATACTCATAATGAAGAGAGAGTGAGTCGAATTTACACATTTCTAATTTTCTTCCTAATGACATGGTTTCAATCCGAAACGAGTATGTCCGAGGCAGGTTCAAAGTTACTCCAATACCAGAAAAGCTTTCTGAAAGCCGTCTTAGGTGGTATGGCCACGTCATGAGACAACCTGATGTGACTACGTTGTCAAAAAGGCCTTAAACATCCCGGAACTTAAAAGTGGTAGGGGCCGCCCTCCATCTACACGGTAGACCTGATGTGACTACATTGTCAAAAAGGCCTTAAACATCCCGGAACTTAAAAGTGGTAGGGGCCACCCTCCATCTACATGGTAGACCAGCATGACCCGGCTTCTAAAAAAAAGTACCAGACCCGACAACCCAATACCGAGCGACTTGGCGACGATTAATTAGGAGAGCCGCCCCAACGCAACGTGGGAACAGGCACAGAAGAAGAAGAATAAGACATGGTTTCACAATCTAAAGTGGATAATGCCAAAGAGAAGTAGTAGGTATTATAAAATGATCTTAGATTCGATCCAAATATACACCAGAGATAATGCTTAGCTGTTTTCACATAGTTGACACCTTGCATGCCTGTCAGCTAGCTTTCACTGTATATAAATACACCTAAGCTGGTGGAAACATACCCTAAATCTCCGAAAACCCAAGAGCTATTTTATTTCAATATTATTTTTCATATAAAAATGTAGGTACCTATACATGTTGGGTAGGCAAGTAGGCACTACTTAGGTACCACAAACAGATTATAATCATTGCATAATCTGAGGGAAACAACTGTGAAATGAAAGCTCATAAATAGGCCTATAAAAATTTAATACATTTAACTAGCCGAGTACATAGCTAGTTACTGCATCGATAAATTAGCGATGAAACTCCAGGAACAAGGAAGTCCGGGAAATTGTGAAACTCACGCGAAGCCGATTAGAGAGATGCCATTGAACGGCGGTGGAAAATCAACACGACACACTTAAACATAGTCCTCTATAAGTTAGTAGAGGACATAATATGCCTGTGGGGTCATAATAATTTCCACACGGGGTTTGATTTTTTAGCCCTTTGTTTGTATCTTTTCAACACATTTGCTCGTAACGTGCCTCTTATTGTGCCGCTTTTGGGCTCATAATCCTGGGTATTAAACACGCATGTTTAATAACATTACGACACTCGTGTAGTTATGTTTATATCCCGATTAAGACACGTTGGCACCTTGCAGCAAGGTGTATGTATGGACTCGGCGCATTCTTAAATTGACCGGGTTATACAGGTTTGTTTTTAATTCACGGCAAATGGATTCTTACTCGACTAAACAAATTAAATCCTTCTTGTGAATTAATTGATTATTTCATCTTGGATATGATATAGAAACGTTTCATTTAGTAAAACTATTTACTTTTGATAACATTTTACATGAATTTATATTGAATAACAAAATATTTATTTTATTTTGTATTGGCTGTTTAGAGATTTCATCTAAGCCTCGCACGGGCGCACTGCGCGAACTTCACGAAAAAAATAGTTGCGCGCCATTATAGGTAATTTCACAAATATTTGTAAACATTGATGATGCGTGTTTGGTTATTGTTAAAAATGTTGACTCGTAGTGAATAGAAAAGTGATAAATAGAATTGATGCCACTGTACATTCTTGCAGATGTACAAATATGTGAGTAAAAACCTGTTGTCATCAATAACTAACGGAAACAACTTAGGAGCCTGTAACATGTTCATTTTATGAAAAGGATTTTTTCCTCGCAAATGTGTTGAAAAACGTCGTATGACACGCGTGAGCTTTGATAATTACATCCTCGGCTCTATTATCACGCTCACCTGCGGTTCGCGTGACAATTCCGCCTCTGATGTAATGATCAAAATACCTCACTTGTATCATAACATAATGTACTATTTTGACATACTTACTAAAAGTCTAGTAAAATCTAAGTAAACAAAACGCGATTTGATTAACACCATCATGAAAAAAAAACCTAATAACTACTATTTGATTTTGGGGTCATACTAAACAACTTTTCCCATGGGACCAACCACGAAACAAAACAGCAATTCCATACAATAACTCTCAATTAAATCACAGCAGCCAATATTTGGAGTCTATAACGGGAAGCCATATAGCCAGATATACTCCAAATATCGGCTCTAGTGAGGCCTACAGTGCAATTGGCGTTTCTGTCGCTATTGATGATGATGTCATAGAAATGTCACGATTCACAGCATCATAATAGCGTACAAGCGTCAATAAATATTATGTTTATACTACAATGAAACGGTGGCAAACATACTTTCAGCCTGACGGATGGTAGATCGATTTTCAATTACCTTTTATTGATTTGAGGATTCGTTGGGTTGATAGCAAGAGACAAATTCAATTCAATTCAATTCAATTCATTTAATAACTCAGATAACGAGATCCATTATTTGTTACTTAAAATATCAGCAATACAATACAATAAAATACAATACAATATAAATTCATTGATTATTTCATTCATTATTCGTTAATTATTATCAATTATCACAGGCTCAATCAGGCTTGCAATTTGCTCCATCGCCTCATGAGTGGAGAGTCTATTCTGCAGGAGAATACGCTTAGGAGACTGTTAGCACTACCTTGCAATCTAACCTAACTATTTAATATTTATTCCAATAAATCACCTGCGTCCAAATTTTCGTCTATAGTATCCGCAAAACTATCTGGCCGGTAGGGAACATAGCATGCTTCTAATATTTTACGACCTGACCGGCCAGATAATTTTGCGGTTACTATAGTAGAAAATGGCGTACATAATTTTAAAATTTTGGTATAGGTACCTAATGATGGTTTAGGACAAATGTATCTTCGGAATTTTTGAGTGTTCCTTTATTTAATTCCACTAGCTACTCAACCGTCACAGAAACAATTAATAAGCTTTTGTCAACTTTTTTATTTTTGGTACAAAATTTTATTGCCAACTGTTCTTTTCTGTATACAGTCATCAACTACTCGTTGCTCGTTGAGACGATTTTAACGAGCCTAAACTCAACGGGGTTACGTCTGATAATATATGTCCTGAATTCCCATGGCCACCTGCCGTCTCCTTCATCAGCTCGATGGTACATAATATTGAATTGTCATCCAAACTATACTTAACTTCTCAACTGTGGAGATGCCACATATTAGCACATTTGGCACCTGCTACAGCCCCAAACTGGGGAGCAGTCATCATAAATGTCTTTGCCGTATCTGTGGAACCACATTGTGGCAGCACCACTAAAACGACTGGCGTGATGACTGGGTGTAAAAAGTCAACTTGGTTTTGGCGGTTGACTTTGCCTCTTCTTCTAACATCAGCAGACCCTGTTATCAAGCGGGCAGTTTGGTGGCTAGTGGCATTAGTGTTGTGTAATGTCAATAAAAAAAATATTTTTTAATTTAATTTTCAAGCAATCAATCAATAAATCATTTATTGCGTTTTCAGGTATTAGTTCAGATAAACTCAAGAATAACTCAAATGACTCTCGTGATATATACACAAAATCTGTTCAAGACACCTTGGCGTAGGTAAGCCTTCGTCTTCTACTTGAAAAAATCCATTTTAAGTAAGTATGAAAATAATCGCTCTACTTCTACCGACGTAACATGCAAAAACTTCATGAATCTAAAGTACTGAAATTTATTTTTTTATTTATGTCTCTGTCTATAGATGCATGCTTTTCCGTTAACGGTATTAACTTATCAATTTCGGTTATTGTTGAAAATCCGGGATTTTTTTGTTAGTAATTTTTTTAGGGTTCCGTACCTCGAAAGGAAAAAACGGAACCGCCTTATAGGATCACTTTGTTGTCCGTCCGTCCGTCCGTCCGTTCGTCTGTCAATACCCTTTTTCTTAGGAACGCGTGGAGGTATCAAACTGAAATTTATATCAAATACTCAAGTCCACTGTCTCTTGAAGCTGTGAAAACATCAAACTTCAAAGTTAACGCAATCAAAAGATACAGCCGTTTATGCCACAAATTTCCGCAAACCTACAGGGTACTTCCCGTGAGCTCAGAATCTTGAAATTTGGTATGAAGCAACGTCTTATAGCACAAATAAAGGAAAGATTGCAAAAACTGTAAATTTTTAGTTACATCACTGAAAATTCGTGTCCAGTATAAACTGACACGCACTAAGTATGTGAATACTTACATAGGTACTTAGTGAGTGTCAGTTTATAGTGGACTTGTTTCTATTGTACGGGTTTTTTTTATTATTTAAGCTGGATTAGAGAATCCATAACTTAACTTTTGATTGCTCATTCCCCTCCTCACATCTTTTCCTCATGCTGATCAAATAAGCACGGAGAAAGAGTGTGCACCGCGTTGCTTAATAAATTAGAATACTCTCTCTTCGCAGGCCACGAACAGCCTTTTAGGACATATTCATAAAAAATATAAAACTCGATTAATAAAGGTAGCCACCAAACTGCCCGCTTGATAACGGGGTCTGAACATCAGCATAATTAATGTTAGATTAATTCAATAAGATAGAATGATGACGTAATGATAAGAAATAACGGGGTTTTGAGAGCGCACGTATAGTTGCCACATTCTGGCACTACCTCAGATAAGCGTAAAATTTAAATCTGCCATAATTTGGCAGCTCCACAAATATCCGTAAATGTTAGTTTGACGTTTGACCAGAGGTTAAACCCATAATTTTAGCTCAATCAGAAGAAGATATCTGCTTCAAAATTGAGTTGCAAAATTCCACCCGAACAAACATAGTTATACTTTTATACATTGCAGGTTAAATAAAAGCTTGTAAAAATAAACAAAGTTAATTCCAGCCGATAAGCAAAATACCGCAGAATCAAACGTGGTCCGTACTTAACCTAGCTTCAAATATGAAATGTACCTACCTATTGAAGAGAAAATAAACTTTACAAGCTAGGTTATGAAATAAGTTATTTGTATAGTTGTGTCTGCCCCCAATCACGTCGTTAAACAGTTTCTAAGTCCATAAGGAAACCACTGTGAACGTAAATTATGTTTTAAGTATCCATTGTCTGCTTACAAAATCTAGAAGTTATAAGTACGTATATAGGTAATATTTATAAAGTGGGAAAAAACCCGGAAAACGGAACTCAGCAATATTTATTAGGTAGGTATTTTAAAAGTCGTTGTTTTGTGGACAGCTGCCTTTACAAGGCCCGGTTTGTTTTTTGATAGCAGATACTCTATGCTATGGCAAATAGCATAGTAGTAGAAGCTACGGTAGCCTAGTGGTTCAGGCATGCGGCTGTCAAGCGGCGGTCGTGGTTCGAATCCCGGCTCGTACCAATGAGTTTTTCGGAACTTATGTACGGAATTACCGTTAGCTTTTCGGTGAAGGAAAACATCGTGAGGAAACCGGTCTAATCCCAATAAGGTCTAGTTATCCCTCTGGGTTGGAAGGTCAGATGGCAGTCGCTTTCGTAAAACTAGTGCCTATGCCAAATCTTGGGATTAGGTGTCAAAGCGGACCCCGGGCTCCTTTAGGGGCACAACCGGGAATAATAACGCTAGGAGGATGCTGACTATATTATTATGCTATGGCAATGGCTTCATTGAACAAATGTTGAAAAATATCTAAATCATTTCGATTGTTTACACGCATTTAGTCACTTAATATTAAGTTAAAATTAATTAAAAATTACTTAACAACTTAATACTTACGTGTAAATCAAGCATTAAAACAATAAAATAACATCAAATTTTTAGATTTGACTGGGTCCGATTCCCAGCAGTGTATGAAGGAAGGCTTTCTTAAAATCTTTGCAGTTATTTTTTTTTCGTATCCGGTACCAGTATCTCTTTGTAGTTTCAGATTTTCCCTTACTGCGCCATTTGGATAATAATACAGTAAAGTCTCAAGATACATACATACAGCCTGTTTGTTTAATATTAATACCTCAAATTTTAACCATACGTAGGGTCGTTTCGCCGGTTAGCGACCACTTAGCCGAGTTGCTCACTTTAGTGTAAATGTATACTTATTCAATGTACGCACATAATATATGGTATTCGTATAGGTTCTGAGTATAGTCAAGTTTTGAAACCTACAATAAAATATAGCACTTTCATCCATAGATTAGGAAAAAATATGGAAAAGGTTTCAAAATAGCGAATTCGCTGGATAGCGACCGCTTTAGTCGGTTTGCGACCACCTGTTAGCTAGTTGGCGACCACTCTCGCAAATAGAGTTTAAGTAGTTAATAAAACGATGCATCATCATCATCATCATATCAGTCGAAAGACGTCCATTGCTGGACATAGGCCTCCTCCAAAGAGTGCCATAATGACCGGTTCTGCGCCACCCGCATCCATCGGATTCCTGCGATCGTTACCAGGCCATCAGTCAACTTGTGGAGGGGCCTACCCACGCCACGCCTTCCGGTACGTGGTCGCCGCTCGAGAACCTTTCCGCCTCAACGGCCATCAGTTCTACGTGCAATGATGTGCCCCGCCCACTGCCACTTAACTTTAGCGGCTTAGGGCTATATCGATTACCTTGGTTATGCTGCGGATAGCCTCATTTCTGATGCGATCACGCAGAGAAACTCCGAGCATAGCCCTCTCTGCATTGCCCTTTGGGTGACTTTGAGCCTTCTTATGATGCTTCTTATGATTTCTGAAGCGATCACGTTTCAGTGCCACACGTCATCACTGGCAACACGCACTGGTCAAAGACTCTCGTCTTCAGACACTGCGGAATATTAGACGAAAAGATGTGCCATAGCGTATTAGCTTCCCGAACGCTGCCCAGCCGCGTCGGATTCGACGATTGACCTCTTTCTCAAAGTTGGACCTACCTGACCTGACTGCCCCTATACTACTACAAATTGTTACTCTTCTAAATCTACTTTACATTGCTTGTCAATGCAAAATAGAATCGAAAACGGCGCGCCATCTCGCTCACACCATAGTGCTATTATATATATTGCTATTACAGTCACACATGTCGTTCACAGTAGGTATCTAAATACCACCATTTTACAAGCTTTTATGTAACTTTTAGATTAAATGCTACTTACCTACACTCCGTCCGTGTGTCTCGTTTATATCGTAGCTCCATACAAAACTTCAACCCCTATTTCAGCCTCTTAGGGGATTATTTCGGGGATAAAAACTATCCTACGTCTTTTCCCGGGACTCAAACTATCTCCATACCAAATTTCATCAAAATCGGTCTATTGGTTTAAGCGTGAAGAGGTAACAGACAGATAGACACACTTTCGCATTTGTAATATAACCATATCATATAATCATATGAATTATTCATTTTATAATTATATATTATTACTAGCTGTTGCCCGCGACTTCGTCCGCGTAGAACTTTTTATCGTCTTAGATAATGATTTCTCTCATTACAAAATTTGAACCCTCTTTTAGGGGATAATTAAAAAAAAAGTTGATGTTCATTTTCTAGTTTGTGAACAAACAGTCTAAAACCAAAGTTAAAAATCTCATACTTTAAAAATGCCTTGAAATACTCAAACTTTGAACCAATTTTAACACTCTTAGGGGATGAATTTGGAGAAACTCTGAAATCAGTTTTGTAGTCTTTTAACGTACAGAATAAGACCGAAGTTAAAAATCTCTTACTCACACTTTAAAATTTTATTGCTCGCCATTTAAAATTTGAACCCCCTTTTAAACCCCCTTAGAGGTTGAATTTTTCTAATCGCTGAAAGAACTTTTTTCGTAAACTTTTAAGTCTCTAGCTCAAAAAAAGTGTTGCCCATACAAAGCTTTCTTAACCCCCTTAGGGGTGGAATTTTCTAAAACTCTGAAAGTACTTTATTATTAATTTTAATAAGTAACATTTTGAATAGTTTTAAGTCTAGTAAAAAAAAAAGGTTTTCCCACACAACACTGGCTACCCTTCTAAAGGATCTTAAGGATCCCCTTAGGGATGGAGTTTTCTAAAACGCTGAAAGTTCTTTTTTAGTATTCTAATAAGTAATCTTTTTGCAAAGTTTTAAGTCTAACTCAAAAAAAAGTGTTGCCCATGCAAAGCTTGCTCTCCTTTTTAACCCTATTAGGGGTGGAATTTTCTAAAACGATTTGTGTTCTTTTTTTGTATTTTAATAAGTAATCTTTCTACAAAGTTTCAAGTCTCTAACTCAAAAACATAAACCTTCCCTGATAAAAACTTTGCACCCCTTTTTATCCCCCTTAGGGATAGATTTTTTCAAAACGCTGAAAGTCTTTTTTTTTGTATTTTTATAAGTAATCTTTCTACAAAGTTTTAAGTGTCTAGCTCAGAAAAAGTGTTCACCATACAAACCTTGCACCCTTTTTTAACCCCCTTAGGGAATGATTTTTGTAAAACGCCGAATGTAGTATTTTTCATGTTCTAATAAGTAATTTTTCGTCAAAATTTTAAGTCTCTATTAAAAAAAAATATGTTTTTCCCATACAAACTTTGCACCCTATTTTACCCCCTTAGGGGTGAAATTTTCCAAAACGCTGAAAGTACTTTCTTTGTATTTAAATAATCTTTCTACAAAGTTTTAGGACTCTAGCTAAAAAAAATCGTTTCCCACATACAAACTTTGCACCCCTATTTTAGCCCCCTATTTTTAGGGGTAGAATTTTCTAAAACGCTGAAAGTACTTAATTTGTATTCTGATGACTAATCTTTCTACAAAGTTTTAAGTCTCTATTTAAAAAAAATATTGTTTCCCCCATACAAAATTTGCACCCCTATTTTACCCCCTTAGGGGTAGATTTTTTAAAACACTGAATCTAGGTATTTTATTTGTATTCTAATGAATAATTTCTCTACAAAGTTTTAAGTCTCTATATAAAAAAAAGTAGTTTTTCCCATACAAACTTTGCACTTTATTTTACCCCTTTAGGGGTAGAATTTTCTAAAACCCTGAAAGTTCTATTTGTATTCTCATGACTGATCTTTCTACAAAGTTTTAAGTCTCTATTTAAAAAAAAAATGTTTCCCCCATACAAACCTTGCACCCCCATTATACCCCCTTAGGGGTAGAATTTTCAAAAATCCCTTTTTATCCCTAGCCCACGTTATAAAAGCAACATACTGTGCAAAAATCAACTCTCTAAGATTAGTAGTTTCGGCTGTGCGTTGATGAGTGAGTGAGTGAGTGATTGAGTGAATAAGTCAGTCAGGACATAGGCATTTATTATGTATAAATAAATAGAAGATAATGAAACTCCCATTCAAATATCTCAAAAAATTATGAAGCTACATCCGTTTTAATGTCGCTTGTTAGAGTGAGAAAACGATGAGGGACTGTGACGTCAATATACTCGAGCGTCATAGTAAAAAACAATCGTTTCATAAGAAGGTGCGTTTTGCGGAAAAGGGACAGAACATACCCTCTTAAAACTTTGGACTCTTATAACTTAATCATTACCTATATAACCTCTTGCTTTGTTTTTTTCTCCATTTGACTATATTTATTTTAAATTCTTTTTCGAGAAAATACATTATGATTATTTACCATATTTTCGTTTTGAAAATATTCGGGTATCTCTATCTCTATCGCACTAACCATACTCGAGTGACAGGGATGCAAATATATGAACATTGAGTATCGGTTTTCGTGGTAGCGCCGCAGGTACTTTGGCTGAATGCGCCAAGCGCGTGCCATTGTCATTCAAAAAAAACAAATTCGTGTTAATTATATTGTTCAAATTTGTTGATTTCATTTATTGAAATTACGACATAAAACGACATTTGCGCATATAAGTTCTCATATCAGAATCGAATATTTTTTTATGGTTTATATTTTAGAATTTGTCTCGTAAAGGTCTATCGTAGATGGGATTTAAATTATTAATAAGTGAAAGGCAAAGCAATTCCGCCATTTTGACGAAAATTTGACGGTTCTTATAGCTGACAGTTGGAGCAGCGTTTGATTTCAATAAAAATAAATGAAAAATTAAATGAAGTCGTATATTTCGGAAAATTAATTAACTGTCGCAGTCGGATAAAAACTATCCTCAGTTGCAGCTAGAATAATAATGTACCTATATAAAATGTTTCATATTTTTCCGTTCATGGGATGCTGAGAACATTCGAACCGCGCAAAGCTTAGTTTCAAACTGGCTGATTCTTTTTTTAATTTAGAGATTTATTATAAGTGGAGATTATATGACATATACCTACTATAGACATAGCATGGATTGGCGCGGCTTAAATACCTACCGACACAATTGGCTTGCCAAGCTAAATATCGCCGGTCCCGCAAGAATCCATAAGGAAAGAAAAAGAAAAACGATGTGGTCGCTATCCGACTTCTTTTGTAATATTTTTTTTGGGTACGCGACCACCCCATTTTATTTAAATCTATTTTTATAATATGCCGAATTTCAACGAAATTATTACAATAGCTAAATCATTTAAGCAATTAAGTAACTAATTTCAGCATAATAATAAAATTAAGTGACGTAACTAAAGTTTTCGCGCCAACTGTCGCGTTATTTTTTTTACAGATTCACTGCACGTCAACACTTTTCGGAAGCAATGTGTGAAATGTGTGAATTGAGGTTATTTTTTCTTGCTTTGGATTAAGCTTTGGGTTTTAAAGTGTATTTATTCTTATTCTGACACTATTCAAGAATAGTTAATAACTAATTAGTTTTCTGTTGGGTTTGTAGAAATGTTAATATCTTTAATTGAAGCAGCCTAGTCCGTCAAGTGGTCGCCAACCGAAGGTGGTCGCGTTACCGGCGAAACGACCCTACTATGAACCGATATTGTAAGCAAATGTAAGTTAGTCTTAACTACCAAAGCGTAATTAATTCTTGAAAATTAAATAATAATAATAAATTTAATGCTTACACTTATTTGACACATACGAAAGAAGCGGGTTACTTGTGACAGTTGTGACGTCACATCAGTAAGACAATGTAGTGATACATTGCGTGCTGAATTATTTAATAAGGAAAAAAAGTTAGTACTTAGTTAAGAAAAAAAATCTTGCAATATCGGTTCATAGCCCTAACGGTAGGTGTTAGGGCAATGAACCGATATTGCAAGATTTTTTTTACAATTCTGGGTACAATTTGAGGTAATATTATAAATACACGCAGTATATCCGTCAATTCTCATGATCTTTCAACTCATGTTCGATATGTAGGTCAGCAAACTAGGAGTTTCTATTCAGGGTTGCATACCACATCACTTTGCTACAATCAACAGTGATCAATTTGCTACAATCAACAGTAATATCCGATCAGTTCCAGCCCAGTGAACGCGTCACTATCTAATACCATGCTTGTTCTGGTAATGGGAAACCACAAAGGTACAAATTTAGTTTCCCAGCTTATGGTGGTATTACGCACAGTTTGTGGTCACCAACTTTCTTGGCTGATTCGTTGCATGGCGGAAGATAGCGTGATTGAAATTACATACTCGATTTACTTACGCTATGGCCTGCTGCTGTGGAATGTTAAGTACTTTTACTTTCATCCGATACAGCTTAACTACTATAATACGTATCAAACATCAATATGATAATGCATGTGGTAGCTCTAACTAACTCACAAGTAAAGGAGAGTTTTTAGATATCATTAAGTCATTAGTTGGCTGTAATGGCGAGCGATCTTTTATGATAAGTATCAGATGTCAAAGTCAACCAGTCAAATAGAAAAACCGTCACAGGGCTGCCAGATTGTAACATTCTGAAAAATCCTCAATGGCAGGATAAACGTAGTGGTTATATTCTCTTTGGGCAGGATAACCAGAAAAGCTATGGATATACCTACGACTTGGTATACCTATCGACCCTATCGTAACTTTAGTCCCGGTTATCAAATAATTTACATATAGCTACAAAAATTAAAGGACTGTGTATTATTTGTTATTAAATTTTACAGCTTAAATTAGATAGCAACAAAAATGACCACCCACTCAGAATAATGCGCCTTACTCGCGTAGGTACTGTAGGTATACGTATCGCGGCGAATCTTGATCCCTATGACAGCTGTCATCGCCGCACAATTTATAAAAACTTAACCCTTTATAGGGCAACTTAAAAAATTAAAGGCAAAAATGTTAACGTCATCTTTTTGTATTTTTTATGGTGCAGAATTTTTAGTTTTATGCAATAGCAAGAGACTTAAATTATGGATACATTTTAGTCTTGCCCGTTAAAGGGTTAAAACGTAAAATTGTACTGAGATGGCAGCTGCCATAGGGATCAAGATTCGCCGCGACATGTATAGTGTCATTAGTGTCTATACAAACTTTGCTTATAACGCATACTCACCCTGACTGTGCTTAAACTGGAGCACGGTAAACCCTCACATTCCATCGGGTCGCATTCTGCCCAGATGTGATCCAAGATCGCGTGTCAACTAGTCGCACGCGCCGCACGAACAGCCAATTCTCTGACCCGCGGAAAACCGTAGTACCTAAGTAATATTGCATGAAGTCCAGTATAATTGCCTGCCCTTCTCTTTAAGACGACAGTCTCCTATACGCTTAATGACTTAAGTTTGCAAGTCGCAGTAATGTCTTAATTCCCGTATTTCAATTATACGAGATCTAGCACAAGGAACAACTTTGGTTGGCGCACAACAAGCATTTAGCTTCAAACCTGTCTTTTTGACGGCTTTAATTTTATACTAGCAAATTCGGTTTCCAAAATGTGCGATGAGACGAAATCGGTTCAGTATTTTTACTATGATGATGGCAAACCAGCGAACGGCCTGCTCCTGGTTCTATCGCGTACATGTGGATACCGTAACCTATAGCGTAGACCAGTGTTTTTCAACCTTTTTCATGGCGCGACCCCCCTACCCCCTAGAGTAAGAATCCAAGCAGCCGTGACCCCCCTGGGGGTCGCGACCCACAGGTTGAAAAACACTGGCGTAGACAATAAGAGATAAATGCAGGTCCTTCGCTTCAACACTGCACATTCTTCGGGAATAGGGGTGTAGACACCAAATAAAATAAACAATAATGATGTCTTCTCGAAAAAGAATTAAAAATATTGTCAAATGGAGAAAAAAGTAGAGCAGGGTATTCCATAATCACAAAGTAATAAGTGTTCAAAGTTTTAAGAGGGGGTATATTCGGTCCCTTTTCCGCAAAACGCACCTTCGTATGTAACGATTGTCATTTACTATGACGTTCGTGCGTCGTGACGTCATGATCCCCTAGCGTTTTCTCTCTCTAACAAGCAATATTAAAACTGATGTTTCTTCGTAATTTTTTGAGATATCTGAATGGGATTTTCGTCGTTGGGCATATTTTTTGCCTTCTTTCTTTCGGAGGAATAATACATTTTGAGTCTACACCCCTATCCTGCGGGTAGATCATGCACGTAACGCATTGTACGCACGTTAGGTAGATCTTAATGTCAAATTTTATATGGAAAAATGACTGTTAACGTTACGTGATTACCCCCGCAGCCCTCTGGTCTATCTCCGAAGATATTATCAGTGAGGTGACATTTCACCCTGTCGCCTCTCTCTGACTTTAAAGTGAAAAGAAAGAGATCAATAACTTTCAGTGTCTATGTTTGTTGTACTATAGCTCTCGTCAGGGCAATTGGCAGGTTTTCCTGGAAAGAAAAATCATTAGTTTTCTAAATCTGTAAGCTAACCTGTAATCACGATGGAGCGATGGAGCGTGCTACGTTGAAGTGCTAGTGTAAGAAGTCTTCTTGTAGAACGGATAAATTATAACGTTCATGTTGCAAAATAGTCAATATTTACCTGTCGGAAATTTTATTGCTAAGTTGCTACCAATGCCGTGTGCCAATGCGTGTTGCTGTTGTTGTTAGTTGTTTTTTTTTTGCTACCAATTTGAGTCACTGGCAGAAAATTCCATTGATTATTATGGTTTTAGTACCTTATGACGTAGGTATAGATACACTCAAGAGCAATGAAAACAGGTCACTTTGTACAGAAATTTCTCGTTATTTTTATACTTAACTTTACTTAACTTTGAACATGAACATGCTTTACTGCAAGTAACAGGAATATGTCTTTTATAAGTATTTTAAGACGTCGTAAAACAGCTATTCGTTACAACAATAAGAAAGTGAAATAGAAAATAAGAAACAAAGGAGTTATCAAGTGCGGGTAACTCGTGGCAATAATTCCCAAGAAGAAAACTGAATGGCTGACCATTAAAACCCGGAGTCTTTTCTTAACAGCCAAAACAAACACGCCATGACACTGCACGACTAGAAACAAAGCATAGCGTGCGCATGCCCCACATTCCAGATCACATTTAATAAGTAGCTCCACGCTTTCTTAAGGTTAAGCGACGAAGGTCACTTCCACACGACTCCTTCGCAGACAAGGCCAAACCGGATCAAGACACCGCCCTTATTACAAACAGCCTAAAGCCGATTATTAGGTGATCTATGACCTGTCAAATGTTGAGGTTTAGACATGTTGATTACAGACAGGACGGCGCATGGGGTCATTGTTATCGGTAATGAAATCAATCTTTGCCGGTTTTGATTTAATTTGAAGCGACGACGACGTTAATGGGTAATACGACTATTAAGGTATTATTGAATGGTAAATGTTAATCGATAAATCATGATTATGACTATAGAACACTAGTTACTTACTTAAATTTGTAGTAGTAAAACTACAACTAAATATTCAAATCCCTCAAATTCTGACATTAAAGTTTCACCTACGAGCTTGTTGTTCCCACACCGATCAGATAAAACTCATAATGCTGAGAATACGATAAGATGCAATAATATTATGATTCTTTATTCACAACTAGCTTTTGCCCGCGACTTCGTCCGCGTAGAACTCGTTTGTATCGTAGCTTGATACAAACTTTCACCCTCCATTTCCCTTTTAGGGGTAGATTTCCGATATAAAAACTATCCTATGTCCTTCCCCGAGACTCAAACTATTTTTATCATCATCATCATATCAGCCGAAAGACATCCACTGCTGGACATAGGCCTCCCCCAAAGAGTTCCAAAGTGACCAATCCTGCGCCACCCGCATCTAGCGGACTCCCGCGACCTTTACCAGGTCATCAGTCCACTTTGGGCCTACCAATGTCGCGCCTACTAACTACCTCTATACAAAATTTTATCTAGATGGGTTGTATAGTAGCTCCATACAAATATTCACCCCCCATTTCACCCCCTTAAGATACGATTTCTAGGAGAAAAACTATCCTATGTCCTTTTCCGTAACTCAAACTATCTGTAAACCAAATTGCATTTAAATGGGTCACTCAAATCCAAATTTTCACCCCTTAGCGGAGGATTTTCGGGAAAAAAAAAGCCGTCCCTGCCCGTCCTTCCCAAAGACTTCCAACCATCGCTATACCGTAAATGGGTTCCATCTGAATTTTCACCCCCATCCCGTAGGCGATGATTTTGGTTACAAAAACTATGCGATTTCATTTCCTGGAACCCAACTATCTCTATACCGTATTTCATCTAAATGGGTTGTATCCTAATTTTCACTCCTCATTTCACCACCTCAGGAGATGATTTCTCAGGATAAAAACTATGAATTGTCCTTCCCTGGGGCTCCATCTATCTCTATACCAAATTTCACTTAAATGGATTTTATCCAAATTTTTACCCTCTATTTCATCCCTTTGGGGGATGATTATCGGGAATGAAAATATCCGTTGTCATTCTCCGGGACTCAAGTTAACTCTTAACCAGATTTCATCTAAATGGGTTATACAGTTTCATCTTAATCGGTTCAAGCGTTTTCACGTGATGCGCAGTCACATAAACAGACAAACAGATAAACCGATAAACAGATAAACAGATAAAAAGATAAATAGATAAACAGATAAACAGATAAACAGATAAACAGATAAACAGATAAACAGATAAACAGATAAACAGATAAACAGATAAACAGATAAACAGACAAACAGACAAACAGACAAAAATTCTAAAAACTGTTGAAACGTGTTCTGTTATCGATTCTACGAATCCCTGGCCAATTTTTTTTCGAATATCTTTCATGTAGGTACATGGTCTTTTTCCTCAGCTTTTACCTTGTCAGGGATTTTTTTGTAGATTTTTATAAATCTAACATACGGATTATTGCTGTGCATCGCCAGCTTTGATATTGGCAAACAAAGTCTGTTTTCATGGCGGGTAACCATTCTACGATTTGGGGCATCTTTAACTTGATAGAAGAGGTTCATGCGCTCCCTTACGAACATACCCACTTCCAGAATGTAGATGCAAGAGAGAGTAAGTAATTCGTGTCTTATGAAATGTGGTCTGCATGTTTCTGTACCCCGTAATCCCCGTATATTATAAATAACTATATTGTACCAAAAATATTTAACAAAATTAATATCTTAAGAGAAACTTCCAAAGTAAGCAAAACTGTGTTAAAATCAAAGTTAAAGGGCTTCCTCCTGGAGTCACTGTCGACTAGCTAGCTAAAAGGAAACTTTAAGGATAAATTGTTACCTACGAGCATGCTTAGTTGTTTTTTTTTTTTTTTTTTTAAGTTAAGTTAAAGCACTTGATTGTATAAGAGGCAAACGTATCCCTATAAGGGAAATGTTACTAAATTAGAATGTAAATCTCATTAGGGATTGAGTAGATAATGTAAATATAAATTTATATTTATATTATTGATTCAGTTTTTGATGGGATTTGCATTCTAATTTGGGTCATTGTCAGTCACAAAAACAAAAATCATCTTTCCGGTGGTCAATAGTTAAGGGCTTACGCTCACATATAATATGTTTTTATCACATAAAATTATAGAAGAGGCAACGCCGTTTATGCGGATTCAGAGTTCATACCTACTTGATATGTGAAACGTAAAATAAACTATTTGTTTTGTTTTTATACATACAATTGCAATCAAACTCTATGCAGCGTGACGTCATTTTATCGTCAACGGCATGATAAGTACGGGCCCTGGTGGTAAAAATACCATTTAATAAAATGTATGTATAAAAACAAAACAAATTTCACGTATCAAGTAAATAGGTACCGATTCTACGTGTAAATAGATTACTTTTGAAGTAATTTGTACATGATTAAAATGATTGACGACTAATGATTAATAATTACAATAAAACTATTTGGGATCATCCTATATGCAGCGTGACGTCAAATTGATGTCATCGGCATGAAAAGTACGCCTCCACAGACTATACTATAGTCTGTGGCTCCATGCTATGCGAACTTAGAACTTAATGCAAATCCAGTTTCTTATTGAAAACAGTGCCACCTTCTTGATAGCTGGCGAACTCTCTGAAGCTCTAGCGATTGCTAGGCTAGGCTGTCAAGGTATTTCAAAATTCGCCGTATTGTCACAAGGCATCAGTAGCGTAGGGGTACAGACGGTGGTATTTGGAGTCGTTGATCCGGGGTTGTACATTCAAAGAAAAGTTGTAACTACCGCAGAAGAGATGGCGCCTGTATACGCAAGCATTAAATGCCTTCTCAATTTGGTTGAGTTGCCTGTCTATCTCAGTATGTATATTGTAGTCTTTGTGTGGCTCTCTCTGCTACTACTTATCCGCCCTAGACGACGGACGCATCTTTTATATTACGTGATATCCAATTGTGTATTTGCTTGAATGATAAGAAATAAACTTAGTGCACATATTACTACGAAGATCACCCTTACTATCTAAAATCTACAGTCCACTATAGAAATCAACATTGCTCGGAATATGAGCGATATGACATTCCACCGTGCCGTAGATACCCTCCCCTCTTAGATGGATACCCTCTCTTTAAGGCGACGTAGGCTCAGAAAACGGATTTTTAAAAAGTCGTAGCGCTTGTTTGGGTCATAATACGGCTGCCCTTAATTTAATTAGCAATCTTGAGGCCTTTCTCGAGGGACTATTGCTATTCGAATCCTGAGTTTTTGACTTTCGCTTCATAAAAAAAAAATCACGAACATAGGTCTAATATACACTTAAAAAAAATCGTTACAAATTATGCACTAAAGCTAAACATATTAAAATTGGTTCTAAAAATCGGCAATATCATGTTTGAGGGAACTTAGCTATTATTTTTTTATTTATTTAAACGCACAAAAAATTCAAATTAAAAAACATGATATCCGCTCTTCTGAACACGCACTTCCACCTCGCTCACGCTTATGCTCAGTGAGAGGGAGAGAAGACCGTGAGCCTACGTCAACTTAAACATTTTTTTTCACAAAACATTCAAACGTGTCCTTAAAACCAAGGCACTTGAAAGCTAACGAGATATTAATAGCTACCTACGAGCTAATATGTAACTACGAGTAGATAATGTAACAAGCGTATGCACGCCACTACACCAGGAACAACCACTTATCTTTAGACCAGCCTAGCTAGCATGATCGAAGTTTATGTCGTCCCTCTCAAACTTATATACTTGCTATTAAGGGCTATTACATAATGCTTTATCATTTTGCATCTCCTACGTAAACGCGATCACGCTAGGCAGTAAGGCCAGTAAGTACTTAACTACTACAGTCAGAAAATGTATTGGACATCATATCAGCCCAATACATATTCTACCTAATTAAAACGTAATTTGAAGGGTGTACTTAACAAATAACGTTACTACTTTGAACATATAGATAGGTACATGTTTATATTTTACCTTCTACAAGGATATTAACTTAACACGTTCACTGTCCCCATACAAAATGATCTGACAATGCCACACGTCCAAGTGCTTCCAGTTCGAAGCTGTGAATCCATTGTGGAAGCACGGACTCCTGAAAAGCAGGCGCATGACCCATCTTTGGGGGCACGCGGACAGGAAACGTGGTAAGTCGCGACAACAGAACCAACATTTGTTTATCATACTCACACATTACCTATACGTGCACATACCTACTTTAATTAATTAAGCTCATGCTCATCTCACGCCTTTTCACAAAAATTAGGTAGATACGAATACATTTTTCAGTGTCATTTATAGATTTTTATTTTTACCATTTACCATTTATTTTTTGTAGGTATAAATAAAAATAACAATATCAAACGACTGAAGAGATCATTGTGAGCCTTATGGTAAGGTTCCTCTACAGCAGGGGTCGGCAATATTTTAGCAACCAAGGGCCAGGAGCTCACAACAATTACGTGGGCCGCACTTCTTAATTATTTGTGACTTTATCAGGTAATTCCAAAATTCTGAATTCAACGACCTTTACAACACAAAACAGCCAGGGAGGCTCGCGGGCCGCAAGCAAGGGTCTCGCGGGTCGCCTGTTGCTGACCGCTGCTCTATACATCAACCACACACCACCACTGGTTCGTTCGGCCATCACGGCCGCTCATACGGGACGAAACTATACGTTAGACGGAACCAAATACCAATAGACCAACCAAATTCCCATAATCTTTTCATTGCTCTGTTACTTAAAATACCGATCCAATTTTCATCGCTCGTAAAGAAGGAAGGCGCTAAAATTTGATGAACAAACAGATAATAGAATTAATTACGCACCAAATAATTACATATTGCATGCGAGAGTCCAATCACTATCCTATAATAACATCCCAATGGAAGGAACGAGTATACGAACTCAGATGTAAGAAATAAATACTAATAAGTTGCAGCAGTAAGTATAGCAGTACGGGATTTGATATAAAACCTCATTATAAAGTGCTAAATGTAAATAAATTGTAACACTTTACAGAATAAATATGGATATGCAATCAAGTCACGAGTCGCCTACTTAGTCTTAGTGGTTCACGAGCGGAGCGGAACTAGGAAAAACTCGACAAAATCAAGTCTTAACCCAATTATCTGATGGATTTAGTTAAACATAATACCTACTATGTATGTCGAATTTCAAGTGTCAATTGATTTCAAAATTGGATACCTCACAGTATTTCAATTTAGTTCTCTATCTGCCAGTTGATAAAGTCACCTTGTATTGATTCGAAACCTAGGTTATTTTAAGACGATTCAAGTAAAGCGAGTTTTTACCATTGAGGTCAAATTTTGTCCGTATTCACCCTAGATACACAACAGCAATTTGAGTCTAGAACCACCTTCCGTTCTTGATTCGCACTGCATATTAGTTAGTATATATACCTTTAATATTCGTTCTTCTCTTATTTAACTAAAGAGTAGCACTTTTGTCGGTGGAGCAACCGCCAGCTGTTTCTGTCCTCTGCCATTTCCTTTACTTTTTGGTAAGACCCGACCTTTACTGTCTCCTTTATTTATTCGAATTAGTTTTTTCTCGGGCTCCCCCTACCTCTCGTTTCTTCAATCTTCCCTCCATAATTAGTCTTTAAGAAAAGGTCGTGTCTTAGCAGATGTCCTATCATTAGTTACATTTTAAAATTCACACCAAGATCGCTTGACCCCGAGGGCGATCTCCCTAACAAAAGGTTACTAAACTAAGACTCACTTGCCACTGACCCGCCCAAGGCAAAATGGCGAAACTACACAATGAAAACCGCCTGAATCCCCCGATGACAATAGACAATTCGCCATGCTTTTTGTAGTCAATTACAAAGGGTTTAATATTTATGCAATGGAAGCTTTGAGACCCTGCAACAGTTTACACGCTCTACCTAACATTAATGTTAAGAAAACTTTAAAGTTTACTTTGACATTACAACATTTGTTAACAAGGGTGCTTAAGAAGGTATTAAATAGAACATCAAAACAATTTATTGAATTTTATTCGAGCATTGATTTTGTATTATTATAGGTATGTACAATAAGTAAAGACTTATTCAGTTAAAAAACGCTTATTTTATTTAAAGCAATACAAATCCCTTTGACATTGTAAATAGTTCTAGTTTATTAGTCCATTATTAGATATAATAAAATGACATTAATGAATATAAGTTTTTGAACTTCTCTTGATAGTCTTCGAAATCTCGCCTACGCCATAATATATACAACTTTAAACGACATTCATTATCCAACGATTATAAATGGATTGCTTTCCAAAATTTCGTCACAACCTACCTCGTGTCGGCCTGCAGTTCACAATTTGCCACCAATTAAGATGTTACGTGGACAGAATTCTCACACGGTCACAACTGAGTAAAAAATAACGTTAATTAAAAATGCGTTACAGAAACGCACATTCCTCCTTCTAGTTTTCCAACTAAGTACACATTAGTTCGCGAGAATATTGATTGCGCACAAATTGCAATACATTTAAAAAAATCTATGTTCTGTCATAGACAGGAAATATTGATTAATTAGCAAGCAACCAAGCTGTTGAGATTATTTAATGTGGCAGACAGATAGCTGGCGAACTCTCTGAAGCTGTAGCGATTGCTAGGCTAGGCTGTCAAGGTATTTCGAAATTCGCCGCATTGTCATAAGACATCAGTAGCCTAGGGGTACAGACGGCGGTATTTGGAGTCGATGAGCCGGGTTCGCAGGATTTGCGACCGACGCACTTTTTGTATGTTTTAACATTCAAAGAAAAGTTTTAAGCATCGGCAGAAGAGATGGCGCCTGTACGCAAGCCATAAACGCCTTCTCAATTTGGTCGAGTTGCCTGTCTATCTCAGTATGACTGTATATTGTAGTCTTTGATGACAGCCGCTCCGTGCGCATGTCCGTAATAGTATCTCACCATGAAGGAAGACATATGATAGGCGAGCAAGGAGATCGAACATTGGCAAACAATAAAATACTTGCACAGTATTAAACGATCAATATTTGTGTACATATTTGTAATCAGGTTCTCGAAGCTCTAACGATTTCGATGAAATGTGCAGTATAGGGGTTTACGGGGCCGAAAATACAATCTAGCTAATTCTCATAGCTCATATCAAATTCTCGTTTTCTCTCTAAAAACGCGATAAATACCTAACGAAGTTCGGTCGCCCAGGCCCCGTAGCATGGATGGCCTTATCACGCGATAAGTGACAAGATAACAGCGTCGTCTCGTTCTATCGAACGGCGTCAGCCAGGGACGGATGCTTTATGTTCGTTCAATGCAAAGCACACAATTTTGAAACAATACATTTCAGCCTACAAAATTGTATTTCGTTTAAGGTAATACACGCGCGCTTCTTTAATTCAATTTCGCACTTACATCCATTAACCGAAACTTGCATAACGAACATTCAAAAATGCTAATATCATCTTATTAAAACCCACGAAGCATTGTGCTTGGTCTGTTATCAATTTAATACGGTAATGGACGAGAAAGTTCCCTCAAGATAATAGGTTGAGTCAATGAGCACTGATACTTCAAGGAAAAATGTAGTTTCTTAATATCAATCTTGTAGGTAGTTAAGACCTTTTTCTGAGACTAGTACCGGTACATCTACACTGTTATTGTGGTGTATTGAACAATGGTGTTGCTTCCAATGACATAATGGCATTAGGAAAAGCGAGAATGCGATATAATCCGGCTTATGATAAACTAGTTGTAAAGGTACTTGATGAAAGTTAATTCCTATAAACTAGAAAGTTAGATAAGGAGGAGTTTTAGGCAATAAGGGTCTAGTTAGTGGTAAATAGAGTAAGAGTACCTATCTGCTTTCTTTGTCATCTTTACCTGCGAAATAAAGTACATATATCAGTTATTAATAAGTGGTTTTAAGATAAGTATGAAATTTCTTAAGTACACTGGCCTGCAAAAGAAGGTATAACAGTTTTAGTTATCCTCGCGTTTATGAGTGTTATATCTTCTTTTGCAGGCCAGTATGATAAAATAATACTAGCATTAGTCCGCGACTTTGTTTGCGTAAACTCCCGTATCAATTTTGACCCTCAATTTCATCCCTTTGGTGGTTGATTTTCGGGATTAAAAGAGTCCCATATTTTCATCCGGGTTATCTAATATCAATATGCCCATCTAAATGCATTAAGCCGATTTTGCGTGATTGAGAAACAAATATCCATACATAAAGATCGAAACTGTATATATATATATATATATTTACATATAAACTTAGGTATCTACAGATTGTCCCAAAAATCAAGGTCAAGCAGGAAACGGGTGATAGGCAGTCATAACAGTTAAATAAGAAATAGGAAAAAAATCATGTCACGTTTAAAATTAAATAAGTTTCTGTCAAAAATTTCATTTTTGGTACAAGCTTTTGCTGCCGACTGTACTTTTCTGCATACCATCATCAAGTACTCATTGAGACGATTCTAACGAGCCCAAACTCGATGGGGTTGTGTCGTTTTATTGCGGAGTTCCTATGGCCACCTTCCAGCTCCAGTATCAGGTCAGCTCCAAGTCATCATAATATTGCATTGTCATGCAATATACATATGCTTGCAAAATTTCAGCTCAATTGGATAACAGGAAGTGACTGAAAAATGGATTGCAAATTTTGACGGACAACTTACATATTTACATACTTACATACGAACAGTGCAAGTTAATATAAAGCTTGTAAAAAAAACCCTTACTCGATGGAAAATGAAGCCCTATTACACAAAACAATAGGTATGAATCTCACACTCATTTACAAAAACACAAGTTTAATCTTTTTCAATAACCTAGCAAATGTTATTATACCTTTTTGAAATTCGGACTAGATAAGCCATTAGTATCTCTTAGTAGTCTGTGAGCCATGTTTTGAAGCTACTGACCAAATAAGCGTAATACATACTTTTTTCAGTACACTCAGATAAAGTTAGGTGGTTTATCGATTTAAATTAGGTACATGTTTGGGAATAAAAGTGCAATTTTATTCGAAACGGAGGCACTCGTGTTTTAAGTTTAGTATTTAATTTACAGAAGGGTTATTCACGATTACGTATACCAATAAAAATATTGAAGAAAAGTAAAGATTGTCCATGTTCTATAAATTTTTTGAATGCATGTAATTTTTTTAAATACACGATTTGGTTTTTTTCTGTCTTTTTGATAATAATTGTTATGATTATGACTTGGCCCGTTTTCGGCTTGACGTTGACTTTTGGAACACGTTGTATCACTACATAGTATAAAACAAAGCCGCTTCCCGCTGCATGTCTGTCCCTATGTATGCTTTGATCTTTAAAACTATATACGCAACGGATTTTGATGCGGTTTTTCTAAATAGATAGTGTTTCAAGAGGAAGGTTTATATGTAGGTATAATACATGCATGTATTATACATATAAACACGTGCGAAGCCGGGGTGGGTCGCTAGTATATTATATAGTAGAAAATAAGATAGGATAATAGGACAATTAGACTCTAGATTTGTGTTTTAGAAATAAAAGATTGAATTGAATTGCACTACGAAAATTTAAAGTCTCAGCATAAAACGCGTTCTTTCAAGCTCGATCAACTAAATAATAACGCATTCATATAGGTAGGTAACTACACAGGAAACGCATTCCAAAAGCAACTTGTAGAATTTAGCTGAATGAACCATTTCATTATAAACTCAAGCTGGTTTTAGTCGTGATCCCACGCGATCGCTCACACTTTCATCAAGGTATGCTAAACAAATGCAACAGCGCGCAACGTAACACCAACCGACCACCGCATCGGTTTTTAGAGTAAACTAAAAAACCGGCCAAGTGCGAGTTGGACTCGCGCACGAAGGGTTCCGTACCATTATCTATAAAAACGGCAAAAAATCACGTTTGTTGTATGGGAGCCCCCCTTAAAAAAATATTTTATTTTGTTTTTAGTATTTGTTGTTATAGCGGCAACAGAAATACATAATCTGTGAAAACTTCAACTCTCTAGCTATCACGGTTCTTGAGATACAGCCTGGTGATAGACAGACAGACGGACGGACGGACGGACGGACGGACGGACAGCGAAGGCTTAGTAATAGGGTCCCGTTTTACTCTTTGAGTAGGGTCGTTTCGCCGGTAACGCGACCACCTTCGGTTGGCGACCACTTGACGGACTAGGCTGCTTCAATTAAAGATATTAACATTTCTACAAACCCAACAGAAAACTAATTAGTTATTAACTATTCTTGAATAGTGTCAGAATGAGAATAAATACACTTTAAAACCCAAAGCTTAATCCAAAGCAAGAAAAAATAACCTCAATTCACACATTTCACACATTGCTTCCGAAAAGTGTTGACGTGCAGTGAATCTGTAAAAAAAATAACGCGACAGTTGGCGCGAAAACTTTAGTTACGTCACTTAATTTTATTATTATGCTGAAATTAGTTATTTGATTGCTTAAATGATTTAGCTATTGTAATAATTTCGTTGATAGTCGGCATATTATAAAAATAGATTTAAATAAAATGGGGTGGTCGCGTACCCAAAAAAATTATTACCAAAGAAGTCGGATAGCGACCACATCGTTTTTCTTTTTCTTTCCTTATGGATTCTTGCGGCACCCGCGATATTTAGCTTGGCAAGCCAATTGTGTCGGTGGGTATTTAAGCCGCGCCAATCCATGCTATGTCTATAGTAGGTATATGTAATATAATAATAATATATAATTATAAAATGAATAATTCATATGATTATATGATATGGTTATATTACAAATACGAAAGTGTGTCTGTCTGTCTGTTACCTCTTCACGCTTAAACCGATGGACCGATTTTGATGAAATTTAGTATGGAGATAGTTTGAGTCCCGGGAAAAGACGTAGGATAGTTTTTATCCCCGAAATAATCCCCTAAGAGACTGAAATAGGGGTTGAAATTTTGTATGGAGCTACGATATAAACGAGACACACGGACGGAGTCGTGGGCAGAAGCTAGTGTAGGTAAGTAGAATTTAATCTAAAAGTTACATAAAAGCTTGTAAAATGGTGGCGTTTAGATACCTACTATGAATGACATGTGTGACTGTAATAGCAATATATATAATAGCACTATGGTGTGAGCGAGATGGCGCGCCGTTTTCGATTATATTTTGCATTGACAAGCAATGTAAAGTAGATTTAGAAGAGTAACAATTTGTAGTAGTATAAGGGCAGTCAGGTCAGGTAGGTCCAACTTTGAGAAAGAGGTCAATCGTCGAATCCGACTCGGCTGGGCAGCGTTCGGGAAGCTACGCTATGGCACATCTTTTCGTCTAATATTCCGCAGTGTCTGAAGACGAGAGTCTTTGACCAGTGCGTGTTGCCAGTGATCACGTGTGGCACCGAAACGTGGTCGCTTCAGAAATCATAAGAAGCATCATAAGAAGGCTCAAAGTCACCCAAAGGGCAATGGAGAGAGGGCTATGCTCGGAGTTTCTCTGCGTGATCGCATCAGAAATGAGGCTATCCGCAGCATAACCAAGGTAATCGATATAGCCCTAAGCCGCTAAAGTTAAGTGGCAGTGGGCGGGGCACATTGCACGTAGAACCGATGGCCGTTGAGGCGGAAAGGTTCTCGAGTGGCGACCACGTACCGGAAGGCGCGGCGTGGGTAGGCCCCCCACAAGTTGACTGATGGCCTGGTAACGATCGCAGGAATCCGATGGATGCGGGTGGCACAGAACCGGTCATTATGGCACTCTTTGGGGGAGGCCTATGTCCAGCAATGGACGTCTTTCGACTGATATGATGATGATGATGATGCATCGTTTTATTAACTACTTAAACACTATTTGCAAGAGTGGTCGCCAACTAGCTAACAGGTGGTCGCAAACCGACTAAAGCGGTCGCTATCCAGCGAATTCGCTATTTTGAAACCTTTTCCATATTTTTTCCTAATCTATGGATGAAAGTGCTATATTTTATTGTAGGTTTCAAAACTTGACTATACTCAGAACCTATACGAATACCATCTATTATGTGTGTACATTGAATAGGTATACATTTACTAATCTAAAGTGAACAACTCGGCTAAGTGGTCGCTAACCGGCGAAACGACCCTACGGAACCCTAAAAATTATCCACTTAATCTCGATTAACAGTACATTCGTGACACAAATAACATTAACCAATTATTTCGCAATGTATTTTGATGCAGATAAATGTAACACCATTGTCTTCAGTAAAACGGAATAGCTGGTGTTATGAAAACTGTGACATAACACAATTTGGTCAGGACTCCAAACACCGAGTGTCCGAGCGGTGTCGCAAGCCAGCCTGATTCGTGACCAAACACGAATGCCCGGAAGCTAATGGCCTAGTTCCAACCCGCTTTTCGTGGTCACCACATTAATAATTTATTTATAAAGTTGTAAGGTTATAATTGTTTTTGGATATTAAATATGACATTTGTATTAATTGGGAACTTTAAATTTATGGCGATCGTGACTAGGGTCATAATTTTGTAAGGTTAAATTTGACCGTGAACGATGATTAAGTAATCATTTGTTTTAAAAGCCCCGAGTTGATATTGTAGGTACTATAGTTTCATAGCGAGCGTTTTTATAACCAGGATAATTAATTAATTGCATGTCGTGGTAGGTAAACAGGGTCTTTCCTGTAACAGGAGCAATTAAAACGAAGATTCCTTAGGTAATTAGTACTCATAATAACAATAACTTAATTTTCCAAAGTTCTTAAATTTAGAGAAAATAGCAATTAAAGTTAAATTTAACAATCAATGGATGCCGACTATCGCAATATGATCGCTCAACGGTGGTTTAGTGTCGTGGTACCGGGGATGCTACTTCAGAAATAATCTTAAAACAATCGATAGTGAATTAATGGTTCCCCAGCGTGGCGGGTGTACATTGCTGGTTCGATTTATTGTGTAAGAAATTAACAGTGTTTTTTTTCTTCATTTTAATTAATTAAAACCACTTGGACTTAATAACTGATTACTTAAGGGGACTATATTTTAATTTATTGCTCCTGTTACAGGAAACACCCTGTATACATACCTACCCTACCTGTTTACAGATTATTCACAAACTCCAAAATTTCGCGGAGCGCCCCCTCTTAGAGTCTATTTTCTAAATTGTGTCTTTCCTACTAATAGCGGAAGGATAATATAATTCTGATTTTCAAATGATCAGATAAAGATTTCAAATAGATTTAAGTATAAGGTATAGAGTCTAGACTATAAATAAAACATATACTGGGTGATTTTGGGGTCATGATGCTTGTACTGAACAACATTTCCAATGAGACCAACTACTAAATCGCAAGAAAAAAATAGCTCTTCCATACATTAAGTCTCAATTAACTCACAGTTAAGTCACGGTTAACTTTAATTATTGGATTTCGTGGTTGGTTTTATTGGAAAAGTTGTTCAGAGTGACCAATATTCGCTTTTAATCATTCCGGATCATGACCCCGAAATCACCCAGTATTGCATTAAATAAATACAAAGTTAGGAGCAGCGCCTAACGTATGGCCACTTTGTTTGGCCATCGCGTTTTTGTAACGACTAGTTACTTAGTGAACATGGTCAAATAAATTTGGCCAATTTTAAGAGTTCTTGACATAATTACACGGTTTACTTCCAAGTAATTGTTATATACTTACTCTAAGAATTCTTTGGCAACATGATAATGATTATGTTTAGAGAAATGCCGGGAACACCTCGTAATTTCCATTCAAAATTAGGTAACCTTTGAATCTGGAGTGCAGATACCATTATGATCAAAGACAATGGACAATGGGTCCGAAATAAGATGATACCAAAAAAACCCTCAGAGAGAAATCCTTCATTGCACTTCAAAATAAGAGTAGATTTTTCAAAAAGGTTACCCAAACTTACTTAAAGATAATTATTAAGACACCAAGATCTAAATGTAAACATATATATTTACATGTAGATGACGTTAGTAAGTGATAAATTCGTTGTTTTATAGGTACCTGTTATGCCTTACATAGGTAGCAACATATTAAGTTACATAGTCTTTCTTAATATGTATCTCTTTCTCAGAATAATGTCAACAAGTTTATCTAAGCCGTCTTTGTGCCTCAAACAAAGTTACCGTCCCATTAAAGTGGATGTGGTTTATAAGATGCAGAGGTGCTTTGATTCTATTACCCAATAAAATTGACAGCAGTTAGTTGTGCATAAATTAAGGGCATACTTGATCAACCTGATCTGATGAATTGGAAACTATATTTCCTAAGAGTTGTACAGAACATAATATATACCTTACATACATATCGTTCCTTTATATTTTTGAGTAATTGTAAAGAGGCCACTCGTATCAATCTTATATCATGTGTAATACGTCAGTTTAATGAAGTATTATGGTACTTACCACTGTCTTTAAACTCACTGAAGCTCTGTCCTCGGGCTAATGCTTTAAAGAATTTGTACTAAGCGGACTGTTGATATACATATAAATACTTAATGAAAAAAAATATGCTTATGATATGCATGTATGTTCTCTTCACTTATTAAAATGTCGATCAGCCTCATCGCATTCACAATACGGAATTTGGTTAACAATTTATTCATGTCAATCGTATTGTTTTTTAACCGTTGGCGGTTACATTCTGGGGATTTAAAACTGGGGTCATTGCTAGCTTGTAGGTAAGTGCACAAAAGTGACGGCTACCTACAAGTTGTTTTGTTATTTCAATTACAAAAAGGTAAAGACTAACATTTATCAACAGTTACAGACCAAAAATCCAGCAATTCAGGCCATAGATTGTAAGCAAAGATGTAATGCTGCACGCTCGAACAGTTTTATCAAAAGCGTTTTTTTTTTATCCACCCAGTCTGTCTACGTAAACGTTAGTGTCGTGTCGTCACTTTTTGTCGCTATTGCCTGATAAGGTAGGGTTTAGTTCATCGATTCAAAAAGAATATGTTAGTTGGTGTAAGCGAGTCTTAATTTACAAAATAGTCCTGGTACATCACGTTTGACTAATTTTTTTTCAAAAACTTGACTAAATAAATGCTTGAAGAACAGGATGTTACAGCAGTGCTCGCTTCGCAGTTTGGCGAATCTTTAGTTTAAGTTAATAAAATTGTATATTTTTTGTTTCCAAATATGTAAAATAAAATAAACTTGGTGTCCACGACAGATTTAAAGTAGGTCTGTTTGGACGAGTTGTAGATAGAAGCAAAATGTGCATCAAAATTAAAAATATTTGAAAAGTATTATTTTACAACACGGCAGTAGAAGACGGGCTTCTTCTGATATTTATGGGCATTTTCCAAAATAAGTTGCGTGACGTAATGGAATTCCAACCTAAAAAAAAGGCAATAATCGATTGATATTAAGAAAAAAATCACCCATACTACATGTTTGTGTATGTCTTACTTTTACAAATGCATATTTTCAGTTAAAAAATGAATTGCTCAAACGGGATGAACTCGCTAACGAAGAAAATTTGTTCCCATTAAACTCGACTGATTGGACAAAAACGATCGGCGCTCAAATGAATTGGGCGGAACCGCTCAATTTTAATTGTATTCAAGCGTATCATTTCATTTGTTGCTTCAATTTCACAATTAGGTCAGACGGTGGTCGGTTTTGAGACAGGTGATGTGGCTGTGCCTAATGTTGGCTGATATCCGCAGGCCGGAAGCTGTTGACCGCAATCTGACTAATGAACGCAAGGTGTTTTGCGGGTTCAGTTTAATATCGTTAATTTAATTTGTATACTTAATTCAAGCCAGGCTCGAAATACGAACTAAGGTTTGATTGTAGACATCTGAATAGTCTGTAGATTAATGGTAGGTATATTCATCATATTAATAGGCATTTAAACAAATCTTACGCCTGCGCTTTGCAATCATAAGTGAAAAAAACCCTTTTTTTTCGGCCTGTAAACCATTTTTGTTATAATAAAGAAGCGGGTTATGTCGGAGATACAACCGTTAATTAAGTTTAAGTGGATACTTCTTTGTTGGCTATGGAGCCCTAATAGATCTGAATTAAATCACTAAAATCTGTATAAGTACAGATTAATCGGTATGTATGGCAACATTGACTGACGTAGCTCATTTGACTCGCAATACATTGAAATGACGGTCATTTCAGTATTATTTTCATGTCCGCCACATAAACTAAAAAAACATTTTTTGAATCAAATTAGGATTCCCTACAAAAAGTTATTCCGGAAATCACGTGATACATTTTGAACTGTACCCCTATACAAGAACGCGAGCAAAGAAGTATCCACTTCAAAAAACCGGCACTGTATTTTTTACAACGTAGATAAGAATAATCTATTGAAAAAAAACTGGCTAGTAATTTCTCAATACCTACTAGGTAATAATGTACTTTTTATGATAAGGCTGTTCAATCCGATAAATTATTGCGAGCTGAGCCTTTATTTTTTTATACGACTCCTCTTATTGTTCGTATTACCCTTACCCTACTGAATAAATAAAAAGGTGGTTCGATTGCCATACAAAACGTTATTTGACATTCGTAGGCTAACGGCGTGATATTTTAAGAAACTTATGTAACAAACTTTCATAAATTGGCTTCCCATTTGCGCCAAATTCCCCCTTTCCTAGAATAAACTTGTATAAACTAGATTAATTTGTGGTTTGTCACGTGACATTTTGGGAAAACTATTTTTCTCAAATTAATCTAGTTTATACAAGTTTATTCTAGGAAAGGGGGAATTTGGCGCAAATGGGAAGCCAATTGATGAAAGTTTGTTACATAAGTTTCTTAAAATATCACGCCGTTAGCCTGCGAATGTCAAATAACGCTTTGTATGGCAATCGAACCACCTTAAATCTAGTGAGTTCTCTTTGTACCACGACGATGGCCAACATGGATAAATACGGCTAGGCTGAAAGCTATTCTACTGGTAATACTATTGACGAGTTTTACGATGGCCACAAAACATTAGCTCAGTCGCGCATCTAATTTAATACAGCCCTTTTATTAAAATGTTAGTATTGTATATAAATTATTAATGCATGAATTAATTAAATAGTTAGGTATTCAAAATAATGATAAATATAAATAAATAAATATATAAATATTTGCGGACAATCTTACACAAATCGACCTAGTCCCAAACTAAGCAAAGCTTGTACTATTACTAGACGAAGATAAACATACTTGACATATAGATAAATAAATATTTGAATAGATAGAAAACATCCATGACTCAGGAACAAAATTGAACAAATACTCGTGCTCATCACACAAATAAATGCCCTTACCGGGATTTGAACCCAGGACCTCTTGCTTCGTAGGCAGTCACTATATACCAACTAGGCTAAAGCGGTCGTCGGATATGAAATTGACATGTTTAAAAAAAATGACAATCACAATAATACAATACAATACAGTACAATACAATAATCTGATGGTAAGTAAGTAGGCACCGTATATTATGGACGCTTGTGACTCCAGAGTCAAAAGTAGGCATACCTCTCCATATTTGACAATTTATGTCATAATCCTCAATATCGCGACTCATTCCTCGCGATTCTCTCGGACAGACCTCAGGGCAACTTTGGTAATTGCCTACTTAAATATTTCCAACAAGCAATTCAGCACCAGTTTAGGACCATTAGTGTCTCCACAAACGGTTCCATAGATGTTATCACAATCGATTTGTGCCCTGGCGTTTCAATCGTATGTCCAAGCTGGTATTCTGCATTCCAATCATTTCTCAACTAAGGACTCTACTTCTACCCCATTACGTATGCTTTTGGTTATTCATTTTCCATTGCAGCAATCGCAGTCGCTTTTCGTTCTCATTTTTTGTCATTCGATTTTGGACTTTGTCAACCGAGCGCAGCGTAGTTTCTTGCAAGATTTGTTTATAAAGTATTAGATATTGTATCGATGCATCAACCGTACCAGTGACTGCTGCACCTAAGTTTTGAAAACATGAATTACATGAATCTAGATCAGTCTTCACTTCGAAAGGCCTCAGCCTAATTACGACCAGGTAGTATATTAATCCTTGTATTGACTAAATCATGTGCAAAGAGTGAATTACTGTATTTAGCTATACAATAACATTACGTACCATTGACTTATGTTTGTACGTACATTCGACTTTAATAGTAGTTTTTGTGACTGTACATAATGAAGAGCATTAAACACGAGTTTCATAATAACATCACACGAGTGTCTTAATGCCTAATTATGTACAGTTACATACACTAATTATGTACCGTTACCTACTGACTGTACAGAAATTGAATCCATCATCATGCAACTGAAGGATGACAGTGCACCAGGCCTGGACGGGATTAATAACAAGCTTATAAAGTGTGTCAAAAATAATATTATAGAGCCCATCACTCACATTTATAATTTAAGCCTCAGCTCGGGCTGTTTTCCTGAGCGTTGGAAAATAGCAGCGGTCGTTCCAATTCATATTCCTGGATACTATAGACCGATATCTCTGCTTAGTACCTTTTCAAAAATTCTGGAAAAGCTGGTAAACACTCGTTTAGTTAAGAACCTTGAGAAGTTCGGTCTTCTATCTGAGAGACAGTTCGGTTTCAGGCAGAACCTTTCCACCGAGGACGCCACCTCACTTCTTATCAACCTTGTTTCTTCCTACCTAGATAATAACTCCAAGTGTGTGGGTGTCTTCCTAGATCTGGCAAAAGCCTTTGACACTGTCTCATTTCCAATTTTGCTACGGAAACTACAAATGTTAGGCATACGTGGTGTACCGCTGGCGTGGTTTGAGAGCTATCTGTCTGGGAGGAGTCAACTGGTCAGAGTGGGTTCTATTAGCAGTATTACGGAGCAAATTAAATTTGGCGTACCGCAAGGAAGCATACTCGGACCCACTCTTTTCATTATTTACATCAACGACATCCTAAACCTGCAAATTCCAGGTTCTCAAATAATTTGTTACGCTGACGACACGGTAATTCTGTTTAATGATATTAGCTGGGAAAAAGCAGTTGCTGCTGCAGAAAAAGGCATGAAAATTGCCTCCGACTGGTTTCGTGCCAACCTTTTGACCCTTAACAATAATAAAACAAAATTTCTTTGCTTTCACAAAACCGCCTCATCGAAACCGTCCCTCAATCACGTTATAAAAATTCATTCTTGTAAAGACTTCACTGCCATCTCCTGTAACTGCGATTCCATCCAGCTCACTGACATTATTAAGTACCTGGGTCTATTTGTCGATGAACAACTAAATTTCAAGCACCACATAAACAAGCTCTCCGCAAGAATTAGAAAATCTATTTATATTTTCAAAAAACTTCGGCAGTCTGCAGATAGCTCTTTGTTACTACTAGTCTACACTGCGCTGTGCCAGTCAGTGATCAGTTATTGTATCACAGCGTGGGGCAGCGCAGCAAAGACGACCATGTTGGAAATCGAAAGAGCGCAACGTTCGGTGCTGAAAGTCATGTTAAAGAGGCCCTTTCGATATCCAACTGCGACCTTGTATGCCGAATCACACGTTTTAACCGTACGTCAACTTTATATCCTTAAAATTTCATTATGTACACACAAAACCTCTAAATATATGACTTGCTACGACACACTACTTAAAAAACGCGTCTTTAGATTTGCAGCTTTGGTAAACGTTTTGGCGATTATATTAGGGTAGCAATATATAACACTTTACTGAAATATTGTAACCTAACGGGCAGCACAAAAAATGAAGCCAAATCACTTATTTTTAAATTTCTTCATTCGTTAAATTAGGTCGAGACTGAAGCTATCTTTAATATCAAAGTAAGTCTCTAAGTATAAACTTTTCAATGTAAAATATTTTTTCTTACTCCTCCAAATGTAATAAATATCTGTGGTAACTTATTTCTGAAGTTTAAAAATTAACTGGTTCTCCACGATACAGGCATACTGCATAGCCTAGTGTTGGGACCCCTGGTAACTATGTAAAACTCATTCTGTTTAAATAAATGACTTTTTACTTTACTTTACTTTACACTACTTTATCTGTCCACATATCATAAGCCTCCACGACGCATTCAGGAGCCGCATATTATGACCTGCATCGCGGCGTTGTTTTCTGGCAGCTGTCAAAGTTTTAGAGTCGGATCTAACTATCATGTCGTTCGATATCTTACTTACCACGACATTTGTCAAATTTGTATGCAAATTGACAATTCATTTCGAACTAAACGTCATCTCAACTGATATTAGAATAGAGGTCAAATCAAATTTCTTTGATTTCAGAGAGGTTCGAAATTTGAATGAAATAATATTATCGAAATCGATGTTATTATTTAGCAACAATAACATTTTCACAGATAAGAAATTTGTTCTAACAGTCTATTTTTATGGTGGCCATAATGTGCGGTTCTTGAACGCATCATGGAGGGTTTATGATATTTGGATAGATAAAATATTTTATAGTTTACATTTGTGCAATATTTGGTGCACTGATTTCATATTTTTTTTGTATGCTCCTTATGACTTAAATTTATAGGTAGTACATTATATGTAGGTATTCGATAAAATGCGTCTTTTGTAGATCGTATGTTGTCAATTTACTATATTAAATGGTTTATATTAAAATTTATTTTCTAAGAAACTCTTTGACTCTCTATCAGTATTAGTTGTTAATGCAAATTTTAATTTTAATACAGTTGCTCAAAAAGTGGTACTTTTCGTAGCTGCAAATCGTGCGCAAAGTTGTATTTTGCGTACTAGTGCTTTTTACTTTTCCACGTGTATCGAACGACGTTTTATAATACAGTTGCGAAAAAATATGAAAAACAACAAGTAATGAATTTGAAACTTTAATATTATTAATTCTGTAACATCATTGTAATACAGTTGAAAGATAGTAAAGTTGTTCAATATTTTTTTTTTAATACTGTTGTTTTTCTTATTTTTTAGAAACTGTATTAAAAAACGTCGTTCAATACACGTGCGGAAATGTCATTCTTCACTCGTCCCGAGTCTTACCACTCCCCTACGGCTCGTGGCAAGATATTTCGGCACTCGTGAAGTAATGACATACTTTCCGCAATAGCATCGAAATGTACTATTTCACATTATAAGTATTTACTGCCAGTATCCTACTTGGCCCTCCTTCTTGCTACAGATGTCTATTTTAGAATTCAATTTAGAGTAATTTTATTGTTTAAGTTAGTTATTTCGCGATAAATATTATCCGCACATAGATTATTTACATTAAGTTTACATCATTTATTGGCAAAAAAATATATTACTGGTATAAATTCTCAAATGATTGCAATTAGTCGATCATTAATCACAAGAACGGGGGATTATCTTATCAGGCAATATTTTGGAGCGATCATTAGAGGGCTTGAGTGATGGTTGGGTAATCAGTCAAGATTGTCAAGACTGGATTTCACTTGTCAGCTTTACAGCTTGACGTAGTAAATAAACCAATAATCGCGTATACCGTGTATACCGATTTCTCAAAGTGTTTCGACAAAATTAACCATAACAACTTAATTAAGAAACTCTTGGAACTCGGTATACATGGTGACCTCCTTAGATGGATAAAGTCCTACCTATATAATCGTAGTCAGGCCGTAGCTTTGAAGGGATATACCTATTGTTTTCTTCCAGTACCCTCCGGAGTACCCCAAGGGTCACACCTTGGGCCCTGACTCTTTATCTTATATGTCAATGACATGGCAACCTGTTTCCGTAATTCTGAACACTTCGTCTATGCAGGCCCCGTAGCATGGATGGCCTTATCACGCGATAAGTGACAAGATAGAGCATAGAACGAGACGACGCGCTTATCCTGTCACTTATTGCGTGATAACGCCATCCATGCTACGGGGCCAGATGACACAAAAATTTATAAAGCTGTATCGTCGGAAGCGGATTGCCATGCATTACAGCATGACTTAGATAACGTTTTCTTTATTGTTCTAATAATCATCTTTTCTTGAATGCAGAAAAATGTTTTGTAATAAGTTTTAATCGTAAAAATGATCCCATAATTTTAAATTATACCTTAGCTGGGAATAACATAGCACGGGTATCTTCTTTCAGGGACTTGGGTATTATTTTGGACTCGCAATTAAATTTTAATATACACATTGATGACATTATAAAAAATTATGGATGCTCCTTCGGATCGGACAGCCTTTCAGGCGCCCAAATACTTATAAACTATTATTTTATTCTTTTGTTAGGAGTATCCTGGAGTTTGGCTGTGTTTTTTGGACACCTCAATACCAAGTCCATAATGACCGTTTGGAAAGGATCCAAAATATTTTCCTTAAGTCACTGTGTTATAGAACAGGTAATTATTTCGAGCGTTCCGCGTCAGCTGCGAAGCATTTTTGTATTCCTTCCCTTCATAACCGGAGACGGTTTTAAGACGTGATGTTCTTGTTTAAAATTATTAAAGGTAAGATACACTGTCCTAACCTCTTGGAATTGGTTACTTTTAGTTGCCCGCATCGTCCCTTACGTTCTAGGCCATTATTTCATATCAGCTTTGCCCGAAAAAAATTACTCTCGGCATACTTTTTTCAGATGAAGGCATGCGTTCCATTAATTAAGTCCCAATTCAAAACTAGCCTAGCAATGTTTCACAAGCATATCAAACGATCAGCGAACATGTCAGCGTCTTCGTGCTGAGTGAGCATTAGATGCAGCCATGTCAAAACACGCGCGGCAGGCGCGTGCGAGCGGACGGCCGCTGCAGCAGGCGCGGCCGGCGGCGCGGCGTCACTGCCCCGTCCGCGACACTGGGTATCCGCCACCAACCCGATCCTCGCCAACACCACTGCACTATCCACGCGGTGATACAACTGACAGATAGTAGACTAGTAGCAACAACTTTCTTCTCAGTACCATAGATACGCTGTTGCAGCAGTGCTAGTGTAGCGTGGCTTGCTAGCGGAGGTGATAATATATGTCACTCAAGATTATTTTTACATCTTCTTTGCTTTAACAATTTACAGCCTATTCAACTATTGAAACATCCTGTTGAAATAATTGTGACCACTTACTTTACATTTAATGTTCAATGCCCAATAATCAGATAACTCACATGATTGATATAAACCGTCCAATTTAAATTAGTTTTAAATTGTCGATGGAATTTGTAGTTTCGAATGATTAATGGGTGTCGGTCGCTGTGAGCGGGTCACTGACATTGACACTATTAGCGCGACCAGCTTGACATGAACCACTGGTAGAAGGTCATAATAGTGCACAGACAAGCTTGTCTGACCCAAAGGCTTGCGTTTTGCGTTACAATGTCCCCCCAACATCATTACAATATCCTGTAAGCCCGCTGCCAATACACCTACGTCTCATGACAACACGATAAAATGCATGGCACACGGTCGAGAAAGTTGTGCTGAGCAAGAATCAGAAGATTATCGCACCTAAAATTGGCCGAAAGTTTGAAAAATCCTTCACTTTCGGTCATAATTTTAATGGTATATTTAGGTCACGTGACAACAGTACGAGACATGTGGCATCATTTAGCCCTTTAATCGTAGAGAGACCCCCCCGGCCCCGCAAGAAATGACAGAACTATTTGAATGTAATATTCATAGCTAAGGCGATTCCCTTCCACTAGGAAGGCCGTGTTGCTTGAAGCGGGTGCATATGTAGTCACTTTCCGCTACATATTCGTAAGAGGAAAACCACGGGGTTGACTACGAGCGTAGCGCGTAGCGATTCTAGGTAGTGGATGTGTTGAAGTGGCCAATGGTTACCTTTATATTCATAAGCCACTGTTTTTGCCCGACTGCGGCAGAAATTGAGTTGTGTACTTACGTACGTATCTCGCTGTAGGTATGTCTATTTCATTACCAGGAGGCTTTGCAGCTTAAACTCGTATGATTCTTCTTAATCATGGGAAAAACTAGTAAAAACAGTTGGTGCCGTTGACAAGCTGTTGCGAGTGTGTGAGGCTTATGCTGAGTCTCATGAACTCTGCTATAACGCCAAGAAGAGTGAGTTACTCATATTTCGGGCAGGACGCAAGAGTCCTTCGGTAGTGCCACCACTGACTCTTGGAGGGCTTGCCTTAAATAGGGTAACTCATTTTAAATATCTGGGGCATGTATTAAACGAGGATCTCACAGACGATGCCGATATTGAGAGGGAACGTAGGGCACTGGCAGTAAGGACGAATATGTTGGTCCGCAGGTTTGCACGCAATACGGCTGAGGTGAAACGAACGCTGTTCAGGTCGTATTGCCAAACACTTTATGCGTGCAGCCTGTGGATCAAATATACGAAACGAGCTTATACAGTGCCTAGCGCGTCCAGTTTAATAACGGGTACAGAATGCTGATGGGGCTACCTCGGTTTTGCAGTGCATCGGAGATGTTTGCGGAGGCTCACATGGATGATTTCCATGCAATAATGCGAAAACGTATCTTTTCCCAGATGTGCCGAGTGAGAGACAGCTCCAACAGTTTTCTTGCCGAGATAGGGGAGATGCTTGATAGTCCCTTTTACCTGCACTGGGTATCAACTTACGTGCCTTTTTATACATAAATGTCCTAAATAAAAATAAAGATGACTAACACAGTGATAAGGAATTTGTAACTAACACTCTATGGATCGTTGATGTCCGAAATAAATTATTAATAATAATAAATAATAATAGCGAAGAGTCTCGACCATCACCTCAAGAGACTCTCGCTAGATGGCTGGATCAAGGGCCAGATACAGAAGGCGGTACTCCTGGATACTGCGCGGATAGTCAGGAGGTTTCTGTCTCTGTCGCCCTGACCACCGGTAGCTTAGGCCCCGCCTCGCTGCCGGCGGCACCCTAGGTTAGGTTTTTATAATGATTTTATGTTTTGTATGTATAGTTTTATATTTTACTTTTTATATGAATATTGTAAAAACCTAATCTAAGAAGGAAATTAAATAAAGATAATAATAAATAATAATAATAAAAACAGTCAGTGGAAAAAAACCACTTATACAGTCTGTTATTAAATCAATGAATTAGTTTTAAAAAAAAAATTTTTAAATTTTAAAATTTGAACTGTTTATTTCAATTCATAGACAACAAAAAAAAAATATTATTCAGGTACAACTTAACCCAATCTTAAATTTTAAAGATTATTAGCTAAGTTTATTGTTAGTAAGTTTTTGTTAGTTATTGTTAGTTAAGTTAAGAATTAACATTATTTTTTACACTCAGTATGGCTTTCTTAATTACATATTTGGCTTTATGCGGTTTATCCCTTATACAATCCATTACATTTTACAAAATATTTGTAAGGAAGTTACGCATATATAACGCCAAGTGAGCCTATGGTTATGTACTCTTTTCTCCCAATGCCCTTAATGTCTGACCATGGTCGAAGATGACAATGCCAACTAAAAATATAGCCAACCTATGACGCTACAAAAATACGACATTATTTTTATTTATATAATTATTTTATAATATACTACTTTTACCATTTCTATAGACAATAAATATTGGAATAAGTAGTATACTATCTAAAATACATGCCTACTCTCATACTGTACAATCTTTTTTATAATGTTGCATACAACAATAATGTCGAAATTTTAAAGTTGATAATTGATATATCGCACAATAACGACTAAGTATGGTATCGATGAATGTAGGCGTGCGCGACCGCCCTTACAATTATCGATAAATTGCCTAACCTAACCTTACAAATAACAACTTATTGATATGTTGGTTTGCCTCGTACTTTAGATTAATTTAGTTACAATTACAAAATGGTCAAATCGATTTAATGGAGATCCGTTACTCGTGAGAATCAAATTGATTAATTTGTGTAGGTATATTCTTTTTGTAGTTACTTAATATTCGACACCGACTTTGTTTATGTTTTGTTGACTGGTTTGGCTTGATTTTTGGGACAACCTGTATTCACCCTTCAACGTTATGGCTTCAATTTAGAATGCTAGTATGTTTCAGATATACACAATAGTTATGTACCGGATTTGTAAAATACGTAAAAAATCACGTATCACGGACATACCTATGTCAACTCCGGTATCATTAGTGGGCTGTTCAGGAACCGCAGCTCAACAACATTCTCCGGCTGGAAGCCAGAAATCCGTATCAGCGTATCAGCGACATGATCATAATTATTATTAGTACTAAAGGCACCACCTCTTAGATTTACGATGTCAATCATTATGTTCGTTTTGTATAGCAGTACATAACGAAGTATTGATGTTTGATTGATTCTCGATGTGTTGTAAAACAAAACGTCAATGTCAATTTGATACTAACAATACTATTAAAATATCTATTGGAGTTGAAGCTATACCTATATATATATATTTATATTGGAGAAGAATGGTTAAGGTGGTTCGATTGCCATACAAAACGTTATTTGACATTCGCAGGCTAACGGCGTGATATTTTAAGAAACTTGTGTAACAAACTTTCATCAATTGTCTTCCCATTTGCGCCAAATTCCCCCTTTCCTAGAATAAACTTGTTTAAAAAAACTAGATTAATTTAAGAAAAATGGTTTTCCCAAAATATCACGTCCCAAACCAATTTCTCAAATTAATCTAGTTTATACAAGTTTATTCTAGGAAAGGGGGAATTTGGCGCAAATGGGAAGCCAATTTATGAAAGTTTGTTTCATAAGTTTCTTAAAATATCACGCCGTTAGCCTGCGAATGTCAAATAACGTTTTGTATGGCAATCGAACCACCCATGCGGCTTTTAAACACAGGGATCGAATTTTGCCTCATACCAATTATTCTTTGGGGGCTTATGTAATATAATTTTCTATTTAACACTTTCTCTCCCAGGAACCCACCTACTGGGCGTCTACACCGTAGGCACTTTCCGCTACTTAGCGGAAAAAACCACGGGATCGGCTACGAACGTAGTGGGTAGCGATTCTTGGCAATGAATTTGTTGGGATTTTATTGAGAAGAAGCGATTAAGCGAGTGCAAATCGAGCTCAAGAAAGAGGACGCCCAGAATCGTGTTAAGTGGAGAAAAAAGCGAGTAGACTAGCGGACCAAGGCAAAAAAATGAATGGTTACATTTGGATGGATGTAAGAGACGAGGTAGGCCAAGGAAAAGGTAGATGGACACTGTGAGAGACGATATGAAGAGAAAAGAAGTGAGTGATGAGATGACGGCTGACAGAGAAGTATGGAAGAAAAAGACAGGCTGCACCGACCCCAAGTAAATGGGATAAGGGCAAGGAAATGATGAATAAATGAATGGTGAATTATGACGGCCGCTTTAACCTAGCTGGTAGTGACCCTGCCTACGAAGCTAGTGGTCCTGGGTTCGAATCCCGGTAATGGCATTTATTTGTGTGATGACTTGATGAGCACGATTATTTGTTCCTGACTCATGGATGTTTTCTATGTATTTAAGTATTTATGTATCTATATAAGTATGTTTATAGTCGCCTGATAGTACCCATGGTAGGTACAAGCTTTGCTTAGTTTGGGACTAGGTCATTTTGTGTAAGATTGTCCGCAAATGTTTATTTATTATTTATTTAATGTATAGGTATCTACTTAATCGATTCTCTCGAGTGAGTCACGAAGGTTACCCTATAAATATGACTATTGTATGACTAATTTTCGTTGTTCATTTGACATGTATTGATTCGAAGGAATCCAAAGGTACAAAACGTGAGTGGGGGTTTTGGTATGTTACTTACACTTCCTTCCTTATCCGACTGACAAACCGGACACTATAGTAATTTTAAAACCTTAAGGTCGTTCATAATTAACCGCAAGGACGATTAAAGAATAGCAAGAGACTATAAGAATAGTAAGATATGTAACACCTTTTCTTGCACCTGTAGTCACAATAAAGATATTTTGAATTTGAATTTGAATAAAAGTAAGGGATTTTTTGATGTAGAATTTGGATATATCTTAATTTGCTTCTTGGAATATCGATTCTCAAAAAGATATACCCCCTCGAGTCATCCTACTTATCCTACTACTACTCCTGTTTGGATGTAAGTTACTGAATACCTACTCAAAATTGGGGATGATAAAAGTCTTGGGTAAATTCTAGACTAGCAGCACCAAAATCACTCATAGCACAATGGTGCTTGCATATTCGCAATGGGTATGCTAAGGCACAACACACCGGATACCGGCGAAAGAGGCCTTGTGAACTTAATTCTAATGGCCAAGTTACTGATTTACATGGCAAATAAGAATGAATTTCCTCGCTGGGTTGGAAGGTCAAATGGCAGTTGCTTCCGCAAAACTCTTCCCACAATTCTTGAGATGACATAGCTAAACGGACCTCGTATGCCCTTAAGATTAAAGTAAGATATCGCTGAGAAGGACCAAATTAAAGATCGTTTCAGGCTTAAAATACTTTCTCCATTTCAAAAGAACTGCCACAGTTTCGCAAGAGTGACCACACGCATGTCAGTCATGAAGCAATGTACAGTACCTTTCATGTTGGTTTATTCGGTAAAAGTGACTCGGTGGCCGTGACAAAAAAAACTCGTTATCCCATTTATAATTTCGTTCAATCGGAAATAGGCATATGCCGAAAAAACATGTAGTACTCGAGCGAGATTAAAGTAGGTATTTTGAAATTAACAACTTTCAAAATTTAAAGTGTGTTTCTGTTTTTTAACTTATCGTTCTCCTTGAATTTTAATTGACATTATTGTATAAATGCGTATCTTTATTAAATTTTGTTTCTTTCCCAGAGGCCTGGAAGAAATCGCTGTTGAGCAATAAGACGTAGCATCGTTGTTAGGGTTCCGTAGCCAAATGGCAAAAAACGGAACCCTTATAGATTCGTCATGTCTGTCTGTCTGTCTGTCCGTCCGGGTATGTCACTGCCACTTTTTTCCGAAACTATAAGACCTATACTGTTGAAACTTGGTAAGTAGATGTATTCTGTGAACCGCATTAAGATTTTCACACAAAAATAGAAAAAAAAAAATTAAGTTTGTGGGGTTTCCCATACTCAGAACTGAAACGCAAAAAATTTTTTTTTTCATCAAACCCATACGTGTGGGGTGGGGTATCTATGGATAGGTCTTCAAAAATGATATTGAGATTCTAATATATATTTTTTCTAAACACAATAGTTTGCGCGAGAAACACTTCCAAAGTGGTAAAATGTGTGTCCCACCCCCTGTAACTTCTAAAATTAGAGAATGATATAACTAAAAAAAATATATGATGTACATTACCATGCAAACTTCCACGGAAAATTGGTTTGAACGAGATCTAGCAAGTAGTTTTATTTTAATACGTCATAAATCGTAAACCGCAATTTATTTTACGAAACCCTTCATGTGCGAGTCCGACTCGCACTTGTCCGCTTTTTTTTTTATTGTATTCCTCTGTGTTGTGTTATTTTGTTGAGAAAGTATTATGAAGAGTATTTATTGTTGTAATAATAAATTCTCCCAGTATATGGTAAAAACACCATTTGAAACATGATAATATTATAGTATTAAAATATTATTATTACACAAGATGAAATCGTAAAACAATAAAATAGTAAATAATATTAATAAAGCGAAGCTTAACGTGGGACTGGACTGGACATGTCTGCCGAATGCACGCAGAACGATGGGCCAAATTAGCCACCGAATGGACCCCACAAGATGGCTTCCGAAGTAGAGGCAGACCGAAAAGTCGATGGCGGGACGACCTTGATACATTTTGTACAGATTCGCGAACACTAGCACTGGACCGAGACAAGTGCCGGAAAAAAGGGGAGGCATTTTTCCAGCAGTGGGACACAATATAGGCTACCTAATAAAAAATAAATGAGCTGATATATAGGGAACTTGCATGGGACTTTCTACGTACGTACCTATATCCGCATCGATTGAGTGCAATTTATTCAAAATTATAAATTGCACTTAATCGATGCGGATATACGTAGAGATGTCTTACTAAAGAAAAAAAAACATAAAAAATCGGCCAAGTGCGAGTCGGACTCGCGCACGAAGGGTTCCGTACCATTATCTATAAAAAAAACTATTTTATTCTGTGTTTTTAGTACAACAACTTTCCGTGTTGGTCGAAACATATATTACCTAATCGAAATATTCACGGTGAATCTGGGCGTCTGCGTCTCATAGTTATTACCGCTCATTGGATAAGCAATGATGCGTGCATCGCCTTAGTAGCGAACTAATTACCTACCTTGCTGTAAGAATAACGACTTTGTGACTTTAGATAAGGATCATTTATTAAAAATATGTATTGCACTCAATTACTTAAACTTGCTTGACCTACTTAGTCTAACGCAATTGCAGATGCTGACACTGTAATTATGTATACCTAACGTAATTTTAATAGACGATTTGGATATGTATATACTTAATTTGTTTAATTTAAATAGATATAAGTTACTATGTTCTATATGCCAATTGTTTCTAAATGTACGATAATATTATATACCATTCTATTGCACAAATTACACTAATTAGTTTGTGTTTATTATCTTTGTCTGAGACACAGGATCATCCTAGTTCAGACGCATGTAATACCTAATGTATGTACTACAAGCACTTTGTTAAAATTAGCAGTAAGGTTTTTCAATAAATTATTCTATTCTATTCTATTCTATTCAAAGCATAACCATCCAGAAAGTTAAATATCCACAGCGCAGGTTTCATCAAAAATGAGCACAGAGTGAGTAAAAATACATATACATAACTAATACATAACAAAACACTTGATATCCAAAAAAAACAATGGATGTAGTTTAACTAAAACCACGACGGACAGAAGTAGTTTACCGTAAAGAAATTCAACCCAGGCGATGCAAAACTTTGAGATTTCATTTATTCAGCGACATAATAAACTTACAGTGTCAACTTGCAGTCACCAAGTCGTTTACATGCTATTTTAAAACAAATCAAGCAAGAAAATTCATTACAAAACATCACACGAATAAGATTAATTTACAAAAATGTCAAACGTTGTACAAATTACAAGTACAAGATTGGAATATTATGCCCAAAACAAAAGAGGTACATTTCAATGGCGATATCTTGTGTGTTGGATACTTTTTACTAAACTAGCTCCTCATACGCTCATAACCAATGTAGGTACTGAACTTATCTAAACCTCGCAGCAAGGTACCGAAGACAATGCCGGTGACTGTTCCGCTACTTATGTACTCTAAAGCCTTGTGCGAGGATGTTGGCTTTGCGATTGCCGGGGCCGTCCGTAGCCTTCAAGCGGGCGCTGCCACAGAGACACCCCATAAAAGTAATACGTCACTACGCAAACTTTTCATTGAAAAATAACCTGCGAAAGTATTACATTAGTCCTAGGGTGGTAAAACGAGTTGGTGGCCATCCGTATTTGCAGGGCCTACGAGACGGTGGCGTGGGCGGCAGTGTACGCTTTGGGCGAGCACCCCTCCGTGGGAGCTGGACGCGGAGATGTTAGCCGAGGCGCACAGGGAGCGGGTGAGGTGGAGGACTTCGGGAGAATATCCTGCTCCCAAAGAGTTGAGGGCTGCTCACAGGCAGACGGAGAGGCGGCTGAAGGAAAGATGGAAGGCAGACCTGGAGGGCTCCCCCTATGGAATCCGCACCATAGATAGGGGTGCTCCTCGGGTCGTTCGATGCCTGGATAGAGAGGACACATGGCAAAGGTGGGGTACAGGATGACGCAGGTGATGACCGGCCATGGTTGTTTCGGTCATTTCCTGTACAGAATTAGAAGGGAGGGAAGCCCTGCCTGCTATCAGTGCGGCGCGGAAGATGACAAGGCCCAACACACTCTGCAGTTGTGTAGGAGATGGGTCGAGGAGCGCCGCACTATGGTGACGGCCCTCGAAGTGGATGATCTCTCCCTGCACAGCGTCGTGACGGCGCGGCGATGCTATGCGGGGAGAGATCCTGGCTTCCTTTTGTGAGACAGTCATGTCGCAAAAGGAGGCCGCGGAGAGGGAGCGCGAAGGCAGTGTGGATGCGCTCCCGCTCCGGCGCAGGCGCAGGGGTAGAAGACGCGCGCGGTTTGCTGCCGCGGGCCGCGTCCTGCCCCAGTAGGGCCAGAGGGTTGAAGACCCACAAGGTACGGCCTTACACGTCTGGGTGGATGGTCAAGCGTTCCTGACCATCCCCACCTTTGGCGCGGGTCTCCTGGCCCAAGTTAGCCAGAACCGTCAGGGGGCGTCGTGGGGACATGTTCGCGATCCCATCGGCGCTCCCATTAACGAACAGAGACGGAAATGCCGGAGTGGTTTTATAGTGGGTAGACTACCACCCCCTTCTCATAATAGAGATGGCTGGAGGGTGTGAGTCCCACATACCCCCCATTATAACTTCCCTGGCTGGGGGGACGCGTATTTCCATTCCGTATAAAAAAGGGTGGTAAAACAATGAATGTATCATATCCCAGATATGATCCCAAGCAAGAAGCTGAGTAAGATACGATACGAGGCTTTCTTTATTACCGCCCGTGGTGACTACAACATTTTACATCTTCCCCTAGGCAGGAAATAGGGTTTTCCGCACGAGTAGCGGACGGTAACTGCCACTTTATAGCCAGATGTGACGTAAAAATATTGATAATAATGTAATATGATCATTATCTACTTAATAGTACGAGTATTTTTATTTTGATTCGTCGGGATCAATACAGGGCCAATCACTAGATTACTTAGCAGGCTTTTTTAACTAGCATTAATCATGTCGACATGACCTTAAATAATAAAAAACCGGTCAAGTACGAGTCTGACTCGCGCACCGAGGGTTTCGTACAAACTTTCATGCACCATACCATTCATTCTTGATTTATCTTAAACAACTCATAGTAGAAGTTACCGTTGCACAGCGCCATCTTCATTTTCTAACAACTTACAACCTAGTATGTTTGTTTATCTTATCAGCGATATTTTTTATCACGCGAACCGATTTCGATAATTTATTTTTTATTAGAAAGAAGGTACTTTAAAGAAAATCTCATAGGAATATGAAGACATAAAATTACATACAAGAGTAAGTAAATTACAAACTTAAGTAAGAAATAATTCTTGATAAATTAAAAAAATACGCTAGATAGAGGTATCGTTTTGTTTTTCCTGTTTAGGTTACTCTTAATCATATGTAATTATTTCAGAATTTTCGCTTGGTAAACTTCGGAGATAAGGGGGGGGATGGTGTTTTTTTCTACATTTTCCTTAATAAATAAAGATTTTACCACTGTAGAAAAAAAATAAAAACGGTTTTAGAAAGTGCAACTCAAGCCCTATCATATGATACCCCATTTGATCTATTTATTTACTAGACTTTGAATTTTTAACCCCCCTCATATTCGTCATTTACATAGAAAATAAAAATGTATATTTATTTGTTTCATTTTCCATACACGTGTCTTAACCTTCCAAACAGTTGTTCAAAATTTCAAATTGATAGCTTAAGTAGTTCCTGAGATATTTAACGTTGTGACAGACGGACAGAGTCGCACCACCATAAGGGTTCCTTTTTTACCTTTTTGGTACGGAACCCTAAACATGGAATCTGTGTCTATGTCCTTTTGCTTTCAGCTATTCTAGATATAAGAACTGGTTTAGTTGTGTCGTAAATAATGATGCCAACGTATATAATTTTGGTCGCTTTAATTCTGAAACGGTAACCTTAATTAATATGACTAAATAAGTGTTGCATATAGTTAGAAGTGTCTTTTTAATTACCGTTTACTACTTATTTATTGACATACTTTATGCATCCAGATTGTTAATTAATTACTTTTTATAGTAAACTGTAACCGCAATCATTTTATTATTAATAATAGTGTCGTCCAAGCGACAAGTTGCATCGTGATCAATTTCTTAAACGATGCTAAAGTAAACATTGCGGACTAGTTTTAATAATGCCATTCATAAATCATTTTGGGGAGTCTATCAATTCACAAGAGTCGTTAAAATACCTGAGATGTTTATTTAGTTGAATAATCCTTATATTACGTGATACCTACGAGATGCAAACTTGGACAAGATTTTGCAATCAAATTATACCACCACGGTCCAATAAATTGCTTTGCATTATTTAATTGACAGGCGACTCAGGTGCAGACAGTGTCGATATTATAATATTATACCTAACCTAATTAGAGCATTTTAGTTATTGTTTTGCAACATTTTTTTGAAGATTTTTATATTACCTACTCGTACGCATAATGTGTTACTATATTTACTTACACAAATTTTATTGCGTATGTAGATAGAAGTCGTGTGTCCTAAAAATGTATTAAGCCAAATTCATAAAATAGTATTTTTCACAATCGTGTTATAATAGAGAGCTTTTTAGTCGAGTACCGTGTTTAGGCCACGAAGCTTGCTGAGTGGCCTAAGTAAGGTACGAGATTAAAAAGCTTGATTATAACACTATTGTGAACAATACTTTTTGTACGAGTTCATTAAAATTAATTTTCTACGAGTCAACTGAACTAATTAAACAAACTCGATACTGTTGAAACGAAGTGCAGCTCATCGCTCGTACGCTTGTTGATATCTTAAAAGACATCAACAAGCGTACGACATCAAAGCGATTCTATTGGTCCAATTCATTACAGTTCAGTAAAGCAGCCACGTGATTGGTCGAATTTATTTTAGTTGTCTGGAGCGTATCGAAAAGTAGTTATTTCGATTGTTTCGACAGTAACATGGACTACAACTATGAAAAGAGTGACGTTGCAGTATTCTCTATGAAATCTTAATACACATATTTTAATCGTCGAGTACAAAAAAAAATTAAAGAACATGTTTTGCAATACGATAATAGGTAGTTTATGCATCTATACCACCAAACAAAAGTGGAGTAGGTGGTAAAGTAAGTGGCCTATACAATTCTTAAGTTCACAATCATCACCAAGTTTGGTCAGATTGAGGACTATTCCATAAAATTTTCATTAGTTTCTTATTTTCTAAATAGGAATGGTGACACGAAAAAAATAGAACGTTCTCGCACAATGATTAAAAATAAAGTCAAGTGAAGAAAAAAGTAACACCAAAACCTATTAAAAATCACATTTAAGTAGTAATAATATTCTTTATTGCACCACAACACAAGAAAAACATAATACAGGAGTAGATTAAATAAGGTCCAGAACCATTTGTGGGACACCCTCAGGGAACAACAATATCGGCCTTTAAAGCCTAACCAAAACCAAACACCAACACGAGTGGAGGAATGAGGCTGGCTTAAGGCACTCTAAGCTCTTCATAGAAGGAGTGGATTCGGGCTGGACCAGAAAACTCTGGAATTCCATCAGGAAGCAACTCAGAATTTGTCTGGGGTGTTCGCAGGTCACTTCGGGGTCAAGGATCTCTTGGCCAAGATGGACTATCGGATAGTTTAGACTGTAGAATGTGCGGCAAGGAGGATGAGACTATGGAACACTTATTGTGTGAATGGCATGCCCTTGCCAGACAAAGAATGAATTACTTTGGTAACGGCTACCCGCAACCAAAGAAATTCAAGGCACTCCCGGTGAACTTTATCATCCGTTTTGTGGAAATGATGGAGCAAGCCTGGGAGCAGGCATAAAGGAGAGGGCAAATACACAAAAGATCCCACTGGGTCAAAGTGCATCCGAAAGGGCCCTCACCTAGATAAGATAAGATAAGATGAAATAAGTAATGGTAACAACAAGCGGTCTTATCGCTTTAGAGCGATCTCTACCAGATAACCTTTGCGTAGCAGGAAATTTTCAACAAGAGTTGCAAACAGGTAGCGCAGGAATAAACCACGAAAAGCTAGTAAGCTTTAAGAAACTACAATCGTTTCATATAAAGTTAAGATTTGCAAAAAATAGGACAAAATAATAAAATCCCCGTTGAAAGTTTTGGACACTTATTCGGGCTGTTCGGCTGTGGAATCTTTGACGTGCAAAATCTCTTCAAATTTTCAAAAATCTGTTGTAACAATATTACTTACTTACTTGTCGCTGCCTGAAGTTGCCTTGATGTGTTGTAACATATTTATATAATTGTATTATAGTTTGTATGTATGTATCTATGTATTTATACTACCTACTAAGATGCTAGAGGTTCGCCACGTCACAAACCTGTAGCACACTCCCGCTCTAACAAGCAACAAAAACACAGTATGAATATTCGTTCGACTTATTGGGATTGGATTTTCATCATCCGGCCTAAGTTGTTGATCTTCTTTCTTTTTTAGTAGGTAAGAATAATAATATTGAGTCGACTACACTATTTATGCCAGCATACCTAAACTATCGAATGTATCTTAGAAATGTGGTTAAGAAGCCCAAATGCGCAGTACTTCGATACATTTCTTAATGCACATAGGCGTCATAAGATCTCTGAAGTTTATCTTAACGAATCTGAGTTACTAATCGGCCAGCGCACGCGCCGCGCTACGCACGACCTGAGCCCGGTATGCACGTAAACTCGGTAATCAGTGTTGCAAGTCTATGCTAACAAGAGCATTGATTTACTGTTGAGCTTCAGACGTTAATGATAGTGAAAATTACGCGCTTTTGAATGTATCTTTGGCGATTATCGTGGTCATAAGTTTTGTCATGTACGTCTCGTAAGCGTAAGCATAGACTAATTAAATATACCCCAGACACTCCAGACAGCACAATCCCTAAAAGATTGCTTATTTGTAGATGGCATTACTAGTCTACGATTCCAGCTTAGTCTAGCTAGGGTATGTTAATATAGGGCGTACCTAAGTGGAGCAAAAAAACACTTTTTATACGTACTCGTTGACTTTAATGTTTCAATTAGGGTTTGCAAGATCCGCCAATATTTTGGATCCGGATATTTCGGATATTTAAATTCAACAGATCCGGATATCCGGATCTTTCGGATAATACGGATCCACAAGGTTTTTTTGGTATAAAGTAAGAATGGTAAGGTTAAACTAGGAAAAAACGGCTATACCACCGTATACCTGAAAGATTTTAAATAGGTACGCATTCCCGAGGTCATAAAGGGTTTAAAACTTTTTTTTCTTCAACTATTTACTTACAACTACGAACTAACTGTCAAAGTGAGAGTTTCGTCACTGAAAGCTGTCACTTGATAACTACAACAGGGGTAATCAACGTAACCTTCCGAACGCGCGCTAGGACAATCCAACTGTCATTTTCCCATATAAAATTTGACTGCGTGATCAACCAGCAGGTCGAGTTAACTCCGTACCTGGTGCTCGTTTCGTTCAGTCACCGGCATAAATATATGATGGAACAAAGGCCGCAAAAATATCTGATGACAACTCTATTCCTAGAGCCGTAAGAGCGTGTCAGATATTTTGCGGCCTTTGATTCATCATATATTGATGCCGGTGACTGTACATACATTTCAATAAGCTCTAGGTACGGAGTTAATTCAATAGGGTTGTTAACTAGGTATCAAGCCTTAGGAGGAGATATTGACAATGTGAGCGGGACGAGGGAAAATATGTTTGTCTAGCAGGGGACATTAATTTAGGCAAGACTGTATAATATGGCAAAAGCGGTGAACGGGCCATGAATATAGTGTACCATGCTTATTATATTACATGATCATATTATATGTCAAGAACATCATACTAAAAATTTTAAAAATGATTACAATTATAAAACGTAGGTATTGTTGCTGCATTTACTTTTTACTTCCTGTGTCAAATATACTTCTTAAATATTTCTTTAGGTTTATTTAAACTAATCCCCTTATTCATAAAACTTAAAATGCCTCTGCTAAATAAAATGTGCTTTGTCCCTTTCTTACGAACACAAATGTCAAAGTGACAGATAAGGACAACCGAATTTTAACGCCATTTTAGTTAAAATAGGCTTGTAGAATATTTATGAATACGGGCGTAAGTATTTAGTAGGTAGCTATAATAGTACCTATAGGGCTATAGGTAATATTGGATTTATATAATTACATTGTGTCTCTGCCTACGGTGAATTAGTGCATTTAAACCAACGCCAAATTGCGGCTATTTTACTAGTTTGTAGTATGTAGGTTTAATTAGTTTTTGTGACTAATAAATTAAAAACAAAAATAATCTGGTCTGGGATAATGAAGTGGTGAATAAAGACAGAGATTGAGTTATCTACCATTCGGTTTTCAGCGTGGACTCGGTAAAAACATCATTTTTTAGCCGTATTTTCGATTTTCATTATTGTATTTTAAGGATCCGTAATATCCGAAAAATCCGGATCCAAGAGCCTGTCAGATTCGGATCAGAAATTTGGCGGATATCCGGATATCCGGATTGCAAACCCTAGTTTTAATTAAGACTTCGTACACCAAACTATAATCACATACTGTTTTCTATGGAGCTCTCAACTCAACTAAAATAAATTATTATACACTTGTTTATACAACTATAATGAATTTGACCAATCACGTGGTGCCTTCACTGAATTATAATGAACTTGACCAATAAAACGTCACCTTGGTAATAGAAAAAAAGACATCAACGACACGCTGCACACTGGGCTGAAAATCGGCTTTCATAGACATAGGAATCGAAGTTAACATATTAAAGATTTTTTGCTTGAAATGGCTATAACTTGCCATTATGATGCTAAATTATGATCCTGGCGTGATTTGGCATGATAACTTATGAGTTATAATTTTTTTCCGTAAAAAATGTATGGAGATGGAACGAAAAAACTGAATATCTCGGGAACCGCAAAAAAAACACAAATATCCTTACAGATGGTTATACTAATAATTATCCCTGATTTTTTGACATACGACATATTTCAGTGGTAGATGCGGTTTTTTTTTTTTTAAATCGACGAAATTTTTCATACAATCGGCTTTAATAGACATAGGAATCGAAGTTAACATTTTAAAGATTTTTTGCTTGAAATGGCTATAACTTGCCAATATTATGCTAAAATATGATCCTGGCGTGATTTGGCACGAAAACTTATGAGTTATAATTTTTTTCTGTAACAAATGTATGGAGATGGAACGAAAAAACTGGATATCTTGGGAACCACAAAAAAAACACAAATATCCTTACAGCTGGTTATACTACTAATTATTCCTGATTTTTAGACATACTACATATTTCAGTGGTAGCTACGGTTTTTTTTTATCGAGTAAAATTAAAAGTTAAAAAATATTGTAAGGTTATGCTATTATTTTTATACTTTAATTGTATTTATTATTTGTTTTTAAATTGTTATGGTTGTTTTTTTTATGTAATAAAATTAACTTAAAAAAAAACACTGAAAATTTGATATACAATGCCCCATCCTTTATTGAAAAGGCGAAGTATACATATTTCTGTCTTTTATTTTTAAAGTAAGACGACGGAGTTTAAAAAAAATAATTTAAAAACTCCGTCGTTTTTTTTTTAAATCCGTACCTACCACTGAAATATGTAGTACGTCGAAAAATCAGAAATAATTAGAAGTATAACCAGCTGTAAGGATATTTGTGTTTTTTTTACGGTTCCCAAGATATCCAGTTTTTTCGTTACAGCTCCATACATTTTTTTCGGGAAAAAATTATAACTCCTATGTTTTCGTGCCAAATCACGCCAGAATCATAATTTAGCATAATAATGGCAAGTTATAGCCATTTCAAGCAAAAAATCTTTAAAATGTTAACTTCGATTCCTATGTCTATTAAAGCCGATTGTATGAAAAATTTCGTCGATTTAAAAAAAAAACCGCATCTACCACTGAAATATGTCGTATGTCAAAAAATCAGGGATAATTATTAGTATAACCATCTGTAAGGATATTTGTGTTTTTTTTGCGGTTCCCGAGATATCCAGTTTTTTCGTTCCATCTCCATACATTTTTTACGGAAAAAAATTATAACTCATAAGTTATCATGCCAAATCACGCCAGGATCATAATTTAGCATCATAATGGCAAGTTATAGCCATTTCAAGCAAAAAATCTTTAATATGTTAACTTCGATTCCTATGTCTATGAAAGCCGATTTTCAGCCCAGTGTGCGCTGAGCCGTTACGCTGCGCTCCGTTTCAGCAGGGCTTAGATTTTCAATAGATACCAAGTTAGTTTAATTATTGCAATAGGGAACATTACGCAAAACTCTTCGTAGGTAGGCGACACTAGCAGCGTTGACATTGTATCTCGTTCCCACTTGCGGTATTGTCTATGCAAGCATCCTTGTCACTCATTTGACTATCAATTGTGCATGTGTGTGTCAATCCCTATATTTATATACTGGTTTACTATTAGTGGTAGTGCTGCCTCTGGCGGCAGAACATAGCAGTAATGTTCCCTATTGACTCCTAAATTCACACAATTACACACACAACACAATAAAATTAGCTCTTAAATTCTCGTAACCCAACCCTTTCATTCTCTTCCCTCATTGTGTAACGATTGTATAAAACACTATTGTATTCACCTTTTCTTTTTATTACCTTCCTAAATATTAATTATCTTGTCATCTATACTCATATTATAAAGAGGTAATGTTTGCGAATAAAATTGAATGAAGGGGAAATCTCCGGAACAACTCATCCAATTAAAAAAAATCCTATCATCAGTGTATAGAACGGACCTCCAGGATGAACATACTTCATGCCGCGGCTTCGCTTGCCTTCTTTGTGATGCGTGGGCGCGGGAGTCGTGCTTTCAGCTAATTGTTGTATAAATTCTTTCCTTTCTTACTTTTTACGCCGCCCATAGTCGCCCAACGTAAACGCGGCCTTACGGTTCTCCTTTTGACGGTTACGTACGACGTTACGGTCCTGCACGGTTAGCACAAGACGGCGCGCGAGCTCTCTCGAGCTCTCTCGCACTATCCGTATCTTTCTTAGTTTTATAAAAAGAGAGAGAGACGGATAGTGCGAGAGAGCTCGCGCGCCCCCTTGTGCTAACCGTGCTGAGGATACTAAATATTGTATGAACAATGTGACTTCATACATTTTTCCCCAAATAGGATTACCGATTCAAGTATGGAAAGGTGATAAACAGAAACACAGTTTTCATTCGCATTTATAACATTTGTATGGGTTTAAAAACTGCACACTCAGGAAAAGAATAATAAATTAAGAAGCAGTGCCAATGGCTGGAAATGCCGACGCATTGCATGCACTGATTAAGTTAGGTAACGCATAAACGGCAATAATGAGGATGATAAAATCTCGATGACTAGACCGCGGTGGCGTTTCGATTTGCGTCATTTTGCAGTCTCCTCGTTTTATTGGCTAATTTAAATACCGATTTTACAATTATAGGACGCTTTCCTCCTATTCCTTAACAATCTTAACTACTTAAAAATCATAAACTATTGAACGAGAATATTTTTTTGTATATTTATTTGTTTCTTTTTAAATTGTCCTTGAAAACGGCTCGGCTTTACGGGGGCAAAAATTTAACTAGCTATGTCCCTTATCCAGAGGGGTAATCACGTAACGTTCCGAGCGCGCGTTAAGACAATTTAACTGTATTTTTCTATATAAAAGGTGACATTTTGATCTACCTGACGCGCGTACAATGCGTCACGTGATCGACCTGCAGGAATAACCGTTTCCTCCGTTTCTTCTCATAACAAAAATCGGATTTTCAGTTAATATTAGGAATCATCCATCCTACAATACGAGTACCTATATCATAAGCTAATTTTTGCCCGCAACTTTGATCGCGTAAATCTCGTACAAACTTCCACCCCCAATTGCTTGGGTAATTGGAAAGAAGCTGTTGAAATTAGGGAACTTGTATGCGAGTTCACGCGGACAAAGTCATGAGCAAACTATAGAATGTATAAAGAGAAAACAAAGTAAAATAATATTACCTACAAGTAATATTACTTATAGTATAGTAGGTAGATAGGTACTTGGTGTTTGAAGCAGTTAGGTTGGGTCACTTAGGTCTAAAACCTGTTCGCATTTGTAGACTTCAGAGATTAAAACAAAATTGATTAATCATGGTAGCCGTTCAAGTCTACTCAGGGATTATTTGAATGGCGGCTAGGCACTGCACAAACAAATTCAAGTTTTCAACCTAATGGAAATGATGGCAACCTTGTAATTTATCATTTAGGCTTAAGCAGACTCAGAGGTAAGTAATTTCTGTTATTTGTCTCGTTTCATTACTCAAGATAGCAATTTCAAGCTTTCAATGGCTCGAGTTTTGTTGTGCAGTATCTAAACAGAGGTATGTGTAGTCGTTTGTATTGTAGTTTAGACATTTCAGATATTTTGGAAAGATTTATCGATGCAGGAAATGAGTCAGTGGGTTTTGAGTATATAGTTAAATTGTCTACCTAGTAGTTAGACCGTTCTGTAGGTAGGTAGCACTTACGAAAAACGCGGTAATATGACACCCCTTATAAATTAACGTTAGGTGTATTTAGGTGTCTATCAATTCAACGCATGCTTAGGAAAAGTTGTTTTTCCCCGATTCGAGACTGATCGACTGATATTTAACTAAAATATTTTATTTCTTGCGAGCAGGCACATACCTAAATCCAATTAAATTAAATAGAGATTACATGCCATCTTAAAAAATCACGGTGTTGATATAAATACTAGTTTGTACCTAATTAACAATATTATCACGCGTAACCGAGGGCCCTAATAGGGTAAGTTATAATCTCCACTTATAATAAATCTCTAAATTAAAAAAAGAATCAGCCAGTTTGAAACTAAGCTTTGCGCGGTTCGAATGTTCTCAGCATCCCATGAACGGAAAAATATGAAACATTTTATATAGGTACATTATTATTCTAGCTGCAACTTAGGATAGTTTTTATCCGACTGCGACAGTTAATTAATTTTCCGAAATATACGACTTCATTTAATTTTCCATTTATTTTTATTGAAATCAAACGCTGCTCCAACTGTCAGCTATAAGAACCGTCAAATTTTCGTCAAAATGGCGGCATTGCTTTGCCTTTCACTTATTAATAATTTAAATCCCGTCTACGATAGACCTTTACGAGACAAATGCTAAAATATAAACCATAAAAAAATATTCGATTCTGATATGAGAACTTATATGCGCAAATGTCGTTTTATGTCGTAATTTCAATAAATGAAATCAACAAATTTGAACAATATAATTAACACGAATTTGTTTTTTTTGAATGACAATGGCACGCGCTCGGCGCATTCAGCCAAAGTACCTGCGGCGCTACCACGAAAACCGATACTCAATGTTCATATATTTGCATCCCTGTCACTCGAGTATGGTTAGTGCGATAGAGATAGAGATACCCGAATATTTTCGAATTCCGAAGTTCGTGGTTATAGCTCAGGAATCGAAAATATGGTAAATAATCATAATGTATTTTCTCGAAAAAGAATTTAAAATAAATATAGTCAAATGGAGAAAAAAACAAAGCAAGAGGTTATATAGGTAATGATTAAGTTATAAGAGTCCAAAGTTTTAAGAGGGGGTATGTTCTGTCCCTTTTCCGCAAAACGCAACTTCATATGAAACGATTGTTTTTTACTATGACGCTCGAGTATATTGACGTCACAGTCCCTCATCGTTTTCTCACTCTAACAAGCGACATTAAAACGGATGTAGCTTCATAATTTTTTGAGATATTTGAATGGGAGTTTCATTATCTTCTATCTATTTATACATAATAAATGCCTATGTCCTGACTGACTTATTCACTCACTCACTCACTCACTCACTCATCAACGCACAGCCGAAACTACTAATCTTAGAGAGTTGATTTTTGCACAGTATGTTGCTTTTATAACGTGGGCTAGGGATAAAAAGGGATTTTTTAAAATTCTACCCCTAAGGGGGTAAAATGGGGGTGCAAAGTTTGTATGGGAGAACCTTTTTTTTTTGAGCTATAGACTTAAACTTTGTAGAAAAATTTGTTATTAGAATACAAATGAAACACTTTCAGCGTTTTGGAAAATTCCACCCCTACGGGGGTAAAATAAGGGTGCAAGGTTTGTATGGGGGAAACATTTTTTTTTTAAATAGAGACTTAAAACTTTGTAGAAAGATCAGTCATTAGAATACAAATAAAGAACTTTCAGGGTTTTAGAAAATTCTACCCCTAAAGGGGTAAAATAGAGTGCAAAGTTTGTATGGGAAAAACTACTTTTTTTTAAATAGAGACTTAAAACTTTGTAGAGAAATTATTCATTAGAATACAAATAAAGTACCTAGATTCAGTGTTTTAAAAAAATCTACCCCTAAGGGGGTAAAATAGGGGTGCAAATTTTGTATGGGGGAAACAATATTTTTTTTAAATAGAGACTTAAAACTTTGTAGAAAGATTAGTCATCAGAATACAAATTAAGTACTTTCAGCGTTTTAGAAAATTCTACCCCTAAAAATAGGGGGCTAAAATAGGGGTGCAAAGTTTGTATGTGGGAAACTATTTTTTTTAGCTAGAGTCCTAAAACTTTGTAGAAAGATTATTTAAATACAAAGAAAGTACTTTCAGCGTTTTGGAAAATTTCACCCCTAAGGGGGTAAAATAGGGTGCAAAGTTTGTATGGGAAAAACATATTTTTTAATAGAGACTTAAAATTTTGACGAAAAATTACTTATTAGAACATGAAAAATACTACATTCGGCGTTTTACAAAAATCATTCCCTAAGGGGGTTAAAAAAGGGTGCAAGGTTTGTATGGGGAACACTTTTTCTGAGCTAGACACTTAAAACTTTGTAGAAAGATTACTTATAAAAATACAAAAAAAAAGACTTTCAGCGTTTTGAAAAAATCTATCCCTAAGGGGGATAAAAAGGGGTGCAAAGTTTTTATCAGGGAAAGTTTATGTTTTTGAGTTAGAGACTTGAAACTTTGTAGAAAGATTACTTATTAAAATACAGAAAAAGAACACAAACCGTTTTAGAAAATTCCACCCCTAATAGGGTTAAAAAGGAGAGCAAGCTTTGCATGGGCAACACTTTTTTTTGAGTTAGACTTAAAACTTTGCAAAAAGATTACTTATTAGAATACTAAAAAAGAACTTTCAGCGTTTTAGAAAACTCCATCCCTAAGGGGATCCTTAAGATCCTTAAGAAGGGTAGCCAGTGTTGTGTGGGAAAAACTTTTTTTTTTACTAGACTTAAAACTATTCAAAATGTTACTTATTAAAATTAATAATAAAGTACTTTCAGAGTTTTAGAAAATTCCACCCCTAAGGGGGTTAAGAAAGCTTTGTATGGGCGACACTTTTTTTGAGCTAGAGACTTAAAAGTTTACGAAAAAAGTTCTTTCAGCGATTAGAAAAATTCAACCTCTAAGGGGGTTTAAAAGGGGGTTCAAATTTTAAATGGCGAGCAATAAAATTTTAAAGTGTGAGTAAGAGATTTTTAACTTCTGTCTTATTCTGTACGTTAAAAGACTACAAAACTGATTTCAGAGTTTTTCCAAATTCATCCCCTAAGAGTGTTAAAATTGGTTCAAAGTTTGAGTATTTCAAGGCATTTTTAAAGTATGAGATTTTTAACTTTGGTTTTAGACTGTTTGTTCACAAACTAGAAAATGAACATCAACTTTTTTTTTAATTATCCCCTAAAAGAGGGTTCAAATTTTGTATTGAGAGAAATCATTTTCTAAGACGATAAAAAGTTCTACGCGGACGAAGTCGCGGGCAACAGCTAGTATTTAATGTGTTTGCAGTTGGTTCACACTACCCTGACCAAGATTTGCATATTTTAACGTCGACTGTACAAAACCTACGTCATAAGTAACATCATGCCGATGCTGTAATCTGGTAAACAGGGTAATTGCAAGCATTTCAACATTTTTACAATATCTTACAAATTAATCCCGGTTAGTTTACAAGTTATTTTGCTGCTGCGTGGTAATCTTTTTACGACTACGACCGAGAAATTTAAATAATTAACAAATCATTGCAAATTTTTACTTACAAAAATCTCATTTTTAGGGTTCCGTAGCCAAATGGCAAAAAACGGAACCCTTATAGATTCGTCATGTCCGTCTGTCTGTCTGTCCGTCCGTATGTCACAGCCACTTTTTTCCGAAACTATAAGAGCTATACTGTTGAAACTTGGTAAGTAGATGTATTCTGTAAACCGCATGATGATTTTCACACAAAAATTGAAAAAAAAAATATTAAGTTTAGGGGTCCCCATACTCAGAACAGAAACTAATAAAAAAAAATTTCATCAAACCCATACGTATGGGGTATCTATAGATAGGTCTTCAAAAATGATATTAAGGTTACTAATATCATTTTTTTCTAAACTTAATAGTTTGCGCGAGAGACACTTTTAAAGTGGTAAAATGTGTGTCCCTCCCCCTGTAACTTCTAAAATAAGAGAATGATAAAACTTAAAAAAATATATGATGTACATTACCATGTAAACTTCCACCGAAAATTGTTTTGAACGAGATCTAGTAAGTAGTTTTAATACGTCATAAATTGTAAACCGCAATTTATTTCACGGAACCCTTCATGTGCGAGTCCGACTCGCACTTGGCCGCTTTTTTTTCTTCGTTGGGAAAAAAATGCTCTATCTGCCTCATTAGGCGCAGGTAGTGTACTACATACTCCCGAGGAGTCATTTGTCTAAAAGTATACTTAGGTAGGTTAAGTGGCAGTGGGCACTTATTACACATTGCACGTAGAACCGATGGCCGTTGGGGCGGAAAGGTTCTCGAGTGGCGACCACGTACCGGTAGGCGAGGCGTGGGTAGGTCAAGGTGGACTGATGACCTGGTAAAGGTCGCGGGAGTCCGCTGGATGCAGGTGGCGCAGGACCGGTCATTTTGGCACTCTTTGGGGGAGGCCTTTGTCCAGCAGTGGACGTCTTTCGACTGATATGATGATGATGATTATAATACTTAGGTACTTACTACGCTGGCTCGATGACTCAAAGAGGATCTTTTGTCTCTGACACAAGAGAACACCACTCTTCCCTTTTCTGCGCCACCTCACGCCAGGTAGGCGTTTTTGACTCGTGCATTATACCGGTGATAACTTATGGATGCCAAACTTGGGCACTTACAAAAAAGCACTACCAAAAACTTGCTACATGTCAAAACCACATGGAAAGGAGCGTGCTAAATATAAAACTTAAAGATAGAGTTAAATTATTCATAATTAAAGCCAAATCAAAGAGCAAAAGCATTGGTAAGATAGTGAAGCAACAAAAGTAGCGCTGGACAGGCCACATGATAAGACAAAACTTAGGGTAAATGGACAAAAGAAATAGTTGAGTGGTACCCAAGAGGAAATAAACAAAAAAGAGGAAGACCCATTCTAAGATGGTAAGATGACCTTAAAAGGATTGGTGGAGGAGTGTGGCTGCGGGACGCAAGGGATCGCGAGGCGTCGAAAGCTTTGGACGAGGCATATGTCGGAAGACAAGTTGAGGTTGTCGATGGAAATAGTTAGAAGTAGAAGTACATTATATTTAAGTAAAGTACGTAGTGTAAGTTTTCTTAAATATTGTAAACCTCAGCAATAAAGGCTATTTTTATTTTATTTTATTTTTATACAAATGTATCTATCATTTGTAATACGGAAGGGTGAGTACTTTACCACCGTAATTACGCGGACATCGTAGCCTATGGACGACATTAATGTGTCTTATACAAAAATATTAGTCGGTTTAGCAACTAGATCTACAACTAAGCTTTATAATTTGTAAAGCCATCATGCAAAGTATCAAGCCCCAAAAAGTTGATAAGAGTAATTTATACAGATTCAAGTCCTGGTTAGGTAGAAAAGTTACTCTTGTTTTTGATCAATGTGTCAAACAATAAATTTTTGGTACAAACATTTATTGCCGACTGTACTTTTCTGTATACCGTCATCAACTACTCATTGAGAGCACAAACTCAACGGGGTTACGTCGGTTAAGTACTGAATTCCCATGGCTACCTTCTGTCTCCATCATCACATCAGCTCGATGGTACCATAATATTGAATTTTCATCCAAACTATACCTTTACCCAAAATTTCAGCTTAATCGGTTGAAGATATCTGCATCAAAATGGAAGTTGCAAGATTCCACCAGAACAAACATCGTTACATACACAGTTAGGTATATACATTGCGAGTTACCTAATAGAAAGCTTGTAAAAAACATAATTTTCAATAAGGTTTGATTATTTTTTACGATAGAGATAAAGTTTGTGAGTTTGTATATAGAGGCAGAAATTTTTCATAAGTATATAAAATGGTAAAATGGATCTTTGGGATGGACATAGGCTACTTATATGTATGTATTTTTGTTATAACACGTCGGTGGCAATTATTCTTACGGCCTTACCTGATGGTACCTAAGTGGTTAAGGTACCGTACTTTATATTCTATCGCGCCGATCCGCCAGTGGACTTTATGTTTTATTCGCAGGCAGAGCTAGCGTGGATGTTAAAACCTCATCAGTTTATTAACTGCCGGTTCAACTAACGAAAATCGTATATTTTATGCATCGTTGCCTATTTCCGCGTAAATCAGAAAGTATAATAAATAATGTAGAGACTGGCTAATTTTATATGGCAACAGTAATATAGTTGTCTCATGCATGTGTCTAACGTCTTAAATTAGTATGATGTCATCATCTTGATACATCCTCGTAATATGCTGACTATGAAAATAACTGTTCCATAATAAATTGGACGGTTTTTGCTATTTAAGAGAGTCAAAGAGTGGCTTACAGCTAATATTATTCACATCGAAGAATATCATAAAAAAAATCTATTTATTATGTATGTCACTCCAAGTTGAAAGTTTGGGAAATTATTTTGATTAAGTATTCTTCTTAAATACAAAGTAGAATAAAGTTGAAGAATTTTATTTCGTATATCCTAACTGCCTTCTGCTTGATCACTTTGATCAGTTCTTTATTGAATACAATTATTCAAGTACTAAATAACTTTATCGCATTATACAGACGGTGCTGGCTGAAAATCAGCGCCGTAGGTGTCTGACACCTCAGCATAATGCTGAGCCAGTGTCCGGTTCACTGCCGCTGAGACAGTTGTTTCATGTTTATGTGTTTTTCTTGTTTATTTTATTGTTTAATGTGTGTACCCTGAGTGTTAGTGAATAAATGTATGTTTCTTTCTTATACACGGTGTTGCAACAAGCAGGTTTTTTTTAGTACCCGCTCATTTTGTATTAGCCGGACTATAGTAAACTCGCATTGCCAGTTTAGTTCGGATACTATCTCATTACCGACTAGGGGGATCAATCTTTTTTAATTTTTTTATTTATTTATTTATATAATTATTTTACAATACATGGCCAGGCAGCGGACATAACCCAGCAGACAATTAATCATACTGAATTGATATCGGTATCGTATTGTCGCGTGCATTCAATCTGTCTCGTTAAGCTATGGACGCACGGGAAAGCAGCCGCATACTTATAGATACCAATATTATTCCAATTAAATACTTTTACTCAAATCGATGGCTCACAAAAAAGCACATTGGACCGATTTTTGACTTTCGAGCGCTCGACTTTTTCACTCGAAAATTGTCAAAAATGATGAAATGCTATTTTGAAAAAGGCATAGAAAATTTAAAAACGAGTGGTATCGACCACTCGTATTCAATTATATCGGTAGAAAGTAAGTGCCTGCAATTTTGAGACTGTAATCGTATTTACTTTAATTTAATTTACGAGCGCTCGAAAGTCAAAAATCGGCCCCCTGATCAGTCAGGAGCGTAGAGGTGACACTTGTTTGACTACGAAACCAGAGGTCACGGTGAGTATCATTTCCACCAAAGAATCAATGGGTTTTAGGTTTCAATAAAAGGACTGATTAACCAGTGACGCCAGTTTGACTTTGCTTTTAGTCAGTCATTCTTTGCCGAAAAAACCAGTCAAGTGCGAGTCAGACTCGCGCACCCCGTACAATAGAAACGACACATACTTAGTGCGTGTCAGTTTATACTGGATATTACATTTTCAGTGATGTAATTAAAATTTTGCATAAACGGCTTTATCTTTTGATTGCGTTGGTTTAGAAGTTTGATTTTTTTACAGCTTCAAGGGACAGTATATTTGAGTATTTGATATAAACTTAAGCTTGATACATTCACGCGTTCCTGAGAAAAAGGGTCGGACGGACGGACGGACAACTAAGTGGTCCTATAAGGCATGCTATGCGAACTTAGAACTTAATGCAAATCCAGTTTGTTATTGAAAACAGTGCCACCTTCTTGATAGGTTGCGAACTCTTTGAAGCTGTAGCGATTGCTAGGCTTAGGCTGTCAAGGTATTTCGAAATTCGCCGTATTGACATTATACATCCATAAGCTAAGGGTAAAGACGGCGTGGGTGACCTGGCACAAGCCAGGACCGCCGGGGGGCGTCGTGGTGACATGTTCGCGATCCCATGGCGCTCCCATTAACGGCAGGGACGGAAACGCCGGAGTGGTTTTAGTGGGTAGACTCCCTCCCCCTTCTCTTTAAATAGAGATAGCTGGAGGGTGTGAGTCCCACATACCCCCCATTATAGCTTCCCGGCTGGGGGGATGCGTAAGTGCATTTCCACTCCGTCAAAAAAAAAAAAATGGGGTAAAGACGGCGGTATTGGGAGACGATGAGCCGAGGTTCAAACCCTCCGACCGACGCACTTTTTGTATGTTTTAACAGAAAAGTTTTAATATCGCCGAAGAGATGGCGCCTGCTGTACGCAAGCATTAAATGCCTTCTCAATTTGGTCAAGTTGCCTGTCTATCTCAGTATTGTATTCTTGTATTGTAGTCTTTGCTATAAGGGTTCCGCTATTTTTTTTCGAGGTGCGAAACCCTAAAAAAGGTTATTACAATGATAGTACTTACTAAACCTACTTACTTAAAATAAGTAAACCTCAATATGAATACAAAGAAGAGAAAGAAAAACATAATGCGTTGTTCTACAAGGACACATGTCCGTTAAGCTTGATTTCCACCAAAGCGTCACTTTAGATGTACGTTATGGCTATGTGCCGTTTAACCAAAATGTAGATGATTTCCAATCCAACCGAGTTCAATTTAATAAACACTTTCCCGCTATGCCAAATATGGGACTAGGTACTTAAGTAAATGACTTGCGCCCTCGCGCCATAATTATAATGAATACAGTTCACATGATATGTGTAGCTTTCTTTTAGTTAATAAGACATTTTATTACTTATACATTATAAACAAATATTTACAACAAATAAAAAAAAAAAAAAAAAAAAGTGTGTAGCTTTTTTTTTAGCCCAGCATAGCGTTCATGACCGAGTTAAAAAACGTATTCCCTGAGGACAATATTTTTTGCTAATCGCAAGGCAGGCCACTTAAAAAACTTTTTTTTGATTATTTACCTAAACTAAATGGAAAAAAACGATGTTTAAGTCAAAAGTCAAAGTCATTTATTTGTAAACATAGGTAGGTATGTGGATGATCAAAAAATCTTAAAATTACCTACTTACCTAATTATCGAACCTGAGGTGATATGAGAATTTGTATCGTGTTAATAAACACGATACAAATTCTCATTATTATTCATTTATCGTGTAGTATTCACTTATTTGCCGATTCTAAAGGTATATCTGTATAGCTTGGCTAGCCAACGCACCACCACAGGCCACCACTCCCGGCAACGGTCGGGCCATGACTGCTGTCATCGTGACGTATGCGCACTAGATAAGCACAGATACACTACATCCCTTTCTTGTTTTAATGAAAAGGAAACCTATTCATGTAATCTATTTATGTAAATTAAATTATCTATTTAAGTATAGAATCATGTTTATTTATTACGTATTTATGAATTTTACTAGTGAACGAATTTTACTTTATTCCTGCATATTTTAATCCTCTCGCTCTCTAGTCTCTTGATTACAAACTTTCCATTGACCTTCACCCTTTTCCATAGGCAGGACATTTCTCCGATATATTTGTCCAGTACTATCATTTCAGACTTCGACATCACCAGTATCACCACCTTTCCTTTTTTCAATAGTACGAGTGCCTATCTCGTACTTAGTCCAACCTAAGCTTGTTTTATTTGTTCATTTTTTTCAACCCAGGGTTAATAATATTATGCATATATACACCTGTAATTACCACTGTTTCTAAAAATGAACCTCAGCCACGAGAAAACCCGGCGTAAGAAACTGTGTGTCGGTTTATTATAAAATTTATAAATGACATTATTCCGATATTATAAAATGTTTATTTACTTTTCCCGCTAGATTACACATGTATTTTAATGTACATTCATGTAAGGTAGGTACCTAACTCATAGAAGTCATAAAACATCAATAATACTAACATGATGTATTTCAATGTCCGATTTAATATAACCCCCAATAGTATGCAGGGAAGTTTTAATTAGAGGAATCAATTACGCCGCCACCAGAGTTTTACCTGTGGTATGTGATTGAAATATTATTTTCCATTTCCAACTTTTAGCAGTTTGTACTTATCTTACAGAGTTACACCTTTTTTTACACATCATTACATATAGTAGATTCCGTTAGCGTTTCGAAGGAACGCGCAACGAATATAGTAGTTATTTATACTTAGCCTCTGTTCTTTACACATATCAACATAAATTGAACAACACAATGCCCTACATGACTGAATTAGGCACACTTGTGTACTGGTTAAATTTAAACTCGTGGTTTGGAGACTACATATATCAGACTCTACATATCGACTCTACATATCGACTCTACATATCGACTCTACATATCGACTCTACATTATTGACTCTACATATCGACTACATATTGACTCTACATATAGACTCTACATATAGTTTCTACATATCGACTCTACATATCGACTCTACATATTGACTCTACATATAGACTCTACATATAGTTTATACATATCGACTCTACATATCGACTACATATTGACTCTACATATAGACTCTACATATAGTTTCTACATATCGACTCTACATATCGACTACATTTCGACTCTACTTATCGACTCTGACACCAGTCTGTTATCAGTTTCCAGATTTGGCTTTGTTCCAATTTTACGCTGTCTGATAGTAATTCTTCCTTAACCTTTTCGAAAGATATCGACTGCCCTAAATACCCAGCATATTTATTTAAATAATGACTTTTCCTGTAAAATATATTTTAAACTAGGCACAGTATCAGTTAACTACCAGCTAGGATGGTAAGGCAATAATCAATATTGATTATAAAAGTTGTTTATTACATTTTCGTATTCAACTAATAGTAATTTGTGGACTTGGTATTTATTAACATATTCTCATCAATTATTGCCACCATTAATTGGCACATAACGTTGACGCGATGAAGTATCCAGATATGTTACTGAAATATAAAGACACATGACTTACTTTAGCATGTTCCCTATTCTATAACAGCCAAAATAAACATCATCAGTATTCGCAATTTGGATAGCCCTATTAATTAAATACGTTGACTGCTACTAATGACATTGTATTTATCTCAATAAGCTACAATCGTTTTTACCGTCCCTGCAATTATTTTTTATCTATTTTTATTTTTTGTGCAAATTTATTAAAGGTATAAATTGATAAAGGGTTCTCGATGCATACATTTTTTTATCTTCATGTTACATTAAATACGCTTACTTGATATAATTTAGGTAAATATATTTATTATTACATTTCTTTGAACACTTTCAATAATCATTGGACATTATAAGATAGATTTTATTACCAAGAAATTTTATGCAAGATACCAATTAATTAACAAAAACAAAACTTAAAACTAATAACTAGTATAATAATAAGCTAATCAAAAGTTTTTCACGCGCCGTTTGCAACTATGTAACTCTAATCAAAGGCAGAAATGTAATACCGTAATTAAACATTTTATTGCTCGTTCATTAACCAAAACGGTATTAACTAGATATCTTAAAGAGAAAAGAGCGTAACAGTCTATATCTATCACACTATTAAATCTTTTTGATCGGTACTGCGACAGGGGCGTTGTCTTAACCTTGGTCAACTGAGCTGGGATGGTATTCACAACACTTAAACACTCGTCGCAGGCACACCAGTATAAGTCTGACCTCCGATTACAAGCAGTTCTTACGAATCTCAGGACTATATACTAAGGACGAGTTGGAAAGTGAGACGAGATCACGAGACTAGTTGTGAATAGTATAGCTAGTGACAACACAGCAATGTGGATAATGACCACTCCGCTAATATAGCTTTTGTAAAAAATGCACTTATCGCAAGGTTAATGTAGATAAAATTAAGTTACTTGATAAATGTCGTAACGAGAAACAAATGGAAAGTCGGTGACATACTTAAAAAATAAAAAAACTAGGCAGTCTGGAATTCGGTGGAATGAAAACTTTGGAGGACCCGATGCATGGGATCATATTTAATTCATTTATTTAATATTTATGGCACAAAAAATTACTTAAGCATTCTCTACGCAGATAATCTGAACATATATTTGAGCATATCACCCATAAAAAACTACAATTTTCTCATAAAATCACATTTAAATGGGCAACTTTTAAATAGGCCCTTTCTCTTTTTTAATCTTCATCAGACATCATATTATTCTACCTACCTGTAATATTACAGAATATTCTTGAAATTTGGAATGTAAAAATTATAAGTCCCATATAATCACAGAAAACTAAGATCAAACTTGCGCTCGCACATATCCAACGGATCATTATAAAACCGAACCTTAATATTTGTATCCGCAATACGCTATTAAAACATTTTGAAACTTCAAAAAGAGCGATAAACGTGGCAGTGGGCGTTATGATCAATAACGTTGCTTTCGAAAGTGATCAATTATGATAATGCGTTCTGTCCTTGCCAACAGTATCTTATGTATGTGTACACCCAATGTGTACACAAATAGGTAAAATTACTTCATTATCAATCGATATTTGATATATATGTCACCGTTAGATTGTGAACACCGTCAGTTTATAATCTTACCCGTTATATTGTAAACTGACGGAATATTGTGAACTGCCAAAACCGTTCACAATTTAACGCAATATTTTTCGTTAGTTTATAAACTTTCAATGTCGAATCGTCAAATTGTGAACTGAGATCAAATCGGCTTGCTACGGAACGTACACAAAGACTAGGTAGGTTAGGTTAGTTAGGTATCTTCAGTTGCCCGAAGGGCAAAGCGCCCTGAAATAGGAGCCCCGCGCAGCGGGGCTCCGTCGACACTGCTGGGTGCCGAAATAAATGGAAGAAAATGTCTGAATAACAAAATAAAAATCATGTTCTGACGTAAGTGGAAACTGATGCAAGTGGAATAATTTGCTCAACCAAACAGCGCATATGTTGCGTTCCAAATCAGGCAAATTTGATTCAGTTTACAATTTGACGATATGACATTGTTAGTTTATAAACTAACGAAAATGAATACGTAAAATTATGAATTATTTTAGCAGTTCACAATATTCCGTCAGTTTACAATATAACGGGTTAGATTATAAACTGACGGTTCTTACAATCTAACGGTGACATATATAATACACTACATTTCACTAATAGACCAATCAAATTAGCTAAACCCGGACATAATTCGATAACTGTAATTTTCTTTTTCTATGATGTAAAGTATTGTTAGTTATAGTTAAAATAAAAATAATTAAACATTTTAGGGTTCCGCGTCATTGTAAAAAAAGCAAAAATCTAAATTTTTAACAAATTCTGATTTCATAAGTGCAGCATAATATGTAACTTTGTAAAAGTGCCTCTATTATGATATGACGCTTGCATTCCAGTTAAAGAAATCAAAATTAATCTAATTAATTAACCGGGACTATCAATAATAAAGAAAGTTCAGTAAGTTACACATTTTCTGGATTATCTTACCAGAAATTATAGATAACTGCAATTTAACAAATTATTCTGAATAGTATATTATGTGTGTTGATAAATTATTAAAAATTAAACAGATTCTCTTTGCGGATTTCTAAAATCACAAATATTGTTAGTTTTTGGAAAACCAAAATACATAACTACTTGTAAAGTGTTTGATTTATGCTGTCAACATATTATTAGTACTATAAGAAACAAATTAAACAAAAAATATCCACGATTATTAATTAATTCATATTTTTTCGTACTAAAGTTTTAATATGAACCTTATCTCTTGCAGAATAAGGCCGTCATTGCTTTGCGTCTCAATTACCGACCGTGCTGTCGCGAGTCGCAGGCATTCAAGGCCGAAACGCACTGACAGCGGTGGCGAAGCGGCGCGGGGTGGCGCGGAGGCGGTACTTGTAATGTTCGAGCTAATAGGGTATTTGACAACAGTGAAAAATTGTGTTTTCATTCGCAATAGATAAACATTACGAAAATACTCGGAAAGTATCAATCTTTCATTTATATTTATTATTTTAAGATTTTTAAATTCATAAAAACTAACAATAAGGACGTTGTTTGACTGTGACGTCACAAGCAAGTAATCCCTACAAATTCCATACTAACGGAGCGTTTTTGACGTTTCATAAAAAGAAGCTGATTTGACTTTTGTCAAATACCGTATTTGAGAGGATCCGAACGCTTTTTCCCGGCTTTATTAGATCGAACATTACAGCCGGTACCACCTCTACACTGCGCCGCGCCGCCGCTTCGCCACCGCTGTCAATGCGTTTCGGCCTTCATTTATTATGAATAGGTCAATGATTGTCAAACATTTATAAAGACGAACGTGGCGTTTACCACGGTTCGGCTATGGTGGAGATTTATTGAAATATTGTGTTCATTAGATCGATAATAACTAAATTGTTCAGCATGAGACATAATTGTCGTGGAATGTCGATTACCTATTTATAAGCGCTCAGTCTTCTGTATAGAATTATTTAAATAAAATATGTTACTTGTGTGGGTGCAGAAAGGGGCATTGTTGGAATGATTATTATTCGAATAATCATTCGAATTAACATTTATTCGCGAATAATTTATTCGTCTACACTTTCGAATGACGAATGATTTATTCTCATTTCATTCCAATAAATCCACGAATAATATTTAAGGATGCGGTTGCTCGTTGTAACACGTACACGAATTTAACATGATCACTACAAGTGTACCTATTTTCAAGTATTAATACCCTTTTCTACTAATTAACAATATTTTTGTGAGTTAAATGAGTCGCTTCATGGGGCATTTAACAGGTTTGTTTCAAAATGTCATGTGTGTGGGCTTGTCCATATATTACGTCATCGTTTTTAGGGTTCCGTACTCAAAGAGTAAAACGGGACCCTATTACTAAGATTCCGCTGTCCGTCAGTCTGTATGTCCGTCTGTCACCAGGCTGTATCTCACGAACCGTGATAGGTAGACAGTTGAAATGTTCACAGGTGTTGCCGCTATAACAACAAATACTAAAAAACAGATTTTTTATTTTCTTTTTTTTTCTTATACAATCTTACAAAAATCGATCTAGTCCCAAACTAAGCAAACTACTATGGGTACTAGACGACGATAAACATACTTATATAGATAAATAAATACATAAATACATAGAAAACATCCATGACTCAGGAGCACATATTTGTGCTCATCACACAAATAAATGCCCTTACCGGGATTCGAACCCGTGACCTCCGGCTACGCAGGCAGGGTCACTACGAGGGTCAAACTGAAAGTTTCGGGAATATAAAAAAATATGCAGTTACATTGATTTAAGTATTTTTATTGTTTTTCAAAGTATTCTCTTTTATATTTTATGCACTTTTCCATGCGTTCAAACCAGTCGTTAAAATTTTTAAAAGCCTCCACTGCTTCTGCCGGCCGCCGAAACACCGCGCCCACCACGCAACTTATCCTTGATTTTGGGGAATGTGAAAAATTCGTTGGGACTTAGGTCAGGGCTGTATGGAGGATGGTCCAGTAGTTCGACTTTTTCACCTTCCAGGTACTCATTTGTTTTACGAGCGGTGTGAGGGCTGGCTTTGTCGTGGTGAAGGATGATGCGGCGACTAGGCCTTTTTTCCTAAGTTCAGCAAAGACAATCGGCAAACAAATACTTGTATACCAATCGGCTTTGACCGTTCTACGAACTTCAAGTGGAATAGTAGCCACGTGACCCGATTTGGAGACAAACATAGCCACCATCTTCTTGGCCTTGCTGCGAGAGCAAATAACTTTTTTTGGCTTGAAGCTCGTCTTCGTTACCCCATACTCGAGATTGGTTTTTAGTTTCAGGCTCATATGCGTATATCTACGACTCGTCACCTGATACGACACTAAAAACTGTATTTGAGCTTCCTCCGTTGAATTTATTCAATGTTTTGCGGCACCAATTGACACGAGTCGTTTTCTGCTCGTCAGACAATAAGTGCGGGATCCAACGGGAAAACAACTTTCGCACGCCTAATTCTTCCTGTAAAATAATTTGTATCTGACTCATTCCAATCCGCAAAGACTCCTGAATTTCCCGATATGTCACATGCCTGTCTTCTTTTATCAGCTGACTCACAAGGTGGGCGTTTTCTTGCGTAACTGCCGATTTTGGTCGACCTTCACGCGCGTCGTCCGTGAGGGATACTCGGCCACGTTGAAATTCTGAATACCACCTGTATATTGTCGTCTTTGAAGGTGTTTCATTACTAAAAGCAGCAATCATCCGGTCTCCACATTGTTTTTCTGTTAATCCACTTTGAAAGTCGTTATATTTTTTTACGGGACAATTCCATCATCAGCGGCGACTCAACAACTCGAAAAAACAATTGAAACTGAACCATTGTTTTTTTAGGGTTCCGTACTCAAGGAGTAAAACGGGACACTATAACTAAGACTCCGCTGTCCGTCTGTCTGTCTGTCTGTCACCAGGCTGAGTCTCAACAACAGTGATAGTAACACAGCTGAAATTTTCACAGATGATGTATTTCTGTTGCCGCTATAACAACAAATACTAAAAACCAGTTAAGACCCATACTGCAACAAATAAATGAATTAAGCTGAAATTTATATCAAATACTCACGTTTACTGTCTCTTGGAGCTGTGAAAAAATCAAACTTCTAAGCCAACACAATCAAAAGATACAGCCGTTTATGCCGCAAATTTCCGCAAGTTTTCGAAACCCGCAAAGGAATCAAAACCTACTTCCCGTGAACTCAGAAACTTGAAATTTGGTGCGAAGCAACGCCCTATAGCACAGATAAAGGAAAGATAGCGAAAACCGTAAATTTTTAGTTATATCACTGAAAATTTAATATCCAGTATATACTGACACGTACTAAGTATGTGAATACATACTTAGTGAGTGTCAGTTTATAGTGGACTTGGTTTTATTGTACGGGGTGGTCCGGAACCCTCGGTGCGCGAGTCTGACTCGCACTTGACCGGTTTTTTTTTCACCTGTGGTAAAGCCGAAATAGTAAAAATAAAACAGGTGAAATAATTACAATTAATATCCGTTTCACCATGCACGGCGATGTTACTTGGTACCCTTGATGAAGCGGTAACCTTTTTCAAACAAATTTAGAAACTAGGTATCACTGTTCGGTCTGTAGGAAAATATTACGTTTTTCAGATATATTCTATTAAAAAGCATTCCTACAATATTCGTTCAAAATATTATTCCCGAAAAGCATTACGAATGATTATGCGAATTAAGAAGTTATTCGCGAATAAATATTGGCGAATAATTATTCGAAATATTTATTCGTCATTCGCGAATAATCCTATTTATTCTTAAACGTTATTCGTATTCGAATAAATGTATCCCATCTCTGGGTGGATAAGCATATCTTCTCTTTTTTTTTTGGCGTTCTGGCCAACTGTGTCGGCTCAATTTTGCCAATAAGGATATCGACTACCGTAGGCTCAAAGGGCGTAAGGGACGAAATGCCCATGCCCATATCCCGTGAACTCTGAATCTTGAAATTTGGTACGAAGTATTTATAGCACAAATAAAGGTAAAATTGTGAAAACCGTAAATTTTTAGTTACATCACTGAAAATTTGATGTCCAGTATAAACTGACACGCACTAAGTATGTAAATACATACTTAGTGAGTGTCAGTTTATAGTGGACCTGTTTCTATTGTACGGGGTGGTCCGGAACCCTCGGTGTGCGAGTCTGACTCGCACTTGACCGGTTTTTTTTATGCTAACCACGATCATGGCATCATCTGTTTCATTTACTTAACAGTTTACTTATGTTTTCGATGATAAAAGCAAATCAATCGTTCCTTACGCCCTTTGGACCAGAGTTTTCAAAGGGCGTAAGGGACAAACTGTGATTTTTCATTAGAGCTAAAAATCCTACAATTAGGATATTCCGTTATATTTGTTTTATTTGTACACGGCGCGGTCGGTGCAAAACACGTAATTGAAATTAACTCGTTAAGACGGGTTCGCCGTGCGCTCGCCCGCTGGCGCCCCACTCTCTCCCCGCCTCGCACCCACCGCATGCATCTGACTCCACAACAAGGTCGCGAGTATTTTCAATTAAATTTTCAATTTCTTAAGCGTGAAATTAACATGCTTAATTTTGATGAGAACATGATTATCGTACACAAAAGGCTATTAGTAAACAAAAAATTCATAGTTACTATTTATAATTACTGAGATATACATTATTATTAAAACGTTAAAAATAAATGTTTAATTATTGTCTTAAATGTCTAAAAAGACGCAATATACCTTAAACAGATAAAAACATCATAGTTACCATTTTGGCTTGTCTAGATAATGAGATCAGAGGAAAACTGTGAAAAAAAACGTATATGCGAATTTGATATCAGTTTAATTTTGCTATTAAGTGATCGAATTTGAATGCACCTCAAAGTTATACTAACAAGGTACTTGGTTACCTTTTTTACTTTTAGGAAAAAGTTAGGTAGTGTACGTTAACTCGTGTTTTTTTTTAACTACGGTTACGATCGCGGATTTTTTACTTAATGTATTTCATTAATATTTGATACTGAATAGTAAAATCCGATAAAACAATAAAAACAACGAGTTTACGAATTATGTCCAGGGTAAGCTAATTTGATTGGTCTATAGGCGATGATACGTATAATAGATACATACATATAGATACTCATATACATATATAACATCCATAACTCAGGAACAAATATTCGTGATAAATACACAAATAAATGCCCTGATCGGGATTCGAACCGGGGACCTCCAGCTTCGTAGGCAGAGTCACTACCCACTGGGCTACGGAGGCCGTTTAAAATTAATATAAGTATATAAATTATACAACATCATTTACATAGTATGCGCGCGCGGTAATAATGCATGCGTAAACGATTTCTATAATATTGTACACTCAAAAGTAAAATGAACACACGAATATATATAAGGTCTTACATCTACGGCGACAATATTCACTAATTAAACACAAATATGACATGGTTAACTTTGCCCTTGTTCAAACTGTAGTATGATGTACATAATGGCCTAATTATATCATTATCACACTACCAAACAGATTTATATTGACCAAGTGTCCACAATTTATACGCATGTTAGATTTACACGGTCAGGTCATAATAGGGATGATGACTAAGATTTTTTTACGATGCCATTCGAACCAGTTTTTGGAGAGGAACAAATGTTTGTATGGGAGCACCTACAATTAAAAAACATAAATACCCAAAAAAATTTTGACAAAGATTAACCTCGGCAGGCGAAACGCTTCATACTAATTGTCACACGGGTATGATGTCACAACTGCTATTTGTACTAATCGTTGTATAAAAAATCAAGTAAATTGCTGTATCGGTCGCGAAATACTGCGTTTATTATAGGTACATAGTTGTCATGTCATACAATTTTGTTTCTATAAAAGCGTAAAGATTTTATTGGTAACTATAAATTTACTCTTGGACAATAAAAGAAATTGCATCTTTTTCTAAAATTTTCAAGGTCCATATATCTCTTTATGATTTTAATTACATTTTATAATTTATACTTTACTACAATAATTGGATGGTTTACTATCCATTTAGTAACACTACGTTATCAATTTTAACATGAGGCATCATGCATGCCTGTTATACTGACACATGGCCTACCACGAGGTGTTTTTAAATACCTGAACAAAGCTTCAACTAGGTACTTGTATACCATTTATTAGTTTTATTACCGCACCAGATTTGCGTGACCATGACTGCGATGTTTCACGGTCTAGGTGTTTTAGAATTACTTAACGATTTATATCATTGATTCAATCATGTGTCAAGGAAAAAACTTGAATGCGCTTGTAAGTTCGATCCCACTAAAAACATAAATGTGAAAATGGGAGCCAAGTTCAATATTAAGAATATGCGTGGTTGTCAACTTCGCCGACAAAAGAGTTTAGATCTAAATGGGTGTCAAGTTCAGTTAATAATCCTAAAATAAAACACTCGAAATATTTACACAAAACAGATAACTTAGGATAAATTGATGCTTAAAACTTGACTTGGCTAGTTTTTACATACATGATATCTGATATTTGGCTAATTAAGTTATCATCTTATATATTGTAACGTAGTCTTCTAAAATTTGGATGTCCTTATGGATATAAATAAACACGCGTAGTTTTATATGTTTACGTTAAAGAGGTTTTGAGTTATATAAGGGTCAAAAGTGGCACCAAGTGGTTCGTGTAATAATACACTTGGCGCTGGCTAGCCAGTTCCTTTGCTTGAACTTGGCTTGACACGCTGCCGCGTGTCTAGATTTGAACTGATTAAAACATTCTTGTGCCAAAATTAACATATCGGAACATTGGATAAATCAATTACGAACACTTTCAATAATGTTATTGATTGAAATCAGATTAATAAAACTCTGCCTAATATAACTGTCGTATTGACGAGCGATTTAGTCTAAGATTTATATATTTCTGGTGATGTAGTAGGTCTCCTTAGTAGGTATAGTAAAGTTTGGCATTTAACAGAGACACAAAACAGAAACGATTCTGAACTAAATTCAAAATTCAGAAAATACTTCTCTCTTTACTAAGCTATAGATAACTCGAAGATATAGATATATGGATAAAAATTGCTGTTTTCCTATAACATATTATGTAGGTATACCAGTTTTTGAGGTCAATAAACACTTGATACCAATTATAACTTCCCTAAGTTTAAAATAGCATATTAACGTATGGAGTTAGAGTTTTTATATGATACGCCTAGTATTAAAGTTTCTTATTATAAAGCAATTTATTTATATTGTAACAATTGTTAATGTACCATGACCCCACAAAGTTAACGGAACTAAAAGGCACCGACAGTGGATGAAGACGCACGTATTTTAATGTAAATAGTCACAAGGTCGCAGAAATTTCCCGATCAAACCATGAAGAAGTAGGTATACAGCAAAACAATGGACTAAGCAACAGCACACTGACCCGTTTGTTACTAAGATTGTGATATTGGCATAGAATAAAACAATATAGTTAAAGCATGCTTCCCTTTCAGTCGTGCCCTAACACGGATTGGTTTTAGGGCGCCTTTGTTGCACAATGGTCGATACAAACGTGTTTGAATCGGGGATACGGGGCTCTCGGAGCTATTAGGTACTACTGATTGGACGGATGCTTGTTAGATTTAACTTTCATTTGTATTTTTAACCGACTTCAAAAAAAGGAGGAGGTTCTCACTTCGGATGTATTTTTTTTAATTTTTAATGTTTGTTACCTCAAAACTCCGTCATTTATGAACCGATTCGTACAATTCTTTTTTTAACTGAAAGTATATGCTTCCAGATTGGTTCAATTGTTTCCAAAACCCCAGTTGGATGATGGGAACCATGAGGAATTGAGGGAACTCCTCAAATATATTAGGCACGCATGTAGTAATTTCGGTATTTTCTATTATAACTCGTGTATTTACACCCGGAAATCATAAATTTGGTGAAGTGGAAGTGATGATGAAGACCACAGATGGCTTGTGGAACTTCTCAATGATGTACTTCAAACTATATAAGTACGTCACAGATTCTGATATTATTCCGTTGAAATAGCAAACAATGAAGTGCCAAAGGTAATTCTGAGATCCTTGAGGAATCGACGGAAGTCCTCAAATATTATCGGCCCACATACAGCGATTTGGTTTATTGGTCTAAAAATCAACGCTTTTGTTATCGAAAATCAGTTCATGTGGTAAATTGGAAAAAAAAATGTGGAAATGTTAATGTGGCTTGGCGGAGTACTGAATTGAAGTCGGTCAAAACTTTGTTTTGAAAGTAAATTATTATTGAACTATTGGAAAACGGATGGACTTTAAAAATAAGCTGCAATATGATTGTAGGCGCTGCATGTAAAAAAAAATTGAGCTGTGACGATTTGTTAAAAAAGATCCTGTTTGAGGCTATTCTGATTTTAAGGGGACCATTAAAAATCACCATTTTCGTCTTCTTCCTGTAAACAAATAAATTCAATTGCTTATTTAGTGTTTATGCAAAATATTATGTAAGCTCTTAAAACAAAAGCTTGAGCAAAAATAAACAGAAAATGGGATAGAGACTTCTATATAAAAAGGACGTTTTGCGGTAAACTCCATTTAACAGCTACCTAATAGTAAATAGTTTATCAGAAGGATATGACAGGTCGTTAACTTCAGAAGTGGCTAAAAATCGCATGCACGGAAGCGAAACACTATTGCCAGCCTAATTAAATTTTACTAACACTACCTAGTTAAACCGCTGTAAGTAATCAAAATGCTAGTTTCCGGCCGTGTGCGACTCTTGGTAGGCGCTTGGCCTTACGCAAGCGTTCATGGCTTGATTTGAATGAATTAAGTATAAGTATCACAACAGTCCGACAGGTGCCACTTTATTCGCGCACGATATTCCTCCACTTTTCCTTTTGCTTTTCAAAGACCATTAATTAATACTCGATAAAAACTTTTGATTTGTCTGGGCCGTATTTTTAAACGTTCATCAAAACTATTTTAGCTAAAATGCTGTTAAAATTTGTTTGGCACTTTGACATTTGTGTTCGTAAGAAAGGGACAAAACACATTTTATTTATCAGAGGCATTTTAGTTAATCTTTGACGCTATACCTTAATAGGGTCTCGTGTTCACTACTAAAATCAATTGGTTAAAATGAACTGAAAAATATTCTCTTTTTATTTGTATGCACATAACGCACAATTGATTAAGGTATTTTCACATATCTTGTAAAATGTCGTTGTCTTAAGTACAATGTCCAATCTCAGAAATTGAATGAAAACACTACAAATAGGTATAAAGGGGTTGCATTTCTACAGATGTGGCTATTTTTATGCAGGTATACAGGTTCGTTTAATATATAATGATGGCTTAATAAATATTTATTAGAGTTCGTTAAACATTGGCACAAGCAACGCATACTTGCAACTGATAAATGAGATTAAGACGTATTGTAACAATGTCAACGTTACGATATATCACGGTATGCTGATACACGTGTTTGATCTCAATTTTGATTGAGAGATCAAACAATGGGTAATAAACCACAGCTAAAAGTACCTCAAATAACCTTTACTTTGGCATGGCGCTTTTGACGAAACATGGCACATAAAACAAATGAGTAACCTACGCCACAGCAATATGTCAATGCGATTTTGCAACGGCCGGAACAAATGCCAAATGATACAATAAGTAATGCTACAAATTTATAAGTTGACCAATGACAAACCTTAACGATTGAAGAAGGTGCACTAGTTACTATAGTTTATTGTTTCGGAGCTCTTAATAATACAGTTTCATAATAGTCATTTGATATATTCCAGCTTTTGAAAATTAATCGTATCAGATCAATCAGATCCCAGAATGTTGGGTTAAAAAGTTACTTGGTAGTAAAATCATAATGTCAAATTCATTTTCGTGAGTCTCAATTTAACTGTGACTAAAGCGACATTTCAAATAATTGTTAACTAAGACTTGTCTCAAAACTAGTATTACTGCACATAAAGCTAATACATATTTATTTAGTAAACAATACAAGATTAAAGCTAAGATTAAGCTATGTTAAAGAACAATAGCAAAGTATACCGACAAACCATAACTTGTAATTTAATGTCGCTGTTTTCCATAATAAACTCTGTTGACAAATATGTTCCTGCTCAGATTTGGTTCAAGGACTAGCTAAGTAATTAATAAAGTAAAAGGTTTTGGTTATAACACTTAAACAGTACTCATTATGAGGTATTCAAAAAACGCTAGAATCGATAAATTTGATCAGTCCAATTAGTAGCGTTATGTTAGCCAACACCAAACAAGATATATTCGAAAGATACCCAATTAAAGTAATTAGTAGTCATTTATTCATAAAACATACAATGTTACAACAAATATAAAGATACCCAATTTCTTCATAACTGAGCTAGAATATATTTTTATGAAAAATACAAAAGTCCTTAGCTTATAATTAGAAACACACGAGTTTTATGACTAAACTTTACAAAGACAGACATATCTAGTCACGTCGCTATGAAAAAATAAAAATAACAAATTAAATATTTGCCATATTTTCTGTAAAATATCCCGCAGATATTGTTTTTTTTTCATCATTGTCAGTAATTTTAGAATGCCAAATTTCTGTATCGTGCCATGCTGATTATTGGTATCTATTAACTTGTAATTTTTCCAATTATAGTCACGACAATACTATCAGTCTTTGTCGTTGACTCTTGGACAACTATTGAAATGGCTTGGTAGTGTTTTGTTCGATTGTGTAAGAGTACAATTCACAAGTTATCATCCAGCCACGACTGCTGAGGCCTAGAGCTCTATTAATTGATTCTTACGAAAAAATATGTCGCAATAGTCCATTTCAGGGATAAGTCTACCTCTATACTTTTATCAACTATACTTATATTATAAAGAGGAAATGTCTGTGAGATTGTAGCTTATTTAGTATTTTTGTATGTACTACCCTCAACTCACATCGTACCGATCAGCAATTTATAGTAAAAATTCTTATAATATGAATGAATGAATGAATGAATGATTTATTTGATAAACACAACCACAACATTAAATACAAATGCTTAAAACTAGGAAAAAATAAAAAGAAGTACAATGTTGAGGGTGGTCTCAAAAAGGAGTCCACTCAGCATGTGTCGGAGCATGGAAAACCCCGACGCTGAGTTTCAGTGAATCCTTTACACAAATTACATGACACAAATAAAAGCAGATCTAAATACAAATATTACAGAAAGTGCAGTGCGCAGGTACCTACAGCTTGATTTTTGAAACAGGATAAATACATACTAGTGAAAAATATAAATAACTACGTAACAATCAATTATGTTCGACATATATAAAATGGATGTATGAATATAATATATAGACATAGACATAGACATAATTTAATGGTAATAACAGATTATATATATAAAAATAAAAAAGTAGGTTTATATTTCATCGGCTAGCTAGACAGGCGTCTGTTCCCTTAGCAGGTGGAGTTTTAATTTGTTTAAGAGGATTGTGAAGTGTCCATACGCGGCGCGAGTAGGCATTTAAAAAATGCTATCTGTTTCACACCGCTCTGTGCCTCACCCGTATCGTGCGATAGAGAGAGTTGCCGTCCTGCAGGTAATTGCCTACAGTTTCTTGTTGAAATATTGTTTCGGGTGATAACGTTTTTACCCCCCTAAACCTTTATCAAATCAAACAATTTTGGTATTATTCGATTTATTACACTTAATTCAATGTCTGTACGTTTTCTTTTTTTAGTAAATCAGTTTAGATTAATTAGAAAAAAATAAAACGGTAAGTAAGTTTTTAAGTCAAAAATACAGATTTTTAGATGCTAATTACTTTTAACGTGAGCAATATTTCTTAAAAATCAAAACGTACAGACCTAGTTTTTCATTATATCTACAACATGTCCAAAAATTATAAAAATCTAACTATGTTTACGGGGTGAAAAACGTTATCGCTTTTTGTATGAAAATTTACAGGTTCACAATCCTCTTAAAAGTGGCCAGTGAACTTGCATTTTTTATTGGACTTCCTGGGTGGACAAAGGCAAGACGCCTGGTTAGTCTGGGGGTTTGCTAGCATGCTTTGCAATACACGGGCAAAGACGCGCGGGCAGCTAATACATAATATACAGGGTGACTGGTAATTCGACCTATTCCTTGAAAGGGGTTATAATAGAGCTAATTTGCAACAATTTATGTCCAGTCAACCAGGGGTCGAAACTCGCTGGTTTCCGAGATATTCGAGTTTTTTCAAAAATTCTCCTTGCAGCGTTAAGCTGGTGATTGTGACAAAAGTACTTCCATCTGGATGGTAAAAAAACATTTTTGTCACAATCAGCACTTTAAGGCTGCAAGGCGATTTTTTTTCACACAAACTAAAAACTCGAAAAATTAAAAAAAAATCGTGTCTTGACCCCTGGTTGACTGGACATAAATTGTTGCAAATTAGCTCTAGTATAACCCCTTTCAAGGAATAGGTCGAATTACCAGTCACCCTGTAGTAATTATCTGCAGGTCTCTTAAGGGTAAATATGGAATAAAGTGATTAAGTAGGTAGGTACAGAATCAAAGAGACCGACATATGTACTTTTCAAAATTAAGTGGCTGAAGTGGCAGTGGGCTTGCCACATCTGTCGCTAAACCGACAGCTGCTGGTGTAGGCATGTTTTATAAAGGACATTGCGTCTTGGCAAACGGAGTGTGGGTCACATTCCGACCGGATGACAAGATGACCTATGGGCTCACATTTACATAGATGTTAATTAAAGAGCTGGAAGCGGCTACATGCGTAAAACAGAAGACCAATCATTGGCTGAGTAATGTTTGCCAGAATAATACATAGGAGGGCAAATATTCAGCGTTTATAGGGCGTTTTTTTACGTCATTGTCATCTCCAAGAAATACTATTAAAATTTACGAATATCAGAGTCCACCTTTGATGGAGACGTAAGCCAATACCGGTGCTGAGTCATTTTTGATTTAATTTTCCGCGGTATGTTTTACCTCTGCTGAAATAATCTTGAGCGACAATGACGTTAGAACCGAGCGGTTCAAACGCCCGGAGATGAGCCCAGGAACAGGTCAAGATTTAAAACGAACCTGCAATTTTTGGCGGTTTGGCGTGCCTTGAAAGAGGTGTATGGAATTCTCAAACCTCCCTAAGACCTCTAGTTCAGCTTTTCTACTGATGTCATAGACAATGATCAATGACCCAGTTATAGGCCTGCTCCGTCTAACTGAGATGGCGCTTCGCCTGTGACGGGACATGAGCAAGAAGGAAGAGGGTAGCGGTTAGCGGACGGGCAGCGGCGGGTAGTAGTTGCAAGACGGCGCGGCGTCTCAGTTATGCGGTCGGCCTATAGTAACCTCCCGAAGCAACTAACTTAACTTAATCTTCGCAATTCTCTTTGTGAAATTAACTATAACTACTATATATAATTACAGTAAAATATTGAGAAACCGTACTTATAAATAGTAATTGAATCTAGAGTAGGAAGAAAGTCTTTCGACACACTTATCGGGAAAATTGTTGCGGTGCTTACGATGTCTGATGCAAGCCTTTTTATTTGCTTACGGCAATGCAGATTTAGTGCATTTTGCAAGCGAGTTCGTATATATGCAACTACATAATTTGCTGTAACATTTTAATAGCCTAACTAAAGCAAGTTATCAAATCGCGGTATACTTAGGTACAAACAGATAAGGATCACAAGCAACTACATACCTATTTAAGTAAAATTTCGTCATGAAATAGATCAAATGTTAAGACTTACCGATAAAAAAATTTAAAATTACCGATAATTAAGTGAGTTCAATCTTTTTGTTAGTAAGAAGCCAATATACAAACTACATACATAAGGAAATATTACGCTGGGGTAGCATTCGACTTATAAAATGTGATGTGTCCGCGGCATATAATACGAATATACCCATTTTCTTGTACTAGTACTTATCTGTCATTTAAAATCAGAATAACAGAGATATGAATCAAAAAAGATACCTACGAGTAAAGGTAAGTAAATAAATAAAATGATTTACCATCATATCGCTTAAAAACACAAAAAAATAGTTAGTAGCGTTAGCTGTCTTTTAAGAAGATTGGAATTGTGGTCGCGGTTTTGTGTTGATGACTGCAGTAAAATTTTGGTGAAATTCAATCTGCAACTTTGCCCCATAACTTTTCAAAGAAGTTTACAAATGAATTAGGTTTAGGAGTTCCAAATGATCGCTTCCCGCTGTCTGTCCGTCCCTGTGTAGGCTTAGACCTTTAAAACTACGCAACGGATTTTGATGCGGTTTTTTTTTTAATAGATAGAGTGATTCAAGAGGAAGGTTATGTATAATACGCTACTGCGCACGATAACCGTTGCGCCACGCTTCAAAGGCGCGTTGAAAAAACACTTCGTACTAGAGAGCAAATGCACACCGCCTTGTAAGTTTAATCGCAGCAAAAAATTTGGTACATGGAATAAATCGCACCGCAGTATGATCGCCTATTTGCATGCTATATAATACATTCTGTCCATATTCCCGGGTGTAATCCTGGTTTAATGCAGTGTTAAAACGCTGTTACCTATATAAGATCTAAGTGAATGATGGATATGAGTGAATTACCTTTTCGAGCGTAAAAAGTTATTGGAAATTGCACTGTGACATCCATTGGAAAACGTTTGTATTTAACCCTAATAAGTTTATTATATGAATCCCAAGAAATGTTTTTTAAGTTAAATAAAATTAAAGTCTATTTTATAGTTTCGCCATATACACCGTATCATTCGGCGACTAACTCAAACAGAATTTTCTTAAATATCCACAAAAAAAAATTTGTTCCCTTCTTGACCACCGTCACTTGTGATACTGCGTTTTTTTTGATCATATTATCTTTTTTAGGCGTACTATAAATAAACGTAGAATTGTATTTTCACGTTTTGAAATGACGACTTACTTGATCCAGGTCGGGGCTGTTAACCTTTATCCATAATATCTACTAAAATATATAAAAAAGTCCATGCGTGTACGCATGAAAATTGCAGATGTAAATCTACGATGGCGTACTATTTGCATGCTATTCCGTCCACATTTCTGTACACGTTCCGGCAGATCCGTTACTATACTTTCGTTTGCGTATCCACTCCTGATCTCTCAACCTCGTATCTTAGTCTATCATAATCATTGCAAAAACAATCTTGCCTGAAATTAAATAAAGTATACATTCGAATTGAATTCAGATTCATCTTTATGAGGATTAGGAAGAATGTAGTGATATCTTTATTTAGAGCACGCTCGCGTTTATTGATTAGAAATTGCAAGTTTGTTTCTGACGAGTGCTGATGTCACCCATCGGTTACGGTTGTAAGTATCACTATGCTTTTACTTATTAGTTATTACTAGGTATCTTTATTATGTATAAGTTTACGGACAAAGGATTAATCTCTTTATAGAGATAAAAAAACCAGCCAAGTGCGAGTCGGACAAGGGTTCCGTACCATCATTTTCTTGCCCTTATCCCATTTATTTGGGGTCGGCGCAGCATGTCCTTTTCTTCCATACCTCCCTGTCACTCGTCATCTCGTCACTTACTTCCTTCCTCTTCATATCCTCTATCACACAGTCCATCCACCTTTTCCTTGGCCTACCTCGTTTCTTCCATCCCTCCACGTTCATACCTAACACTCTTGAAGGGTTCCGTACCATTATCTATAAAAACTGTTTTTTTCAGTTTTTTAGTATTTGTTGTTATAGCGGCAACAGAGGGGTAATCACGTAACATTCCGAACGCGTCGGTAAGATTTAACTGTCACTTTTTCATATAAAAAGTGACATTTAGACCTACCCGACGTACAATGCGTTACGTGATCTACCTACAGAAATACATCATCTGTGAAAATTTCAACTGTCTAACTATCACGGTTTATGAATTATGAGATACAGCCTAGTGACAGACAGACAGACAGACAGACAGCGGAGTCTTAGTAATAGGGTCCCGTTTTACCCTTTAGGTACGAACCCTAAAAAAGATATACGTCAAACATTACTAGGTATCTTTTGCACATGATTCTCGCGTATAAAATAGTTCGTTCTGTCGTAATCCAGATGCATGACCAAATCACACACAGGTAGCTTAATAAATTTAATAAACCATTTTGGAATTAGCCGTTTCAAGTATTTGATCTAGAATAACACTTACTTTTAAGGCAAGCGATAAAATCTCACTACCACCGCCTTTCCAAGCAAATGTGAAGAAATTGCCGACCGAACGGTACTTAGTTTAAAGTCCTTTCAATTTTGTGGTTACCGGTATAGTAGCGGTCACAGATTGACATAAATATTTTTAGTGTTTGTGGAAGACAGCATTATATTATTAAAAAAAAACTCAAAACAGTTCGAGTACATGTTGCTACACCCTAGTAGGGTCCATGTCTGTACTGATTAATTTTAATAACATCCTGTAAATACCATGGTTGCAGCAAATAAATGAATATGAATATGAATACTACTTCAAGCAATGATTGAAACTATCTTTAAAAGCCTTTTTTTAAGTTAGGAACTTAATGTCAATGGACAGTACCTATGTACCATACACGTACCTAATTATTTTGAAACATAACTAATAAAACCTTATTTGTGCGATTTACATGAGTTTTATTCGTGATATTGTGTAGTGGCTAAACACTGACAAATCTTAGCGGACATGGGTTGTGTTGACCTTTTTGGGCTCAGGTCGTAAACAGTTTTAGGTCTACTGAATACGAAAATTGAGCCAACTAATTGACCAGAATGTCATTAAGAAAAGGAAGACATTACACTCAACTGCCTCATCCCTCTTTGACCTGCGCACATTACGAGTAAACACATGTTTTACTCGTAATGTGCGTCTACGTACGTGCGTACGTCTGAATTCAAGCACATTTCAAGCAAACCTAGAGTAGATATACTCTCAACTAGAATTGTCTTTGGAATATGCTGAACAAAGATTTCATACAATGAGAATACATTATTAAACAAGCATTGGGCAACTACATATATGATACTGCCATTGGAACTCTCGATTGCAGAATATCGAGCCGATTCAGTAAAGTAGTGTGTTAATAAAAACCACTTGCAACATTTGTAAGAGTGTTAATTGCAATGTTATCGTTTGTTCCAGTTAAATAAGATTCCTCTTGTCCAAGCTTGGTTTGAGACTAGATCGTTTTGTGTAAGATTTTTGGCTGGCTGTAGGATGTAGTGTAGTGTGGTCAGTTAGAAGATAATGACTGCCGTAGAGATTTATTTTTATTTCACTATTTCACAGGTGTTACACAGTTTTTATACGTGTAACAACTACAGATAAAAAATAATCTATTCGACAAACCCTAGAAGAATTACGGCTAGGTAAATTGAATGCGTACGCAAAGTTATATTCAATATTTGAATTGTGACCGCGCATTTCTTGTGACCAAACTACACTACATAAAACGGGTTCGTAGGCGACCTTAATGTAATCAGCTTCCTGCACTTTCAAATTTACTGTAAGTACATTTGGCAGTCAATCCTGTCATTGGTGTAACAATTTACATACCTGACCTTACGGTGTAAATTTTGGTTCATGAATTACTTAGCACTGCTTAGCACCTACTTACGAGCTTATATGTGTGAGATTAATTATATAGTTTGGTAATTTTGAATTAAGAGGGTTCTTTTATTACTACACCTTACTAGGTAATTAAGGTCAAACGCTTTAATAAATTTTCATAAAAACATTTTTCGCGCAAATTGCACGATTCGATTTTTAGGGATCTGTACTCAAAGAGTAAAACGGGACCCTATTACTGAGACTTCGCTGTCCGTCCGTCTGTCTGTCACCAGGCTGTATCTCAAGAACCGTGATAGCTAGAGAGTTGAAATTTTCACAGATTATGTATTTCTGCTGCCGATATAACAACAAATACTAAAAACAAATTAAAATATTTTTTTAAGGGGGGCTCCCATACAAAAAACGTGATTTTTTTGCCGTTTTTATAGATAATCTGTCACCAGGCTGTACCTATCTCAAGAATCGTGATAGCTAGAGAGTTAAAATTTTCACAGATTATGTATTTCTGTTGCCGCTATAACAACAAATACTAAAACCAAAATATTTTTTTTTTAAGGGGGGCTCCCAAACAACAAACTTGATTTTTTTGCCGTTTTTATAGATAATGGTACGGAACCCTTCGTGCGCGAGTCCAACTCGCACTTGGCCGGTTTTTTAGTTTTGTTTTGTCAACCTGTTTATTTTACGATGGTTAATAATTGTGCAATTTTTTAATATCTACTTTTTCCAGAAATATATATAGTATAGGTATGTATTGAATTTGACTAAAATCCACCCCTTTACTTTGACATAATTGCACTTACCTATTTAGCAAATAGTATGTATGTATTATGTATGACAAGGGTCTAAAATAAGCCATATTATTTACCACGAAATGGTTATTTTCTCCGAGCGAAGTGAGGGAAAATTGGTCGAGTGGTAATATGGCTTTTAGACCAGAGGTCTACTTTTCGCTGCGAGAAAATAGTAAAAATAACGGTTAATATCCATCCACAATCAATAATAAATTCCACGGCGAAATAGTACAATGTTTAACAAGGGGCGCATGAGGAATATTGCAAACGAGAGTCTATCAGGAGCCCGACGCCGTAAGGCGGAGGGCTTTTGATGACTCGAGTTTGCAATATTCTTACGCCCGTGTTATACACAATGTTTTTCATCACATTTGCGAGGAAATAAATAACCACAAAAGACAGAAAAACCTATGTTTTATACAAGCGCATCAATCAAATGTTGACGAAATTGACAACTTCACTTCTAGATCAGTGCGAGTGGAGGGCGGAGCTTCAATATTTCAACCAATCACAGAGCAGAATTCTTGCCGTGCAGATTTGCTTAACCAATCAGATCACACACAAGCTCATTACTCCCTTGGGGCCATTATTTCCCGCGGGAACAATTTAGGCCATTGTCCTTCTGTATACAGGCAAGGAATAACGCCATTTATGAGCAAGTGTGATGAAAAGATTGTTTAATTCAGTGGCATATATTTTTAATAAACTGATTTGACACAGATACTAAATATTGACACCACAAATAAACGCTATTGACCGTTTAAAGCCGCGTCCAAACGGCCGAGCGCGGCGGACAGCATACGAGGCATAAGATAAAGCGAGTTAGACAGCAGTCTATCCCGCTCAGTCTCGTAGCCATATATGCAGTCAACCACGCTTGAACGTTTGGACGCGGCTATAGACGGTCATAGGCGTTTATTTTCTTAATGATTGAATTAGGGAATAAAAACGCCTAATGTTTGAAATGAATTCTGTTTCTTGATTCATCAGCATCATCATATCAGCCAAAACACGTCCACTGCTGGACATAGGCCTCCCCCAAAGTGTGTCACAATGGCCAGTCCTGCGCCACCCGCATCCAGCGGACTCCCGCGACCTTTACCTGGTCATCAGTCCACCTTGTGGGGGGCCTACCCACGCCGCGCCTTCCGGTACGTGGTCGCCACTCGAGAACCTTTCCGCCCCAATGGCCATCGGTTCTACGTGCAATGTGCCCCGCCCACTGCCAATTAAGTTTAGCGATTCGGAGGGCTATATCGGTTACCTTTTGGTTCTACTGCGGATAGCCTCATTTCTGTTGCGATCGCGCAGAGAAACTCCCAGCATAGCCCTCTCCATTGCCCTTTGAGTGACTTTGAGCCTTCTAATGAGGCCCATAGTAAGTTAATGAGGCCAACCACGTTTCCGTGTCATATGTCATCACTTGCTACACACACTGGTCAAAGACTCTCGTCTTGAGACACTGCGGAATATAGGACGAAAAAATGTGCCGTAGCTTCCCGAATGCTCCCCAGCCGAGTCGGATTCGAAGATCTCTCTTTCTCAAAGTTGGACCTACCTTACTGGACAGTCTGTCCTAGGTATACATAATCGTCTACAACTTCGAGCGTAAAGTGTCCTATTGAAATGGGAGTTAGTACTACATGGACGTTAAACATGATCTTCGTCTTATCCATGTTCATCCTTAGACCAACTCGCTCGGAGGCTTTACTGAGGTCATCGAGCATAGTACTAAAGTCCTCCATGGTCTCAGCCAAGACTACTATATCATCAGCACACCGAAGGTGAGTGATGTACTCGCCGTTGATGTTGATGCCTAGCCTTCTCCAGTCCAGAGTCTTGAAAACGTCTTCGAGTGCAGCACTGAACAGTTTTGGGGAAATAACATCCCCTTGCCTGACACCCCGCTGCAGCGGAATAGGTTTCGAGCTCCGATCCTGGAGTCGGACTGACATAGTGGCGTTCTCGTACAAACACTTCAGTACTTCGATATAGCGGCAGTCTACTTGGCACCGCTGGAGAGACTGTAATACAGCCCAGGTTTCAACCGAATCGAAAGCTTTCTCGTAGTCCACGAACGCTTAACAGAGGGGCAGGTTATACTCCTCAGTCTTTTGTAATGATTGGTCGATTTTAATATCAGCTGTTTTCTGGTTAGTTGATAGCAAAAACAAATGTTTGTTTAAAAGTTATGATTGATGGATTTAAGAGTGCTCTTCAAAAAAGCGCTCGCTCAGAATTCGGTATTTTGACAGGCGTAGTGCTTTTGTGTGTGTAAATACTACTACCACCCACACAAACGTACCTAACCCCCACATGCACAGCTAGATCGCACCAGCCGCGGGTGCCGTCCCTTTCTAGCTATACGTAAGTGCGATCGGGATAGAACTAACCGCGGAGCTTGCCGATGCAAATAGCTGTATAGCGCACCGTTGGAATTCGCTCCGTGACCGATATTGATACTTGCACTAAAAAGTGATAAACATTACTTCGCTAACATGATGCTCTAACTTGAACAAAGTAAGTATTTGATTTTTGTGCACATGTTTTCTATTTATATTAAAATACTATGACAAAGTATATTCATTCTTTTTTACTAGCTTTATATTAACTTGCACTGTTCGTATGTATGTAAATATGTAAGTATGTAAGTTGTCCGTCAAAATTTGTAATTCATTTTTCAGTCACTTCCCGTTATCCAATTGAGCTGAAATTTTGCATGCATGTGTATATCGCATGACAATGCAATATAATGATGATTTATAGCTGATCTAATGCTGGAGCAGGAAGTTGGCCATAGGAACTCCGCAATAAAACGACACAACCCTATCGAGTTTGGGCTCGTTATAATCGTCTCAATTAGTTGTTGATGATGGTATGCAGAAAAGTACAGTCGGCAATAAAAGCTTGTACCAAAAATGAACATTTTGACAGCAACTTATTTTTGTATAAAATAAACTAACAAGTTTTAAAGTTGTCAGTAATAAGAATAATAATTTGCTGTCTGGCACTACTACTTTCTAGCCGTGTAGTACTGTCGGGTACTACACGGCTAGAAAAACACCGATTTATGCCTGCTTCCTGGACCTCTCCAAGGCCGTCGACAGAGTGGACTACAATATTCTCTGGGCAAAACTGGAGGAAGCAGATATTCCGGGTGATTGTACAGGTTTGTTGAGGTACTGGTACCAAAACCAATTAAACCAGGTGAGATGGGCCAGGACTTTGTCCACAGATTACAGGTTGGAATGTGGAGTACGGCAGGGGGGCCTGACGTCTCCTAAACTGTTCAACTTTGACTTATGTCAATTAGTACTGCAGTTCTTTTTAGGGTTCCGTTGCCAAATGGCAAAAAACGGAACCCTTATAGATTCGTCATGTCCGTCCGTCTGTCTGTCTGTCTGTCCGTCCGTATGTCACAGCCACTTTTTTTCCGAAACTATAAGAGCTATACTGTTGAAACTTGGTAAGTAGATGGGTCATTGTCAGATTTAGGTTCGCGTCTCTTCGGTGGACATTGCCAAAGTTAAGGGCTATAAAGCCTAATTTTTGGTTGATCTCTGAATCCGCATAAACGGCGTTGCCCCTTCTATAATCCTATGTGAGAAAAACATATTATATGTGAGCGTAAGCCCGTAACTTTTGACCACCGGAAAGATGATTTTTTTTTTGTGACTGACAATGACCCAGATGTATTCTGTGAACCGCATTAAGATTTTCACACAAAAATCGAAAAAAAAACATTAAGTTTTAGGGGTCCCCATACTCAGAACTGAAACTGAAAAAAAAATTTTTTATCAAACCCATACGTGTGGGGTATCTATGGATAGGTCTTCAAAAATGATATTGAGGTTTCTAAAATATTTTTTTTCTAAACTGAATAGTTTGCGCGAAAGACACTTCCAAAGTGGTAAAATGTGTGTCCTGTAACTTCTAAAATAAGAGAATGATAAAACTAAAAAAATATATATATGATGTACATTACCACAGATGTATGAATATATTATATAGTATTCTATGCTCTGAGTACATTACCATGTAAACTTCCACAGAAAATTGGTTTGAACGAGATCTAATACGTAGTTTTTTTTAATACGTCATAAATCGTAAACCGCAATTTATTTCACGGAACCCTTCATGTGCGAGCCCGACTCGCACTTGGCCGCTTTTTTAAAAATGTATAATAATAATTGCTAACATAGTTTTAAGTTTATTTTGTTACTAACAGTATATGCACTATCACATGGTCTGAAATAAAACTATTGAATTGAATTGAATTAAACGAGGATTTGAAAGACGATAAGGATATTGACCGGGAGAGGAGGGCCTTATCAGTCCGCTGCAACATGCTGGCACGCAGATTTGGTAAGTGTAGCAACGAAGTCAAAGTGACATTGTTCAATGCATTTTGTCAGTGTTTCTACACTTGCCAACTGTGGTCTAAATTTATGCGAAAGTCGTACAGCACCATGAGGGTGCAATATAATGATGCATTTCGCACGCTCATGCGGCTGCCGCGCTACTGCAGCGCGTCCAGCATGTTCGCTGAGGCGCGGGTGCCAGATTTCTTCGCCGTAATGAGGGCGAGAGTTGCCGCTTTCTGGGACAGGCTGGGGCGCTCTCAGGACGAGATCCTCAAGGTCATCTACAACGACCTGGAGAGCCCTATTTTCCGATATTGGCTATCTGTGCATGATGAAACATTTAAGAACTTCACTTAGGCGTCAGATAGCTAACAATTGTGCGTGGAATTATAAATCTGGTATCTAAGAAATTTCTCTAACCTTGGTCAACCAATATGGAAAACGCAAATCCGTTGAAGAGAGCAATGGTGGAAGAAAATAAATGGCTCTTTAACGGTTTAGAAAACGGCCGAAGGGGCACAATCAATTCAATCAAATTAAAATGCCTGACTGGTAGAGAATGCCTCATGGCATTAAGTCCGCCATTTTTACTTTCCGTTGTATAGTGCAATAAAGTTTAAATAAATAAATCAAGAGTTTACAGAGCAGCATTTGATATTAATTAAATAGCTATGCCGTACAATCATCATTGCAGCGGTTGGTATCTAAGAAATTCTTAGACTTAGCTTAGGGCCTGGAGGCAACATACCAACGGAACTAGTAATGTGCAAAGAACGAAAGTTTCTTCCTACATTACCCAGTTTTGAACGAAGACTATTTTTTCTTTGTACATTACTAGTAATGTAACTCAGTAATGTACGAAGAACAAGGGGATCATTTTTTTGATGTTTTAGTTTAACATTTTAATTTTAAATAAGTATCTTGTCAAACTTGTATTTGTATTTTGGGTTATGTTTCGCCTGTGAATAAATGATTTATTATTTATTATGTATGTCTTTCCCGCTCACGGGACAATGATGTCCCGGACCTTTGGGAGGCGTGCGTGGGGCTAGGTACCTACAAAGTACCAACTGAGCCAACACGTAGAGGCCCTTTTGACAATTTAATGAAATGCAAGGAGTACACCGAGCGGATGCTGTCCCTGCCCGTGTCATGGGACGCACACAGAGACAGCACCCGCTGGGGTGTATAGGGACTATTGCTGGTTGATGGAATCTAAAGAAAACGGGTTATTGGGTGAAAATGATGGACTAGTGGCTGGGCTATTGGGTGAAACATCGGACGCCTGCCTAATAAACTGTCTCATTTTTTATCTCTGGCAGACGGTGACTCGCCAACTGCTAGATGGGCCCCTATTATTAGCGACATTAAAAAATTGCCTAAGGGCAACACCAGTCAGAGAGGCTGGGGGGGTAGAGAGGTGGCACTGGACTTTAAACATATAGCCAACTCGCCACTTAGGTGTCCACATCTACCCTCGAGCAACAGCTCTTGCGACTTTACTCTGGACAGCCAGTTAAGGCAAGCCAGAGGTGGGGGGCCTGTCCAACCAACCACCCGATCAGCTCAGCCTGACCACAGGACACCCCCAGGGGCACTCAGGTACGTAGGGTCGCTACTCCCTAACAGCCCGCCACAAGCTGCCTTACGTTGACTGATTATTATTATTATTATGTCAATCACTCGTTCAAATTGAGAATGCCTCGTAAATCTACTATTGGTAAATGGTTAGAAACGTACCCGGAACTGGTTTATAAAGAACAAGATTCCGTGATACACTGTTCTGTTTGTTATGTTAATTTGAAACAGTTCAAAAAACATAATATCAAAAAACATGTATCAAGTGATTCACATCGTAAGAAAAAAACCGGCCAAGTGCGAGTTGGACTCGCGCACGAAGGGTTCCGAACCATTATCTATAAAAACGGCAAAAAAATCACGTTTGTTGTATGGGAGCTCCCCTTAAAAAAAAATATTTTGTTTTCAGTATTTGTTGTTATAGCGGCAACAGAAATACATAATCTGTGAAAATTTCAACTCTCTAGCTGTCACGGTTCTTGAGATACAGCCTGGTGACAGACAGACGGACGGTCGGACGGACAGCGAAGTCTTAGTAATAGGGTGCCGTTTTACTCTTTGAGTACGGAAACCTAAAAACGTGTACCTGGTAACAAAGAAGAATTTTACTGAACTGAACTGATTAAATGTAAAATTGTTAACTATTAATTTTTCATTGATTTCATTGCAAATCTCTATTTAACATTTTCAGAAAGTCAAAAGTTATCTAAAAGAGATCGGTCTTTAGCGATAAGACCGCCTGTTGTTTACCTCTACTTTTAATCTTCTTTGATATGTTGTGTTGTGCTCTATAATGTATCGACAAAATATTTGTATCAGAAGTCGATAAACGAGAAGTCCCCATGACAGCTCAAAAATGTTACGAGAATTCCGATGACTGGACTAACTAGTAAATAAATTAAATCTATCAAGTATCACGATCACTCGTACAATAATAATTGACTATAGAACGCGTAGTTTAGACAAAAGGATCCAACCCACAAGACATCACCATTGAAATGTATGACTTTTGTTTTAGGTAGAAGGTTCAATTTTAAATGTTACGTATCCGGTGGGTTTGAGCCTTTTCGCTACACTACGTCATATATGGCAGCTATGCAATTCATAACTTGTCTCGATTAGCCTCACGAATGTATCCCCAGTATAGTTTGACCCCGAGGTTGGTAACAACTATGCCTAGTCGGAGATCAAAATAATATTATTTTATCTGAAGAGTGGCCGGTTAGCTTTGTGAATAGCCACAAATAAACACACTACACGTCTGTCTCGGAGGGCTATTCAGCCGGTACTGAGATATATTCCCGCGCGACGGTAAATTTATACTAGTTTTGAATAATTATTTATAAATATAAATTTTGACAAAAGATATATTTTTTGGACTGGATCTTGTTGGTACAAGCATGAACTTTAATGTTGTGTAAGATTCAATACAAAAATAATTCAACAATAATGAGAAAATCCTTGAGTTTTCAGTACCATTTTGTTGACAAATATGGTGTAATTGAGAACAGTTTACATATATATACGTGCAGAATAAGGAAAATTCGAGGCGGCTAGGCGCAATGGCAACATATTACGCTAGTGAAAATAGAAAAAAACAAGTAGGTTCTCATATAACATCATGGAGTATTAGGGGCTCAAACTTATGACTCTGCGCTCTCTTCAGAAAACTACTGTCGGTAATCGGGTATTTTCGGTTAAAGTATTCAGTTCTTCGTAAATTGGAGGCGGCTAGGACCAATATGAGGAGTTTACCTATGCAAATAATTAATCAAAATCTAGAAAAAGCTCTCCGTTTCTTAGAATTACAACGTCAAAAATCCGTCATTCTCGCTTATTCCTGACCAAAAAACGAGCGCCCTCTTAATACGGCGAAGTGTTTTGATTGGTCAAATTAAATTTTGTAAATCAGCTAGGTATATTCAAATTCAAACTCAAATTCAAATATTTATTCGTGACACGTAATTTACACATACAAAAGAAATAAAATAATACACATTTTGTCACGAAATATATGTATGTATGTATATACATATTTTCCCTAGGGGATAAATGTACCTACTACTTTAGCCCCGCTTGCTAAGCCTAATACGACACAATTTTCGAGCATGAGAAGTGAAAAATATTTCATTTAATTATATGCCTAAATATTTATTTAGTAGGCTAAGATGGATTTTAAAAGTAAGCTATATCTGGATTGGGTACAGTTATTATGGGAGCAACTGTGATAATTACTTTAGTGTGTATATTATCATTATCACAAACGTCCACTTTACTTAACAGCGAAATGTTACTTATGGCATTTATGGCAATACGATGGCTGGTAGAGTACGCTTTATGGCATGAACAACCTTATATACCCTACATTATTCTTTAGTGAATTATTTTATATAAATGTATTAATTAAATAAATGCTATAGTATCTTATAAATGAAACTGTGTTACTTTGGAATGACAGTAAAATATTATGACTGAATTGATATATAATTAATGGTTAAGGCATACTTAATCAGCAGGTAAGTAACAAATTACATCAAAATACTATTGTTCAGTCGAACCCTGAGACAATCTGTTTTATCCAACTTCCTGTTCGGAGATTATAATCTATTTAGGCTACACAAGGAAAAGTAATCAAGGCCGCTAATGCAATAATATCCGTTTCTAAGGTAAGACACGTATCTTAGTAAAATTATATGAGAACAACATTACAACATTTAAATTAGATTATTTTACTTTGACAAAGTGTTATGTGACTTTGACATCTAGAGTGATATGGGCTTTTACGTTAATAAGAGATGATGTTTCTATTTGGCCATGGGTCAGTAATTCCGGTGGCAAAGTAATCATAAAGGTGCAAAGAGGTGATGACATAACTTAAGATGTTAACACCTTCCGGTGAAGGAAATCATCATTTAACGGTTGCCACGCTCTAATATAAGAAACTCGTTCTAATAGATAGGTAGTTTTTTACGCAAAACTTATCATGTGATTGGAAATAGTAAGGTAGGATTCGGTGCTCCGATGAAAGACAAACGGAAACCTTTTTTCGTATATAATGCGCTTGCCTTTCCGTCTATTTGTCTGTGAAAAATATTTTTACACAAACATGGGAGCTGTAGTTAATTTAATAAAAGCAGATACAGGAAATCAAAACGTGCTATAAAAATGTATTTAAAGAATAAAGATACATTGCAAGCGGCTTAGAAATGGTAATAAGTGAAATAGTACATTACTGCAGAGGCCGCGAAGATATGGATTGTCGGCCAAGTAGATATAGATACCTATAGGCGGACGAGGGTAGTGACTGTAGCGAGGCCGGATAGGGATACGAAGCTGGCAATCCCTTTTCCCGCCGAGGTTTGTATAGTGTTTTTCTCAAACATGCTGTTTTATTTTTAAATGGCTGGACGCCATGATGTTGTGTCGCGAATTAATACTGAAACAAAAGAAGGTCACTTTGCAGGACCTTAAATTTTATATGACATTCCCTTATGAACCTCTTTGTCTCGCCGCATCCGAAATGTAATACTTCGCCTATTATGGGGAACATAATGTCAATCGAGAGTGTGATGTGGGTTTTGGGCATGCCCGCGTCAAATTATTCGCGTCCCAGGCGATGCAGCGTCCGTGGAGAGGTCACTTCACCCACTTCAGCCTGCTGAGTGGAAAACAACACGGAGAGTGGCAGTTACCGGTTCTCAGTCCAAACAGATAGGCGTTAGTGCGGACGCCAGGGGTCACTCTCGACAGTGGGACACTCCATTGTAGGATTTGTTGGCCCATTGGCAAGGTATCGCCCGCTCTAAGTAAGCTTGGCAGCCCCCGGTCAGTTAGGTACTTGTCAGTTTCGGTGCTGACTTGTTCCTAATAGGTGGTAGGAACACTAGCATTGCTAGAAAGTCGGTGCCGTTAAAAATCTCACCTGCAAATAAGAAAACCAAGAAAACCAACAACAAATTTCAACATCACCAATCCATGCGAATTGGGACATGGAATGTCCGAACGATGAGGACAGGCTTTCCGAACACCGATGGAAGCTTAGATTACGACCAACACCTTCGTAAAACGGCTGTTATTGATGGAGAATTGTTGAGGCTAAATGTGGCTATATCTGCTTTACAAGAGACAAGACTGCCAGATGAAGGGTCCCTACGTGAATCTAATTACACGTTTTACTGGAAGGGAAAAGATACTTTTGAGGCTCGACAAAACGGAGTGGGTTTTGCGATCCGGAATAACTTATTGCATGCCATAGAATCTCCAATAGGTGTGTCGGAACGTATTATGGTTTGTCGCATTAATACTAGCTTTGGCTGTATTACTTTAATCGCTGCTTACGCCCTTTGACTTGACTTCGACTCAGGAATCAAAAGACCTATTCTACGAGCAACTAAGCGAAACAGTACGTACAGTTCGGAATGGAGACCGGATTTTGATTTTGGGGGACTTCAATGCTCGAGTAGGTCAATAACAAACATATTGGCCGGAGTGCATGGGCAGTCATGGTTTTATATAAACAAGAATGGACAGCGCCTGCTAGAATTCTGCTCTCCAAATTTGCTCTGTGTCACAAACACCTACTTCAAGGGCAAATTAATGCGCAAAGTTTCCTGGAAACATCCTCGATCGGGCCACTGGCACCAGTTAGATGTCATTCTAACGAGGAAAAAAGATCTTCGCGATATACTCCACAAACGTACATTCCATAGCGCCGACTGTGATACCGACCACTCACTTGTTATTACTACAGCCGCTTTCACTGCCAAAAAGATCCACTCTGCCCGTAACACTGGATGCAAAAAACTAAGGGCTCCAACATCAAAAAGCATCGAAATAGTTGATTCTTATAATAAACTAGTCCAAGAACAAACAGCTTCCTGGGATTTACACATGAGCGCCAGTCAGGAGTGGACGAAATTAAAGTGCCTCCTTACAGATACGGCAGCAGAGGCTTTTGGTTATGTAAAACCAGCTAAGTTTAACTGGTTTCAGCTAAACATTGAGCACCTCCAACCACTTCTTGATGCAAAAAGAGAGGCAGCACTGCATCATCGCCTCAGCTCCAGCGACAAGACACGGGAAAAATTGACTGAAGCAAAATCGAATCTTCAACGGAATACGCACTATTATGCAAATGCCTATTTTCTTGATGTTTGTAAAAGCATCCAAGCCAGCGCAGCTTCGGGCAATTTTGCCGGTGTGTACTCGAGCATAAAGAAGGCTCTCGGCCCCTCTCCATCAAAAACAGCTCTTCTAAAAGAGATAGATGGTACTGTGATAGTTACTCAGCTCGTCAACTCAATCGCTGGGTAGAACACTACACGCAGCTTTATTCTCAGCCTATAGGAATACAGCCAGAAGCAATTGAGTCCATCCCCAAATTGTCAGTGTGGAATGATCTTGACAACATCCCTACCATTGAAGATTTCCAAACCGCTGTTCAAAAACTAAAGGTTGTGAAGAGCCCAGGTAGTGACAGCATCCTCCATTCCTTTCCAATTTCTTCATTCTTCCCTCAGGATATGCGCGATGCGAACATCATCACGCTATATAAAGGGAAGGGTGACCGCGGCAACTGTAACTCATACCGCGGCATCTCTCTCCTGAGCATTGCTGGAAAACTGCTTGGCCGTATCATCCTGGCCAAGCTACAGAAACTAGCAGATCGTGTCTATCACTGACATGATTTTCACCCTTCGTCAACTCCAAGAGAAATGCAGAGAGCAAAAAAACTCCCCTACTGGTAGCTTTTGTCGATTTAAATAAGGCATTTGATACAGTTACCAGAGAGGGACTGTACACGGTACTACAAGGTATTGGTTGCCCTCCTAAACTTTTAAACCTTATCAAACTTTTTCATCAAGACATGAAGGGCTCTGTTGTCTACAATGGTGATACTTCAGAACCTTTTCGAAATGCGCAGAGGCGTAAGGCAGGGTTGTGTGTTGGCGCCTACCTTGTTTGGTATATTTTTCTCAGTTCTCTTGAAAGTTGCCTTCGGCGACACTACTCATGGCATACATCTTCACACTAGGCCTGATGGTAAACTGTTCAACATCTCACTGTTGAAATCCAAAAAATATCGCGAGGATTTGTACGTTGACAGTTTGTTTTTCACCGATGATGCCGCGACGTCGTCGGAGGAGCTTCAAGTTATGATCGATAGATTTGATGCGGCATGTAAGTTATTTTCGATGTCTATAAATGCTAAAAAGACGGTCAAAATGGCACAAGGCGTAGATCAGGCCCCGACAATTTCGTTGGATGATTCGTCTCTGGAAGTTGTGGACAATTTCTGTTACCTCGGTTCTAGCGTGTCGAATAATCTTTTACTAGATTTAGAGATCAACATCCGCATTGGCAAGGCCTCCACAATGTTCGGGAAGCTCAGTACAAGAGTGTGGGATAATAGACACCTTACCGTTAATACGAAGATGATAGTATATCAGACATGCATCTTGTCCATACTCTTGTACGGAGCAGAAACTTGGACATAGTATGCCAAACAGGAACGGAAATTAAACAACTTTCACATGCGATGTCTTCGGCGTACTTTGAACATCTCGTGGAAGGATCGAGTTACAAACGAGAGGGTGCTCAGCATCGCGCGTTTACCCAGTATTGCATCAGAAGTTTTAAAACAAAGACGTCTGCGCTGGCTCGGGCACGTGCAAAGGATGGAGCCCTCTCATTTTCCACGTAAAACTCTCCTGAGTGAAGTAGCTTACGCTAAGCGACCGGTGGGGCGCCCTATGTTACGTTTTAAGGACAGCGCAAAACGTGACATGCTGTCCTTCAAGATCGACCCCACGAACTGGGAAAATCAATCGCAGGACCGAAACCAATGGAGAAAGTCACTTAATGAAGGCGTGACAGTACATGATATCACCTGGTTTGACCTGTTGTCCCACAAACGACACACCAGCGCGCTGCTGCGCCTCCAACAGCGATGTGTATGACATTTACATGTCATATGTGCGGGCGTCGCTGTTGCTCTCGTATTGGCCTGACAAGCCACGTACGCAAGTGCCGCACTTTAATGGACGCTGCTTAAATCATCTTATATAAATGCTACAGGCCATTGATGATGAATGTCAATATTTCACTGCATGTGTGAGAAAAACCAGACAGAAATTACGGAGTTCTGGCGAAGGAAGTTAAAAATACAGGCTATTTCCTGTTTCGATTTTGTAAGCTGGGCTACTGAAAAAATAAATCTTTCATCATATAAATAAATAAAAAATATAAACAAATATTTGCGGACAATCTTACACCAATCAACCTAGTCCCAAACTAAGCAAAGCTTGTACTATGGGTACTAGACGACGATATAGATACTTATATAGAGAAATAAATACTTATACCATAGAAAACATCCATGACTCAGGAACAAATATTCGTGCTCATCACACAAATAAATGCCCTTACCGGGATTCGAACCCAGGACCTCTTGCTTCGTAGGCAGGGTCACTACCAACTAGGCTAAAGCGGTCGTCAAATATATATAAATATATAGGTATATAGTCATATAGTCTCTGATTACATAAAACAACTTCCATTATTATTATCGGTTACATACCAAATTACTACTTTATGTATATATATATTTAAACTTTATTGCACAAATAAAAAAAACGTATTTATAGCCGATACTATGAAATTTACTGCCTCAACCTCTTCTCGCGTTGCTACTGGACAATTACCATTTTACACACATCACTGAATGGCCCACTCTGTATAACTATTTTGTTTTGAATTCCATTTATAATTAAAAAGTTTCCACCCGCGAAAACTATTCTATATTTTTAATCCAGGCTATAAACTATCTTCTTGCAAAATTTCATCCAAATCAGTTCAGCCGTTTAAGCGTGATTGAGTAACAAACATCCAGACATCCAAACATCCAAACTTTCACATTTATAATAGTATATATAGGATTACCTACCCAATAACACTTAGGTAGTATGGTTAACTATGTGTGGAAAGTACGTGATGACTAATGACTAAAAGAAGTAAAACTAGTACAATATTTCTCTATGATATTCTAGATAAACAAAGAATAACGACAAATTCGCCCGTTGAAATTCTCATGTTATATGACTTATATGGAATATAGAACTATAATTTGTTTCTATAATTCTGCGCTGGCAAGCTAGCACGTGGTTTCTTAACATTTTAATTAACTATTTTCACCTAGTTTGCACCGAATAAATTACTGCATATTTTGCAATGGATTCATACATATTACTGTTTACGGCCCTTTTTAAATGCCCCTGATACCGTTTAAATTGTGCAATATGTTTAATTAAATAAACTTTATCGTTACGCAGTGTTGACGTGTTTGAGGTTTTAGAGATTAGGATCGGGTCTGTAAAATATTCTACACATTAACTTTACACATAATTATTACGCGTATGTAGTACCGCCTCCTTAGTATACAACATATTTTATATCAGTGTGTCGTAAGTTGTAAATTAACAAGAGTAAGATATATTACAAAGTCACGCCCCGTGTCAAGCGGTTTATATTTAAAGTTAAACTTTAACATTAGTAGAAAATAAGAAAGAAAGAAAGAAAGAAAAAACACATTTATTCACTAACACACAGGACACACAGAAGACGACGCTTACTCAGGGACCATCATTGCGACTTCGATTTGAATTGAAATTGATTTGTATTTGTAGCGTGCGCTCGTTCTGACAGGGTGACATGTTTCGGAGTAGAGCCCAGAGGAGGTTTATGCACATATTAAGAGGGCGCTCGTTTTTTGGTCAGGAATAAGCGAGAATGACGGATTTTTGACGTTGTAATTCTAAGAAACGGAGAGCTTTTTCTAGATTTTGATTAATTATTTGCATAGGTAAACTCCTCATATTGGTCCTAGCCGCCTCCAATTTACGAAGAACTGAATACTTTAACCGAAAATACCCGATTACCGACAGTAGTTTTCTGAAGAGAGCGCAGAGTCATAAGTTTGAGCCCCTAATACTCCATGATGTTATATGAGAACCTACTTGTTTTTTTCTATTTTCACTAGCGTAATATGTTGCCATTGCGCCTAGCCGCCTCGAATTTTCCTTATTCTGCACGTATATATATGTAAACTGTTCTCAATTACACCATATTTGTCAACAAAATGGTACTGAAAACTCAAGGATTTTCTCATTATTGTTGAATTATTTTTGTATTGAATCTTACACAACATTAAAGTTCATGCTTGTACCAACAAGATCCAGTCCAAAAAATATATCTTTTGTCAAAATTTATATTTATAAATAATTATTCAAAACTAGTATAAATTTACCGTCGCGCGGGAATATATCTCAGTACCGGCTGAATAGCCCTCCGAGACAGACGTGTAGTGTGTTTATTTGTGGCTATTCACAAAGCTAACCGGCCACTCTTCAGATAAAATAATATTATTTTGATCTCCGACTAGGCATAGTTGTTACCAACCTCGGGGTCAAACTATACTGGGGATACATTCGTGAGGCTAATCGAGACAAGTTATGAATTGCATAGCTGCCATATATGACGTAGTGTAGCGAAAAGGCTCAAACCCACCGGATACGTAACATTTAAAATTGAACCTTCTACCTAAAACAAAAGTCATACATTTCAATGGTGATGTCTTGTGGGTTGGATCCTTTTGTCTAAACTACGCGTTCTATAGTCAATTATTATTGTACGAGTGATCGTGATACTTGATAGATTTAATTTATTTACTAGTTAGTCCAGTCATCGGAATTCTCGTAACATTTTTGAGCTGTCATGGGGACTTCTCGTTTATCGACTTCTGATACAAATATTTTGTCGATACATTATAGAGCACAACACAACATATCAAAGAAGATTAAAAGTAGAGGTAAACAACAGGCGGTCTTATCGCTAAAGACCGATCTCTTTTAGATAACTTTTGACTTTCTGAAAATGTTAAATAGAGATTTGCAATGAAATCAATGAAAAATTAATAGTTAACAATTTTACATTTAATCAGTTCAGTTCAGTAAAATTCTTCTTTGTTACCAGGTACACGTTTTTAGGTTTCCGTACTCAAAGAGTAAAACGGCACCCTATTACTAAGACTTCGCTGTCCGTCCGACCGTCCGTCTGTCTGTCACCAGGCTGTATCTCAAGAACCGTGACAGCTAGAGAGTTGAAATTTTCACAGATTATGTATTTCTGTTGCCGCTATAACAACAAATACTGAAAACAAAATATTTTTTTTTAAGGGGAGCTCCCATACAACAAACGTGATTTTTTTGCCGTTTTTATAGATAATGGTTCGGAACCCTTCGTGCGCGAGTCCAACTCGCACTTGGCCGGTTTTTTTCTTACGATGTGAATCACTTGATACATGTTTTTTGATATTATGTTTTTTGAACTGTTTCAAATTAACATAACAAACAGAACAGTGTATCACGGAATCTTGTTCTTTATAAACCAGTTCCGGGTACGTTTCTAACCATTTACCAATAGTAGATTTACGAGGCATTCTCAATTTGAACGAGTGATTGACATAATAATAATAATAATCAGTCAACGTAAGGCAGCTTGTGGCGGGCTGTTAGGGAGTAGCGACCCTACGTACCTGAGTGCCCCTGGGGGTGTCCTGTGGTCAGGCTGAGCTGATCGGGTGGTTGGTTGGACAGGCCCCCCACCTCTGGCTTGCCTTAACTGGCTGTCCAGAGTAAAGTCGCAAGAGCTGTTGCTCGAGGGTAGATGTGGACACCTAAGTGGCGAGTTGGCTATATGTTTAAAGTCCAGTGCCACCTCTCTACCCCCCCAGCCTCTCTGACTGGTGTTGCCCTTAGGCAATTTTTTAATGTCGCTAATAATAGGGGCCCATCTAGCAGTTGGCGAGTCACCGTCTGCCAGAGATAAAAAATGAGACAGTTTATTAGGCAGGCGTCCGATGTTTCACCCAATAGCCCAGCCACTAGTCCATCATTTTCACCCAATAACCCGTTTTCTTTAGATTCCATCAACCAGCAATAGTCCCTATACACCCCAGCGGGTGCTGTCTCTGTGTGCGTCCCATGACACGGGCAGGGACAGCATCCGCTCGGTGTACTCCTTGCATTTCATTAAATTGTCAAAAGGGCCTCTACGTGTTGGCTCAGTTGGTACTTTGTAGGTACCTAGCCCCACGCACGCCTCCCAAAGGTCCGGGACATCATTGTCCCGTGAGCGGGAAAGACATACATAATAAATAATAAATCATTTATTCACAGGCGAAACATAACCCAAAATACAAATACAAGTTTGACAAGATACTTATTTAAAATTAAAATGTTAAACTAAAACATCAAAAAAATGATCCCCTTGTTCTTCGTACATTACTGAGTTACATTACTAGTAATGTACAAAGAAAAAATAGTCTTCGTTCAAAACTGGGTAATGTAGGAAGAAACTTTCGTTCTTTGCACATTACTAGTTCCGTTGGTATGTTGCCTCCAGGCCCTAAGCTAAGTCTAAGAATTTCTTAGATACCAACCGCTGCAATGATGATTGTACGGCATAGCTATTTAATTAATATCAAATGCTGCTCTGTAAACTCTTGATTTATTTATTTAAACTTTATTGCACTATACAACGGAAAGTAAAAATGGCGGACTTAATGCCATGAGGCATTCTCTACCAGTCAGGCATTTTAATTTGATTGAATTGATTGTGCCCCTTCGGCCGTTTTCTAAACCGTTAAAGAGCCATTTATTTTCTTCCACCATTGCTCTCTTCAACGGATTTGCGTTTTCCATATTGGTTGACCAAGGTTAGAGAAATTTCTTAGATACCAGATTTATAATTCCACGCACAATTGTTAGCTATCTGACGCCTAAGTGAAGTTCTTAAATGTTTCATCATGCACAGATAGCCAATATCGGAAAATAGGGCTCTCCAGGTCGTTGTAGATGACCTTGAGGATCTCGTCCTGAGAGCGCCCCAGCCTGTCCCAGAAAGCGGCAACTCTCGCCCTCATTACGGCGAAGAAATCTGGCACCCGCGCCTCAGCGAACATGCTGGACGCGCTGCAGTAGCGCGGCAGCCGCATGAGCGTGCGAAATGCATCATTATATTGCACCCTCATGGTGCTGTACGACTTTCGCATAAATTTAGACCACAGTTGGCAAGTGTAGAAACACTGACAAAATGCATTGAACAATGTCACTTTGACTTCGTTGCTACACTTACCAAATCTGCGTGCCAGCATGTTGCAGCGGACTGATAAGGCCCTCCTCTCCCGGTCAATATCCTTATCGTCTTTCAAATCCTCGTTTAATTCAATTCAATTCAATAGTTTTATTTCAGACCATGTGATAGTGCATATACTGTTAGTAACAAAATAAACTTAAAACTATGTTAGCAATTATTATTATACATTTTTAAAAAAGCGGCCAAGTGCGAGTCGGGCTCGCACATGAAGGGTTCCGTGAAATAAATTGCGGTTTACGATTTATGACGTATTAAAAAAAACTACGTATTAGATCTCGTTCAAACCAATTTTCTGTGGAAGTTTACATGGTAATGTACTCAGAGCATAGAATACTATATAATATATTCATACATCTGTGGTAATGTACATCATATATATATTTTTTTAGTTTTATCATTCTCTTATTTTAGAAGTTACAGGAGACACATTTTACCACTTTGGAAGTGTCTTTCGCGCAAACTATTCAGTTTAGAAAAAAATATTTTAGAAACCTCAATATCATTTTTGAAGACCTATCCATAGATACCCCACACGTATGGGTTTGATAAAAAAATTTTTTTTCAGTTTCAGTTCTGAGTATGGGGACCCCTAAAACTTAATGTTTTTTTTTCGATTTTTGTGTGAAAATCTTAATGCGGTTCACAGAATACATCTGGGTCATTGTCAGTCACAAAAAAAAAATCATCTTTCCGGTGGTCAAAAGTTACGGGCTTACGCTCACATATAATATGTTTTTCTCACATAGGATTATAGAAGGGGCAACGCCGTTTATGCGGATTCAGAGATCAACCAAAAATTAGGCTTTATAGCCCTTAACTTTGGCAATGTCCACCGAAGAGACGCGAACCTAAATCTGACAATGACCCATCTACTTACCAAGTTTCAACAGTATAGCTCTTATAGTTTCGGAAAAAAAGTGGCTGTGACATACGGACGGACAGACAGACAGACAGACGGACGGACATGACGAATCTATAAGGGTTCCGTTTTTTGCCATTTGGCAACGGAACCCTAAAAAGAACTGCAGTACTAATTGACATAAGTCAAAGTTGAACAGTTTAGGAGACGTCAGGCCCCCCTGCCGTACTCCACATTCCAACCTGTAATCTGTGGACAAAGTCCTGGCCCATCTCACCTGGTTTAATTGGTTTTGGTACCAGTACCTCAACAAACCTGTACAATCACCCGGAATATCTGCTTCCTCCAGTTTTGCCCAGAGAATATTGTAGTCCACTCTGTCGACGGCCTTGGAGAGGTCCAGGAAGCAGGCATAAATCGGTGTTTTTCTAGCCGTGTAGTACCCGACAGTACTACACGGCTAGAAAGTAGTAGTGCCAGACAGCAAATTATTATTCTTATTACTGACAACTTTAAAACTTGTTAGTTTATTTTATACAAAAATAAGTTGCTGTCAAAATGTTCATTTTTGGTACAAGCTTTTATTGCCGACTGTACTTTTCTGCATACCATCATCAACAACTAATTGAGACGATTATAACGAGCCCAAACTCGATAGGGTTGTGTCGTTTTATTGCGGAGTTCCTATGGCCAACTTCCTGCTCCAGCATTAGATCAGCTATAAATCATCATTATATTGCATTGTCATGCGATATACACATGCATGCAAAATTTCAGCTCAATTGGATAACGGGAAGTGACTGAAAAATGAATTACAAATTTTGACGGACAACTTACATACTTACATATTTACATACATACGAACAGTGCAAGTTAATATAAAGCTAGTAAAAAAGAATGAATATACTTTGTCATAGTATTTTAATATAAATAGAAAACATGTGCACAAAAATCAAATACTTACTTTGTTCAAGTTAGAGCATCATGTTAGCGAAGTAATGTTTATCACTTTTTAGTGCAAGTATCAATATCGGTCACGGAGCGAATTCCAACGGTGCGCTATACAGCTATTTGCATCGGCAAGCTCCGCGGTTAGTTCTATCCCGATCGCACTTACGTATAGCTAGAAAGGGACGGCACCCGCGGCTGGTGCGATCTAGCTGTGCATGTGGGGGTTAGGTACGTTTGTGTGGGTGGTAGTAGTATTTACACACACAAAAGCACTACGCCTGTCAAAATACCGAATTCTGAGCGAGCGCTTTTTTGAAGAGCACTCTTAACATATAGGCACTTACATACAGTTACTGTTAGGATTAGGATGTTGTGACACATCCGTACATAAATAAGTTTATCTATCCAAATATCATAAACCCTCCATGATGCGTCCAAGAACCGCACATTATGACCACCATAAAACTAGACTGTTTTGTTAGAACAAATTTCGTATCTGTGAAAATGTTATTATTTCTAAATAATAACATCGATTTCGATAAAATTATTTCAATTTTCTAACGTCTCTGAAAAACAAAAAAAATTGATTTAACCTCTTTCTAATATCAGTCGAGATGACGTTTATTCGAGATGAATTGTCAATTTGCATACAAATTTGACAAATGTCGCACTCTAGTTTGTCTATGAATTAAAAAAAAACTATGACAGCTGCCAGAAAAGAACGCCGCGATGCCGGTCATAATTAGCGGCTCCTGAATGCATCATGGAGGCTTATGATATGTGGATAGAAAAATTAGTGTAGGTATGTAACTGTACATGATTAGGCATTAAAACACTCGTGTTTAATGCCCTTCATTATGTACAGTCACATAAACTACTATTATAATACGCGATTAATGTCGCGATTAAAAATAATGCGTGAGAATCGTGAAGTTTACATCAATATTGAGTCAGCACTGTCTATGCTTCCTTAACACAGAGTTTAATTCCTTCAGGGCTCCTTCAGGGTTGGGGAGAAAAAGATAATTCTCATTAAGTATGCCATTTTTGAGCTGTTTACCCAGGATTTGCCATCTTAAGGGTGAGGATCCACCAGAGCTGTGCGAAGTTGCAAGGCGGCGAGCGAGGAAAAATTTACCAATAGGAAGCGATGCGTGTGCGCGCCAGCCTCGCTATTGGTGGATTTTTAGGGTTCCGTAGCCAAATGGCAAAAAACGGAACCCTTATAGATTCGTCATGTCCGTCCGTCTGTCTATCTGTCTGTCTGTCTGTCCGTATGTCACAGCCACTTTTTTTCCGAAACTATAAGAGCTATACTGTTGAAACTTGGTAAGTAGATGTATTCTGTGAACCGCAATAAGATTTTTACTTAAAAATCGAAAAAAAACATTAAGTTTTAGGGGTCCCCATACTCAGAACAGAAACTAAAAAAAAATTTTTTTATCAAACCCATATGGATAGGTCTTCAAAAATGATATTGAGGTTTCTAATATCATTTTTTTCTTAACTGAATAGTTTGCGCGAGAGACACTTCCAAAGTGGTAAAATGTGTGTGTCCCCCCCCTGTAACTTCTAAAATAAGAGAATGATAAAACTAAAAAAAAATATATGATGTACATTATCATGTAAACTTCCACCAAAAATTGGTTTGAACGAGATCTAGTAAGACGTTTTTTTTTAATACGTCATAAATCGTAAACCGCAATTTATTTCACGGAACCCTTCATGTGCGAGTCCGACTCGCACTTGGCCGCTTTTTTATCTCCACCATCCACCCTACTACTCAGTACTCACCCTCAATCTAAAAATCCAGAGCTAAGGATTCTTCCGCGGAAAACGGATTTAAATGCTGCAACATGCGTATAACGTATGGAAAAAAGACATGTGAATTTTCTAGATATGTACTACATATTAAAGTTACAAAATGATCTGTACAAGGAATATATTATCTGTATAGTGGTCTAATACATGAATAAAATTTATATAAATGTAAAGCATACTACATATAAGTATATATATATATATATACAGTAATTGCAGTAGAACCTCGATAAGCGAGAATTCAAAGGACCTGAATGTTATTCTCGGTCATAGACTTTTCTCGCTGAAACTTTTATTCATGTTGAATTTGAATGATAACATAATTAGGTACATAGTGGCGGCGCGTCAAAATTTTCGAAGGCCCACCCGGTACAAAAAAATATGTTAAAGAGTTTATAGTAAGTATGTGACTGTTATAAGCTTGCCTAAAAGTAAATTTTAGGCAAGCCAGTGGGAATGGGCTTGTATGAGCGCTCCGCCACTAGTACATAATGACATATTAGACCACTACAGATAAAATATTCCTTTTAAAAAAAAAAAAAAAAAATTAAAATGTGATCTGTTTATTTCAATAAAAAATTACTTAAGGGTTATTACAATCTTAACTACTAATCTTAAATTTAAAAGATTTTTTGAGTTAAGGAGCCTGCCTTATAACTAGTTAGTCTTAATTAAATAGGTAGCTATATTATGTTATTCTTGTTATTTTATACAATAGGATAAGTAAATTTATTGTTTAAGGCCTACTTTTAACATATGTCCTTTGACTATTGAACGTGTTTTACTACACGTTTTACCATCAATATTACGTATCAGCTCATCCGAAAATCTATTTAATATTGCAGGTAGGATACAACTCCATACCCTCTGCCCATATACTTGAATGTGCTCACACAACAATCTGCAACTATGTCGTCTTCTGTATGCTCTCCAGCAACCGGCAAATCGTCATCGATTCCTACAACGTCTTCAAAAGTTGGTCTATAATTCATACTTGATTCACAAGGAATAAGTTTTTTTCCATTCCTCAACACTACGCTCCTTTTATTTTAAGCTTAGCCAATTATCCCTCAACGAAATCCCTTTAATTTTTAGTTTTAACATTTGAGGGAACGATGTCATGCCACTTTTTATAACCATTGTTATCAACTGAAACCAAATGTTGAACATGATCAGGTAGAAACAAGCGCACATGTGCGCTGCAGATGCCTTGTAATTTAATCGAAAACAATGACGGTTTGGCTTTCTTAGTTTACAAAAAAGGATATGGTTTGGCTTTAAGTACCTAGAGTTGCGAGTTTCGGAGTGTCTATTGAAATATTATTCTAAATAGTCTCGCTGACAGAGGTCTAGACTAAGAAACTGTCACTTATAGAGGTCTAGGTGTGAAAAATGATTCTCTCTTAAAGAGGTTTCTACACTGTCACTCATAGAGATATTCGGGATAAAAATGACGGGACCTGAGCATTGTTGTCGCTTATACTTAGAGTTCTCATCCATTATCCAGTTTTCGCTTATCCAGGTTCGACTGTAATTCCAATACAACGTTTTGTTCCTATAAAATGGTTAGAACGCAAAATCCAACCAGTTTGCAACTAAATTTCCAATATTCTTCAAGACACATTTTCCATTCCTCTAATTCTGTTTACACTTTAAACTGTTATACTAGTACAGTGTGTAGAGGGAGTGTGTCTGTGTAGAGTTCTCCTACAAAGTTACCTAAATGCCTGCACCAAATGTTTTTGTTTAGCCCAATGGTTGACTGGTAGAGAATGCCTTATGGCATTACAGCCGCCAATTGTACTTCTTTTTGTATTGTGCAATAAAGTTCTAATAAATATATAAATAATACATACCTTAATTTATATATGTCAAGCTATATTCAATGATCTTTCTGGAGGTACATTTAATAATCAGTATTTAATTATATACGCCGCTGAATTCGGCATTCTATTATGTTTTGACCCACCCGCGGTAACAGCGTAAAAATGTAGGTCACATTATGATAAATCTTGATAGACTACTTGCTTTGAAAAAAAACAAAGGATCTATTTATGTCCTGACTTCCAGACCGATTTCATCGTTGACTTATTGAAAAGGTGTACTTTTATCACATTTGAGAAGGTTAGTTAGTATCCTTTATTCACAAAATAAATGGATTGTTAACCGTGTAAGCCAAATGCCAAGAATGCCAAAAATAACTGTATAACCAGGTTAATTTCAGAATGCACCATGTCCCTACACGTCTAATCTTAATCGAGCAATAAAAATATAAAACACAAACAGTGCGTTAATAAAATAAAAAAATACGTGTTTATATTTAATAACCTGGATTAACAACCTAATAGCAAAATAATAAGCGCCACGCTGCGAGCAAGTTTAGTGTTGTTAAGATTTTGTAGAGAATGTTTGATACCTCTTCAAATTGATCACAGAAAATGAATAACAATTCAAAGGAAACCGGTTAAGTCACGTGTGTGTTACAATTTATAGAAAGTGAAAATAATGTCACTCGACATTTCCGCAACAGCCCACTTCTTTGATTACCATCTTCACAGCAAATTTGTGATGACATAAGCCAAACTACATGGTTCGTTTCGTGCGACATTTTGGTTTTGTAATGGTGACAACGTGTGTATGGTGGTTAAGGCGTTAATGTTTTAACATTTACGAAATAGGGAAGATACATTTGTGTGAAGGTAAAAAAATTAAATAAGGCTCTTGCATGTAGTTGGCAACAACAGTTCACAACTTGCCTTTGACTAATTATGCTTAATCGAATCATGTCAATTTGATTATGAGTGGTCAGGATCAAATCAAACTTCTTAGCAAAGTGACTAACGACTGATAAAAATACGAATCTCAAACATGGAAGTCTATTCGAATTTTTCGAATTCTTCCGGGACGGACATTCTTAAAGGTCGCCAAGACGCTTGACTACCCATACAAACGTAGTTTTGTTCTCATTGTAAAACGATATGCTAGAATAACATGAACCTTAGTACGGTAAGCTCCGCGATATTTGGGTCGAACACTAGTTTCTCTTGCTAGAAATTAAAATATAAAAAATATAGAGCGAGTAAAACATTGTTCATACAAAGTCTCTAATCGCTATTTTTTTTGTTATAGTTCTATCGCACGCAGTTAGCGCACTGGACCAGCGTGGGGACTAGTGGCCCGCTATTCTGTAACTTGTTTTAACTTCACCTCACCGTTCCCTACATATTATATCTTGTCGCCGTGATTAAGCGTAATCTGTACCGCTATTCTGTAACTTGGTTCAAGCTCACCTCAACGCTCACCCACAAATATATCTTGACGCCGCGATTCGTAGTAACTAAGCGTATGTAGAGGTCTAGCTTCGTTTGGCGTGTCAGGTGAGGCGCATTAGCGCGTACCGAATCCATGAGAGGATCCTGTGCCCAGCAGTGGGGCGCATATAGGTTGATCTATTTATTTGTTTATATTTCTATTTTACTTTATATTCTATTTTTGTTTTACTTTATAGAAAAAAAAACAGTTTCCGACCTAGATCTGGCGGATCCAATTGTGTATAAAAAGTTACATGTTATTTACATTATACCGTTTTAAAATTAGAACCAAACTACGTTTGTATAGATATAGTCGGGGCGTTTTCACTCAAATGTGTGACTTTTACTTTTTTTCTCAGAATTGAGTTTTTTTTGGTTTTTCCTGTTCAGAATCATGGGCACTCTTAATCCCGAACCATCTTAAGATTTTTTATCAAAAACATTCATTGCCCCTGATTTTATTTGTATTAAATGACTGAAGGTGAGTTTATTCTTTGTTTTTATTAATAAAGGTAACGTACGGAAACCTCGATCTACTTAGTACTTCACTTACATACATCTAAATATGTATCGCAAACTTCTGACAAAGTCGTTTTCTGATTAACCTTAAAATACCTTTACTATCTACCGTGTACAGATATCACTCAACACAACCTCGCACAATCTCCTTTCACTAAAAGATAATTAAATAAATCAGCATACATTGAATTCGATAAATAGCTACTAATAAAAAACCGGAATTTCCTTTTAATATTAAAAACCCTTTAAGTACACGGAGCATTTCATAACAGTAAATGGCACCTTTTCCGCTCAGTTTCGAGGTTAATTATAAACTAATTAATTCGTAAACAAGCTATAAACAATAAAAAATAACTCACGATAAGAGCTATTATGCAAAGCATGCATTTTAATAAATAAAAAATGTGTGACGGATTTCCTGAATCAAAATATAGACCAATATATTGTATGTATTCGTTTGCCTACTCCAAGGCATTAAAATGCAACCTCCTGGTTACTTTGGTCAAATTATCGATCGGTTTTACCCAGATCGATCTAAAACAGATTGCAATTAGCATGTATACGCATCGCGTCGTCGGCTCTGCTGTGCCGAATGGGACATTACAGGAACAAATACTTAAACCAATAAAGTCTAATACATAATTGTACATAACTTACCTAGGGCGGTACAACAAAGAATGTTTCAGATCGCCGGATAAATATGCGATCTGAGGCTTTCTTTATTACCGCCCGTGGCGAGAACACAATTTTACGTCTCTCCCTGGCCAGGAAGTGGGATTTTACGCTCGCTACGTGTGCGGTAATTCCTACTTTATGGCCAGGTATGACGTAATATATTTTTCACCTCAGCAGCTCGAACAAGCATATTTTGCTGCGTGAAAATAGTGAGCAAAATGCGATTTTGCTCACTCCGTGAGGCAAAGTAGCTTTTTAATTTTGATATCGAGCACTGGTGACACATCATAGTGTCCACAGTCACTGTGTCACCAGTGCTCTATTACAAATTCAGAATATTATAGGTGCGTAAAAGCCTAGCGATATATTTTTTAACGTGACGATGTTCTCACTGCTGAGGTGAAAAGTTGTATGTATCACACGAGAGCAAAGATATTTGCATCTCGTGCCTTTGAGTCCCTCACTACGCTCAAGATTCTAATTTTGAATCACTCGCTACGCTTGTGATTCAAATATAGAATCTTTCGCTTGCTCGAGACTCAACATCAACACTCGCAGCAAAAATCTACTTTGCTCTCTTGTTGAACAAATAACTATTTTAATACAGTTGCTCAAAAAGTGGTACTTTTTGTAGCTGCAAATCGTGCGCAAAGTTGTATTTTGCGCACTAGTGCTTTTTACTTTTCCACGTGTATCGAACGACGTTTTTTAATACAGTTGCGAAAAAATAAGAGAAACAACAAGTGAGGAATTTGAAACTTTTATATTATTAATTCTGTAACATCATTATAATACAGATGAAAAATAATAAAGTTGTTCAAAAAAAATTTTTTTTTAATACAGTTCTTACTTGTTGTTTTTCTTATTTTTTCGCAACTGTATTAAAAAACATCGTTCGATACACGTGCAGAAATGTCATTCTTCACTCGTCCCGAGTCTTACCACTCGCCTACGGCTCGTGGCAAAATATCTCGGTACTCGTGAAGTAATGTCATACTTTCCGCACTAGCATCGAAATGTACTATTTTAATACAGTTGCTCAAAAAGTGCTACTTTACGTAGCTGTTGAGCGTGCGGAAAATTGGTTTTCGCGAACTAGTGCTTTCACTTTTCCACGTTTTTTAATACAGTTGCGAAAAAATAAGAAAAACAACAAGTAAGGAATTCGAAACTTTTATATTATTAATTCTGTAACATCATTGTAATACAGTACAATTGTAATACAATTTTTTTAATACAGTTCTTCCTTACTTGTTTATTTTCTTATTTTTTCGCTACTGTATTAAAAAACGTCGTTCGATACACATGCGGAAATGTCATTCTTCACTCGTCCTGATATCTCGGTACTCTTGACGTAATGACATACTTTCCGAACTAGCATCGAAATGACGGTCATGTTTTTGGTCATCGCCACTCGTTGGGAATTACCTACTTTTCGCACTTGTATCATAAATAACTATTTCCTACTCATCGAATTTAATGTTTGAATTAAGATTTCGTACACTAAACTATAATCACATACTTTTTCCTATTGATGTCGTGAATGGTATTCACGATAGTATTTACATTGATGTTTATAATTATGTCTCAAACAGCCGATTTATTTTATGTAGCATCACCTACAATAAATCATGTTTATAACAATGTTGACGGGTAGGCGGGTAGTCAAAGTTCCTCACGGCCATATTGCGAATGAACAGTTAAGTGCAGATTTGTAGTGGTAGTACATACATACAATCAATAGCGTTATTCCCGGTTGTGCCCTAAAGGAGTCCGCGGTCCGCTTTGACACCTAATCCCAAGATTTGGCATAGGCGCTAGTTAGTGGTAGATTTGGTGGAAAACCATGGTGAGCTCTTTCCATAATCACTTTGATGCGTCATATCCTCGTGGCGCCCACCATACAACACAAAATGACATTGAACTTTGAATCAAACTAATAAAAGAAATAGAGTTGAATTTCTTTTGTTTCAAGATAAGACCAAAACAAAACAAATGCAACTCTATTCCAACCCAAAATTGCTTAAATTCCTTTAAGAGAATATGTCCTTCCAGTAGGCCCATGGGCGCTAGGAGGCTATGATATTGTAACGATTTGGTATCATTTACACGTGTGTTCATGTGCTTACACAGATCGGACGATGATTGGTAATGATGCGATGTATTTATGTGCGTCCACAGGTCTCATTCTCTTTGGGAGGCGTATTGGTATATCATGTAGATGAATAAGGTTTTCCTACAGGTCGCGCATGTACGTGACCTGTAGGACACACAACACAGTTCTTAGTTGTGGAGTTCTTTAGTGTGAGAGGATTAGTTACAAGTGTAACAACAGGGTCTCAGGTTTGGTAGCCTCGGCCTCAGGCCATATCATCATCAGTGCACCCGGGTAATTGCAACTGGAACAATAGCGTGTGAATTGGGACAATATCAGTTGTGTGGTAAGGGATGTCTATAAGGGGAGGTTGGTGGACATTCTCCGGGACGAAAGTCCCTACACCTCATAGGAAGCTAGCACGCACGAGGCGGCAGTCTCTATGTCAGATATATAAAGGATTCAAGTTGTAGCTACTGTTACACATGCTCTTTAGTAGCATGCTTGTTTGAACATGCTCAGTTATTTAGTATGCAAATATCATGCTACTTACTAGCAACTTTCCAGATACACATGCTATTTGCCCGAAATTAGCATGCTTTCGTGCTACTAAAGAGCATGTGTAACAGTACCCTTAGGGTATGTTTATAGTTACATATATGCTAGTACAGGTACCTAAGCTAGAGTGCTATAGGTTCTCATTCGCGGCCATGAGAGTGACTAGAAGTGGCTTCGCGACAATGGAACTCCCGATTGAATTTGACACGCCGCGGACACGGAACCGAAAACATCAACGAACGCTGAGCTGGTGGGCTGCGCTTCATTTCAGTATGGCTTACATTTTCAATAGATACCAAGTTTGTTTAATTATTTCGGTTTGTCTAATTATTTCAGTTAACTCGCAGAAAAAGTATTGTATACAATAGTTACACAATTAGCTCTTAAATTCTCGTACCTTACTTAGGCCACTCGGCATACCGGACCTCTGATTCTTTTGATGACTTTTGATCCGAGGGCCCAACGTATAAAATTTCGAACGTAATCGGACCGCCGCTGCCAGTTTTGTAACTACAGCCCCGCAGTTTCCTATAAAACGAACGAGTGTGATGCAAACATGAACAATTTAGTTGTCAACGCCGAATACATTTCTATATCACGAGAACATGCAACCTGAGATATGACAAGACCGATAAGAGATAGAAAGATGTCGTCATACTACGCTATTGTTATATTGACTGGACACTGAACTGAAGGTCTATTTGTGGGTGACGTAAGTACGAGTTCATAGGTCTTAAAAAAATATTTGAGTAACTTCATCAAAAAAGTTCCGTTTCAGGAGCGTTTGCAAGCACATTGGTCAGGGGAATGAAATAATATACCTACGACAGAACAAGTCGCGCAAAATGATGTGATACAACGTTATTTCTAGACCGTTGCTGATCCTTATATCGTGTGAAAGCTTTAAGTTTTGGACTGTCTAGCCTTATCTAATACTTTTTTTTTTATAAACCAAGGAAGTTGCTTTTGCGCTACATTCTACAAAGTTTAAATAAGCACCGTGTGTGACAAGTTCAATAAGCAGGTCGTATGGTAAAATATTTATTTCAGCGAGTAAAGCCGTAGCCGCATACGAATTTGAATACAATGATCGTAAATGTAGCCGGAACGCGACTACAGGTTCGGCCGAGGCTTATAGATTGTCAAGTGCAACTACACATTTATCTAAGAAGGTTCCGTACGTGCATCAAAGTAATATGGCGTATGTTACGTTTTTTCACAGCCATACTGCAGATTTTCTACTACAACTGAACAAAGTTAATATATTCGTTCCAACATACCAATTTATTTATTTATTTTATAAACACACATATATTATGTCAGACTTACCGTACAGCAGTACGCCATGACATAAAAGAAATACAGACACATCACAGCAAGTATCGCAAAACAGAACATAAACGGTAAAAAAAACAAGTTTACTTCGTTGTTATAGTATAATAAAGTAGTTTTCAATATACATACAATAAGTAGAAGTAGGTGAATTTTCATACTTCTCTTTCTAGTTACGCCTGAAAGCATGATCCAAATATTTATGCATCTTAATGCACAAGGTAGAAGGATGGAAGGTATTAGTTGGACAAAAAGAAGAACAAACGAAGAGGTTTTAAATCTGATAGGAGAAAGGAGATGTCTACTAAAAACTATTGAAAATAGAAGGGGAAAAATGTTGGGACACCTGATACGACATGACAATTACATAAAAACTGAAGGAAAGATAGAAGGAAGGAGAGGCAGGGGACGACCAAGACGTGCGTTTATGGACCAAGCTAAAGAGAAAGTTAATGCAAGTTCGTATCAAGAGCTCAAAACAGTTGCAGAGAAAAGAACAGCATGGCGATAGCTCCACCGACAAGAGGTCGGCTCTTCAATTTATGATGATGAATGCACAAGGTACCCTATCTATCGGTATGCAGGTCAAGATCCTGAACCGACTCAACAAAATCGTTTAGAAGCACAAGCATTAACGAATAAAATCAAAAGGACGACGATGTCAGAACAAACTCTTGTTTCTTTAAAATAAAATGTCTGATTAAAGAGGAGTTTCTGTACCATTCATTACAAATGTCGGTCTCATAGGTTGCTGAACACCTAAGCACCTTGTTGTTTCAACTCGTTTGACAACTGCATATGGCAGTTTAACATGACGTTTAGCCCCTTGTGAGGCTACCTTACTTAGGTACACCTCCACCCAACAGAATAGCGACATCTACAAGCTCCAGATTTTAAAATAAAACAACAATCAATTCAAAAAGCTCTTCAATTATCCGACGGAAAATTTAGCCTAGTAACCCTTTACCTACGGGGCCTTGAATCACGCCGTCATCGCTCAATACGGGCATGTTTTGGCGAGAGTTACCTAGTGGTTAGGCATAATTTCACTTACTTGTAACTTTTGAAGTATTACAGCTACACAGTTGAAATTTCACACACACAATAAGTATATTGTGTTTAATCAATAAATAATCACTTGGAGTAATAATATTCACATTTTTTTTTGATATCAAGCAATATATCAGTCACTAAGAAATTTAAGATTTTTAAGTTACTACTCGCGGATTTCACATGTTTAAGTTTAAGAACATTAGTTTATAGTATATTTAACACAAATAAACACTTAAATAACGATAATTATAAAAATAATGCATAAATATCAATAACTAAATTTAACACTCCAAACACTCACACGCCGTACTCTAACAAAAACACTAATGTCCGCCATATTGAGTTCAATTATTTGCACGTCTGCAGTACGGTTGTCAACCCCAGTTGCCACCAAAAAAGCGGTAATTTTTATAAATATGTTTATTTCAGAGCCATCTACCGAAACACGTTGATATTTTTTTCTTTGTATCTGTACTAATCCCAATGCATAATGTGACCGCTATTACCAAGACACAAGGTTTCGTTTTGATTAAAAATTTGAACATGACCATTACTTCAATCAACTATAAATGACACCCGTACTGCAGCGGTGTTGCCGTACTGGCAACTCTGGTTGACACCCGTAGGTAAAGGGTTAAAGTTGGCAGTGGCCTGCGAAGTTGGCAGTCCCGAATCCCGGGTATTATTAATATTTTGTGTGATGAGCACTTTAATTTTTTCCTGAGTCGTGGAAGTTTTTATGTATTTAAGAATGTCTATAGTACCAATAACACAAGTCTTATCTTATTTCGGCTTATTGTTGCTTTTTCATTGAGTTCATAGATTAATTGTTATATTTTTTGTTATAGCCTTCCTTTTGACCACGATTGGTATAAAGATCTCCAAATACCCAGATATGTTGTATAAGTTACCCACTATTAAACGAGAAACAAATGTATATTTCAATATTTATTTGATTGATTTAGATGAGATTCACAATACAGAGAGGTTTACCGAGGCGAAAAATCGATTTTGCTATGAGTTATTTCAGGGAGTAGTCAGGGTTTTTACTCAAGGCACCGAGCTTATCTTGGTCTCCCATGTATTAATATAATAATCGCGATATTAGTCGTTCAAATTGTTTAAAATATATCGCTATACAATGATTGATTACTGGAACATTATGTTAACATTGTGCTCGACTGCATATATGAATGTTGTTGTGATTACCTGTGATTTATTGTGCTAAAGGTACTAGTTTGCAGTGAAAAGTACTTAAATGAAGATACATATATATACTAAATCAACGCTACTGAATTCATTATTTATTCTGTTTGAAATTGCATGTAACATTTTGTTGATAAGTAGCTCATGGCGAAAAAAAAGCTCTTGGCCATGATTCCATGATCGATCTTAATTGATATAAGTGTATCGCTTCTGTATCATGTCTCTGTAATTTTTGGATTATGTTAGACAAAGTCATGAAAGTGGATATATCTTTGTAACATGCCGCGACCGTCACAGTTTGTATAGGTAAGTAAGGTGCCGGTTAATGTACGGCCCGATAATACGCGTCCATCTATCTTTCTCTCTCTCTTTTAGCATGAGTTAAAAAGAGACAGAGATATAGTGGACGCCAATTATTGGGCCGTACATTAACCGGCACAGTTATTGAGTCCATGGTCTCCGGTTAACGCCGCACGCGACTTACACGCGTCACGCGTCATGTTCTTAAAGAAATTAAGCTGCACTTTGATACAACTTGACGCTGTGCAGTCAGCAGCAGAAGTAGCTAAGCGGGCCGGGTGTTCAAAATTACCTGCACACAACTTTGTTCGTAAGAAATTAAGAGCGTGTGTAGTTTATTTTGAACACCCGGCCCGCTTAGCTACTTCTGCTGCTGACTGTACATAAGGCGTACACTCATATTTTGCGTTATCATTTCACATCGTGTTGCTACGGAACCCTAAACGCGTCATAGATAACATCGCTTACATGACTTATGTATTATTTACACACAATGCAGCCACGGCTCTAATGTGCAAATAAAGAGAGTAGAATACGTTTTGACATTCCGTGGGAATTGCGTGAGGACGGAGCCCTGCATTCTTCAACTTTGTTTCTAAAACATTATACAATGACATGGTACGTCAAGCGGTTACGCCATACTCCGGACACAATAATCGCTATCACGTGCAATTGTAAGTATGGAATAAAGCGGGCAGCTAACTTCAAATAATAATGCCTTCATTGGGGATGAAACGGCCGTTTTTCTTTTGAGTTCATAGATCGACGAATCCAGCAACATGAAAACTAGTTTGATGTGTTCACAAGGTTTTTTTTTATCCGAAAGCTGACGTGATCGAGATGGTTCTTAGCTACGTTTCAACAAAATCGGTTCAGCCGTTTTTGAGATATTGAACTTTGAAACTAAAATGTCGGGGGTTTCTCAACTTTTCTAGGTTGTAGTTATTTATCAACGCCTTAGGGAGGCGTGTAGCGACATCATCATAACCACGAACTTCGAATCTCGAAATTCGTATATATCCGTCTCTATCGCACTTAGAAAGAAAGAAGAAAGAAAGAAAGAAGACATTTATTTACTACACAAAAGACACACAGAGACAAAGGGAGTAGGCATACATTACAATTTAACACATATTGTGTGTGTCTTCGCGGCAGTAAATAGGTCGCTGTCTCAGCATTATGCCGAGGTGTCAGACAGACACCTACAGCGCTGATTTTCAGACAGCACCGTACGTGACTCACGGAACGCAACACAACATAAGACCATTGATAAACACATAATTATTGTATACACATAATAAATAATAAATGTAATAAATTTGTAAAATATGTACCAGTAGCCAAATGGGATAGAAAGAAAAACACAAAGCACAAAACGCGACACGGTTGGGATAGGAAAGTGCTGGATGGGTTAGGATTGGGTTTGGGATTTCTGGAGCGTCAACAAATAGCCACTTATGGTTTATGGTACTCGAGCGACCGAAACGGAGATATACGAAGTTTGAGATTCGAAGTTCGTGGTAGCGCCGCAGGCTTCCTAACGGCGGCAACGAATTATAAGCCTCTGCTAGACGGTCGCCAACACGCCACTCCGACCGAACGACCTTGGTAGCACCGACCACTGTAGTATGAAGTTTTGCTCCAAACAACTGTCTACACGGTCGGTGCGGACCAAGTTCGCTCGGTCGGAGGGGCGTGTTGGCAACCGTCTAGCAGAGGCTATATTGAAAAATTGTCAGGAAGTTACGATGCCCCCCCCCTAATACTAAATATAAACTGAATATCAGACGTTACTGCTTAATACAGCCACCAAGCACACCTAACCGGAGCTAACCTAAGCACTACGTTTCATAAATAACGTTATTTTTTTTTATTAACGACCGTTGCAACGGTCCTTTACCGGTCCAGCAGGTCGGGAAACCAGGCCTTAACGAACCCACGAATATATTTTTTTCTCGTAGCAATTTACTATTTTCTAACCGGGAGATTGTGGAACCCAAAAATACATTTTACTATTTCTTCACAAGTCATCGTTTTAATTCCAAACTACCCGCTGCAGTGGCAGCCGCCACCCGCGCCGCGTTGCCGCGTTTGGGTTGGTGACGAGTTTTGCTTAGGTTAGCTGGAAGAGGTCCCTTTAAACGATAAGGTCCCCTTTGTACAAATGTAAAAAAAATCCTCTGTTATGTACTTGTTGTTTTTTTTGTGCAATCAAGTGTTTACTACTACTACTACTAATACAAAATTAATTATTAAGTAGATAGATATCTCGAAAAGAGTAAAATAATCAAGAAGTTTCATCGCCTTCTGCACCTGCACCCCGTTTTTACAGTACACAATTTGTTTTTCTCCATTATGCTTAGAAATGTTCGCCTTACTGTAGCAAAAATAGTACGTGAAGGTCCTCGTTGACGTCGAGCGTCGAGATTTTGGAGAAAAGCAGTATATCTGCCTCGCGGGAATGGCAATTCGTGGATTCGTATCTATTGTCGGCTTCAGCTTCGCTTCATCCGACAAAATCAACTCATCCGTCTCAATTATGTACTATTAATGTAGTAGTTTTTGCCTTGAGGCACTTCAATGTCGAATAATATCTAAAGGCAATGTTAAGTACCTAGGTACCTGTCACGTGATCGATATCGCAATATTAGCATACCAACGAGCTGACAATATTAGTGTCAATCGTGACCTAGTTTTAACACTAAAGCACTGTCTGTACAATTATTTTTATTACCTGTGATTGCTTGGTTTAGTTGTACCTATATTTAAACGCATTACAATTAACCATTTTTCAATAATAGGGTGGATTATTGAAATCGTTCTGCTCGCTAATCGAAATATAGGCTGTCATGGTCGCCGAATTGGATCAACGCGCCATCTGCAGGTTTTGATTTTAAAATAAAGCAACACTAATATAAAAAGGTCTTCAATTATCCGAAGGTTAGCCTAGTAGTGGCCCTGCGGGAGCTGCCAGCGATTCCGTTAGGGAATTAGCCGTAGCAAAGAAAGGGTAGCCGAATTCCGGTAAGGCCCAAAGTATTTTGTGTAATGAGACTAATGAGCACGAATTATTGTTCCTGGGTCGTGGATGTTTATTATCTATTTAAGTGTTACCTATAGTTCCAATAATATAAACCTTTTAGCTTAGTTTATTGTCCTCGAATATTTATTTATGCAATAAAAACATTCATAGCATGTGTCTACTCACGAGCACCCACATCTAGGCACGGTTGACTCAAATTGACTCTCCATAGTATAAAGACGGCAAAGTATGTTATCTTCCTACAAACGTACCGTGCGCGGCTTGTATGTGTGCGCTATACTATCTATACGTCGCCGCACGCACACTCAAACAAAATCTCGACCCGTTTCTCAGTGCGAAACGGCTCGAGATTTTGTTTGAGTGTGCGTGCGGTGACGTATAGATAGTATAGCGCACACATACAAGCCGCGCACGGTACGTTTGTAGGAAGATAACATAATGTTCCGTCTTTATACTATGTAAACAGTGTTTGGTTCTCATTTTAAAACAACAAAAAATAAAAAAAACACCGGTCAGGTACGAGTCTGACTCGCGCACCAAGGGTTCCGTACTTCTTGAACAATCTTAAACAGCTCTTAGTAGAAGTTACCGTTGCAAAGCACACTCTGCATTTTGGTACTAACAACTTACGACGTTTTATTTCTCCTGTATTATTTATGTTACTTACTCTTAGTCACATGTAATTATTTCAGAATTTTCGCTTGGAAACTTCGGAAATAAGGGGGGTGGTATTTTTTTCTACATTTCTAATTAAAAAGTTAACCACTGTAGAAAAAAATAAAAACGGTTTTAGAAAGTGCAACTCAAGCCCTTTTATATGATTTCCCATTTAATATATTTACTAGACTTTGAATTTTTAACCCCCCTCAGATTCGTCATTTACACAGAAAATATAAAAATATATTTAAATTTTTCACTGTCCATACACGTGTCTTAACCTTCTTAACAGTTGTTCCAAATTTCAAATGGATAGCTTAAGTAGTTCCTGAGATATTTAACGTTGTGACAGACGGACAGAATCGCACCATAAGGGTTCCTTTTTTACCTTTTTGGTACGGAACCCTAAAAAGAGATTAGACACTCAATTTTTTTTTTCAATTTTTATTTCTATAGCAATACCCTTTGTGTGTACAAATCTTCATGTCAGGTCTTCCTCATTGTGACTATGTAGTTTCTAAATGTGAAAAAAATATTAATATACTTAGGTGTGTATCTGGAGTTTGGTGGGGAGCACATCCTTTTTGCCTAAAACTAATGTATAATGCCCTGATAAGGAGTGTTCTAGACTATGGGACATTTCTGCTAGAACCAGGAAGTGTAGCAGGTTTCAAGAAACTATCTAGTATACAGTCTAAAGCTCTTAGAATTATCTGTGGTGCTATGAAATCTAGTCCCATAAATGCAATGCAGGTTGAGTGTTGTGAACCACCTCTTCATTTACGGCGACAATTTCTTTCGGATAGGTACCTCTTCCGTTGCTCTCAATTTTCAAACCACCAACTTTGGATTATCTTAATAAACCTCTCTTTTCAAATAACCTCTTCTAAATATTGGAAACATAAGAGCCCCCCTTGCTTAATGAAAAGTTTTGAAAAAGTAAAATCTATACCTGCCCCCACTGTTAGCGCTTCTACACTGCCGATCTTCCAGCATGAATATGAATCTCTCACACTTGTTCCTTCAGTTCTCTTAAATATTGGCATCTCAAAGAATGATGTGGAACACAATACACAGTTTCTGAGTTTCATTGGAACTGAGGGCCTGGGTGCTCATCATATTTACACAGATGCTTCTAAGATATCAGTTAATGGTTGTGTTGGAATTGGAGTACTAGATGTTCAATCCAATATATATCAAAAAGTTAAGTTGCCCCCAGAGTCATCCGTGTATAGTGGCGAGTGCTTTGGCATCCTGAAAGCAATAGAGATGATCATTATTATGCGTCTTAAAAAGTCCATAATATTTTCAGACTCATTAAGCTCTTTACAATCGATTGCAAAATTTCCTTTCAGATCAAAATCGAATAACCCAATAATTTATAAAATACGTAGCCTTTTGTTAAAATGTTCTCTTAATGACTGTTCCGTTTCCTTTGCCTGGATCCCCGGACATAGAGGCATAAAAGGGAATGAAACTGTTGATGCACTGGCTCGGGATGCCATTGACTGCGGTGATATGTTTCCTTATGAAAATATACCTGAAGATCTTTTAGCTTTGCCCAAAGTATACCTACGAGACGAATGGATGAAACTTTGGACATCACCTGATGCAAGGACGGGTTTACGCTACCGAGGCATATAACCTGTAATTCCTGCCAAACCATGGTTTTCTAAAATATCAATTTCCAAACCAGCAACCAGTATGGTAATCCGCATGAGATTGGGTCACTTGTGTACACCGGAGCATCTTGCAAGACTAGGCATTGTGGCCAGTTCTGCATGCATTTGTGGAGCTGATCCCTGTGACCTAAACCACATATTTTTCGAATGTGAACAATACGATCGCTCAATATTGTACAATCAGCTGTCAAACCTTAACGTTCCTTTTCCTGTGTCCATTTCTTCACTCCTATGTATAAATGACTCATCCTTGTATATATTTAAAGCCCTATATTCATTTTTATCCTTAAATAATATTAAACTTTAATATATATTATAATAACCCTTTCCTGATCTTTCCTTTCTATCAAAATTTCCGATCCACATTTTCCTGAACTATACCCGTTTCCTCGCTTTTTGGCTGAATGCGCCAAGAGCGCGATGCCATTAAAAAAAAAAAAATCTTCATGTTATTCTAGCACGTCGTTTTAAATTAAGAACCAAACTACGTTTGTATGGATGTTCGAGCGTTCTAGGTGACCCTTACCACGACTTTGGTCTTAAGCGACCTGCGACCAGCGTTTTATCTGTTCATTGCGCGTGGTCCCAACTAACCACAGTGCGTTGCGCGTTTCGACCGCGCAATGAACAGATAAAACGCTGGTCGCAGGTCGCTTAACACCAAAGTCGTGGCCAAAGCGTTAAGGTCTTGAAATAAGGTAGAGCGTGACAATAACTAAAGGAATTTGGCCAATATGCAGCGCATCTTGCAGGCTCGTCATTATAATTATTCCTAGTAGTAAATTTGATGTATTTGACTAAAATATGTCCATTGTCCGGGGCCTAATCCCGGAATATGAATCGTCGTGAATCGTGATTCATGCGCTCCAATTTTCTTAGCACACACTCAAATAACTTATGAGAGCACATAATCAGATTTTTTTTTATCGCACACTTATGTTTAAAAAAATAACCTAGGTATTGAATTTAAATATCCCGTTCCGACATGTCCACTTCACTACCGCATTCATTAATTGCTACCCAAACTTTTCCTCTTAAAACAAACATGTGTTTACTTTGCTCGCTCGTGCTAGGCCGTTTAAGATAACGTTACGATTAGCCAACATATTTAACCTAATTATAATGCACCTCAACCATAGACATTAATATGATACAGAAGTTTAACTAGGTACTGCCACTCTACAAGGCTTTGTTTTGGCGGGACATTTGGCTGAATGGGGATCTTATGAGCATAAGCGTGAGCGAGATGGAAGTGCGTGTTCGGAAGCGCGGATTTAATTTTTTTTTTATTTTAATTTTTTGTGCGTTTAAATAAATAAAAAAGTAATAGCTAAGTTCCCTCAAACATGATATTGCCGATTTTTAGAACCAATTTTAATATGTTTAGCTTTTGTGTATGTATTTTAGACCTATGTTCGTGATTTTTTTCTATCGAGCGAAAGTCAAAAATTCAGGATTCAATTACTTATAGTCGCTCGAGAAAGGCCTCATGATTGCTAATTAAATTTAGGGCATCCGTATTATGATGCAAGCAAGCCCGACGACTTTAAAAAATCCGTTTTATGAGCCCACGTCGCCTTAAGGCGTGGTCTTATCTCTCTCTCACTGAGCATATTTAAGCGTGAGCGAGATGGAAGTGCGTATTCGGAAGCGCGGATAGCGCGTTTTAATAAATAAAAAAGTAATAGCTAAATGATATTGCCGATTTTTAGAACCAATTTTAATATGTTTAGCTGCTGTGCATAATCTGTTACGAATTATTTAAGTGTATTTTAGACCTATTTTCGTAATTTTTTTCTATCGAGCGAAAGCCAAAAACTCAGGATTCGAATAGCTGTTGTCCCTCGAAAAAGGTTTCAAGATTGCTACTTAAATTTAGGGCAGCCGTATTATAATCCAAACAAGAGCTACGATTTTTTTTTAATCTGTTTTGTGAGCTCACGTCGCCTTAACAGCTATCCAGTCGCGGTACGATACGGAATACCGAAAGCTATTTAGTATATTCCCTGCAGATTTAGTATATTCTTGTCTGGATTAAAATTTTTATCTTCTTAACTTAAGTCTGAAGGAAGTAAGAAAGAAAACTTCCAATTCTGTGTTAGCGGTTGGCGAGTTTCGACTTCGGAGGCAGTCAAACTATTGTTACTAATCTATCTCTGTGCCATAAATTTAACATAGTAATACATGTGCAAGGACACCATATCAATCATGCCATATGTTAATAATGTATTATTAATTATTGGTGCAAGCCGGAGCTGTGGATAATGATCTATGACCCACGTCACCATGTCAATGTCCGGTTCCGACATACGCCTTCATAACTAGTGACAAATTTTCCTGATTTGTTTGGGGAAGATAGTAAAATGTGTAATTCTTAGAATGTATTTATGAAAAAATATGAAATACCTTACTTTAACGACTGAAGGTTTTGGTTGTTGAGTATTAAAAAAAAAGTTACTACACCGATACTTTAACTGCCGGACCAGCAATATAGATAATTGATTATTTTCATACCATATGTTTGAGGAATGTATAATAGTTTAGTAAAACCGAAAACAAAGATACTCGTATCTCTTCAGCTATCTTCATCTAATTAGTACCTTCCTTGAGATATGCAATAAAATAAAGAGTATACATTTGCTTTGTAATGTATTGTATCTTCTCAATTTGAATTTGTACTACCTACATTTAACAAGTAAACACTTTAAGGCTAATACATATCCGGGTAAAGAGATAGTCCGGTATGCGTCAAAACTTACTACAAAATACTATTAATCAATACAGTATCCAGCCTACATAATTACACAAGGATATATATAATTGTTGTAAATTGGTCCACGTTCGCTCAAAACATTAAAAAAAACGTAAGTAGAGTGGTCGGAGTAAATCTGGCCGACCTCCAGCCAACCTTGGCACTTTCTACCAGCTAACCGACGAAACTACTGGTGGAATTTTTGCTTCTCGACCTCTTTTGGCGACTTTGAGTTCAATCATTGCCAGTGTTGAGAATTCATTCAAATTGTTTTCTTACTACTATTTTAGAATAATAATAAAACGAATTACAATTGATTATGAGGTGTATTGTACTCTTGCTCCCACTCACACATAATAAGAGGCGGGATGCACTTCAAAAGATAGGTCGAGCGAATTTAATAATGATGGAATTAATAAAATGTTGTCTACCATTTGTATCGCTGGACAGTCTGTTGCTCAGAAACTCATCATATATTTGTCTTACGTCTACCACTACTACCCCAAGAAAATGATAAGCAACTGAAACAATTATTTTGTGGCCAGACTATGGTAGCCGGCAAATTAAAATCTCCTTGATGCAGAGGCTAAAAGCACTGGCCGCCAATAAAAAAGAAACGAGCGATCCAATTTTCGTGATTGTGTTTTGTTTTCGGTGCACACATTTTTCATCACGAATTTTGTGTCGACTTAGAATAATAACGCCTAGAAACGCAGTTCACGCGCAACGGTGAGGCCACCAAAACTCGGCCATAAATGGCCCAGTACGCCGATCGGTGGAACAAAATTGGTGCGTTTGTGTGCGTATTGGCTCACACGAGTTGATCACAACTACATGAATCCATTTTATGCCTCACGCTTGGCGCGTCGGCCGTATGAAACTATCCTTCTATGCGTTATTATTCTAAGTGTTCCGAATACTTAGTTGAAATTTGTTTTGTACAAACAAATACCGTTTGATATTTTGTTATTACGTAAAGTTTGTGAGTTTGATACTCTTACGCACACATATGTAAAAAAGTAGCTTCGTTTTCTAATTCGTAGTGTGGACTCTGTCTATTTCTTTGCTCTGAGTTTGATGTAAACTGGTTTGTATTGTACCAACACTGAGGTTGGAATGGGTTTACGCTATTTGTTGCATCCCAATGTACAGTCACCGGCATAAATATATGATCGAACAAAGGCCGCAAAAATATCTGATGACAACTTTATTCCTAGAGCCGTAAGAGCGTGTCAGATATTTTTGGGGCCTTTGATTCATCATATAATAATGCCGGTGACTGTACCTACTAGAAATGAAATAGAAATTTTGGAAGTTAAATTATAAATTCAGTGTTATTACCAGTGATCGGTTTTTTGGATTCTCCCTCGCGGGATATCAAGTAGAAAAGTTAACATAGATACGACTGTTTCCCGCGATACCGAACAAACCTTACAATAATAAAACAATTTAAATTATCTCTAAGGAATTTTTTACTCTTACATGGCAACAGTTGAGACAAAAACTTCTATTCTTTTCCTAATCTCTATAGTTTAATTTGTTGGAGTTAAATTGTTGGAGAGATTTATAGTGGTTATGAAATCGCATGTACTAACATGCGATTTCATAACCACTATAAATCTGAAAGACCATCTGACTATTTTTAGTTTTAGTTTATAATGTTAATATTGTTGCTTTATATTTTTGGTGAGCAATAAAAGCATTTGACATTGTGGACATGTTTTTCTCAAACTACCTCTCAGTTGAAAGAAGTGTAATCACTTTTTGATTCATTTATTCAAACAATTAACCCGTAGTAACCATATATTAGCTGATAGACACGCGTACTTACTCGCTGAAATTTTATCCAAACGGTACAAAATGTGCCGCTTTAGAGGCAGCAGGAGGCAGCAAATTAGCTGTCAGTGTAAACACTTGTGCTTTGTTCGATTTAGACAAAAAAAACGGAGACTAAGTACTCGTCTATCAGCTACTTAGATGTTTTAAAGTGTAATAAAATAAACAGATTGTATTTTTACAACATAAAGCCCGGATTCCCGGTGCATATCCATACTAACATCATTATTGAGGTCGTTAACCCCATGTCGAATCCAAAAAACCGATCAATTTTTATTACCATACCTTTACATTGCAAAAGCTTTTACGCTGTTCCGGTTCCAGCACCGTCTGAAAAGATAACAGCTCAGTTGATAAAAGTCTTAAGAGTCATACAAACTCATAAAGTTGGAACCATTTACTGAATAGAAACATGCGCTGACGCACGTCACGGTCTCTGCTTCCATTTCAATCATACAACCTGACAGGTTTGAACTGTTATTTATAACGCCCACCAGTTGTCGGTGCCGATTTCAGACAAACCAGTATATATCTGAACTTTGATTTGGCATAGTAGTCGCGAATATCAGGGTAAATTTATACTAGTGTTTAAAGGCGACTCAAAACAGATCGTGAAGCTCGTAACAGTTGTTGCCAGCCAAAGTGACCGAAGTCACTTGTTGTACACGCGATTTGGATACTTATTGCATGAAGTATATGCCCTACGATTGGATAAACATCCACGAGGACTTGAATCCTCGTAGCACTGCAGTAAAGAGTTCGGTACATTGTTAGTTATGTAAAGAAACGTAACCATATATTTATTGCTACAAATAACCAGCGTATGAATCAAAAAAGAAACATGGACCTGTAAATATGTTTGATTTGTGCGCATTTCAGAACTGTGCCGTAGTTATAGTTTTTGCTTGGGTATGTGTTAACGTCACAAATGCTAATTGTAGAGTAATTTTGTTCGTTTTGCATGCTATTGAAAGGTGAATTAACTGTAAAATTGTGAAAAATCGATAATTAGAGTCGGATTGAAAAACATAGCCCACTACGCCTAGCCATTATCACGAACTGCGCCTGGCCATTAGCCAGCCAGATTCACAAACGTGATTCATTATTATATCTTCATACATTTAATTTGTCATTTTATATACTTACAGAGCCGTAGCTAGAAAGTTAATGCTCTACCTTAAAACGCCAATTCTTTACCATAAAAATTTTTATCAGCTAAGTTACCTGTAACCATCGCTGCCCTTCCTCAAGTGCAATTTTAAGTCATGGCCCTGGTGCCAATACTGCCAATCTGCCAAGGCACCCAACGATGTGGCAAAATATCCGATTAACCACTATCTTTACTACTGACGAATGGCGAATTTCTTAATACGAACCTCAGAGGTAGAAACAGTTGGAATGTAGAGGAAAATAAGTAACAACCGTAGGTATCGAATTTCTAAAAACAGTCTGCCTCTTGATTATTAATATTTACAAACTGCATTGTGCAACTGCGTCATATTACGCACTCTTAGAAATCAGTAAACGGCATTTATTATCATAGAATTACGTCGACATGAAGCAATTCGCAAATTATGTCTCACTCCGCACGCGGGTATACTCGTATAAAACTTGATTGAATGACGGCATCCGACAGAACTGAATAAGTTTTCTCATCTTAATAGGCAGGTTGATTAACAGTTAAATTCTGAATGACCAATAAGCACAGGATAAAAGTCAAAGTAGTACCTACTCGTATTAATTTCTTCGATTTTGTAGTACAAACTGCAAATGAGACTGCTTCGGTTTAATATTTATTACGCGCACACGTTTTGATAATCTTGGTGCGCGTGGAACTGAGCGCGTGCGACCAATACAGAATTTTATTTCAACGTGATTTTAACATATCTAGTTAATTGAGCTAGAGAGAGAGAGCTGAGATATTTATTTTCTATTTTTCGTCCGAATTGGATATTTATTCGACAGGATTGGGAGAAAGAGCTCGCGATTCTATACAATATTTGTACAACTTCCTACAGCGTCCACCAATTTTATTCCATTCAGTGGCAAAACGTACCTACGGGATTGTTGTAACGGAGTGAAATGATTAGTACAATATTTTAAGGTTCATATAGTATTTATGTTGCACAGAATCACGACTTCTTCCAACCCACCAACTTCATTTGAATTCAGACGAAAAATAAAAATCGTCAAAAAAAACATAAATCTGCCCATGTGCCCCTGTGCGACGATGATAATATTTAGTGGCTATGTTATTTACATAAAGCTGTGAATATAACATTCCTCCTTTGAAATTATTCATGTTCTGATAGAAGTAAAGTAACAAACTTTAAGTTATTCACGTGACTAAAAGCATGCATTCGTGTGACTTTTGATGCCATCGTCCATTCACAAAATTGGTTTGTGAATTATTATTTGACATTGTGTGTACCTTTAAGTACAGTTTTTATAGTTCGATCAGTTTAACCCGATCAGAGATCCAAAATCAACACTTGCAATATTTGAGATTTCCTAGATTGAGAGCCACACATACCAAGAAGTAAAGACGAGAGCCCAAGATAGACTCGAATGGAGAATGCTGCAACGACAGAGGACCAGGCCCTCTTAATATTGATGATGATGAATATAAGTTTTGTATACTGAATAAGTGTTACTTCTTAAAAAAGTACCTGTTGGAATATGATTCATCAAGAATTCACTAAATTTTAGTTGTGCTAAAATCATGCCCCAGTTCTGTTTCTTTCAGGGCTTATGCAGACTGCGTTTATTAAGCGCGCCGCCAAATCATAAGTAAATTGACACAAACGCGCGTTGACGGCGCGCTTAATAAACGCAGTCTGCATAGGCCCTCAGTGTTTCCAATGTTTTAAAGTTATTTACACATTTTTAGGGTTACGTACTCAAAGAGTAAAACGGGACCCTATTACTAAGACTTTGCTGTCCGTCCGTCCGTCCGTCCGTCCGTCTGTCTGTCATCAGGATGTATCTCAAGAACCGTGATAGCTAGAGAGTTGAAATTTTCAAAGATTATATATTTCTGCTGCCGCTATAACAACAAATATTAAAAACAAAATAAAATATTTTTTTAAGGGGGGCTCCCATACAAAAAACGTGATTTTTTTCCTGTTTTTATAGATAATCTGTCACCAGGCTGTATCTCAAGAACCGTGATAGCTAGAGAGTTGAAATTTTCACTGATTATGTATTTCTGTTGCCGCTATAACAACAAATACCGAAAACAAAATAAAACATTTTTTTAAGGGGGGCTCCCATACAACAAACGTGATTTTTTTGCCGTTTTTATAGATAATGGTACGGAACCCTTCGTGCGCGAGTCCAACTCGCACTTGGCCGGTTTTTATTATCATAGCCACACAAAGTAAAAATTTGGCGAAATAAATAAAAACCGGCCAAGTGCAAGTTGGACACGCGCACGAAGGGTTCCGTACCTTATCTATAAAAACGGCAAAAAAATATCACGTTTGTTGTATGGGAGCCCCCCTTAAAATATTATTTTATTTTGTTTTTAGTATTTATTGTTATAGCGGCAACAGAAATACATAATCTGTGAAAATTGCTTACGATATACTATATACGTGTCATTTCAAATTGTTTATTATTTTATTTCATATTTTTTATATACTTGCTTACTTAACATACATATTTATACAAGTACAACCAAACCACAGTCATTACATAATTTAAAATATACACAACATTACTCACATTCCAATAAGATATTCATTCCCTTCCGACAATATTAATTAGAATTAAAACTTATTATATGTAAGGGTCTGACTGAAAATCAGCGTTGCAGTGTAGGTACTCAGTAGGTACTCACTGCAACAGTATGCTGAGTCTAGCCCCTTTTTGGCATCACAAAATGTAAATGCCTCGTACGATATTGTTTAAGTGTGTTTGTCTATTCCTAAGTCTAATTTGTACACTGTTCCTTTTGTATAAAATGTGATGTTGAATAAAGTTTTTCTATGTCTATGTCAAAATTTCAACTCTCTAGCTATCACGGTTCTTGAGATACAGCCTGGTGACAGACGGACGGACGGACGGACGGACGGACAGCGAAGTCTTAGTAATAGGGTCCCGTTTTACTCTTTGAGTACGGAACCCTAAAAACTGTCCAACATTGCCCAATCGTTATATAAAGCACAGGGACGTCCGCTTCAAAAGATAAAGTTACACAATTGCTGTGTTTTAATTGTAGTCCTGTTATCGATACGGTTTTTTCTCAACGGGTTATTAATTGGAAGACGGAAACATAAAAAATATTTGATTATTCTAACGCACGCAATCGTACCGTGGCTGCTCATTTGAAGAAATTCATCTTCGTCCCCGGCGTTACAGTTATTCACATCGAATAGAATTACACAGTCATGGAGCAATTTGCGAATTACATATTCAATGTAACAATTTCTCCATGTTAACCCACGTTTCGACCTAATAACCGACATGTCTTCCGTTGTTACGCTTAATTGTGTTTAATTTCATGTTATTAGAACTAGCATGGGTCTACTGTTAGATTCGGCTAATTGTAGCAATTATTCAGGTTGTCCGTAGGGTATATGTAGGAAACAGACCATCAATTCTGCAGCTCTATCAAATTTCAATAATATTTTTAAATATGTATTATTGAAAGGTTCTCGAGTGGCGACCACGTACCGGAAGGCGCGGCGTGGGTAGGCCTCCCACAAGATGGACTGATGACCTGGTAAAGGTCGCGGGAGTCCGCTGGATGCGGGTGGCGCAGGACCGGTCATTTTGGCACTCTTTGGGGGAGGCATTTGTCCAGCAGTAGACGTCTTTCGGCTGATATGATGATGATGTTGATATGTTTTATGTGTCGTTCTGTCACCTTAACTCGAAGCGCATGAAAACTAGGGCGCAATACAGATTGAACTATTTATTATGATGCTAAGCTGGGACCATTTCGTGACAAAGTCTTACGTGTTTTTATATTTATTTCTTTTATCGTCTGTGTGTGTTTGTCAGGAATAAATGTTTGAGTTAGAAGTACGATTGAGATCGGAAGCGGCAGACAGAAGTAGACCTCCGCCACGCCTAATTGCGATTCGGAAGCGTGTGAAAATTGCTGTATTATGCGAGAACCGTACTCCCGGGTTTGTAATTATTGTTAGTAGGTACCTATTCATTCAACAAGTCCTATAATTAAATTACTGTTACATCGCTCAGTACAGGTAATGTATTTATTACTCGTATCTCACTAATTCAAGAGAACATAACTAAGTGGGTCAATCAATTATTTCTTGTTGTTATTCTGTCCCGTTAGCCAGGAGACAATTTGAGAGAGTTTCTTAGTAAAAGATGGGCCATACTAAAAGCGGTTGAACGTGATAAGAAAACCTCACATTTGGTGAAATTAAACCCATAAAAACGCAATTTTAAAAAGTGACCCAGGGGACGTTACCATGGTAACTAGTGACAGAAAATAGTTGATCCACCCAAGTAATACATTTTCAGGAGTTACTTAACTGACGGGCATTTGTTTGTCTGGAAAAAAAGTTACAAACAAGTATTGACTCCAAAGCCATTCCGAAATAATAACTTGGGAAACAAGTAATTATCGTATAAACTTACATTTTAAACTTAAATCATAAATGGGAGAATAGGTATACTCAGGACGTTTAGGTATTTAAAAAAACTTAAACAAAAAAACCCACGTGACTTGGTCATTCAACCAATCATAGCATATTTTTGGCTCTATGGTATTATCTTATTGGCTGAAAGACGTGGTGTTTTTTGTTTACATTTTTTTATATACCTAAACGTCCAGACTATAGGTACATTCACTTCCTTGAAATCTATACAGGGCGTCCCAAGACTATGCGACATGAAGGGAAAGTACCTTAAATATAGTAGATAGGATATTTTACTAAAATAAGACTTTGTTATTTTTAAAAAGTAGTAATACTGCATTCAAAGGTTTTCTAAAAATTAATTGCTTCGTCTGGGAATCGAACCGATTTACATGTAAAAAATAAACACCCGTATTTTTATGATGCCAATCGAAAGAATGGACAATAAATTCTTCTCAAGTAACATCTTGACCAGATTCCTCTCTTTTAAGATATTATGTTACTAAAGAAGAATTATATGTTTTTGTCTATTCTTTCGATAGGCGTCATAAAAATACGGGTGATTTTTTTTCACATTTAAAACGGTTTTATTCCCAGACGAAGCAAGTAATTTTTTTTAAATGTTTGATTTCAGTATTACTAACTTTTAAAAATAACATAAAGTTTTATTTAAGAAAAATATCCTATCTACGATATTTAAGGTAGGTAAGTACTTTCCTCTTCATGCCACATAGACTTGGGACGCCCTGTATACCTACGTAAAGTATTTCTTTTGTAACTTCCTCTTTCGCTTCATCTTTCAATAAGCGACAGCCGTATATATTATCATTGTGCAAAACCAATTAAATCTGAAAGGTGAACAGTCTTACTATTCGCTGATTATATCGGGAACTAGAACTCGATCAACCACTTGACGTTTGAACTTTGAATTGACCGCATATTAAAGACTACAAATTAACAATTTCAACCCAAAGTGGCGCTACCACCAAACTACATAATTGAAATGACTTCACCACACAATTGGTTCTTAGTTTAGTCGCCTGCATTGTGAAGTTTGTATTACTGTAGCCAAGACATTCCTCCATATAATCTGTCGGTTTGGTAATGCGACGATTGTTGAATGCTACGAGGAACGTATTGCCAGCTTAGTAATGATTATCTGATATTGTCTCCGCGTTCTAGTATGTATCTTTATGGGTAGCTAACCACCACTTCAAACATCGACCTCGCAGTCTTTACATTTGTTAACAGTGATTTTTTTCAATAATTTGTTTTTTTTTTCTATTGAAGTACGGCCCATTGGTAATTCGTCAAGTACCAGACAAGACACACTGACAGATTTCCGATGCATGGAGTTGTTGAATATGTACGAGTAATTGTCGTGGTTTTAGAACTTTGACATTAGTCAAATGTCGTTTCGCGGAACTATGTATTATTATTATATCAAGGTTCTTTTTGTGTTGAAATATAATAGAATAAAACATGTATCTAAATATTTTTCTGGGAAACCGAGTAATTTTTTTGTAGCTCTGTAATTTTTCACTAGCTCAAAATAATCAGAAAAAGATTTCTTGCGAATAGACTATTCGTCAACAACCATCCTCCATTTATATTTCTGTCTCGATAGCCAATTTTTGAACACATTATGAATTACTGTAATTTATCACTACAGTCGCCTTTTACGTGATGATAGATAACATATATTATGTAGGAGATTTAAAGAACACCAATTATTCTGTTTAATAAAGCGTCTTGCATAGGCAATTATGTATAGGCCTGTAATTCATAAAGCGGAAATCACGCGCATACAAAGAAAGCGTGAAAGGCACTTATATATTTTACTTCGTGGCTCCCTTAGAATAATAACGCATAGAAGGATAGTTTCATACGGCCGACGCGCCAAGCGTGAGGCATAAAATGGATTCATGTAGTTGTGATCAACTCGTATTCACACACGCCAATACGCACACAAACGCACCAATTTTGTTCCACTGATTGGCGTACTGGGTCATTTATGGCCGAGTTTTAGTGGCCTAATCGTTGCGCGTGAACTGCGTTTCTAGGCGTTAATATTCTAAGGTGGCTCCACAGTAAAACGGCAGTGGCACTGTGTGATATAAGCCCATGTTGCATTAAGGGCCCTATTACGATGGATTTTAGAGATTCTGAGCTGAAACGCGACTACTTCATTCGCTTGTATTCTCATAGTTACGCTTTGGAATAAATTTGCATCGCTTCATTCCTATGCAAGCATAAGCCAATTTCTAGTCTGCAGATATGTGTACTTATGACCAAACAAACGATAAATACATCAGCTTCATTCGCTTGCTTCCGAAAAGTTGACTTCACAAAACATAATACATTACAGGTAATAGTTTCTTATATAATTGACGTATGGTAGTAAGTCAGGAAATACGCGTAATCTTAAAATTTTAATTCTATTCAATATTGCTATGCGTTCGTCTAAAGCCAGATTCGACACCTAAACTAGGAAGAAAGACTCAATCTGAGGTGAATGTCGTAATTGTCCGGACTAAAATGTACGTCTTTCTTGTCTATTCTTGTTTAGTAACGTTAGATTTAAGTACAGTGAGCAAATGTTGTTGGTTTACGACTTTACGCTTACAAATGCTCCCATAGCATTGGTACACACACAAAAACAGCACAGCGCCTTGCGTGTGCCATTCAACAACGCATTTAGGGTGCTGATGGGGCTGCCTCGCTAAGTCGCTACTGCAGCGCATCGGCAATGTTCGCGAAGGCGCGCGTGGACAGCTTCTCTGCCATCATGCGCAAAGCCGCCTCGCTATGTAGCAGGGTGAGAACAGCACTAACAGCATCCTAGCGATGTTTTCAGGCAGATTGGATGGTGCCTACCTACCTAAACCATTGCAGTGCGCTGCATGTAATGGGAAATAATGTATATTATCAAAGCAAGGTTGAGCAAGGATTAATGGCTTACTTATGCCAGTATTTATTTGATGGAAGCTGTGTCATCGAAGTCAGTGGTGTCTAAGTGTGAAGTTGTTCTGCTAGCGTCAATGCATGCAGTCTCGGACGCTGTTTCGCCCAGTACTATACGTTTGCTGGAGCTGAAGAGCAGACAAATATCTCCACCTCCGAGTCTCGCTCGTCGTACGTCTCGTACGATCACATCTCGCAGTGCGGATTATTCATCGAAAGCCGGTCGTCTGTCAGCGTCTCGGCTAACGGGAACGGGTTTTATTTGGTGATCCTGCTAAAAATCACGCCTACGTCCGCTGTCGCTACAGCTGGAGCCTGTGCACCTGGACAGAACACCCCCTGAACGGAGGTTCCTGGTTGCTGATCCCTGTTGGAGAGTTTTGGTATCATCTTAAACTTAAGAACCCGTGAAAGTGGTATAAAATATTTTTGTTCTTAACGTGTGACTAGATTTCATTACGGGCAAGGACTAGCTACGTATTGTTATTTTGACGCCCTTTCGCGAACCTTATTTCCAGCTGCACACCTCTTTACTGGGAATCCATTACTTATAGATTTTCCCAAAATTCAAAAAGGCTATATATTATTCGCCACCGTGAATTGATTCTATTGGCTATCCCTCTACAATCATTCACTTAAATCAACAAACAAACTTTCCCAATCCCTCCCTCACATCATCCATCCCATCTTTTCATCCCTATAGTTGTCTATTGTACAACTCCAATGGTTTCTTTTGGTGCAAACCCTGTTGACAAGGTATCGAGGTGTGCGTGACCAGAAAGTGTTATCCGCGGCGCTCATACTCGTACGCCTTTAGTGTTGAAAATCTTGTTCCAAATTGTGGTTATAGTCCTTTAAGCACTTTAAGGGTATTGCTTAGGAACATTGTTCCAAGTTCACGATATCACCAATGTTTATTTTTTTCTTAAGGTGTAATTGTGTTAGAAATACGATCCAAATATACAACGTGTGCTGGAATTTCTTTTTTTAAAAGTGTAAAGCGTTGTGCGTTCGTGGAAAATAAAACAAATTTTACGTGGGACGTGTTTATTTTTAAATATTTTCACTGCACAGTATACCTATCTAAAAAACTAATTCTAAACTGTCCTCAATGCTAGCATGCATCCACTGGTGCACATATATTTTGAAATAAGTGTAACATATGAAAAGTGCACATTCGTTCATGTCCATAGGTGTCTGGGTGGCGTAGGAAGAATTTAATCTATCTCATAAATTGAACGCATTCAATCATAGACAGACATTTGAAATACCAAACGTAAACCAAACGGATTAAAATGATTCGAATTCAAAATTTAAGTCGTCACGCTCAACGGACTGTTGAATGTTGTCTAATCGGGCGCTAGTGTGACCACTCGTTGTTCACGGTTCTTGGATTACCCACAAAGCGTACGTTGAGTGACGCCCCTATGTCTACAACTGTACTCGTGTGATATTCATACATATAAACACGAGACTACCACTATGAGACAATGTTACCTATGTAAATATATGCAACACAACTGTATTTTGTAGGTATGTTTTTATATTGCATAGTGTTACCAAATGTTATGTGTACAGTCTAGTTCTCCAATATGTACCTATACGGACAACATTTCAAAAATATCTACACAATGCGTCTTATGTCAATAACAATATAGTAGGTATGTCTTAAGGGGACGTAGGTTCGTGGTCTTCTCTCCCTCTCACTGAGCATAAGCGTGAGCGAGATGGAAGTGCGTGTTTGGAAGCGCGGAAATCATGTTTTTGAATTTTTATTTTTTGTGCGTTTTAATAAATAAAAAGGTAATAGCTGAATTCCCTCAAACATGACATTGCCGATTTTTAGAACCAATTTTAATATGTTTAGCTGTTGTGCATAATTTGTTATGATTTTTTAAAGTGTATTTTAGACCTATGTTCGTGATTTTTTTATATCGAGCGAAAGTCAAAAACTTAGGATTTGAATAGCTGATTTCCCTCGAGAAAATCCTCAAGATTGCTAATTAAATTTAAGGCAGACGTATTATAATCCAAACAAGAGCTACGATTTTTTAAAAATCAGTTTTTGGAGCTCACGTCGCCTTAAGATATATTTGAAAGGCTGTTTGTCATGTATAAATATTGGAGAACGCATAGTTATTTTTTTAGCTGATAGGTAATGTTGTGCCGATATCGATAGGTACTTAAAACAGGTTTATTATTTGAAAATCATGGTCAATTCGATTAGTTACGGAACGCGAGTTTTGGACCATAAAAATATGCTTTAAGGTATAGGATTAAATACAGTCGCAAAACTAATTCAAATACTTCAAGAATAGCTACACTTCTTTGATAAGACCGTGTTAAATCACTTCAAGAGCTCAGGGAGACTTCCGATTGCGCATTCGGCTCTTTATTAGAAACTGATTTTCACAAGTTGTTTCACAAGCATGACTAAAAGGGAGCTATTTCACAGAAGTTTTAAATGTTATTACAGTCTGTACTGCTCCACATCGCTTAGTTTCGTCAAATATAATTTCGCGCTCAGTGTCGCATACTTTCGTGTCGCATTGACACAAAGCGTATCAAGGCCGATATAATAAAGGCGGAATCGACTTAAAAATGTAGTAATCGTTACGTAAACTCGGCGAGAAAGTTGCGTGTGAGTTTGAGAAGTCATTATCATACGACGTTCGGTCGGCCGAAACAAATCCAAGATTTAATTTTTTAATACGCATACTGAATGGAGCTCATATGTAACATATTAAATATGTATGGTTTTGCTATATCAATATGATTAATCATATAATTCATACACAAAACATGAAATAGATTTAAAGAACACATTCGATTTTTACAGGCGTTGTTCCGGTTTAAGTGTCAAAAGTATAGCCATTGTTAACAATAAATTATTTCCTTGTACAAGGTCATGTAGTCGGTCTATTACTGTCATTATTACGCTTAGTGGTAAAAACTATAATTTACAACAATGATTGAAACATAAAAAACTAGATCCTGTGTTAGTGCAATCGACGACAAATTTATCGATTGGCCGACATAGTCCATTAATTATAGGAATAACTTGACACGCTCAAATGGCCCTGGCAATATATCTGTCCATGTGAGCATTATGGACACAAAATACCTGGTCACAGTGATACAAAAAAATCCCACGCCTAAAACAAAATACGTGCAAAAATGGATCTTGGAAATTCAATTGACAACCGAACCTTTCTTGAATACATAATAAGAATGCGAATAAAATTTCACAGTATGAGCAGACGCATACACTATGAATCTTTCGTGTATGCTTGAAAATATTACTAGAAAGTAAAAGTTTCTTTTTGTATTTACTAACGACAATATAAAATGCTTGATTATAACACTATTGTGAACAATACTTTTTGTACGAGTTCATTAAAATTAATTTTCTACGAGTCAACTGAACTAATTAAACAAACTCGATACTGTTGAAACCAAGTGCAGCCTATCGCTCGTACGCTCGTTGATATCTTAAAAGATATCAACGAGCGTACGACATCAACGAGTAAACTCAATAATCAAAGCGACTCTATTGGTCCAATTCATTACAGTTCGGTAAAGCAGCCACGTGATTGGTCGAATTTATTTTAGTTCTATTTTCAATTTTTTTTCGGTTGTCTGGAGCGTATCGAAACAGTTATTTCGATTGTTTCGACAGTAACATGGACTACAACTATGAAAAGAGTGACGTTGCAATTCATAGAATTCATAGATAACTATGAAATCTTAATACACAGATTTTAATCGACGAGTACAAAAAGTAAATTTTAGAACTTAAAGGTAAAACCTACGTTACGGCACACAGTTCAACGAAAAGGTTTTCGCACTACATTGCTTATTTAAAAAAAAAACATGATATAATTATTTTATTTAGTCAATAATATCTAATAATTAGTACTTATAACAAATTTACAAAATTCATAAATAGCGATGAAAAATTCTTAATTTCAGGGTTTTTATTAATATGCGTGAATCATTTAACTCGATTCACTAACCTAACACAAAAATAGTCATTTTAAAACGAGTACTCCAATAAATGTTTCTATGGATATTAGGTGCACAACATTTGTAGTATTGGCTATTATATAATCTGTGGTATTGGGTTGGGTTAGGATAAATAAGTAAGTGGTGACTGAAAACCATTTTATTAATCAACATTCTTTCAGTTTAGCCCCACCCTCGGTGGGTGGCGCCACCTCGTCGTCGTTTAATATTAAAACAACACGAAACCGATTTTAAATTTACCCTGAAATACTTTGTAATTTCATGTTGTAATCTGGGGCGGTTGAAATAATTGCGCTCACTTACTGTATCGATTACTCAATAAGTGGGCGATACTTTCTTACGTGCAAATTAAATGGAGCTGCGTACCTAAAGCTTCTTAAGAGTTTTTACTTGTGTTTCTCTTTACATTAACGATTTCTTTAGAGTTTCACTATGTAATCTCAATACATAATAAATATTGTTCTCGTGTGGTGGGTAAAAAAATACAACCCTCTTTCTTCTCGTGGGTGTCGTTAAAGTCACTCGGGGTCAAAGTGTGTTGTGGGCGATAGGCTGTCATTGCAATATCCTATTTTCTCCTGTGCTCTTCCTACCTTGGAAGCTACTTCTGGGAACACATATATATGTGTATGTTAAGTGTGTATGTAGGTATAAAACAAAGTCCTCCCTATGTATGTTCGATGGTGATAAACGGTTTTAATGCGTTTAATTTCATGGAAATAAATAAAAAACGCGTATGCGTTCGTAATAAAACGAATAAGACTATATTTATTTAGGAAATTCAATTTGATTTTGTCTGTAAATGGTAACGTAACAGGCACACCCTTTCCTCCCAGTAGGATAGTAAATCTGTCATTTTATTTTAATGAGACTTTTAAACCAAAGCAAAAAATATTTAAGAATAAAATTGTAAATTAAATCAGTGTTGTTCAGTTTACCGACGTGTAACACAGTACCAGTTTATTTTGATTTAATTTACTTAACGATGAAGAAAAAAAATTTAGGTACCCGTTGCAATACCTATTTACACGTTTTGTTACTAAGTGTTTTTTTTGTTAGAAAGTTAAGTCATGCGGGACCCGGATGTTTCACCAGAATACTTGCTACCTGTTTTTCGTGACTAGTCGCTACCGAATATGAAACGTAGGTACTAGTAGTTATTTAGTTCAGGACAATAATATGCCATAGAAAAACATCCCAAATTGCATAAACAAACAACACCGTTAGTAATGCGGACTGGGGGTACACAAATAACAGGCTGAGGACAGGACACCGTTTTAATTGGATGTGATTGATTGCAGCCAGTATTCAGCAATCATTCCTGCCATTGATTGAGCAACATTCAGCTTTTTCAATACATCACTGTTGGCCAGTCATGAAGTCAGATCCTGCGCAATTATGGTTCTTGTTTAAAATTATCTATGAGAGTTTCTTCATATTTTTTATGTTTAATCAGTTGTTGATATTTTCCCCATGTATTTCTGGCCGCTTTGACGTGACGTTTGAGTGAATGAAAAATAAAAATAATCTAAACAATTGAATTAGATTCATCGATTTAAAACATTGCATTTTGACATTACATTAGTAAGTAGGTACTAAAACAACTCTCATAATAGCCTACTTTTTTACTTTTTATTCGATCAGGTTTTAAGAGTGGATGAAATATTTATATGATACGAACTAACAGAACACAACGAAAAACCGCAAAAATGGCTCATAATAGTTGACACAGAACTATAACGTCATAACTTTACATCAGTCTAACTACTAACCGTTGTATGGAAGAATAATTACATTGCAGTACCTAAGTAGTTTTTTTTTTATAATACTTTGTATTTTTTTTTGGATGTATAACATATTTATCGAGTCTTTGAAGTCACATGCCATATCTTTATGATTGATATTTTTGTAATATACAATTTATTGTGATAACTTGATAGTTTACTGTGCATATAGTGACATGTTATAAATTTGAAAATAAGGAAAGTACAAAATTTTAAGCAAATTAATATCTCATTGAACAAGATTGCGCCAATATTTTAGCTCCAAGAGATTTATATGGGAGCCGGTGATTGTAGCAGGACAGGTTCCTTTTATAACCATAATGCGACCTTACTGTTGCATTATAGTCTGATGCCGCTGATATAATACTTACATAACTAATGACAGCTTTAACGAGTTGTTTCCACTACATTAACACTGCTGGTGTTAATTATTTTACTGTTAGCACTTGTAATTTTTTGTATCTTAATCATTTGATGTTTGAACATCAATCTAGGCATAAACTTTCATGATTCTCACACATTATTTTACTATATGGGACTTAATATCAGGTAAATAAATGAGTTAATTATTATACGCGATTAAGTCCCGTTTAATAAATTAATCAATGTATAAATCTGGTAACCTGTGAGTGTTTTAATTATTTTTCAGGCTTTGTATGATTTTTAAACAATTCTAAATAGATGTTCGATCTAATGATAAAAAACAAAAAACTGTCACTAACGAAAGTGTAGGAACTACGATTAAATCAGCCACTTATAATTACCATTTGTCATTTTAATTTGAACCGTATCTCAATTATATAACGTCGTCTTTGCTTTTCGTTGTTAGGCAAATAGTGTATTGCATGTAACTTATTACTTAAATTATTTTTGGTAAGTGCTGATTGTAATTTGAGCGTAAAACATGCGATCTACTCCCACACTTCAACAATACCCATTGTTTTGATAATTAGACATTAGTATAATTAAAACTTTGGTCCAGTCTAATTTGTGGAGAAATCTTACACTTTCTTTATGTTTTCAGGTTTTGCTTGTATTGTGTTAATAGGGTGAAAGCGTGGTGCGAACGGCTGACAGAATGACGTTTTTCTCAGTATAATCTTGATTTATTTGACACTTTTGGTTTTAATTGTTTTACCCAGAGAAAATTACGTTTTTTTGGAAATAATTCAATATCAGGCTAATTATTTGTATACGGCTTCTATATGTTATTTTAAACAACTTTTACTAATGAAATCAATAATTCTATGGACCGGAAGTTAGGATTAAAAATTAACCCGCAAGCAAAAATGTTATCAGTATGTTTATAATGAAAACATGTTTGAGTACACAAATTTGGAGACTTACTACCTGAATCCAAAAATATATGCATCAGGAAATAACGGCATTTTAATTAAATATTTACGACCTTGAAATAATATTGAATTTCATCTGACCTATAGAAAGGTTTATTCATTAACAAAAATAAGTGGATTATGCGCGTATCCCAAAGAATGTATGCATATAGACGTAGTCAATAGGGAACATTAGGTACGCAAAGCTCTGCGTAGGGGGCGACACTAAAACAAACCGTAAACAAACCGCCATGAAGTACAATGTCATATTTATTAACCTAACAAACAACAACAAATAATTGATGAAATCGCGTTGAACTACAATAGTTTTATTATCATTCGTGTGTAAAATACCTGTACTGTGATATTAAAATGGCATCCTATAGCCATTAAAGCTGGATGAGGGCTTTTTTTGCTTTACGACGTATTGCCGCTTCCTATAGTTTTCGTATGATCTTCTCCTTCGGAAATGAATGATGCCCTTCATTCTTGCATCCAATTACGCAGCACTGATGCATTTTATTTATTGAAATATTCTCTTCCCTATTTGATCCAGAGCTTTAAAGGACTTGTCAAAGTTGTCAAAAAACTGTTTACTAATTGTGATAGTGCTGCACTCTGGCGGCAGAACATTGCAGTAATGTTCCCTATTATAAAGTAAAGAAAGTTTATACCATTTTCGCCTGATTTTTACGGAATTTATGAAGATTACTTTTCATTATTTTTACCGTATCGGTATTAAATTTAGGTGGATTATTAATGAATATTTAGTCAAATTACCCAACCTATTTTTTGGTGTAAAAATATGGCTGATATTGATATATTGTTGTGTTTTCATAGAGCGAAACTGTAAAGTTCTCAGGGTATTTATTATAGGGAAGGTCAGTTTGGAATCAAACAAATATCACTCTCTATGTGTTTTATTATACAATATCCATTATTTCCATCCATTATCCAGTAGTTGTACAATATTTATTAAATCTTTACAAATCATGTTGTCATTAACATCAACGCCTTCTCCCCGCGTTTTTTAACTCTGACATTGACAGTCTGAACTGTCAATCATTGCCTTTTTAAAAACGTCGCTCACAGCCAATGAGGCCCTCCCTAGCCGTCGCTTAGCTGCCATGCCATTACGAATAATGCAAACAAATGAATATGTACTAATAAATAGTAATATTAGTAATTTAAAAGCCGTAATTATTATTAGAAATATAACGTAACCTAACAGCTCGGCCATCCTGTTTAAAAGCGAGTCCCTTCGCTTAGCTTGCAATTAATAATACAATTGTTACCGACACTCCTCTTAAATCATTTACACATTTATACATTTTTTTATTTATACATTTGATCATTTTATCCTTCACAACCCAACTGCTAGTATAGGACAGTGATTTACAAATAAAATATATCCTGCCATACCCGCAGCAATCACATTAATGATACCATATATTTGGACAAACTTAAAATTATTAATTAAATAACCTGATGTTGTGGTAATCTCAAGTACTACATTATACAGGACACTGCAAATAAATATACACATTAGAAATCACCTTCCAGACTTTTTATATGAAATTCGATTATGCATTTGTACTACTAATGGAAATATTTTCATTGTACTACTAACATTTTTGACCTATGTTCCATAGAAGGAGGTTATTCAATAGTCTTCATGTTTTATTAATACAGCCTGTATCTTTAATATTACCTCAAATTGTAACCATACATAGCTTTTAGTAAATACAATGAACCGATATTGTAAGAAAATTGTAAGTTAATCTTAACTAAGTACCTACCAAAGAGTAATTAATTTTTGAAAATGTATCGTGGAGCAATGTAATGCGTACACTCATTTGACACATGGAAGAAGCGGGTTACTTGTGACAGTTGTGACGTCACATCAGTAAGACAATGTAGTGATACATTGCGTGCTGAATTATTTTATAAGGAAAAAAAAGTTAGTAGTTAACAAAAAATATCTTGCAATATCGGTTCATAGCATAGCCCTAACACCTACTTCTGGTTACAATTTGAGGTAGTATAAAAAATACTCGCTGTATATACATTAAGCGATAATTCTAAAAGTACGTCATCGAATTTTCATCATCATCAGCCTATATATACGTCCCACTCTGCTGGGCACAGACATCCTCTCATGAATTAGTTGGACTGTTCAGGTTGTTATTTTGCAGTTTCTTAATTTTGACAGCCGTTTGTAATATTTTTGATTTCCAGAATCTTATTCCTATTGCCTTTATCTGTGTGATATAAACTGCTTCCTGCTGTCCTGGTGCAACTTTTGTGGCATTTTTAATCATTTCTGGTTTTAACCATATTTATGCAGTTTTACCTAACATCTGCTTCGATGACAGGTCCCAAGACACATCTGTCAGTAATAATTGGCATATTTTAAACATTACTCCAACGGGAGTCTGATTTTATGGGTATCAGCTGTCTTTTTAAAGGCTAAAGCTAAAATCGGCAGGGGTTTCATCGGCTTTCATCACAAAAAAAAATTACGCTTTTTTTGTTTCTTCTTCTGCACCTTTGATAGTAATGTCTGCAGTGTCATTCCACCACTTGTATTGAACTCACGCTTTTAAAGAGCATATCGTTTTGCGTCTTGTAAGTAAAATATGACCTAATAGTAAAAATATTTGCTGAAGTTGTTTCATCTTTCACTTTAGTTGTGGACGGACTGTGCAACATGCTTTAACTCCATATCTTTTTATCGCCCATCTTTTCCTTGCTCAGATTCTTACTATTCATGTCGCTAAAGTAGTATACTATAAAACAATATTTATAAATTGATTGGTTTTATTTTTTCAAATTCACGTATGGCTAAGAAGACAAACCGTTCGTTAGGTAAAGTAAAGAGAAAAAAAATTGTGGCCCTAAAAGATTAAAACCACACTAACGAAATCAGCACAACGCTGGAATCTGGAAAGGTTAACTAATTATTCTTATTTATCTGGTGATGAAGCTTAAAATTATACTTAAGGCAAATTAATAGCTTGGTTATATCAGAATTTAACTCATTAATAACTTAGTAACACATGTGACATAAATAGATAACATTTCTTACGAATTGCTAAAAGTCAAACCCGTGCATCAGTTTTCATCATTGAGTGGAGGTAATTCCGTTCCAACTATGACATACCTTAGTTGACCAACCCGATATGACGAAACGCGACAAACAAAACTCTTTCGAGTCTATCGCATTGTACTTCTCTTATTTAGGAGCGAATTTTACCGGTTTACCTACGTATTTAATTGGTAAAATACCTGATTGTTCTTTCTTTTTTTATTAACATCCGTCGCAATCGAGGGATGTTATAAGTTTAACAAATAACATGTGTAACTGAGTAGGTATGTCTGTGGCATCGTAGCTCCTAATTGGATACATTGATTTTTGTTTTTTTTTACATCGAAAGTCTGTCGAAAAGGTTTATAATTGATGTGAATGATATTTAATTTGAGTTATTTTCAAGTTACTATCAATGACCTGCAAATGTCAGTTGTGAGTCAATTGACAGCAGCAACAGCAAAACACCAATTATTAAACTTTAGCAAGAAAGTAGAGCGTAATGTGCTGTACACACTTAAAAAGACCCAATACCCATACGATTCTTTAGTATATACCCCATTTTAGAATTGCTCAAGTGTAGGGATCAGTGAACGGTACCCCGCTGCGGTGGTGATACCATCACAGCCGACTCCGTTGGTGGTCTCCAACACTTATCAAGCGGATTTACATGAAACACCGAATTTATACGCCATTAGTATGAGGAGGTCTCTGCACTCCTTTCCATTAGTGCTTACTTCGGTTCAAATATATAAAATAAAATAAATATGTTCAGTACATGTAGATAAGCGAAATAATGATAGCGAGTACAACTATAAACTCGATTTCCAAACCAAAAATAACATCGAAATCATTTTCTTTGTAAAATGGTAACATACATTCCAACAAGTTCCTAGCTAATTACGAGCAGTACCTAGCCAGTAGGTTTGTTACCTGGTTATTACCCCCTTAATCAATATACGGAAGTCAAGTAAAGAGACTTACAATACACACATATCTATAAATCATATACCGTAATTACACTGCAATTTTATCACATGTATATCCTATACGGATCTGCGTACGACCAGTGAGTCACTGCAAACAAAACGCGATCACGAATATGTACTACGGAAGTTACATACACAATAGCTAAACACAATTACCTTTACAATTTTCTTGCCTTTGGATAACACGTACCTAATGTCACGGGTGTAACAAAGGCAACAGTGCTTAACGTGATAAGAGTGCAGTGAACAGCGTAAAATGTCAAAGCCTGACCCATTATTGACCCCTGTATGAATTGCGAAGTCAGACACTGCATTTGTTACCTGCACCTATTACCTATTTGACACGCGCTAAAATGATATACCAAGATTATATTGCTGTCCTATCTTTGTCTCAGACGAAATTTAGAAAAGTGTCGAATATTCAGCGTTTTTGAGGCGTTTTTTTCGTCATTGTCGTCTCCAGGAATTACCTACTATTTAAAGGGACGAATATCAGAGTCCACTTTTGATGAAGACGTAAGCCAATACCGGTGCTGAATCTTTTTTGATTTAAGTTTCCGCGGTATAGTTTACCTCTGCTGAAATAATCTTGAGCCGACAATGACTTTAGAACCGAGCGGTTCAAACGCTCGAAGATTGGCCCCCAAATCGCAACTTTAGAAATAGAGCGTAGTAGCATGGTGGTAGTCCGTATAGAATTTAGGGAAATTAACACGCATATTCACGTTACTTTGATACTGATATAGATCGCTACCAAATATCGTCTGCTTTAATAAACTAAGGCTTGGTTGTTTCAAACCGGTGGTAATCGTATGTTACGTCCATTAAAACCTGTCTGTATGGGTACCGTCAAATCCTCCAACTTTACCCCTCCGTCCAATCTTTGCCCAGGAAGGAAATATAAGTAAGAACACATTTATCTGAGAAAATGTATTGTATACTCTATGGCGCCAAGTTTTTATTTGGTAATAATTTAAGTTATAATTTGGTATTCTTCGTTATAATTTTAGTTATATTTCCTTCCTGGGCAAAGATTGGACGGAGGGGTAAAATTGGAGGATTTGACGGTAGTTTGACAGTTTTCTAAGGAATGACAGCTGCAGGCACCATATTTACCATCTGTTTACTGGCCTCTAGAGAGTTGTCGATACAACCCGCCCTTAGTGTATAACATCCAATACATTATCGAGCCTTTGTGTTATTTCTGTACTAATATTCTAACTAGTAAATTAGGTGGGCAAATATTCAGCGTTTATAGGACGTTTTTTTTCGTCATTGTCATCTCCAAGAAATACTATTAAAATTTACGAATGTCAGAGTCCACTTTTGATGAAGACGTAAGCCAATACCGGTGCTAAGTCATTTTTGATTAAATTTTCCGCGGTATGTTATACCTCTTCTGAAATAATCTTGAGCCGACAATGACGTAAGAACCGAGCGGTTCAAACGCCCGGAGATTGGCCCAGGTATGTTTCGTAAATGAATAAATTGAAATTGAAAAATATTGTTTACAAAATAAATTACTTTGTGTCCACTATCCAGTTTTCAAAAAAATTGTATTTCAATCTTGGTGTACCTACCCGATTTATATGGCAACTAAGAACAATGCTCCTTAAAAATAACTCAATATTAAACCACAACAGACTCCTTAATCAATCGATAATTTCAATGTTAATTGTAAACCGAGCCCAGAACGTTTGTGAACTATAGAACCATTGCGCCGAATACATGGTATAAAATTATGGACCTTACGTCCAATAAGTCCTGTGTTAAGGCATTGTTCTCCATCACGCATTTCATAGACGCCGTCAAACAGTGTATTGAGTGGTAACCTTCTAACCTTATACGAATTAAGAGCACGACATTCGACAACCGCCGATAGGCACTTGTTTCCATAGGCACATACGACACGGCATTTATTGAGACACGTATATGAAATTGTTAAACTTTAAACAAATATTTGCACGAAATCTCAGACAGTGAAATGGTTAAAAACTGGCTTCACTAGGTTGTTCATAATGCCCCATCTATCTTTTTTGCTTCGTCTGAGCAAGTAACTTAAAGAGTTATTTCAAGTTCCTTGTTAAATAAAATTCTCAAAAGCCAGACCCAAGCTTAGCGAGTAATAATGTTGTTTTTTTTTTAGTAAACAAATGCAAGAAGATTTTTTTCCAGCAACATGATGATGCCATAAAAACTAAAGAAGAACTATCCGAACGAAATAAAACCTCTTATCAAAGCCGTAAGAATTGTTTACCAGAACCCATATGCATATATACAAATGCTACTGTCGTCGTCTCGTAAATAACGCAAAAAGGCCTTTCTGATTAAATCAAAAGCACTTTCGTATACATCGCGTAATCGGAAGAAAGTTACCGTAAAATAAAAATAAAATAACGGAAACGGATCTCCAGATCCGTGGTTTATCTATAACGTGAGATCAATTAAGCAGCTATTTGCCTTGAAAATGTAATGGCTACCCGAGGCACCGCGGCGTCAGCCGTCGGTACCAATTAACTGAGATATGTTTCATATCTTTCGGGACTTCGGGCGTCAAATCTGTGACATTAATTATAGTTTTTAAGCAATCAAACCAACGGATTAGGAAATAAAATGGCCTAGGTATTGGTTGTTGACCTATTAAACACTATTTCCACCGGCAAGACTGGAAATGCCATACGATTAGGTACCTAATGATAAATCAATTATTTATTTTGAAGTCGATAGAATAGAACAAGCTCCGTTAGGAAAACCTTTCGAAATATATATACCTACTAATATATTAATGACTTTGTGAATTTCTATGTCACGGGTAGGTAATCTCTGAAGCATGATATCTGATTTCAAAAATTCTGTCACCAGTACATAGAATGGACCTTCCGAAACGACATAGGATATACATAATTTATCCCTCGGCTCCGCTTGCGATCTTTGTAACACGTGAACAGAGCCGTATAGTATAAAATAAAATGTCAAACTTACGAATGAATAAGAGTTTGCACTCTGTCACAGACTGGCAGCACTGTGGCGAAATGTCTATACATATAATTATGTGTCATAATTCACCAATCATGTAAAATTTGATTGGTGGATTTTGACAGCTGCTGTCAAAGTTTTAACTATAGTAGGTATTGCTTCTAAATGGAAACTTTTGAAAACGTCTGCTCCCTATTTCCGGTATAGTGAGGGAAATGTAGTCATGGAAGACTTTGGTGCATGTATGAGTGAGTATTTATCAATATTATATTATTTGTCGATTGTACTAAAAATGCATAGAAAATCGGTTTTAAGGACATAAATAAATAAATAAATATTACGGGACAATCTTACACAAATCAACCTAGGCCCACGGTAAGCTCAGTAAGGCTTGTGTTGTGGGTACTAGGCGATGATATATATAATAGATACATACATATAGATACTTATATACATATATAACATCCATAACTCAGGAACAAATATTCGTGATAAATACACAAATAAATGCCCTGACCGGGATTCGAACCCGGGACCTCCAGCTTCGTAGACAGAGTCACTACCCACTGGGCTACGGAAGCCGACGCAAACAACAAATTCAAACTCAAAAGAACGACTATCAATTTATATAGTTTCAAGGCATCAACACCGTCATGCGCAACAAGATCTTTATAATAATGATCAGACACCTGCAACGCCAACACCCATTGTCGAACCCAGATATATGGATAACAACGACCTTCAAATGAACAATAAACCAAAATGGTTTCCTAGACTAGCCTCCCACGAGACATTTCATTACTTAATTGATTACCAGCACGGCTTGCTTAATTAATGATAATGGTAGTTTTTGACTAGAAAATTCATTACCTGGGTGCGGTTTCGTAGCGGAGTCCGGTACTCATTAGTGACTGGGCCAAGGTTTTGTGTAAATTTTTGAGGCACTGTCTGGATTTCGTGATTAAATTTTGTGCTAATTCCGTTGGTTTCAAATTTGTGGAGGAAACGACAAGATCTTAAACAGAATTTTACCTAAACCTACGAGTATAATGTTTTAACTTAGCTATTCTAAATATGCAGTTAAGGTGAAGCAGCTTCAGAAAAGTACCAAAATGGGCTTGGAAATTCCTACTTCATTACGCGAAAACTACATAAAATGTAACGGTTTCTTATTTAAATGCTATTTGAAGATATTTGCTACAATTATATAATGCCCAACACACGATTTGATTAATTTGCCTCGATGAATTAGGCTCGCAAAGTTAGCTCTGATTGCGCGTTTTTCGGTAGGTCGAGTTGACTAAAAACCAGAACCATTTTTTTGCTAGTCAATGTTCAGTATTTATTTTTGTATCCTTTTATTCCTTATTATATATTTGACAACGTAGTAGGCTAATTTTATGATTTAATTAACGTAAATTAGTAACATTAAGCACATAAATATAAAATCTCGCTCAAAACGGATGCGCGTAAGTCATTCGTTTGAATTTTAGTAGGCAGATGGCCAAGGGGCCTTGGGCTGGACGGACGTCTGTCGCGATTTTTTGCATTTTGACAACTGTAAAATTCGCTAGTTTAATACCAGCTGTTAGAAAATAATACGTTTTCAGGGAGAATTAATAGGGTGTCATGTGGGTGGATAAACGTTTAAAATAGATTTTCGGTCATTTTTACAATTTGTTCTAATTTAAAACACAAAAGTTCGTTCACAAACCCTACGATTACAACCCGATTTTTCATATTTCTCATCTTAAGATCCCGTTATTAATGAAAGAAGTTCGAATACGTTTCTTTAGAATGTGGAATATTTTTTTATCACACGGGTCACATTGTCTAGTACGGTTTATGTGCGATACATCTCGCTGCCCCAATATTATAGGGTTCTATGTTACATTCTCGGGGTACTTCAATTTAGACCTAGTGTCACTCTGACAGACTTCAAATTTCAAGTTGATAAAAGTGCAACATAGAACCCTATAATATTGGGGCAGCGATCTGTCATATAGAAAGATTTGACATTTGGCATTTACGCTGTCTTAGGACTTAGATATATCGTTTTCAATAAAATAATAATATATTAAATACAATGAAAATCGTATAGTGTACAAACTATAACGATTATGATAGTATATTGTGATCCGCTGTAATAATGACGCCATCCAGTTAAATCCCCTGCAGTTCCAACCAATTGAATGTGGAAAGACATTGTCAGAATATTTATACCTACTCGGAATCTGCAAGCATGATGTAATTTGTGTTTATTGTGGTCAAATCAAGACGGATTATTGTCACCCAATTGGATACAGTTCTTCAAGATACCTCCTAACTACACTTCAACTCCAAGTTTTGAACACATTCACTGCCCAGAATATCTACGCACTACAAGGAGCGATGCCTACGGCGTAGGCGCCCGCTAAGCAGGTTCATGGCAGACCTGAGTGAGAGTTTGAAAGTCAAGTGAGGAAGAAGAAGTAGTAAATAATTATAATAATTAATATGCCTAAACAGTAAAGTATTCCATTGCATAATATATAGTTTTGCATAATTTTGTTGCCTAACATATTTTTTTACCTACAAATAATGAAGTAGGATGATTTCATTGTATGATGTTATTTACATTGAATGATATACTTTTTAGTCTTGTGGTATAAAACATTTCTACTAATGAAGAATTTGTTTCATTTTCTTTACCTACTCTGAGGCTAAGGAATTCACTAGAACAGACATATTTAGATTAAGTATGCTGATTTTGTAATCTGCTTGCGTCTTGGTCAAGTGCGAGTCGGACTTGTGCACGAGGGTTCCGTACCATACTCGCAAGATTTCAAGCTAATTAGCATGTCTAGTTTAACGGAGATGGGACACACGGAGCGTTATTATGAATCGATTGACACCTTATTAATCGGTTCCGTATCTTAAACGCTATGGTGGAATTGGTATGCCTATCCGGAATAGCACGTTCCCGCTGCCGCTCGCTGCTTAGCCAGAAACTCATGGCCAGGCCTTTAAAGCTTTATGGGAAGGATATAATGATGTGACGGATCTTGCCAATGAGAATACAATTAGGTAGCTAAAATCGACTTCCGAGCTATGTTTACAATTTGGCACCTTATACCTTTGTGATAAGGCGAAAAAGAAAAATATTCTATATATCATCATCATTATCATATCAGCCGAAAGACGTCCACTGCTGGACATATGCCTCCCCAAAAGAGTGCCAAAATGACCGGTCCTGCGCCACCCATTCTATATATAGTAGTATAGAATATATAATTTTTTCGCCTTACCAGCTAAGTCTCATATCTGGGAAATTCTTTTTCTCTATTTTCACCCAAGCAGAGCTCAGGTTTATATGTATGTATGTGATACATACATATATAGTATAAAATGGCATATCATTTGTAATCCTATGCGTACAAAAGAAATATGAGTAAATAAAATACATTACTTACAAGCAGGAATCGAAATCGAGGGGCCATCCAGGAAGTACGGCAGTCAGTACAATTATCAAAAAATTATTATTAGTACAATTTTTTTATACCATGTATTTTGCAAACAAACACACGGTTTGCGAGATATCGAAGCCTATGGACGCTTGCTACTAAAGAGGATTCACACATTGGAGGATGCTTAGGGTTCATTTGAATTAACTCACAGATATTCACTAGTTTACGATATAATATTGCTTACCTATATTATTCTTTGTAGATATAGGTCAGTATGGTTTTTCGGTATATTGAACCGATATATAGTTAGGATAGTGTGAACACGAAATTTTGGTTTAAAAGTCATAAACTATGCTACTTTGACCATCAAGCTGTAGTACACTTTAAAAGATAAATAAATTTAAAACAATTTGAGTTAAGCCACAGGTCTATAAACTCAAGCGATGGCCCTTCAAAGATAGTCTATTTTCCCGAAGATTGTCAATTTTAAGTCATGGTCCCGTCCGGATCAAAATATTGGCAAAATCCCTCGTCCAATGAGAAAAATTGTTGGATATAAAGTTTTGTTGATATGTAATTTTCTTTTATACAAACCTTTTATAAATTCTGTAAGACTACACGCACAATCTTGAAAATACGAAAAAAAGGTAAAAATAGCTTTTTTAAAGAATTGAGTGCAAAAGGCCTTCGAGTACCAAGTATCAATGGAAAAAAGCAATAAATAATCATCATCATATCAGCCGAAAGCCGTCAACTGCTGTACAAAGGCCTCCCTCAAAGATTGCCACAATGACCGGTTCTGCGCCACCCGCATCCAGCGGACTCCCGCGACCTTCACCAGGTCATCAGTCCGGTCCCCACCTGAGAACCTTTCTGCCCCAACGGCCATCGGTTCGACGTGATTTAGGTTTAGATTTATTTCTTTCGAGATAAAAATTACAATATAGGTCCTTATTACGATCGTCAATAATAAGTAATAAAAATAAAATAATATTCAAAATGTTAATACACAAAGTGGAAATTGTATCTCCAATTAAGGATTGTCATTTAACAACTAATAGACACTTACTATTGAACAGAAATAAACAATGTCAATTTATGCATTAGGTACCTAAATTTAAAATTTGAATATTCAACATAAATGTTACACAAGAAATAATATCAAATGTGCAATGTGGCGGCGCCAATACCTACACATTACTATTAATTTTACTCATTTACTTTATTTATTTTTAAACCACAGTGCACTAAAAATACCCATCGCGCGCGCGCTAACGCTCCATCAAAAACTATTGAAAAAACTCAAAAATCCTACAAGTGTGCATACAAAAACCACAAGTGATTACCGAAGTACAAGTGTTTACTGTGAAATTCTTTATTGTATGCTGAAACACGAACGCAATACTGGATTGCCGGCTGGCGCCGATTAAAAGGTTTGTTTCGCCGCACCACAATGTGCCCCGCCCTCTGCCTTTTAAAAGCAATACGGAGGGCTATAAATCATGTTTAAACGATAATTACTTTTTAATTTACAGACTTCTTTTGGTTTGGTTCAGCTAGAAGCTTTTCTTCAGGTTCTTCCACGCTTTCTTCCTCAGGTTCTTTCAGTTTTTTGAGTTCGTGTTGTGCCTGGGCTTTCTCAAGATCGTTCTCGTCATCGCCTATCGAAATCAAAGCGATGATTTCGAATAATTTTCCTGAGCAAATTAAGCATAGAACTGAGCATTTGAGCTTAGCTCTCTGCTAGTTGGTGGCAAATGTGCATGCAAAGCCCTTTGAATACCTATACATTTGTCAGTATAGTAACACCAAATGTCTCATTTCATTATTTGATAATCAATTTTTACCTATTTTAGTGTTTTCGAGATTGTGATTGAATTATTAGTCTCACAGACCTCTCTGTGTTTTAATGAAAGCAAATTAAATTGAGTATAACTTTATTAATAATATTTTTTCTCATAGCGCGAGGGATTTATGATTATGTTTTGGTCCAGACAGGGCAATTTAAAATCGACGAAGTTCGGAAAAATATATAATTTTCGAAGGGCAATAGCTTCGTCCCCTTAGAGCTTACAGATTTGCAGTTTAATTCAAATAAAATTGTTGGAATAGGAAACTTGCATCTTTTTATTTTATTGCGAAAATCAAATGTATAATTTAGCATTAAAACAACTGTAGCACTAAAACTTTCTTATGATTTATTTTTCTGATTTTATATGCATTTGAAATCTGCACGCGCCAGCACCCCGCGAAAATGCTCTATATTAAACTGGCTTATGCTATGACGTCACAACATATATTCTCGGCGCGTTTACTATGGAGTAAGTCATTAATTTGCAATTATCTCCACAACATTTGCGTTTAAGTCTATACTTGTCATACAAAATATCATTTTCTGTGCCAATTCAATATTCTGTGTAACTGTTATGTTATTTTATCGAAACAATAATAATTTTTTTTCGTCATTTTAACGTGAGATAAAACTAATACAATCGTTTTTTTTTCTTCTGTATGATATTTCTACGTATATCCACATCAATTGAGTGCCATTTATTCGAAATTGAAGTCCCATGCAAGTTCCCCATTTTAATCAACTTTAAAATTCAGGCGTAAATGTAAAAAAAGTCCTAAAATTTCGCAGTTTTACGCGTGTCGCGCAACTGGCACAAGCTTTTCGAAGTCGCAAATTTGTGTCTACACTACCCTAACTGATCCATAAAACAAAACCAAATAAGTTACTAACAAAATTAACCTACATACAAACAGGTGAAGTTAATATAAAGCTTGTAAAAACCAGAACTACATCGTGCTTTGCGATTTTAATGTCGAATTCTATAGTCCTAACAACGCATCGCTTTGAACCAGGTTCATTGGATGTGGTACTGGAGAGCACCGAAAGTTTTTATGATCTTCATGAATATACAAATGACTTCCACATAGCACTAACAAATTACTATAATTATGTTATTAGTGTCTACCCTATGATGTAGGTATCACCATCACCTGCGACTACATTACTCACTTTCGGTTTGCTGACGACACTACTTACCGTACATCACAATCATAGAGGCACCAGGGGGTGTCAGTGACAGTGATTAAAGAGTACTAAATACGTATTAATATATGTAGGTACGAGTTTATTAGGTATATTTAGTATAATTATATTCTGGCCTGATATTGGTTTACGGGTATACCTAATACATTGGTGTTACACTTTCATAATAACACTTACAACAGCAGCAGAAACCGAATGTATAATTATGTTTTAGGACGGTTTTTTATACTTAGTATTATTTGTAGTACCTACTTTTTTGCATTCTCACACTATAAAACTAAGGAGCAAAATAAGGATTACCTAATATAGATACCTACCCAGTAACGTACAAATAGGTACGTACCAATAAGGCTCGATCATTCTGACTGACGTGATCGCTTAATGGCCCCTCTATTTTGATGAGTTGAGACTTGAGAATTAAACTGAATTTTCAAATTTAATTATCCATCCAGGCTCAAGCCCCCCAAAAAGCCAGTTCGATCTGAGTCCTTACCTTACCATAATGTTACCCCTTTTGTCAAGCAATGTTAATAAATTTTCGCTTGCTTATTTTCATGAAATTTTGCACCTTAGCGAAGACCGAATAGAGTTGCTATGACATTGCCAATCTAAAGACTAATCTATTGACTTATCAATAGTACATATTTCATATACCAAAATGTACCTAAGAAACATACGCAGAATCATCGCAGAATAAGGAAATGTCAACAAGTCTGACATTTTTCAATAAGATGTTTTGACAATTTCACTTTCTGTATGGAGGTTGGTGACTGATTTACATGTATAATATCACGAAAGCAAAAAATTACCGAGGTCAGTGACCTGTCACAGTAAAGTGAGATAGTGTGCGTGAAATGTAGCGGTGTGTGTTTCTGGGGAGAATTACGATAATGTTGCGCCGCCTAGTAGGTTTTTAGTGTCGCGTATGTAGCTTCACCCGAGATGCCTCACCTTAAGAACACAACACCAAATTTTCATTTTTGCTGCCAATTTTTTTACTATCCGCATTCGACGTAGTTTTAGCCTGGGTTTTTACTTATTAAAAAAAGAGATGTTTTGTGATAAGTACAAGTATCTGTTTAACGTCAAACGACCATGGAGAATTATGTGAGTTTCCTTCTTTTTCAATTTTCCCAAACTTTTTTGGAGATAATACTCCACTATGTTCGCATGGACGCCGGGAGTAATTATGTGAGCTTAGGATACTCAAATACCACAAATCGATGTTAATAACGACTCCAATCAAAACAATATCCAGCTATAAACATTGAAAATAAATTTATTAAGATGAATGAAATCAACTAGCCAACATCAGAACACACAACAAAGAATAGTCGTATATGCATCTGAGTCTTTGGAAATCCCATTACCGAAATGAAAATGATTCAATAATTATACTTGAATTTTCCTGCTACAAATATACCTAACAAGTTCTCTAGTGGGGCGTGGCGCAATGATAGCGCAACAGCACGCCTGAAGGCCTTCTAATCGACAGGGTTCGATCATAAGTGAAAACTTTTTGTAGACCGTCCATTTATTGCGCATTTAAACTGTAATTCTATTATGTTTTAATCGATCTATCTGCATTGCTAACGGCATTTATTTACTTCGCGACCACTAAAGGTTACTCCATTTTATGGCTGTGGTAAATAATAGTGCCCATAGATTCCGATATCAGTATACTTTTATCAATTATTTGGCGTAATATATACAGCACAGCTAAAGAAAGAGTTCTAGCGATGAAAATACTATGAATGAACGATACTTCAAGCCTTCGTAGTAATTGCATCAACTAGCAAATTCATTCACAACAAATTCACTTCTGATTGAACGCACAACCGACTAGGAAATTGACAAACACTCGTCGTTTTTGCCATCCACGTGAGTTAGAGCAAGAATAACTTAATTTTAAATCTTCGTTTTATCTGTTTAATTTGAACGAATCTGTGCAAAATCTGAGGCATAATTGCGTTATGCTCTTTCACGTGTCGACTTTAACTTGAATGTCTAATTACCTATGTATCTCTAATTCTAATCAATGGCTTGCGTGTGTGGTATTTTTCAGTTAGATGAAAATCAAATAATGCCGTAAGTACATACCGGTAAGGAAGTATTATAAATATTTGCTTGCTTCATATTAAAGACATCCCTATTTGAGGGGCAGAACGCATTCGCACTTCCCTCGGTTGCTCAACCACCGGATCAGTGAGCACGCCAAGTTGCGTGCATACGCACCGTTCGTACCTCAAATTATCACTAATCGCACGTTATGACATTAGATGCAACACGTATTATTGAATCTGCATGAAGTAATGCAACGGAGAAATGTAACGCAGGTAATTTGCATATGCGTTTCTGAGTATATTATTATAATTTTCATCAAACTCGCTCGCAAAGTGTATCATAACATGCAGACGTGCCTCTTATTGTGCCGCTTTTAGGCTCATAATCCAGAGTATTAAACACACGTGTTTTATAACATTACGACACTCGTGTTTTATGGTTATATCCCGATTAAGAAACGTTGGCACCTTGCAGCAAGGTTTATGTATGGATTTGCCGCATTCTTAAATTGACCGGGTTATACAGTTTTTTTTTACGCGAAGAGAGGCTTATGCTCAGCAGTGGGCGATTACAGGCTGAAAATGATGATGATGATGTTGATACAGTTTTTTTTTAATTCTCGGCAAATGGATTCTTACTCGACTAAACAAATTAAATCCTTCTTGTGAATTAATTGATTATTTGATATGATATAGAAAAGTTTAATTTAGTAAAATTATTTACTTTTGATACCATTTAACATGAATTTACATAAATACGAAATTTATTTATTTTATTTTGTATTGGCTGTTTAGAGATTTCATCTAAGCCTCGCTTAACACCTGCGCGCGCACTGCGCGAACTTCCCGAAAAAAATTAGGTGCGCGCCATTATAGGTAATTTCACAAGTAAACATTGTTGATTCGTGTTTGGTTATTATTAAAAATGGGGGGACAATGTTGCTCGCGTCCTTAGGAGTTACCTACCACAACCCTGCACGAGTCCCCTGGGTGGTGCTAAATGAGCGACAACACTTCCGGCGAAACAGGCGCAACCATAAAAATATCACATGGATATTCGCCTATTCTACAGATCGCCATACGATTAAATGAATATAAATTGTTAAAAATGTTGACTCGTGGTGAACAATTATGTGAGTAAAAACCTGTTGTCATCAATAACTAAAGGAAATAACATAGGAGCCTGTAACATTTTCATTTTATGAAAAAGATTTTTTACTCGCAAATGTGTTGAAAAACGTCGTATGAACCAATCCCAAAGCGTCCCATCAGAACGCGCTCTCTACGCGAGCTCGAGGGCCGAAGGCCCGAAAGGCGAGCCTACGCGGACACTCACTACCCCCGAGTGTTTTACAAGCGAACCTGAGGGCCGAAGACCCGAAGATGAAGGCTAAGGTCCGCGAAGGCCGAAGGCCGAGCTATGCATAGGGCCGAAGGCCCGAAGCGTCCCTCCAGAGCGCGCTCTCGGAAACCCTACCCCCGAGTGTCGTTAAGCGCACTTGAGGGCCGCAGGCCCGAAGCGTCCCTTCGCGCTCTCTACGCGAGCCCGAGGGCCGAAGGCCCCAAGGGCGAGTCCACGCGGTCACCCCCCCCCCCCCCCGCACTCTCTCACAAGCAAGACGTAAGAGTGCAAACTCCGACTTACAAACATACCTTCCGCTTTTCGCTTCCCATAGCGGAATTTCACTTTCTTTTTCCTTGGAAATACTTAACCATTTCCAGTCAGATTTTAAATAAAAGTCCAACCAGAAAATGAGACCGGTATAGGCAAAAAACTAGTTTTTTTCAATACACTGGTATTTTAATTATATGCTAGTATCTACTTGTTCGACGATTGTATTTTTTTTGACATAACGCACGAATATCGTTGAAAATGTTTTTATATCTATATGTAGTGGGCATTAGTGGCTTGTCACGATATTTTTCTTGTAGGTGTACCTGTGCAAAAGGTGTCAAAAAATAATAAAACAAAATTAAAAGTAGATTTTTTTAAAGGAAGTTTAAGAACATGGTATTGATTGAATATTTGCACTTTATAGCCTATTTTAGTTTTATTCATGAGGATTCTGTTTGGTTACTCTATCTTAAACAGTTTACCTATTATGATACTTTAAATGACAATCTGTTTTTTATATTATCCTTAATTACTCCTAAACAAAAGAAGATCGTGGACTGATAGTAAGCATGGAGTGTTCTTAAGACCTGCCAGTACACCCCCTGAAAGAATCACCAAATCCCTCTTCGGGGGCCACTCTCACTAGCTTAGCCTGCTAGACCCCTTTTCCTAGTTCCTTACCTTATTAGACCTTTGATTTCGACTATACCACTGAACCAAATTTGAAGTTTTAGATATTCATTCGACGCAAAATTTGACTCTCTTTAACATTGAAAAAATAAATTTTCCGTCCGATGTACCGTGTTTGTGCTATATGCAAATAACTGAAAAAAGACCAAAAATTTCGTGGTTATTGGGCTCCCAAAAGTTTAGCACACCTCCTGGTGCAAACTCGGATTACATGCATTTAGGACCAACTGAAGGTATTAAAACGATTTCCAGTTTTATGGGAATTAATTCCTCAAAACGTCTTTTTTGGATCTAATTTTCTTGACCTATAAACAGTTAGCCAAAAAAATAGTAATAAGGAGAAGACAATCAGGGTTAGGGGAGAGACAAAAATAATGTTCGTTAAGAAAGCAAAAAAAAGCACTGCAGTTGTTGAAAGCACTGCGAATATCAGAAGAACTCTTTATTTGTTTGCCGTCTAAAGTTGTATAGGTACGAAATAGCGGACCCGGATTTAGTCGTATTTTTTTAATTTTTTTTTAATTCGAATACTTGTGATTTGGATGATCGGATGAAATATCTTTTTTGCCGAAATTAAGTATCGTCGTGGTCGCTTGTTTGTTTCTATAATTCGAATTCCGTATGTACTACATACAATCATGTTTAACGTAGGTATTCTTCTACATATATCTTAACTGAACTGAGTACCGTCCAAATCGAAATAAAAAAAAGATTAAATACATTTCTGATATATATTACCTATACTTGAACTTCCAACTCCTACGGAAAACTTATGCAACTGTCTCAAAAAAATTAAACGGGCGTTTCAAACGCTGACCTAATCATCCCCCATATTAACTGTGGTGTTCAATAGCTAATTGAGTTTAACCTTAACAAATCAGAATCTATCCTCGATACGTAATCACATAATTATATATTTTTAGTATCATCATCATCATATCAGCCGAAAGACGTCCACTGCTGGACATAGGCCTCCCCCAAAGAGTGCCACAATGACCGGTCCTGCGCCACCCGCATCCAGCGGACTCCCGCGACCTTTACCAGGTCATCAGTCCACCTTGTGGGGGGCCTACCCACGCCGCGCCTTCCGGTACGTGGTCGCCACTCGAGAACCCATATAGAGATATTTTTAGTATACTAAAATTAAACTAAAATCGTGCCTATAAAAACGCATCAAGCGATTAGCCATGCCTACGTACTTAATCGAAAAAAGACACAATGGGGAACTTGCATGGGACTTCAATTTCGAATAAATTGCACTCAATCGATGCGGATATACGTAGAGATATCATACAAAAGAAAAACAAAGAAAAAGAAACGATTGTATTAGTTTTATATCTCACATTAAAATTACGATTTTTTTTTCGATTAAATAACATAACAGTAATACAGAATACTAAAATGTTTAAATGACAGGGTTCTACCTAGGAATCAAATTCAAACTGTACATGAAGGCACTCCTCCACCACCGCCGCCGCACCACTGTGCTACGGCGAGCGCGGTCTGCTGATGCCCCCACCCGTTAAAAATTAAATTCAAAAAATAAGATAAAGAGAAATATTTCATATTATATATAGCAACTTGTACCGATGGAAGAGCTGGACTACCTGACACAAGTATATATATACTTACTAGGTAGCCCCAAAGGTCCTTTGTAACAGAAAAAAAACTTATAAAATAAAACATTTTCCAGACATAATGATTGTACTTTTTAGGATATTCTTCAATTAGCAGTATGCCACCCTTTAATTCTCTTAAAGGGTCAATCAACTTTTTCTTGTTGTTATTCTGTCCCGGTAAGCCAAGAGACAACAGTAACAAACTTTCTTAGAAAAAATACTACTATAAACTGGACTCCTATAATGCTAAGGAGATGTCCCACCGTGGAATGGGTTTACCAATATGACAAAAACACGTGTTTAGTGGATTTAAACTCCATAAAATAATAGTTTTAAAGGGTGACCCAGGAGACGTAACCATGGCAACAAGCAACAAGAAATAGTTGATTGACCCTAAAAAGCAAAAACAGTCCAATTTATTATGGAACAGTTACTTTCTTTTTTACCATAAAGTAAGATTAGGAAATCACACAAATTTAAGACATTTGACAATGATATTACGGTAGCCATATAAAAAAAGGTTCATCTTTCCCTGGCCAGACTACCTGCATAGCTCAGAACAAAATAAATAAACAATTGTTGTAATTGTTACTAAAGTGATTGTTCACACGCATTTCGTAACTTAATAATTAAGTTAATTTTTTGATAAATACTTATCGATTTAAAGAAAGAACACACACACACACACACACACACACACACACACACACACACACACACACACACACACACACACACACACACACACACACACACACACACACACACACACACACACACACACACGCACACGCACCGACACACACACACACACACGTACACACGGCACACACACGTATCTGCATTTTTCCACCGTATACACACGCACACGCACACGCACACGAACACGCACACGCACACGCACACGCACACGCACACGCACACGCACACGCACACGCACACGCACACGCACACGCACACGCACACGCACACGCACACGCACACGCACACGCACACACACACACACTCACTCACGCACACGTACACACAGCACACACACCGACACACACACACACACGTACACACGGCACACACACGTATCTGCATTTTTCCACCGTATAGCGGGAATCAGTCGTAGATGCATGACTCATATTATGATCATGGGCCATTGATGGATTAAGCTGCAGGTCGTGCCATAGAAATATACTTACATAATTATTATACTATACTCGAAAAACCTCCTTCCGCCGCATTCGGGTGAAGTCGGGTCTTGAAACAGTGCTGCAAGCTTGAATATGGGTGTGAGCTGAAATATAATAAAACCAGCCAAGTGCGAGTTGCACTCGCGCACGAAGGGTTCCGTACCATTATCTATAAAAACGGCAAAAAACCACGTTTGTTGTATGGGAGCCCCCCTAAAAAAAATATATTATTTTGTTTTTAGTATTTGTTGTTATAGCGGCAACAGAAATACATAATCTGTGAAAATTTCAACTCTCTAGCTATCACGATTCTTGAGATACAGCCTGGTGACAGACAGACGGACGGACGGACGGACGGAGAGCGAAGTATTAGTAATAGGGTCCCGTTTTACTCTTTGAGTACGGAACCCTAAAAACTAGACACAATAAGGATGCTGTTTTTCATCTCAACATGTATATTAAATGCGTGCGTTACTAAAATAAATATTCTTTTTCGTCACGTTTTTGAAATTACGTAGATGTATCAATTGATGAAAACTGTTTCCGTATAATTATAATAAACCAGTTTGGCAATATGTTTTCCAAAAATAGGTAAGGTAAACCTATGCGAGCTCGACACTGCCCCAATGGATAACGTATGCAGAATAAAATTTGGACAAAAATTATAATATGTAAAATGTAAAAAAAGAGACAGAAATTGTATCTTACGGTTAATTTAACGTCTACATATCTGTCAATAATTCTGAAAAGTTTCAGCAGCATTAGATTATTTCTCTTGAAATTACCAGAAGAACGACGTCGTGAAACTGTATATACTCGTACTTTCTACAGTACACATTCAGTACGGCCGAAACCGAAGATAGTGGAACATTTTCTGCAAATGGGTGAGAGCCAAAGCTCTGTTGATAATATTTTCGGGTCCTTTTCCTTGAGAAAAAGAACTAGGTACCGGAAAGCCTGGTTCAGGGAAACATTCTAGCTTTAGTCAGTTTTCTGAGAGGGCTTGATTAAAGAAAAAGACAGACCGGGCCGAGTCGCAAAATTTTACGCAGAGCTCAGAGGAAATTCAAACGTGACAGCAAAACTGTTAAAAAAATTCTAAACAACATGGGCATCGACAAGCGTTCATGAAAAGTTAAGCCTACACCATCTACTAAAATCATTAAAATAACTGAGAAAATCTGGCTACGTCATTTGGTCAAAAAATTCAATACTAGCGGTTCCTGCGTTATGGGATCTATGGGTGACGACTCACGACTCCTATGTCACTTCAAATTATTATTTGTGGCAAGGTATAGTTATTTGTGTCACAAGGGAGCAAAATAGTATATTTACGGAGAGGGCGGAGTATTGAATCCTGAACGTAGCGAGGGATCCTACAATAGAATCCTGAGCGTAGCGAGGGATTCTAACGTAGGATCCTGAGCGTAGTGAGGGATTCAAGTGTTAACGCCCAAGACGAAAATAATTTTGCTCCTGAGTGACACATGTAACTTTTCACAACGACTATGAGGAAAACATATGCAAAAAACAAAAAATAACAACAAAAAAAGAACAAAAAAAACCAAAATAAAACAAAACCAAAAACAAACGAAACAAAAAAAAGAAAAAAAAAAGAAAAAACAAAAACCTAAAAAAATTAAAAAAATCCAAAGAACAAAAAAAAAAACAGAAAAACGAAAAATACTACATAAAAGGAACAAAAAAACAAAAAAAAAACGAAACAAAAAACAAACGAAACTAAAAAACAAAAAAATAACAACAAAAATATAACGAACAAACAAAAATACAAAAAAACGAACAAGAAAAACAAAAAAAACAACAAAAACAAAAACAAACAACAACAAAAAACTAAAAAAAACAAGAAAACAAAAAAAAACACAAACAAAAACAAACAAAACATCAAAAAAAAACAAATAAAAAAAAGAACAACAAAAAACAAAAAAAATATTATCATATATATATATATATATACGTACATTGCACGTAGAACCGATGGCCATTGGGGCGGAAAGGTTCTCGAGTGGCGACCACGTACCGGAAGGCGCGGCGTGGGTAGGCCCCCCACAAGGTGGACTGATGACCTGGTAAAGGTCACGGGAGTCCGCTGGATGCGGGTGGCGCAGGACCGGTCATTTTGGCACACTTTGGGGGAGGCCTATGTCCAGCAGTGGACGTCTTTCGGCTGAGATGATGATGATGATGATGATATATATACGTTTGTCGATTACGATGAAATTACAATCGATTATTTTATCAAGATCCTATTGGCACATTGCGTAAATGCTACAAGCCAATGAATAAATTAAAAAAGTAGCTTGAACAAATAAGTAGCATTTTGCTCCCTCTCGTCGGGGACCAAAACTTACTTTTCTGAATGAGAGGTGTGAAAAATATATTTCTAGTGTCAAAATTGCAGGCACTTACTTTCTTCCGATAGGATTGAATACGAGTGGGCAATAATACCACTCGTTTTTTTTTTAATTTTCTATCGTTAAATTTCAAAATAGCATTTCATCATTTTTGACAGTTTTCAAGTGAAGGAATCGAGCGCTCGAAAGTCAAATATCGGTCCCATGGTAACCCATATAACTTTTGACGCATGGTGCAGGTTTTGAGTCTACTTCTGTATTATAGCTAACTTTTCGATTTTATTCTATAGAGACAAATAAATTGGCGATATGGCTCATAAAATTGTAGCAAATATGACATTATTATTGTTTTTAAGTAGGTGCCTAGTATTCAAAAAACCGTATTATTCTATGTCGTTGTCGTGTAATAAAGTAGGATTCCAAGTCTTATTCTACCCCCTTGTGGTCGTTTTCTGAACAGGTTTCGCCTTAACTCCGGTACCTAGATAAACTAGAAATTATATATTATAAGTATTCATAATCAAAGGCGTGGCGCGGCGTGGGTAGGCCCCCTACAAGGTGGACTGATGACCTGGTAAAGGTCGCGGGAGTCCGCTGGATGCGGGTGGCGCAGGACCGGCCATTGTGGCACTCTTTCGGGGAGGCCTATGTCCAGCAGTGGACGTCTTTCGGCTGATATAATGATGAATGATGATTCATAATTCATAATCAACAATGTCATCAAGTAATAACAATAACGGGAGAACGTACGCAATTGATTAATAATAATAAAATAGGCAATTGATTATACGAGTACGCCTGCCGATGAAAACAGCTTATTAAAGTAATGGAAAGTAAATTACCCGCAGGCCTGCCTTAGTTAGCAGGGTGTAAGCGGTGATTTGCGAAATTGAACGGGATGCTACTGAAACCGATTGTGGGTGTGGCAACTGTAGTAACTACAGGTTTTTAAATTATGTTCCGTTAGGCCTAGTGAATAACTCGGTTAGTTTTTTTGTAATAAATTGCAAATGAATGGAAAATTGTGTTTAGTGTGATGCGCACGAATTTTTGTTACTGAGAAAGTTATTATTAAATTTTGCATGGGTTCGGTTTGTCAGATATAGTAGCAGACATTGTGTTTGGTTCCAGCCTAGTTTGGGACTAGATAGATTTGTACAGTCTCTCCAGCGGTGCCAAGTAGACTACCGCTGAACTGCTTGTACGAGAACGCCACAATGTCATTTCCTCCTGGAACTCGAAACCTTTTTCCCATGCAGTGCGGAGTTAGTCAAGGAGATGTTATTTCTCCAAATGGATTAGACGAAGATCATGTCAAATACCCATGTAGTGTAGTACACACTCCCATTATAAGCGGACACTTTATGGTTAAAGTTGAAGACGTTTATGTACACCCTAGGATAGACTTTCCGACTCGGCTGGGCAGCGTTGGGGAAACTACGGTACATCTTTTCATCCAATATTCAGCAGTGTCTCAAGACGAGAGTCTTTGACAAGTGTGTGTTGCCAGTGATAAAATACGGCACTGAAACGTGGTCGCTTACGCTCGTGTCGTGTCGTATCATGGCCCCATAAGAAGGCTCAAAGTAACGGAAAGGGCAACGGAAAGGGCTATGATAGGAGTTTCTCTGCGTGATCGCATGAGAAATGAGGCTATACGCAGCAGACCTAAGGTAACCGATTGGTATAGCCCACCGAATAGCTAAACTTAAGTGGCAGTGGACGAGGCACATTGCACGCAGAACCGATGGCCGTTGGGGTGGAAAGGTTCTCGAGTGGCGACCATGTACCGGAAGATGCAGCGTAGATAGACTCCGCAAGGTAGACTGATGACCTGGCAAAGGCTGCGGGAATCCGCTGGATGCGGGTGGCGCAATTCTGATCACTTTGGCACTCTTTGTGGGAGACCTACGTCCAGCAATGGACATCTTTCGGCTGAGATGATTTGTATAATACAGCGACTTCTTTAAAATATCAAAGCTACGGCTGCTTACTAATCATATTGTATGTGAGTGCCGTATTTAAACAGACAAATCTGCAGGACACTCGGTAGGTATAACCCGCAAGAGTTAACTTGAGGCCTCGTTCGAATGACATTAGTACGCGCCCGAGTCTCAAGTTAACTCATGCGGGATATACGCACTTTGAGTACCACAAACCTCCTAGTTAGTGCATAAAAACAAAATATGTTGAATTTATTAATGTTAATTAACATAAAGAATCCCACGAAAAACTATAAAATATCAAAGCTCAAGAGCATATACTTAAACATCATTTCGCAACATATTTAGGCACGGGTTTTCGTAACATCATTGTCTTTTATCTCTTTAATTGCGAATTTATGACAGAAATAAGCCGTTGTCAGTTACATTAAGTTTCTTAACATTCCTTCTTAATTCGTCAGTAAAATCTGGTGCAGTTGTATAATGGTTTAAAGGGTCGTGTGGCGTAAAACTGCCTTAACTACATTCACTTATACGCGCAGTTCACACAGTGTTATCATTAAGATATTTATTACGCACTCATTGACATTGAGCTGCCATGGATTTTTGATTGCGTCAACACAGAGTTTTTCATGTGCCGGATTATGCAGGTGGAAAAGTCTCGTTAGAGACGCCATTTAATCCACCAAAAGTCTAGTAAAATTACAGACGTAGCATATTCATATTAAATGATTGAACACTGCACTGACAATAACTTCGCAAATAACTATTTTGATTCCTTCGTTAACATAAGCAGTGGATTTAACGTTGATGATGCTTTTGTATTTCCTTTGTTGTATTTTTCCCGTTTTTGTTCATATATTTTTGAATTGATAAGTTATTAAGTACGAAATCATTAATCATGTATGACAGTAGATTTGATAACGAAATAAAGTTTTTTTTTTTAATTTTGAGATAAGTAAGTCGATAATAGGCAACGCTAAAAAACGGACCGTCATACATAACAAGCAATACAGAAATTACCGACAGAAATGATACGGCGGAAGAAAATTGGTAGACGACTAGTTATGAGGTGGCGTTAATAGGGCGGTATCTAAGTGGTACGCAATTGCCTGGTAATTTAATACAAATCATCCCTCAATAACAGCCTGGACTGAGTAGGCCGCATTATTTCAGATTTCTTGGCACCAAGCGAACATATACAACAACAAAAATTAAGAAAATGAAAGAAGATTACATGAAATATAAAACTTTTAGTGAAACTTTTAAGTTTTGCTCTTTTGCGCTTGCCTTTGGCCTAATATATCCGAACAGAAAAACTGTGTGCAAGAGATCTACGATATTTTTTCTCGTTTTATTGTTCAATTTTGGTACTTTGTTTTGGTTCATATGGTACACGATAGAATGTTTAGTGCATCTAGACATTTATAATTCGACAAGGAATATCACGGTTGGAGTTATCATTTTGCTATTTGTTTTTAAAACCATTTACGCACATTTCAAAACTGAAATGTTTGCTACGTTATTGGAGCAAATAACTAAAGATTTATTGAAGGGAAACAGCGTGGACCCTGATTATCAAGAAATCTATAATTACTACATAGACCAAGGCCTGTTTGGGCAGAAGTGTTACGTAGTGATCCCAATGGTTTTGTGCATGATATTCCCGGTGTACGCGGGTTCAGCGATGATTTATGGAAGTCTGAGGTCCGATGACTTCAAGAAATACATGGTGCACGACATGGACATAAAATTTATTGAAGATAAACAATACGATTTCCCTTACTTTGAATTGATATTTGCATATTACACATTAGGAATTTTTGTTCTTGTTCCGAATTTCGCTGGCTTCGACGGTTCCTTTTGTATTGCGACCAGTCACCTGCGTTTGAAAATCAAGTTAATAACGCACAGCATCCAGAGAGCTTTTAGGGATTCAAAGGATATTTTAGAATTGAGAGTGAGATTGAAAATGTGTGTTAGAGATCACCAAGAAGCACTTGAGTTTTATAATTTGATTCAAAAATTGTACGGGACCTGGCTGTTTGCCGTGTTCATGTTGACTTCGTTTCTGATCTCTTGTAATCTGTACCAGATATATCTTACTGGCATTGATCCCCGGTACACCTTGTTTGCTCTTACTGGCGTTTTCCACATGTATACGCCATGCTACTTCGCTAGCTGTTTGATTCAGGTAACTTTTTCTTTATTTGACAAAGGGTACACTGGGGACAGTTGTAACAACTCGAATATATTATCGATATTATATGTTAGGTTAGGTTACGGCTACACGCCGTTAACTATGTTTCGTTTAGTTCTAATTTATAAATACCTAAAAGGACTAATTAAATGTGCCTTAAATATATTATATTTGTGTTAAGTATATTTTGGTGTTTATGATGAAAGTTCAAAGTTTAAAGCTCTAAGTTTTTAATTTGTGAGTATAAATATGTCAATCTGATTACAGTGGTGGTAAATAATTAATTATACGTAGCACTATATGATGATGACGTACAAATTCTTGATATTAGCAATGTTTCTAAACACTCACGTGCAAAACAAATTTCAATATCTCTATTGGTAATATCAGAAACCATGTTATATTGAATTATTATTAAATTTATATCGCAAAAAGTCAGAAATATAATAAAACTGATTTAAAATTTCTGTATTATTTTTAGGGTTCCGTAGCCAAATGGCGAAAAACTGAACCCTTATAGATTCGTCATGTCTGTCTGTCTGTCTGTCTGTCCGTCCGTATGTCACAGCCACTTTATTCCGAAACTATAAGAGCTTTACTGTTGAAACTTGGTAAGTAGATGTATTCTGTAAACCGCATTAAGATTTTCACACAAAAATAGAAAAAAAAAACAATAAATTTTTGGGGTTCCCCATTCTTTGCCCATACTTAGAACTGAAACTCAATTTTTTTTTTCGTCAAACCCATACGTGTGGACAGGTCTTCAAAAATGACATTGAGGTTTCAAACATCATTTTATTCTAAACTGAATAGTTAGCGCGAGAGACTTTTCCAAAGTGGTAAAATGTGCCCCCCCCCCCTGTAACTTCTAAAATAAGAGAATGATAAAACTAAAAAATATATATGATGTACAATTACCATGCAACTTCCACCAAAAATTGGTTTGAACGAGATCTAGTAAGTAGTTTTTTTTTAATACGTCTTAAATCGTAAACCGCAATTTATTTAACGGAACCCTTCTTGTGCGAGTCCGACTCGCACTTGGCCGCTTTTAAAGATCGTTACAACTGCCCCCAATGGGAAACTTGCATGGGACTTCAGTTTCGAATAAATTGCACTCAATCGATGCGGATAAGGCTTGTTCACGAAATAAAGTAGCCAAAATGTAAATAAATCTTGTTTTTCTCACAGCACTTCAAACAAAAAACAGTCAATTATCACTAAACAAAAGAATGTACAATACAATTTTTTGTAAAAACCCTAAAAGTTGGCGAACTGTCTGACTTTCTTTCGAATGCCTGCCATCAGCGTATTTATTGATTTTTTTGTGAACTGACGAGAGACTGCGTTTCATATTATTTTTGAAATCAGCTTCATTGTCGGCCACTGCCCCCTTCTTGAGCAGTTATTGTTTGATATTTGCCCAATACCTTTCAAGCGGGCAAAGTTCTGGCCAATTTGGTGGGTTAATGTTTTTCGCGACATAACTAATATTCTTGTTATCAAGCAAATTTAAGGTGGCTTGAGCGTAATGAGCAGAAGCTAAATCAGGCCAAAATATTGGAGGACGTGTATGTTTCCAACATAAGGGCAGAATTCGCTTTTTAATACACTCCTGTCGGTAGACATATCCGTTTATTGTACCGGTAGTGAAAAAGCTCGTACTTTTAAGCCCGCATGAGCAAATAGCTTGCCATACAAAGATTTTTTGGGCGAATTTTTCAAAAGCCACGCATGTATGTTCTTCTGGAATGGAAAACTGGGGCCCCGGTAACGTTTTCATGTCTTTTTTTACGTATGTTTCGTCATCCATTAAAATGCATCGGTCGTTATTTTGAATTAAAAACTTGTTCAAATCTTTAGCTCGAGATTTCGCTCTTTCAAGCTGGGCAGCAGTCCTTTTCGGCATTTTCTGTTTCTTCCTGGTCTGTAAATTGTTTCTCTTTTTGGCGTTTTGCACGTTCCCGAAGGAAGTTTTTAATTTTTTGGCTACATCGCGAATAGAGGCCGATGGATTTTGACGGAAAGACGCTACTATGTCTGTGTCCAATTTTGGCTTCACGCAGCCTTTTCTGCGACCGCATTCAAGGTAGATCACCTAGAGTATTAAATTCCCCAAATTTCATAATTACTTTTCGTACACCATCTTTAGATAATTAACACCGTTTTGCGAGTTGTCGCATCGAAATACCCTTTTCTGTACAGTAGGATATTATAATTAATTTACGAGTTTTTTCATTTATCCTCGGCATCTTGATTTTATCTAGTCAATGACATATATTATAAATTTATCTTTAACTTGACAATACATGTGTCAAAATTATCATGCATTGGCATAACAAATACTTTCTATATAATTATGAAGGCCCAACTTTTGGTGGCTACTTTATTTCGTGAACAAGCCTTATACGTAGAGATATCATACAAATGAAAATTAAAATAAAAAAAACTATTGTATTGGTTTTATCTCAAGTTAAAATGACGAAAAAAAAATATATTTTTTTCGATGAAATAACATATCAGTTACACAGAATATTGAATTAGAAATGATATTTTCTATGACAAGAATAGACTTAAACGCAAATTTTGTGGAGATAATTGCAAATTAATGACTTACTCCATAGTAACCGCGCCAAGAATATACGGTGTAACGTCATAGCATAAGCCTGTTTAATATAAAGCGTTTTCGGGGGGTGCCGGCGCGTGCAGATTTCAAATGCATACAACATCAGAAAAATAAATCATAAGAAATTCTTAATGCTACAGTTGTTTTAATGCTGGATTATAGTTACTTTTGATTTTTGTAATAAAATATAAACATGCAAGTTCCCTGTTACAACACAACCCGCCCCTGGTATGGGGTTGGTTGTAACAATCGCACACGCTCATGACAAGACGAAGGACTATACTTTCATCTCAAAGGCTTTGATCTTTCCATACAGCTGTAATACCGTAAGCTGTGCTGTGGCCAATTGTTACAACCGTACCCTACAATCGTGTAGGTTTCATTAACTGTTAAGTCCTAGTCGTATTCGTATATAGGATAAGCTATATCGTCAACTAGGTACTTAACATTACTGAACCAGTTTAGACCAAAGCTAATTTATACTTCGTACAACTCACGGAAAACTAGTTCACTGTTATTTGATGACTACCTAATTTGTTTTCAGTTGGGTGAACAATCCAGTACAGATATCTATTGCGCCCAATGGGAACACTGGGCCGATCCCGCCGTCACCAAGTTACTGATATTCATCATGGCCCGAGCGCAGAAGAGGCTGCTGTTGCATGGTCTAGGCATCGTAACGTTCAACATGGAAAGCTTCGTGTCGTTGATGCAGACATCTTATTCTTTCTTTACCTTAATCACAAGCAAGTAGACAGTACACAGAACACGATTTGGAAAAACTATGGAAAGCCCACTACTTTAACATCGAAAATAGAGATATAATATAAGTAGCATCTTGTAGTACCTTGTCATAATTGTATATTAAAGCTCCGCACGTGCATGGTCTTCTCTCCCTCTCACTGAGCATACGCGTGAGCGAGATGGAAGTGCGTGTTCGAAGCGCGGATATCATGTTTTTCGGAATATTTTAGAAAACGAGAACAAATTTTAGTAAGTAAGAAAATAAAGTTATTGTACATTACTTTATGAAGAAAATAATAAAATGGCATCTTTTTCTGATAAAAAATGGAGCAGTAAACTGGTTACAAGTGAAATAATAGGGTTCACTTTAGATTTTTTTTTGTCTACTTTATTTTGTTAAAATGGATTTCTACGAAAACTATGTTACTTCTCATATCTTGTAGATTATGATATATTTTTTCCGACGGTAAATTGTTACGTCATAATGTATAAAGTGGTTACTAAACAACTCATTTTTACGAAAATTTGAAAGGTCGAGCCTACTTTAAAGAATGCACTATATTAAAAATAAAAGAAAGATCTCTGAAAATATAACCATGGCTATTGTATTTATCGAAACATTTAAATGGACTAAAGGAAATTAATTGATACCTACTTACCGTCAAGCATGGTATAATAAAATTATATCTCCGTAGTACTCCGTACTTTTTGAGATTAAAAAAAACAATAGGTACCTAGTTATTTTTTGTTAATATCGTTACTTCTTTGCCATTACAACAAACTAGTGACTTGATTTATATAATATCTAGATACTAGTGAGCAGTAACTTATGGTTGAATAACAGTTTGACGATCAAAATTATTGTTAAACTTAATATTTTCAATTTCAGCGTTTACTCTTAGATACACACATATGTAGTTGCATTAAAATGTCATACGTAACTAATAACATAGTACACGCCCGTAACTTAATAATTGTATCACAATCTAATACAATTGCATAATTTTTAATGTACTCCTAGTAAAAACCAAATAACGTAATATTACAGTTTATACCTAAGTTAGTACAAGTTCGTTTAGGGTAATGTTAATAAATAGGTATGCGTAAAAACCCAAAACACTTACTACACTTTTTCTCAAAACCTTAATGTGTTTTTTATTTTCCCACCGGGTTTTCTGTTATGGAAATGATTCGCTGTAAATACCTAGTACGTCATTTACTCCATTAGTGGTAAATTAATCCACCTTAAGCTGTTAATGATAGCGCTAATAGCAAACGCGATCATTCATTCATAAGCCTCTAGACCATACGATTTAGCCGAAAACCGGAGCACAATGTTAAAGGCAGTGCAGGCAGCTATTGCACTCCATCGATAGCAAAAGTGTCTGTCGACCCTGGTCCCCCCCACGGTAGAGGGGGCTCCTAACTCCCTTCACCTTCGGCGCGCGCGCTAACCAATGACCGCCCGCCCCGAGCCGGCGAAAGGTTTTATATACAAGTGGAATTCGCACAGCCAAATTGCTATAAGTCAAAATATAGGGTAGTCGGGCGGTTCACTCGTTCGACGTGCTCTACCCTGCGTGCGTCGATCGTGTTTTAATTTTAATTTTGTGCACACCATTTTTTTTGGATTAACGCGACTCCCTGTGCCAGGCAAATGCTACGTGCAGTGCCGCAATAATTGAGTGATATTTACTAGGACTTTGTGTGGTTATCATGGGGTGCAGTGCGAGATACTGTTTACTGACTGTGGCCTTGTGGCTAGTGCTGGAACACGCGGCGGGAGTGAGAGTGGTGCCCAAGCGGAAGAAAGGTAATTAATCAGATACATGCTGCTTACAGTTATAATATTTAATTTGGTGGCCGTTCTGCTCTGAAAATTACCTATATAACTGTGAGACTGTGACTAATTTGAAGCAGCTCACAGTGAGTAGGGTTATTACATTAACCCAATATTTATGTACTCTGGGAGAAAATATAATAGTCATGTTTATTTATGCTTTTAAATGGACCTTGATAATTGAAACGTAATATTGGTTTTTTTATTTTTCTTTGAATGTTCAAAGAGTAGGCAAAGGTTCATACTTATAATAAAAATTTGAACTTTAAAAAGAAAATGCTCATTTTAATGATAGCACAGAAAAAATACAAACTTGATTCGAGATATATTTATGGTAAAAGAAATTAATTGGGAAGAACATAAATTAAATCGAATGATACGAAATTATCTCGAGCCAAGATGTTATCTCTTGTTTCGTGAGAATCATAAGATCATAATCATAACACTTTAAACTCTCGCGCTTTGTATACCGACCGTGGCAACCCGTGTCCAAACGTCAGAAATCATCATCATCATATCAGCCGAAAGACGTCCACTGCTGGACATAGGCCTCCCCCAAAGAGTGCCACAATGGCCGGTCCTGCGCCACCCGCATCCACCGGACTCCCGCGACCTTTACCAGGTCATCAGTCCACCTTGCGGGACCGATGGCCGTTGGGGCGGAAAGGTTCTCGAGTGGCGACCACGTACCGGAAGGCGCGGCGTGGGCAGGCCCCCCGCAAGGTGGACGTCAGAAATAAAGGTAAATAAATATCGCGTTAGACCCGTGTACATTAATTTAAATATCGTGAGAATCATGTTAAATCAAGATGATATTTGGTTTATTCGAGATAACTCAAGATAATGGCGGTCTTCCTGATTTATTTCTTGATTTGAGTTTTTTTATTATGTAAACGCCTCGTGTTTCAATAAATCACGTTCAAAGGCACGTTTGAAACAAACGTGACGTTCACAGTTAAAGTGTGCGACAGTATATATTTTATGTACGTACAAAATGTTATAATAATAATAATAAACCATTTCTTTCAGGCATCTAAGGCCCATAGTAACAAATACTTTACAGACTAACATATATAAAACATAAAACTATTATGGGTGGGTTACTTATGGGTCTCACACAATTATTTTTAAATCAAGACAGTTCTTCAGTTATATTTGCGATTTATTAAGTACGTGGTCCTAATTGATACAAAACAAACCGAACACATTAACCTAACTGTATTCCTAACCGCGCCGCAGCCTTATTCGTTTATTTAAAACCATGACCATTACAATCGACCGTTAGTTGAATTTTTTAATAGAACATGACTATGAGAATGCAGCAGTGTTTGGCGTCAAGTGAAATTTTACCAAAAAACTTGTTGCCAAACCAGCACCGCCACACACAGATATCGATGAAATTATTTAACGGCGACAAAAATCTATCAACTTTTTAACGGAATTAGGACACGAGGGCACTGTAGTCACTAGTCACGTTTTTATGAACAGAAGACTGTACGGCCCTAGAGTTACGCATTGAAAATGCGTCCAGATAGCACGACATTCGTGCTTTGCCCTAATATTATGAAGTCCAAGAAACGATAACAGTGAAATAAAACGAGCCGCCTATCCTTAAATAGCACTGTTCTACGTGGTTTTGCTATCCACCTTATTAGGCGAATATGCTACTGGAGCAGTTTTAGCGCCTTATTTCGCTTCACTAAACTCTGTGAAAATATGTACGCGCACGCTTGGGCGCTCGAGTAATGTCGCAATTTAATCTGAGTCAAGTTTCATAGTTTCCAGACATCCTGTCAGACACCGAGAAAATGTAATTAGGACTACAAAAACTTTAACGAATGTTGCAAAAAATATACGTACCAGACGCGCTTTTTATAGTTAAATTTCATTAATACTAGGCCACATTCTTCAGTTTTCATTGCGATTGACGTATCATAATTACTGCTGCGTGGTTTCCTGTTCTCTCGCGTGATTATTTAATCCACCTCGATATTGTTACATACGTTGTCGTTGCAGACGAAATTATACATCTTTTTGGCCTACTTTGTTACCAGTTTCTAAAAACAATACAAAATAAGAAAGATCTCAAATGCGTTGACATGGCGTTTCACTATTTTGTAGAGGCAGATTTAATTAGTTACATTTCGCGATAATTTCATAACTCTAGTAAACCCTTTTCAATTAGTATTGCAAACACGTTTCATTTGAAATCTGTTAACGACTTCATCAGCGAAATGAGAGTATGTAACTATGTATTTCGTTTATTATGGCAAGTCACTTTTATGGCAGTGCGAGTAGATTTTTTCGTTATAATAAGCGGTTTACGGGCGACATCCGGACGGCCGCGTCTAATCGCCGACCGGTCTGATGAAAAGTGAAGCCGAGGCGAGAGTCCGACCGGTCCCGGGCAACGCTCGCGTGCCTGGGTTTCCCGACACGTTTTCCAAATAATTAGTCTCAATTGCATCTCCTAATAATACGTAGAAACTGGAAAATTATCTCGAAATGCTGTCTACGTGTGCATTGTGTGCACGTATCGATTCCAACGCAAACATCTATGCACGAATCCTGGTTGCGGTTTCTCTGCTCGGATGCCGATGTGATGTAATGCTCTAAAATCGATTTCATTCCGATTCAGTTATTTAGTGAAAGTATCCAAACGTGATTTTTGCCTTTTTTATGAAGTTACCTACCCACGTGTCTGAACGGGTGTAATTATTACATTCCTACTACAGTTCGAAGGTCGGTTTCCGGAAAAGCGATGTAAGCATAAAATTACTATTAACAGAGCGATATCTAGAAACAAATTGTGCGCACCGAACTACAGTGTAATTTATTTGTTATGGAACTGTTAATTTCACGACCTGTTAATTATGAACTTAACGGTACATCATTATAAAGAGATAAGCCTAAATTATGGTTTATGTTGGGTAGTGCAGAATTGTACAAGCTTACTTCCAGTTTATTTATGTGCATAAATATTAATCGGAAAGAACTTATTTATACACAGCGTGGAAATCCAATACGAGCAAAGAATTAAACCAGACGGAGGGTTTAGTAGCGTCATCAACAATTAACGGGATTTTTTAAGTTATAATTGAAAGACTATCATATTTTTTTGAAAAAATTCCGAGCAGCAATGTTACGCAAATGATTCTTGGTGGTGACAAGTACCAACTGTCAACGAGCCTTGACATTTAACGTTACATTGCGGGCTGAATTATTTTGTATGGGTTACTTTTTCGTTGTAATTTTAGACAAAAATTATCTTAATACGTCTTCTTAGGTTTTTTTTTGCTCAGAGCTGATAGGTGCGTGTGTTGACCACAGAGGGCCACACAGCAGAACGTTTCTTAGGTCCTGTACTAACCAACATTTAAAGGTTTGCTCGTATTGGATTTCCACGCTGTATATGATATGGATATGAACGACAAATCAATATTTATTGATTTTACTACCATTGAAGTATTATCGTATACGTTTGCCACTCGAAAATAATTTTACATCATCTTATTGTAGTTATGTATTTTATTCAAATCGTGGAGCTATCTTTTATTCTCTACAGCTAGATTATTTTAGATTAGGTATAAAACTAGACATTTATTTCCGGTTAAATAAAATAAATAAATATTTGGGGACAATCTTACACAAATCGACCTTAGTCCCAAACTAAGCAAAGCTTGTAGTATGGGTAAGTACTAGACGATGATAAACATACTTATATAGATAAATAAATACCTAAATACATAGAAACCATCTATGACTCAGGAACAAATATTTGTGCTCATACACAAATAATACGGGACCTCCGGCTTCGTAGGCAGGGTCACTACCAACTAGGCTACAGAGGCTCGTCAATTTTTTTTCTTTTAAGAAGTTTCTTTTTTAATTAATGGCCCCACCAGCCAGCAGTTGGTGGTAAACTTTTAATTAACAGTAATTGAAATTACCACTACTAGCAGCCCTAGAAGAGTAAAGTACCTAGCAATGTATCCACTACCTAGTTACAGTTCATTTTATATTTAATTAAGTTCATTACTCCGTATTTAGCCAGATCCTGGCCTACTGGTGTATTTGATCTAATTTTTTACCATAATTATACGATTACGCGTATTTACTGCATAGCTACGCGTATATAACTTTATTCAAATATATGTCTAATTTGTATTAAATATAACGTCAAATTAAATTAAATTGACATCTATACAAATTAAATAGCCATCAGATTTTCTTGCAATTTGTTTTTCCTGTCTGTCTTGTATTTTCAGGTCACGTAACTAATTCAAATCCGTATCATTCACACTAACTCTTAGAATTTGCTGTTGATATTCATATCACAGAAATTGGCTTTGCCGCTTGTTTTTGTCATGCATTATTCATACCTAGAACTAAAATAAGTGGCCAAGGCGTAAGAACAACTTTAGATACTGCTTGCCTACTTACACGTGAATCCGAATAGGTATGACAAACCCTTGATTACATACGTACCTAATTAATTAGTGCTTTAGAGACATTAGTCACGTGGGAAGGGTACTTTAGTCAGTTTTACAGGTACAGCCGCGGCAAAGTAAAAGTGATAATTTTTTTGTACTTTATGGCAAAAAACGCCTTGTTTTTAGGGTTCCGTACTCAAAGAGCAAAACGGGATTCTATTACTAAGACTCCGCTGTCCGTCTGTCTGTCTGTCTGTCCGTCTGTCACCAGGCTGCATCTCACGAACCGTGATAGTTAGACAGTTGAAATTTTCACAGATGATATATTTCTGTTGCCGCTATAACAACAAATACTAAAAATTTGAATAAATACAAAAAAAATAACTTTTTTTACAATTTTACACAAATCGACCTAGTTCCAAACTAAGCAAATTTTGTACTATGGGTACTAGACGACGATAAACATACTTATATAGATAAATAAATACTTAAATACCTACATCATAGAAAACATCCATGACTCAGGAACAAATATTTGGGCTCATCACATCACACAAATAAATGCCCTTACCGGGATTCGAACCCGGGACCTCCGGCTTCGTAGGCAGGGTCACTACCAACTAGGCTACAGGGGGCTCCCATGCAACAAACGTGATTTTTTTTGCCGTTTTTAAGGCCTTCACACACCGGTCGCGTGCACGGGCCCGCGCACGCGACCGGTGTGTGGAGGCCTTTATAGTTAATGGTACGGAACCCTCCGTGCGCGAGTCCGACTCGCACTTGGCCGGTTTTTTTATTAATGGATCTTTGGAATCGGTTTAACATTTCTTAATTTTGCCCGCGACTTCGGTTGCTATATAATATCATAAACGTGAAAGTTTGGCTGTTCAGATGTTTCGATGTTACTCAATCACACAAATAATATAATAATATTTGCGGACAAAATTGCGGATGAAATTGTACGGTAAAAAATATATCGAATGTGGTTTGGTTCGGTAGAGGTATTAACTAAGTCATTAATCTTACTAATAATTAGTAACTGCAAATGGAATAATTTGTAATTATATTATTAGATCGCCTATTTAGGCATGTAGTGATCTGACAAGTTAAACTCGGTGCTTTTGGAAGGAATGTAAATTTGATGCCAGTACGTCGATCAGATAGAACTAACTCCATATGCGCACAATTCAAACGCCGATTACGGTCGTTTATAACAGAAAATTATAATTTATTCTTACATTAACAATATACAAAACTCACGAAAATACTCAGAAAACTGCAAGCCTCAAGTTTTGTTTCATAAATATCAGAAAGAGGACGCTGTTTGACAATAGAAAACCATGACGTCACTTGTTCGTATCCATACTTAATATTATAAATGCGAAAATGTGCATGTCGGTCTGTCTGTATGTCTGTCTGTCTGTCTGTGTCTGTATGTCTGTCTGTATGTCTGTTAAACCGCAGAACCGATTGAGATGAAATTTGGTATGGAGATCGTTTGAATTGAATCCCGGGGAAGGACAAAGGATAGTTTTTGTCCCGGAATTCGTCCCCTAAGGAGGGTGAAGTGGTGGGTGAAAGTTTGTATGGAGCTACGATATCAACAAGTTCGACGCGGACGGAGTCGCGGGCAGTAGCTAGTTCTTCGTAAAAAGTTGCTGTACTGTACCTACTGAAGTGTTAAGGTCTCATACTTTGGTAACAACAATCGACGGTCTATTATTCAATAATGTTGAATTATACGAACGGTAAAATATTGGAATTAATTCGGTTGGTTTACTTCAATAATTTACTTTCAAAACAAAGTTTTAACCGACTTCAATTCAGTACTCCGCCAAGCCACATTAACATTTCCACATTTTTTTTCCAATTTACCACATGAACTGATTTTCGAGAGCAAAAGCGTTGATTTTTAGACCAATAAACCAAATAAATAAATTTTTTTTTCAATTTGGTAACCGTCTTGACATACCTAATTACACTTTGCATTGAATTTCCATACCAAGTTTACCAGTATTTTATACTCTTGAGTGTATTTCTACAGCTCTCGTAAATTTATGATGATTACCATCATCAGCTGAGTTTGATATCGACATTGCTATCAAACAACCTTGCAAATTGTAATTAGTTTTTTCATGTATCATCGAAACTTTTAGTGATTGCTTGCGTATGCGCGGTGTAGATTTTGCACCTTATGTATGAGGAAGAAGGTCTATAATATGTATATTTACGATTGAAAGCCGAGAAGATAGTTCTTGACAAAACCTTCGGTCATTAGTTCAAAATATACTATTGCAAGATTAGAGTTGGCAACTTTTTACGACCACCGAAATGACCTCTAAGTATCTCGCTACGCATTATTAGTGCATAATGTGCGCCGATTTCCCGTTGGTATTGCATATAAGAGATTCGACGTCCTCAATAGTGGGTTACCACAATGTTGTGCTACCAAATTAACGGAGCTTGGACGCACTGCGGTGTTGTTCATACCTATACGTACATTACCTATCTAATTAAAGGGTTAAAGAGGATAAAAATACTCAATAATCGTTTATCTGACTTTACCATTGTTTTTGTAATAAAGGGCCAAATCCGAATTTAAATAATCTTTTAATTTCAGTACCTAAGTAGGTAATACCTACTTAATGACATGAATTCATTTCAATTACTTCACTGTCGCTAATATTATGAAGCTTATTAGTGGCTCGGGGGGTCATGTGTTTTTGTAAAAAAAGAAGTAAAAATAATGGATCAAATAATTCTATATATTTATCGAACCTGAGCACAAAATTTCAAGAGAACCGGTTAAGAAATTCGACCTGTAGAGAAAAACAGCTGCACATCTGGACATTCGGACATACGAAAGAATGAAATAATATCGGTCCAAGCCGGATTCCAATCGGTGACCACGGACAAACGCGGCCCATCGCTCTTAGCCAACTGAGCTATCGGAACAATTTTGCTCGGTCGACAAATCTTTCAATCAGTTCCCTCTTACAACGGCTTAGGGAGGTTTTTAGGGTTCCGTAGCCAAATGGCAAAAAACGGAACCCTTATAGATTCGTCATGTCCGTCCGTCTGTCTGTCTGTCTGTCTATCCGTCCGTATGTCACAGCCACTTTTTTCCGAACTTATAAGAGCTATACTGTTGAAATTTAGTAAGTAGATGTATTCTGCAAACCGCATTAAGATTTACACACAAAAATCGAAAAAAAAACATTAAGTTTTAGGGGTCCCTATACTCAGAACTGAAACTCAAAAAAAATTTTCATCAAACCCATACGTCTGGGGTATCTATGGATAGGTCTTCAAAAATGATATTGAGGTTTCTAACATCATTTTTTTCTAAACTGAATAGTTTGCGCGAGAGACACTTCCAAAGTGATAAAATGTGTGTCCCCCCCCCCTAAAATAAGAGAATGATAAAACTAAAAAAAAATATATGATGTACATTACCATGTAAACGTCCACCGGAAATTGGTTTGAACGAGATCTAATAAGTTGTTTTTTTTTAATACGTCATAAATCGTAAACCGCAATTTATTTCACGGAACCCTTCATGTGCGAGTCCGAATCGCACTTGGCCGCTTTTTTTATTTAAATGTAGTAATTAGTAAGTTGGGGATATTAGTTTCTCGATACACCACTGAGAAAATAATGGATACCTACTGGCGATTAACAATCTGTCTCGACTCACCTCGCAACTCGTTCCAAATATAACTTGCTTGCAGATTCATAATACAAGTAGGTACGAGGTATATATAATTGGAGGTCAAACTTATATTGGTTGTCCTGAGGTGAGTTGTCAGTAAGCGCTTAGAATACCAGCCCTGAATACACAGTGTGGCGTAAAATTTTGACAGGTGGCATATATTGATTCAACTAATAATTATAGTCTCCTTACTTACAAACATAGTGCGATGCGGGTTATTATTATTACCCTCAGTCTTCCACATTTAGAAACCTATTTATTCTGGAAAACAACACATCCATCAATCCGTGCCTTATACATAACCAGCCCTCACAAATTCGCGAAACACTGGGTAAGTTAAATTCGTTAGGTAGCTTCACTGAAAAAACGCATGGGTTAAAAATAAACAAATTACTGTTAGAAATAGCTAAGCATGTTTGCCAATATAGCACCTACAAAGTTTGTTGCTAAAAACAAATAAGTCAACTTTGCTGACATTACTTGACAAATAGTAATCTATATAATTGGTTAAAAATACTTGTTTCTTAATAACATAGTAGTAACATTAGTCACAACAATGCAAAGTTGGCTGCATTGAGCCTTATTTACTTTGCAGCCTCAGCCGGAGAGTACGGTTTAAGGAGCCAAGTTACTCAGTACCGTCAATTATGTCTATTGGGTAAATGCAACCGATCTACTTGGTAATTCCAGATAAGTAACTAAAACGAGTATAAGTAGCCAAGTTACTCAGTACCGTCAATTGTGTCTATTTGGTAAATGCAACCGATCTACTTGGTAATTCCAGCTAACTAAAACGAGTATAAGTAGCCAAGTTACTCAGTACCGTCAATTGTGTCTATTGGGTAAATGCAACCGATCTACTTGGTAATTCTAGCTAACTAAAACGAGTGTATGTACCCAGTTACTCAGTACTGTCAATTTTGTCCATTGGGTAGGGGCAACCAATCTACTTGGAAATTCCAGCTAACTACAAATCGGTATAAGATAAGTAGCCAAGTAACTCAGTACTATCAATTGTGTCTATTGGGTAGAGGCAAGTTGCTTCTACACAATAGAGACAATTGTCAGTACTGAGTAACTTGGCTACTTATACCAAATTGTAGTTTGCTGGAATTACCAAGTAGATCGGTTGCATTGTGTAGGTTTGTACAACCGATCTTAGGAGATACAAAAGAAAACTGAATTCAAAGAAATAAGCTTTATTTAAACATCACAATCACATACATATACGGTAAATTAAAATAAACTAATAAGGTAAATTGAGAAAACAGGTAAGTATTACCATTGACGAATAAATCAAGAGGTCTATTGATGGCCGGCGCTTCACAATTCACAACAGAACTTATAATATTATAAGCTAAAAGAGTAAATGAAACATCTTCTTTGTAAAAACCATTGGTACATCTATTAAATATAACAAGTCTGCTGTTAATCAGACTTGTTATATTTAATAGATGTCTATGTCTATAATCTAACACTATCACTATTCTAAACTTTTGTAATGTCTCTTTAGCCTTCACAAAACTAACAAACACTAATTAGCACCACGATTGCCCAAATCACACTACAGCACACAACGCTCATAACGCGGCCCAAGCAAGAGTGCCTTCGGACTCGGAGAGGTTCCCGTGGTTTGTTTATACTTCCAGCGGCACGGGAGGGGTTCCAGGGTCGGACGTTGACAGTGTCTGCTTACAATATTATACGTACAATAAAATTTACAAGAGCAACAAGATAAGTCACCTAATGTCACATAATGGCCGCCTCACTTTGCTTCAAAACGGCTGCGAAGGCAAATTAGTCAATTTCTGATTTAATTGTAAATAAGTAACTGTTGTAAAAATGTGATAGCTCACTCGGTGGCTAACTGCCGAGCTGTGCTTGTTTAACTAAAAATAAGCAACTTGTTTGTTTTTTAATATTGCACGCGGTTATTTGCAGGAAAACTACTTAGCAGATTTTAACCTAGTGTTGTAAGACTTAGAATTAAATAACGCATTAGACAGCAAATAACAGTGTAAACTTGTCTATTAAACCATAACCATGCTGAGTCGGGGCCTTTTCGTGGACCATGTATTTTTAACGTTCTGTGTTTTGTTTTTTACACCCATTGTTTTGTCCACGAATAAATGTTTTCTTTCTTTCTTTCTTTCTTTCTATTATTAACCGATAAAGTAAGGATTATATTTACTTAAGCCACTTGTTTGTTTCTTAGTCATTTACGCAGTTATTTGCAACAAAACAATTTATCTAATTTTAACCTAGAATGCAAGGTCTGAAATGAAATAACGCAGTTGACAGCAAATAATAGTGTCAACTTGTCTATTTTTAACCGATAAAGAAAGGCTTATATTTACTTAATCCACTTGTCTGTTTCTTAACCATTCACACGGTTACTTGCAACAAAACAACTTATCAAATGTTAACCAAGTATTTCAAGGTCTATAATTAAACAAGGCTGTGGTCAGCATATAACAATGTAAACTTGTCCATTTTTAACCGAATCGGGTATGGATTGGATTTACCGAGACAATCATTTGGAAATAAATAAGTATTGTGTTAAAATAACCGAGGAAGTTTAGCAGTATTTGCTCGTTTACCATTAGCAAACCTTTATTGCGCGTTTTAAATGAATCATGGTTATATGTAACCATTTTTTTCTTAACCGAGCTAAAAAGGTCCTTTGCTAAAATTTATTTTTTTCAGTGAATTCAGATGCCCGAAGGGCAAACCGCCCAGAAATCTTTCGAACTACGAACAAAATGGCGGAAGGGGCATGCCGGTGATGTAACTTATAGGTAGTTATGTACCTATATGTATGGAGAACAAGGGCAATCCGAACCGATAAGGTACCAGCAGGTCGATCACGTAAAGCATTGTACGCGCGTCAGGTAAATGTCACTTTTCAACCGACGAAAAAAACGGAGGAGGTTCTCAATTCGACGCGTATATTTAATTTTTTTTATGTATGACAACGCATAACTTTTTACAGAGTGGTTCGATTTTGATAATTCTTTTTTTATCGGAAAGGGTATAACCCGAAGTTGGTCCCATATAAATTTGCAAAAAAAAACCAACCCTAAGGGTACGAAAATAGGGGTTGATTGATTTTTCGTCGGTTAAAACTTTGTTTTCAAAGTAAATTATTATACGGAAAAATGACAGAAAATTGTTCTAACGCGCGTTCGGAACGTTACGTTATTAGCCCTCTGAAATAATTACGAGTGTGCTTATATATTGAATTCTATCGATTCTTCCTAGATCTGGTGTCCTAGACCTGACGAAAATGGGACATACAAATGCAAAATGGCAATTTTTTTTATTTTCTCTGCTATGTAAGGTAAACGTCTGAGTGCTCGACGCTGTACTAGTATATGGCATGGGCACTCTATATAAAAGCAATATGGGTTAAATTCGAACTAATAAGAGGATTTTCCTTCATTCAAATTCAAGCCATGTCACTTTGACATAGAGACGTTTACCTTACCTACTTGTTATTTTTTTGTGAAATAAAGTGTTTACTACTACTATACTACATATAGCGGCAAGTTCGTGAAACGCGCGTTTGTATCGCTGTAAAAAGTCGCCGTGTGTAACTGTTCTTAGATCATCGGTATGATCGAATAGTATAACAAAACAGATCGATGTAACAACACGCCTAACTCATTATCCATCACTTAAGTGAGATCGCATAACAAACGATATTGAACCAACTATGTATGAATCAATTATTTGACGATCATATGTTTCTGGTACTTACTTTACTTAAAATGACGAACATACACTTAACGTGAGATTTTACAACTTGTTTTGATTTTATACCACATAAGCAATGAAGTTGACATCACTTTTGGCGTCCCCCAGGGAAGTATCTTGGGGCGACGTTATTTTTAATATACATCAACGATCTAATTAACCTAAATGTAAACCACGGTAATATCCAGTCTTATGCTGATGACACTGTCATCGTCTTTGAGGGTGATTCCTGGGAGTCGGTGTTCGTGAATGCAAATGTGGGTCTTGGTAGGGTATCCTCGTGGCTAAAATCCAACCTCCTCACTTTAAACGTTAAAAAAACGAACTACATTTGTTTTACCAAGTACAATAGCACTCAACCACAGACTAACCTAAACCTCAAAATACACACCTGTTCACTTACTGATCGCCTTCTATGTAACTGTAAGGACATTGAGAGGGCTAGTTCCACTAAATACCTTGGTGTCATCTTAGACCAGCGCCTATCTTGGCATCAGCATATTGAATTTGTAAATGGTAGAATTCGAAAATTGGTATGGATCTTTAAAATTCTTCGACATATTGCAAACAAGACACTACTTAACCAACTATATGTATCGTTAGCGGAATCCATCATGACCTACTGTATCACCGTCTGGGGTGGAGCAACTAAATCCAAATTCTTGGAGGTTGAAAGAGGGCAACGGTGTCTGTTAAAGGTAATGTACTTGAGGCCATACAGATTTCCCACAAATGAACTGTATAAAATTAGTGACCAATTATCAATGCGAAAACTGTATATCCTCCATACAACATTAAAGTTACATAAAACACTAAAATTTAATCCAACGCTTCTAACTAGAAGACGTAAAAACACCGTTGCCCCACTTACAACATATAGATCTTTGTTTGCTAAAAGGCAGTATAAGACACGTGCAGCATACCTTTATAATAAAATAAATGTTAAAATTAATATCTATCAACAAAAGAAATATAATTGTAAGAGGTCTCTAACGGAATGGTTAAAGATGCTAAGTTATGAAGATACTGAACTGTTACTTAATCTTGTATTAATCTAAATTTAATTCTATGGTTAGTAAAACATAACAAAATGGAAAATGTTATATATAATATATACCTACTTTATCAAACAACACACACGCACGCACACACTAACACACACGCACGCACACACTAACACACACACTCACACGCGCACACACAGGCTCGCACACACACACGCACACACGCACACACACACACACTCAACTTTAGGGTCACGACACTATGCCTGTGATACCTAATTCGTCTTTGTTTTTATTTTATGTTATAAATATTTACCTACATATAAGAAATTAACATTAACTGCTTTTTTATGGAGGAGCGGGTCTTCCTGACACAGGTATTTTTTACCTACTAGGAAGACCCAACCTTATTTTCAATTTAACCTAGCAATCTATGAAATAAAACATTTTCATTTTCATTTTCATTTTCATATATATTAAAGGAAAATAAAACAAAGAGACGTCATTAAACTAACCGAAGTGTGGCACGTGTACTGAGGGGTAATCACGTAACGTTCCAAACGCGAGTCGGTACAAATTAACTGTCAATTTTCCATATAAAAAGTGACATTTAGACCTACCTGACGCGCTTACAATGCGTTACGTGATCGACCTACTGAAGTAGCTACCGTTTGTTGTATTGTTGATGCGTAATTGTTTTACAACCCTACTTGAAGATAAAAATTAAATAAAAGATGTCAGTAATGGTTGGTTTTAAGTACTTTAAGTTATTTTAAGTACAACAAACTATACATGCGACAACGAAAATACGTCACCAAGAAGTCAAGAAGAGTAAAGTACGTCGTGAGTTTGAACCGATTTCAAGGACGATCTGCCACATTCTTTCAAAACGTACGAGAAGTCATATAGGTACAGTAAATACAAAACAGTTAAACCGGGAGTTAACACGACATTCCTTCTCAATGGTATTTGAATGAATGCTCATCAGCCGTAGGTACTGTACCAATCTGAATAGACACTTTTACTCTTTCGTACTTAGTATTCGATCCTGCCTGATGTACTCTCGATTAGGTTTCACTATTTATATAGGAAATTGGCCATATTCTAAACACATTTACAACAAGAGTTTTCTTTGTGGATTTCACGAAAAAAACATAAATAAGCTCTCTAATCGTCGTTGACGCATTTTAAACGTTTTTTCCTTCATTAACATTCCGTTTCCGTACTGATTTAGGCGTTAAACAAGGTTATATTTAAATTTGATTAAGTTTAACATTCATTTGTTTAGGTACCTACTTTCATATTTAATAGTTATCTTATGTCATTTTATATTAAGAACGTAGAACTGCCAGCAGAGCTAATAAGCTCCAATAGCACTGCTCGCCCTCTATTCGCGATTGACGCGGCGTGATATGAATGAACTTTTCGGTCACAAAGCTTTGTTATCCGGCGCCTTATGACCCGCGCAAGCGACGGTTAATAAGACCGTTGGGCAACGAAACAGACGTAATAATCATAATCCACTGTAACATTAAGCTACTTTTCAGATCATTTATCTTGAGATCGATCAACGTCAAATCGTCGGATGTCGGTCAATGTGGCTAAACGTATAATTTATTGTTCAAGTTCATACAGGCGTGCAAAACAAGAACACAGTATGTGTTTATTTAAATCCGATGATGGTAAACAAGCGCACGAGTCACTTAGTAGAAAGTGAATAGTATCGTAGCCAATAGGCGCTGGTCGTTTTAGAAGTAAACATGCCTGAAGATAACCCTTATACTTTTTTGACAGCTTAAAAATACAGGTCCTTCGCAACAAATACTACGCATTCTCGAACGCTCCGACGATCTAACCCACTTACAGAGTACGTAGCTGTTAAAATAGACGCGGTCATCTACAAGGTGGCGATACTTCCTCGGTTGGCTCCTCTATGCATGAGCGAGACTTCCGGTATTTCAGTAATGGCTTTAACGAAGGCACGAAAATAATTTCGCGTTTCTAACAGGCTGCAAGTCAGCATTTAACTCGTCAAAGGACCATAAAAACCGGTAACTGGAACTTAACACTTACTGCTTCAAAATAAAATCAAAAACATACATTTACTTAATACAACATCCGCTTGAGGTATTTGGCAATTACACGTTACACTATCGAGTTTGATTGGCAGGTGAAATGGCATTAATTAATCACAAGATAAATTCATTCTATTTTAACATTGTGACAGCTATTCGAACATTAATCCGTCTAAATATTCATTATGAAAATGCGCGTTTATATATTACGCAATCGGCGTCTTTGATGTCTAATTAACATTGCTGATTTCGATTAGGTAGATGACATAACTGTATCTGTAATATTAGGGCCGAAATGAAAGTTGCGTAACGACGGAATTTTAACTTTCATCAATATGAGAACGACATAGTCGGGAAACGCCCGGTTTCCCGGCCATATTGCCCGGACAACGGTTTCCGACCGGCAGCTGGTGTAAATCGATTTGTTTGTTCACCGTAGTTAAAAACATAATCTTGAATCTTATGTTTACCAAATTGGAAATTTGCGAAGTCCCTTGCAATTGACACTTTATAGACAACGACAAGGTAAAAACAGAGTAATAATAAATACATTACTCACAGAGAAAAGTTTGAGGATAGGTAATGGACGTGTTTTGTGGATATTTTGCACGAGCTACTTACTCCTATTACATGACCGTAATGTTTAAAAAACCCTTAAAGAAATAGGATTTAGAATTGGTTGACTGTACCAAACAAAATGTATTAATACTCCAAAAGAAAGAAGGCCAAAAAATATGCCTAGTGACGAAAATTCCATTCAGGTAGGTATATCAAAAAATTACGAAGCTACAACCGTTTTAATATTGGTTTTTATACAGAGACAACGCTCGTGGAAGCGTCATAATAAATGCCAATCGTTTCATATCAAGGCATTTGCGAAAAAGGGACGGAATAGTACCCTCTTAAAACTTTGGACACATAATTTTGTGATTGTTTAATCCCCTACTTTACTTTTTTTTCCATTTGACAATATTTTTAATCCTTTTTCGAGAAAAATCATCATTATTGGTTATTTTATTTGGTGTCTACACTGCTTTTCAATGTAAGCGATTGATTTTTAATGACGACTCAATTACACAGTAGACCTACGGGTGATTTACACTTGCGTTGCCACCGGCTATAGCGCCCACGCGTTGTCTTGTTGGTCAACCGAGTTGGACACAAGTATCTCTCCGATTAGGATGGATATCAGTCAGAGGGTCTTGCGTCTTCTACATAAAGTTAAAAAAAGCTAAATTGGCTCGTGTGTCAAAAATATCATATTTTAATCAGTGTTTAAACCTTAAGGTCCTATTTATATACTAAGTCTACTAACTTAGTTGTCATTAAAAAGTGTAGCTGCACGTTATATAAATTAATACTTTCCTCGACACTCTTTTTTCGAGACATGACCACAGTTTCCTTTCCGATGGACACATGAGTCACATGACTGACAAAGAACATCAATATTAAGGTAATTTTTTGTGTTAATAATAAAACTTGACGAAAATTCACTTTTTTTTATTTTATTTCAACACTCAACATTTTGGGAAAGTAGGTAGGTACTTTACAAGAAAGGTGATACAAGGCGTTTAAGACCAAATATCACCTAAAGGATGTCGCAAGCGCATCAGTATTAAATTACTTTAAAAGGCAGAGTCAATCTGAACCTCAAAGATTGACCCGGATTTTAAATTGTATCTTAATCCTTAAACAAAACAAGGATTAGCAATTAGTTTACAAACGCCTTGTAGGGTTTACCGTGGGACAACCGTTTCGACATTACATGCACGATTTCAATGAATAATAGTGTACTTATTCAACGATAGACTTTGAGTACTAGTAGGTATAGAGTTCTGTATCATTACACAACAAACGAATTTATTTTGCAGACTGACAACCGTATCAATTGCATTCACAGTTAGATACGATTTAGTTCCATTTAGATAGTTTAGAAAGCAAAAACATTTCTAGAAATCCGTACATAATCAATTCGGCAAGTTACTAATCGATTAATGATATTAATCGGCTGCGATTCGATGTTTTCGAAGACGCATTGACGCGGAGCCTAGGTCAAGTGCGCCGCTCGGCCATGGCATCGAAACGTCGGGCTGGGTCTGTCATCGAACTTTGCATAACGGAACTATTGCAATAAAAACTTTAGTTATGTTATGATTCACGATTATAACTTCCAACTCTATAAGTTGATTGGCATTCGATTAAATAGATGACAAATGGATTAAATGCGATTCCAACCGTAATTGCAGAAAAACTTGAAAAATGCACATTGTCGCTCAAAAATGTGTCACTAGAAGCTATCAAAGTCAACCATCGACCGCGATCAAATCACTCACATGACAAAGAATCCGCACAATTAACTTCCAATAAAGTGCTAGAGTTGGAAGCAGTTTCATAAATAACCGTTACGCAATCGGCGCGCACGCAAAACGTAAAATATGTATATAGATTACGATTCGGGAATGTGATTCGGTATTTATTGACCGCTCTACTAGTTCCAGTTACAATAACGCCAACAGCTGGCAAGAGCGCTGTTCCCATGCGCTCGCGGGCCTCGCGGCTCTCGAGTCAACGACGATCACGCAACAGGTAACCGTACATTACTCTCTCGGCTTACAGGCTATTCGTGTTGTCGCGTTGTCGATACGCATTGAGCGCTTCGCTTAACGTAACTAACGATTACCAAACATGGTCTGTTTAAATAGGGCTGTATGCAGCAAGCGCCTAGCACAATTTGTAGGTAATCTAACTTTGTCCAAGCCACTGTGATTATTACTTTCACTGTTGTGCTGTTTTACGTAACAATTCCGTATCTTACAGCTAAAAGCTATCAATTTATGAGAAACATGGTCTTACGAGACCTATCAGTTATTTAAATCAAATCAATCGCTGACAATTTAAATGAACAAAACTGCTACGTGGGTCTATAGAGCTACTTTTATCTCATGAATTTCATCAACTAATAAACATTAATTAATTCATGGACAACAGTTAATTAAGAGAGAGATCTCGTTGCATTCACTTTAGCCGAAAATAGCGAAAAATATTATCATTACAAACGAAGTATGTAAATGGTATCAGGAAGTCAGTGAACGTTCTTAAGTTGTTACAATGCTTGATAAAATAACAAGCTCAAATACATAACATTATTTGGTAATATTTTTTGCCATATAATTAATGCATGAGGATACAAATTGGACCGAATTTCAGGTGCACTTTCGAACGCTTACTCAATCGACGTGAAGTCGTAAAAACTAAAGGCCAGTGCATTGCGTGCTCGATAATTAACTTAATTTTGTGTTAAAGCGGCCAAAACCAGTTCAAAAACACATTTGTAAGAAACAAAATACCTACCAAAATAGATACAATTTCGAGAAAACGTTCTAAGTAACTGTTTTATAACTTTACATTTTTTTTTTCTTTTACCATTCCATTCGTGACACTTCCATATTTTTTTAAGTAATTCAAGCCTCTCATTTGCTAATTACCCTCACTCATCTTCTTCTACATCACACAGCAATAACCACCACCACACCACGTGTCACTCATTCCCAAAACTCCAGAGTCCAGATGCATTATCCACATTTCCATTTATTTTACGTCGAAATGTGTTAATCTCATTCAGCAGCAATAATATTCAACTCGCTCAACCAGAGGGGCGTGGTAGAGAATTATTAGGTACACCATTTTAAGTACCACCTACCGTCTACACCCGTTAATAAAGTGTTTTCATATGCTTAGCTGTTGATTATCCGACAGGAAAATGGTTACTTTCTTGGGTTAATGTTCAACTTTACTATTTAAGGGTATTCAAACTAAATTAATATTATGTTCTAATGTAGTGTTAATAACGTCAGCAGATACCTAATCGTGTTATTTCTAGCCATGTTATAGGGTCATAAATCGCCATTTCACAACGGATCAATATCTTAATGTTTCCCATAGACATTTAAATGACATAAGGACGTTTCCCTAATTAAGTGGTCGAGTTTTATTTTCTCTAGAGGAATGGTCGCCACTTTCTACCGCCGTATACGACTTGATGGGGACAGCATTTTTACGTAGCGTCTCTGTAAATCAATCAACCTGATCACTTGATGCTGTTGATGTGTGAAAAACAAACCTACCCATACTTATGATAATCACACATATATTATACACGCGATTTGAACGCAGTGTCAGTAAAAGGTTTTTATACGCGCCTTTGCATAATCTGACATTCATGAGCATACCTGTGCTAACTCGGGGCACCTATACAAAGTGATGTAGCAAAATATTTTATCGACAAAAAATATATCGATATTACTGTCAACATCTAAATGTTATTCAACATAAATAAATACGATTTATTTTCTCTTCATTTTAAAATAAAAACAACAAACAACAAATTAAAACGTATATTTATTTGTTTATTTTAAAATAGTTTTCATAGTATACAATATACATATATTTTTTCCATATTTGTCAGTAATATAGATTGCCGTCTAGTTGAAAATATCCACTTTAAATGACTATACGTTATCTCAAATCTCAACGTCCACAGTGGTCAACAAATTCTTAAAATATTTATAATGACTTTTGAGTCAAAATAAAACAGATATGATATGTGTTCAGATATGATGTCGAACCTTTTTATACTAATATTTACTTCTTTTTTAACTAATCGAGAAATTTCAATGAGCATATGTATTAATATATATCGTCTATATCGACATCTTTTTTATCGATATCAAATCCCTAAAACGTGCCCCGAGTTAGCACAGGTATGTTCATGAGTTCCATGATAAGTTATACTACCGCTCAAATCAAATATTCATAGACAAAAATGTATTCTGCGACTGCCACTTACATACAAAATTAAATCTAATAATCAGTGCGTGGTGCTCTCACACATTTTAACGAGCCACACGAAAGCAAGCCAAATGCACCAACAAATGCAATTATTTCAATACGACAATTGCACTCAAAATTAACTTTAATTTGGGTACTTAGATACAATCATCATGCATTCAGATGAATATTAATAATTCCTTGCATTGAGACTATAAGCTCTGAAAAGAGGAAAACGATGTCGTCCGCAGTGAGCTCGGCCGAATTTCACTTTCCAATACAATCGCAGTTTCGTTCTCATTTTAAAACTACGTGTTGGATTGTAACGAAACTTTGCATATACAATGACATGAGGTATATCTAGGTCTGTAATTAATTTATCTGGCTCCAGTTTATAAAACAAACAAAATACAGCAAAAACAATTTTTTTTACGAAAAACTACTACTTAATTCTAAGTACAAAGTTTCAGAGCAAACAAACAACCTATTTGACCCCCAGAGGCCTTATACATCTCTAAGAATTAGGAATTGTTAATTTTTCTCATTTTTTTCTTAAACTTACGAGTATATATGTATAAATAGTAGTTTATGCAATCGTTATATAATGGGTGCTTTTTAAGTGGAGTACCACGTTTAGGCCACGAAGCTTGCTGAGTGGCCTAATTAAGGTACGAGACTTAAAAAGCTAATTATATAACTAATTCATAATTCATAATTCATTTATTGCATATTTATCATGTGTTATAAAATAGGTGTTACTACTATTGTATACAATACTTTTTCTACGAGTCAACGGAAATAATAATTTATTAAACAAACTTGGTATCTATTGAAAATCGCCCTGCTGAAATGAAGCGCAGCAGCTTAGTAATTTTGCGCGTTGATGTCTTCACAGTTATCTTATACAGCTCCTGGATTCATAAGATGACTGCTGGCGGTTATCTTATGAAACCATACGAGCTCCGTCACCAGCTGGTAGAGCTCCAGGATTAAAAAGTATGTGATCTTAGTTTCGTGTACGAAATCTTAATTCAAAGATTAAAGTCGACGAGTAGAAAAAGTGAGTATTACCATTCAAGGCTTGATGTTCACTTATTTCTTTCACTTTCACGTAAGTAATATACATAAAGAGGTTGAAGTCGTAAAATGGTCCATAAAAATAATAAGCCATGCATGCCGTTGCATTTTTTTTGTACCGGTATACTTACTTGAAGATTGTGAACTCGCACATGCACCGGGTAAAGCTAGAGCATTGCAAGTAGCGAATTGAAATAATTTCGGTTTAATTAGCACTCTTGTATTCGACCGAAACTATTGTACAAATAATATTAATGTGGAGTATATTTCAAGACATTATAGAACCTGGGTTAAAATTAAAAAATCATCCCCCAAAGAGATTAAATTGAGGGTGGAAGTTCACGCGGACGAAGTTGCATGTAAATGCTAGGTAGTATTTAATAATATACATAGGTACAATTGGTATTTTTTTATACCACGAGATGGCAGTGGCAAGTTAGCAGACAAGACACCATAGCAATAGCACGCTTGTGATTCCTAAGCGCGTTGCTAACTTTTTATTGATTTAAGGATTATCACGATCTACTTAATTTCAATTTGTAAATACGGGGTTTGATACTAAATATTTAGCTTAGGATAATTTCCGCTCTCGCTCTAACTCCGCTTAAGACGTAGCGCCTACTCATGTCACTTTCGCCAAACTGGTGCACTCAACGGGTCCGCTCTGGACCACTGGCGCAAGGTTGCGAAACAACTGTCCCCCGTTCATAACCAGTTTGTAACCGCTGCAAAACTCGTTCCTAGTTTAATTTGAGTCTTAGTTCAGTAATAAATATGTGTGATCGGATTTCCGAGTTACAATGGTCTTCATTTCTGCGTAGCCGTGGTTAGCTTTTGAATTGCCACCTGGTCTAGATCTCGTACTCTCGTCTAACGCACTTGTCCGATGGACTTGATTTACGAACTACGTTGACGGTAAATAATTTCACACGGTTTCTGTGTTGCAAGTCGATAGTGATTGATGACAAATTAGTTAATTACAAATTTGATAAATAAAATGTGTTAACATATAACTACTTATTATATATCCCGTAGCTTAGGTTTCTTCTCGTATGAATGGGAATCAAATATACGAGTATGTAGTGCTAGGCGTGCTAGCTCACGCAAGCCCGTAAACAAATGCGTAAGGATTGCGCATCCATACTAATATTATAAATGTGAGTCTGTCTGTCTATCTGTCTGTTTCCTCTTTACGCTTAAACCGCTGAACCGATTTAAATATTTCATTTGGTATTGAGATAGTTTGAGTCCCGGGGTAGGACATAGGATAGTTTTTATTCCGTAAATCATCCCCAAGGGGGTGACATGGGGGGTGAAAGTTGGTATGGAGCTACGATATAAACGAGTTCCACGCGGAAGGACTCGCGGGCAGAAGCTAGAACTTTATAAGTAAATTATTTATGTCTTTGCTCATCATAAACAAACATCATCATTCGCGAAACATTTGTATATGGCATACATAATTTTATATCACAGGGCCTTAGGTGACCCCTGGCCACTGGTGACTCAATCAGTAACCACTACCCCATACGGAAACCTGTGCGGTTGGACGTAGTTAAATAAATAAAACCGATGCAATACGTAAAACAAGTTTTTTGAACTAGAGCTTTATCACTGAATCAGAAAATAGAATTGTCTTTGACGTAAGTATAAGTATGTTGTTGGTGGCCTTTTCCCTTAAAACTACTCTTTCACCTTTACAAACACATCTATTTAAATTAACAAATATATACATACAAAAAAAACTATTACTATGAGCTTGCATTATCTAGACTGTACAAATGTATTTTCATATACGAGTTCTTAGGTGTGAAACAATCTCATTCCGCGCGCGACCGCAATTCATAATTACATTTGACCAAATCTGCACAATTCAACAAAAGCTTTATAATTTCCGGACCATTAAAGGAACACTTTATTGCTGGCAAGGCCACGGTGTGAATGTGCCGCACGACAATTGCATTCCATATTATTCTGCAAGTTGAACGGACAATCCAATTTAAGATCTCTTCCTTAGGTATTTAAGTATAAATTATAAGGTCAGCTGGTCGCTATGACAACGCAAAAGCGGATCCGATTGATTAGAAGTCGGCGTCAAACATCGAGGCGGATATTGGAAACGCCCTTGTCATGGAATCCGCTGAGAACAAGTGACTGTCTCGGGCAATTGATCATTTGTTTGTGTTATGACGTTGGCGTTTCTGAGCTCCCAATTCGCTTTACCTTCCAATTCATCATAATACTTACTTTGCTTAGTATTTGATAGGAAGTCGGTCATGTAGGCTACGTGATCACATTTGCGCAGGTAAAGCACTACATCTCGTCCATTTTTATGTGCTCAAGAAAGAGATGTAATACGATTACATATTTTCGCAAATATGGTTTTTATTAAATCGACTCGATATGGCGAGTAAATGCCGCCATCTATTAGGCATTCCCTAATACTGAGCAGCAGCAGTTTCAGTATAGGCAGAAAGCCAAGGAAGCGGGTTCCGGTAGGACTTTTTATACTGCGAATTGTGATGTAGAAGGCAAATAAGGAAACCGCCACATTATTACTCCCCAATATGGAATAATAGGCGCCGGCAAAGGAGCGAACAGAGTGTTGATTACTCTACTGACAATGCTCTTAAAATTATGATTTAAAAAATTGGAATATTTAAGAAAAAAATTCTTTTTCTAATTTGCATGTGTCTTTAAATCGCAAATAAACGCATCTGAGCACTGCACTGTAGTTTAGACACTGAGTGGGACTGTTTTAAAGACCGTGGGAAGAACTCAGCACTGATCTCTAGAATATGAATAAAACACGAGTTTTAGTCAATAGTTTTTGTACAAGAACAAGGATATAAATTAACATGAAAACCGGAGACGGTATTATGGTAATTATAAATGCATTATGTAAACGGATTCGGAACATTGAAAGTCTAACTTGAACGTGACTAGAGGAAACCTTAGCCCACATAATCTGGACTGGACTTAGTTGTATTATTGAATGTGACTATATACGAGTAATAATGGTTGGTGAGGCAAAAAATGAGGTGGGAAATTTCATAATATCGGTGATTAAGCGGAGTAGTTATACCAGATTATCGTTTTAGAAACGCTAAAGCTCCTAAATGAGCTGGTGAATAAATCTGAAAAAAATGTGTGACTTCTTATCATTTCACATTTCAGTAATAATCCGAATCTTTGAATTCTTGTGAGACTGTTTTCAACTTAAAATTTGGTACTGCTTCTAAATCACAATAGACCTATTTTCATGGTTCTTTCAAAAAAAAACAATTACCTACGTAAAATCTGAACATTAGGGGACTGCCTTAAATAGTGTGCAAATGTGTTTTATAGCCGATGGTATGCAATTTCTTGCATCGACTCGGTCTCCTCGCTGATGGAAACAGTCCTTAAGGTGACAAAGTAAACTAAAAGCAAAGTTAACCGAGATATAATGACAGCTATCATAGAAGCGGTTACAGTGGTAGCCAACCTTGTCCTAATGGTCGCAACGTAGATGCAATTTTGTCATTGTGCATTTGATCGCGTGTCTAAAAAATAATTGCATGTATTTTTGTTGCGACTTTAAATACCTATGCGACCTAAGGTAATTATTGCAAAATTCCGCACCATGTGTTTCCATCAAGATGTACTTTGTGCCGAATGTATGATTTAAATAAACTTTGATAAACATTGTAAAAGAAACAACTATAAGTGAAGTACGAAATCGAGCGAGCTAAACTTTGAACTGTTTCACCAAACCCTTTTAATTAGCATTCATGCATCGCAACACCTATTATCCACTCAATACAGACCCAACAATAACCATTGTACTAGTATCTAGCGCATCTTGTTACAAAATTGTTTGTTTGAGCTCCTCTGAGATGCCATCATGACATTCTGATGGCATTAAGTGAGACAGGTGAATTGCCAAAATACCACTCACATCTTCATGCGAACCTGTCAGGGTAACAATGCGACATGCCCACTTTCTACGCAATTTGGTAATGTTGAAATTTCTTCAAAATAGTTGCGACACTTGTCAAAATATTTCAAGTCACGACTATGTGACACTAACAAACGTAAGTATAATATATTATTATGAGCGCTAACCAAAATAAAAACATTATTATTAGTGTAAGAGCATAACAAATTATATCCATTTAGTATATATAATATTCATTCATAATATAGTACGAGTATGCATGGAGGTGCATGAACACTCACTCATAATTGAAAAAAGCATTCAGAAATTCAAAGAGGGACATCAAAATCAGTTATTTGTTATACCAGATAAACAATTAAAAACGATTGATTTACAGGCACTTTTGTTTGTTTAGAAAACAAGGAACTAAAAGATACGATTTGACTGTCAATCTCAGTAATTGGCGCCAGTCATACTTATACTTAATATAAATGACAGCTAAATCGTATCGTTTTCCACTCTATTGGTCTGGCTCGCGGACCCGAGGCTTAGCTTCCGCAACAGTAATTATTATTATCAGTAGGTACACGAAAGCTGTATTCGCGTCAACATTTTACTTGTAATAAGATACATTAAAACATTTATTGATAGGTAATAAGATACAGTTACTAGTCGAGCAATATCAAGCATTAAAACAAAAGGGTTAATTGTAAACGTACAAGTACGATTCGTTATAGAAAGTGAAAGAATAGTGATTTTCGAATACTTCGAATTCATTCATCAAGACATTTACGTCCCTTTTAATTTCAATTAGGTACCTAGTTGTAACATAATATGATGCGAGGAAGGAAACAGGATTATATCTTACGCTCAAGCCTCCGTTTGCAAGAATTGTTGGCTTATCTTCTTACCATATAAGTTAACTTTGATAGCAAAAATAAGAGATTTAGTATTATCATGACTAACAAGATCTAATAATAGATCTTGTTAGTCATGATAATACTTGTGCACAGACCATTGATCGAATTTCCCGGTGGAATACGGAGTGAATGACTCCAAACATTATGTGAATATGCTCCAGCATTCCGGGACTTACATTTGTTTTTGGAGGACAATGATCCTGATTATATTACATGAAGTAAAGTGCAAACAGCAGTACGCCTACCAGTCTGGGCGGTCGTGTCGTTTCGCGTGCGCTGACGCACCTCGACGCCAGGCGACAAGTCGCTGCGATATTCTGCGACTTGTCGCGCGCCTTCGAGATGATCGACCACACTGTGGTTCTAGAAAAATTGTCTCGTAAATGGATTTTTTCTCATCACACTAGGTTCTTTTTTAAAAGATAGGAAGCAGAGCACACATGTCCTAAGTTAAAGGTGCGACTTAGAACCTATAGGTAATTCTGCTGTCCCCCAAGGTTCTACAAGGTGCAATTGCTTATTTTTAATTTTAGTTAACAACGTTTCGATTGCCTGTCCGGGCATTGAATTTGTGACATTTGCCGATAATACCAGCAGGTCGATCACGTAACGCAATGTACGCGCGTCAGTTAGATCTAAATGTCACATTTTATATGGAAAATTGACAGTTAAATTGTACCGATGCGCGTTCGGAACGTTACGTGATTACCCCTATGCATACTCGTGAGTGCCGATAGCTTTGATATATTAAAGTCAAAAGTAGAAAACTCAATGTACCTGATATTCCAGTGGTTCGAAGCAAACGGTATAATGTTAAACGTAAAAAAACAAACATAATGCATTTTAAACTCAGGCATAACAATAACTACCAGTTTGATATCTATCGCATCGCTGATACCACAGAACAAGTTATTCCGTGGCTGATACGTAAGTTGATAAGGTAAAATACCTGGGCTTCACCATTGATTCAGGACTAACATGGTCCCCTTTGACATTTCGTGTGATAAACTATTATCGGCATGCTACGCACTCTCGAGACTTGCACCGAGCTTGTCGTTCGAAAATGTTAAAAAGGCGTACTATGGATACTTCCATTCCATACTAATACCAAGGTGTTGATTTGTGGGCCACCGCGGCTGATCGCGACCGGGCATTAAAGATGCAAATACGAGCGATTCGAACTATAATGAGGAAGGCATACGACCACCCCGCGAAAAATCTTTTTAAGGAGTCCAAGATACTCACCCTTCCTAGCGTATACATACTAACTGCCTGCAAGTATGTGAGGGCTAATTTACATACCTACACTTCACAACTCAATCCAGTGCTCGTCGATGCAAACTGTTGGTCATCCCGGGCTGTAGACTTGCAAAGACTCGGAAAACAGTCGGTGTCATGGGCACAAAATTATTTAACTCACTACCAGCAGAGTTGAAACTTGTGCAAAACGACTCAATTTTTGCAAAACAAGTAAAATCGCTACTGACCTGCCTAGCGTGATATAGTGTTGACGAATTTGTCGAGGTGTGTGGTGATTCGAATTTTGAAATTTAACTTTATTGCTATGATAATTATTCTATCATGTTTAATGTAGAAATCAAATAAGTACCTAATCTTAAGGACATAATAAATTACAAATGTACCTACAAATGTACCTGTAAATTCCCTTATACCATGCATGCAATTATATTATATTATTAAATGTAACACTAAGAATTTAAATTTGATGTACTCTCCTGATATGTAATATATTGTATTTTATAAATAAATAATCTGTATCTGAATCTGTAATGTTATTAGTTACATTTTAACAATTGATATAAACTTATACCTACATATTACAATTAACTAAATAACTCTGTTTAAAACTAATCTGCCTAATAGCCTATGCAGCTTAATTAAAAATATCATAATTCTCACTAGCATTTTTGTTAAACATGATGTAGGGATTTTGTTTATGTCCATATCAATATTTCTACTCGATATCCCGCCGTGTTACACCGTAAACTCCGATCACTGGAAGAGACATACAGATAAATATATGTAAAATTAAACAAACAGTAACCGTCCAATACTCATGGTCGGCGCACAAATATTATTCCTTTACTGTGATTCGAACAAAGGACCGCTGGCTTTGCGGGCAGTGTCACTAAGAACCAGTTGTCAATATTAGATAACAGTGTTTCCCATATAGTTACGAACTGCTAAATCCAAATAAGACGTAATGAATGTGTCTACTTAACAATTCTTAATCTGACATACCCAATCATTTGCCAACTCTCTCGCCTATGTCTTGTCAATCTTGACAGCTATCATTTTTGTACCACATTTCAATAAAGTAGAACCGGAAATGCCTTAAGTCGTCGTGTCCGAATCAGGTTTTATTTTCAATTGTTATTTACAGTAGAGGTAAGTGCGCCGCAAATATGCTGACCAACGACACACATTAACCATGAGTGGTAAATTATCCTTGTAATATTAAATGTGAAAGATTGTAGGTACCTATGCTTAACTTTTATAACTGGACTATAACGTAAAAATACTTTTTGTCCTGGGTGTGATCCCCCAAGGGGATGATGTTGGGGATAGAAAGTTGACGCGGAAGTGCATGCGGGTGCAGTCGCACACTCTCAATTTAACACAATATCCACGGTATATTTTACATGAATCCTTATACTTAAACATGTAGAAAACATCCAAGACTCAGAAATAATACTCATCTCATCACACAAATATTTGCCCTCACTGGGATTTGGACCCAAAACCGTCAGTAGTCAGTAGCATCACAGGCAGTCACTTCACTACCCACTAAACCGGTCGTAAAGTCCAACTGTTTATACAATAATTTCGCAAGAAAATACCCTCACGCTACCATCCCACTGGCCCTTATCTATTCGTAGGAATTAAATTACGTCGAGAATAATCAAATCGACTTGGCGGGGGCACTGCCGTGCCCCCAGATAAACGAGTTATACCACCTTCAGCGAGTGAAATAAAGTTACGTGAGAGATCGAAAAAAAGTTACGTGTTAAGAGTACTTCCTATCGGAAATGTGTCATCATGCAAAACAAAGGTGCCTATGTGAGGGCTATATTCTGAGCAGATTGTGTGAACTTAATTGTTATTAGTCCGTTATGTCACTTATGTCTGATGACGGTTACATTACGTTCGGTACTGTAGCTTTTTCTTGTTCACTTCAGTGTTTTACGTTTTAAACAGAGGGGTAATCACGTAACGTTCCGAACGCGCGTCGGAACAATTTAACTGTCAATTTTCCATATAAAAAGTGACATTTAGACCTACCCGACGTCGGTACAATGCGTTACGTAATCGACCTGCAGGTACAAATTCCGGAGTATAAGTCCGAAATCATATTTATTCCAAAAAGCATTAGTCCAAAACTAAGTATCGCTGAAATAATTTCAGATAAATTTTCTCAGGGTAATATGCTAACCTAACATATTGTGGATGGGATCCACATTTATTGTAGAAGTTGATTACATCGCACCGTAATAAAATTTGCGCAGTGACGGAATAGGATAAAAATGTTGTAAGTCAGGTACCAATACGACCTTCTCTGCTCTGTAATGTTAATAAAATAATCCATACGAATGCCTATTTTATGAATGATGGATGAGTCCGCCGTATGCAAATACGATCAGTGACTTCTCAGAATCAAGTCGACTACAGATTCGTTTTCTATTTGCGATATAATGAATGAGTTACTACTGAGGTGATTTCTTACGTAATTCTAGAGAAAGCATGATAGAAAACTCTAATGTAATGCAACAATTTGCTTTTTGCATATCAATTAAGTTTTTATTATGACCTACATAAGAGAGGTATGGCACAGCGGAATGTCATCTCGCTCGTATGTGGAGCAGCCCAACTGGGGAAGTACCTCCACCTTACAGAAGACCGCAGCCATAATAGCACCACTGCTTGTAATGAGTAAGGTCGCCAGAGCTTCCTAGGGTGCGCTGTGTTGGGAGTGAGGGACCTGCATGTATATATCTGCCAACACAGCGAATCCTCAAGTGAATAAAGGGTCGGCAATGCGTTTGAGATTCTTCTGGAGTCACAAGTGTCCATAGGCTACGGTAACTGCTTAACATCAGGCAGGCCGTATGCTTGTTTGCCACCGTCGTTGTATAAAAAAAAAAACATGCAAATGAGGAACATTATTAAATAATTGTGAATTTACTCATATTCTTTTTTCTATTTCAGGTAAATATCATGAGGTTTTGGATTGTGATCATCTGCACTATAATGTGAAACTCGACGCTCCGCGACAAAATTATTTATGCAAGGTTAGACTGGACTTGAATAGTGCCATCCCGCTGTTGTGCAGTTGCACACCCCTATATAGAAACTTAGTTAACTGTACAACCGTTTTGACGTTATGTATCTAATCTACAACCAGTAAATATTCCCATTCAATTAATCAATCCACTCAATCCCTTTGCGTCAAATCTCATCAATTTTAGTAACGTAGTAGATACGAGTTTAGTAAATTAAACGATCGCTATCTATCACAGAGTAAACAAACGAGCAACGAGCTGGCAACATCCGCTGCGTCAATGCTCCCGCTACTAATTTACATAAGGCCAACACATGTGGCTTTTCCTTCCTATTTTCTAATAATATTCTGGTATTAGTAAGGTGTTTTTCTCGTCGCAAACATGCATATTACAAGCTGCTGGTCGTTATTCATAATAGTATGAACGAGTACTTTAAAGGAGCTTAATATTCTGTGGCCACAGGCGTTGACTGGGAAATTTGCTTTAACGATGCTAGATAAAATTTATTACCCGCGGACTTGCTTGCTTTCATAATAAAATGCCACGTTATTCGTTTACTTTTATTGCAAAAGAACTGTGTGGACTTTGTTGACTCACCACATCGTAAAATTACAATATCTAAGAGCGATTTATTGTAAAATTAATTAAATGGATTTTAACGCGTATGATAATCTATATTATTAAAAGAAAGTTGTATTAGTCCCTTTGCTTATAACTTGAGAACGGCTGAACCGATTTTGATGATTGTTGATTTGTTAGATTTCTCTTCGCCCCGAATAGCAGAATAACTTTATAAAAATTTAAAAAATTAAGTTTTTTTTTTCATGCATTTTGTACGGCGGAACAAAGTTCGCTGGGTCAGCTAGTTATGTAATAAATACATCCCGCTGTCTCGAGCCCTTTACAGTATTCGTGGTCAAGCGAGTTGACCTACATTTTAAATGATTGTATTTAATAGCTTGAATCGTGGACCAATTTAAATAAATTTAATTCATCGTCATCATATCAGCCAAATACAAATACAAATCTTTATTTTACATAAAAAAATATATTACAAAAGACGTCCAGTGATAGCAATGAATGATGAAGGAATGCGTAGTTAAATGTTTTCCCCTTCCTCACACTGGGCACCTTGTATTGTATGTAAACACATCAGATAACCGACCAGTTTCAGTGGTGCATGCGTTTTTGCATCAAAGGTGCAACAAACTTGGACGAACAATCATTTAAAGCGATTAACTGTTTTAAAATACTTACTCGTATTCTTATATCATTACATGTTTAAAAGCAGTTCTTCTATTAAACCAACTGTTGACTAAATATTTAATTCAATCTGAAAAAATGCATTGAATAATAAACAAAAATTAAAAAAAAAATTGTAATGAAAACTGAACGTGCCGAATCACTTTCAACGAAAGTCGCGCTCTAGATAAGAGAATAAAATCGGCTAGTGAAACCTATTGCCAGTGAGAATGGCAAATAAACTACAATGAGCTTGCGGGTCACGTCTACGGGACGCTAATCGGACCCACGGAAAGCGAGAAAAAAACTTAAAATTGCACTTTAGCTATTTCGGAGCGTGCGTGGCGTGCTTAAGTGACTCTACAAAGGCTGCATTAACATATTGTAGTAACCGTAGACATTGTATTTAAAGTTGTGAAGAACTTAATCCCACCAAATTTACGGCAACGAACTTTCGTCGCTTACCGATAATTTTAATCATACTGAAATATGAAAAAAAAAACAGCTCTCTCAACTAAGCTACGTTACGACAGTTGTTACGATACTTATTAACAAGGAGATTAGTCTTTGATATGTTTAACCCAGACATGCTCCACAGTAAGTCACGGCAGTGTGGCAAGAGCAAAGCGCTCATTATTACATCTTAAGTAATATTAATTGCTGTGCCATTGTACTGAAAGAAAAGGTTCCCAAAGTTGCAACCGATTAGACTACTACAGCTCGTTAGACCAATTCTCAAAGCAAATTGTTGTTACGAAAAAATATTGGCAAATTAGAAAAATAACGCTTAATTCACGTTATGATTGATGATGGTGTCGGAAACAACACTCATGGTAAGTTTCGACACGTGAATAGCCTACTTTATACGCCACAAATTGTGTGGTGTAACTAAACCATAAGTATACAATCAGTAGTAGTCTATCTGTATGTAGGATTCTCTACCAATAAGGCATTGAGTGATTTCGGACACTAGAGTATTTCTTTATTTATTTAATTATTATTGCACAAAAGAACAACTCGTACAAAATGCGGAATTAATGCCGTAAGCATTCCCCAACAATCAACCTTTGGGCAAACCAGACATATTGTGGGTGGCATCTTCAGATACAAGCGACACGGTGGGGTATACATACATAATACATGACAAATATACACCCTAGTACCCTAGAGTATAAAGATTGTAAGTCTAGTAGGTACCTAAGTAGGGCCAGAATCATCTCGAGTCGCTCTAGAGTGCGAGCTAATAGATGCCATGCGTAATGATTTAGGACTCCATCGGCACGTTGATTATGGCGTTACTTAGCCTAAAGGAAATCCAAAAATTTGGGAACTCAATACAATTAGAAGCAATAAATAAGTACTTTCACGTGATATCGTTTATCACACAATCGTGCGTGGGATGACGCATTTATGATTCCACCAAACTTGTCTTAGCGTGATCAGTGAACATAAAGATCGCTACCACTGCTCGTACAGTCAGCGTCATATAGTTAGTAGCAGCCAAAGTATATATCCAAATAGGTAAGACATCCTTACTCCTATAGCAATAAAGGCGTATTGCGATATATTTGGCTACCTTGGCTGCTACTAACTATCTGATGCTGACTGTACAATATGTATGTGCCAACTCAAGATACTGCATAGTATTTTCATTGTGATATAACTGGAGATATCATCACAACAGATATTATTCTGTCTGCACTGACGTGTGGTTAATAATAACCCGTTTAGTTCAGTCAGCTTCTGTAATGTACCAACGGTTATGAAACAGGTCTCAGGCTGTTTACAATAATACTTATGCTACAGTTGGCATCAAATATAGATGTACACTTCAGAGAACTCAAAAATACCCAAACACACACTTTCACATACTTTATCTGATGGCGACTGTAGAAAAATATATACTTAATTTTACTTCTTCACACACAACAATTAGACAGCTAAAAATACAAACAAAGAGTTAGCAATATACCCTAATCAATTAATTTGACACCCGAGTAATAATGCAATCAATGACAACGTGATGACTAGGCTGAAGGCTCGACTAGATTTCTTAAATATCATCTACTTATATGCAATGATACGATCGATAAGACATCATCTAGCACGATGACTCCCGATTTGTGCTATCATATCATGTCAGATTCACAATAACGTTACTGTAAAACAAACAACAAATGTTAAATAATACTTACTTAAACTTATAAGTGTAAAATCTCGTTTTTCGTAATCAACACGTAACAGAAATAAAATATTTTTTAAACAGTTAAAACGATATTGAATTGGAATTACTCAATAGTTACACAAAGGCTGCGCTACTTCTGTATCGCGATCGCGCTATCGAGCGAAACGAGTGTCGTGCGAGATTCGCCGATACCGCGCGGGCCGGGCTAGGTCGGTCGGCGCAACCACGGGAACACGATTACAATTTCATAATATTTTGTAACTCTTTCCGTTTTACAAAACGGCTGTCGCCTTTGGGTTGTTTTAGATCCTGATCCTGATAAGGTCACAATCCGTTTGTCCGTTTTTTTGTCCAGCTTTTTTTTAGCTGTAACCAGATCACAAGATGTGTTGACAAGTAATGAGCATGAGATGATGTTTCCGTGCAAAATAATCTCTAAGTATAAACATTTTCAGAATAAAAAGATATCAATCAGATCTACAGCTTGTTTTTTTAGCAATAGGTCTTAAGAAAACCTATAGCTAACAAAATGTAAACTTAAAAACGTATCTAAACAATAATTTTTCGTTTACTTTTGTGCTGCAGTAAATTCGCATATTTATAAAAATTCAATCAGCAGAACAAACATCAACAAAATTTCGACACCTGTACCCAACAAAATTGATTAGTGCAGGCCTCCGGCAGACCTTGAATCACAGAATTATGTTCGCTTGTTATACCATATCATAATACGAAAACGTGTGAACGGTTTCGAAACTCATTGTTCACCCAAGGCGCCTAATTTAGGCGGTTTAAAATCTTATCAATCATACAACGAGCTACAATGACTGCGACATTGGAGGAGGCGATTTGAAACAAAAGGTTCAATAATGATGTGCGTTGATATTGATAGTTGATCTTTTTACCTTCAGTACGCGAAGAGTTACTAGTACAGTCGATACCGTACGCAATTCGTAGATTTTCGGTCGTTTCCTCAACCGACGGATAAATCTTAGGACATGAAAACTGGTCCTACAATAATCATCCGTACCATTTTTGGCGATGGTGATTGAAATTTATTTGAGCGTCGAGGTTTTGCAATACCGACTCTATTATACATAGCAATGACGCGTAGTTGCAGTATCCAAGAGGCAACCAGATGGCTCGCGGTATTTGAGTTTCCGAAGTGTTGTGAAACCGCCCTGTGTAACCCGAACTGAGCCAACTTGGACTAGGGCGGAAAAAGCAAACTGTATGAAAAAAATAATTGTCGTGAGGCAGCCGATTGAAACAGCGGTTGCCTAAAAGTATGTACGCTGCTGTTTATATAATAAAATGCTGTTTTAGTCACCTACCTCGCAACAATTTGTTTTTCGCCCCCCTCCAAATTGGCTCAATTCGGGTTAAACAGGGCGGTTCCACAACTCTTCGGGAGCTCAAATGCCGCGAGCCATCCGGTAGCCTCTTGGACACTGAAAATATATGCTATGTTTTCAAAACGTAATCTTTATGATCTCAGGTAATAGCGTTGATGGAGAATAAATAATAAACATTGAATACCTAACACTTACAAAAACTCGAATTCCCAAGATTTTCTTTTTTGTCTGTTCCATCGTTACTTTTTATTAAATTGATAGAAAATAAGCAAAACATAGCGCGTAAAAGAACTTTCTCCGCGGTAGTAAAATAAAGAAGCTATAAAACTATAATCAGAACGAAAGTGTATCAAAACTTACAGACGCTTTTAGTGTTAATTTTATCAAGGAGGAAATCATTTTGTCTATTTTAGTAATAGTTATTACACTAGTGGTTATGATTATATTTAATAGAAGGAACTAATTTAGTCTACAAATTCAAATAAAAGTAATTGCCATGTTTTATTATAGAGGAACTAATTTATACTTTAGAATAATGGTGTTATTTAATTTTTATTGTTTTATCACCTAATAACGAGTCTACGGTCGTTCGTTACGGTTTGTAACTAAACGCCGTGAGGGGCTACCTACCCTTTCTTCGTAATGATTCTTGAAATTCTGGTGATTTTTAGTTTCTCCTTTAACGCAAAGTGGTCGTTGCTAGCAAAACGGTCTGTAGGTACCCATCAGGCCTACTACTACTACTAGCACAGACAAACGGACAAGGAATTCAACTTGCCTGGATAACCTAATTTAAAAACAAACATCTGCCTATCTCCGAGTCATCAAGTATACAAATTGCACGGGCTTTTTAAATAATGGCTAATATAACTTGTCTACATACGACCGAACAGTTTCGAAACTAGGAAAAATGCTATAAATTTATTAGAATTTATGTTAACAGGTTTAACTGAGGAAAACCGCACGTAGCGTTTATTAAACAAGTAAACGTTAATTATATTTGAACCCAACTTCCTACGGTTTACGACTATTTTGATTTATTTGACAACAATCGTACTAGTATCGTTATATTACCAAGTTAAGGTTAAATTGTACTTGAGCCTTTATTTCACGACCTTGCATGGTAAAAGCTTTGACGTCACATTTCATGTGCCTTATACAAAATAATATAATGTCAGAGCTTCAATTATTCAAGCCTACCTCAGTTAATGCGATATCATTTACTTACTTATATTATATGTTCAAAGTAAAACACTGATTCCTTTTTATCCTTGTTCAAAAATGAAATCGCAATAATTAGATTATGCGCTAAACACATGCTGGACATAGCAATACTAACACTACGGTTTTATTGTTTTTTTTTGTACCTATTGAAAGAAGGCACCTAGGGTCATTTCGCCGGTTACGCGACCACCTTCGGTTAGCGACCACCTGAAGAACATGGTTTTTTCAATTGAAGATAACATCAATTCTAATACAGAGCCCATTGAAACAGTTAGCCGTATACATTATTGTTTGTAGTTATGGAATAGGAATTTACAAAAAAAACGAGAAAATATGCTTTCAGTTCACCAACTCAGCGAAGTGGTCGCTAACCGGCACATGAAATTAGGTGGTCGCTAACCGGCGAAATGACCCTACTGCTTCTCGTGACTGACTATTCAGTTTACCCTTTCAATGATATCATGGTTCGAATCAGGCTAAAGTGAAAGTAGGAAATATTTCAGAGTGTAAAATTAGGAGAATGAATTTCAATTGGAAATCTCGATTGTGACCGATGGCAACATCGTCATTCCTTTTAGGGTATCTGTACTATAGAATTAGGGTAGGCTTGCAAGATTATGAATCACAAGTTGCCAGAGGCCTGTATAGATTTTAGTGCTAAGTAAATTCGTTATGCGGACCCAAGGCGTTATCGTGGGAATCGAATCCTGTGTCGATTTAAACTGAAATCGATTACGTCGTTACGCTAAACCCTTCATTATTTTATTATCGTACGGACTCTGTAATTTATCGATAACCGCCATGACTTAGGGCTGTGACGGTAATGCAAAGGCGACTTATCACGACGCCAGCCTAGGGCGCGGTTTCGATTAAAACTACAGTTAATTTATTATTCGAATGAGATAGATTTGATTTGAAATGGAACTGCCGTAAAGCAGGTGTTGTGATTGATACAATCTATGCAATTGGCTTTGTCAGTATTTATATTGAATATCCGTAATAATTGACCTAAATATTAATAAAAAATTACAAACATCATAACCTGAATCCCTCACAAAATACTTACCTAGCTTTTATGAATTCGATGGAATGTTATTGAAGGACATCATTCTGGCTTTTGTTTTCGATTTTAAATAGGTGAAAATGTTCTGCCTTCATGTAGCACATTTGTAATTCATTGATTGTTTTCACACTGACCGTTGTCAAAGCCAAAAACAAGGGACGTGGTAGTACCCCGGTTTTTTTTCTCCACTACAAAAGTTCACAGTGTTCAAGTTTGCAAAACTATTATGATTGATATAATTTAATATTCCTATCGTAAAACAGTCAAAAAATCCGGGTTGACCGTGAATTGCGAAAGCGTAGGTAATGGACGGTGTCAAGGTCGCCAGCACAATTGAATCTAAACTACCGATCGTTTCGTTAATAGGATCTCGTGTTATAATCTAATGGAACCCGAAAAGTTATTGTTTCTTAGAGTGCTTTAGATAATCCGTTTCGAAATATAAAATTAGCCTCAATTTGGTCAGGATTCTTATTATCTCATCCATATCTATTTACTAGAATTCATTTAATATCAAGGGACTTCTATCATTCGAATTTAACGCCTCATTATTGACTATTTTTCGTAGCTCCCCGTGGCAGCCAATTTAGCAGAATTCATACTTTCTAGCTGAAGTACATATTAATGCTTCTTTTATAACTATTTTAATAGTACATTACTATAGAGGCTGGGAAACGAAGGGTTGCAGGCCAAGTAGATATATACGGATAGGGATACGCGGCCGGCAACCCCGTTTCTCGCCGAGATTTGTATAGTGCTTTTCTCAAACTTGCAATGAAATAAAAAGTAGTCAATTTGTTTTATTCGTACAACTAAATAATACATTTTTGATAGCTGCTGCTGTCACATCATAACCTATAATTGTGTCCCACATTTCTTACTAAAAAATATTCCGCTTATTCCCTAAATTAAGTATTAGTTTATAGTTACATGAACTTATATCTAACTACATATATAGACGAGGCACTACAACAAAGAAAACACTTTTTTCAATTTACGCGCCAAACTTTTTTTTAACCTGTTTGAAGCAACGTTTTACCCGGTGACATTAACATTAGTCCTAATCTTTTTTTTTTATTGGTGATTGAATGCCAAGACGTTCTGTCACAATTTGACGTTTATAAACAAAAGACGGTTGCTTTGCAGGCCTAGGTGTGTAAGGTTGTATGAAATTCCTTTACATATCATCTTCACTAGTCGCACCGGATACGTAGTATTTCCGGACCTAATTTGAAGTAAGTCATGTCAACATTTCATTGCAAGTTTGAGAAAAGTAACATTCTTCTAAAGTCCACACCGGCCGACAGTTCATGTATTACACTTACTTTTGTAAGTGATAAGTTTTTTCTTCTTCTACTAAGGATCTACAAAGCATACTTTTACGACAATCGTTCATTCGTTATCCACCATCCGATACTCGTACCTAGTGGAAGAATAAGTGTGAATTTAGACGCAGAGCAATTTGTCTTGTTTCTTTTTACAAACAGTTCAAGGTGTGAGTAAAAATCAAGCTTAAATTATAATAATTATTTGCAAGGTACTTGTCGAAGGTCGATTACTTATTAAATATAAAATAACTAGTGCAGATATGAAATTTCGTAAGCCAATCAGCATTGTCCTCAACCTTAATGTTTTTTCGTGTATTTTATTTGTGGCAACAACGTTTGTTCTCGTTATTGCCTTTAGTAGAAAAGGGGTAAATATCAAACAGATATATAGATTGTCGTTAAAAATGGTTCCTCGTTAAACAAAAAAACTCGCCTAATACATTGTTGGGCCTCAAGACCTAAATACGTTTTATCCTGATTAACATGAGTACATTTCGGCTGATTTAATCACTTAAGCAAAATTAAACTTTTTAACATTGATGAAAATGTTTTTTTGATCGCTTCAGTTTGGCCTTTATTTCAGCGAGAGTGATACATTGCCCTGGTTTCGTGAGTTTTAGGGCTACGTGGATGATTGAGGTGTCAAAATATGCGAAAGAGTTATAAAATGGTAAAAACAAAAAAATAAAAAATCTTATTTTAAAAGTTGCTAAAATGTCGAAAAATGACAAATTTTATTGGTGTCTTGTCGTACTAAATCGGCAATTTCTAGAAAACAAAAACCGATATCGAAAAAATGAAAAAAAATCCTCGGGGTATTAAGCTGGTCTACATTTTGTAAAAAAGAGAACCTCTCTATCTCTTACGGCCCAGGCAGGAAGGTGCCCTTTATGTGGCGCAATTTCAGGGTGCGGCGCGTTATGTTCTGCAGTACGAGTTTCGTGTTGTTATTGTAGTGTTTATTTGAGGTTTCAGTGCTTATTCTAAATTATTATATATATATATATATATATATTGTGAAGTTTTTGTATTTATTTGTGATTAAAATAATAAAATTTATTTATTTTTGAATAAATTGTAATACTACTTTAAGTTTAAAGTTTAATGATAATGTAAGTTATAAAGCAAACAAATAAAATGTATATTTATTCATATAAACAATATTCAAAACATAAGGTTATAAAATAATAAGTATTAACTAAACTAATATACATTTATTATTTGCAAACGACTTAAAAATAAAATAAATTTACAGAAACGTATCAAAACTTTGCCCTTTAGGCAGGGTGCCCATCACACAGGCAGCATTCCCGCGTTGAATAGCAATACTATACTAATTATTAAAAACTAAATTAAATATAAAATACAACTAAACTAATAGTACATTGTGCATTAAGGGCCGTAAGAAAGGGATCACTAACGAGAGTCTATTAGAAGCCCGACGCCGAAGGCGGAGGGCTTTTAATGAGTCGAGTTTGTAATCCCCTTACTGCCCGTGATACACACCATGTTTTTCATCACATTTGCGAGGAAATAAATAACTACAAAAGACAGAAAAATCTAAGTTTCATACAACCGCACCAATCTAAAATTGACGACATTGACAACTTCACTTAACTTACAGATTTGCGAGTGGGGAGCGAGGGGGCGTGGCCCCACGTGGCCAACTAGATTTGCTTTAACCAATCAGATCAAACACAAAAGCATAACTCCCTCGGGAGTTATAAAAATCCATTACTCCCGCGGAAGGTAAATCGGGTATAGCTGCTCTATACACCTTTCTATAATACACCCTTTACGAGCAAGTGAGATGAAAATAAAATAGTTTCGTATTTCATGAATTTAAGATATTATTATCACATTCACGGCCGGGCTAATCTCGTAGCGCTACACCGTAGTCCGTAGCAGGTTAAACCTCGTATGTAGAGGAAAGCGCTCGTAGCGCTCTGGCGCATATGTGTCGTCACTGGCCATGAATGGGTTAACAATATATATAATTAAGTCTCTCTATGTCTTACGTGTGGCGCAATTACTTGTTACCCTGGCGCACGCTCGTTTCGTTCTGCAATATGAGTGTCGTGTCGTTGAGTTGCTATTTGATTGTTTATTTGAGGTTTCACTATTTATTTGTGATTACAATATATGTCGACGCGCGAACAAAACTAAAAACACATTATGAAATACAGATTTCTTCATGCAATTGTCTGTTTGTGATTATAATGTTGACGCGCGAACAACATCTAAACAACTAATGAACTACAGATTTCTTCATGCAATTGTCAGTTAAATTAAAATGGTGTTATCTATCTATATAGGTCGGCATCGGGCTTTGATTTTACTTTGGCAAAAAACAAAAGGAATGTTAGAGTCGTTAGAGACCATCATAATCATTAGTTTTGGACAAATAGTTTGTGTCAAGTGGTTGTAACATGGCGACGGATACACTTGTGTATCTGGATGTGTTCTCGAAGTTACGGGCTGGTAATACATTAAGTAAAGTAAGTGATTTAAAGTAAGAATTTAATATTTACGAAACGTTGTTTATGAAATGATTGGATACAGTACGGCGGACTTGCAAACGATGAAAGCGACTCAAGGCGACTTTGACCAATGAATTAACGTATTTTAACTAATTGAAAACAGGCTAAATATTTGTGATTGGGCGATTACGACACATGCGTATTTTGATAAAATACCAATTTCATTAGGTAATTGGTTAGTAGGTAGTTGTTTATAGTTTTGTCAGTCGCTGGATGAGAAAGGTAAACATTAATCAATAAGTTAGGTCAAATGATGCTAAAGTTATATAGTATTACGATAAAGAGTTTGAATATGTTATCTTAATGGCTACTGATTGACTCAAGCTAAATGTGACTATAAATTAAATATTTGTGCAAAGCCAAACCAAACTAATATTAAAAGCAAAGAAAAAGTTGTAAAGACAATTGTTTCTCTGTAGATTAGGAAGCGACAGTATAACACTTATAAATTATAAATAGCATGATAATTGTTAAGGTCTCAAAAGGATAGTAGTCATAAATCAGTAGTAAGTATATTGTTAAAATAAGTTAAGACCATGAAAAAGATGGGACTTTATTGTTCATAGGGTCGCTCACAAACAATATTATTAAAAATACGTGTCGCAGTAACATATAAAATAAGTTAAAAATTAATATTTGCTTCATAACGCAACAGACCATGAGTAAATTTAGTTTTGTTTAATTCATTTAATTCATTTTCAATGCACCAGAAGGTCGTGAAAAGCATGAGATCTGTGATTTTTTTTTTTAATATGTTTTTTTTTTTACATTTATTTGCTTCGCGTCTCAATTAGTTGTACAAAAGGTTTTATTAATGGGCAATCCCGTACAAAGCCCATGAAAACTGCAATATCATGATAATTTTGACTAGGTTAAAGTGTGTCAATCGCAAAGCCAGGTAGCGCAATAAGGGCGTATCTATAATTACGTTGTTTCATGTTAACTAACCTCATCCGCTCATCCAGGAAGCCTTAATGTGAGCAAAGCGGTCTATTTCAAATCACCTGAGTGTTGCATTTCAAAATAACGCAAAGGTGATATTCTGAGAGTTACCTTTCGTTACTGATTCTACGCAGATTGCGCTTGATGGGCGCCATTGCGCCGCGATGAACAATATTTATTCGAGTAGTGAATCTCCTAATTATCTATTATCCTGTTTATTAGCTTGATCTAAACATCTTAACGATTGATTATGTTAAATTTAAGTACTGTAAAGGTAACATTAACAACCTCAAGCCAGCTCAAACTAATACATAAAGTTTATTAACATTTTAGAATTGTTCCTGGCTCGCAGCATGAAGACGCTGTAATTTTACCCAAATGATATAGGTAAAACTATTGCAACGGAAATTATCGAACATTTTCACTAAGCACCGCATCACTATCCTAGACTGTCCAGTACGTAGTACTTCACCGTAGAGAATTATGACACTCTACTCTCAGTCATAAATAATTACGCCCCTTTTCTTCAGTTCGTTAATATCATTTAGATGATGGAACACACTTAAATAACTATTTTGTTAACTGTGGTATCTAATAATGACAATTAAAGTCTTCAAATTGTACGTAATCTCACTGTTTCAACTTATGAAGCTACATAACCAAGTCCACCTCTAATGCACGCACTAATAGACAGGGTTGATACAACACTCTCACCCAAGACTGATACTACACTCTCGTAGATCTTGGATTATTCTAAAACCTAATTTCGGTACAGTCTCATATGACAGCAGGTTAGGTTTATGAACACAGTCATAAGTGTAAAACCAACACAATTTTATAGCCTCGACCGTTATCAGATGGTTTTGGTAGCAGTTAATAAACACCTGCTAAGTAGTTGCTACTGGCTAATTACTTTCAAAACCTTAATTGTATTACGAGGAATTATAATTGCACAACACCGCCCCTTTTATGTGTGTCCAAACAGCGTTTAGCTTCGGTCTTTTGTTTATGTGAAGCTAGTGAGGTACAAGACTGAGTCGTAAGCGGTTTGAGGTAGGTCACACAACTTTTAGTTAGATTTGCGATCTGGTTTGCGGTTGAGTTTATCGCTTGACAAAGACCATTTAAAGCAATCGGGTCTTTCTAATACCGCTCGATAGAAAGTGTCAGATGCTTTGTCTCCTCTTTTATCATGTGATGCCCGTGACCATAATACTCGTTGAAGTAACCATGAAATGAGTAAGCATGAAAGTAACTTTCTTAATAGGTTATTTTTCGATATCGAACTCCATTTCAGATACTTACTAACAAAATGATTTCTTGAAGCCCGTCAAATCATTTCAATTCATTAATCAGGAAATTAAATTGACTCTCCTAACTTGTGCCTCCAATGTCACAGAGCAGGCATAGTCACCGTGGAGCAATGTGCATGCGGCGATTACTCGGGATTACACACACGAGACAATTACCTGCCCATTACTCGCTTACACCACACACTGCGATAATTGTGCACCTATAAAAACTAATCTTATCTCAACTACCTAGAGGTGATAATAGATTGACTGCATATCGTCCTTATGCAGCGCATTACAAAGAGCGGCGCGGAGCGAGAACTATGTTTTTAACGGTTTCAAATTTTTGTTTCTTCTTAACTCAATTATGGAATAAATACGTGTGTTTCTGTCCGAAATCTCCATAAAAGTTTTCCGAGTGCTAAAATATTGATGTAACACCAACATAAAACTATAATTTTACATGAAATAATGATTTAAACCCAACTTGGATATAGTAATCAGAGTAACAAAGCATGAAATGACTAGACAACTTAATAACATAGCCAAGGTTGTTATTAGCCAAAATTGACAGTTCCTTGATATAGTCGAGTTTAATTAAAACATTGTAACATTATCAAGACTTTTGTCTGTTGTTTGCCTTAATTGTCTCCGCTTATGAAACTTGACAATTGCATTTAAATTTGCTTAGTAATGAACCTGCAAAGGTACACGAGTATGTTCTTCCTCTATGTATTTGTATGTGTTAATTTAATAATAACAACTACTAAAATATTCGGAATATCGAAACTAGATCAAGTAGACAGGTAATTTATACGATCTAAAAATCATTGTTGGTGTTCTGTTCTGAAATTGGCAAAATGAAACACTTATGGAATCAGGTCATTTTTGCCACCTGCTTTATTTCTCGTATAAATAATGTTTTGCCATATTCGCATAAACTAGTTGACACGAACATTTAACGCCATTTGATTTTGACATTATTTATGTGGATAGGTAGGAGAACCTAGAATTATTTGTTTGTCTAGAACGTGCCTAAATGAACGCATGGTATGTCCAAAGGAACACAGTCCTTTCCTGGTAGATGTCCGAGAGTCAACTGGTGATGCCGAGTTCCTCTAAGATGGAGTTATTAGTTCTCATGGCTGTCCAGGGAATCCTCAATAGTCCTAGGTTCTGTGGACGGCAAACGCGCTAGAGGAAGGATTCCAGTACGCTGGACTGATGCAATTACGAAAGCTGCAAAATGCAGTCTTTTCCATGCAGTCGACTCGACGAAGAACCGAACTGCAAGGAGGTCAATAGCATGCGGTCACGATTCTCAGTCATGAGGGATCAACTAAGAAGAAGAATATCAGGAGATATCTAGATTACCGAATTGCGTCATGAGAGCATTCGTTTCAGTTTTCTTGCCGTCCAGTGCTAAACATTAATTCAATGCAATACTGCTTGAAGTCATTGTCTGAAGAAAAGAAAACAAAATAAAGCCGAAGTGCGCCCGTTAAAACCAGGAAATGTACATTTTCACGTGTTTTAAATTAACCCACACAAATGCAGATTTAATTAACACTCGGCCCCGTAACATGCAGCAGCAGTTAAATATTTACTTTATGTTCGAATTAAACAAGCATTTGTCGAGGCACAAACGCACAAACCAATGATGCACGAATGTGGTAAAGTTAATTTGACTACATCACCGGTACGTGTAAAAACGCGTACCCTTTTGATGACGGTTATTTGTATGTTGGCCACATAAACACATAAATAAAATAAAAATATTGGAGGGGACAATCTTACACGAATCGAACTGTGGGGCGGCACAGTGTTTTAAAAACCATGCTTTTTGTCTCACTTCGTTTGTGGGAGTTTTATTCTCATATTTGTAACAATTGTACCAATCGATTTTTCAAAACAAATCGACGTGACACAAAAGCGTGGTTTTTAAAACACTGTGCGGCGGGTAGGTAATAGACGACGACATACATAATTAACATAATAGAAAACATCGAAGACTCAGTTATTAATGATCATAAGGACATTTATTTGTAGGATTCAAACCCGGGACGGCCGCGGCTTCGTAGGCTGGGTCATTACCAATACCAACCAGGCCAAAGTGGTCGTTAAAGACCAACCCCCTTATTCATAATATTTTAATTCCTGTTATAAATACATATTTTTACAATTGATACAATTTATTATTGCGAGTGGTTGCAGCAAGATCCACTATGAGTCCGCAAAATAATAATAAGTTTCTTCATTCTCAATTTTTTTTTAATGTTTATTTATCATGAAATTTGAAAAGTTCTGGCGTTCGTCATCATTATTTACATACGTATTTCAAAAATAATGACAAAACTAGGTACCAGCAACCATCAAAACGTTCACAGAATTCAGCTTTAACTGTGGGAAAAGCAATTATCGGCTATTACGCGAACAATTAGAAAGAGACGAGTAACCAAACAGACCGTGTGAACGGCTCTAGTGCAAAGAAACTGAGTTCTGTAATGATACAACCGATCACATGTACACGCCGAAATTAGCGGGCAAACATCAAAATGTCGATTTCTAAAGCAATAGAAACAAATCTATGTTGGCTTTGGTTTCCTGGTACTCAAATGAAACGAGCCATAGTCATCACCATCATGATACGCTAATTACATTGTTTATAGGTACTGAAATATATAATTTTCAAAACCATCGAAATATCAGTAGGTAAACGTCGATCATGGGGCTTATTTAATTTCCCCTCACTGCCTCGGAAAGCCGTCTTTTATCCTGTAAAACCAGTGAGCAAAAACGCATTTTATCCACTAGTGGGCAAAGTAATTTGACCTTGGAGCGTATCTCATGTATTATCATCATGAACCGTGATAGTTGTTAGACAGTTGAAACTTTCACACCTTATGTATTTCTGTTGCCGCTATAACCACAAATACAAAAAAACAGAAAAAAAAATATTTCAGGGTCTCCCATACAAATTTTTTTTCCAAATTGCTTGTTGCCTTCATCAGGCGCTGGATCTCAAAATGTATGGGAAAACTAAAACCCGACTCGCACTTGACCAAAATTAAAAAAAAATTGTTATTTATTATATTTTTATACAAGGGAGCAAATATTATTATTTAAATCAAATAAAGTTGTTTTGCATGTTGAACTTTCCTCGCTACAGTGAGGTGAAAAGTTTTGTGTTACACACTGGTGCAAATGTATTTTACTTCTTGTGTGTTGAAACACTCGCTACGCTCAGGATTATATTTTAGAACCTATAGAATAACTATAGAATCGTTTCGCTTGCTCGTGTTTCAGTTCCACACTTGCGGGTAAAATACAACTTTGCACCCTTGTATAACAAAAAATATTGCCAGGAACGTATAAACAAGGACTGCATAAAGACTCCCCTGCGCGTACTAATTTGAACCCTCTTACTCTCCTTAATTCCTTTAGCATTTTGTTTCCAGAATGTAAATCAATCATGTTTAAAAGGAAAACTAGTTTTCTTTTGAATAACTTGAAATATATCGAAGCGGAATTCACTTTTTATTCAGTTAAAATGGGCTCGTCATGCAACGAATGCGATTCAGTTATAAAGCGATCTCATTCACACATTAATTTCCGTCGTTTCCGCCTCTTTGCAATTTAACGCTTTCAAATAAAAACCGTGTTATATGGTACCCATAAAGATACTTAGATGATACAGTGCAATCACTTGACGCCTTTGAAAATTATTTTATTGTTTGGTTAATTATTGCAACACATTTCGTTACTGGATAAAAAGTCACTGAAGAAAAAACCCTAGATAAAAAGAAAAGTAATGATAACTTAATGAGATTGATACATCAATTTACGCCAGAAACAAGCTATATCTTACACGCATCTCGTGTTACGAGGCCAAGTGCTCACTTCCTAGCGATCATATGCACTCTTGCGTAATGGGTGAACAATGCTCAACAAGAAGCCTAAGCAGTGAAAGTTCTGCGATACCAGATGCCTGAAGCTACATAATTAAACACTGTAACACATTCATTGTGGTAATTAAAAATTTCAACCCCTCTACAATGATTTGTAGGCATATATATGTTAAGCAATCGGTCTATGTAATTGTTTTTACAGACAAAATGAAATTACTAGTGCTTAACATAATTGCTCACTTTAAGCAAATAAATAGGTGGCGAAAGAAAGTTAATAACGCTTAGTCTGTGTTATATATTAAATAATTATATAGGAGGTGCATTGATTGTATCATGAACCGCTTGATTCGACGGTTCTTAAAAACAATGATCTATTACGTAAGTGACTAAATATGTTAACTTCAATGGTTGAAATGTAATATCATCGTTCCCTGTCGTATTGATGTGCCGATAAGTTTATCAGTTGCATGCGGGACCGTATCTTCTGCAATTTGTCTACAACCAATTTTAAAATCAACGAGCGTTAAATTAAGTTTGTAATTAATTTTTTCCGCTGTTAGAATGATTAAACTAGTTACATTCTCAACTTTCACTTTGAAATGTGTAGTGTCATCTATAACTTTAATATCATATTTGTTTGTTTCAGTTGTATTAATAGTTTTTCACTCTAGTCAGTATATTATTTTATTGTATACTCGTTTTCTTCTTAACAAATCTTGTCTTTTCCGTCGTCTATACCTTGTTTTGTCAGTATTGTGTTAACCTAATTTGAATTCACAAATAATTGTCATGACGTGATAACTTAACTTATCGGTTTATATGGTTCAGATAATAACTTTACAAGGTTGCTCGTATTCCCAGGCGGTACTGGCCGCTATGCAAGCCGCTCACGAAGTCGCAAGTATAGTCACAACCACTGACACATTGCTCTCGTTTTACGCGTGCCAACCGCAATGTGAGCGAGTGCTTAACGCGCTATGCAATTAGCTTGTTTACACTTAATATTAACTTCCCAACTCCTCATTTGAGCGCTGTGGCGGTTGATTCTAAAGGCGCTGGGGGTCCATTTGCTACTTGATACCACGTATCATTGTCGAAACTGGCTTTCTGACCTTTAAATGCAAAGGGTTAGAGCGTGTGTTATTTTTGTATTATTTATTTGTTATCAATAGCCAATATTACCATCCCCACTGATATTTATTATAAATGCAATGATTTGGTGTCCTTCCTTACATCACGGTCGTGATTAAATAGCTAGTTGACTGAACCTCAACAACCCTTTTACATGGCACATACATTGACTTGTTTTTATTTAGGTAATTTTTGCCATCGTATCAACATCATATGCAGTTTCTGAACCTATAAAATGGCATGCATCGTAACATACGAGCGATTAAAGCATACATTAAAATCTATTTCGAAATCAACAATATAATAAGTTTATTAATATCAGTCCCTGGGCGACCGAGCTCCGCTCGAATATAAATGGAGCAAATACGGAGAAAACGAATTTTCCCGGACATGAGACCTATCAAGATCGATTTCTCGCCCCCCCCGTAACCACCGATATTCCAAATTTCATCGTTAGAGCCATTTCCGTGAACGTGATTGCAAATATATATATACAAATATTGCTCGTTTAATAGTATAAGATTTAATAGTTTAAGTAATAAGAGGGAGGCTTTTTCCCAGCAGTGGGACGCTTAAGGCTATTAAGTAATATTACTGTAATTATCAACGTCAACAGTCAATTAAATAAGCCGGTAGCGTGACATTAGTAACCGAATATGCATTAAATCGGCTCGGTACCTAATGAGTCATGATGGAACTGATATGCCAACAACATTCACCAATTGACACGGAACAACGAGCAATATCGTTCAATCAGCAATATTGTTCACTCAAACAAATGTACCATTCGCCGGAATCACATTTCAAGTAGGTATTGAGTAGGTAATTCTGTCAGCCTATGTTGATTCTTTAGGTTGTCTTCGAAAAGACCGAGTCACTTAGAAACCCGTTAAAATTGACACTTTCTCTCTTTTCCGCATGAAAGCTCATGATTGTCTAGTTCACTTCACTTACACTTTAACTCTCAACATCAAACATTTCTACAGGTTTACGCTTGCCTGACTTTTGAATAAATTCGGTGTAATAAATTTGATATCATTGCGCTCGCAAACTTTCTCGATGTTTGCGTCATTTTCATTTAAATTCATTTTTTGACATCGGTAATTTATGCGTTTTTTTAAGGTTGACGATACGGGTTACGACATTTTTGGAGTGCATTTCAATTTCCATAGGTATTTAATTGCAATTTTGTGTAAATTTTGAATTTGATAATTTACCAGATTATATATTTACATTTAAAAGTTTAAACCGTACATTATTATTAGTCAACTCCCAGAGGACATTTAATAGGTAATAATAAAAATAAATACATTAAGTACATCAAAAACACAATAGAATATACAATTAAAACTAAAACTAACACAAAAATAACCTACCAAAAGCTATAAATTACTATCTAAATTTGGACCCTTTGGTAGGGTTCCCATCACGCAGGCAGCGTTCCCGCGTTGAATTGCGATTGCAAGTCTTTGTGCAAGAAAGCTGCCTCGCCTGTTGCTTCCCTCAAGCGTTTGCCGAGTGCCCCGTGAAGCCCACGCGCGCCCTTGCCCCACGGGCCTTTACATTATTTATTTCATTATTTATCTCTAAAATAATAAATCTAACCACCTTTTATTGTAATTTAAGTATATATACACTATATAAGAAGAAAACAATACAATACCTAAAACTAACATTAAATGATAAAAACAGCTATATTGAAAATAGTTTAAATATATTTAACTTTTTCTTTTAGTTATTATGAGTGACAGATGAAAATAAAATATTTTTTGTACTCGACGATTAAAATATGTGTATTAAGATTTCATAGAGAATACTGCAACGTCACTCTTTTCATAGTTGTAGTCCATGTTACTGTCGAAACAATCGAAATAACTACTTTTCGATACGCTCCAGACAACTAAAATAAATTCGACCAATCACGTGGCTGCTTTACTGAACTGAAATGAATTGGACCAATAGAATCGCTTAGATGTCGTACGCTCGTTGATGTCTTTTTAGATATCAACAAGCGTACGAGCGATGAGCTGCACTTCGTTTCAACAGTATCGAGTTTGTTTAATTAGTTCAGTTGACTCGTAGAAAATTAATTTTAATGAACTCGTACAAAAAGTATTGTTCACAATAGTGTTATAATCAAGCTTTTTAATCTCGTACCTTACTTAGGCCACTCAGCAAGCTTCGTGGCCTAAACACGGTGCTCGACTAAAAAGCTCTCTATTATAACACGATTGTGAAAAATACTATTAAAACTTTTTGTAACTCAGAAAAATGATTTGCCCGTGGTTCGCAGAATTGAGATAATGAGCTTTCAAATAGACTATAACCTACTTTATTCTTATTTGTGTAAAATTATAGTCAGTGCTAATGTTAAATCACTTTAACGAGCTTATTCAGTGAGCTTATTAGTTTTACTTTACGACACTGCTCAAATATTAACATGTCTTTAAAGGCTTTAAACGCCCGTGGGCGTAGCCGATTATAATCGTATAATAAATCGAAACTTGATTGATATATTGCACAAACTATTGTATGCTGACAGGTGGGAATGGTTAGTAAGATCACCGATGACCTCTTAAGTTTGGGAAACAATCACTCTGCCACGCTCATGACCCACTGATGAGGTCAATTCATTAAAAAGCCTACACCGCCATGCTCTAGGTTATGATCGTAGGATTTGAGAATGTGTACCTGAGTAGTAAAAAGTGAATTAATTAATTATTCCATAGATTTACATTAAGTTTAGTATGTATACTCATTATTCTAAATTTTTATGTACTTAGGTTATAATAAGGTGGCCTGTAATAGGAGCAAATATTCAAAAGGACGCTTTATTCATTTTATTTTTTTTTGATTTCGGAGAAATTTTGATCTAAAGTTATGACCTCCAAGTAATGTATCTTGGTACCACGACATCATAGCACAGCAGTCAATGGAACTAAACGTCATCTCGACCGATACTAGAATAGAGGTCAAATCAAATTTCTTTGTTTTTCAGAGATGTTCGAATTTTGATTGAAATAATATTATCGTAATCGATGTTATTATTTAGCAATAATAAGTATAATAACATTTTCACAGATAACAAATTTGCAGATTTTGAGGTAACATCATGTAATGAGTCAATAAATAGTTTTTGCATTTTTGTTTTGAAATTTTTTTTTTGTGAAATTTTAATTTTCATTAAAAAAAATTAGTGTTTTTAAAATAAAGAAGTTACTTATAGCACTCCAGAAGAGTAAAACAATACGAGTAAAGTTGTTTGAAGAAAAAAAATTAAAAAAAAAATGTTTCAAATAAAACCACGTGGAAATAATTGAACGTTATTATATTATTATTTCATCGATTTTATTATTTGTAATTGTACGATAGAGTTAAATAATCTAATAATCTAACACTTAAATAATAAAACCTTTTACAATAAATTGCTTGGACTGGCCACAGCTAATATTTCCTATGTAAGTAACCTATAGCCTCTAACACGTCTAATGCCGCGTTTACATATTACTGAGCAGTCGAATGAGACCATTCTCGCCCTTGGCAGTAAACAATTATAGTAAATTAATAAGTAATTAATTAAAGACGACCGCCTTAGCCTAGTTGGTAGTGACCCTGCCTACGAAGCAAGAGGTCCTGGGTTCGAATCCCGGTAAGGGCATATATTTGTGTGATGAGCACGAATATTTGTTCCTGAGTCATGGATGTTTTCTATGTATTTAAGTATTTATTTCTCTATATAAGTATGTATATCGTCGTCTAGTACCCATAGTACAAGCTTTGCTTAGTTTGGGACTAGGTTGATTTGTGTATGATTGTCCGCAAATATTTATATTTATATTTATAATTACAACATAGCAGCCACGATCTCTTAACGCCAGCTCGACTACTTAATTCAGTGTCACACATACTTATATTATTTATCTCATATTCTCACATACAAGGCAATCTTCTTTCTTGTAATTAGTGGCTAAGCTGTCAAGTATATCGGTTACTGGCAAGTAACTGGCTTTCATCGCTATCAACCTTTCGGCATTACCTACCTTAAAAAGTGCAGCTGTCAAAATTTATATGGAACTCGTAAGGATTTTTTTCGCAACATGGCCCACTATTTAATGTTAACACTCACTCTCAAACATTTATTCGTGAGAAAAATAACACATTTAATTGAATTCAATTGAATTTTTGATTAGTTATCGATAAAAACTTTTCAATGCCAATATTTTTTTACATATTTATATATTTTACATATTTTCACTTTACTGACCTAGAGCAGTCGTAAATAAAGCTTATAAAATCAGCATTTTATCGTATTAAAAACCATGAAAATATTTATTAAGTATCATAATTTTTTTTGAAACATCACTGTGCACACAGTCATCAGTGTCACAGCCTACATGCGACACTGAACGCACGCTTGACGCTCTCGCTACTGGCTTACGCGGCTTTTACTGCTAATCATAAATATTGCTTGTTTTTCTACTTCCGTGCTTTCCTATAAACTGTACTTCTGCCTGTGAACTAATTCTGTGCTTGTGCTCGTGCCTCTTGCTCTTCTGTGCCTTCTGTTTTGGATTATGTGTTATGTGTACCTACTGGGATATTACAACGATAAAACTGTAAGTGCAGTGTTTTATTTATAACTACACCCGTAGGACACGTATCTACCAAAAAGGCACATCGTGTGTATAATTATCGATTTAATTATACGCTATTCTTATTGTATAAGTCCAATTTAGTTACGGAAACGAAGGAGGAAAGCAGTTAGTTGCACTAATCAAGCAATTACTTGAGCATTTTTACGAGTAGGTATTCCCGTCGTAAAACCACCCGACACGGCAAAGTGCTAAGGTAAATGTACCGGTAACTGATACTACGGTGAAACGTTTATGTAGATACAGTTTTAAAGTTTCTACTTTTAACACGGCTTGTAAGTTGTAGAAACTAGAAAGCATGAATCGGCGTAAGTCTGAAAAAACTTACAAAATAAATACACGGACTTTAACGTAGCGCAACTTACAAGCGAATTTAAAGCTAATTCAATATGAAACTTTTTTTATTTGAGTTTTATCACTTATTGAATGGGTTTAGAAACTGCCTAATCCTACTAATATTATAAATGCGAAAGTATGGATGTTTGGATGTTTAGATGTTTGTTACTCAATCTCGCTTAAACGGCTCAACCGATTTGGATGAAATTTTGCATGAAGATAGCTTATGTAATGTAATGTAATGTAATCTTTATTTTCCTTAAACATATAGGTACACAATATTCCTTAGTAAGTATTTTTATTAACTGTAAGGACCGCCTATTGCGGTGAAAGCGTGAAGATAGCTTATAGTCAGGATTAAAATATAGAATAGTTTTTATCCCGGCTCCACGCAGACGAAGTCGCGGGCGGAAGCTAGTTAGAAAATATGTCCAATTTTTATAATACAAAAAGACAGCTAACGTGCCACTTTCCTAACGCAGTATATTACTTCGAGCACGGGAACGTATAACCTATTTGTCGTAATCTCACTTTATTGTTGCGCCTACGCACATGTAATGCACCTATTTGTACTCGTACATAACACTTCCCCGTGATCAATTTGAAACCAGGAACACGAGGAAATTGTCTCGCGATTACAAAAACCACACGATAACCGCGTAACTCCGGCCTAATTGTCAAGTTACCTAAGTTACCTCAGAGCATAGTTTAATTGAAATTAACTAATGGTTTATCAGCGTTCTGTCTCCGGGAATCGTTTGCATAAAGTGAAACGACATTACGTATTTAAAGTATAGGTACCTGTTTTTGATTTGTGTAAGGTTGGCTATTTTATTCCGTTAACGATATTAGAAAATGTAACAACTTATAATAGTTAAATCGTTAATCAATGATTCGGTACTATAATTGAACTATTTATGTTTGTCTGTGTCACAGACAATTAATGCCACGCTTACTTTTCGCCCTTGGAGGCTATGCCCAGCTATTACAGTGACAGTTAATTATAATCAGTTCGTGATATAAATGCACCTTATTTTATTACCCGTTTGTAAAAGCTGTAATGACTACTACAAGTACTAAATGCCTAACTAAAATATAAGTTTGTGAAAAAAATATCGGAATTAAGTTAAATGCCTGACTAGGTACATCTCGGGTGTCTGTGGTGCTGTAAAACAACATTTTTTACTGAGATAGGATAGTGACCTATAAACATGTTTTTTATTTCTCTTTTTGTGACGCAGACGTGATTTTATTTCATACGTGATAATTAAAGTAGGTAGCACCTACAATATTTTGCACTGAAGTCAGGAATTGACAATTACTTACATTAGGTTTGATATTGATTATAATCGTCAACCTGTTACTTAACAAAGCTTGACAATGAGGAAGTGACAGTAGTTTCGCCCAAGGCCAAACACAGAAAAACGTTATTTGCTCCGCGCACGGTGGGCTGAAAATCGGCCTTCAGAAATGCCTAGATTACAGAACTTAGTAAAAGGTGGGGGCTTATATTCATTAATAATAATATGCTCTCTGCTTACGCACAAGTGAAAATGTGATATAATACAATATTTTGACTAGTTCTATTAGCTATAGAGGACATTATAGGTATGTGATTTATCAATAAATAAATAATAACATTATCGTGACGTGCATGGGTATAAATGGTGTAATTGAGTACATACATAGAAATTAGGTAACCATAGCTCCTGAACGAATGGACCGATTTTGATGCAGTTTTTGTCCGAATGCTGACGTGGTCGAGATGGTTCGTTTCAACAAAATCTGGTTATGCCGGTTTGAAATGACGATGTCGGGGGATTTTCAACTTTTCTAAGTTGTTCATTATTTTCAAATTGATTGGTTGTCTAATGGAGACTATAGTTCTTAACGTAGCCATCGCCAATTCATGTATGTAGTAGATAACGTCGTGCGACAAGACAAGCCATGTCCGGTCTTTATTCCCGTACCTACGAGTACGCGTCCGGCTTTTTATCGCGCTTTCCGGACGCTGTCTGATGTCGCACTTCCTCGACTCCACCATTATACTCCTCATACCGACTTGTAGTTCTAACTTACTGACTTCCCGTTTGCACTGACAGAATATGACTCATTAGAATATTTTAACTCTTTGACGTTTTGACATTTGTACCAAACCATTCAATCTTAAACCATTCTCAGTTAGTTATATGAAAATGAAAATGAAAATGAAAATGAAAATGTTTTATTTCATAGATTGCTAGGTTACATTGAAAATAAGGTTGGGTCTTCCTAGTAGGTAAAAAATACCTGTGTCAGGGACCCGCTCCTCCATAAAACAGCAGTTAATGTTAATTTCTTATATGTACAATGCTTTGTTATAGGTACATACAGTATGACGGCAAAATATATTGAATACCCTGAATGATTAGTTGAGCAATTTTATTATTACAAAGGGCTACAAGAGCGAAATGTATAAAACAAAGTGACCTTATACGCTGTTATATCGTACTAGCTTTTGCCCGCGACTTCGTCCGCGCGGAACTCGTTTATATCGTAACTTTCTCCCCTCTTTTCACCCCCTTAGGTGATGAATTTCCAGATAAAAACTATCTTTAGTAAGGACTCTTTGGGAAGGCCCCGGAATTCAAAGTATCTCTAAACAAAATTTCATCTCAATCGGTTCAGCGGTTTAAGCATGAAAAGGTAACAGACAGACAGAGTTACTTTCGCATTAGTATGGATTTTATGCAGGAAAGGGTCATTATGGCTGAGTTGCATGATTTATATATTAGCTTACTCTGAACGCCTTTTTTTTACAAAATAGACTCCGCCGCAAACTTGGTTCGTAGGCTTTTTTCAGTATGATTTTGCATATTTTCATATCACACGGCCGTAAGGACCTTTTCTACTAAACCGTAGGACTAAATAAACTGATTTGTAATTTAAATATTTTATCTTAAAAATAAAGATACGTCAACAAAATGTTACATCTAATAGTTTTCAAAATAGCCATAATAAAACGTCTTTTTACCCAGTTTTAGAAAACATCTTCGAAACTACCGCCATAAGGTACCTTTACCCTTGGAACGTCACATAAGTACATATATTTACCTATGTAATGTTCCTATTTCCCAGGACTCCCAACTACCGCTATACCGTAAATGGGTTCCATCCAATTTTTCACCCCCTATTTCACCTCCTTAGAGGATGATTTTCGGAATAAAAACTATCCGTTGTCATTCTCCAGGACTCAAACTATATCTGTGCCAAATTTCATCTAAATGGGCTACATCCAAATTTTCACCCCCATCTCACCCCCTTAAGGGATGATTTCCGGAATAGAAACTATCATATGTCCTTTTCCAGGACTCAAACTTTCTTTCAACCAAATTTTATCAAAATGTGACACAAACAACTTTCCAACCCCCAATTACACCCCCTTAGGCGATGATTTTCGGGATAAAACTATCCTATGCCCTTCCTTAACTATCCGTATACCGTAAATGGGTTCAATCCAAATTTTCATCCACCATTTCTCACCCCCTTAGGGGATGATTTCCTCCTTTCATGTGTTCCGGAATAAAATATATTCTATGTGCTTTCCTTGGACTGAGACCTCTCTCTTTACCAAATTTCATCTAAATGGGTTCTATCGAAATCTTCAACCCTCATTTCACCACCTCAGGAAATGATTTTTCGGGATAAAAACTATGCATTGTCCTTCCCTAGGACTCCTTCTATCTCTTTACCAAATTTCATCTAAATGGGTTTTATCCAAATTGTCACACCCCATTTCATCCCTGAGGGGATGATTTTCGGGATTAAAATTATCAGTTGTCATACTCCGGGACTCAAACTATCGTTCAACCAAATTTCATCAAAATGGGTCACAAACAAATTTTCACCCCCAATTACACCCACTTAGGGGATGATTTTCGGGATTAAACTATCCTATCTCCTTCCCCAAGACCACACTTTCCAACTCGCTATACCATAAATGGGTTCCATCCAAATTTTCATACCCCATTTCAACCCCTTAGGAGATGATTTCTGAACTAAAAATTATTTTAAGTCCTTCCCCAGGACTCTTAACTATCTCCATACCTAATTTCATCTAAATCGGTTCTATCCAAATTTTCACCACTCATTTCACCCCCTCAAGAGATGATTTTTCAGGATAAAAACTATACATTGTCCTTCCCTGGGACTCCTTCTATCTCTATACCAAATTTTAACTAAATGGGATTTATCCACATTTTAATCCCTATTTATTTTCATCCCCTTGCGGGATGATTTTCGGGATTCAAACTATTCATTGTCATTTTCCAGGACTCGAACTATATCTATACCAAATTTGGTCTAAACGGAGTCCATCCAAAATTTCACCCCCCATTTCACCCCCTTAGGGGAAGATTTCCGGAATAAAAATTATCCCATGTCCTTCCCCAGAACTTAAACTACCTCTAAACTAAATTTTATCAAAATGGGTTACATCCAAATTTTCACCCCTCCATTTTACCCCCTAAAGGAAAGATTTTCGGGATAAAACCTATCTTTTGACCTTCCCCCGTGACTTAAACTAATTATAATATACCAAATTTCATTCAAATCGGTGCAGCGGTTTAAGTAGCTCGATACAAATTTCCACCCCCCATTTTATCCCCTTAGCAGTTGATTTCCAGGATAAAAACTACCCTTAGTCCTTCCCCAGGACTCAAACTATCTCTATACCAAATTTCATCTTAATCGGTTCAGCCGTTTTCACGTGATGCGCGGTCGCATAAACAGACAAACAGATAAACAGACAAACAGATAAACAGATAAACAGATAAACAGATAAACAGATAAACAGATAAACAGATAAACAGATAAACAGATAAACAGATAAACAGATAAACAGATAAACAGATAAACAGATAAACAGATAAACAGATAAACAGATAAACAGATAAACAGATAAACAGATAAACAGATAAACAGATAAACAGATAAACAGATAAACAGACAAACAGACAAAAATTCTAAAAACTGTTGGAACGTGTTCTGCTATCGATTTTAAGTATCCCTAGCCAATTTTTTTTCGAATATCTTCCATGTACAGACTTTCTACCCTCTTCAGCTTTATTATATGTATAGATAGATTACGCCAACACCCGACCGGCTATGGTGTTAGCACTTCATAAAAGCAGCTAATTTGACCTGTGAGTCAACAACACTATTAAGTATATTATCTATACAAACCCATAGTTTAAAGGTGTCCGAGCTTACTTCCTTGTTACAGTTATCAATTATATTCCTGATACCTGTGGTTCTCTAGGGAACTGATCGACGTTACGAAAACAGTCGTGACAACATAAACGCTGGTTGGCACTTGAACGCAAGCGTAGCTTGCAACGGAATTTGCATTAACGCACCTGCTGCGCGAGTTATCTTGCGCTCTGATCTGAGGAGTAGGTACGTTCTCTGCTACTGACGCTCGGCGAATCGTCGAAAGATGTACCTACTGCGTCGAAAGATCCGATCAATTACGTGCGCGCAGTTAATGTAAATAGGAGTAGGTATAGCTCTCGACTTTCGAGGAGAATTTACTTGTTGTGATCGTAAATTCAGTTAATATACAGTCGTTAAAAATGAGCGTGATATGTACCATACCTTTTTCTTATTTTTCAGAAGCGATAAGCGTCCCAGATGACCAGTCAACATCGGCGTCATGGTGGCAAGCGGGCACAGCAACCCCGTTCCGTGACACTTCCAGCAGCAGCGTTTTTTCCGCCACACACGGCCTCGTCCAGACCCACCCATCAAACGGCGATCCCTTTGGATCATTTGGAGGAATCGGTAGCACCATCGGGCCTTCATCAAACCCATTTGCCCAGGCGAGCGGCAGCGGTCCGCTCAGCGGCGGCATCAGAAACAGCCCCCTGCCTCCTTTGGCGAGAAGCGCTAATGGAAAACCTAATCTGAAGCATCTGGACTACACCAGCAGTGCTACCGCTGAATTGAGGAGGAACCCCTCATTGTCGGCCCCTGATGAGTGCGCTAGAGCCTGCAGGGAAAACGAGCCACCAAGAATCTGCTACTATCACTTCACACTTGAATTGTACACCGTACTGGGAGCGTAAGTAAATCAAAATATGTTGCTTAACCACTATTAAACTGCTAGCCAGTTCAGCAAATCAAACGAAACAAATTGTGGTTACGCACCCATTCGTATATCAACATTAGTATACAAATAGTATAGCCTTGTAGAAAATCTCTTAAAGGAATAAAAATCGGAGGTGAAGATTGATACATTGATTGATCACGCGGACATAGTCACAGACAAATGCTAATTAGGTATATAATATCTTTAAAATTTGTATCTGTTCTCCAAGTCAGAGCAAACAAAGCAGCGTAAATTTAAAAGGTTCCAGTAAATGCGTAAAACCCGGCTTTTTAACATTGTTCTATTGTCCTCGACGAATTGTCTTCACTCGACGGAAATGAATTCACACGCCCACTCAACATTACGAAAGATCACCTAGTGACATTGCACGAAATGGGTTAATCGCTTTTGATCACCATAATAACCGTTTCCAAAACATAGTGCCCGTACACAGAGCCTGTACCTTATTAAAAAGGTTAAAATGTAGTCTTTAATTTTAGCTATTCTCATTCATGGGGTGATTTATTTTCGATCCTTGAAATGTTTAAATCACAACGGGGTGGACTAAACAAGTAAACAGTGACATAAATGTGATCAAAATGACAAAATTTTAAACTATTCGTAAACATGACACCGAAACGCAATGCTTTATTGAAATTGCACTTCATTGCATTCAAACATAATACCGTTTTTTGCCCGAACAAAACAGTTTAAAATTGACATTTACCTTAAACTTGCTTTTTATTGCCTTTGTAAGTTAACAACTAGCCCATTTTAATACAACAAAGAGTTCACCGTGTACAAATTCGCGCCTGGCTACGCCCGCGACCCACCGACCGACATTTCCTTTTTACACACTTCACGCTTTGTTTCACTTGAACTGCTAAATAATTATTTCAATGCCGAACTTGAGTATACGCCAAGTGTTCCAAATACCTTTGGGGCTGCCTATAATTGATAGGTGACGACACAGATTATGCAAGCCGATGTTTCATGATACCCAAGTACGCTGAGGAAATTCTGGTGTAATCAAAGCAGCACATTGATAAGGAAACTGCCTGCAAAATTGTGTGTAATGTGTGAAATTTAATTCCAGGGCATGCCAAGTGTGCACACCAAATGCCACTAACGCTGTCTGGTCTCACTGCCAATGCGTTTTGGCTGACGGGGTCGAACGTGGTATACTCACCGCGAACAGAATGTTGCCTGGACCTTCTATCCAGGTCTGTGAAAACGACAAGGTTGTTATCGACGTTGAAAACCACATGGAGGGCATGGAAGTAACCATTCACTGGCACGGAATCTGGCAGAGAGGATCACAATACTATGACGGAGTGCCATTCGTAACACAGTGTCCTATTCAGCAAGGAAACACTTTCAGGTAAATATTGCACCTTACACTAAGGCCGGGGCCGCACTGGTAGTGCGATTGGCGACACGACTGCGATTTCAGCACAACTTGGGCGACTTGATCTATGAGGATCGCCGTCGCGTCGCTAATCGCAACTTTAATAATACTTTACATTGATCCTTATCAAATACAAGATAATTTTGTTAATACATAAGTCAAAATTAAAAATTCCAGGTATCAATGGCAAGGAAACGCCGGTACTCACTTCTGGCACGCGCACACTGGCCTGCAAAAACTTGACGGTCTATATGGCAGCATTGTCGTTCGTCAACCACCTTCCAAGGACCCCAACAGCCACTTGTACGACTACGATTTGACCACGCATGTCATGTTGATAAGCGATTGGCTCCACGAAGACGCCGCTGAGAGATACCCAGGTCGTCTTGCTGTAAACACTGGTCAAGACCCTGAGTCCGTACTTATCAATGGAAAAGGGCAGTTCCGTGACCCCAACACCGGATTTATGACAAACACTCCTCTTGAGGTGTTCACCATCACCCCTGGAAGAAGATACAGATTTAGGATGATCAACGCTTTTGCTTCAGTGTGCCCCGCACAGGTCACTTTTGAAGGACACAATATGACCGTCATAGCCACGGACGGAGAGCCCGTACAGCCCGTACAAGTGAACACCATCATTTCGTTCTCAGGTAAACTTCACTAATAACTATGTATTCGTGCAATCCTAAAATAGAGCGCAATTTAATAAGCATTTCTAAACTTGCCCAAGCGAAGCGTTGGATAAGCATTCATTTCCTATGTTTCATCCAATTACCTGCTCAAATGATTCCATATTGATTTACTTCAGGTGAACGTTACGACTTTGTGATTGAGGCCAACAACATCCCAGGCGCATACTGGATCCAAGTGCGCGGTCTCGGCGAATGTGGCGTGAAGAGGGCTCAACAGTTGGCTATCCTGCGGTACGCTAGAGGACCTTACCAGCCGTCCAGCCAACCGCCCACTTACGACATCGGCGTGCCTCAGGGTGTGGTAAGTCAACATCGATGTAAATACATACAAATAGTGTAAAATATAATTAGGGATCATTATGGGATTTAGAATGTACACTGTGTATCGACTACATACACATATTGAACACCGAATGTATACTGCACTAGAAAAAGCACCTGTTACATAGTAAGCAGTATTTTCGGCTTAGCTGTCACAAAAAGCCGCTGCCCTGAGTTTCTTAGTTCATTTTGTTACCAGTCACCGGTAGTGTTCGCTCTTGACATTCACTTGTAAATACCATATTACCTTACATAGTATTTTCCTCGGAAAAAAAAGTCGGATATTTCCTTCGTGCAAGTGACATTAGCGAAACGTCCGCTGAGTTAGCCCGCAGACCTCGTTTCATGAAACTACTTGTCGTGGTTATTAATTGGCGGATATTGCAACTGGATTCCTGTACCCAGTAACCTGCCTTGATTAAGCTTAGCCGAACTGTCAACTATGTTGCAGATTATTGCTCAAACTAAAATAGTAGTATTGGTTATATTTCGTAACTATACGAGGCTTGAAGTTGTATGCTATTATTTTATTAAGCTGGGGTAAAAACTTGTAGATTGACAATGATAAATGAGCTCCAACCTGTAAATATTATTTATAACTATTAGAACCTTGTAACTAGATTACCTTAGTATTTTTAATACACTCCATCAAACGGGTTCCTGTCCCTCGTAGTTGAATGAAATACCCACTAGTTTAGCAAGTATTTCCGTTTACTACTAGAAGTAATTAGCGTAGCGTTAGCGTAAAAGTAGTTATTAGTATGCACGTATTTTAGTAATTGCACGTATTCCTTTCTCCGCACTAACTATTCAGGTCATGAACCCGTTGGATGCCAGATGTAATGTCCCAAGGAACGACGCTATTTGCGTCAGCCAGCTCAAAAACGCCCAGAACATCGACCCGGCCATCCTGCAGGAAAGACCCGACGTCAAGATATTCTTGCCTTTCCGTTTCTTCGTCTACAGACCGGAAATGCTCTTCCAACCCAACACTTACAACAGATATTTAGGTAATGATCACTTAAATTCATGATTCTCTTACTTACTCAACATATACCTAACACTTAATGACATTAATCTCCAACATTATTAATTTCAACAGTTGCCCCGCAAGGAGATCATGTGATCAGTTTGATTGACGAAATCTCATACATGGCCCCACCTACACCTCTTCTCAGTCAATACGACGATATCAACCCCGAACAGTTCTGTAACGGTGACAATAGACCAGCAGACTGTGGACAAAACTGCATGTGCACTCACAAGGTCGATATCCCGCTCAACGCCATCGTAGAAATCGTACTAGTCGACGAAGGTACGTTTGTAAACTCTTTCTTATCCACAACAGCACAGTTCATTGTATTATACTCATAAACATGCAAACATTAATGGAATAATTTCACTTTCAGTTCAAATCGCGAACTTATCTCATCCGTTCCACTTGCACGGGTACTCTTTCAATGTGATCGGTATCGGCCGGTCACCCGACCAGAACGTAAAGAAGATCAACCTGAAGCACGCTCTAGATCTCGACAGAAGGGGTCTGCTTCAACGTCATCTTAAGCAAGGAGACCTGCCCCCCGCGAAGGACACCATTGCCGTCCCGAACAATGGATACGTTATCCTCCGTTTCAGAGCCAACAACCCCGGCTTCTGGCTCCTGCATTGCCACTTCCTGTTCCACATCGTCATCGGCATGAGCCTGGTCCTCCAAGTCGGCACTCACGCCGACCTGCCCCCTATCCCTCCCAACTTCCCGACGTGCGGAGACCACCTTCCTCCCATCAATTAAATCGGTTCCTATCATAGTACCAGTTTCAGTTTACGTGCAAAAGTATAGCAGTTGATTTTATTATGTTGCCTAAGTGTAAATTTATGTTTGTATTGTGTGATGTGTTCGGCGGATTCGAAGTGCTCGATTCTGCCGTTTGTGTTTCTTATGTATTCGAATGATTCAACGGTTTAAGACGGTTCGTGATTTATTTAAAGGTGATATCTAATGTTTCATTTTTCGGTTTCATATGCCATACTAGTTGGTGATAATTCTAGATTATTTAAATATGTCCTTACGCTATTTGAGGCTCTATCATTTTTCGTTTCGTTTCGCCTTTAGGTATATTCTATTCATGGAGATGTCCGTTCTTAACTAACAACTTGCCATTATACGTTTCACCAAGGATATTTATTACGTGTATGTATAAAAACTACTATTTCTATTAATAAATATAGATGTTTAAGATTTTCTAGTTACTAACATTCACTTGCGATAAAAATTATAAAACATGTAAATAACACCGACAACTGAAATGCTCCTTGTAAATACACAGAAAGTATAGATATTGATCTTTAGGCACCGCTACATGATGTGTCGCGACCTATCATCATCACATTCCATAACCAACAAAGACTGTACATAAATATTGTATACACATCTACATTTTAAATAGGTTTTCACAAAAGTTACCAATTCGTGGTTACCAGTACTTTAAGGACCTTGTGTTTTATATTCGCGTCTCGTGTTTATTTGTTTCTGTGCCAATAAATTAAACAAATGAAGCCTACCTTGAGGCCAAGATAATGTACATCGACTAATTCATTAAAATATTGCTAAGCTGCTTTAGCAATATTGTAATATCATTGTAATGATTATTTATAAGTGTACATTTTTATACTCTTTAATAAAATAAAATTAAATATTTCGTGATTTTATTTCAATTAACTGTGTGTTTAGTTAAAATACTGTATTTCTAGTGTAGTCTCTGTTTAGGTTTCTGTATTTGTGTCGATATGTTTTTCAATAGTGATATCCGCACTACATTAATGTAAATATTGCAACAGTATGTAAACTAATTACTTAATCGCACCCGTAGTTCGTTGTATAGTAGTTTATATCACCCTTTTCCTTTAGGTCCGTTGTGCATTAGTATTACCTACTAGATTCTTACGCGGTTTCCATCCCCACTTACAGTTTAACATTGAAACCAAATATACTCACCGGCAAATTTAGCGGAACATAAAAATATACGAAACTTTTTTATTTGAGATTACTGGCTGGTTATACTAGCCATATATTTTAGAACGAATAATATTTTTGATCTTTTTTTTTATATTTCCCTAAATTTGCGAGCTTACTATTTTATTACATTAACACTTTTACTAATATGGGATCAATGATCATACCTAGCCTAGACGTAATTATCTACTAGTTAACACCAAACACTACCTATTTCAAATTAAATACTATTTCGTAACTAACTAATCTTACTGAGCATATCAATATAATTACAGTACCACTCCAAATTATTTTTTAAATTACCTTTTTAATACTTTCTAAAAGTTTTCTAAATAAGTACCTATTTGTACATAACATTATTTGGTGCGAAGAATTGATACCGACGAAAAGAACTGGTCTACTTAATATGTGTATTAAATACCAGTTTATCACAAGACAGTAAAATTTGACAACCTATAGTCTAATTCATGTTTGGTATTTGTATATTTTATAGAATAAAAGTAGCTGGGCGACCAAACTCTGCTCAGGTAAAAATTGAGAAAATACAAAGAAAACGAATTCCCAGATCGATTTTTTTCCCCCTAACCCCTATAATATAGCAAGTTTCATCTAAATGGTTAGAGCCGTTTTCGAGAACGTGATTACAAATGTATATACAAATATTGCTCGTTTAATAGTATATATAGGATTATGAGTAACGAGTAGGGGAACATCCATCAGAGATAAGGTATTCATCCATATACTCTCATCATATTCAATAATTTGGATGGTATTCAAGTCAGGTCAACAAAGTCGCCAATAGGAGTCCCCGGCCATCCGAAAAGAAAATTTTGTAATCATAATCAAGTTTCGTTTTCTACATCTTTCTTTATACTTACTGGAAATTAGAGCCTATCAGCGCCTACTTCATTGTACTAAGTAAGGTTAAAAAAGCCGTCTATGGGGTCCACGACAATTAATGGATTTAATTAAACCTCATTCTTCTCCCAACATCTCGAATATGAGAAAATAAGTTTGTATATAAACTTTTCTGAAGTAAAAAAGAACATGGCAAGTAATACTGACGTCTCTGTCAATAAAAAAAAACCACATTTGACACAATACGTCTGTCAGTTTATGTAAATAAACAATATTTACAAAAGGCCGTTTAGTTTCTATTTTTCTTACTTTGCTTAGTGTTGTATCCATATGTGGCCGACTCAACATTTATAATGTATCATGCTGAAGAACTTAGTACAGGTTTGAGTTTAATTCTTGTTTATAACTTTTATAATTTTACATTGTCATCTCGAGTCAAAACAGAAGTTACGCCACGTGACGTCACGCAGCCAAAGTCACGTGGTCAGCGCACGGTAGTTTCTTTAAATTTATATTTTAGTAACTTACCGATAAAAAATGAAAAAACGAAGACCTTATTGCAAATCTGCAGCATGAGACGAATCCAGTGACATATCATTTATCAAAATCGGACCATAACTGTAGATCTGATGGCATGTACAAAAATCGGGTTCGCGTAATAATAATATAGATATTTACTTGGCACAATTACAATTCTCACAAGCATCACTTTTGGTTCAATTTCAAAATGGTTATTTCTTATTGTCGATTTTCCATTTTGGCTAGTACACCGTCGCTAGGTGTGACTATCACTACTCCATTTCCTCGTATTTTATGCGTTGTCTGTGCAAACGACGTCCTTGCCGGCAATCAGTCAACCGATGATGGTCAGTGGTATGCTGGTATGCACTACAAGACCATCATTACTAGTCGCGCACATTCAAAAAAAAAATCTTTCGAGATTGCATATTTATTTTTGTAATCACGTTTTACTAGTTATTCCGAACATACCTTACCTACGATCGTTATCCGTAATGTTTCAATTTACACTCCGGTAATATCACCTGACTGCTAACGATAAACAATACCTAGGCATTCTATGTCACGCATTGAAAAATAATTTTACAATAAATAGGTTGTAAATTATTCCTACACAATTATCTCAAGAAAAAAAAATTGGTAATCCTATACTATATATTATGTATATACTACGTATTATAAATGTGAAAGTTTGGATGTTTGGATGTCTGGATGTCTGGGTGTTTGTTACTCAATCACGCTTAAATTCGGATTTGAATGAAATTCTGCACGAAGATAGTTTATAGCCTGGATTAAAATAAAGAATAGTTTTTATTCCGGGTTTACGCAGACAAAGTCGCGGGTGGAAACGAGTGAAGTAATAAATTTGATCGCTTCTTATATTTTCATGATTATCGCCTAGAAAATTCATGATCAGGACAAAACGTTCTGATTGTTAGCTTTTTTTGTCTGTAGGTATATGCAAAAAGAAAGAAAGTACTATCAATTACAGGTAAAACCCATGTCATAATTTTTTGAAGCCCTAAGTCCGCGGTTTGGACGACAGCGAGCAGCGGGGCGACGAGCCGCAGTTTATACATTTGATCAGTTCAATCTATAAAACGCTCGCTCGTCGCCACGCTGCCCGCTGGCGTCCAGACCACGACCTAAGTGCAGACTAATCCTTGATCGTAAACTCGATCATGGTCGGTCATCATTACAACAGGATACTAAATACCATTTCGTCTACACAACAACGTACTCGTACAACGACTAACTGTGCACAACGAACCTCACTCCGGCAAAATGTGTACCGTCCACAACACGTAAAGTAGAAAAGGACTTCGATACCAACAGGGTAAAGGTACATTTCCATATTTTCATCTGCATTTACCGACATTAAATATAGAAAAATTTTAAGCTCTTGACTTGCTTGCTATATAAATTTATCAACATTGCGACATCAAAATATGAATGGCGGCTTCCATGCATTTATCCTAGCGTAGCTATTCTCTAATTTAAATGTCTACTTTCAAGGTAATGAATCCTCTGGACGCTATATGCAACATCCCTCGAGAGGACGCGGTCTGCGTAAGCAACCTCAAATCAGCCAAGCCTATTGACAAGGGCATTCTGCAAGAACGACCCGATGTCAAGATATTCCTGCCGTTCCGATTCTTTACTTATAAGCCCGCGGAACTGTTCCAGACGAATACTTACAAGAATCATTTAGGTAACTAAGTTTATCGCTTAATCCAGATGCCATTGAGCACATACCTGATGATCACTTAGTAGAACCGTCAAAATGTTGTTGTGTTAAGTTTATCAAAATACAACATGTGCCATTTCGTAATCCATCATAAAAGATAACTTTATGCGTCATGGGCACACGAACCAACACAAGTTTTGTTATGTATGAAAATTGTGATTACCAATCAGATTTAGGATTTATGTCCTGATATATCGAAGATAGGAGTATCTCTATGACTCCGTGTAAGAGCATAATATAACAATGAAATCTTACTTTGATGTTTCCAGTATCGATCGACGGCGACCTCGTGGCGAGTCTCGTCGACGAGATATCGTATAAGATGGCGCCCGCGCCGCCACTCTCTCAGATGAACGAGCTCTCCCCTGAGCTGTTTTGCAACGGAGACAACCTTCCAGCCAACTGCCCGGTCGACTGCCGCTGCACACACATGGTCGACGTGCCTCTTAATGCTATAGTCGAAATCGTACTGGTTGACGAAGGTATGAGAAACCTCTTAATGCTCCACTAGTTCACCATATGATACAATCACCGGATGACGTACCTACTTTTAAATTCGTAGCAAAGACGCTTGATGATGAAAGTTAAAGGAATTTCATAATCCTAACTCGTCTGCTTGTTAAATGTAACTCGTAAGCATTTGTCTATAATACCTACTCAAAACAATCGTCTGGCAAATCCACGTAAATCATTATGGACACCTTCGTACTCCACAATATCGTTGCCACCAAATAATGTTCTTCTTAAATTTACTTATTTACGAAAAAAAGCATTTGACTCAATATAAGGTAGGTTGCGCATTGTTATTGTGTGACGATTTAAGTAGTTGAGTCTTTAAGGTCGATATTGCTGTTGTCTAAACGTATGTAATAATAATTCGTTGAGTCAAGTAAGGCGTCGGCATTGTCGGCAGGCCTATAAGTGTAATTTAAATTTCCAGTCCAATCGCCCAACCTCTCCCACCCGTTCCACCTCCACGGGACTAGCTATCACGTCATTGGCATGGGACGGGCTCCGAACAGCAACATCAAGATCAATCTAAAACACGCTCTGGAACTGGATCGGAATGGTCAACTGCGTCGCCAGTTCGATAGCCCACCATCAAAGGACACCATAGCCGTGCCCAACAACGGATATGTAGTGTTGAGGCTTAAGGCTGTCAATCCGGGTAATTTATATATCTTGTTGTTGGGATGTTTATTTAGAAAATACAGAACAATATTACTTTGATAGGTACACACTGTCTGGTAAAGAACTACATAAAACCGCGTATAAACTGATACGATAGAGTCTTTGGAGATCTCCCAATCAGACGACCATATATATGTGTAAATAAGTTTTATGTGTATGTGTGTTTTACTCACCTACGGAATACACGCACTGATGCCAGTACTAGATTGAAGCCCATTTTTTCTACTTTTAATTTAACAGCGATGGCATCGTACGAACGTTTCTCTTATCAGAATTGAGCCTAAAAGTTCTTGTCAACTCAACTACTGATGCATCTTGTGCATTGGTCGTTTTTGAAATAATTTTTAATGGAGAGAATGAGTCGAAGAAATAATATTTTAGCATTCTGTCAATGTTGTAATCCCTTTGACATTATGTAGCTTTAATAACATCGTTTATATTTCAGGATACTGGTTGTTCCACTGTCACTTCCTCTACCACATATTGATCGGGATGGGCCTAATCCTCCATGTGGGAACGCAAGAAGACCTGCCTCCCATACCTCCCAACTTCCCCCGCTGCGGTAACCACATCCCCGCAATCTCGCCCTCGTTCTACCCTTTATATTGATGAGGACCATCAATGATGACCACTATAACATTCGACCTCGCGAAATGGGAATGTGTGAATAGTTTCTCCAGGAATCTTGTCTTCGAAAAGCAGCGTATCGAATGAGTATTGCCATATTTTGCTCTTGATGTTAAGGAAATATGCGACGTGCGATATACTTTATTGTTTATTGGCACGTGACCCGTGCCTATTAATGACTATAATCTTAAAAAGTGTTCTTTTGAACTCTGCTGACTCTTCTGACTATATTTTTATCAGATGTTTATGTTAATTTCCAAATAAGATCCATCAATTTTGAACAATGTTATTTTTTAAGGAGACTTTTCAGTCGATCGAATGAGATTATACGTAGAAAAAAGACAAACACGAATTTATGAGATGAAATTCATTTGTTTTGTTTTTTGTTTTACATACTCGATATAATATTAATTACATAGTTCAAAATTTGTGTTTCTATTCATTTCATTTCTGCTACGTAGTGTAATATGACAATGCCACAAGAAACATTTGTCGTCTAAAATTATTTGTTTCAGATTATTTTGAAGAAATTATTGAGTACGTTTTGTAAATAAATTAACAGTCTAAGTATACATTTTGTATGTACATAACTAACTTTCTTAGATTAACACATACGTAATTCAAGATTGTATAATGATAAAAAGATGCGTAGGTATAGTGCAAAATGGAACAATTCCAAAATATTAATAATTTTATATTCAAAAATACACTATTAATGAGAAAATACTATTAAATAAAACATTTTTACTCACATCAAGTTACTAAAGACTTGAAACTGTAACCAATGTTACGGTTAATGATCTTGTTGCAACTGAAATCGATTGAAAACTTAGCTTCATCATTACTACAAATCATTTGGAATGAAACTCGTGTAAATATGCTTTAAGTTGGAAGATGATAAGCTTAATCTATTACTAGCTTATATTTATAAATGTTGGTTCGTCTAATTTCAACGTTTCTGGAAATTAATCCGTTTAGGGAAGGAAATAGTGTGGACTCAAGCTAAGGCAAAGATATTGAGTAGGGATTTGAGATTTTTCATTTTTAGATGTCTCAAATGTTCAGTTATTACAGTTCACCATCTAAAACCGCTGCAATATTCAAGTGAAATATTATGCCGTCATCTCTTGTCCATTTTTAATAAATTGGCTTTTTTTTGTTTATTATTTAGTGATCCTCCAAACTAAATGAAAAATGGATGTAATGGATTTTGACTTACTTTGAAGCTTTAGTGATTCTGCTCCAGCAGAAAATCTTGTATTAAATAGTATGTGAAGACATACAAAAAATAGGTATAATTATAACCGACTTCAAGATTCTACTTACAACATACACCTAAGCTATTGCATAGTATGATTATTTAGATTTGACTCTTTGTGAAAGTTACGTAACTAACAAAATACCTATGATTAATAAATAATATCAGCTTGGTTTGGGATTTCTACAAAAAACAATAAAAAGTGAGATTTAATTTAATAAAACTGAAACACGCAATTTTTATAAACTGTATCTAATGTATAAGTATCTATCTGTAAATTTCTAGAACAATCTATAATATATAACTACAGCAATGACAAACGTAAAGAAGGTGATTTCTCAGCATGTTTAACGAAAAAATATTGTTTCATAAGTTTTGAATCTATCACAGGTTTTATCTATGCTAATTCTATTGAGTTAAGCTTAGATATTCCGACTTCTAGCCTAACAATATTTTTGACACAGGGTAGCATTTTTGTATAAAAAATATACACCTGTGGAGCGGCAGTTCTCTTCCATGGAGGCTCACGTTTATTTTGTCTATTTAAAAATAAACACTCATATTCTACGTTTGTATATTTTGTGTAACTTGTTGATACTTATTTTTCTGAAGTTAACTTATATTATTTGTAATAAATATACATAATTAATGAATTATACTTTTTATCTTACTCAATCCTAAAGCTTAATGCATAGGTTGACCTGGGTCATGATATTTGCGATTCCATTTTTTATCGAGCTATCTTTACGTAATCGTGTAAGTATTAAGTAATATTCAGAACATCAACTACAGACAGCACTAAATGGTTGCAAAATTAGAATCGGCCGGGCATACCTCGCCTTAATTGTCAATCATAGTGATTTTAAATAAGGGAAGGAATTGCATGTATTTATGAATATGTACAGGATAATAACATTAACAAGAGATGAAATCAAGAATCAAAGGATTTTATTCGCATTCGTTCCTTTGGTAGGAACTACTGCGAAAATTCACCTGAGCAATTCATAGGTTTATTCGCAATTGTTCCTTCAAAGGCCAACAGGAACTTCTGCGAGTAATCCGAATTAAATAATAGGTATTTTTAACTTGGAAAAGGTTCGCATAGAACTTAGTGTCCAGCTCTGATAGAAACGAAAAAAAACATCATCAGCAGCCCTGTCGCATCGAAGTGACAATCAATTACAAAATCTGAATACTTAGGTGATTTCTGATTACGTCTTTGATGTTATCCTGTATATTATACTAATTAGTATAAAATCTGTGTAAATATTGCAACCGTATGCTAATTCATTACTTAAATGCACCCTTAATTCGTAGTGCTAACCTAGTAGGTAGTCCTAGTATCTACAGAGCTCATGTAACACGTTTTTTTAGACCCTGTTGTTCACTTACTACATTCGAGTTCACATAGTATCACTGAGTATTATTCAACCGCGATGAGTTTACACTTGGCATAGCTGTCTGTTCATATAAATTTTGACGTATATACCTATATACCTTATTACCAATAAAGGATGTCTATGTCTATGTCTACGACAAAACTGTCACCACCGAGACATTCCTAATCGCGATTTGATAATACTTATTGATGGAAGTGACGTTAACATTAATATCTGGAAAACCGTGAATCATAAGGAGGTATAGTTATTTGATATCCTTGGAGATTTTAGTACTTTTACTAACATGGGATCTCTGTAAAAGTGTGTAGTACTGTAGCGCCAAAACCATGCCGATGGAGTCCTAAATACTTATTTCGAACCTCTCGCTCGCACGTATTAATAATACATATACATGTACGAGCGAGAGGTCCTACTCAATAATTTACACCCGATCGGTGCGATGATTTTTTCGTTTCTAACAAATAACACTATACAGCTATATAGTGTTATTTGTTTCCCCTGTCCGGTTCCAAAGCAGCTGCTTTGGAACCGGACAGGGCACAAAGAGCCTTAATCAATCAAAGTGTAATAGTTATTTGTTATACACGGGTGCAAAGTTGTATTTTAACCGCGAGTGTGGAATTGAAACACGAGCTAGCGAATGGATTCTAGGGTTGAACCACGAGCTAGCGAACGGATTCTATGGTTCAAAAATAGAATCCTGAGCGAAGCGAGTGGTTCAAAAATAGAATCCTGAGCGTAGCGAGTCTTGCAACACACGAGACGTCAAAATAACTTGCACCCGTGTGTAACACAAATCTTTTCACCTCACTAAAGCAAGGAAAAAAAACAAAAAAGTAAAGTTTTTAAAAAAATATTAAAAAGGGGGAAAAAAACATTAAAAATGAGAAAAAAAAAATAAAAAACATGAAAAAAAAAACAAAATATTACAAAATTAAAAAAAACATTTAATAAAGAGGAAAAGAGAAAAAACATTGAGAAACAAAAAAATAACATTAAAATAAAGAAAAACTTTTAAAAAAGGCAAAAATAATTTCAAAAAACATTAAAAACGACTGATAAAAGAAAAACGAAGCAATAAAATAGAGACAAAAACATATAAAAAAGAAAAAAGTTACAAAAAACATAACATTAAGAAAAAAAAACGTAAAAAAGACAAAAAACAAAAAAAACATGTAAAAAGAAAAAGGTTACAAAAAACATTATATTAAGAGAAAAAACGTAAAAAAAGACAAAAAAAGACAGAAAAAAAACATGTAAAAAGAGTGGAAAAAAAATTAAAATAATGGAAAAAGAAAAAAACCTTGAAAAACACATATAAATCAATAAAAAATAAAAAAAAAACATTAAAATATGGCAAAAACATCAAAAAAATATAAGAGAATTTCAAAAAACCTTGAAATAATAAAGAATAAACATTAAAAAAAAGGAGAAAACGTATAAAAAAGAGAAAAAAACAATAAAACATAAAAAAAGAAAAAAAAAATCATTCAAAAAGAAACAAAACATTAATAAAAAGGAGAAAAAAGCAAAAATCATTGAAAAAAGAAAAACAAAGCAATAAAATAGAGACAAAAACATAATAAAAGAAAAAAAGTTGCAAAAAACATTAAAATAAGACAAAAAACGTAAAAAATAGATAAAAAAGACAAAAAACTAAAAAAAAAAACATTTAAAAAGAGAAAAAAGTGGAAAAACCACAAGAATAAATCAAAAAGAAAAAAACATTAATTTTTTTTTTTTTTTAAGTGGAGAAAATAAAAAAAAAACCTTGAATAAACACATTTAAATCAATAAAATATACATTTAAAAAGAGAAACAACATTTTTAAAAAGGAGAAAAAGAAAAAAGATTTATAAAACAAAAAAACATTTAAAAAAGAAAAAAAGAATTAAAAACATTTAAAAAAATAATAAAACATTCAAAAAAAGGTACCTAAATAAAATAAATCTGATGGGCGAAAAATGTCCTGTCTGGACTGGCCTTTACATGTTATTATGTTTAAGAAAGTAACTAATAACACGTTCGGATTTCAAATATTCTTTGCACTCTTGTGGATAAAATGCAGTTTTGCTATCTGTTTTTAAAGAATAAAAATGGGCTTTCCGAGCTAGTGAGGTGAAAAGTATAATGTAGTAAATGTAGAGTATGTGTGTAAGTATTGTAAAACATCATTCATTCATTTACTTATAAGGTAAACGTCCCAATATTTAACACGTCTATTCCAAAAATTGACATCCTTTCGTGCACTTTTCATGCTATGCATTAAGATCTAAGGTGTGAAGTATTGGTTCAGTGTCGAAAACGACTGGGCCGTTTACCTTACCAAGAGACAAAGCTGTAAATTTTCTATATTTTCTTTTCATGTATCTCCTCTGGCTTTTATTCTACCTAATTAAAATAACATTTTCTTTATCCTACAGGTCGATCACGTAACGCATTGTATGTACGTCAGGTAGATCTAAATGTCACTTTTGTATGGGAAAATTACAGTTGAGTTGTCCTAACGTGCTTTCAAAACGTTACGTGATCACCCCTCTGCTCTTGTGTCATAAAAAAGTCACCGCAGTTTCATTAAAAATCTTTAAACGCTGGTTTCCAATCATTAGCCGTATCAAGAAAGTAATTTTGTTGTCTACTTCAAGGTAATGAACCCCCTGGACGCTATTTGCAACGTCCATCGAAACGATGCGGTGTGCGTGAGCAACCTCAAGTCGTCCAAGCCCATTGACAAGGCCATTCTGCAGGAGCGACCTGACGTCAAGATCTTCCTGCCCTTCCGATTCCACTTCTACAAGCCCAAGGAACTGTTCAAGGAGAACAGTTACAAGAATTATTTAGGTAACTATAAGATAAAATAATATAATTAATTTCATGTTTCATGCTGTAGTTAAAATAAAGCTAGCCAACTCATAATTTCTAGTGTAAAACTTCCTTATATGCACTCATTTAAGTCGGACAACGACAAGTCGGTCCACACCAAATGTAACTTGTGACATATCATACTCCAGCGCAGAACAAGTGAAGGTTGTACAGTCAAGGGCACCAATATGTATACACCACAGTCTCAAAAACTTTGAATGAATACATATAGGTGCCCTTGACAGTACCAAGTCATAGTGTTATGTTTTCGTTTTTATTCATAACTAAATATTGGAGAGCAATCTTACCGAATTGACTTACACTAAGGGCGGGTTGCACCAACTTACGATTACGTTAATTAGAGACCGATCAACGTTAAATATGGCGCCGGCACGGCAACTGTCACTCCTTGTCAAACTTTCCATACACTCCGATTTTAACGAACAACTCTTACGAATACAGTCGGTTTTGTGCAACTCACCCTTATTTTTAAGCAAAGTTTGTGCAACGGGAACTAGACGACGACATACATACGAGTACCTACTTACTTAAAAAGATGAAAATACCTAAATACATCAATTTGCTGAAGAACAAATATTCGTACTTAATCATCACTTTAATAAATGTCCTTAACCACGACTGCCGGCTTCATAGGCAGCCTCACCAGGCCAAAGTGCTCCCCAAGTACACTGAATTCCTTGTTTCCTACAAATATAACCTTAACGTTTCCAGTGGCGCCCGGCGGAGACCATGTGCTGAGTCTCGTTGACGAGATATCGTATAAAGCGGCGCCCGCGCCGCCACTCTCTCAGATGCACGAGCTCTCCCCCGAGTTGTTCTGCAACGGAGACAACCGCCCTGCCGACTGTCCCGTCGACTGCCGCTGCACACACATGATCGACGTACCCATGAATTCGATAGTCGAGATAGTGCTGGTAGATGAAGGTATGACACACTTCTTATGCTGCTTAGCTTATGTCTAGTCGACGAGATATCGTACAGCGTGCCGCCCGCGCACTGCCCTCTCAGCACTGCCCCGTCGACTGCCGCTGCACACACATGATCGACGTACCCATGAATTCGATAGTCGAGATTGTGCTGGTAGACGAAGGTATGACACACTTCTTATGCTTCTTGGCTTATGTCTGGTTAACGAGATATCGTATATACAGCGCGCCGCCCGCGACACGGCTCTCTCAGCACTGCCTCGTCGACTGACGCTGCACACACATGATCGACGTACCCATGAATGCGATAGTCTAGATTGTGCTGGTAGACGAAGGTATGACACACTTCTTATGCTTCTTGGCTTATGTCTGGTTAACGAGATATCGTATATACAGCGCGCCGCCCGCGACACGGCTCTCTCAGCACTGCCTCGTCGACTGACGCTGCACACACATGATCGACGTACCCATGAATTCGATAGTCGAGATCGTGCTAGTAGACGAAGGTATGACACACTGCTTATGCCGCTTGGCTTATGTCTGGTCAACGAGATATCGTAGATACAGCGCGCCGCCCGCGCCGCGGCTCTCTCAGCACTGCCCCGTCGACTGCCTCTGCACACAAATGTTCGACGTACCCATGAATGCGATAGTCGAGATCGTGCTGGTGGATGAAGGTATGATGCACTTCCTAATGCTGACTTTGCCTGTACTGGTTTGTCTTTACGATTTCTTAAGCTGTCTTTGAGATTCTCGAATCAATGATCCTGCAGAATCGTCCTCGAACTTTTCAAGTAGGAACTCGAGCACTCATGAGCCCACAATATCTTGTCCTTGTAATATTTAATGCTGGCCAAAAGGAGGAAAATTGGAGAACTTCCCTTTTATATGTACCTATTCACACATTGATATTTAATTCCATCCATCACTCATGATGATAAACATTAAATTTTCTCGTCTGCCTGATCATTCTGTATAGTTAACAACCTTTTTTATCGTCATACCTTTAATCCCTTTATTCATTAATATTAACTTTAATAAACACGATGTGCATTCGCCCAGATTTTGCAAAAATTATTCCGATCTGAACTTCAATTAATTGCTCAAACATAACCAACGAATCAAAGGGAAAACAACATTTTAAAATGAACTTTTCTTCCAGTCCAATCGCCGAACCTCTCTCACCCTTTCCACCTCCATGGGGCGAGCTACAACGTCATCGGCATGGGCCGGTCACCAGACAAGAACATCAAGAAGATCAATCTGAAGCACGCCCTGGATCTGGATCGGAAAGGCCTGCTACATCGGCAGTACAACAACCCGCCGCTGAAGGACACTCTAGCCGTACCCAACAACGGATATGTGGTGTTACGGCTAAAGGCTGATAACCCGGGTAAATTCTTACTTAAATTATATTCAAGATTTATAGAATACAAAAAAAGAACTTTAAATGGGGCAATGAGTATGGGACAATAATTGCTAAGATGTGCTTAATATCATCAAAATGTATATGTTGTTCCCTTGTTACTTGTACTTCTAAATTGAAGATTAGTTTGTGGGTTTTGTAGATTATGAGCATGCTGTTTTCTGTGTAGTGTATCCATAATAAATAAATCTGGAACATCATGAATATCATGATCCACGTCGTTTTCTAATATTTGATCTTCTTTTTAGGGTTCCGTACTCAAAGAGTAAAACGGGACCCTATTACTAAGACTCCGCTGTCCATCTGTCTATCTGTCTGTCTGTCTGGCTGTCTGTCTGTCTGTCAGTATGTCTGTCTGTCTATCTGTCTATCTGTCTGTATGTCTGTCTATCTGTCTGTCTGTCACCAGGCTGTATCTCACTGATACCGTGATAGTTCCAGTTGAAATTTTCACAGGTGATGTATTTCTGTTGCCGCTATAACAACAAATACGAAAAACAGAATAAAATAAATATTTTTATAGACAATGGTACGGAACCCTTCGTGCGCGCGTCCGACTCGCACTTGGCCGATTTTTGTTTATTTGTGAACCCTTTAATAATGATCCGATACCTATTTGTTTTTTTTTTATTTCAGGCTACTGGCTGTTCCACTGTCACTTCATCTACCACATAGTAATCGGGATGAACTTAATACTGCACGTGGGGACGCAGCACGACCTGCCCCCCGTGCCCCCCAACTTCCCCCGCTGCGGCAACCACCTCCCCGCCATCACGCCCTCGCTCTTCCCCATACACTGATGGTGACCATCATCGATGAGGTGACCATTATACCATTCGATCTCACTAAATGTGAATAGATTCCCCAAGAATCTCGTTTTCGAAGAGCATCGCGTTTGATTGAGTACTGCCATATTTTTTATTCTTGTACTTAGCGAAATATGAAAATCGTGCGACTTATTTTTATTGTTCATTGATGTGTGAATGATATTAGATTTTAAACCAATGGTGCTGTTTTGAGCAATCTTTGTTACAAAAGTTAATTTTTACTTTTCAAGACCAAAGTTTTTTTATCAGCTGTCTAAGTAGGTGCCTTCTGTTTGTTTTACTCGTGGTAGATACAGCAGATTTTTTTACCAACCGTTTGTATTCGGTATATCTTGGCATCTTTATACTGAATTCAACTAATTAATATAAAAAAATCTATAGGGAAAGGACATCACACTCTTCCTACTTATATCAAAATCATGTTTCAACTATGATGTACCTACCTCATTTTATCTATGAATGAAAGTGGTGTGTCTCAATAATGCCGCATAATAAATTTGAATTAAACCATTTGGTCACCAAAGATATAATGACCGTTACAAAAAACTGAGATTATTATTATACCTACGGAATTCTCGTTATTGACTATGTTTTGTAAATAGTTTACAACTAATTTTAGATGAATGAAAACCTTTGTTACTTATATTAATATTAGTTAGTACATTGATAAGTATACTTAGTGCAAAATGTAACAGTTCCAAACTAAAATGAGGTTTTAAACAGAGCTCAGTGTTATACTACCTATACGTGTTTATTTAAAATACATTATTAACTTGTCTTGAGCTCAGTCTCTACACCCGTTACGGTTAATAACTTCATTGCACCATTTTAAATCAAGTCAAAACTTAATTTCGTCACGACTTCTTGAATGAAACTCATGTAATATGCTTGAAGTTGGAAGATGGTAAGCTTAACCTAACAACAGTCAATAACATGTATGGAAAGTTTGACTTTCTTTGGAATGACAGCTGCCGGCGCCATATTTAACGTTGATCGGTCTGTAATCGTCAGTTGGTAAAACCCGCCCTAAGTTAGTATTTATAATCAACTAGCGACCCGCCCCTGCTTCGCACGGGTTTTTGTGTATAATACATGCATGTATGCTTTGTATTATACATATAAACCTTCCTCTTGAATCACTCTATCTATTAAAAAAAACCGCATCAAAATCCGTTCCGTAGTTTTGAAGATACACGCATACATAGGGACAGACAGACAGACAGTCAGACAGCGGGAAGCGACTTTGTTTTATACTATGTATTGATAACATAAAATAATCTATTAAGGATGATTCACGCTAAAACGGGCCGTCTCCGGCCCGGGCCGTTTTCTAAGAAAAACGCGGCGTTTTTGCGCGGCTGACGTCATACCCAAGCCCGGCTGGGCCACGGCCGAGGCTCGGAAGCGGCTCGGTGTCGGCACGGCCCGGTCGCTCAACTGTAACACCACCGTTTGACGGCCGTTCTACCGCCAACCGAGGCTCGGAAGCAGCTCGGTCCCAGCCCGGCCCGGAAACGGCCCGGAAACGGCCCGGTTAAGTATAACAACGCTCCAATGCCCGTAGCCCGGTCTCAGCTCGGGCCCGGCACGGACATATACATCAAAAATACGAAGGCTGTTAGCTGTCATATATGAATATGTGAAATATGGTAGTCCATCTAACCTTGCATTTAGTCGGTTTACATTATGTGATGTTGACCTCATAAAAAATAGTTTAGCACATGTAAAGGTTTATTACAACGATACACTGACCGAATTTTAAGGCCTATTGTACATTGTTAGATATTTTTGTATGAGGCATCTTATGAAGAGTAAACATAACGTCTGATTGTTCTAATAGGTAATTAAAATATATATATTTACATTGTATTTAACAAAAACCAGTCAGATTAGGACTGATTCATGATATTATTTAATTATGAGTGACTAGTTTCCGTTTATCTTCGTCCGCGTGAAACTCGTTTATAACGTTATAAAGCTCCATACTAACATTCGCCCCCTTTTCTACCCCTATAAAAATAACATATGTCCTTCAAAAGGATTCAATCGGTTCAGAGATTTAAGCGTGAAAACGTAACACACAGACAGATAGATATATTGCCAGAGCTTTCGCATGTATAATATAAGTTAGGATTTAGGCTGGGCACAAACGTTCGGTATCCGCGTATGATTTCTGAATGGTAGGAAACCGTAACCGAACGTTTGCGCTCAGCCTTAGAACTTAATTTGTTGTTCCGTTATCAAACTGAATATCCAGAAGTAGCTTCTGGTTGTCTAACTGGTTATACTAAATACAATAATAAATAAAACAGGACAAAGCATAATTTTATTTTTATTTTTGCAAATCTTGGAAAATCACAATATCTGACAGATTTGACATGGTGTTATGTTGTGTAACACACGGCTATTAGTTTTTTTTAATGCTTAGCTCATTTACAAAAACGCGTTCTTATTATTAGGTAAATTACAGTTTTCGTACTGATATCGCCTTGATTTACTCGTGCCTAAGATTAGTCAGATGTAAGGAATGTGCGGATAGATGTCCATCTTCCTAGAATGAGCAGATTTTTTAAACGCCATTCATCACTGGCAAAAAAAAGACACCTTAAATGCAGATAAGTATATCTTTCCCCTAGTAAACTATACACTTATCTGCATTTATATCAAACTCGTACCGTGCGTTCAGGGGGTCTATCCCAGAAGTTCCATATTTTCTAGTTCCATATGGATCTACCGGGATATTCATTTTGAAGGAAATTTCCCAGAAGTACCATATGGAACTAATGGTACATATTCCGCTGTTCCACCTATCGCTACCGGGTTGTCTCTACTGGTAGGGATGCATGGATTTTTTTTCATATCAAACGTCTACCTCTGCTAACAAAGTACAAACTTTGTCTATACATATAACTCTAAAGCCGGGTCCGCTGCACCAATCAATGTTTTCCATGTTTTTAAACATCTAACATGTTTTCCGTCAGGTTCGGCAAACAAATAGGGTTTTGTTTTGATTGGCAAAACATGTTTGACGCTTAAAAACCACGAAAACATGGCGCAGCGGACGCGGTTTTAAAATATCAAATGCATAAGCGTGCCTTTCACGTTCATAGTAATGTTTGAACGCTGTTAATCGTGTAGGTACAGTCACAAAATAGAAATAATAAATACTTAAAAAAATGGTCAAATAAATTGTTGGAGAATCGAAATACAACTGATTCACCCTAGAGCACATCTCCGAAGATAGGTAGGTAGGTACTCAACTGATATAAAAAACTAAAATAAAACCAGGTGTAAAGCCTAGTATATGGAACTATTGGGATCATTTGTTTGACATGTACAAATGTACCGATAGTTCCATATGGAACTAGAAAATATGGAACTTCTGGGATAGACCCGTTCAGAGCGACAGAAAATTTCCGATTTCCGCTTTTGCTAGTCTGAGTAACATGCATGTGAACTAACCTTAACCTAGGTTAGCGAATAATATTACTTTTTAATTTACCGTTGGAATAAAAAAAAACACCAATAGATTTATTTACAAAATTGAATAATAAAGTATAGTATGGCATGGCATCCGATAGGTCATCGTCTTTTCGCTGTGCCATGTGTGAAGAAATTATCTCCATCCGTTAACAGAGAAGTAATGGCATCCGATGGGCCATCGTCTCTCCGCCGCCGTTACATGTGGTGAAGCAGTTGGGTCTACCCACTGGCAGAGAGTGATGGCATCATGCTACGTGTGATGATGCTGGATCGAAAACCAGCTCGTTTGGACTGCTTCAGCTATCAGCCTGTTGTGGCTGCAGTATTGTATCATCTAGACCGAGCTCACCTTGCTCGTACATGTAACAAGAAATAAAACATCCAAAGTAAAATTTTATTCAGTGAATTAAATAAATGCAGGGTTCTTTTAGTTTTATTTTTAAGTAGTGGATTATTAATCATCCTCGGATAAATGGTTCTGGATATTGCCCACTACAGTCATATAAACTTACAAAGCACAACCACAACCTCACAATCTTTTTTAGCATCACACGTTGTTATGCCTCGTACGTGTGACTGTATAGTTTTTAGGGTTCCGTACTCAAAGAGTAAAACGGGACCCTATTACTAAGACTTCGCTGTCCGTCTGTCTGTCACCATGGCTGTATCTCAAGAACCGTGATAGCTAGAGAGTTGAAATTTTCACAGACTATGTATTTCTGTTGCCGTTACAATAATACTAAAAACAAAATGAAATATTTTTTAAGGGGGGCCCTCCCATACAACAAACGTGATTTTTTGCCGTTTTTATAGATAATGTACCGCTACCCTTCGTGCGCGAGTCCAACTCGCACTTGGCTGTTTTTTTAAGTCTGATTTGTACACTGCGTGTATAAAATGTGATGTATGATTAAGCTTTTCCATGTCTATGATAATTTACTTTAAAAACAAAGTTTAAACCGACTTCAATTCAGTACTTCGCCAAGCCACATGGTATATGAAAATTTCCACATTTCCTTTCCAATTTACCACATGAACTGCTTTCCGAGAGCAAATGCGTTAATTATTACAGAAAAAACCCAAGTCGCTATATGTGGGCTGATAATATTTGAGGAGTTCCGTCGATTCCTCAGGATCTCAGATTTAACACTTCATTAGTTGCTACTTCAACGGAATCATGTCAGAATCTTTGACGGACATCTTGGAGGAGTTCCATAAGTCACCTGTGGTGTCTTGTCTGTGGTTTCCACTTCACCAAAATTACGATTTCCGAGAGTAAATACGAGTTATAATAGAAAATCCCAAAATCACTACATGCGTGCCTATAAAAATTGAAGGTTGCCCTCAATTTCCCTGGGATACCATCATCAGATCCTAAATTTCGGGAAATCGGTCCACAATTGATGGAGAAATAGGCGAACATACATTAAAAAAATATATATATACAGTGGAACATATAACCTCCTCCTTTTTTGAAGTCGGTTAAAAATTAGGTTAAATGGGCTTTATAAAACAGGGGCTTAATAGATGTAGATATTATAGATTATACGTACCTATTTTTAGCAGCCAATCTTAAGCTGGCGTGGGTTGTGGGTCTTGAAATCATCTTTCGTGTTTTACGGTTCAACTACTTTCTTAAGTAGGTACCTCGACTACGCGATAAGCTATAAGAATACAATATGCTGCAAGAATAAACAGTAAGTGAATCAACCAGCTATATACAATACACAAATACCTACAATATATACAATTATAACTAGCACATTTGAAGCAGGAGCAGCCCAACTGGAGTAGTGCCTTCACCTTACAGAAGACCGTAGTCATAATAAGGCCACTACTTGCTCTGTAGGTTAGGTATGTGGTGTTGTGTTCCTGGTGGTGAGTAAGGTCGCAAGAGCTCCCGAGGATGTGTCGTGTTGAGAGCGAGGGACCCGTGATCGTCTCTAGCTATCACCACAACGAATCCTCAAATCAATAAAGGGTCGGTAACACGCTTGTGATTTTTCTGGAATCACATCAGGCAGACCGTATGCCTGTTTGCCACCCACTAAGTATAAAAAAATCTTCCAAAGCTATCTCTCTCGGCATATCTTCAAACGATACAACCCAGTAACAGAACAGACGGACGGAGCCTGAGTTGTCGAAGGTTCCCTTTGGGTAGAGATCCCGAAAAAGACAAAATAAAAACTTCCTGTTCGGATAAATGGTTCCAAATAATACCCTCTCCCCTACATACAAACTTACAACCTTACAATGCTACAATCTCAAAGACTTTTCCTCTTTATTATATTTCTTTAAATCAAATTTCCGTAATTCGGTATCTTTGACTTTACTAAACGAAATTAGGTCTAACGGGCTTTAAAAAAACCCGAGCTTAATGGAAGTAGATATTGTAAATACCTACCTGCCTATTGTATGTACCTATTTTTAGAAGTCAATCTTAGTCTGGCGTTGGTTGTGGGTATTGTAAACGTTCGTGTTTCAGGGTCCAACAACTTTCGTAAGTAGGTAGTAAGTAGGTAGGCTAGCTCAAAAGAGTTACTACTCGTCATTTTCCCTGATTCGACATTTTCGTTAATTTGTCAGTTTCCCTAATATGTCAATGCCATCAAAAATTAAATCCATATGAAAAATAAAAGAAAATTGGTAAACACGATAAAAGAATACCTACGGATACGTACAACACATTCACGTTAACGAAAATGATACGCATACGGAGGGTTCCGTACTAGAAGAAACAGGTGGCAAGATATTGCAGGTCAAATGATACAGCCCTGTAACAGACAGACGGACGGACATGGAGACAAGGACAAGGAGCCTGAGGGTCCATTTCAGCCAGGGTACTTCGATGGAGATTTGACCACATATACTTACAACAAAATCTCAACTTCGGCTAAAAATTAAATTGCCCTATTGGATGTCATAAGGTCATAAATGTCGTCATCACCATCATATCAGCCGAAAGAAGTACGTTGCTGGGGAGGCCTATGGGAGGGAGCGTATTTGCCTACCAGGTCATCAGTCCACCTTCTTGAGGTACGTGGTCACCACTAGATAAACTTTCCACACCAACGGCCATCGGTTCTCGTCCTGTCCGGGGAGGCAGTACGGGTATGACGGACTAACCGAAGCTGGACTCCCGTCTAAAACCACCCACGAGTTCCGGCGCCGCCTTGTAAAGTGGGGCGTCGCAGGATCGCTCTTGGCATTCAACTGCGTACGTCCCGGCGGGCGGCCCACAGTAGCAGGCCACAGACATTGCGAGGCATCAGCTCCAGACCTGTGGAACCTTTACATACAGGGACCCCGACTCCCTGCATGGTTCCGCTACGGCGGAGGTGATGTTTTGATATCATCATCATCCTTATTAATACAACACGTTACAGAATAGCGGGGCTGGCGACTATGCAGCGCATACCTACTCAGATTTTAGTGGATATCGATATTGCTTACCTTGACAAAGGGCTAACCGATACCCCAAAGTTCGTGGGTTGGTTTCAGAGGATTTTAAAGGTTTCTGGAACCTTGTAATTTTCTTTTCCAAACAGTGTTTAAAATTTTGAACAAAAATTTTCTGTTTGTAAGCAAATTTGTCAATTTGTTATAGTTATGTCACACACGTCAAAGAGAATATAACCACTACGTACGTTACGTAGTGGTTATATTCTCTTTGGTCATACATATAGAAAAATGGCTAGCACCACACTGATGAGGTTTCGGTATTTTTATTTTTGGTTTTATACTTAACTAGCTTTTGCCCGCGACTTCGTCCGCGCGGAACTCGTTTATATCGTAACTTTCTCCCCCCTTTTCCCCCCCTTAGGTGATGAATTTCCAGATAAAAACTATCTTTAGTAAGGACTCTTTGGGAAGGCCCCGGAATTCAAAGTATCTCTATACCAAATTTCATCTCAATCGGTTCAGCGGTTTAAGCATGAAAAGGTAACAGACAGACAGAGTTACTTTCGCATTTGTAATATTAGTATGGATTGTATGAAGGAAAGGGTATCGATGCATGTAGGCTTTTTTCAGTATTATTTTGCATATTTTCATATCACACGGCCGTAAGGACCTTTTCTACTAAACCGTAGGATTAAATTAACTGACTTATAATTTAAATATTTTATATGTTACATCTAATAGTTTTCAAAATAGCCATAATCAAACGTCTTTTTTACCCCGTTTTAGAAAACATCTTCAAAACTAAGGCCGCCATAAGGTACCTTTACCCTTGGAACGTCAATTTACTTATGTAATGTTAATGTTCCTATTCCCCAGGACTCCCAACTACCGCTATACCGTAAATGGGTTCCATCCAAATTTTCACCCCCAATTGACCCCCTTAGGGGATGATTTCTGGAATAGAAACTATTATATGTCCTTTTCCAGGACTCAAACTATCGTTCAACCAAATTTTATCAAAATGTGTCACAAACAAATTTCCACCTCCAATTACACCGCCTTAGGGGATGATTTTCGGGATAAAACTATCCTGTGTCCTTCCTTATCTATCGCTATACCGTAAATGGGTTCAATCCAAATGTTCATCCAGCATTGTTCACCCCCTTAGGGGATGATTTCCTCCTTTTATGTGTTCCGGAATATAAAAAATTATATGTTCTTTCCTAGGACTCTACCTCTCTCTATACCAAATTTCAGGAAATGATTTTTCGGGATAAAAACTATGCATTGTCCTTCCCTAGGACTCCTTCTATCTATTTATCAAATTTCATCTAAATGGGTTTTATCCAAATTTTCACCCCCTATTTTATCCCTGAGAGGATGATTTTTGGGATTAAAATTGTCATATTCCGGGACTCAAACTATCTTTCAACCCAATTTCATCAAAATGGGTCACAAACAAATTTTCACCCCCAATTACACCCCCTTATGGGATGATTTTCAGGAGTAAACTATCCTATGTCCTTCCCCAAGACTCCAACTCGCTATACCGTAAATGGGTTCCATCCAAATTTTCATACCCAATTCACCCCCTTAGGAGATGATTTCTGGACTTAAATTATGTTAAGTCCTTCCCCAAGACTCTGAACTATCTCCATACCAAATTTCATCTAAATCGGTTCTATCCAAATTTTCACCCCTCATTTCACCCCCTCAGGAGATGATTTAGGATAAAAACTATGCATTGTCCTTCCCTGGGACACCTTTTATCTCTATACCAAATTTGAACTAAATGGGATTTATCCACATTTTCATCCCTATTTCATCCCCTTGGGGGATGATTTTCGGGATTCAAACTATCCATTGTTATCCTCCGGGACTCAAACTATATTTATACCAAATTTGATCTAAACGGAGTCCATCCAAAATTTCACCCCCCATTTCACCCCCTCAGGGAAAGATTTCCGGAATAAAAACTATCCAATGTCCTTCCCCAGAACTTAAACTACCTCTTAACCAAATTTCATCAAAATGGGTTACATCCAATTTTTCACCCCCCCCCCATTTTACCCCCTAAAGGGAAGATTTTCGGGATGAAACCTATTATTTAACCTTTTCCGGGACTCAAACTAATCATATACCAAATTTCATCTAAATCGGTGCAGCGGTTTAAGTAGCTCCATACAAATTTCCACCCCCCATTTCATCCCCTTAGGGGTTGATTTCCAGGATAAAAACTACCCTAAGTCCTTCCCCAGGACACAAATTATCTTTATGCTAAATTTCATCTTTATCGGTTTAGCCGTTTTCACGTGATGCGCGGTCACATAAACAGACAAACAGATAAACAGATAAACAGATAAACAGACAAACAGACAAACAGACAAAAATTCTAAAAACTGTTGGAACGTGTTCTGTTATCGATTCTAAGTATCCCTAGCCAATTTTTTTTCGAATATCTTCCATGTACAGACTTTCGACCCTCTTCAGCTTTATTATATGTATAGATAGATAGATAAAAACATAATAGGCTCGTAAGTTACTCAGCTAAACTTTGAATAGTCTGACTTCTTATTATATATATTATACTCGCTGTCGCTCAGGCATAGGTAAACAGGGTGGAAAGTTAAAACGGGACAGTAAGGGCAGATACTAGATCCAAAAAGCAAAAATGGCATATGGATTTCATTCCTAACTTTTTAAGTGATGACAATCTACATTCACAGATTTAAAAAAAAAGTACAGTCAGCGAGAAAATCATCAATTTTGACAATTTTTTTTAATGCCATTCGATCCCGTTTTTATTACGGATCAAAATACTCTTCGGGACCGACTAAGGTTTGACTACTAGAACGCCCAGAAATCAAAGAAAACTTTTTCCATACAGTTAGTATTGAAATCCCTAAGTGCAAGTAGTCCTTTAGTTAGACGATCATCAAATTCCACAATAGCCAGAGCTCTCATCTTGTAACTGGTATATCTGCTTTCCGCTGGTATTGTTTTTCAACTCATGTTGCAGATAGGATGAAGCTGGTACCAGTACCCCGCTGTAACAAAATAACGAAAATCAAAATCTGGCTTTTCAAATAGCGTTTTGTATTAAATTGTTAAATGCTCTTCTACAGTTGTCATCAAACTCAATCAAGTAATTTTCCTTAATAGGTCTGTCAGGGGTTTTGCAATAGACGCAAGATCCTTGATGTTATAATTATATACTTACTGAAATAGGATTACTTAATCAAACAATGTAACTTCTGGAGAGTAATTGGTTCTGGAAATCTTACCAATGAAACAGTTTTTTCCATGTTGAGATGGTCAGACATCTCCGCCTTGTCTCCATTCTTCTTCGTTGAATTGTGACTTTTTCTAGTTGATTTCCAGTCTGTATTGGCATACCATGTCTAGTCAATCTGGTCAGTGCTTTTTCTTCATTAGCTGGCGGGGATTATCAAACCATCAATTAATAAAATCAGTACAAAACCTTTGGCTGTTGAGTCCCTATTAAATGCAGTGATGTACATTGTTAACACCTTCAGACATATCTATTCTAATACTTAGACCAAATGGGCAGGGCTTTGAGGAACGGTTGGTCAGGGTACCTATACCAAAGGGTACGCAAAAAAGGACAAACATGTAAATATTAAAAAACAAAATCTTAACGAAAAAGTTTAGTCAGAGTCAGAGCCCCGCACAGTGGAGTCATCTGAAACAACCTATCAAATATAACCTACCTACCTACTTAGTGTTTCGCAGTGGGTCCAATATCTCAGCCTTGATTCTATTATAATATTCTCTTTCTTGATTTGAGAGAAAAGTTTTTCAAATAAAACATGCATCTTACTACGCTACGTACCTACCCTTTGCTACACCCTTATATTTCCATCCTTCTAATTTACTATTTATTTAATCGTATGGCATACACATTATTTGGCCTTTGAGTTTGTCACTCTTTCACCCAGGGGACACGTGCAGGGTTGTGGTAGGTAGCTCCCTCCCCTCCCTTTGTCAAGTGAGTGGGCAACTCGACTGTTGGAGGTTCTTAAGCCGCCCGAAGGCCTCTAACTCGGCTTAACGACTACTGTCATATACAGCAGCTGGGATCAACTGCTTAGCGTGCCTTCCAAAGCACGGAAGCAATCATTTATAGTAAACACTCAAACAGGCGGTAAACACCCATCCAAAGACTGACCGCTGCCATATTTGCTTAACCTGCGTTATCGTTTCCGATTCGCAGGCGCCGCTAGGCTATGAACGATTCTAATTTACTATTACAAATGGCTTAGGATATTTTTGAGCAGCTTAAGCGGGTATTACATTGTCCTGAATTTAGCATCCTGAATGACCTAGGAAGCTGATTCAGGAAGGTATAATCGCATCTAGATTTATGCCTACCTAAATGCGATTAGTACCTTCCTGAATCAGCTTCGTAGGAGGTCATTCAGGATGTTAAATTCAGGACAATGTAATACCCACTTTACCCTTATCACTCGGTCTCCCAGCCACTTATCACACTGCTGATTTACCTCTTTTTGTTTGTTATCATCATCAGCTGCTATCATATCATGCTAAACAGGCCTCTCCCAAGGCGCGCCACAAAGCTTAGTCCTCTGCTTAACAGTTTCTGTCGCTTCCTGTCCTGCTGCTGCTGGAGATAGGCCTCCCCCAAGGAGTGCAAAAGTGACCAGTCCTGCGCCACCCGCATCCAGTGGACTCCCGCGACCTTTACCAGGTCATCAGTCCACCTTGGGGGCTGATGTCGACGGTCAAATCAACCGTCTGGTTGATCTCCATATTATCGGTGTCTCGTGTCCGACATGACTGAAACTTGGATCTCTCTCAAATTACATACTTTTTGAACTTGGACTGAACCTGAACTGACTGACTTACAATCTGACATTACATTAGTCAGTCATAAGTCAAACAATGATCCGCCAATTCACTCGACCCACCAACCACGTCGCCTTGAGTAGTGATGTGACTCGAACTTCTTGTAAATGTTCCGTTTCGAATTCTTCGATGCGATGCCAGCGCCACCTGTGTCGCTCAACGATCTTGAGAGTTGAGAGAGAGAAACCTGCATTGTCTTGCTGTTGATATGAACATAGGGAATGCTTAGAGCATGCTTAAGGCCCGGATCACACTGGCGCGGCCTGCGTTGGTGGGGAAATAGTAAGTGCGACAGCTAATGACAAGTTTACTATTGACCGCCGCGGCCAGGCCGCGCCAGTGTGATGGCGGCTTTGATCGATAAATGGTCGGTGACGCTCATGCTCTGGAGTATCTGGCGTTTCTAGGCTACGGTGCACGCTGGCCTATATGGTTATGTGATTCAATCTGCCATAAAAATATAATTTGAAAGTTTAATTTTTTAATACATAAAAGAAGCGCACACCAGAAAGCGATTACCGTAGTCTATAGACGCTTACAACTCGTGCAGGGTTAGCACAAGATGGCGCGCGAGCTTTATCGCGATGAGATAGACTATCCGTCTCTTTCTAAATGTTCCCGTTAGAAAGAGACGGATAGTCTTTCTCGCTTTTCTGCAGAGGACTAGTATGCGAGTTGTTGTCACTAACAGAGTCCTTAGCACGATTAGGTTTTATCGTCACGTTTTATGGCGAAAACGTACTGAGACGTCACGTCAAACATAGCGATAAAACGTATCGTGCTCGTGCTAGCTTGGGAGTTGATCCTATCCTATCCTATAATTATAAATGTAAAAGTTTGGATGTTTGTTACTCAATCACGCTTAAACGGCTAAACCGATTTGGATGAAATTTTGCACGAAGATAGTTTATAGCCTGGATTAAACTAAAGGATAGTTTTTATCCCGGGTTTACGCAGACGAAGTCGCGGGTGGAAACTAGTACTTTAATATGATCTGAACGCTACCTTTAAATCACTACGATACTTCGATAGTCTATTACCGTTAAATATGGAGAGCGTATAGATTTAATTTCCGATGAACAGTTAATTTTTGTCTGTCAACTTGATAGACATTTTGAATTTGTATGTTGTATTTAGAATTTAGCATTTAGGGTTTAAACATTAAATTTAGAATTTTGAACATTGAATTTAGAATTTAGAATTTGGAATTTGGAATTTGGAATTTGGAATTTGGAATTTGGAATTTGGAATTTGGAATTTGGAATTTGGAATTTGGAATTTGGAATTTGGAATTTGGAATTTGGAATTTGGAATTTGGAATTTGGAATTTGGAATTTGGAATTTGGAATTTGGAATTTGGAATTTGGAATTTGGAATTTGGAATTTGGAATTTGGAATTTGGACTTTGGAATTTTGGAATTTGGAATTTGGAATTTGGAATTTGGAACATTAAATTTTTAATTTTGGATGTTGGATCCAACATATTGAATGTAGAGGCAGCATGCGATCAGCCGATCATCTTCATATTAGTATAGCACATGCAACAGTGCAAAAATAACGAGTCATCCGCGTTCGATGGCGCGAAAGTGAATAGGCGAGGCGAACAGACTATGTGATAATGACGAAGTCGTTTGGAAGAAGTTCGGCGACTGAATGATACGACCGAAGCAGTGTAATCGCCGCTTAACAACCGAAAGACGGCCACAGCTGTATACTCGTATATAGGCCTCCCACGAAAAGCGGTACAAGTGCCACTCGCATCCAGCAGACTCCCGCCACCTTTAATAGGTCATCAGTCCCACCACATGTGATGAACCACGCTGCGCCTTCCGGTATACACGTCATCGTACGTCATACATCCTCGCCACTTGAAAACCTTTCCGCCCCAGAGTGTGTTATTTTCTATATTTTTCTCTGTTTCTTATTTAGGTATAATAGCCGTGGTTTCTGTTGGTTTATACGAGTATTAGCCATTATGCGCTATTTCGAGCAGATAAGTTAGTCAAGCAGTGTTACTTACGAGTTTGGTAATTACACTAATTACATATCACTTCATAAAATTCAATTTTTAATTTTTATTATTATTGAATTTTGAATGTTGAACTTAGTAGAATATTTACAATCTAAGTCGCTGAGATTCAAAATAATTTTTGAATTTTTCCCTAACAGCGAAAGCGTCATTGGTCGTTGTTCAACGGGGCCAGATAACGATTCCAAATTTGGTTGTTCTGTAAAGTCGCTTGTGTGTGTGATTGTGACATAAGCCATATCGTTTCTCTCTCGCAGAAAGTTATGCAAAACACAAGTACCTACTTAATATTATATAAATAATCAACATTTTTTGGCGCTGATTTCATTCGTCGAGAAAAGATGCGAAATTTTTGTGTCAATAGTCCGAAAGCATTTTCCACTAACCGTCGGGCAAGAGATAATTTGAAATTATAATTTGTTTCTGGATCTCTACCATTGGCCTGATCTCGGGGATACGGTCGCATCAAATATGTTTTCAAAGGAAAAGCTTCGTCGCCAACCATGACAAACGGGGTGGTAATTGTTGAATTAGGTAAAGATCGACCAGGTGGTATACTTAAAGTATTATTATTTAATTTCTGTCCTAAAGAGCTATTCGCAAAAATGCTGCCATCGCTATTCCGGCCGTAAGATCCAACACCCAAGTAGATAAATTTGTAATGTGCGTCAACCAAGGCCAATAAAACGATGGAAAATGTTTTTTTGTAGTTAAAGTATACGGAACCATTATTTGCTGGTGCTTCGATACAAAAATGCTTGCCATCTAATGCTCCAATGCAATTTGGGAAACGCCACAGCCTTTCAAATTCATCCGCAATTTTCCTCCACGTCTCTTCGTTTGGCTGTGGCATCACCTCTTTCATTAAACAATCAACGATTACTCGACAAGTTTCGTTAACAACTTTGCAAACGGTAGAATGACCCATTCGAAAATTGAGCGAGAGTGTTTTGAATGAATCCCCCGTAGTCAGGAATCTGCAAATAAATTTTACCTTTAGTTACAAATGCCAAATGAATTTAAAATTATAATTATTTAAACATGTCTATGATTCAATAATAATAGGCACGGTAGCATTATTTACCTACTTATAAAAACCTTTTTAAAAAGCTAAGTTACATGCTCATCCGGTCCTCTGGTGACAACAGGGCTGAAACGTTCCTCGCACAGCGAATAGGCATTGCCATTCAACGGGGCAACGCAGCCAGCCTTATGGGTACTCTGCCTAGTGGCAGCGATTTGGGGGAAATATGTGTATATAGTAGTTTAGGTTCACATAGTTTAGGTTAGGTTTAGTTAGTTTTTTACTTTCTCTTTCTGTTCCATGTTTTTTTACTTATAAATATATATTATTGGGTCATTCATTCAGACCTCTGATTACGCTTAGTTTCTACGAATCACGGCATCAAGATATATTTGTGGGTGAACGTTGAGGTGAGCTTAAATCAAGTTACAGAATAGCGGGGCTTGAGAAAAATGCAGCTCACCCACAGTCTCATAGCGCATACCTACTTAGATTTTATTGGATTTCGATATTGCTTACCTTAAACATAGAGCTAGTCGATGTTCGGAGGATATGGGATTCTGGAACCTTGTAATTTTCTTTTCCAAACAGTGTTTAACTTTTTCATGGATAACACGGAAAGAATCTTGTGTCTTGTGAAAATAATCATAAAATTTGTCATCATAGGTCCAAAGTTCTTTACACAATATTTCGAATTCTCCTCTAGCTTCACGGGAACGCCAAAGCGGATGCACGCCAAATTGCCTTGAAGAACATGGTGCCAAATTTTCTTCTTCGTCTTGGATTATTGCAACAGCCAATATTACGTCAAAATCGGATACTCTCGCCATTTTATTTATGTTTTATTTTCGTAGGAGAACGTATGTTTATGTAAGTAATTATATTTATGTTGCAGTGGCTGAATAAATTCAGCTCAGTGACAATGACAGCTAATGACAGAGTTTCTTTGACATTAAAACGACGGAAACGGCCCGGTCGCTGCCCGCTGTGATTGACACGCAACGCTCGGAATCAGCCCGGACGTGGCACGGCGACCGAGCCTCGGTGTCGGCCCGGCCCCGGCCCGGTGCGAGCTCGGTGACATAACGTTTGCACAATGTCCCGGCCCGGTGTCGGCTCGGCGTCGGCCCGGAAACGGCCCGGAAACGGCCCGGTGGTCAAAGGTGTATCAAAATAAGCTCGGGGACGGCTCGGTAAGTTTACGGCCCGGGCCGGAACCGGCCCGGTCTAGCGTGAATCATCCTTTATCCTGTAAACTACTTTAATTGGTACTGAAACCAGTAAGGACCAAAGGACCCCTGATTACATAAAGATTCAGTGACTTTTAAGTTTACTACAAAACTTGCGACTTAATAATAACTAGGTACAACTTAGAAACGTTGAAAAACCCGTGACATTTTAATTTCCAAAGTTCAATATCTCAAAAGCGGCTGGACCGATTCTGTTAAAACGTAGCTAAGAACCACCTCGATCACATAAGCTTTCGAATAAAAAAAAATTAAATCAAATCGGTCCATTCGTTTAGGATACACAGACACACAGACACGTCAAACTTATAACACCCCTCTTTTTGCGTCGGGGGTTAAAAAAAGAGTTCCTAATGTTTTATATTTGTTAACTTCAATAAACAGAATAAAGATTAATTATAAAATTAGCTACGGCGGAAGGGAAAGTTATTTGGATACGATTCTGACTGATTATTAATTTTAGATAAGAATGGGTTTAATAAATTCGATAAGTATGTCTAAAAGTTATGTGGCTTTGTGGAGCAAAATTTTTTCCACAATAGCTCAGTTAAGCTTAGATATTCCGACTTCTAGCCTAACAATATTTTGACACAGGGTAGTATTTTGTGATAAAATATACTCCTGTGGTGCGACTGTTAACCCCATGAAGGCTCACCTTTATTTTCCTACATTAAGTAATTTAATACCTACTAGCTACTGCTCATATTCTCCTTTTTAGTATATTTTATTACTTCATAGTAAGTATTTACTTTGTTTTAAGTAAACTGATACCTGTTAAGTGAGACGTCGGCGGAAAAAGTCATTTTGTTATGAATTATTAAAAAAAAATTAATAAAGTAAATGTTGTTCATCTTTCTCATTCCGAAAAATGGTCAACCCCTGAAAACTGTGGTGTTATAAGCGTGTTTTATAAGAAACTGCACTTACCTTTATTAGTACGGAGTTCAGCGTCCTGGGTGCCTGCCATCGTCATTGAAAATTTGTGGGCACACTAGGGTAAGAGTGCAGATAATAAGAAAACATGTGCAAGCGTCCCATATTTTTGGACGTAATCGTAATTATATGATAAAATATTAACTTTGGCAACAATGTTCGTCAGTATGGCCAAAATACCCTGAAAGGCCAAGTTCTTGAAGAATTAGTTGTAAAACAATCACATTATGTATGTAGATGTATACATAATGTGATTTTATTAAAGTAGTCAATGGACAGTTACTCACATATTTATACAAGAACTGTTATATGATGCATGAAAAAATTAGGTATCTAATAGCAAGTGACCAATTCAAGGGAAGGCACACTGAGAGCTACGACGCGTCGAACTTACACTACGGAGAAAGAACATTAAAGAACTTAACACCTCGTATTTTCAACACAATCTTTCCTGAACAAGAATGTACTAGCAAGGATATCTTCAAAAAGAGGTTAAAAAAACTGCTAATAGATACCCTCTAATTTAATCTAGTATAAGGTTTTTATTTTTATTCTTAATTATAAGGTAATAAATAAGATATGTAGTATTATGTAGGTACACAAAACAAAAAAATATTGTAAAGAAAGTGAGTGCAATCCTCGCCAATAAACAATATGTTTGGCGAACTTATAAGTACTAAAAAATGTAACTTATTATTTTTGGAAAAATAAAAAATTAAATATTGTACATTTATATTTTACATTTCCCGTTTTCACATAGGTAGCTTGGGTAAATTTTACATCATAGAATTCGTGTCAATATTTCCCAATTGTTGGAACACTCGTCACAACCACAGAAATACGTAATAATAAAGTCAAATCAAAGTCACACACATGTTTTTCTCTTTTCCACTTATTATTATTATTATGATGAAGTGGCAGTCTCAGGGGCCTTTGCCAAAGACAGTTTAATTCGCATGTATAAGAGTAATAAAAAGATCAAAAAATAAATTGCAAGCTGTGGATGGTTTTTAAAGATGTACTTTTCCACTTACACCACAAAGTACTTTGTTATATACTGAAAAATAGAGAACAATCTCTGGGCCTAAAAACGGTAACCCTGTATTTGATGCGTCATCTCTTGCAATGCAGCTCTTCAATGTTAAAACATACAAAAAGTGCGTCGGAAGCAGTGTTTGAACACTTTGAACCCCGGCTCATCGACTCCAAATACCGTCGTCTGTATAGATGAAGTATCGAGAACATGGAATTGCATTTGTAGTGGTTGTACCATTTGCAACAAAAGGAGAATAATTTTCTCTTAATTTAATAAAATTACATACCCTTAAGAAATGGAATAAGTAGTAGTCCTCTGTTTTTGGCGTAACTCACTGCCATATTTTTTGAAAATTATTTAAACACTTAGTCGTACGGGCTGACACAAAATTATTCAGATTATTGTAAGAATACAATAAAATCAGACGTAAAAATATATGCACAACGTAAATAATATTCACAATTTGACACTGACATTATTTTGGTATTTACTTCTTCAATATATAACAAACCTCTTTTTATGCTGATAGTACGAGAAAATAGAAAATTCAAATATATAATGCCTGTAAACATACAATACTACATATATGCAATTCCATGCTCTCGTTAATTTATCTATACCCCTAGGCTACTGATGTCTTATGACAAAAATACGGCGAATTTTGAAATACCTTGACAGCCTTTAGTCAACTTATTATGATGTCATTACCGCGCACCTAGTACTAAGATTGGCCGCCCTGACTTGCACCTACCAAAAAGGTGAGTCGGTATAAAGTTAAATTTTTGACATTCTCCACAAACCTACACAAAGTTTGGATCGAGATCAGAGGGCCTACCGCGAAAGGCATTCGAAGTTTTCCCTCTCTGTCATACCTGTGAGTTTGTACGTAAGTGCGACAGAGAGTGAAAACTTCGAATGCTGTTCGCGGTAGGCCCTCAGGACCTTCTTTGTATGCCTCAGGGCCAGTAGGTAAATAATTTCATTATTGCGGTGCAGGGTGCGGTAAATAGATATTCCACATTAAAATCCATTTTGAAAATAAACCATGGATCAGATTTGAAAAAAAGGTTTTACAGAATGTCCTCGTGACTATTGGAATAAGTAAAACGTTACAGTGGAACATACAAACATAGACTGCTAAAAACATATCCCTTCCGTTCGGCTCTGCCGTCTTCGGGCAAAAAAGAACAGTGACAACAAAGTCAAAATATCAGAGAATTTGTACTAAAGCAGTTATTTATATTTATATGCCAAATATGAGGTTTTTGCTTTCGAACCAAAATGGTGGTATTTGAAAAAAAAATGGAGCAGTAAACTGGTTACGAGTGAAATAATAGGGTTCTATTTTTTTTCTCTACTTTCTTTTGTTAAAATGGATTTCTACGAAAACTATGTTACTTCATTTCATTCATTTCATTTCATTTATTTGCCATAAATTGTATGTTACATAGGACTTCTCATATCTTGTAGATTATGATATATTTTTCCGACGATAAATTGTTACGTCATAATGTATAAAGTGGTTACTAAACAACTCATTTTTACGAAAATTTGAAAGGACGAGCCTTAAACTTAAAAAGTGAAAATTAAAGCAAAACATAATGGCTTTTCACAACAGGGCTTTTCACTCTTGCCGCTTCGGCTTAACTTGACTTCGAGTAATAGTGACGCTTGTGGTGTGGTTTTTCATGTTGAGTTGTTATGTGTTATAGCGTTATTACCTCAGAGCATAGAATACTAGAGAGAGGACAAGCCGCCGGCGGCCGTGTCGCAGCTGTATGCTCAATGGGCATACACTGCCATACTGTGCACGCGTGCTGATCGCAGAGAATATTACGTTTTTTCCCAAAATGCCTGATATGATGCGCGTTTATTGTCAAATAAGCGTGTAGGTATACAAGTGTGTGTGTTTTAGATGTGTGCGTGCTTTGTCTTGTCAATTACTTGGGCGTTGTGTGGGTTAATGTACTTGCGACAGGCTCACTCTATACAAATCGGCTGCCATGTCCGATCTCCTTATATTCATAGATCTGTGGTTATTACCAAATAAGCAGCGCTACAAGGGCTCGAGATCCAGTTCCAACCACTCTGCCACTTCAGACACTGGTCATACTTCATTTTATTTAGTACTAGCGACCCGCCCCCGCTTCTCACTTTAGCACGTGTAGTCCACCATTTCAATGTGTTTACTTATGTACTCACATGGCGATGGCGGTTACGCTCTCAACTTTTGGCCTCCTTTGTTAAAAAGCTGCTGACGCCGCCTACACCTGACTGGCACATCAGAAGAAAAAATAAGTCTGTCATGCCACAACAAATCACAAAAAAGTGCAGGGGACCGATTTTTGACTTTCGAGCGCTCGAAATCAAAAGCGAGCGGTAGAAAATAATCGCATACGAAAATTTGTCACGATTATTTTCGCATGAACCCAATAATAGGTATTTTTGAAATTCATCACTCGAAAGCTAGTGGTTTGGCTATTTATACTTTTGCGCTTCGTTGTACGCAGAAATTCGATAAGTACTGGTTATTTAAAATTGTATTCTACACATGCAATAAAATAAAACAGCATTAGAAGGTGTATTTATAGCTATAATATTAATATTTAGGTGTTTTTTTGTGTTTTATGCGTTACATAACAGAAAAAACTAAGAGCGTAGTAAATAATACCTAGTAAACGAAACGTTTAGTTTCCCGCCTGTTAAGCCGCGTCCGCTACGCCATGTTTTCGTGGTTTTTAAACGTCAAACATGTTTTGCCAATCAAAACAATACCCTATTTGTTTGCTGAAACTGACGGAAAACATGTTAGATGTTTAAAAACATGGAAAACATTGGTGCAGCGGACGCGGCTTTATAAAAACAATATAAATTACAAATTATACAATTTGTCACATCAATTTTCTTTAGTTAGAATGCTGTGAATCATTGCCAGGCCTTTACATATCATATCACCTATATCTCTGTCTATTTTTAACCTGCGCAAAGAGGGAGAGAGAGACAGACAAGTTAAATTATTTAACTTAAAAAATAAACCCGCCAAAATACTACATTCTTTGTATTCAGCCACAAAATTCGGTAGAAAAATAATATAAAATATATTAATAGTACACCAGCTAATCAATCTATTGAATCAGAAGGTATCTTTATTTATCTCTTTCTAAGTTTATTGTCAGTCCAAAATTAAATACAAGTGAAGTGTCCAAATTGTCGGCACTTACTTTCTACCGATAGAATTAAATACGAGTGGTCAATACCACTCGTTTTTGAATTTTCTATCGCTCGTAATTCAAAAATAGCATTTCATCGTTTTTGACAGTTTTCGAGTGAAAGAGTCGAGCGCTCGAAAGTCAAAAATCGGTCCCCTGCGGAGTTGCTTCGAGGATATCGTAGAATTCCCTAATGCGGAAGCGTACACAGACTGCAATAAAAAAGTTCAGCGGGTATGGATGTGCTCCCAGTTTGACTTAAGTATAGTTGATACAATCATAGCCAAATACTTTTTCTCTCAAAGTTTTCGAGACTACGACCGCCACACCACTGAAGCTATTCTCGGGGTCTCCCGACACTATTTCATTGTGAATGTCGTGTACGTGGTAGTGGCTAATCTCTTTAATATGAGTCTCGCTTAACGCTAATACGAGTATATGCAGTTTGTACCTAATGTTATTTTAAGCACCCGCATATCTGATAGTACTACGAAAACTGGCAGCTAAGTAGTCCATCAGCCACAAATATGTAAAATATGTCTACATTAATATTGGCAGGGGTGTTTAACGTATGTACATTCTATTAAGGTAAGTATAAAATCGAGAAGTGGAACTAACGGCGGGGCGGGGACGCCCACCGCGCGATCGCGACAACACTATTAGAAGAAACAGGGTCAGGCCTAGCTGGGTTTCTTGCTGGAATATTCTTAGCTAGGCTAAAGTTTGTGAACCAGCGATAAAACTCCCAGTAGTTTGATTCTACTCACATCCCAGATTCGGTTGGAACTCAACCAATCCCACTGGAGCGCAAACTCTTAAAGTTGAATGTTTAAACTGTCCACGTGGTGAACCCATCTCTAGGTGAAGCGAACGTAGTAAATTGACCCATTGGTTAAACCATGAATTGCAATTAAAATTTAAACCCAAAGCCAACTGCTCCTTCACGCTACGGACGGATGTGAAATGCGCGGACGGTAGTTAATTCGTACGAAGCGTAGCGGGTGACGCTGCAGGAGTGCTGAAGATCATTGATCGTTTACCAAAGTGCGCAGCATAGTCTTGCAATGTAGTGGATTGGCAGCTTTACAAAGTTTGACTGCCAGCATGTGACAAATGTTCACAGAGGGTACGACATAATTCACAATTCACAAACACAATAAAATGGACTTTATAAAAATGTTCCTCACAACTGCTTCTAATATAATTCACACCAACAGCCACATTTTTGCATACAAAATTAAGTAGGTACTGAGGACATTGCTTTAGATATAACCAGGAGATAATTCAGTAACCAGATGATAACTTTATTCATCACGATGAAGGCAAACGTTAAATTGATATTACTTCTCACGCATTGCTATTCTTGTTTTGGAGGTACGTACTTATCTAACGTGATATAATTATCCGAGTGTAAAAATAACACAATCGTTAGCATACAATTGCTCAGGATTTTTAGATTTAAGATACGAAATCTTTGGTAACCACCTAAATATTGACAAACTTCTAATATTTAATGAATATCCTAAAACTCCCCATCTTTCTTCCACTTGCGTCTCGAGATATTGTCTTCTCACCGCTAGAGGATGTCTGCTGGAATTAAACGAAAGTGAAAGTACAGAGGGTGCTGACTGGACCCCCATGAAAATCTACTAATGGGGCAACATGAGAAAACCAAAAAGCACCCACATCATCCCCGTTTGTTAGCAAACGAACAGATCAAGATAAATAAAAGCCCGTGAAAACGACATCAATAGGATTCCTATGCACTACTGACATAGGAAAGACTTCACATACAGCTTTTATCACTAGCCCGAAAATATATTTTAGGTTTATTTAACAAATATTGTAGAACTCCCCAGACAGTTTCCAGGATGGTGGGCAAATTAAAAAATGGCTTTAATTCTATTAGTTTTTCTTGCGGGGAGGAATGCGGAGGGGGGCTATATCTCGAGACGCGATCGGAGACCTGATGAAGAGTGGGGATTTTTAGATAGGAGTTCAGTACCAAAAACAGAGTAAGTAGGGACTTATACTCTGTGCTTGGCTCTGTGGTTGGCATAGGGATACCAAAACTCATTTCGTTACCAAACATTTTCCATCTATGGCCTGGTCTTAAAATCTTGAGCTACAAATAAAACCTGCCAACATAAAACTAACCTACGAACAGCACAACAATTCGTGATTACTTAAATCCAATATGTCATTGAGAAGATATTGTTGTATAACAAAATAAACCTTATTTTCTTAGCTCTCCCGTATGAGCGACCGAAACCGGACGGCAAATTAATCGGTGGGCATAGCACGAATCCTTCCCACCACCCTTACCTGGTCTCTTTGCAAACGAGGTTGTTCATGATACGAGCTCACGTGTGTGGCGGAACACTTCTTAGTGAATACTGGGTATGTACCCGTACAGTCTAAATTCTCACACACGGTGTAGAGTTGTGTAATGATTACTTCCTATTACTTCCTACTACTGCTCACCTGTGTGTTTTAAGATCCTCTCCGCCGCCCATTGTGTGAAAGAGTCCTTCATAGTGAGGTGGTTGCCGATGGACGCCATAGCTGGATCGTCGAATGCACACGACGTACAGACTTTCGGGCCTGACGCCCAAATTGCCACGGTGGACCGACGCATACCTCATCCTGATTATACTGGGTAAGATTTTTTAGCATTCCATTTTCTTTCATAATATTATATTCTTAACGCGGCAGACATGCATTAGAGTCCATGGATAAAATTGAGGCATTCTAATAAATAATTTTAACTCCGCCGGTTTTGCTGAGTAAAAGGTAAACAATCAAAGCTCGACTAAAAACTCTCCATTCTATGTAATTATTTGACCATTTCTGTATTTACTGAATATCTACACTCGTAACAATTGATTAATAACGGAGATGCTGATTTGTCAATGTTTCCAATGATACGGCAGTTTAAAATATTTTTACCTCCACCTGTTGATACCTTAATGCCTAATTGTTGTCACCTTCTTATTCTTTATGATATTGAAAGATTTAGTATCAAGTCCAGCACCGGGACGTTTACCTTGATAAGTTGATAACCATCTAAAGGTTCCTTCCCTGCACTTCTGTGATACATTCTCTTCAAACTTTTTTCTACGAGACGAAAGTTATGTTATCAGCACTTATTTCAGCCATCAGTAGAAGCCATGATCATAACCATCTTTTTTAACAGCGGCATTGGACCAAACGACATAGCCATTCTGCACACAAGCAGCCCGTTCAGATTTACACAATTCGTACAACCAGCAACACTACCTCTGCTTACCAAGGCGACTAACGAATCTCCAATGACATTGTCTGGGTGGGGTATATTGAGGACCACCTTCTTTTTTCCTGATCTGCCGAGGCACCTTCAGGAGGTCAATGTAACCTATCTTCCTCATAAAGGTAAGTGGGTCATCATCACCGCCATCACTGATACGACTAGACTAATGATGAAAACTGCGCTCTGCTGGCTTATCATACAGGCTTCCTTCCTTGGATGAGAGAAAACAATAGGCCGTAGTGCAGTGTAGTTGTGTGTTGAGGAATTCACATAAATTCACTCACGATGATTTTCCTTGACCCAAGAGCTTTTCTGTGATACCTAAATATCAAATGTCTTCTCTTCTTACATGGGTATGTACAAAAAACCCGAAAACTCATTGGTACAAGACAGGATTCATACCCACAATCTCTTGCCGCAAAGTCCTATGACGTCCACTGTCAAAACAACCTTCTCTCTTTCATATAAGGTTCATAGTCACTCTCTTATAGAAATAAGGTTGGCGTGTCAGTGGCACAATTTAATTTAATTTTTGAATCTTTAAATTTAGTTTAATTTATTTAATCAGATAAAGTACTTTACTAAAGTACATTTTTTTGCAAATCTCTAATCGAGATTATGTGCGCGGTCACTCGACTCACTTTTTAATTTTTATCCTAACTATTATGCTTTATTACTTCTATTACAATTTATACATATTGTTATTATGAGTGGTTTTTAATTTCGGTAGTTTTTAAGTATATTTTTCAGCAAATTTGCTCTTTGTAAAATATTCTTTTAGAATTTTCTTAATTTGTGGATGTTTTTTGTTTTTAGTAATTTTACGAGCTCTTTAGGTAGAAGAATGGCGTTCAACAGGTTAAGAAGTAGTGTTGCTAAGAATTTTGAATAACATTTTTTTCAATTCCCAGAATGCTACGAAGCTGTTGAAGCGATTAAAGACCAAGGCGAAAAGAACCCTCTAGATGAAAAGTCCAATATATGTACTGGGCCAATCACCGGCGGGGTTTCAGCGTGCAGCGGTGATTCCGGTGGACCCTTAATCCAATTTTCAAAGAAACAAGATAACACAGTCGATGACGATAAAGACAACGTCATCGATGACGTGTATCCTTTAACACTACCACAGCGTAAAGACGAAGATACCAAAAGTGATAAAGAAAAATATGAAATTATTCCTATCGTCGTAGGTGTAGTATCTTGGGGTTCAAGTCCTTGTGGGGAGAAAGGTTCTCCGACTGTTTATACTAAAGTAGAAAACTTTGTGAATTTCATCAATAAATATGTCCATTACTTATCTTCGTTTTATTTTATAAAATTAATACAAAATAACTTACAAATCACAATTATCTTACTTACAATATACACACTCTCGCGCAACTTACTATGAGGCGATTTAGACCTTGCAATTAGTGAATCTTTAACGTCCTCGCCGAAGGAAAATATGTTATTTGTAATTATTCCCGTTTACTACGAATACCATTCAAACATCGAAAATTACGTCCGAATCATGATTGAATTCAATTTCTTTGTGTCGAAATAGCAATAAAAAATTGTAGCGTGTCCCGCCGATATAACACATAAACACATCATCATGTTTCTTAGGATCTTTTGAATACAACAAGATCATTTGATCGTCTTTTATACCTAGTCGGTCCTTAAGCTGTCACAAGGTTTTTGATAGATAAAACTCAGCAATAAACTTTTTCTTATTCGTATTATACATGATTAAAAAGCTTATTTTATACGAATCAAATTGCAATACAATACATTTTGAACGTTTATCGCAATATGACAAAAAAACCTTGTAACTTGAGACAGCCGTGAACCCAAAACACGCCTCATCTAACAGAAATACCACTTACCTACACAAATTTAATAATAAAACGGTGTTCCAAATGACCAACAAGGTTTTTTTTTTATTTATTCTGAAACCTCGATTTTAGACCATGCTTATCAACTAGCATTTGATTTTCTGTTAGCATTCAATTCCAACTGCTCCCATCGAGAAATTTACGTACTTTTTATGTTTTCAGAAAAACGCGTAAATTTGAGCTTGTGGGCAACAAGTACACTACGTAAAATGTGAATATGAAAATTAGTTGTACCCAGAATTACTTATCTTATGCTTCAAAATGGAGGAGGGAGGGTTCAGGGAGGGGTTCTGACTAAAATCTCACGTAAGTTTGTAGGGTTTTGAGAATCATGGAAAAAAGATAGTGATCCCGTCCGTGTTTTTGATTGCCTAAAAAAGTGCAAAATCTCTGAAGAAACTAGCATTTGTGTAATATGGCTTTAAGCATTTAAATTCAATAATCGTTCTAATTTATCAGTATTTCATGAGCTGTCAAACCATATATAGCATTAAATAAAAACATTCTTGGTATTATTTACTATGCGGCAAAACATTTGTGACAGAACTTAAGGACCGACTAAGTATAGTGATATTTGGGACAAAATCATTTCGTAGTATGCATTAGTAATCAGTCTTAAATGTGGGCACAATCAAAGTATGTAAATTAAGCGGCTTTGCTACTTATGACTCGTTTGCTCGAAACATAATTTATATCCAAATCGTTTACTTTTGTATTATCTACTGGAAAGACGCATAGTTTATGGTCCTGATTTTTACCCATTTAGTATATCGTTTAAAGACAAAAACTTAAACGTAATCTGACTCAGGTGAATTGAAATAAAACTTCTTAAAAACCTTCATATTCAGAAATGGCAAGATCAGCAAAACGGATTTGGCATAATTTATGAAAATTACCTAATTCTATAATTAACACGTTCGCTGTCCCCATTCCAAATGATCTGACAATGCCACACGTCCAAGTGTGCGTCCAGTTCGAAGCTGTGAATCCATTGTGGAAGTACGGACTTCTGAAAAATAGGTGCATGACCCAACATTAGGGGCACTAGGACAGGGAACCTGTTAACAGATGCGAAAAATAGTTGAGTATCATCTTGAAAGTTTTTAAACATTCGTACTCTTAGTCAGTCTTATTTATCCTAATTTAATAGTACGTCTGGAGGCTTGTAGTCCCCGCATTTCGGGAATGAATCTAGTAGAGATTTTGGCAAGGATTCTGGGACGTTGATGACGAGTGCCGTGGGTAAGGAGGCGAGGGCACAGGACCGGCACTCGAGAAGCCAGCTGCCTCCTCGATCCAACTTTATCCGCACTATAGCAAAACCTTTGTTTGGTACCGTTACCGTGTCTTTTAGTGGCGGCGTCTGGAGATTCCTGAAAAGTCGTATAAAAAAATGCTTAATAAAGATTATTATTTGATTAGTCTGAAGACTTCCAAGTTTGATAATGCAGAATAAAGTAATTGATAATCTTTAGTATCTAGGTAACACTTCTGTAGTGCAATCAATGTCAATGTGTGTTAAAAAAATGCTTCTTAATTCGACCATTAGGTATTTCATGTTTATGTAGGACTATTTTATGACCGTACCTCTTAATTTTACCATCCTTGTCTAGTTGCTCGAATTTTTCTTTTGAGATTGGTTTCCCATCAATTCCCTCCTTGATAGCGACTACTTGCATGCTGTATCCATGCATGTGGAATGTATAAGAATCATTACAGCCGAAACCTGCAAGCAAAAACGTTCTTTTAAAGATTTACAAAACCAAAAACGACTACGCTCTAGACACCACACACATCCACTCACTCCACCATCACCATCCATCCACTCTGACATCCGATTAAGAGTTAAATTATAATACGGAATAGTAGGCATATGATAGCCACATTTTCTCGCAGTACAGGGATATCCTGCCTGCGTGTCTTTCCCACATTTACCAGCCTGCCAAACATCAGGCAAGCATGGGGCAGATCAAATTCATTGTCTATGTCCTGTACAAGAATATCTCCACTTATAATAAATCTCTAAATTAAAAAAAGAATCAGCCAGTTTGAAACTAAGCTTTGTCTGGTACGAATGTTCTCAGCATCCCATGAACGGAAAAATATGAAACATTTTATATAGGTACATTATTATTCTAGCTGCAACTTAGGATAGTTTTTATCCGACTACGACAATTATTAAATTTTCCGAAATATACGGCTTCATTTAATTTTTCATTTATTTTTATTGAAATCAAACGCTGCTCCAACTGTCAGCTATAAGAAACGTCAAATTTTCGTCAAAATGGCGGCATTGTTTTGCCTTTCACTTATTAATAATTTAAATCCAGTCTACGATAGATCTTTACGATACACATGCCAAAAGTTAAACCATAAAAAAATATTCGATTGTGATATGAGAACTTATATGCGCAAATGTCGCATTATGGCGTGATTTCAATTAAAATTTTCAACAAATTTGAACAATATAATTAACACGAATATGTTTTTTTTTAATGGCAATATGCCATTGCTCTTTGCGCATTCTGCCAAAGTGCCTGCGGCGCTACCATGAAAACCGAAACTCGAAGTTCGTATAACTGCATCCCTGTCACTCGAGTACAGTTAGTGCGATAGAGATAGAGATACCCGAATATTTTCTAATTCCTAAGTTCGTGGTTATAGCTCAGGAATCGAAACTACGCCCCGTAAGCCGCGTCCGCTGCGCCATGTTTTCGTGGTTTTTAAACGTCAAACATGTTTTGCCAATCAAAACAAAACCCTATTTGTTTGCCGAACCTGACGGAAAACATGTTAGATGTTAAAAAAACATGGAAAACATTGGTGCAGCGGACCCGGCTGTTGGTAGACACTAAATAAAATAATCATAATGTATTTTCTCGAAAAAAGGATAATAGAGAAAAAATCAACGGAAGAGGTTAATAGGTAATCACTAAGTTCCAAAATTTGATGTTCTGTCCCTTTTCCACAAAACGCACCTAAAACGATTGTTTTTTACTATGACGCTCGAGGATCTTGACGTCACAGTCCCCGATCGTTTTCTCACTCTAACAAGCGACATTAAAACGGTTTTGAGATATTTGAATGGAATTTCCGTCATCTTCTATCTATCTATACCTACATATAAATGCCTATGTCCTGACTGACTCACCCACTCACTCATCAATGCACAGCCGAAACTACTGGGGCTAGAGAGTTGAAATTTACACCAGATCTACCTTTTATAACGTAGGCAACAGATAAGAAGGGATTTTTGGAAATTCTACCCCTAAAGGGGTCAAATAGGGGTGCAAATTTTGTATGGGGGAAACTTTAATATTTTAGCAAGAAACTCAATACGTTGTAGAAAGCTTACTTATTAGAATACAAATAAAGTACTGTCAGCGTTTTGGAAAATTCAGCCTCTTAGGGGTTAAAAAGGTTTGCAAAGTTTGTATGAGCGAAACTTCTTTTTGAGATAGAAGCTTAAACATTTGTAGAAAGATTACTTATTACAATACAAATAAAAAAACAGCGTTTTGGAAAATGGTATGAAAATGGGGTACAATGTTGGTAAAGGGGATTTTTTTGAGCTAGAATCTCAAACCTTTTCAAAAAGATTACATAATAAAATAAAATAGAATACTTTCAGCGTTTTAGAAAAGTCCACCCCTTAGGGGTGTATAAAATATTTTTTCACTTCTCATGCTCTAAAAGTTCGTCTTTATGTCGTGCGTAGGCGACATAAAGTCGCTTTTTATGCTCTAGAGCATAAAGTAAAATCTTCGTCGAAGACCAAGGCAATCGCTGCAACAGCCACACGAACATCTTTAACTTCATACAACAACCTCTTTATTTTATTTCGTTTCGTTCGTATTCTAAGACCAAGGCAAAGATACCAACAGCCAAAGTACACAATAAAACTTCATGAAATAAACTTATAATTTGTATTTCGTCTCATTTACTATATTTACGTGTTGCTGTTTCATTTCCTCGCAATCGAAGTGAAAAGTAGAGTGTACAACTCGTCCATAAAACCCATTTTACACTCGACTTTATATCTATCCTCGCTCGCAAGCTCGCTCGGATGGATAAACGTCTCGAGTAAAATGGTGCGTTTTATGCACTTGTTGTACAATCTACTATTTTTTAGCAAGCGACAAATCTTTGTTGAAAGATTACTTATTACAATAAAACTTTCAGCGTTTTGGAAAATTCCACCCCTAAGGGTGATTAAAACGGGTGAAAATTTGTATCGAGGAAACTTTTTTTTTTGAGCTAGATCTTGAAATTGTGTAGAAAGATTATTTATTAGAATACAAATATATAGGTAAATTACTTTCAGTGGTTTGAAATTTTCCACCCGCTAAGAGGGGGATAAAGAGGTGCAATGTTTGTATAGGAAAACATTTTTTAGGTAGAAACTTAAAACTGTGTAGAAATATTAAGTACCTACTTATTAAAATACAAAAAAATACCTACTGCCAGCGTTTTGGAAAATGTCACCCCTTAAGGGGTTAAAAAGGGGTGCTAGGTTCGTATGGGAAACACTTTTTTAGCTAGAGACTTGATAGTTTGTAGAAAAAATACTTACCTATTACAATAAAAAAACCGAGTGTTTTATTTTTTAATTTTTCCCTGAAAAGCGTTCAAAGTTTGTATGGAGAGCAAGAAAATTTTAAAGTATGATATTTGTAACTTCGATCTTAGCCTGTTTAGACTACAAAACTTATTTTAGCATTTTTTGAAATATATCCCCTAAAGGGGATTATAAGGGTGTTCAAAGTTTGTATGGAGAGCAAGCTATTTTTAAAGTAAGGGATTTGTAACTTCGGTTTTAGACTGTTTGCTAAAATACTACAAAACTTATTTCAGCGTTTTTTTTAATTCATCGCCTAAGAAGGTTAAAAGGGGGTTCGAACTTTGTATAGAGAGCAAGACATTTTTAAAGTAAGAAATTTGTAAGTAACTACAGTTTCAGACTGTTTACTATGAGGGTTCAGAGAGGGTTCTTAGTTTGTATAGAGAGCAAGACATTTTGAAAGTAAGAGATTTGTAATTTCGGATTGAGATGGTTTTCTTAAAGTCTAGGCACAAAATTAATTTCAATGTTTTTTTTAAATTCATTCCTTCAATAAACATTTAGACGATAACATGTTATACGCGGACGAAGTCGCGGGCAACAGCTAGTAAATAAATAAATGTATGTATGATTCTGCGGGACCAGCATGTCAGTCAGCAAGCATCGAACAAGCGTGCACACCATTATTCCTGCACGGAATATAGACACTTTAATCAGCCCGATGATTGCCCGGCCGTCAGTAGATCTCACTCGTGCAGAAATTTCTTGCTTATTCAAGATTCAGCTTTTATATATCGCATCTAGAACCGTAACTTAAATTAGTCACAAATAGAAAGACTAGAAAGCCTTGCCCAATCAAGTTTATGACATGAAATTGTCGCATCGTAAAGCGTGTGCCGGATGGTTCAATCTACCTAATGACCAAACTTTCTAAATAAAGCTACATCTAGAGGTAGATCAGCTCAGTATGCTGTAAATGGGTAGTTTTGCACGCGATTAAAATGATCCCGGTAGGTCTCTTAATAATGCATCATTTATTTTTTCACTTTTAATTTTCTATTTGCTAAATGGTTATGTAAAATTAGTGGTATGATTTTTAGCCTACGAGCAGTGTACCAAATCAAAAATAAAAATATGTTAGCGGTAGGTACATACTACAATTAACATCAAAGATATTTTTTTTTCATATAACGTACCTATGCATAATGAGGAATTCACATTTAAATCAGACGTGGTAACAGAATTCATTTTTCGCCTTATTACAATGGAATGAGGCGCAAAAGTGTAAACATATCTTTGACGTCGACAGATCAGGTTGCGCGCGCGTACGGCAGATCCGATTATTGACAAGAAAACCATCGTCAGAATTGTGCAGTACTTGAACAACAATATAGCTTATATTACTTGAAATGCCATCAGTGCTACAACTGCCACGCCTGCCACATGTATTGCCCGCCGCTATATGTGGTTATATTTAGTCACGCAACCTTCAATATTATGGCTGGTTTTTGTTTTTGTTTGTACACGCTATCTGGCATGTACTGACTCTTTTTTTACCAAGTCTTAGCTTAACCTAGATACAGAAAACATTATAAACAATACATAAGTGTATCATCTACTTACCTTCATTTAACAACACGAGTTCCAGCATTTCCCCTTTCTGAGTATCCAAGGCTAGCATGCACTGTGGCTCCTGGCTCTTCTCCTCTTCACCCACCGAGCATTTGAATTCCTTCCGGACGTTACTTGGCCGCATCAGCAGAGGCACATTGGGATAGAGGAAGCTCTTGCCGTTTATTTGCACTACACCCTTGTCTTTGAGGGCTGAAATAAAAAGATTTTGTTAACTCTTAACATATTTAAAGATCGACGTACTCAACTAACGAAAACTAGGTGTAACACTTTAAGGCGGATCCCTGTAATATGAATGGTACCCGCATAGGAAGCAGACGCAGTTTCGGGTCGGGAACTCACCATTCGGTATAAACAAAAACCTCAGAGGGCCCTAAGGCCCAACGCAGTTAAATACCTATTAGGAGTTTAAAAAATGTTAAAATACGCCTTATATTAATTTATATACTTTAAATCAAATCCTTAAACATTGACTTATACTGTTTAATCCAGTAACCTTGTCGCCTGCAAATACGGGGTAGTTAGTTTGCGTGAAATCCGGTAGATCCGATTTTTTGCAGACTTGAATGTTGGCCCAATGAATAATCCATGTTTGTGACCTCGAGCGCCCAGCGCTACTTTGTCAAAAATCTAAAATTCCGCGAAATCCCTAACGGACTCGTTTTTGAGGGCGTTTTTAAAGTAGACTAAATTTGCTACAATATGAGACTAGAATTGTCACAGTAAATCCAATAGTTTCCGAGATATAGCTTTTCAAAATTCATAATTTTTTCGTACTTCACAATTTTTTGCTATATTTTAGACATTGCTCGAATAACTCTTGCGGGATGAAGTTCCAAGTACCCTCGACGGAGTTTGCTAGTGTTGCGAAGTTCGAAAAATTATAAACTTTGAAAAGTTTTATCTCGGAAACAGCGACAGACTCAACAGCGACAATTCTAGTCTCATATTGTAGCAAATCTAGTCTTCTTTAAAAACGTCCTGAGAAGGTACTATCAAAAACTAGTCCTTTAGGGTTATAATAATAAAAACTTTCGCGGTATAGTCGATTTTTGACAAGGATGCGTTCGGCGCTCGAAGTCACAAACTTGGATTATTCATTGGGCCAACATCATAAACAAGTCTGCAAAAAATGACAACTACCGGATGTGACGCATTCTTTGGATGTATAAAGTTACTAGATTAGTTCATACTTGGCTTAACTGTTACACATAATATATGATCAAAACGTTTGGTTTCATTATGAAGTACAGATAAAAGAAATTGAGTTTGCCATTTTCTAACTAAATAACGTAAAGGACAAGTATTAGTAGTCATTAGGCAACATCAACTAGGTCATCTGCCTCAGGCCTTAGCAAAAGATAATTTATGAACAGACCCAGGCATATACTCGAAAACCTCACTTGTTAGATCATCGGTTGTTGAAGTATGTACGTAAACATAAAAATACTTCATTTCCTTCCCGAAGACTAAAGATTAATTTTGAAAAGCGTTGACAAGACAGAATTTTTAACACGCCACCATTAGTCACTCTTGAGCGTTCACGTCAAAAGCCAAAATATATTGTGTTCTTACATAATGAGGCTGGGAAAAACGGCTTCTTTGGTATTGCGTCACTGATGTATCGGTAGTCGTTGTCCATGTCTTTGAACTGTAGGACGCTGCGGTCAATGCTCAATATGACTGATCTGTCGACAGCGCTGTTGGGGACGTCCTGTAGCGACTCCAGTTTTTGGCCGTAAATCTGGCTACCAGTATCTAAAACATCAGTCGTATATTTCTGAAAATGAAAACCATTGGTATTCAATTGGTCATAAGTAGTTATTTTTATCACAAGCAGTTGTTTAGTTGTAACCTAACTCAAAGTCTCTCGGTGAATTGGTGCTTGTTGAGGTGTATGATGATGATGATGGAACCGGAAGGTTTATAAGGAGCTGTCTATTAAAATCAGCTTTCAGTCAGCAGTCAGCAGGCTTCAGCCATTTCGATGAGTGATGACAGGTGCAAAATTCCGATAAAACATGCCTCGAAAACGGACTTTTAGATGTGAATTTGTAAAACGAGCAAATTTACCACTCCATCGTGCAGCATGCCGGTGTAGTTGAACCCCTGGTGCAGAAACATAGCGCTGGCGCTCAGGCCGGCGCAGGCGTCGACGCTGCGCACGCGCATCCAGCTCCCGCCCACCTTCTCGCTCGCACGCACCACCACGTCCATACGCTCTCCTGGAATTTGATGAGCAAGAACTTATGAAATACCTATAGGTACCTAATTGGAGGATTTTATTTGCTGTCTTTTTTCGCATTAACTTAAACTTGACGATAATTTTCATCAACATAAAGGTAGAATAGATAGAGGGAGTCACCTACACATCCACACATGAGTGACAAAGATGTATGCATAGGCAATACCGCAAGTGGGAACGAGATACAGTGTGATATTTTCTGTCCCTCATCGCGTATTCGGATTTTTTGTTTGCCACCAGCTTGTTTGCCACCATACCTGTCAAAATTTGTACTGAAACTGACACCACCATGACGTCACCGATATAATACGACTAAATTATAAATGACATAAGACGTCAAGAGTGTATTAGCTTCTGATACTTCTTAATTTAGTATGGTTAATTTACCATCGTCCCTTTTGGATATACGCTAGGACGCCATCTATATATCCTCTATCTACGTTCTTATTTATGCTACGTTCATCATGCCTACTTTTGACCGCTACCGCAGGCCACGCTAGTCTGTGACTGCGAGTGGATTTAAGCCTGAAGTACACTAGCGCGGCTGGCCCTTATAAAGACATGAGTTATTAAATTCATTCCTTTATAAAATCATAGACTCTTAGTACCTTTTGAAAGCTAAGTAAGTACTAGGTTGACAAGTGCATCTAAAATTATGCTTAGTTGATATGATATTGATAATAAATATCAAAATAGTTTACACCTCTGACCTCTCAGAGCAAAGAATAAGGCAGAGGCCGCGTTACGAACTACAAAGTGACGCAACTTTTTTAAACATGTGTGCGTAAGAGTGATACCAGTAGAATTAAAGTATCCCTATAATTTGGGTAATTTGCTTAAGGTCTCTCTATAATGGTTTGTGAAATATTAAATCGAATTTACCTAGTTTGAGATTGTTCAGCAGTAATGTGGGACATAAGGCGAATCCCCATAGCAGTTGCCATGCAATCCGCCGCGTCATTTAGGCCCGTGCGCAAAGAAAGAAGCACGGTGTCCAGCAAAATTATATCCCCATCTCACTCTCTTAGTCTGGCGCCAGCTTTTGCAATATTAAGTAATATTTTTGTGATTTTTAAAAGTCAAATATGCTTTTCTAACAATATTTAATTGCCGAAACTGACGCATTACAATATGTTTTATGTTTAAAAATATCGAAAGGTTTAGCGCAGTGGGTGGTCACAGCGGACAATTAGTTTCGCAAGAGGGCAAAGTTCGTAGTGTCATTTAATTGAGATTATAGAGACATAGTATGATTTTAACCTAAAACTTTCTGTATATGACTGTTTGATGCCTAAATAAAATAAAAAATAAAGTGATTCCGTAGTTGGAGTTGGATTTGGGATGGAGGAAATAAAAAGGCCATGTAGAATTTATAATAAAAATGTATGAATAAATACCATTAACGCTGCAGTATAGATATAGATACACATTATTGAATGTAACAAAACCTATTTGCTAGCACACCTGATTTTATTACTACCTAATATATAGAATAAACCTAATATACGGTCTTCATGTACGGACTGTAATTGTTTGTCCGTTTGGGGTAAGTAAAAATCATACTCTGGTATCACTCGTGCTTTATATGTCAGATGTCACTTCAACTGACTGTTGAGGTTTTGTGTTCCAAGTCAAGCATTCATTTGTGTTTTCTAAAAGTGTTTTAAGGTATTATTTCAGTACTTACACATGAAACGTTATTCCGTCCGATTTAGTATTTGAATTGGTGTTGTTTTTACAACATTTGAAAACGAATGAGACCAATATTTATTTATTTTGTTGTCATCGAAAACGTGTCAACATGACGGTGTCGTGACACGCACTGAAGAGGTCAGAGGCTTAGTTTTGTTTGTATATGTGTGCGTGAGCGTGTATCTACTTATGAGGCTTAGTTTCGTTCGGCTTCACTAGACTGTTCGTAATGCTCCGTCTGTATTTTTTACTTGGTCTGAGCTCTGACCTATATTTAATTTCGTATCAACATCAAACCTTTCACCATCGTACCGGAAGGCGCGTCGTGGGTAGGCCCCCCACAAGGTGGACTGATGACCTGGTAAAGGTCGCGGGAGTCCGCTGGATGCGGGTGGTGCATGACCGGTCATTTTGGCACACTTTTCGGGAGGCCTATGTCCAGCAGTGGACGTCTTTCAGCTGATATGATGATGATGATGATGATTATCAAACCTTTTTAATGACCTAGTCAAATAAACAACCTCGTCAGAGTTCCAATCAAATATATTATATTTAATTGTCAGTGTTTGTCAGAGTCAATATTTTCTCTTGTAATTTTTGCGATCAATAATAACAGTCATAAGTTTAATAATTCTTCGTCGTACTTAATTTGATAATGCCGAGGCATTTAAACATCCATGAAAGAGCTGTACCTAATTATTGCAGATCATGAAGCTGGCATTAGCGAAATATTACGAATATTACGAGAGACACTATTTGACGGCTACTCTGGAGTACTCTGAGATTAGCTTGTTATTGCAAATGCAAACGTCAATGCGATATTTCTGTTTCGTTTGAAATGGAACGTTGGCAGGACTGATAATTGCCTTGGTGCAAGCAAATGTCGACTTTAAGGTGACGAACCTTTTCTTACCCCGACTGTACCTAGCTTTGTATAATATATATTAGAGGGGTACCTAATCTCCAGAACGACTCATCTGATTTCAAAACATATTTTACCAGATTAAGTATAAAATGGACATAGGCAGCGCAGCGCCTGGGTTATCTGTAATACGCGGGCGGCTAATATCCAATAATAGTAGTTTATGTGACTGTACATAATTAAGGGCATTAAACGTGAGTGGAGGTTTATGAAACGAGCGTCAGCGATATAAATCCTCAATGATGTGTTCGGGAACCATTAGAATGACCGCCATTGCACCGCCATGGCCGACTAGATTTCAAATCATGACTAACTAGATTTCCATAATAACATCGATATCGATGTATGACATAAGACGTCAAGAGTGTATTAGCTTCTGATACTTCTTAATTTAGTATGGTTAATTTACCATCGTCCCTTTTGGATATACGCTAGGACGCCATCTATATATCCTCTATCTACGTTCTTATTTATGCTACGTTCATCATGCCTACTTTTGACCGCTACCGCAGGCCACGCTAGTCTGTGACTGCGAGTGGATTTAAGCCTGAAGTACACTAGCGCGGCTGGCCCTTATAAAGACATGAGTTATTAAATTCATTCCTTTATAAAATCATAGACTCTTAGTACCTTTTGAAAGCTAAGTAAGTACTAGGTTGACAAGTGCATCTAAAATTATGCTTAGTTGATATGATATTGATAATAAATATCAAAATAGTTTACACCTCTGACCTCTCAGAGCAAAGAATAAGGCAGAGGCCGCGTTACGAACTACAAAGTGACGCAACTTTTTTAAACATGTGTGCGTAAGAGTGATACCAGTAGAATTAAAGTATCCCTATAATTTGGGTAATTTGCTTAAGGTCTCTCTATAATGGTTTGTGAAATATTAAATCGAATTTACCTAGTTTGAGATTGTTCAGCAGTAATGTGGGACATAAGGCGAATCCCCATAGCAGTTGCCATGCAATCCGCCGCGTCATTTAGGCCCGTGCGCAAAGAAAGAAGCACGGTGTCCAGCAAAATTATATCCCCATCTCACTCTCTTAGTCTGGCGCCAGCTTTTGCAATATTAAGTAATATTTTTGTGATTTTTAAAAGTCAAATATGCTTTTCTAACAATATTTAATTGCCGAAACTGACGCATTACAATATGTTTTATGTTTAAAAATATCGAAAGGTTTAGCGCAGTGGGTGGTCACAGCGGACAATTAGTTTCGCAAGAGGGCAAAGTTCGTAGTGTCATTTAATTGAGATTATAGAGACATAGTATGATTTTAACCTAAAACTTTCTGTATATGACTGTTTGATGCCTAAATAAAATAAAAAATAAAGTGATTCCGTAGTTGGAGTTGGATTTGGGATGGAGGAAATAAAAAGGCCATGTAGAATTTATAATAAAAATGTATGAATAAATACCATTAACGCTGCAGTATAGATATAGATACACATTATTGAATGTAACAAAACCTATTTGCTAGCACACCTGATTTTATTACTACCTAATATATAGAATAAACCTAATATACGGTCTTCATGTACGGACTGTAATTGTTTGTCCGTTTGGGGTAAGTAAAAATCATACTCTGGTATCACTCGTGCTTTATATGTCAGATGTCACTTCAACTGACTGTTGAGGTTTTGTGTTCCAAGTCAAGCATTCATTTGTGTTTTCTAAAAGTGTTTTAAGGTATTATTTCAGTACTTACACATGAAACGTTATTCCGTCCGATTTAGTATTTGAATTGGTGTTGTTTTTACAACATTTGAAAACGAATGAGACCAATATTTATTTATTTTGTTGTCATCGAAAACGTGTCAACATGACGGTGTCGTGACACGCACTGAAGAGGTCAGAGGCTTAGTTTTGTTTGTATATGTGTGCGTGAGCGTGTATCTACTTATGAGGCTTAGTTTCGTTCGGCTTCACTAGACTGTTCGTAATGCTCCGTCTGTATTTTTTACTTGGTCTGAGCTCTGACCTATATTTAATTTCGTATCAACATCAAACCTTTCACCATCGTACCGGAAGGCGCGTCGTGGGTAGGCCCCCCACAAGGTGGACTGATGACCTGGTAAAGGTCGCGGGAGTCCGCTGGATGCGGGTGGTGCATGACCGGTCATTTTGGCACACTTTTCGGGAGGCCTATGTCCAGCAGTGGACGTCTTTCAGCTGATATGATGATGATGATGATGATTATCAAACCTTTTTAATGACCTAGTCAAATAAACAACCTCGTCAGAGTTCCAATCAAATATATTATATTTAATTGTCAGTGTTTGTCAGAGTCAATATTTTCTCTTGTAATTTTTGCGATCAATAATAACAGTCATAAGTTTAATAATTCTTCGTCGTACTTAATTTGATAATGCCGAGGCATTTAAACATCCATGAAAGAGCTGTACCTAATTATTGCAGATCATGAAGCTGGCATTAGCGAAATATTACGAATATTACGAGAGACACTATTTGACGGCTACTCTGGAGTACTCTGAGATTAGCTTGTTATTGCAAATGCAAACGTCAATGCGATATTTCTGTTTCGTTTGAAATGGAACGTTGGCAGGACTGATAATTGCCTTGGTGCAAGCAAATGTCGACTTTAAGGTGACGAACCTTTTCTTACCCCGACTGTACCTAGCTTTGTATAATATATATTAGAGGGGTACCTAATCTCCAGAACGACTCATCTGATTTCAAAACATATTTTACCAGATTAAGTATAAAATGGACATAGGCAGCGCAGCGCCTGGGTTATCTGTAATACGCGGGCGGCTAATATCCAATAATAGTAGTTTATGTGACTGTACATAATTAAGGGCATTAAACGTGAGTGGAGGTTTATGAAACGAGCGTCAGCGATATAAATCCTCAATGATGTGTTCGGGAACCATTAGAATGACCGCCATTGCACCGCCATGGCCGACTAGATTTCAAATCATGACTAACTAGATTTCCATAATAACATCGATATCGATGTATTTATGAGTTTTGATACATTATAATAACACTGGCACAGATAAAACGCTTATGATACGTTACTGGTTGCAATAATGGTGGTATTTATATATGGTTTCCGAACACATTATAGAGGATTTATCATATGGGTGTAGAGTAATAAATATTTTTGTTGAAATCATTTTCCATAAAGATTTAGCACCTTATGAATCGCCGTTATGCAAGAAATACATAGGAAGTTATAGGAAGTTATTTCGGGTCACAATTATTTCTGTCTATTTTCTTTGTCATGCAACTACGCGTGACGCAATACAAGTAAAAACACATGTGATAGTACCATCAAAATCGTTAAAATTACGACACAGCCGATGTAATAAATAAAGCACCATAACGGAACCGTTGAAAGCGAAACGAAAACAAACGGAACCAGTTACGCGGTGACCTTAACTCTTGAATGAACCAAAGTAGCGCAGTTGGGACACCTTTCTCCTCTCACTGGACGCTAGTGAAAACCGACAGAATACCGCAGACGTATCAACTTTCTCCGTAGATATACTGTAGGAATAAATTAGACTGAATGCAGGCGTATTTGGAGATATAAAACCACTATAATAATGCATGTTTGCATGGCAATGCTCAGAGATCACGGTTATTATTTGGTATCGGTAATGGCAAAGAGATGATGGTTGAGGCTTCCGGATTCGTAATTGTTTATGACATGACAGTTGTGAAGAAACCAGCAAATAAGGTAAACATCCGACCATGTGACATTTGAATTCGAATAATTGATACCCTGAGTTACATTTCTATTGCCATTTATTAAAATTGGAAGGTGATACCAGATAAACCAACCAAGACAAAAGAAGGCAGCACAAGTAATAAGGCACTGCATGTGCACTGCGACTTTTATATGTATATGTATAGGCACCTTTATAAAACTGAACTGGCAACCCTTAAATGTACGTATAACGTATTGCTATAATATTTTCTACTACATTATTAATTTGTCAAGTCTAAATCAAAATGTCTACGTAATGAAGTACCAGATATATTAAAATATCTGGCGATATTAAAATGTTAATACTTACCGAATAAAATGTAATTTCTACCTTTCACCGGACCGAACGCAGCGTTTGTCAACAGTCAACTTCTAAATATAGCCACCGATTAAACGTTGATAATTTAATCCAACCAAACCACCGCTTTATGAATAGCTTTAACTATACAGGGTGGGTATACCGACAGATTTTAACCATGGACTCCTGAGGTTATTAGGAGTAAAAAATGTATATAGGGGGGGCAAGTGCATACATATACTCCAGTACCTGGATAAAGCTGGACTCTGCTGGTCGTTACGGGCTTGACTGGCTTGCCATCGGTCGCTATGACAACCATCTCGTGCCGGTCAACCGTGATCACCACTGGGCAGGCGATAGCTATCGCGTTGATCAATCGCAGTCTATACGCGAAGCTAGGTAGCACGAATAGCCTGGAAAAACAAAACAATATTTGAATCAAGAAAATTGCTGATCGCTGTATTATCCCCAAAATAGCCCCTTTCATTGGGGTTAACTCCTTTTTGAGGTTAACTATCTATTTAATTGTTATATCTACACCAAATTTCAGCTTCCTATGACAAACGGTCTTTGAGAAAACTGCGTATGACAGACGGGCAGACCGAGTGATCGCACAAGTTTTCAATTGGACCAATTTTCGTACGAAGCACAAAAAAATACCACTCTTGTTTTTTCCGAGTAGTAATATTGGTAATAAGGTGATTATTTGACAGTGTTGTAGATTAATCGATAAAATATATTGATGAAAAAACAATAACAATTAAAAACAAAAAAATAACGAAATAAATATTGGTAACATTGCTTAACAATGAAGAGGTCAATGTCAAATTAAATATAACGATTTTAATCACTAGCTTACAACTTCCGTTAATTCTATCTGAAACCAAATCTTGCAAGTCATTAAATATGTACCATATTCGCTTCACGCAATGGAATAAATAACTTTTTTAAATTATTAAATAACTTGAAACAAACAAACGTTTTGTTAACACAAAATAATCACATTCACTTGAGTTTGAATATATCAACAAGATAAAACTCAGGGTGTTAGAAATGTAAGTTAAAAATGTAATCATTACGATAATATTCAATTTAAGTAATCTCTAGTAAAGATGCTTACTTAAAATCTTCCTCCAGGCCATTAACCAACAAGGAACTCGGCATTAACTGGCTAGAATCTTCCAAATTAGCAGTCATAAGTTCCGGAAACTTAGCTGCAACGATAAGAGTGTTTTCCTGACTCCTGTCAAAGTCGTACAAGGAGGAATGAGTCTCCAAAGGCTGGGGTTGGTTCACGATCAACGCTCCGTACACGCCATCACTTTGATGAGTTACTGAAATTTAGGAAAGATTGGTTCATACATCATCATTATCTGCTCTTAAATTGAACCCAATAGGTACAGGTGTCACTATGGTAGATACAATGACTCTTAATATGAGATAAAATTCATCCATAGTTTCTCGAAACTATTAGAAAGAGTAAATACATCCATAGCTAATAATAATCCATTCTTAACATCCATTTCAGCGAGCAGGCATGGACCCAAGCCTCCTTACCGATAAGGTACGGTGGTTTGGGTACTCGCAAAATTTCCAGTATTGCTCTGCCGGCATTCTTGGCTTCAGTCCATAGCATCTCCGATCTCGCAGGTAAAATCCTTAAAGCCTCCCCGGCTACAAACTGCGAGATTGCATGCTTCGCTGAAGCCTCGAATGCCTGGCTGGCTGGACCGAGCCCAAATTATCCATCCCGACCTAAAATACAAAGGGCCTGGGATACCATAGCCTCTGTTTCAGTTTTAAATTCGCTGATTGACGACACGACTGGCAGGGATAGAGCAAGGCTTTTGGCTGTATCAAGTCCAGAGTCTGGACACTGGCTACATGCCTATCCCTCGCCTAATACCGGGACATTCATAGACCCATCCACACTCCGTATAGCCGTCGGTCTCCGGCTCGGGTCTGAGGTTTGTGTGGGCCACAGCTGCGCCTCCTGTGGGGCCCCCGTAGACCGCCTCGGCCACCACGGACTCGCCTGCTCCTCAGGTGCCGGCCGCCTGTCCCGCCATGCCTCTCTCAACGACATCCTCAGAAGGGCGCTCGTCAGTGCCAATGTTCCCGCCGCTCTGGAGCCCCAGATTGTTCGGAACGATGGTAAGCGCCCTGACGGGATGTCGTTGATTCCGTGGAAGATGGGCCGTGCACTGGTGTGGGACGCCACTTGCGCTGACACGTTGGCTGCGTCCTACCTCCCTTCGACCAGCAGACGTGCCGGCGCGGCGGCAGACGCACGGGAACGAGCAAAGGTGGTCAAATACAATTGTCTCGGCACCCAGTACGAGTTCGTTGCATTTGGTGTCGAGACACTTGGCCCGTGGGGCAAGGGCGCGCGTGGGCTTCACGGGGCACTCAGCAAACGCTTGAGGGAAGCAACAGGCGACCCTCGCGCAGGCAGCTTTCTTGCACAAAGACTTGCAATCGCAATTCAACGCGGGAACGCTGCCTGCGTGATGGGAACCCTACCAAAGGGTCCAAATTTAGATAGTAATTTATAGTTTTTGGTAGGTTATTTTTATGTTAGTTTTAATTTTAAATCTAGTTTTAATTGTATATTCTATTGTGTTTTTGTAGTAATTTAATATAATGTCAAATTGATTCCATAGCTATGATTGCAATGCAATATTTATCCTAGCTGTCAAATTTTACATAGAGAAAACGAGGCATCATTTGCAAAATAGCAGTTGGCAATGGCAAAGAGATCATTACCTCAAAATTTCTTAATTGCTGCTGAGCTGAGAAAATCTGCTTTACTGCAAGGCAGCGCAAATGACAAAGTAAACGCTGTCATTGCCAAACAAAACTAAATAGATCAAGAACTTGTACCATTGCGACAAGGTTTGTTCTGAACGTTTTGCATAAAAGGGGTAACCCTGAGAATTGGGATATTATTTAATCGACAAGACTATATTTAATAGCAATTTAGCATGCTTTAATATTAACATCCACATGTTTAAGATGGATTAAGTAGGTTTATGACCGATATTCAATATGAACTCGTGCATATTACTAACATGCACGGTACATTGATTTCGAGTCTTGATTACATTTTCCAATTTTCTTTCATTCGTAAAGTGTTATTTCCTTAGACAATTTCCGCATTAACAAGTTTAGATTTGTTAAATGCCAAGTGTTCGCCAAGAAGCCAACTTTCCTTTCTATTCATCGCCGCCGTATCATTTTATGTCTTTTATCTCGCTCGCATCTAATGCATTCTAAATTGTATAAAGCACCTTAAGCAAGCAGGTTTTATTTTACACAGTCACTTGATTTAAAGATTTATTTTTCGTGCTACGTTTAGAAATAATTGGACTGACAGTGTACCTACTTTCACTAAGAAAATTTAGCTTTATACGTTTAAATTTGGTTTCTTGATAAAAGCCTATGAAACAAAAGATAATAAAAAACGCAAGAGATTATTGCAGGTAGCTACTAGGTACACATTATAATATTTCTCTAAAGATCATTTTGTGAATATCGCGCTTCCGATCTCGTTTCTGTCTTGGGATCTGGGTTACCAAAATTTTATAAAAAATCTTTAATTATTTATCATTAATTTTCGCAATCACTTGCATGGTTATGCGATAACTCAAGGAAAAGGATTTTAATCAAGATAATTCTTAAGTAATTGCATTAGATCGAAATCCTACCTAGAATAAAAACAACAATGCAAGTATCTAAAATACACAATTTAGGTACCTACTGGCTGGAACTACGAGTACGTCGGCAGCTCAGTATGTGGATGCGGGACGCAGACTATACAGCTCAAAAGCAGAGCCCTTAACTTTCGGGAACAGGGAACACGATTGTTTTTCTATCTGGTTAGTCGAAAACGCTGCTCTATTTCAATATCTCTTTTATCTCCAGATTTAAACCTTCAACTACATACATACCTACTGTGTTAACCGTTTGTTGATTGATATTTAATCAAACTTCAAATGCTGGCAAACATTGTGTATGACTTTCATCCATTCCAAAAGATACTTACAGGTTTTGCTTCGAAAAACAAAAGGTAACTCAAGATCAACTGCATTCTCCTGCAGAATATTTATGAACTTGTGTCGGACTCGAGAACTCTTTTCCATACTATACTATAAGTACTATATACCTATACTATATATATATATTAAATTATATTTATATATTATATTATATATTATATATATATTAATAAATGCGAAAGTGTGTCTGTCTATCTGTCTGTCTGTTACCTGTTCACGCTTAAACCGCTGAACCGATTTAGATGAAATTTTGTATGGATATAGTTTGAATCCCAGGAAAGAACATAGGATTGTTTTCATCTCGGAAATCATTCCCTAAGGAGATGAAATGAAGGGTGAAAGTTTGTATGGAGCTACGATATAAATGAGTTCCACACGGACGGTGTCGCGGGCAGAAGCTAGTGGGATCATTATTACCTGAGTCTGCATGATAGAAGAATGTCCCCGCAGACGATGCTCTAAAAGCATACTTATAGGAGGAGCCGTAACTGATGGGACATTGTGTAACCATCGGCACTCCATCCATGTGGGGTGTTCCCTTCTGCTCCACTCCATGCCAATGTATCGCCATGTCTTGCCCTGGAACCTTATTGTGAACCTCCACAACTATAATATCGTTAGTGCACACATGGATAGGTGGTCCTGGAGTCATTCCGTTGACAGTAATTGCGGGTCTCCCATCTTCTAGGATCGTCGGCTGGATTTTGAATTCATAATGACACCTTCGCGGTTTTACGTTGAATTTGCAAGGCCGATAGCACGTTTTGTCTGTAATGTAAATGCCGTTACACTCTTAGCAACTTGTCCTAACAACTTGCTATGATTGGAATGAGACAGCACATACCTTTCATTCCAATTATATCAAGTTTGTGTGGCGAATTGCAACGTTTGTAGTGTGGTTAAGTTTAAAGTGTACCTAAGCGTAAGTTAACACACGCGTAGCCTTGTCAAGTATATTAGTCTTGACCTTCGTGTATCTCTGGCATCTCTGCCCTTGCTTAGATAGCTATGTAGAAATCCGTTTAGATTGCTTGTGTTTTGTTTAGTTCTTAATATTATAAGTATTATAAATCTATTTTCACAAAGCAAAGTAACGTATTCTGGAAGAAGACTTTTATCAAATAATAACATATATATCTGTATTTAGGTATTTTTATTAGTAACACTAATGGCCAAATAAAGTAAAATACAGTCATAACATACGAAAGTGATCTAACTAGAATAATGTCATATGGTTTTATGAATTCGTCAAATGGTAAGACAACTTTTCCAAGACCATTTTCAGACATTCCCGATATTATAAACCAGCAAACTTTACCTGCATTCTTTGTGGTATCCTCGAACAGTATATTAGTGCTCATGGGCATCAAACTGTCCAAAGACGCTTTCCCATTGTTACTTATGTTAGCGATAACGAACAAGAAACAGACGAATAACTTCATTTTGCTTAAAACAAACAATGTCGGAACTAGATGCGCGTTTGTTTTATAACATTGCGACACGGTGCGACACGGGCGCGGCTGGCGGGCGACTGGTTGTGGTCGGGGCCTCGACTTGAGGCGCGGTGCTCGGTGCATGGAGCCTCCGCTCCGGTTGCACAAACGTAGTTCCGTTCTAATCGTACCTAATTACCAACATGCATCGTACCTGCCTAGCTAGCATGATCGCGTTTATGTCGAACGTTGACCATTCGTCGTGATCGTTCGTCTCTCACTTACATCACGGTCATGTACCTAAGTCTCTTATTTAAAAAAAAAACATGTCCTGGGAGCTTACATAAAATAGGCCTCTTAGTTACTTCGAAATTCGAAGTTCGGGTATCTCCAATATCTCCATCTCTATCGCACTATTTTCGTGGCAGCGCCGCTGCTTTTCAATAGTAGATTGTTAACGGAGGAGTGTCACGATTGCGGCGCAGCGGTCGACACGGCGCAGCACATGCTGGAGGTTTGAATTTTCATACAAAAAGCGATAACGTTTTTCACCCAGCAAACATAGTTTGATTTTTATAATTTTTGGATATGTTGTAGACATAATGAAAAACTAGGTCTGTACGTTTTGATTTTTAGGAAATTTTGCTAACGTTATAAGTTATTCGCATCTAAAAATCTGTATTTTTGACTTAAAAACTTTGTCTACCGTTTTATTTTTTTTAATTAATCTATACTGATTTACTTAAAAAAGAAAAACGTACAGACATAGATTAAAGTGTACTAAATCTAATTATACCAAAATTGTTTCATTTCATAAAGGTTTAGGAGGGTAAAAACGTTATCACCCGAAACAATATTTCAACAAGAAATTGTAGGCAATTACCTGCAGGTCTGGCAACTCTCTCTATCGCACGATACGGATGAGGCACAGAGCGGTGTGAAACAGATAGCATTTTTTTAAAATACCTACTCGCGCCGCGTATGGACACTTCACAATCCTCTTAAGGCCTTCTGCGAAACAATAGTCCAGCAGAAGGATATGGCGGAACGGGCCAGGGCGATCGACCCATTGGCCGACCCACGGTGCCGCAGACGTGCTGGACGAAGGCGAGCAGCACAGGATCGCCGCCTGCCTCCGTAGAGTGACCGCGGGGTGACAGGCATGGGGACGCCTGCCATCCCTCACGCACCAGGTCACTGAGTGGGTGCCTGTAGTGGCATAAAACGAACGAGGTCAACAAGGACCTCCGGAGGCGGTGTTCTGGAAATCGGAGCGGTGCTGGTGGTGTTGAAGAAGTAAAGCGCAAGCGTTCCTTCAGCCCACCGCTCAGGCACAAAGACGGCAGACGGAGAAGTTTTTAGTGGGTAGAACTCGGGGCCTCATTAGCCCACACCGAGGAGTCCCACATATCCACCCGGGTCCGTCCCCACACCCGGGAGAAATGCGTAAAGTATTTTCCTCTCCTAAAAATGGGTTGAAATTCACCCATTTCCGACGAGATATTTCGAGGCTGAAATGGGTGGCTTTCCTCGAGTTAAAAAAACTCTACTTTTCATTTCGAATACGAGGAAACGAAATGAAAACCATAAACGCTTAATAATTTTCTAAATCAGTCAGATCCGTAAAACTCTTGACTGATTTTAATAATGTTTGTGTGTGGTCAATGGTCCAGGAAATGTCCTGGACGCGTTTTTGAAGCGGTTATATTGATAAACAAATTTTAAGTATTAATATGTCAGTCGATTACGAGGTCGTTGTTGTTCTACGTCCGTAGAAATAACCCTAGAAACCCTACACGTGACGTCCGGGTGATGCTAAAAGAACAACAAACTCGACAGCCGCACTGATCCTTCTGAACCTCGCAGCGCACACTGGAACCGTATCAGCGACATCAATACGAATAAATTTATGTATGTACCAGTGTGTAACCGCCAAGAGTGTCAAACTCAAAAGGCCAAAAATAATATATGCCATACGATTAAATAAATACGATAAATAAATAAATAAGTATTGATATGTGAAATATACAGTATTAATAGTACATTACATCAGAGGCCGGCAAAACATCGTATCTCTATATTATCTCTCGCTACGCTCGGCCGTCTATATTATACCTACTTGGCCGGATATCCGTTTTCACGCCGAGGCATGTATAGTGTTTTTCTAAAACATGCAATGAAATAAATAAATAAAAATCCTCATATCAAACTAATTTTCATGGCTGAATGTGTGTGGTGCCACAAATAGTGGAATGAAAATTAAAAAGTTACTTTGCAGGCCTAGGCCTGAAAAGTTGTATGAAATCCCATTTCAGGCCGCCTCGAGATGCTGCGCCCGAAAAAGGATACTTCCGAGTCTATTATAAGGAACTTAAAGAGAATATTTCATTGCATGTTTGAGAAAATGTATTTGTATACAGTGTGTTACCGCCGTTACCGGCATGCGGGCTTTTTTTTTAATAGGGTAATATAACGTACTTCTTTAACTTAACCATCCATGACCTTATAATTAAATGAAATAACTAAAATTCCGACTTCTTAAATATTCTAACAAAATTTAAATTGCCAGCAATGAACAGCGAAGTAAATTGACAAGTTAGTGTAATGACAGCTATTCATACTTTGTTTAGGACGACGTCATACACCTAGTACATTGAAGGTTCGGATTTTGGAAATTTAATTGTGCAGTTAATTTACATAGTTATGATTTGCGAATGCATGTAAACAATTGCTAATGGAACATATTATTAGTGCCGGTAACACAGTGGTTATATTGAGTACCTACGAATGCGCAGTGTTATTTGGGGTATAAAAAACGGACATCCTCTTTTTATTGAATAATCATATAGTATTTACTAATATAAACCATTTACAACCATTCCAGTGTTCCAAATCGACCTACTTTTTGAGATATATTTTTTTGAAAATGCTGAGTTTTGATAGAAATAATATTGAAAAAACTAAATATTTCCAAAACTTTTCGGTTCTACTCCACGAAGCTTTGATATCCCATTACCCGATGTAAGATACATTTTTCGGATCTAATTATATATTCGTAGATTAGATAGAACTTTGTAAATTCATTATTTTGTGGTTTATTCGTTTTATTTTTTTAAATGAAAATATATTGCTGTTAGGATTTGATTTTGTCGCAAAATAATTAGGCATTACTAGAAGTTACGTCATGTTTTTTTTTAAATCCGAATTTCGTGGGATCTAAGAGTAATTGAAGTTTTAATTTTTTTCTGACAATTCTGGTTATGTTGGTACCTAGGGTTTTGGTTATCATACATATGAAAGAGCCAAATTTTTCATAGTAGTTTGGCATACACACTATTTAAAATAATGAGAGTTCAAAAAAAAAATTGTACCAACATAACCAGAATTATCAGAAAAAACTTAGGACAGGTACTTAACCAAATATTATCTATAAGTACAAGTAGCAAAGGTGGGAGTCAACCTGTTAGGCACTTCAAACAAGTAAATTTAAATTAAACAATTTGAATAAAGTCGTCCAAGGATGGCGGGGATCTATGATTTCCGAAAACAGAAATTACGAGTATAAGACGGTAAAGCCAAATTGCAATCAATAAAGGGTCAGCAATGTGCATGTGAATCCTCTGGAAATGTATCCCATTCATTGTCTACTCTTCCCGCTGACCATCAGGCAGGTTTTACCACATCGACCATACCACCTATTATATATACAGGCTGACTGGTATTCGACCTATTCCTTGAAAGGGGTTATACTAGAGCTAATTTGCAACAATTTATGTCCAGTCAACCAGGGGTCAAAACACGATTTTTTTTTTAATTTTTCGAGTTTTTAGTTTGTTTGAAAAAAATCGACTTGCAGCCTTAAAGTGCTGATTGTGACAAAAATGTTTTTTTTACCATCCAAATGGAAGTTATTTTGTCACAATCACCAGCTTAAGGCTGCAAGGAGATTTTTTTTCATACAAACTAAAAACTCGAATATCTCGGAAACCAGCGAGTTTCGAACCCTGGTTGACTATAAATTGTTGCAAATTAGCTGTAGTATAACAACTCCTTTCAAGGAATAGGTCGAATTACCAGTCACCCTGTATATTGTAAGGGGAATTGGTGCATTACCTTTTTAACTCTTGCAATCCTTAGATCCATCTTATTCGAGAGACCAACGTTTGACACTTTAAACTCTCGCGCTTTGGACACATATTTAAATTACTGTTTTATTTTGGTTTTTGACAGTTATCTGCGACCATGACCGGTGCAACCCGTTTCGAAACGTCAGGAATAAAGGTAAGTAAATAAATATCGCGTTAGACCCGTGTCAATATGTTAATGCTCGTAACAAGGAGGGATATTAATCTTATAACTGATTATTGATTATTTCATTTTCGATTCACAACTCCATTTCAGTGTATTTTACACCCTAGTTGTGAGACGTTATTAGCTCGGCGCGCTTGAAACATATTGAAATGCGATGGAATGCGAAAGTAATTAATAAGTATTAAGTAAAAGTATGCAAGAGCCAAAAACAAGGACCTAGACACTACCCAAGAGAATAAATGCCTGTGCAGATAACTTTGATAACATCGTCCGCATAGCTTCTCCTGCTGCAAGTTACTCGGTACGACGGGCGATTCGAAAGCTGTATTGAAACGCTAAATATTATTAACTATCCGTTAGCTCGTATATTTAGCTAGATGTCTAGACATAAAGTATCACTTTCCCCGTCTAAATTACTCTACCTACGTAATTTGCGCGCATATTATTTATCTACTATGTAGCCTGGATGAGTCCGCTTCCTATTTGATAAGTACCAGGAAAGTTAGATAATGCAAGCTCATCGGAAATTATATAAACCGCTTGCTGAGATCTTAGGAGGAAAGACAACGAGTCATTTTGTCGATAGTTCCATACAAAAACTGCAATTTAGAGGTTTGGCTTCTTCGACTGATATAATTAAATAGCCTAGGTTGTCTTGATGTCATCCAAAAATACTACAGAAAAAAATATTCTGTATTCTTTATCGGAAACTACAAATGTGTCCAGCCGACAAAAAAATCACGTGTTGATAAATAAAGATCAATGTATTGATACATTTCCAAAACAATCGTCGAAAGTAGAAACTCATTTATTAAATTGAATTTCATGTGTCGCAATTCGTTCCGCACTTAGACATTGGAGCAAAATTGTTTCAAAACATACGCAAAGACTGTATTTATGTTAAGGTCACCGTGAAACGGTGTTGCGAAATCGGAGATATTAAAGTTTTCAGCATACACTTAACCACTAACGACATTGATGGCTAAGTAGGTATTCGTCACATGTTGCATGTCACTGCCTTTTCTCCTCAACTTCCTCAAAAAATATATGACATCCACTCTCACACAAAATTATTTTGTAACGTAATCTGGAAATATTTTTAGTAACTAGGTACATTTTCTTGTCCTTCATATTCTATAGGCAGTAAATTTTTCATCTTGACAAACAAGTTTTTTGGGAAAGTGAAAGAATTAATAAAAAAAATACATCAAGAATAGGTATATATTAGATTTATTATTGTGTAATTTTCTATTCTATTATCAATCTCTACATTTGAAATTATCTAAACTTTTCTTTCTACATATAAAATAGGTCCTAAAATTGATATTAAACAATCACAGTTATTACCTACATGTTTATTTCTTTGTTGTAATATAATGCTGCTATTTACCAACTTCCTTAAGAGGAAGTTCTACTTTCGTCTTTATGTTCACCAATTGACCAATACTACCATCAATTGCGTATTCCATAAATATGACATATAGCCACCTAGGGTGATCTCATAAAAATGTATTATTACAATTTAATAACAGTAGCAAACTTATATATACCCTGGCACGTGCTTGCAAAAGTGCGCATGTTAACAGGAATCAAGTCAGCCGCAAGCAAATCCACTTCTTTCTGTGACTGCATCAACATAGTGAGAATGGCCTTCTGTTCCTTCACATCCATGAGCTCCCAACCACAACTGTATATCGCTCGGGAAAACGCCTCCGCGGCATTCGTCAGTCTCTGCCCAAGGAAACAATACAGGAAGAACACAATGAAGCAATACATCGCTATCGGCATGAAGTTAAGATATTCCTCGGGAGTAAGGAAAAAGAAAAAGCACATGCACACCGCGTTCGAACCGAAGTTGATTCCCATAGGTATACTGTATAAAGCCCTGAGGTCACTTGTTACATCTAAAACAAGAACATGCCGATAAACAATGGCAGAAAGCCTTTCTTTCACCAAATCATAATTGCTGGGGTCGGTCAGCAACGTATTGAATGTCATGATTTCGTCGGAGAGTAGTTGATACATAACGGATGTATGCGCGATTAGAAGGAGCATCGTCGTCTGGAAGTTAAGTACCACGACAACAATGGTTAACTCCTGGAGAGACACTAGCGCTATGCAGATTTCTCGTTGCGGTGAAGACGTCAGCTGCTTGAATCCTAAAGCAAAATTAAAGTTTAATAGAATTTTCCAAAATCATCAATTTGGGATTGACTTAAAGCAACCGTTTAATTCTTACCAACACAAGGTGTCATTGAGAAGGTGTTTTCATTCAAGCCGGCACGCTTTGGCAAATATATCGTAAACTCGTTGGTTAAATTGATGAAGTAGAATGTAAACAGAATTCGCTTAATCAAGTACAAAAGGTGCTTGTGCTTATCGACGAATAGCCCAGCGTTGATGGTGCAGGTGTCACTCTCCTTGGCCTTCCCCAGTGTACTCCTTAGTCGTTTTCTAAGAATTTAATGTCGTATTAAGTAAGATAGTTATTTATATTTGATAAATAATGGGCTAATTCAACAGATTCACGGATCCTTTCTGACTACTGATATTGCGCTTTGATGTGAACTGTACGTTCTACTGAATTTTGCCTAATCAGTAAAAGCATACCAAGGCTCAATCAGGCAAGACCAATACAATCGCACGTAGGGGCGACGTACTCGTAATTATGGTGAGTTGTCTCAGTTGTCCAATGGTTAAATCCGTCTGGAAGTCCACGTTTAAGTTGTTTTGTTGACAAGCGACAAGCGACATCAACGTGGCACTTGTTCACCACTAGTCAATAACACCTGCTAGGCTTGTGGTCGTGTATGGCACTCCCGCATTGGCTTAGATAGCCATGAAAAATGTTGTGACCATCTTGACACTGCATGTAATGTTTTGAGTTTAAGGCCATTGATAATGTACTTATTATGTAAGTTCAGAATTGATTTGGCATGGCCTAAATAATAATAAAAAATTATACCCAATTTTACGAAGTTTTTATTTTAATTCTTTCGTTTGATTTTTTAAAGCCTTGTGATTGGAGTAGCTTTATTCACCTATGCCTTAGCCACCAGTAACTGTTGTTAGCTGTAAGCACTAGGATGGAGACGTTGACGTAGCTCTTGATGAAGTCGCTGGCAACACGCGCGTGCTTGGCCTGGTACTCCAAACTACCCACGCCATACACGTAGGTCAGTAGCGATAGGTGTATGATCCAGAAAGGCTCTGTAAAAGGGTTTAACGCATTAGACCGGTGGTTCATTCAGGAGATCGGTGACACGGTACAAGTGACACACATTCAGAAGAAACCTCTCCGATGATTGGGCCGATATGTTTGGTTCCGTTTAAAGAACTAAGATCAATATCTTCCGTGTGGTATCCCAGTTGTATCTGAAAGATCTAATCTCAAAAATTGTTATTGCGACCTTCCAACCCAGGAGGGAAACTAAATCTCATCTGCTAGGATCTGGCGTCGGCCGAATGCACTTATTTACACATTATGATGTATGGGGCTTAATATATATACTGCCGTGCAGAACCTAAAGTGCAGTAACTCGAAAAAGTCCATTTCGAGATAAACGCAAAAAACACTTTAAAAGTAGTTTATTTCCGTTCGTTCAAGCGGTATATACTTATAATTTATTGTCATGGAAAGCGCTCAACACATAAAATACGATGACGTTAAAAACAATGCTTTCAGTGTACACTGAAATTAATTATGAGGCTTTTTCAAAATTTCAAGCTCGTACTGCACTCTTTTAGACAGGCAAAAACAAAAGAAATACCGCTTAAAACACAGTAAAAAGTCGGGTTACTGTCCATGATTTGCATTTACTTACACAGACAAGTGATGAATTACCGTTTAAACCACAGTACGCGGAGCTATACTACTGCGTTTTAAACGGTATTTTGCTTGGTTTTTAGTGCTACGAGCATCCGTTACTGCATTTAAAACAGGTTTTTGTAAAAAAAAGCCTTTTTGCCAATAAAATGATTTAATATTTAATTGTCTTCAAAACTACATATGCTCAGTAAATGTCAAGTCAATCAGGCTTCTTTAAGTGGGAGAAAAACGACTAGCAAGATTTAAATAAACTTATTTGTGATTTATTATTGGAGATCCTAAATAGAACACATATTTCGTGAAATTGTAAGCAAACAATGTTTATAACACATAATTATGTATCCCTACTAATAAAAAAAGATGACTACTTCAGTATAATGCTACAATTTATTCTTATGTACTGTTAAAATAGCACTTTAATCTTATTGTTATTGTTCGTTCAGTTACTTTGACAGATATTAAACTATAACTAATAAGATCATAATTACTAATAAAATGGACGGCACACATATATAACCATTCATTAGGCTATTAGTAACAATAGAAAATACAACAATATACAAAAATTACTACAACTAGAGCTTTTTCCAGTTAGAACAATGTGACTTCTAAACATAATTTTTTTTCTTTTTTCCTTTATTTTAATTTACTCACACATTTTATTACTTATAGGATTATAAACTAATATTTACAACAAACATTACATTAGAATACTTTGGTAACCCCTGGGAATAAAGATATATCTTTATTATACTGTGTATACCCTTATAAAACAAAGTAAAATTTTAGCTGGGATTAGGTATTATTAGGAATAAGAAACGGATTCTACTTTTAAAAGGATTAACAATTGAACAAAATAGAAATTACAAATCAATAGTCGGAAAAGCAATCAATAAAATGAATGACTAAGTAAAAATATCGATAAACACAGAGCGCACACAATCTTACGTCTACCTCGTACGACGGATGACAGTCAAAAAGGGCCAGGACACCTCCCGCCATACTTTTATACTGTCAACTGTCATAACCCCACTACAACCTAACCTAAAATGCCTAACACGGCCTCTCCTGATATCCTGACGTCCTCGTCGGGTTAACCTGTACAGCTAGTCCGTTTCCAACAGAGCGTCGCCTCATGGAGATTCCGCTTCTATGTAGTCTGGTCTCGTTGAAGGCCCTGGTGGTGGTTCGCCGGTCAAGGGCTCCGATTGGGTCTGACTTGAAGTAAGGTCTGGCTGGACTTGCTCTGCGTCATCATTCTCAACTTCACCATCTGCTAAGACGGAAAACATAACAGTGTTAAGTGTTGCGCTCTGAATATCATGACTTCCATTCTAGTTATATCAGGTTAGTAAAGTTAGCTACGCAATCACTTCACAAAAGTAAAAACTTATCTGAATGTCTGTGTTCTCAAATTAAAACTAAAACAGTCTGTTTAAAATGAAAACATACTGCTTTGTCAGTCTTACATAAAATCGAACCGTTATTTAAAAGTAAAACTCCATACATTCACATAAATATCAAATTTACAGAACACACCAAAACATAAAAATAATACATGCTTAGTAAAGAACACCGTGAGCATACATCGTACGGTGACTGATCGGTTTGCAAAGCCGATCAGCTTCCGAGGTCGCGGGTACACCTATCAGTGTACCACAACGACACCCCTCGGTGCACCACAAAGACAGAAAGAGGTCATAGGGTGCACCCCTCGGTGCACCACTAAGACAGACAGAGGTCATAGGGTGCACCCCTCGGTGCACCACTAAGACAGAAAGAGGTCATAGGGTGCACCCCTCGGTGCACCACTAAGACAGAAAGAGGTCATAGGATGCACCCCTCGGTGCACCACTAAGACAGAAAGAGGTCATAGGGTGCACCCCTCGGTGCACCACTAAGACAGACAGAGGTCATTGGGTGCACCCCTCGGTGCACCACTAAGACAGACAGATGTCATAAGGTGCACCCCTCGGTGCACCACAACGACAGACAAAGGTTCAAAAGGCACCCATCATGGCACTACATCGACAGAGAGGTGGAGAGTTCACCCATCAGTACACCACAAAAGAATCCAACAGATACACTGCTTTATGGATCATAATAATTTGCAGACTCACCCTCAAAAAAAAAGAGCATTACTCGGGAGTCCATTCTTCTCCCCAAGGAACCAGGTATTGAGCAGCCGCGTAGGTTGTCTTCCCAAATGATCCAGCCACAAGCTTCAATTCATAGCAGCCTTGAGGAAGAATACGCACCACTCGGTATGGACCGCGCATTCCTTGGTCCAGCTTTCCTTTTGATTGAGCGTACCTACTTTATCACGAAGACAACATCGCCTTCCTGAAATACGCGAGGGGAACACCTGTTTCGATTAGTACGAGCATCCATCGCCATCTGGTTCTTAGTCAAACGTTCGGCCGTCCTCTGTCTGACAAGTTCTTTTCTGTATGAAATGGTGAAATTAAAATCTTGCAAGTAAACTCACCATGGGCTATGTTGGAAGCTTCTCTGCCTGATCGCATCAGAAATGAGGCTATCCGCAGCAGAACCAAGGTAACCGATAAAGCCCTCTGAATCGCTAAACTTAAGTGGCAGTGGGCGGGGCACATTGCACGTAGAACCGATGGCCGTTGGGGCGGAAAGGTTCTCGAGTGGCGACCACGTACCGGAAGGCGCGGCGTGGGTAAGCCCTCCACAAGGTGGACTGGTGACCTAGTAAAGGTCGCGGGAGTCCGCTGGATGCGGGTGGCGAAGGACCGGTCATTTTGGCACTCTTTGGGGGAGGCCTATGTCCAGCAGTGGACGTCTTTCGGCTGATATGATGATGATGATGAAACTCACCATCTTGCCACACGCTCCTTTTTGCTCTGAGTAGCCTTCAATGCGTTACAATCTGTAACCACAGTGAAATTCACTCCTATCAAATAATGCCTAAAGTGCCGCAATGATTTTACGACTAGGGTCTCGAGCTCGTACGAGTGATACTTGGGCTCAGCGCCTTTACTCACCTGGCTGTACTAGGCAACCACTCGCTTAATACTACCCGGATGTGTTCGCATCTGAGCTACTATTATTATCAGATGGAGCCTACCTGGATGAACCTGACGCAGAAGGCTTTGACTGTTTAGGGCACGACGCTTGTTTATGACCAGGCTCACCACAACCATAACATTTAGCCGGTTGAGACACCTTCTTAAAACCCTGTGATCTGTCTTTGCCATCACGTTTAAAATTACCCGGGTGGCCTGCGCGATTATCTATAGCTGTATTTTTTGACGGTTTCATAAAAGTAGACAAATAATTAATCAACTCAGCGGGTTTTAAGTTTGCGTTTGTTGCCGTTGCTTTTATTTGAGGGTCAGTTATACCTTGCAAAACAATCTCCGTAGTCAAATCATCACGCGCATACTCAGCATAGGTATGAAATTTATCAGAGTTAGTGGACATGATCTCCAACAATATACCTGCTGAATCTATTTTCTTGACACACAGAGGTTTAAAATCGATTTTAAAATTGGTCCATGATCGATCGTTTGACACCCACTCGTTGAGCCATGATTTAGCATCACCCTTTAAACAATTCTCTACACGTGAGAGACATTCACGTTCGTCCCATTTGTTTACAAGTTTAGCCCCATCAACCTCACTGATTCGTGGATGCTGGGATCAAAATTGGAAACATAATAGCGTTCAGTATTTACAGTCTTTAATGATTGAATCGCTTCCACGATTTTGTTCGTAACTGGTTCAGCGAGGGGTTCGGTACCTACTGGGACATGTGAGCGCCTTTCTAATGCGACATCAAAGTGTTAAAGGATTCACTATTAGTTTCCGTTGGTGGCATGGGAGGCGTGTACACTGAATGTGAATATCTCTTACCGCAATTAGCAGTAGTTGTATAACCCGCACGCTTCAGCAAATGTTTATCACGAGAACGATGACTTCGGGAATTCGACCAATGTCGACGCGAACATTTAGAAAACGGCGAAGGAGTACGTGAAAAGGTACGCGAGCACCGGCCCCTTGAACGCCTATCCCGAGAACGTCGATTCCGCGAACGCTGATAGCGTAGCAAACTACTACGCGAATGACTTTGCGAGCGCCGGGCATGTGGTGATCGATCACGCGAATTACTACACGAGCCACTGTTCCGAGAACGTCGTGTCCGGGAACGTTGATTACGCGTACGTCTACTGCGCGATTCAGGTGAGCGCCTATTATTACGCGAACATGAACGGACTGGACTTCCCATCTTTACCAACTCCAGACCCACTTAATCACGTAGATTAGGTAAGTCAAATAGAATCACCAAATATAAACGCACACACAAACAAAATGATAACTGTAAACAAACGTAATGTTAAGTTTTAGCCAAAATAAAAGTTTATCAAAAGAGGGTATGTGGATAAATTCAGGAAAGATTTAAACGGAACCAAATCACAAAGATTATAAAAGAAAATATCAGAAAGCAATGTGGGAATGTTTTCTTTATCCAACTTCTGATATTAGGAATAAGAAACGGATTCTACTTTTAAAAGGATTAACAATTGAACAAAATAGAAATTACAAATCAATAGTCGGAAAAGCAATCAATAAAATGAAAGACTAAGTAAAAATATCGATAAACACAGAGCGCACACAATCTTACGTCTACCTCGTACGACGGATGACAGTCAAAAAGGGCCAGGACACCTCCCGCCATACTTTTATACTGTCAACTGTCATAACCCCACTACAACCTAACCTAAAATGCCTAACAGTATATTAATTTGTTTTAGTAATGAGGTATACGAATAAAATTTGTTTTTAATAACTCACTTGTAAACTGTTTTGTAAAATATTTCACCAAAACTTTTAAATATAAAACGAATTAAAAATTGGTCAAGGCTTGGAAAACTTAACTGTGTCAGTTCAGGCAAACAAGAAAAAACTAAACACAAGTATTTAAATTTAAATATGGTGATCATTATTATTAGGAAATACCCCACGTACTGCCGTTGTCAGACGGGTAATCACGTAATGTTCCAAACGCGCGTTAGTCCAATCGAACTGTCATTTTTCCATATAAAATATGACATTTAGATCTACCTGACGTGCGTACAATGTGTTACGTGGTCGACCTGCTGGTGCAGATGAGACAGGTAATTGCCTACAAAACACAAGCCAGTTTTTGAGCATCAAGGTTTTGCTTCCTTAAGTAACTGATACCAAGCAAAAGATCAAGAGGTGCAGTTTTTCTGACCTATATTTAGTGATTTTCATGTTTAAGACGACCAGCCTACATAATAAATAGTGATACTTTCAAATGCTCCAGTAAAACTTGGCACCAGTTCCGTAAGGAAGCAATGCCGTCTTAATAAACTGCAGGGTTCACTGATGCCCAAAAATCGGCTCGTGTTTTGGTGGCATTTACCTGTCTCATCTGCACCTGATAACGCATTACGTGGGGTATTCCCTAATAATAATGATCACAATGTTTAAATTAAATAATTTTTGTTTATCTTATTTGCCTGAATATGAACACAGTCAAGTTTTTTTGGTGAATTATTTTAAGAAAACAGCTTGGAAGTAAGTTTTCCAAAAATAATTTGATTCTTGTACCTCGCTAATGCATATCATTAATTAATAAAATTATCCCAGCTAAAAATTTAAGTTGTTTTATGAGGTATATCTTTATTCCCTGAGGTTACCCAAGTATTCTAATGACATTATGTTTAGAAGTCACATTGTTCTAACTGGGAAAAGCTCTATTTGCAGTAAATTTTGTATATTGTTGAAGGTTGTATTATTACAAATAGCCTATTGAATGGTAATATATGTGTGCCGTCCATTTTATTCGTAATTACGATCTCATTAGTGACAGTTTAAAAACGTGTCTTGTTTGTCCGTTACAATAAGATAAAAGTACCATTTAGCTACATAAGACTGAATAATGTATTATACTGAAGTAGTAGGTAGTCTTTTTAGGGTTCCGTAGCCAAATGGCAAAAAACGGAACCCTTATAGATTCGTCATGTCCGTCCGTCTGTCTGCCTGTCTGTCTGTCCGTCCGTATGTCACAGCCACTTTTTTCCTAAACTATAAGAGCTATACTGTTGAAACTTGGTAAGTAGATGTATTCTGTGAACCGCATTAAGATTTTCACACAAAACCCCCCCCTCAGAAATGAAAACCCCATACTCAGAAATGAAACTCAAAAAAAATTTTTTTCATCAAACCCATACGTGTGGGGTATCTATGGATAGGTCTTTAAAAATGATATTGAGGTTTTTAATATCATTTTTTTCTAAACTGAATAGTTTGCGCAAGAGACACTTCCAAAGTGGTAAAATGTGTGCCCCCCCCCCCCTGTAACTTCTAAAATAAGAGAATGATAAAACTAAAAAAAATATATGATGTACATTACCATGCAAACTTCCACCGAAAATTGGTTTGAACGAGATCTAGTAAGTAGTTTTTTTTTAATACGTCATAAATCGTAAACCGCAATTTATTTCACGGAACCCTTCATATGCGAGTCCGACTCGCACTAGGCCGCTTTTTTTATTACTGTCATACATAATTATGTTTAATAAACATTGATTACTTACGATTTCAACAACTAGGTAGGTGATTAATTTACTATCTCCAAAAATAAATACAAAACAAGTATATTCCAATCTTGCTAGACAATTTTCGGCCACTTAATGTGGTGTGATTGACTCGACTTTTACTGAGCAAATGTAGGTTCGATGACGATTAAATAATTTGATCAATTGGCAAACAGGCCCTAGTTATTTTTTTACAAAAACCTATTTTAAATACAGTAACAGCACAAAAAATCTCGCTAAATGCCATTTAAAACGCAGTAGTTAAGCTCCAGACACTGTGGTTTAGGCTGTAAAAACACACTGTCTGTCCACGAGTACAGTGACAAAAAACAAATGTATTGAAAATACCATCTTAAGTGCAGTACCTCGGCTTGCTACTGCACTTTAGATGGCAATAAGAGTTATATATAAATAGGGAGGGTACCGACTAAAGTAAGGTAACATACTTTTCACTGCGTTTTAGTTAGTAATTATGTCTAAAAATCAAAGATATTCGAAACACAGTACGAAGAATTTGGAACAAAACTTTGATACTGCAGTTTAGTTAGTTTTTCACGAATAACTTGTTGAGTTCATACAGGCTAAAACATCTGATAAATTACGATTCTACTGCGTTTTAATTGGTAATGGTCCAATATTCGTAGCCGTAGACGTTTTAACTGCGGTTTAAGTAGTATTTTGTGTTCTACGCTAGTCCATTACTGTACTTTAGGAGATTTTATTTTACATATTCCAGTTGTCCAAATGAAATACCGATTAGATACACATGTGCATCTTGAAATACTGATCACAGATCATCAAAAAACAAAAAATCCCAAATTAGCCCGATACTGCACTTTAGGTTCTGCACGGCAGCATATTGAATGTTTGGTCCCTTTGCAAATATAAAATTAGGGCCCTTTTCTCTTATTGCACTAAGCGATTTAGAAAAAGTCCAAGGTTATTACCGTGTAGTGTTTTTCTCGGCTTAACGTCTGAGATCAGACTCGGAGGAGTTCCCAGGGACCTGGAATCTCGATGTTATTGCATAATATGACCATAATACAACTCATACTAACTGCTTATGGTTTTCCTCGTAATCTGGAAGCCAACCAGGCTGGGCCCGAAGTTGACGAGCCTCACCAGACTGTCAAAGCTGCTCTCGCGCAGCCGGGCCCTAAAGCGCTCGAGTCCGACTTGTGCTCGACTGAAACACTCCATGTCCCTATAAAAAATGTAATTGCTTATGGAAAACTACTAACGAAGCCAGTTAAGGTGGTCATATTTAATTATGGGAGAATAGCCTGGGGAAAAATACAAGGGAAACCTCTGCAAACCCGCAAGTGACATTGGTTGATACGGTTTCAATGAATCTGGGAGAGAACTTTCTGGGTACTTGCACGTAATCTAAAATTAGTCAATCAATTTCGGTATGGAACATTTATAATAAATTCCTCATTAGTCATAGTCATCATAGGTAAATAATAAATAATAAATAAATAAATATTACGGGACAATCTTACACAAATCAACCTAGGCCCACGGTAAGCTCAGTAAGGCTTGTGTTGTGGGTACTAGGCGATGATATATATAATAGATAAATACATATAGATACTTATATACATATATAACATCCATAACTCAGGAACAAATATTCGTGATAAACTCACAAATAAATGCCCTGACCGGGATTCGAACCCGGGACCTCCAGCTTCGTAGGCAGAGTAGACCCACTGGGCTACTAATACTGGGTAGACTAATAATTGTATAAAAGAAGTCGCGTTTTTTATATTTTAATTTCACGTTTTCACTAAGAAGATCACAATTCTTTGAAAAAGAGTTTATAAAGTCCTGATATAACACTTTATGTTCCGTCAGTTCAGTCATATAGTTACGCTGATTTAGCCGATATTATCTAAACTAATATTGGGTACTAGCTTGTGCCGGCGACTTCGTCCGCATAGAACTCGTTTATATCGTAGCTCGATACAAACTTTCACCCTCCATTTCCCTTTTAGGGGTAGATTTCCGATATAAAAACTATCCTTTGTCCTTCCCCGACACTCAAACTATCTTTATCATCAACATCATCATCAACATCATATCAGCCGAAAGACGTCCACTGCTCGACATAGGCCTCCCCCAAAGAGTTCCAAAGTGACCAATCCTGCGCCACCCGCATCCAGCGGACTTCCGCGACCTTTACCAGGTCATCAGTCCACCTTGTGGGGGGGTCTACCAACGCCACGCCTACGAACTACCTCTATACCAAATTTTATCTAAATGGGTTGTATAGTAGCTCCATACAAATATTCACCCCCCATTTCACCCCCTTAGGAGATGATTTCCGGGATAAAAACTATCATATGTCCTTTCCGGAACTCAAACTATCTGTAAACCAAATTTCATCTAAATGGGTCACTCTCTTCCAAACTTTCACCCCTTAGGGGAGGATTTTTGGGATAAAACTATCCTATGTCCTTCCCCAGGACTCCCACTTATCGCTATACCGTAAATGGGTTCCATCCAAATTTTCACCCCTCTCAGATGATTTTCGGGATAAAAACTATGGATTTTCGGGATAAAACTATCCTATGACCTTCCCCAGGACTCCCACTTATCGCTATACCGTAAATGGGTTCCATCCAAATTTTCACCTCTCTTAGATGATTTTCGGGATAAAAACTATGCATTGTCCTTCCTCGGAACCCCAACTATCTCTATAGCAAATTTCATCCAAATAGGGTACATCCAAATTTTCACCCCCTATGTTATGCACTTGCGGGATTTGTTTCGGGACAAAAGCTATCCTTTGTTCTTCTCCGCGACTCAAACTATCTCTCATCATCATAAATTTAAGAGCCAGGCTCTTGTCGGTGGAGTAATCGCCATTCTGTTCTTCTTTCTGCCACTGTTTTGAGCTCCTGATACGACATTACATTGACTTTCTCTTTAGCTTGGTCCATAAACGCACGTCTTGGCCTTCCTCTGCCTCTCCTTCCTTCAATTTTTCCTTCAATTATAGTTTTTATGTAATTGTCATGTCGTATCAGGTGCCCCAACATATTTCCCCTTCTGTTTTCAATAGTTTTTAGTAGACATCTTTGTTCTCCTATCAAATTTAGAACCTCTTCGTTTGTTCTTCTTTCTGTCCAACAAATACCTTCCATCCTTCTCCATGCCCACATTTCAAATGCGTTCAGTCTCTCTCTGTCACGCTGGGTTAGAGTCCACGTCTCACTTCCGTACAACGCTATGCTCCAGATGTAGGTCTTAATAAAACGTTTTCTGATCTTTCGAGATATTTTCGCCTTTAATATTTGCTTTTTGGCATTGAAAGCTTTTTTGGCCATGGCTATGCGTGCGATGATATCCGAAGTGCATCTGGAGTCACAGGTTATAATGCTGCCTAAGTATTTAAAGCTTTTGACTTGTTCAATGGCTGAACCTCTAATTTTTATGGGATCTATGATTTGGTTTGTCTTAGATGCAATTAATGTTTTGGTCTTATTTATATTTATTTTTAGTCCAAATTATCTCTATAGGTGCAAAATTTCATCCTAATGGGTTCCATCCCAATTTTTACCCCCCATTTCACCCCTTTAGGGATGATTTCCGAGATAAAAATTATCATATGTCCTTTCCCAGCACTCAAACAATTCCTAACCAAATTTCATCTAAATAGGTCACATCACATCCAAATTAATGTGATGTGACCTATGATGAAACTATCCTTCAATTTCACCCCATAAGGGGAGGATTTCTGGAATAAAAATGATCTTATGTTCTCATCCCGGCCTCAAAATGGGTCACAAACAAATTTTCACCCCCAATTACACCCCCTTAGGGGATGATTTTCGGGATAAAACTATCCTATGTCCTTCCCCAGGACGCCAACTCGCTATACCGTAAATGGGTTCCATCCAAATTTTCATCCCCCATTTCATTCCCTTAAATGATTTCTGGACTAAAAATTATTTTATGTCCTTCTCCGGGGCTAACTATCTCCATACCAAATTTCATCTAAATGGGTTCCCTCAGGAGATGATTTATCAGGATAAAAACTATGCAGTGTCCTTCCCTGGGACTCCTATCTCTTTACCAAATTTTAACTAAATGGGTTTTATCCACATTTTCACCCCTATTTTATCCCTTTACGAGATGATTTTTGGGATCGGCCGAACAACGGCCGGGCCGTGCCGACACCGAGCCGATTCCGAGCCTCGGCCGTTGTTCGGCCGGGCTTGGGTATTGCTCGGCCGCGCAAAAACGCCGTCGTTTTTCTTAGAAAACGGCCCGGGCCGGACACGGCCCGTCCTAGCGTGAGTCATCCTTTACTCGTATATTATGTCAGGAGTAATCATCGTCTCAACTACTATAGGGGCATTTCACGTGAATCGGACATAAGAAAAGAAGTGATATCTTGAATTTTGCTCATATTTAGGTAAATTAAAGTCTTTGAGGGCATGAACATATCCATTCATTTTTAGGGTTCCGTAGCCAAATGGCAAAAAACGGAACCCTTATAGATTCGTCATATCCGTCTGTCTGTCCGTCCGTATGTCACAGCCACTTTTTTCCGAAACTATAAGAGCTATACTGTTGAAATTTTGTAAGTAGATGTATTCTGTGAACCGCATTAAGATTTTTACACAAAAATAGAAAAAAAACATTAAGTTTTAGGGGTCCCCATACTCAGAACTGAAACTCAAAAAAAAATTCTTTATCTAACCCATACGTGTGGGGTATCTATGGATAGGTCTTCAAAAATGATATTGAGGTTTCTAATATCACTTTTGTCTAAACTAAAGAGTTTGCGCGAGAGACACTTCCAAAGTGGTAAAATGTGTGTCCCCCCCCCCCTGTAACTTCTAAAATAATAGAATGATAAAACTAAAAAAAATATATGCTGTACATTACCATGTAAACTTCCACCGAAAATTGGTTTGAACGAGATCTAGTAAGTAGTTTTTTTTTAATACGTCATAAATCGTAAACCGCAATTTATTTCACGGAACCCTTCATGTGCGAGTCCGACTCGCACTTGGCCGCTTTTTTTTCTTGTACGGCACTTAGTTGAGAAATTATGAACTACTAAAGTTTGACCCACTATGAAATACTAATTTTTTAGGGTCCCGTAGCCAAATGGCAAAAAACGGAACCCTTATAGATTCGTCATGTCTGTCCGTCTGTCTGTCTGTCTGTCCGTCCGTATGTCACAGCCACTTTTTTCCGAAACTATAAGAGTTATACTGTTGAAACTTGGTAAGTAGATGTATTCTGTGAACCGCATTAAGATTTTTAAACAAAAATTGAAAAAAAACATTAAGTTTTAGGGGTCCCCATACTCAGAACTGAAACTCAAAAAAAAATTCTTTATCTAACCCATACGTGTGGGGTATCTATGGATAGATCTTCAAAAATGATATTGAGGTTTCTAATATCACTTTTGTCTAAACTAAAGAGTTTGCGAGAGAGACACTTCCAAAGTGGTAAAATGTGTGTCCCCCCCCCCCCCCCCTGTAACTTCTAAAATAATAGAATGATAAAACTAAAAAAATATATGCTGTACATTACCATGTAAACTTCCACCGAAAATTGGTTTGAACGAGATCTAGTAAGTAGTTTTTTTTTAATACGTCATAAATCGTAAACCGCAATTTATTTCACGGAACCCTTCATGTGCGAGTCCGACTCGCACTTGGCTGCTTTTTAAATTGTGCTGTAGCCGTTAAAAATGCAGTAAAAAAAAACAACAAATAGAGATCATCTCGATCGGCCCGAGAATTAAATTGGGCTCCTGCTGCTTTATCGGTTGGACGTTAAAGCGGGACACATATTCAAATTCAAAAGTTATAACATGTAGACGGACTTTCCTTGTAGACGGACTTCCCAACAGTAACCTTACGTCAAGGAATCTTAAACACATACCTTTTATCCCTTATCGTCGTAGTGACATGAGCGAAAAGGTACCTATTTCAATTTACGACTGTACCTAGGTCTTACCTTGCGTGTGTGACGGTATCTAGGATTATCATTAGGCTAGCTTTGTCTTTTGGCATTTTATATTAGGGACCTAATAGTAATTACATGAAAAGAGCAAGTAAAACTCGATCACACAATTATGGGTTCCTTCAGTTTGATAAAATGTTAACAAATAGAATTTATTTAATACTGAGTCATGCTAGCAATTACAGAAGCTTACCTACTGCGAGCGCAGCATTGCCGTTTTATCACTTATCGTTGTCGATCATCATCATCTTTTCCTAACCGTATTCGGCCTCAGCGAATGCTAATCACTGCTGAGAGCTTCGCTGGTGCGCCCTCAAGTGACTGACATAGCCAATTTTTGCGGCGAATGTGCGACCCTCAGAGTATAGAATACTAGAGAGAGGACAAGCCGCCGGCGGCCGTGTCGCAGCTGTTAGCTCAATGGGCATACTCTGCCATACTGTGCACGCGTGCTGATCGCAGAGAATATTATGTTTTTTCCCAAAATGCCTGATATGATGCGCGTTTATTGTCAAATAAGCATGTAGGTATACAAGTGTGTCTGTTTTAGATGTGTGCGTGCTTTGTCTTGTCAATTACTTGGGCGTTGTGTGGGTTAATGAACTTGCGACAGGCGTACTCTGTACAAATCGGCCGGCATGTCCTATCTCTTTATATTCATACATCTGTGGTGCGACCACATTTGCCACATATCAGCCTCCTCCGACATAATTATACTGTAGGTATGGCTCTCTTATTAGACCACTTAGAAAGACATGGATAGTGCGAGAGAACTCGAGAGTATGTCGCGGCCGTCTTGTGATAGCCGTGCTGGCCTTTAGCTCATCGCGCTTTGTGTCGAGCTCTGCGCCGTCTGCGCGCCGTCTGATCTCGAGATCGTTCACCTGTGTGAACACATCCCATCCAATGTGATCGGCCCTTAGCCAATTTCGGACGGCTGCATATTAGTCCTCTTCATGTGTGTCTTATCGTAGTCGATAAGACACCCGTCACTCTCGCACTCGCATACTTGTCGGAGCGTGATGAATGTCTTATCCACATCTTTAAGCGATAAAATGGCAATGTTTGATAAAACTCTACGAACATATGGTATGAAGCCCAGGAGTTCATGATTGTGAGTGTTAGCTCGGGAGGGGTCAATTTCACCAGAGTCGCTGATATTTACATACAGTTTTCAAATTACGTCATCATACATTGTCTATCACACACACATCACACTCGCGAGCGTGTACTTAAAGCCCGCCCGTAGGCACTGTTCGGGCCTTTTCTCCTTCAGGTTGTTTTTCATTTTTGTCTGCAATAAATGTACCTGACAACGTTACCCTAACAGAATATCAAGGAAATATTATTTTCTTTTTTAAATTATTAACTGTAAAGGCCTGCAAAGGCTATAATTATGCACTCACCACCTGTCATTATGGGAGTATCACATTTTTCACCCGGTGTTTATTATAATATATACCAACTACCTACTAGCAACTGATGTAATAAAGAAATACCCATAATGCGAATATACGTTATTAACAAGTGGCCGGATTTTTATGTTAATATTCGAATGGAAATGTAACATGGGAAAATTGGGAAAACATAGAGATGCGCCGAATACGTATTCGGTAAATATTCGGTATTCGGCACGTTTTTCAATGTTCGTTATTCGGCCGAATTATTCGGTTTAAATGCCAAATATTTACCGAATAATTTTGCAGGGGTTTGTCTCCATGCTGCAAGAATGTAGTGCATAGTCGCCCATATTGACCTGTGAAATTAACATTCTAAAACGGATTGTTATTTAACTAACTTTATTGTAAAATTTTTACTTCAAAATCATCAAGATTTTTACCACTGTAATGACTAATGAGTGTTATGGAACAGCTGATGAAAGCATCGGCAAAAGTGGACCGAACATATTTTTTTTAAGTGTCGAAGCCGGGAGTTTCAAGCCTTACAATAATCATTTGATACCACAGCAGACACGATAGGTTTCAGAACAATTTTTATTTTTCCATACAAAAAAAATATATCGTTATAATAGGCTTGTTGCGTGGTATTAAAATTGATAACGTCGTGTTGCTAAATGGATAGTAAACCATCAAATGATTGTAATAAAGTATAAATTACAAAATATAATTCAAATCATAAAAAGATATGAACCTTGAAAGTTTAGAAAAAAAAGTTTTTTAATTTATTGCCCAAGAGTAAATTTAAAGGTACCAATAGAATCCTTACGCTTTTATAGAAACAAATTTGTATCACAACTATGGACCTAAACGCAGTATTTCGCGACCGAAACAGCAATTTACTTCATTTTCCATGCGGTGTGACGTCATACTTTAAAGCCAATCAGTATGAAGCGTTTCGGCTGCTGTCAGCGAGGTCCGTCTTTACGACATGTGTGACCATATGTAATTTGAACTTTTAGCTTCAGAACTAGTGCCCGTCAAAGTTCCTTCGTTTTGTCACTGACATACTCACTGACTCACTTATGATCATCGTAATTCTAAGGTACTTCTAGCAGACCCACAAGCTCCCAATTTTGAACATAATTCGTTTTTAGCCTATCCATTCTTAAAAAAAACCTAGAAATATTTCAGTTTCCGTCACGATTCTGAGATATACAAACTGCATAAGTAATCCTATACAAATACATGCAATTACAAAGTTACTTTTGCAGTTGCTTTCCGCGAAACTATATACAAACGTTTTTTGCGGTTGGTAAAATAACATTTCCATACAATGTTGATAACACAATAAGCTACAAAAAGAAATGAGATCCCATAAAAACATTTCATGTATAAAATAGGCCAAGTCTCGGAACTCTTCCCCAGTAAAAAGTGGTGAGATATTTCGTAGAGCCAAGTCAGGCATTCTTATTAATCTTTATTTGCTTGCTAAATAAAATTTAGGACTTGGCAATCACACTTACAAGTTTAAGGTATGCAAAAAATAGTAAATGCAGTAAAGTTGTGTGATTCCCATGTTGCAGAATTTTATGTAGCAAGCAAATAAAGATTAATAAGAATGCCTGACTTGGCTCTACGAAATATCTCACCACTTTTTACTGTGGAAGAGTTCCGTGACTTGGCCAATTTTTTACATGGAATGTTTTTTATGGGATCATAATATATTATGTTGAACCGTGCCTGGTGTGCGCCGACAGGGACATCGCACTTAACTTATACAACAAAAACTACAATACGACTTCAATAATACACACGGCACACGGCAATGGTATTATCTTCATCATCATCATCATTACTTAAGAGCCTTGCTCTTGTTGGTGGAGTAACCCCCACTTTTCTCTGTCCATTGCCAGCCTCTTGACTTCCTCATATGACTCGACATCAGCTTTATGTTTTATTTGGCTAGAATATGTTAGCCTAGGCCCCCCTCTATCTTAATGTAACTAAAACAAATTGTATGCTTGTAAACTCCCCCAAAATGAGATTACCCACGGAGTCGTCGGTTAAAATCATCGGACACACGTACAGACGCCGTCACATACATCGGAGCAAACAAGCTACTCACAAACATGAAGTCTGAACACAACTCTATTTTGAAGGCATTAGAGTGCATGTTCAGATATATTTTAACACCCTCTAGTGTACAGATGTATTTGATGTCGACTGTACGAATGCCTACATAACGGCTTGGCATTATGTAATAATAATTGTAACCCTTTGGAACTTTTCGAAGTAAAGTTATAGGTACTTAGGTAAGATTCACAATATAATACCACTTCAATTGGAAACCTCACGTTGACGGCGTAAGCTTAGAGCCATATTATGTAAACTTAAAAACTTTGTTGTGTACAATATAGACTTTCGTGTGCCTCGTAGAACAGAACGTAGTTGCCGCAGTAAAGTATTGTTCAGCATTGCATATAGCAGAACGAATCACGCACAAAATTCATATATTAAACGCGCATGCCAGCTTTACAATAAAAAGTGTATGAATGCAGATTTATTTGGCAGTTCGCTAGTAACATTTAAAAAACAAATTTATTCCTTTTTAAAATAATGTTAATATAGTGTGTAATATAAAACATTTGATAATGGTAAAAGTAAAAAAAATATATGTATCTATATTGTATGTAAATAAATATATATATATTGTATGTAATGAATTAATGATATCGGTTATACCTAGTGATTTAAATAGTTATGTTAATTTTAATAACAATAAAGAAACTATAGGTCTATTGATATTGTTAATGTTTAGCTTCCAGCTAATTAATTTGTATATTTTAAGACCGTTTGTTTCTAAATAAATAAAAAAAAATAAAAAAAACTTAAATCGAGAGGCTGACAAGACCAAATTGGTTGAAATTGATATTATTTGAGCAGTTGTATAAGAAAAACTATTAGTTCTAGCATATCAAAAAAAATATAAGTTAATATTCATCATATTTCCAAGACCGTAGACGGACTCGAAACATAATTGGATGAAATCGGCTCTATAGAAAATAATTGCAAAGATTGGTCTTAAAATCATCTTAAACGGTTCTATGTCCTTATTTTTTTGACGTATGGGTCTGCAATTAAAAACACGAAGTCCACATATTCATACCTAAACCGTAGACGAGCCATATTTCACAAATAATCCACACTTTTTTTTATTTCAATATTTATTCATTATTTTCGTCTAAAACCTGGCCGGTCAAGTAACACTCGCTCTCGCTTACTCCGATACATGTGCGAGTTTTTGGTGTTGACAGCGCCTTAACAGTCTTAACACATTTATTTAATCGTATGGCGTATTCTATATTGTAGGCTTTATTATTTTATTATAAATCAACATCCAGGTCGCACAGCCAGTCGATCGCGTCAGATGTCAGATTAGTGTAGAGGTCCTCCGGGCATTCAGTGCCGAGAATCGCTACGCGCTACGCTCGCAGCCAATCCCGTGGTTTTCCTCGTATGTAGCGGAAAGCGACTACGGCGTAGGCACACGATCGTCGTGTTCCCGGCACTGAATGTGTAAAGTAAGCACCAGTTGAAAACGAAAAATATGTAAACAAATAATGTATTGAATTTGACATATTAAATGTCAAATTCAATAAATTGTTTGTTTAAATTTTTTTCGTTTACAACTGCATGGTGCTTACTTTAGGCAAGGGGCTTGCAGTGGGTGGAGCGCGTCTCGTTAGATACCTAGCGCTCGCGAAACCTCGAGGAGCCAGTCGTAGGCCGGCGCCGCTTGAGCGAGCACATGTGCGTCGTGCCGTGATCCGCCGCCGCCGCCGACTTGAACGCGACGAACCGCGCGTACTTATTATTAATTGTTTTGTTAGTTTTTACGGAGTTCGATGGCTACGATGAAAACTTATAACAGCCGCTGGTGTTCTGTATATGGATGTTTAAATACCCAAAGGAACAATGCTTTATCTTTTTTTAACCTGCCGACAAATTGTGAACGGTCAGTTTCTTTTTTAATTATTTATGTATTAAGTAAGTACTTATTTAGTATAACTCAGGTACTTAATATTATGAAGTTGCAAGATACCTACAATGTACAACAACAATACGTAAATAAATACATGCTACAATACGAACCGGCTGGTTAGGTACTTACTTACTTATTACTTTTAACGGGATACCTACAGTAATTTTCTTCAAAATTAAGCACGGGTTTAAAAATGTATTTTACTTAGCTAGGTATAATGGTTGTCCTGTCCTATTTTAATTAAATGAGAACGTGCTTATAACAAAATACAACAATACATACATATACATATAGGTAAGTCGGTGCAGGGCTTCATCACTTTTTTGCCAGCAGGCAAGTGTGACAGGGAAAAATGCTTACGTCGTCGAAAAACGCTCGTATATATGTGTACCCACTATGGGGCTTTCAATGTGTAGGTACAAAACAAATGTTAATAAACTTCTTTCTCAATCACAAGTTTTGGCCCTCATTGCTGTTTTCTTGGCGTGACAGCCCTAGCGCTACACGTGCCGTGCGTGAATGAATACAAGTTATACGATAGACAGAGAAGGAGAGAGTAGGCACGTTTCTTATGCCTAAACGCCGTTTTTGCTAGGGAGTGCAACTTCTGTACTTGTACTATTACTTATTCTGTGCTTTAGTTCAACGCACTAGCGGAGTCGGTGCTTAGCTATGGGTTATACTTTAATGGGGGTGTAAGTAGACTCATGTCCAAATTGATAATGTAGTGTTGCTAAATGGATAGTAAACCATGATTTTTTTGTAATAAAGTATAACCAAATTAATAAATATAATTAAAAAGATAAAAAGAATAATGCATTATTTTATAGAATCCTTACGTTTTTATAGAAACAAAATTGTAGTACAACTATGGACGTGACCGCAGTATTTCGCGACCGAAACAGCTATTTACTTGATTTTCCATACAACTATTAGTACAATTTGACAGCTACTGACAAGTTTACTATTGACCGCCGCGGCCCCGCACCAGTCTGTGAGAGGCCTTAAACTGCCAAAAGTTAGGGGGGGGTTAGATCGGTTCTCCAAAAGCGTTAGTTCCGCGTAGCAGAATTTCCATTCGCGTTTTTCCCCGCTATTTTTTTTTTTTCAATTTAATTCATATACGCAAGTGTTGAAAAACGGATTGATTATTTTTCGAGACGATATAGTTCATATTCCCACGTGGTGATAGACTTATTGTTTTCCAGACGCGTTATGAATAAAAATGATAGTAATTGTTGTTTCAATTTAAAAGGCCGGCCGTTTCCGATTAAGGGAAGCAAAAATGCCCTTTAATATTATGACTTAGTTTTTTTTTTCTACAGTCAGTTACGTCTAGTAGAGTAACTGTCTCAAGTTTGGATGAAAAATTCACTGCGATGCCGCAGAAAAAAAATAAAACTATTTAACTTTAATGTACTATCATTTTTTCATTCTGTTAAGCTTAGTCAAGTTCATGTTTTAAGTGAAAATGGTCTCTCTATATCTAACACTTTGTCACGTTACGTAGACTACCAAGATATTAACGGCCTCCGTAGCCCAGTGGGTAGTGAAACGGCCTCCGTAGCCCAGTGGGTAGTGACTCTGCCTACGAAGCTGGAGGTCCCGGGTTCGAATCCCGGTCAGGGCATTTATTTGTGTGTTTATCACGAATATTTGTTCCTGAGTTATGGATGTTATATATGTATATAAGTATCCATATGTATTTATCTATTATATATATCATCGCCTAGTACCCACAACACAAGCCTTATTGAGCTTACCGTGGGCCTAGGTTGATTTGTGTAAGATTGTGTCCCATAATATTTATTTATTTATTATTTATTGATAAGCCCACGGAACAGTTAGAAAAGCTAGAGTCTACAGAAAGGAAAAAAGGTATACGGGTCGGGGTTGTATATTTATTTTTTAGTTTTGACAAGTGCAGGGGTTACAATGGCACACCGTACAGAATTTAGAGGTTGAGCGTAAAAAAAAAGGTAAAGAAAACGTGAGGTAGGTCGTGTGCAGATAGTGCGCGCCGTCCAAGGCTCGTACAGATAGGGTGCGCAATCCAAGGGTGCGTGCGGATAGGGCGCGCAAAACAAGGGCGCGTGCAGATAGGGCGCGCAAAACAAGGGCGCCTGCAGGTAGAGCGCGCAATCCAAGGACACGTGCAGATAAAGCGCGCAACCCGAGGGCGCGTACAGGTTGAGCGCGCAGTTCAAGGGCGCGTTCAAGTAGAGCGCGCAGTTCAAGGGCGCGTTCAGGTAGAGCGCGCAGTCCAAGGGCGCGTACAGATAGGGCGCGCAAACCAAGGGCGCGTGCAGGTAGAGCGCGCAACCCAGGAGCGCGTGCAGGTAGGGCGTACAGACGCCAAAGAGGGGCGCGTACTGGCGTCCACAAGGAGCACGTGCAGATAAAGGACGTGGTTCGTCAACGCGCTGCCAGAACTCGTATGAGGGACCTTTTTGAGGTGCGGGGCCAACTGTGACCCCGCATAGGTCAATTTAGAAGTCTTCCTGGTTTGGAAGTCGACGTAAAACTGATCGTTCCGCCCATTGTATGGGCTTATATACCCCACCAGACCAAGAATTCTAGAATTTCTAGTTCTAAATTTACAATTCAAAAATTTACAAGGTACCAGGATCACATAATAACGAAAAGTGAATACAACCTTAGACTAAAAGTATTCAACCTAAACTGCATGGTGACGCGGTTAACATAACTTGACATAATATCGTTGTTATGACAGATTGTCAAACATAAAAACAAATAATCTTTTATTTCAGGAAATGTTAATATTAGCACTAAAACAGTATTTAAAATACTGCTAAAACCACAGAAAAACAGGTAAAAAGAGTGTGCCAAAACGCACGTTAACATTAGCAGCGTACAGACGTCCTTTGCTGTTACAGAGACAGAATGAAAAGCCTACTAGATGTCCCGTAATGTGAGAAACCTCAAACATGGCACAGTATCACGATTGAGGCATGGGACGTGCATTTGCGTCCCTTAGAAGGATGAGGACTGCAACCGTTCTTAATAAGGTAAATGTTACAACTTATGTAAAAAAATAGGTAAGTCAAAATTTTAAAATATTTATTTTTTTACTTTTGAAAGAGATACCATTTTAATTGGCATTTCTAAATAAGCCTTAGTTAACGTCCTGTAAGTCCTGTAACACATATTAATTTGATGCATAAAATCGGAAAGTAACTGTGTCAAAATGAAATAAATAACTGGGTTGGATTTTATTACATTTTATAAGCTATTCTGACACTTCCAAATAACCAAAACATAATATCCTCTTTACAAATAAACAAGATTTGACAGTTACAGTGACATTTGCTAGAAAATGTCAATGTTTTAGTTACGTAATGAAAAAAAAATACACTTATTCTAATCCTCATCGCTATCTTCATTGACAGTAACGTGAATTCCATGATTCAAAAAAAGTAAATTATAGTACATTAAAGTTAAATAGTTTTGGAGTAAAACCATATTACATTATTTCCGTTTTTATTTTTTTTTCTGCGGAACCGCAAAGCATTTTTCAACCAAACTTAACACAGTTACTCTACTAGACGTAACTTCCTGTAGAAAAAAAAATCTGTCCATTATCACGAAAGGGCATATTTTCTTCCCTTAATCGGAAACGGCCTTTACATAAACGTTAAATATAATGTACCTATTAATCGTTAATAGGATCCAGCATGATCTTCAACAGTATCTGACTGTCGAGTAGTACGGTAAAAGGGTTTGTTTACATTTTAGGCTAATTTTATTCACCTTCAAAATATAAAATAATGTGCACATGCTTAAACTGGGATTTCACAAAAAACATTACAATCGTAATTACCGCCATCTAGCAGAAAATGATATTATTATAATCTCCTTTTACATCTGACTAATAGTGACAGAAATTTGTGCGCACCATATAACAGGTAGATGGCGTGGTTCTTCTCAATACATAATACTAAGGTAGATGGCGTTATTATCAATAGATACAAAAACAAACTTTTACAACATCACATGACCGAGACCGAGTGATGTCATCCAGAAGGTCTTTAGTTTCAATAAGTAATCCGAAACTAATTAAGAAAACATTTTTGACGAAACCTGCGCTGTGGATATTTAACTTTGTGGATTGCTTTGATTAAGTATGCTTTGAATAAATAAAAAAACATGAATCATTAAGAAATCATGTTGCCAGTTCTCTTCATGAATGGTTCGTCGACACAAGTTGTTTTTAATACTAGGTATACCTATCTTGGTCAATAACTTGGAAACGACAAACAACAGTAGCGGCAAAACGATTACGATTTCCACGAAATCGACATTTAAGTACTTACTAGACGGAAAAGATTGAATATTTTTTTTTTTCCGACCGGTTGATATATGTAGGTAGGTACCTGTTTCCGATTGATTGATTTAATTTTCATTCAGCTCCTGTTCCGATTATTAAGTTGGATATCGAGCATTTGTGACATTTTCCACTAGGTACTGACGGTACTGTACATATCCGATATCCATAAAATGTAACATTTAAGACATTGTCAACAAATGGTGTTAATTTACGAATAAGTACATAGTTAGGTAGGTAATCACAAGGAAATGTGAGAATGAGAAAGTCAGCGCAACAACTTCGTTTGTACGCACACTTTCCATTTGATTTGGTTAATGTTGTCGTCGTTACCTTCACTGTGCATCCAGCGAGTTGAAAAGATTAGTTTTTGTAAGTCAACAAGTAGGTATAGACGATTTACTGTCATTCAGCACAAATAGAAAATTGACTACTCGAAATTATTGATCGAATCTGAATATGTCAATTTGACAATCCTCGACATGGACAATTGTCCAGCCTGAATAATACTAAAATGTATTTCTTATCACAAATGTGAAAAAACGTTATTAATAAATTCAGTTAAAAACTAAATCGTCGTTTCGTGAGTTATGACACAGACAGGCGTTAGAGTCTGACCAGCGAGTCGTGACAGTGAAAAATAGCGGCAAATTTAAAAAAAACGCATGCTGGTAACACGAAATGTATGGAGCCGTCATAAGTACTTATAACTGACAGTTTATTTCATAGGTAAAATTGTTGCCATATAAATCATTTGATAAAAATGCTACTGGCACGACTCGCTGGTTAGACTATTTGGCTTATTATTATTATTATTCTGGTAGTGGCTTTCGGGCTGTCAAAGCCCTTATATCACTGCGACCATCGCTGATCTATTGTGATCGCCACTTACTACAATTCTTGGTCAAGTCCTGCAAGCTCGAAGAATTGCAGGATTTTGTTGAACTCAAGAAATTTGATCTCCTCCGGGCACATGGTGTGTTTGCCCAGGAAGGAGTTACGACTGCGCATGAGGCAAGGGCAATCGGTTAGGATGTGTGTAGGCGTCTCCTCTGCTTCAAAGCAGAATCTGCACTGCCTTGTATCACACAGTCCTATCGTTTGCATGTGCTTATTTAGGCGGCAGTGCCCAGTAAGCACCCTGACCAGCATGCGTAGGCGGTTCCTACTTAGCGCCAAGGCGTCAGAAGACGCCTTTTTGCTAAAGGCTCTATAAGTGCCTTGGAATGTTTCAGTCCTGGGTTAGCTCTCCAGGCTTGAATGGTTTTGTAGAAACAATAGGCTTTTAGAGTGAGCTTGGTTAGACTTTTAGGGATACCACAGAACGGCTCTGGCTGCGGACCAGAGCCGTTCTGTGGTATCCCTTCGCCCCCGCTCGTACAAGCTCATCAGCCTTTTAATTTCCCTCGATACCTGCATGCCCCAACATGGACCCAACGTAAAATTACCTTGTTTTTGGCACCCAGGTCATTCTAAAGTTCCCGGCAGTTCTCGACCAGCCTCGACGTTGTGACGTTAGAGGTAAGAGCCAAGAGAGCCACCTGGCTAACCGAGTGGATATAAATAGTATGATTGAGGAAGGCGCTTTGCAGATTCGTTGTCGCACATTCGCCTGGAATATAGAAGTGTGCTTACCCCGGTTCAGACTGATCGCTGCCCTGGGTGCCTCTCCATATATTCCGCATCCTACCTCCGATCCGGATTTGGAGACATCAGTGTACCACTTCAGGCTACCTGGTTTCCAATCTATGAGGCTGTTCAACCAGTCCTCTCTCCTTAGGAGTTCCACAGAGTAGTTTATCTGCGTGCAAAGTTTTGGGGGCATTGTGTCAAGTGGCATCCCTAAAACAGGAATATCGTATAGGCGTTATGGCTTACTTATGTATCTAGAAATAAACAGGTACAATCAACGTCAAAGATATGTAAACATTTTTGACCTTATTGCAATGGAATAAGGCGCAAAAATGTAAACATGTCATTGGCGTCGACTGTACAATAGGTTAGATAGCAGAAGCGGTATTCAACACGTCAATGCACGGGACGGGATATCATGCAAATCATATCCATGGTCACCACATCAAATAGGTAGGAGAAAGTGCTAGGAGAAACCGCCTTAGTTCGCCATTTTAGCCTTATCCTGCAATGGTAAATTTTTGCTCCAAGTCTTTATTTACCCAATTCTGCTCGAATGCGATGATTGGTTATTTAATAAATTGGTGGCAAATTGAGGGTTAACAATGCAATACAAATTAAGATTTTTATCAGAGATTTGGGTTAATAAGGTGTTAAGTACTAAATAAATTTACTTAGCCCGTAATACCCAGCAGCAGCAGCTAAATGCAAATGTATTTAATATTTTAATTATTTAAGGGGCGCATAAATGAAATAACAATGTTTAATTCACTGCCAGTTTAATTATAACAAGCAACAATACAATCGATCGACTCTAGGTATAGGGACAAGCGTAACAGCAACATTAGATAGGTAATATAAATATGTCCCCATTCTCACACTGCAACATATTTGCAATAACACCTACTTACATCTGCGCCTAGAAAAATCTCATAATATCTAAAAATATGACTTTAGCTAAGAGTAAAATCCTTACTAATATAGAAAATGTTGACAGCCGTCAAGTTAAAATTAATCTGCTCATAGCAGTCGTATTCTTTGGAATAGGTCGCCGTTTCGGCTTTAAAGCTTTGTGTTCACGACAGGCTGTAGGCCGGGCGGTCCCGGCGCGGCTCGTGTCAGCTGTGGTCAGAGCTCACACTTCGCACTCTGCGAAGGAACTCCTCCACTCGCCTGTACGGGCTCTGACATCTTTCCTGGTCCTGTTCTATGAGGTAAGGACTGCCCTCGCTCTCCCGGCCCTCGGGCGTGTGGCGCCCACTGGAGCTATCAGCCACGGTTTTGTTAAGGAACGGCTCCATGTCTGCTGGCGGCGGGGTTGCTGCGGTCTTATTCGGTTGCTGCGTAACAGCCATCTCCGCCTCCTTCTGCCGGAGCCACACCGGAGAATTGACGTAGATCTTCGGCCTCTCCCTGAGCGCGTTGCATCTCTCCAGCGCCGGCCGTCTAATGGGCACCGGGGGTCTATACCCAGCCGGTATAGGCCCCCCTCTGCCTAAAACAGTGCATATGAGACCTTTCAATGCTGCTCGGAAATCTTTGAGGTGGTACGCGTATAGTAGAGGGTTGATAGCGGAGTTTAAATGCGATAGGATGATGCAAAAGTCTGTGAGCAGGTTTGGAATATCGAGGTCGGGCTTGAAGGCGTTGATGGCGTTGATGGTGTAGAGGGGGATCCAACAGACCATGAAGAAGAATACGATGACGGCGAGGTTCTGCGTGGCCTTGACCTCGCGCTTCTGCGCCGCGCCGAGCACGCGCAGCATGGTGCCACCCGTCACGCGCCCGTTGGTGCCCTGCACCGTCATCACCTCGCTCATCTGAAATGGTGCATCACAAGTGTTAATTACAGTAAACAGTTTACAATACGCGCTTCATAAGTTTGCGTCGCGCACTTACTGTACAATAAGTTATTGTATTATGCGTTATCACATAATGATGGTTAATTTTCTAAAATGTTAGAATAGTGGTATCAATACCTAGAAGTATGAATTTAACATGAATAAAAAAGACGAAAGCAGGATGAGAAAGTCCACAGATCTGTGTAAATTCGATAAGTAGGTACCTAAATACAGTTCAGGCTTGGTGTAATTTGACAAATAAGTAACTGTATGTTATATATGGGTTATACTGGTTTTTTGTTTCAAGTATCAAACCAGTATTAAGTGTACATACCGTATTGTAACGTTTGTTGAATACAAGGATAATGGTGATGACGAATATATAATAGGTAGGTACTATATCTTTATAGTAATACATGTCTCATTCATAATTTCCTGGGGTTATTTGTTTTGCAGGGAAAATCCAATTCGCAATAAGCTGTGTCGCGGCGAGGTAGACTGTCTGCCTCTTTCTAGTTAGAACGCTTAGAAAGAGACAGATAGTCTATATCTATATCGCCGCGACACAGCTCGCTGGCCGTCTTGTGATAGTTGTGATAACGGTGCTGATATTATAAAATAAGTGCCTATTTGTTGAATAGCTATTATTGTGGCAAACACTGGAACAGCTGGTACTTATTTGTTGTCCATGACCTCATTTAAGCAACAGGCGACGTCGAGGGCGACGAATCCTACATCACTTATGCGACGGCCCTATCAGCCCTATTTAATTAAAAACCGAGTAAACATTCGACCCCGTTTAACGACTACACCGCGTATATGTGTGAAGAGAAAGTGGCCACCAGCATGTTGTGCGTCATTATAGTGGCGAAATACAGGAAGAGTTGGAGTTCGCCCATATCCTGGACGAAGTTGCAGCCGAGTTCGGGCCCGACTAATCCTACCTACTGCATTATGCTTCATTCGATGCTGTTTAAAAATATCGAGAAAATATTCGTACCTGTTTGACCACCACGCGATATATATGCGCGTAGAAAGCGGCAAGCAGAACGCTCGGCGTCATTATAGTCGCGAAATACAGGAAAAGCAGGAAGTTGTAGTCCATGACCTCGACGAAGTAGCAGCCGACTTCGGGGTCGACGGCCGCGTGCCACCCCAGCAGCGGCAGGAACCCCACTCCAGCGCCGGCCACCCAGCACACCGATATGATTACTGTAAAGAGACAAATACGTGTAAGAAAGATGAACTGATAGTCCAGGCCAGAGCCTTCATCGGAACGGGAGTTCCACTCTAGGGATAAGTTTTTTTTTTATCAAAAGTGACACACGAGCTTACGGCCTGCTTGATGGTAAGATTGGTAAGCAGAGAACGTATTAACCCACAGATGTATGAATGCTCTGAGTATTAGCCTATGGACGAAACGGAGGCTGCCATCAAAAAGTACCAGTGTAGGTACCTACCAATCCCGCAAATATTATTTAAGTAGGAACGAATGACATACGAAGCAGTGGATCACCAAACGCATTTTCATAGTTTTAGTTATTGTATAACTTCGTTATTTATCATGTAAACGTTCATCAAGAACATCGAGATTTCTAGTACATACGACGTCCTAAAATAGTGTCAGAATTGCAACAGATTTGGATAAGGATGAGGAAATAAATTTCACCAATAAAACCAGTTTGGCCGCGGTATAGTATAGATCGCTGTCTGTATGTTTTCCGTGCGTTGTTAAGGTTAAGCCCGTTTAAAACCATCTGTTGCAGACAATTACTAGCGCTTCCCGATACCACCCAACTACACGTAGGGCCAAAGACACAGTCAACTGATCATTTTGTGAATCTTACTACAACAAAATAAGGTCTAAGTACTAAGGATTGGTGTAACGTACTACTTGTTTTAGTGTGTATTGAATTAGATGTGTTCAAGACGACGCAGCAAATTTAGACAATTGCGGCGAAACAAACAAAACTACACATTTCGTTTTTGTATCTGGCTTTATCGGGATACCAGGAACTATCACTGCTTGCATTTTGGGACTTGCAGTCTAATTATTAGTGTATTGATAGATGACCATAATTACTAAACTAGGTATAAATCAATCGAGAAGAGCATGGGTCTTACATTGAAGATAAATTAAAACTACTCAATAATTAACGCATTAAATATTGCCCGTAAGTATTACAAATTGAAATTCTTGGAATAGCGCAAAGTATGACAACGGCTGCTGGTGCTGGCATTGTCCTCGAAGTATAGGTACCTATCTACATATTTAAGTAGAATACTTATATAAAACGCAAACAAAAGTATTTTTCACGCTTGGTGTGGGTGGCTATATGTCTGGCAAGTTTAGTAAGACGGTCATACTGTCATACGATTGTTATTACTATACATCACAGTTTTAAATATTCCTTGTAAAATTATACATTGTATTGAGTACCGTATCCCCGCTCCAGGCCGATATGCAATACCATATTTTCGTGTGGTATGGTATGGGGTTTAAGGATTTAAAGGGAGGATAAAGTAAGTACACGTATAATACCTACCTATTTTGTGCGTGTCAAGAGGTGACGCACATTGCAGACACTTGCGTGTTAACGAGGCACCCCTAATATTAACACGAAAAAAATTGACACACCACCTTGTTCACCTAGTTCACCTACTACCATTTGTTATGGTAGTCTCTTTTTTATTTCTAGTAAACATTAATCTATTCTATAGAGATCTCTACTATTTTCATTTGGCCAGATTTGCTGTGTTTTTAGTATCGAAGCCGTTCAGTCTATCTACTCATAAAAAAATTAACGCTTCTGTAACAAGCTTGTCCTGCCTCTCATACTCGAGGTTCATGGCAAGTACGCGTAATCGGTGATCCGAGTTACACCATTTGGTAGTTTTCAGTGCAATTATATATTTAAAGATGGTGAAAATGCGTAATTACGGTGGCAGGTTGTTGGCAATTCGCCTACAACACCAACACACTTCAGCAGTAGGTATTGCCATACTGTCGACTCTAAAAACACCCACCGGGAGACACCACTCGGGATTGGGGCACACCGAACCGGGACACTCCAAAAATATGTCCCGGAATAAATTCAATTGAGTTGAGTTCGGGAACCAAGTCCGTGAACAAGTTTCTTTGCAAGTTTCCAAATGCAATATTTCAGATTTTCGCTGCTAATAAGTGCTAACGCGCTGAAAAACTTAGTCAAACCATCGCTTTGGTGTTAAAATATTTACGTCATACCTGGCCATAAAATAGGAATTACCGCACGCTATGCGTGCGGAAAACCCCACTTCCTGGCCAGATAGAGACGTAAAATTTTGTACACACCACGGGCGGTAATAAAGAAAGCCTCCGAGCGCATATTTATCGCCCTTGCCTTTGGCTCGGGCGTCAAATACCTGCGATCTGAGACATTCTTTGTTTAACCGCCCTAGGTAAGTAATGTACTATTTCAGCACGTTAGTAGAGAAAACATTGTTACCGAATATTACCATTAACTCACGATGTCATAAATTTAGACTATAAAATCAACCGCTAGCTCACGAACCGATAGTATTTTTAACTTGAACTGATCGAATTAGGTTCTTTAATGTCACAAGTAAAATTAGATTGTGGAACCAACGAAACGTGGCAATATCGATGACCTCCCTAACGTCGTCATCACAAGTTGGTACTCCAATATACTGATGCTCTTATTAATTATCATCATACTCAGGTTCATCATCATCGTCCGTTTTTTTCCCCGGTACTGCCCTAAACACGAAAGTCGGCGTGCCTTACCGCTCAGCTTCATCAAACCTAGTTTAAGGAAAATGCCGTAAAACAAGACAGATAAGAGCATGTTTTAGTTGACAGATGTTTGTTGTGTATTCAACACTACACAGGTAAGACTAATAAGTAATATCAAACAAAACCTTGTTTATTATTGTACAGTCGGCCTCATAAATTGCTCAACACCTAAGTACCTTGTCGTTTTCATTCGTTTGACAACTTCATATGGCAGTTTAACATTACATTTAATGCGACGGTACAAAGGTGTTAAGCCCCTTGTGAGGCTGACCTTACATTACGCTACGTTTGGGACCGCGATATGGCGGGTGGTTTAATCTTTGAAATAGGTACCCAACCTACAGCTAAATAAATGGCTTTTTAGATCCGGGAGAAGCGGATTCTGACAGATGTGCGTTGGTGGTACATTTAATTCAATCCGAGGTTAAAGCTAAGCATGTTTCATCGTGCCGGTCATGCAACTCAATAGCACATAAAATATACAAACTACAGATCTTTGCCTGTGCCTAAAATCATCATAAACTCAGGCATAAGTCTGTTGCCTTGTTAGAAACGGTAGAATTATAATGATAGGAGTATCATAGTAATCGATCTCTTTCTTCTTCTTTGCCCAGCCCATTTCCCATTTTAGATGGGGTCGGCCATCCTCGTACGTTGGCGCCAGGATATTATTATATCCTGGGTTGTCGATGTAGTCAGGTTAACAATCGTTAACTTAGGCACTTGTCCCACCGCCGGCGAGTAGCGAGTATTCTCATAGTAATTCTTACTCGCTTTTACTCGCGCGAGTAAGACTTACTATGAGAGTACTCGCTACTCGCCGGCGGTGGGACAAGTGCCTAAGTGTCCTCATCTCTTTTTCGACATTGGACCACCACGTTGCAGGTGGTCTTCATATATGCATAGTAATCGATCATTGAAAAACTCATATTTGATGCGGCCATCCTGCCACACAGAGGCACTTAAATGTCTGCACTGTTGTTGTTTCTGTGAGCCGGTTTAATAATTTTGTTGTCAATGGAGCTCATAATCATCCGGGCCTTGAGTATTTTCTCATGTAACAATTATATGTGTACGAACACGGACTATAAGCGCATGAAACCAGACGGGAACCTGTATGGATAGTGTCACTTTAACACTGGAATTATCTAGTTCAGTGCCGTGAAAAGGTGTTACATGTAAAATTAAATAAAAATAAATATAAGGGACAGCTCCATGGGTTGATGGCATAAATAATTAACAACTTAAAAACCCCCGAAATTTTCATTTCAAAGTTCAATATCACAAAACCGACTGAAAGTATTTTATTAAAACGTAGCTAAGAACCATCTCGATCACACATCAGTTTTTGGAAAAAAACCCGTTTTAAAATCGGTCCACTCGTTTAGGAGCACGGCAAACTTATAAGACCTCTTTTTTTGCATCGTGGGTTAAAAAGACCGTGGGTTAATAAGACTAGCACGGGACCGGGATAAGTGGCGTACTCGAAGAGCGCCTTATGCTCAGCAGTGGGCTATTACAGGCTGATAATAATGATGATGATGATTCGGGGACAATTAATAGATCAATAGAGGGAACACGGCCTGAGAGACACGACTGCCAGAACTGTCCACACCGCTACCCATTGGGCATCCCTAATTTGAGGAACCTCGACACGGAGAAGAATAGACGGATTCGAACCTATGACCGTCAGATTCCAAGGCAGAGTCACTACCCACTAGGCTTTAGCACTAGGTAGTTTTTGGAACCATCTGAAACCGAAATAAGCAAAACCAAATAAGTGACTGACGTACTGCCACTGCCACTAGGGATATCATCATTATCATTAGGTTTTTGTCGTTGTATAAGCAGGGTCACGGTCACGGTATCATTTAATATATTTTACAATGCACTTGCTCCGAATGTGCCCCTTTATATGGTTCAACATAAACACGGGACTAAATATGAGGCCGGTAAATAACCGGTAAATTAAAATCAAAACCGGTAATTTACCGGAACACAAATGATTAGTAAAATACTACATTTTAACGATTGTTAATGCTTCATCGTCATAATTATACCTCAATAACTCTCCATTTATCATGTAAAAATGTCAATTGAATACACTTGTTAGTGTTATGTTACCTCATGTTCATGTAGGATCAAATTAAAGCACTCGTTTGTATAAGACATAGACATAGACATCCTTTATTGGTAATAAGGTATTACAAGTCATTGTTTACAATAAAAATAGAACATTCATTTGTAAAAGCTTCTGAAAATATAAACATGTTCCCGGTTCCGTTCTATAAAATATGAATAATGATCTGTTTGAATTAGTACTATAGAGACGCCTTATTTAACATACTTTAGAGGTATACTCATCATTACAATCCAAAGAAATACCGTCTTACTGGGAGGAAGAAAGCCAAAGGCAAGGAACAGAGGTGGTGGTGCTTTTCTTCAAAAAGGGTGACAACACCCTGCTGAAGAGCTACCAACCCATCTGACTTCTGAGCCATGTCTATAAACTGTTTTCGAGAGTCATTACAAATTGTATCCTACGTAGGCTAGATGACTTCAAGCCTCCCGGACAAGCCGATTCCCGGAGAGGCTTTAGCACCATAGACCACATCCTTACGCTTCGTCAGGTTATACAGAAGACTGAGGTGTATAACCTGCCGCCGCCCGCTGCTTGGCGTTCGCAAACCACGAGAAAGCCTTCGATTTGATCGAAACCTGGGTTGTGCTAGTTTCTCCAGCGGTGCCAAGTTGACTACCGCTATATCGAAGTATTGAAGTGTTTGAACGAAAACGCCACTGTGTCAGTCCGACTCCAGGAATTGAACGCGAAACCTATTCTGCTGCAGCGGGGAGTCAGTCAAGGAGATGTTATTTCCCCAAAACTGGAGCTTCCGCAAACCGCTGCACTGGCGGATTTTTTCAAGACTCTGGACTGAAGAAGGCAGATATCAACGACGAGTAAATCATTCACCTTCAGATTTCTGACGATTTAGTAGTCGTGGCTGAGACCATGGAAGACTTTAGTACGATGCTCGATGACCTCAGTAAAGCCTCCGCGCGAGTAGGTCTAAATATGAACATGGATATAAGACGAAGATCATGTCAAATGCCCATGTAGTGCCAACTCCTATTACAATCGAACTCTTTACGCTCAGAGTTGTAAACGATTACAGACTGTCCAGTTCCAGTCCTGTCGGCTCGGTTTGACCAGTTTGTGTTGCCAGTGATGACATTATATATGGCACCTGACATGTAGTCGCTCACTATGGGCCTCAATAGAAGGCTAGAAGTCACCCAAAGGGCAATGAAGATGGCTATGCTGGGAGTTTATCTGCGTGATCGCTAGAAATGAGGCTATCTGCAGCAGAACTAAGGTAACAGATATAGCACTCCGAATCGCTAAACCAATGCCGCAATTTGGAACCCCCATGCGCTCCACTCCTAGAAAAAGTTATAAAATCGTTTGTAGTGCTCTTAGGTAAAATGTATTGTTATTATTTACTACCCTTTTCTCTATCCAACTCTTTTCGATCTAGGTATGGTTGGTTATATATATACGTCTCTTGAAGCCCGTCGCGCATTTAGTGAAATATTATTTTAGACTACTAAGTGATGGGCTTGTAGTTAGTTTCTGTAGAACTGGGGACAATTCCTATCTACCTGCTAATCCCCAAGGAACGTTTTCAGTTGTGTTTTTGCCCTCCTACCACTGAGCAAGTTTTAAATATTAAAGGATCAGATTATTACGGCATTAACGGCAAATGATAACTCTTTATACTATATCATAGCTTTATTTTACGATAAATAAACGTCAAATAACGCTACTTATTAGACAAATTAAATTTACCGGTAATTTACCGGTTAACCGGTTTTGCCTCCCTTAAGTCGGTAATTTACCGGTAATGAAATTTGCCCGGTAATTGCATTCCCTAGCTCTGTGCACCCGCTCAAGTCGGCGAAGAGCCTTATGACTACTCTTTGTACAAGAGCAGCCGAGAATGCGCCTGTGTTGAGTTGAGTTGAGTGTGGCACCTGCATTTGTATCTAGCTGATAGGGAATGCAAACAGGTTTTTACCCAAACCGGTTATAACATATTATTTTGACAAAAATTTATAACCGGTTTTAGAATTTAGAATAATCCTTACTTAAATTGTCAAAATATATTAAGTTTCTCATATTATTTCTGTGATTATGACAAATAAGTACAGTTTTAGTGGTAAGTTATTAGATAATTGCTTAAAAAAGGCGAAATCAGAGCGCTCATGTTTGTTAGTTGCGGTTTGACTCTAGAGGTAGGTAGGTACACCTAAACAGTGAAACTCGAACGAATTACGATGCTTTGGTTTGATTTATAAATGAGAGCGTGTATTTGGGTTGCCAGTTGCCACATTATGTCAGAATGGTCTAGTAGTTATTATTTGTTATTAGTTTAGTTATTTTTCCACCATAACCTAAATCATAACTGGTTATGAAATATGGCCGGTTATTGCATTCCCTATACTAGCTGGCAACACAACAAATCATCAAATCAATAAGGGGTCGGCAGCGCGCTTAAGATTTTTCTGGAGAGCCACGGACGTCACGGTGCTTCAGTTAGGCCGTATGCTCGTTTGTAACCATCGTATTAAAAAAAAGTATTTAATACTCATGCCTAATCGATTGGACCGATGATATAACTGAGGTCGCTGGACCTAGCTGGATGCAGTTGGATAAAGACCGAGAGAAACGGCATGAGATGGAAGAGGCGTTTACCCGAACGAGGTCCATATAAGAAAATAACAATTGTATCAAACATAAAATAACACAACTTTTAGATTAAGTAAATATGTACTAACACTAACAATATGGAATAAATAAAGCTTAAATAAATAAATAAATCGACATTATCGTTGTATAAGCAAATCATAAAACTAACGCAGTTCATCGTCCCCAATTAAGTCAACCGTTCATAAACACAGTAGTTAGGTACATACATAGTAGCAACATATAGCACTCTGATTAAGCTAACCTCGTAGGGTGCGCCCACATGCTGCGCCGTTTTAATTTGTAACTAACTTTACTATGAGAAGAGCAATAAAAGCGGGCCAGTTTCTACGAAAATCTAACACTAAGTGTATCCCTTTTCGTTGCTCCTGACTGTATTGCAAGTTACTTTTGGTGCTGGCTCATAGAATTAGTAATGCTGGGGCCCACTCACATAAAATTAAATAAGGATATGTGTGACCAGTAGTAGGTATACCTAACAACAACCGATGTATTCCTTTTTACATAATTAATAATCACAAGTGTTAATAATAGAGTTTGATATTACACGGCAAAAGTCCCTGGACCCTGTAAAATGAAACGCCCTGGGGTTTACTTCTTACTAGGTGCATTTAAATTATTTGGAATACCTGATCAACAGTTTTAATCTAACCTAAGCTACTTTTCTGTAGCAGTGCGGCTCAGGGAGGGTCACAGTTCTAACCTAACCTACATTTCTGGTAGCAGTTCGGTTCTATAAGTGTTAACCGAAAAGACTGCGTATCAGTAAAATTGTTTGACGAAGCGTTTTCAATTAAATTTTCTCTATCAGCGACATTGATACGAATACATATATTATTATGTTCCAGTGTGTAACCGTCATACGAAAAATAAATTAAATCTGGAGTGTAAGTGGAATCGACCACGGACTGACTCTACCTGCCAGCTACATACTACCGCGGACTGACTCTGTATACCAATGTGGACCCAGCATTGCCTGCTATAATCACCTACGACTGATTAATGACAATTCCAACCGCGGCGAAGTTATCCGTTTTATAAACATTCCGCACCTGAACCGATACAGTTTACAGAATAGACGTAAATGTTGTTGGAAGTTTCATTTTTCAACAATGATATTATATAGTTGGTGCTTTAGCAAAAGATAATGGGCAGAACGATGTCAAGCAATTTAAAGATGACAACATTATCGAATAGGTAGGTGTACATGCTTTAAAATATATAAGTACCTAGAATTTCATTATTTATCTTCTTCTTCCTTGTCGGAGTTCCTAAATAAGAGATGCTCAATGGGCAGTGGCTTGGATAGCTTCGGCCGTCACGTCTCTCTCTCTCTTAAGGATTGCCTGTCTATGTACAAGAGTAGGTAGGTACATGTTCACTACATTATTTATCAGCATCAGTTTCCGGGTTTCGGACTATAGATAGGTACATACCTACTTACGGTACCTTAGTAAATTGAAAACCTATAAGTCCCTGCAAACACAGCATTTCACCCCAAAGCATATCAGTCATTTTACAAACAAACAGTAATTTTGAGGTCAATTCATGTCTACGTATTGGCGTGATCGCGTAGGGAAAATTACTTCCAAGTTTCCGAACCAAGTGGACTAAGAACTAAAGATGGAGTGTTGATAGGAAACCCCAAGCACGCAAGCACAAGGTAGTAGAGTACCTGCGTACTACCACGATATAAAGATATAATCTAGGTATATCGTCTTGGGCGTGGAATGGGTGACCGGCCAGGCCATAATAAATACATTCGTATGGCAAAGGTCGACGATTCAGGGTTGTAGTATATCAAGTGAAACACGCAGATGCAAACAACAACTGATTTATTCAATACCAATGTGGGTACACCATGCAATTCTTAACTACCCACAACATCTCCCCCAAAAGCAATCGCTAACAATAACAAGTAACATATTTAAATAGGTATATATAAAACCTGGAACTATTCTATAATAACACGGTTGCGTGACTAATAATAACATGAATACATATGCAATACGAGTACCACACAATTTTATGACGGTAAGTATTTTTATTATTTAACTATTTACTATAATCCTCTATCCTTCCCCCAAAATACGACTTTATATATGATGTTTAAATATGAGTTAATTAATTACATATTACATTGCAATTCTTAATAATCACAGTCAACGAAGGAAGGATACTGCTAAGCCCATCATGAAGAGACCTTATTTCAGTGACATAAGATTCACAGACGGTTCAATAAATATAACTTATATGGTAACGTAACTATAATTACAAATATTACAATGTTTACTCTAGTTTAATGTACTTAGTAATAAAAAATTAAAAAAATATAAACATGCATTTATTTTTAGTGTAATAAAAATATATGTGATACCTACATAACAAGTAGGTATATTTTAGAATCATCTGCAACACGTAAACAAAATGAACATTTTGATGATAAATGTTACACTATTATAAATGTTACCTTATGTTTTAATTTTAATTTGTTTTGTTTACTGTTGATTTTTTTCATTTAGGAATTTGGCTCGGCTACGAGTCATCATTCCATGAGTGGTAGGATCAGAGCTATTTTCTACTTTATTATTGGAGGCATTAGGTTGAAGTTTACATTCTTTCGCCTGACCTACTTTTTCGCTAGCGTCCTTGAACTCGTTGTCCGCATCAGCTGATGCCGGCGCGAGCGAGCCTAAAGATGCTGACGGTGCATTGGGGCTGGATTCGCACTTTATTAAATGACGCCGATTACGCCTGTATCTACCACCTAACTTATTTTCTATTATGTACGAGCGGGGTGTATTGGCATTTCCTATAATGGTTGCTCGAGTCCTTGTCTTTCCATCAACACATACGACTTCATCGCCCGCACGTAGCGATGGTAATGTCTTACTATGTTTGTCATATAACTCCTTAGCTCGCATTTGATTGCGTAACATAGTCGTGTGTTCTGATGGGTGGACGGGTCGCGGGGTCAACAACTCGGGGTGCACAGGTAACTTACATCTGAGCTGACGACCCATTAGTAGCTGCGCAGGAGAGCTCAAGCCATCCCTAGGAGTATTACGATAGTTTAGCAAAGCTAATTGAAAATCTTCGTTACTGCTTATTGATTTTTTAAGAAGTGATTTTACTGTCTGTACTGCGCGCTCACTTTTACCGTTTGCCTGGGCATAGTTTGGTGATGACGTCACGTGATTAAATCCCCACTTCCTAGCAAACATTTTAAATTCCCGACTGCTGTATTGAGTTGCATTGTCACTCAAAAGTGTTTCTGGAATGCCATGGCGTGAAAATACTTCTTTCATTTTTACTATTACCACGTTAGACGTGATGTTTGGCAAGTTACACACTTCGACAAAGTTGGAATAGTAGTCCACGATTATTAGGAAATATTTTTTTCTTAACTCAAAAATATCAGAACCTACTTTTTGCCATGGCAGCCCAGGAATCTCAATTGGCATTAAAGGTTCTCTGGCGGGTGTATTTAAACTCTCCTGGCAGGTGTGGCAACGTCTTACACATGCCTCAATATCCTGCGTGATGCCGGGCCAGAACACGACCTGCCTTGCGCGTCGCTTGCAACGGTCCATGCCCATGTGACCTTCATGTATAATATTGAGCATCTCTGCTCGTAAGGCTCGCGGAATCAAAACTAAATTATTTTTAAATACTACTCCGTCTAATATAAAGAGATCTTCTCTAAACGCCCAATATAATCTTAACTCACTCACTACTTCAGATTTGTGGTCTGGCCAACCCTGATTTATATACTCGCTCAGTTTTAGGAATTCTGAGTCACGTTTTGATTCTTTTTTGATGAGTGAAAGTTTATCATTTGACATTGGCAGATTGCTCAAGACCAATTGTACCTGATACATATTGTTTTTGTGCACCTCGTCACTGTATAGATCGGGCAGCGACGCACGAGACAAGGCATCTGGTATATACATGTACTTCCCCGGTTTGTACGTGACATGCAAGTCATAGTGCTGCAAACGCAGCATCATGCGCTGCAAGCGTGCTGGAACGGACATTAAAGGTTTTTTAAAGATACTCTCCAAGGGCTTATGGTCTGACTCCACGACGACATTTTCTTTACCAAATATGTATTGGTGAAAATGCTCACATGCAAAGACTATCACCAAAAGCTCTTTTTCTACTTGCGCGTACCGGTGCTGCGCGTCGGTGAGCGTGCGCGATGCAAACTCCACGGGCCGCCCGCCCTGCATGATCACGGCGCCCAGCGCGTCGCGCGACGCGTCTACCGAGAGCAGCACCGGCGCGGCCACGTCGTACAGAGCCAGTACGCCAGCGCCACACACGACCTCTTTTAACTCTTCGAAAGCCTTTTGCTCACTTTGCTCCCACCGCCATTCATTATCTTTCTTTAAGAGATTTGTCAACGGTACCGCGCGTTGAGAATGGTTCGGAATAAATTTAGACAGATAATTAACTGCTCCTAAAAATCTTTCTAGGCTTTTCCTGTCGTGTGGTGCTGGCATCTCTTTTATTGCCCTTACCTTATTATCGTCTGGTCTCATGCCATTGGCATCAAATATATGTCCTAGATATGTTACCGACTGTACCCCTATTTTACATTTCTCCTTATTAAATTTAATATTAATGTCCCTAGCCCTGTTCAAAAGTGCGCCTAGCCTCTCGTCATGCTCATGTTTAGTCTTACCCCATACGATTATGTCGTCCACAAAACTGTCTACCCCTTCTAAATCTTCTAGAAGTTGACGCATTTTACCATGAAATACTTCTGAAGCGCAATTAATACCGAAAGGCAAGCGTAGGAACTGGTACCTACCAAAAGGACTCGAAAAGGTACATAAGTCAGCACTCTCATCATCGAGCTGAACAACCCAAAATCCCGAGTTAGCATCCAGTACGGAGAAGCAGGTGGCGCCGTGCAAGCGCGTGGCCAGCTCGGTCAGCGAGGGAAGCTGGTAGTGCGCGCGCCGCACCGCCACGTTCAACTCGCGCGGGTCCAGGCAAATGCGGATCCCACCGTTCTTTTTTGCAACCAATACTAAAGGATGAACCCATTGAGTAGGGTGTGACACCTTCCTTATCACTCCCAACTGTTCCATGTTCCTAAGCTCATCCTGTAATCTATCTCTCAAGCCTAACGGAATTTTCCTAGTAGCACTTATGACTGGCGGCACCGATTTGTCTATAACGATATGGTACTTACCCGGAAGACATCCTAAGCCCCTGAACAAGTCGGAATATTTTTCTAATTTTATAATATTAATCCTCTTTATTAAGCCAATATCCTCACATGACTGCCGTCCCAACACGCTTTGACATTTTATGTTAGCTACAGCAAAGTACAGGCTGTAACATTTGTCTTTATATTGCCATGATAAATTACAAACGCCTTTCACAGGAATGAGTTCACCCGTGTATGATTCGAGTGTTATTTTTGTCATTTGTAACAAATTTGCGTCAAATCCCAATGATAAAAATCTCTCAAAAGATATAACATTAATATCTGCTCCCGAGTCAAGCTTAAATTGTTCTGCTCCTCGTTCACAAATCAAAGTTTCCGTCCACTGCCCTCTCTTAGTCGAACAAGAAACCATGTCCATAAAAAATGGTTCATTTTCATCGGAATTACTATCACATAAGCCACTCTTTTCTATCTCATACACTCTTCTCACCTCATTATCATTATTAACAAACCGAGATTTACACATTCTAGCAAAATGTCCTCGATTGCCACAAGAAAAACATGTTACGTACTGTGCCGGACATTCTCGGTTGGCGCAGCGCGTGCCGCCGCAGCCGCCACACTGTCGTTGCGCCGGGCCGGCCTGGCCGGAGCGGCCGGGACCCGAGCGGGCGCCGTCGCCGCGCCCGCGCCGCGCGCCGCCGCCGCCGCCGCGCTGGCCGACTCGCGCGCCGCCTCGCGCTCTGCGCTCCACTGCGTACACCTGTGCACCACTCGAGCACTCACCCGCGACACCCAATTGATGAACACTTTCCTTTGACGCTTCCTCGGCCTGACACATCTTGATCGCCTTCTCAAGGTCAAGATCGTCGCATCTCAACAGCCTATCCCGCACGGTGACGTTCCGGACGCCGCATACTATGCGATCTTTAAGTAAATCATCGCCTAAATTGCCGAATTTGCAATTGTTACTTAACAGCCTCAGCGCTGTTACGTAAGCCTGGATCGACTCGCCTTCCTCCTGATTACGCGTAAAAAATTTATATCTTAGTAATGTTGTATTCACCTTTGCACCGAAAAAGGCATCAAATTTTTTTAACACGACATTGACGTCATCCTTTTCGGTCTCCGCATCGAAGGCAAACGTTTGATACACGTCAAACCCCTCTGGGCCAATGAGGTTAACCAGCAAGCTGGCTTGCACTCCGGGTGACTCACTGCTCACCCCAGACGCCTTCACAAATAGCAGGAATTGTTGTTTCCACCGTTTCCACGCGTCGGCCCGAGTAACGGGACCGCCCTCCATGTTTAACTCGGGCGGTGGCCTGGCGTGTTCCATGCTTCACAATACCTCACTGCACGAGAATAAGTTACAAATTCTTTTATATTTGTATCGCACAGGTACTTGTGCTCTGCAATATCACTTATTTAACGAACTTCCAACTGATAATAACTGAGCACCGCTGCCACCATGTAGTATATCAAGTGAAACACGCAGATGCAAACAACAACTGATTTATTCAATACCAATGTGGGTACACCATGCAATTCTTAACTACCCACAACAAGGGTGTAAACCGTAGGGAGATTAAACTAAAATTAGAAATTAGGCGGCACAACTTCGTCTGTCACTCGGTCTGTCAGGGACGTAAACTTCGCATTCCTATTACATTTCAATGAGTTTCAGGAATTCAAATCCACGTACGCCGAGCTAACGTCTAAGTGAACGAATGCGATGTGCACACCACGTTGATAAGATACTGGAAAACGAAACGTACATAACACCTGAGTGTCAGATTGAGTCCAAGATGTGCCTTTCAGGTATTGTAAATTTGACTCTCTCGCAATCTACAGATCCCTCATAAAGAAGCGGTTTTTGGTAATGTTCGCCAGTAGGTATATTTATATATATTTGTTTAAGTTGTTAATATTTATATAAATTTTATATATAACTGTTGACTTCTTCAACCTAGTAGGTATTCGACGCGAGCGTTTGATTGCAAAAACAATCGTGTTTTGATCCGAGTAGAATAGACAATTTTAAAAATATAATAGGAAATGCCATCAATTCCTCTGTTACTATTTAATTAGGTATACGTACGCAAATTTTGATTTCTAGTTCTAAGTAGTCAGTTCTTCCTCCAAGATTTTTTTTACAAAACTGATTTAACAAAACGTAAATATTCATTCAATTAATTTTGAGCGTTACAACTGTTACAAGTGACATCTAAAGAACATTAATTTGAAGAACCAACAATATCCTTTAAGGAAATGGCCGCGACATCAGAACAAGGCGATACAATCAAGTACGACAAAGACCATTCTAAATCAACAGGGCAAACATACTATTTGTTGGTACGATTATGTCTACATTACCATTGTGCATTATAACCATTTACTGTCGCTACTGTGCTGCAAATGACTGTGCATGTTCCAATGTTGAATTGTTGACACGCGAACATGAAGCGTGGAATAAATTACAGTGGGGTCGCTAATTATTAATACCTACCAGACTTGGGCGTAGTTTAGTAGCGACAACTATAATAAAATGAGCTGCGGACTAGGCTTTAGTATCCAAGGCCAGGCTTAGGAACCCAGACAGTACGGGCCAGCTTGACTAATTTGATTCTAGAGCTAGAAATTGAATGATTAGGTATATTATATAGGCCGGCAACTTCTTAACCATAGTTATTATTACAATGGTGACTTTGGGATGGGATCCTATTGGCCAACGTCCACCCGTTGTTGCTTCTGATCTAATAATAAGACATAGTCAGGTTGTGGTGGCTCACATCTGCAGGTCGATCACGTGGCGAGCGCGTCAGGTAGATCTAAATGTCACTTTTTGCATGGCAAAATGACAGTTGAGTTTCCTCAGTGGTCCTAACTAACGTGCATTCGAAAAGTGACGTGAACACCCCTCAGGAGCGAGGTATGTGGTTTCAGTAGAGTTACAATCAAATCCTGCCTCCGAGCTGCACTGCTTGCCAGTGAAATTCTATAGCGTAGGTATGTAGATTAATCCATCATAGTCTTCGATCTTGCTACCGACGAAGATTTGTAGCACTTATTCTGTCTCTTTTGCAAACATTGTTTCGTAGGAGATATCTAGGTTGAATCGCCATGTAAGTACGCAGTTGAATGCCAAGAGCGATCCTGAGGCGCCCCGCCCCCCCTTTTAAGGCGGAGCCGAATCTCGTTTGTGGTTTTAGACGGTATAAGTAGTCCACAGCTTTATTGCTTCGGTTAGTCCGTCATACCCGTCCTGCCCCGGACAGGACGGGATGCGTAAATGCATTTCCCCAACGTTAAAAAAACTGACCAAGTGCGAGTTGGATTCGCGCACGAAGGGTTCCGTACCATTATCTATAAAAACGGCAAAAAAATCACGTTTGTTGTATGGGAACAAAAAAATATATTTTAAAAATATATTTTATTTTGTTTTTAGTATTTGTTGTTATAGCGGCAACAGAAATACATAATTTGTGAAAATTTCATTTCTCTAGCTATCACAGTTCTTGAGATACAGCCTGGTGACAGACAGACGGACGGACGGACGGACGGACAGCGAAGTCTTAGTAATAGGGTCCCGTTTTACTCTTTGAGTACGGAACCCTAAAAAAGGTTGAATCGCCATCTTATATTCTCGCACTTGTAGACCTTTGTTATATTACTCAATTGATTAAAAAAACTGAGTACCTAGAAACAGTCGAGTCGACGTCAAAGATATGTATACACTTTTGCACCTTATTCCATTGTAATAAGGCGAAAATCATCTATTTGACGTCGACTGTACCTAGTAGGTACAATGAAAACCGTCGAGACACGCGATGGAATTCCCAATTCGATGAATGAACTAAAACGTGTGCTAGCTAGACGGTCGCCAACACGCCGCTCCGACCGGGCGACCTTGGTCTTGGAAATTTTCCTGCAAACAACTGAGCTATAACCACGAACTTCGAATCTCGAACTTCGTATATCTCCGTCTCCATCGCACTTATTGTTTATGATACCCGAGCGACAGAGACGGAGATATACAAAGTTCGAGATTCGAAGCTCGCGGCTCACTCGCGATTTGTGTTTATCGCTACAAGTACATGCCGGTCGCCCCTTCGGAGGGCCCTATTCAGTGGCTGCCACGTGTTGGTACAGGACGCTCGCACGGGTCGCAGCGCGTTGCATGCGATAGAACGGAATGGCCACATTTAGGCACGTTTGGCGTACCTAAACAGGGAATTTGTTAACAGAGAACCTTCTGTGCGTAGTACTATTACTTATTCTGTGCCGCTGTCTACACGGTCGGTGCGGATCATGGTCGGTCGGTCGGAGGGGCGTGCTGGCGGCCGTCTAGCAGACACTTTAGGAGCCCCAGCACGCGCGATTCAAGTAGAGCAGAGCAGTAAAATGGTTACAAGTAAAATGTAGATTTTTTTTCAATAGGTACTTTATTTTGTTAAAATGGATTTCTACGAAAACTATGTTACTTCTCATATCTTGCAGATTATAATATATTTTTTCTGACCTGAAAATTGTTACGTTATAATGTATAATTTACTTTGAAAACAAAGTTTTAACCGACGAAAAATCAATCAACCCTATTTTCCTACCCTTAAGGTTGGTTTTTTTTTCAAAATTTATATGGGACCAACTTCGAGGTATACCCTTTCCAATAAAAAAAAGAATTATCAAAATCGAGCTACTCTGTAAAAAGTTATGCGTGGTCATACATAAAAAAATATATATACGCGTCGACTTGAGAACCTCCTCCGTTTTTTTCGTCGGTTGATAAAATGGTTATACTAAACAACTAATTTTCACGAAAATTTCAAAGGTAGGAGGCCTTAAATAAAGGAACCGGTATTTTTCGGTATGGCAGTCCCTGGTTCCTTGTAAGTCATCTTTCAATAAAAGTTATCCTGAGGAAGTCAGGACATTTGGCTCATAAGTGCTGAGTCACGCGACACTTGAGTCATCGATTTAAGATCTAATTGGGCTGTCCTGTTCGGTAGGACGGACGTGGGAACCATTTTAATACAGTCCATTATTAAATTCGGGTGCGCAGTTTGGTTCCTATTACGAGTATTTAATTATTATACACTAGCTGTTGCCCGCGACTTCGTCCGCGTAGAACTTGTTATCGTTTTAGAAAATGATTGCTCTCTATAAAAAAAAGTATTTTCCACACAAAACTGGCTCCCCTTGATAACCCCCTCAGGGGTGGAGTTTTTTAAACTTTCAAGTTTCTAGCTCAAAAAAAGTGTTAGCCATGCAAAGCTTGCTCCCCTTTTTAACCCCCTTAGGGGTGAAATTTTCTAAAACGCTTTATGTTCTTTTTTTGTATTTTAACAAGTAATCTTTCTACAAAGTTTCAAGTCTCTACCTCAAAAACATAAACTTTTCCTAATACAAACTTTGCACCCCTTTTTATATCCCCCTTAGGGGTGTTTTTTTCCAAAACGCTAAAAGTTATTTTTAGGGTTCCGTACTCAAAGAGTAAAACGGGACCCTATTACTAAGACTCCGCTGTCCGTCCGTCCGTCCGTCCGTCTGTCTGTCACCAGGCTGTATCTCACAGATACCGTGATAGTTCCAGCTGAAATTTTTACAGATGATGTATTTCTGTTGCCGCTACAGACAGACATGACGAATCTATAAGGGTTCAGTTTTTTGCCATTTGGCTACGGAACCCTAAAAAGTCGTTTCGCTCATACAAACTTTGCACCCCTATTTTACCCTCTTAGGGGTGGAATTTTCCAAAACGCTGAAAGTACTTTATTTGTATTTTAATGATTAATCTTTCTACGAAGTTTTAAGTCTCTATTTAAAAAAAAATAGTTTCCCCTATACAAACTTTGCACCCCTATTTTAAACCCTCAGGGGCGGAATTTTCCAAAACGCTGAAAGTACTTTATTTGTATTCTAATAATTAATCTTTCTACAAAGTTTTAAGTCTCTAGCTCAAAAAAAAGGTTCCCCTTTACAAACTTTGCACCCCTATTTTACCCCCTTAGGGGTGGAATTTTAAAAAATCCCGTCTTATCCCTAGCCCACGTTATAAAAGCAACCTACTGTGCAAAAATCAACTCTCTAACATTAGTAGTTTCGTCTGTGCATTATATGAGTGAGTATCAGTATATAGGTATATATGTAGGTATAGATAAATGACGAAAATCCCATTCGAATATCTCAAAAAAATAAGAAGCTACAACCGTTTTAATGTCGCGTGTTAGAGTGAGAAAACGATCGGGGACTGTGACGTCAACGTCCTCGAGCGTCATAGTAAAAAACAATCGTTTCATATGAAGGTGCGTTTTGCGGAAAAGGGACAGAACATACCCCCTCTTAACACTTTGGACACTTATAACTTAGTGATTACTTATATAACCTCTTGCGTTGTTTTTTTCTCAATTTGACTACATTATAAATCCTTTTTCGAGAAAATACAACATTAGGATTATTGTGTCTGCACCCCTATTTTCGATCTTTCCGACATCCGTATTTTCTTTTCATCCCGTTCCCTGAGCTATAGCCACAAACTTCGGAATTCGAAAATATTCGGGTATTGTAAAATATTCTCTATCGCACTAACCATACTCGAGTGACAAGGATGCAGATATACGAACTTCGAGTTTCGGTTTTCGTGGTAGCGCCGCAGGTACTTTGGCAGAATGCGCAAAGAGCGCGTGCCATTGCCATTGAAAAAAAAACAAAGCCGTGTTACTTATATTGTTCGAATTTGTTAATACATTTATTGAAATTACGACTAAATACGACATTTGCGCATATAAGATCTCATATCAGAATCGAATATTTTTTTATGCTTTACTTTTTGCCATGTGTCTCGTAAAGGTCTATCGTAGACGGGATTTAAATTATTAATTAGGTAAGTGAAAGACAAACCAATTCCGCCATTTTGACGTTACTTATAGCTGACAGTTGTAACAGTAACAGCGTATGATTTCAATAAAAATAAAATGAAGTCGTATATTACGGAAAATTAATTAATTGTCGCAGTCGGATAAAAACTATCCTAAGTTACAGCTAGAATAATAATGTACCTATAAAAAATGTTTTATATTTTGCCGTTCATAGGATGCTGAGAACATTCGTAACAACACAAAGCTTAGTTTCAAACTGGCTGATTCTTTTTTTAATTTAGAGATTTATTATAATTGGAGTTATAAGTGGAGATTACACACGTATTTGTTGCGAGAATACCTTTGAGGGCTTTTTTATATTTTCAGCCTGTGTGTGACCAACATAATAATACATCTCTGGGGTACTACTAAATTAATATCATTAACTTATTGTTAATTCTGATCCAGACCTTATAATGTAATGAAATTAATAATATTTAATAATTTTGGATTTTTTGTTTTCATTTAGTGACATTTCGTTTCTTAACTATTTAGGTACAGTCAGGGCCTCAGGGGTACTAATATACGTACATAAATAAGGACATAAATATCTGTACAAGCCTTTATGACATTGACAATAGAGTCCTGTACAGATATTTATGTCCTTATTTATGTACGTATATTAGTACCCCTGACTGTTATGTACTTATTGGTTAAAATCTGCGATATGGTTATCTTATCTACTGCGCTCGCACTGCCCAACGCATGATGTTAAAACTTTAGTATACCCGTTTTATAACAATTTATTTTTACTTTGTATTAATTGTGTACCTACCTTCTGAACCTTGCAGCGCACACTGGAACTCTATCAGCGACATCAATACGAATACATATATGTAACAGTGTGTGACCGCCATACGATAAATAAACCTACCTAACGCGCGGCGCAAATAGATGATACTTTTGTACTCACTCACTAGTTAAGCAAATTGTTGTGTTATATTATATTATAATATACCTAAGCACTATTTTCTCATGTAAGCGAATTATAGTTATTCTTTTGAGAAATAAAGATCTTTAAACCGGATTATTGTGTAAGATTATTAATATTATATTGTAAAATACCATTTGACATGTAAAAGTGCCCTTGTGGCCTGTTTGCAGAACAAATAATTGATTTTGATTTTAAATATTCGTAAATATGAGTATAGGTACCTACATATATACATATATTTGTAACCATTTCATACATTAACCATAACTATTACTAATATCAGAAAAATATACCTACATCATTTTGAAGACATAAAGAGTAACGTAGTATTCTTCAAACTCCATATCAATAAAAACAAAAAAAAATTAAAAAAAATCTAGTCACCATTTAAGTACCTATCTTGGCACTTGTATTGTAACCATTTTAGTACCTACTGGATTTTTTATCGGAATATTGTGATATTTTATAATCTTCATTTCAAAATAATGCAATAACTTGGTTTTTGAATCTAATGATGCGATTTAACAGAAACCTTGTTTTATGACGAGAAGTGTCAGTGTCACCCAAAACTACCGAAGAAGAGAAGGCAATGTTTTACAAGTGTACCTACTTATGAACAGTGGCTTCAAATACACAGGGTGACTGGTAATTCGACCTATTCCTTGAAAGGGGTTATACTAGAGCTAATTTGCAACAATTTATGTCCAATCAACTAGGGGTTGAAACTCGCTGGTTTCCCTGATATTCGAGTTTTTAGTTTGTATGAAAAAAAATCTCCTTGCAGCCTTAAGCTGGTGATTGTGACAAAAGTACTTCCATTTGGATGGTAAAAAAACATTTTTGTCACAATCAGCACTTTAAGACTGCAGGCGATTTTTTTTCAAACAAACTAAAAACTCGAAAAATTAAAAAAAATCGTGTTTTGACCCCTGGTTGACTGGACATTAATTGTTGCAAATTAGCTCTAGTATAACCCCTTTCAAGGAATAGGTCGAATTACCAGTCACTCTGTATAGTTACAGTCCTTAATTTAATACCTTGACAAAAGAGTAGTGGTGAGATATTTGTGAGCAACTCGTTCGTGTTGATGTATTTTGTATCGGCGACTGTATCTGTCTAGTTATGATTATTTCTTTGGCGCGCTCTATGCAGCCTAACCGGTTTCACTACTGTTAACATGTCGATACATTTGTCTGAATTATATTTCGTCATGATATTTGTATAAAAAGCAGTCTTTAAGAGTCCGCAGTAAGGTCGATTCTCCATACTGTGATATACAGGGTGGAATTTCATAAACTGTACATAATAAAAGGAGAAAAATTTCAGCCAATTTCATCGGTGAAACGGTGATTTTTTTTTTTTTCTAGTCATTAGTTTTTTTTTTAACAGAATTTTGAAAATTTTTGTAAAAACTCGGGTAATACACCTAATTCAGACGGTATAACTTTTGATCCAATGGTCCTAAAATGAAAATAAAAAATGCAGAGTATTACCAAGGGACAGGTTAATAATTCTTAATAACAATAAAAAACCAACTAGAAGAGAAAATCCGCAAAAAAAATTATTGTTTTTGAAAAATGGCTACAAAAATTACGAATTTTAAAAGAAAAACACAATTTTCTGAAAAAAACGCAGATTTAGTTACCATTTTTTTTGCTTAGTATTAATCCTCACTTAATGCCGATTCTAAAACCGTTTTTAAACTGTCTCAGACTTTGAAAAATACCACGCTAATGGGTACGTAAATCAAACCATAATTTTATTAATTTTAATCCTCTAAAAATCCTAAAACGCCGCGGTACCGGTGTTGTGTTTGACTTTATTATTCAAAATCTGCCTGTATTTTTTTTGTTTTTGTATATCCAAGGAAAAGGAAAGTGAAATTCCGCTATGGGAAGGGAAACGCGGAGGGTATTTTTTGTCAGAGAGATCGCGCACTCGATGCGGGGGGTGTGTGTCCGCGTGGGCTCGCCCTTCGGGCCTTCGGCCCTCGGGCTCGCGTAGAGAGCGTGCTCTGAAGGGACGCTTCGGGCCTTCGGCCCTACGCGGAGCTCGGCCTTCGGCCTTCGCCTGCCACGAAGCTCACCTTCGGGCCTTCGGCCCTCAGGTTCGCTTTTAACACACTCGGGGGTTAGTGAGTGGTAGCACAACCTTAAACTCCCGCAGCTCGGCCTACGGCCTCGCAGGACGCTTCGGGCCTTCGGCCCTACGCGGAGCTCGGCCTTCGGCCTTCGCCTACTACGAAAGACACTCGGGGGCATAGACGCACAGTCCTATACTCCCGCAGCTCGGCCTACGGCCTTCGCGTGCCTCGTTTTCTCCTGACACAATTGATCTCCGGGAAGGAGTCATGGTGGGGGTTAGGTTTTGATATGGGTGTATAGAAGTCGGCGAGGTTACCACCAGAAAAATCTGACTTCTTCGGATTTGGCTCTATGTAAAAAATTGCTCTACTGCCCGGCTAAACGGTAATAGCTAGGTTAGGGGTGCTCGACCAAATGTCATAGAAAACTGCGTGCAGGTTTTGTTGGCGGAAAAAAAATTAAAAAAAAACGAAGTTTTTTTTTTAATTTTTTTTTAAAATGGTCCTAGAGCTTTGAAATTTGACTAGCGGGATTCTGTAGGGCTCTAGATTCTGAAAAAAATTTTTTTTTTTTTAGCTCTAAAAAAATTTTTTATGGGGAATTTTTTCGTTTTTTTTTCCGGCCAAACCGCTCGACTTTTGAATAGGGATCTTGACCAAATGTCATAAAAGTTCCCAAGGGGAGTACAACCGCATTTTTTTTTGGCCGAAAAAAAAAACTTTTTTTTTTTTGAAATTTCAAATTGGTCGCAGCGCGCCGATATTTGGCATGCGGGGACTTGAGGGGCCCAAGAGTTGTAAAAAGAAAAAAAAATTGGAAAAAATCCAAAATGGCGGACGGTACGGGCAAAACAAATTTGCGAGGCCGTAGGCCGAGCTGCGGGAGCTTAAGGCTTGGCTTCTATTCCTTGGCCCGAGTGTCTTACAAGCGAACCTGAGGGCCGAAGGCCCGAAGGTGAGCTTCGAGGCACGCGAAGGCCGTAGGCCGAGCTGCGGGAGTATAGGACTGTGCGTCTATGCCCCCGAGTGTCTTTCGTAGTAGGCGAAGGCCGAAGGCCGAGCTCCGCGTAGGGCCGAAGGCCCGAAGCGTCCTGCGAGGCCGTAGGCCGAGCTGCGGGAGTTTAAGGTTGTGCTACCACTCACTAACCCCCGAGTGTGTTAAAAGCGAACCTGAGGGCCGAAGGCCCGAAGGTGAGCTTCGTGGCAGGCGAAGGCCGAAGGCCAAGCTCCGAGTAGGGCCGAAGGCCCAAAGCGTCCCTTCAAAGGGCGCTTGCGGAAACCCTACGCCCCCCAAGTGTCTTTAAGCGAACCTGAGGGCCGAAGGCCCGAAGGTGAGCTTCCAGGTACGCGAAGGCCGAAGGCCGAGCTCCGCGTAGGGCCGAAGGCCCGAAGCGTCCCTTCAGAGCACGCTCTCTACGCGCGCCCGAGGGCCGAAGGCCCGAATGGCGAGCCCACGCGGACACACACCCCCCGCATCGAGTGCGCGATCTCTCTGACAAAAAATACCCTCCGCTTTTCCCTTCCCATAGCGGAATTTCACTTTCCTTTTCCTTGGATATACAAAAACCAAAAAAATACAGGCAGATTTTGAATAATAAAGTCAAACACAACAACGGTACCGCGGCATTTTAGGATTTTAAGAGGATTAAAATTAATAAAATTATGGTTTGATTTACGTTCCCATTAGCGTGGTATTTTTCAAAGTCTGAGACAGTTTAAAAACGGTTTTAGAATCGGCATTAAGTGAGGATTAATACTAAGTACGTAATTTGTTATTTCCACCTAAAACCCAATAACACCCTTCAACTACCTGTGAACAAACGGTCATTAAGGATTTCAAGAGGATTAAAATTAATAAAATTATGGTTTGATTTACGTACCCATTTGCGTGGTATTTTTCAAAGTCTGAGACAGTTTAAAAACGGTTTTAGAATCGGCATTAAGTGAGGTTTAATACTAAGCAAAAAAAATGGTAACTAAATCTGCGTTTTTTTCAGAAAATTGTGTTTTTCTTTTAAAATTCGTAATTTTTGTAGCCATTTTTCAAAAACAATAATTTTTTTTGCGGATTTTCTCTTCTAGTTGGTTTTTTATTGTTATTAAGAATTATTAACCTGTCCCTTGGTAATACTCTGCATTTTTTATTTTCATTTTAGGACCATTGGATCAAAAGTTATACCGTCTGAATTAGGTGTATTACCCGAGTTTTTACAAAACTTTTCAAAATTCTGTAAAAAAAAAACTAATGACTAGAAAAAAAAAAAAACACCGTTTCACCGATGAAATTGGCTGAAATTTTTCTCCTTTTATTATGTACAGTTTATGAAATTCCACCCTGTATGTATTGTGGGTAGATCTAAGTTAGCATATTATAGATTAGGGTAGGCATGTATGTTGATGAACCAGTCTTCGATTAAACCTCCAACTGATAGTATCTACTTGTGTTATTCAGAATACATAGGCTTCCTACACTTCCATAATCCTGGATTTTATACATACAAACGTAGTTACGCTCTCATTTTAAAACGACTAGCTAGTTTGCTCTGAAACTTTGTACTTATAATAAGTTAATTACCATCCAGGTCTGTAATTATTTTTTCACCTCACTAGCTTGGAAAGGCCTTTTCACCTCACTTGCTCGGAAAGGCCTTTTTGTACGTTTTTTTCAATTCAATTCAATTCAATCGTTTATTGCGTTTCATGTTTGTATAATAAGATCTTAAAGTTAGGTACAGTTTTAACATGAGCTCTGGTTGAGCATAGCAATTTCTTAAGACTACAAATTTATAATGTCAAAATACGGAAAAGCTTCAAACAATAGTTATAATAAAGTTTCGAATAATAAGTAGGTATATTAAAAAAAGTAAGTAAATTGTATTTATATTATAGTTTTGTTTAAATTAAAATAATAAGATAACATTTTTATTGCAATAGAATTCGTCATTACTTATATAAAATTTCGTAAGTTACATTATAATTTAATTTAATTTGGTCTCGGCGTCATTCAGGAATTCTTGTATGGAATAATAGGATTTCTTACTCAAATAAGTTTTAAGTTGAATTTTCAATATATGTGTGTTAGTTATATCTTGAAACTTTTTTGGGATTTTATTAAATATTTTTATTGCCATGGCAAAGGGGCCAGAGCTTATCATTTTCATTTTAGTGTCGGGTAGGGCCAGTTTGTTACGGGGTCGTAAGTAAGAAGCACGTGAGTATTGTGGAAATAATGACATGTTGTTTTTCACAAATATAGTGGCTTGTAAAATGTACATGGAGGGTAGAGTTAGAATTTTTTGTTCAATAAAATGATGTTTGCAGCTTGTCATCTTGTCCACGTTAACTAGTATTCTTAGGCAACGTTTCTGGAGTCTAAACAGTTGTATTGCATCTGGACTGTTTCCCCACAGTAATATTCCGTATTGTAGCCAAGAGTGTGCGTAAGCATAGTAGGCACAAGTCGCAGTTTTTATGTCGGTGCATTTTTTTAACTCATAGAGAGCGTAACTGAATGGGCTTAACTTAAGGGATGTTTGATGTACGTGTTCTTTCCAATTTATAGAAGAGTCTATGTGAATACCCAAGAGTGGAGCGGTATTTACACATTCTATATTAGTTTTATCGAAACTGTAATTTATGTTCAAGCTGCGTTTTTAGTAAGGTTTAAATTCGATAAGTTTAGTTTTGGAAAAGTTAATTTTAAGTCTTGAAGCCAGGTTACGATGCTGGATATAGTTTTGTCTAATTGATTTTTTAGAGTATGGTTATTGTCACACGGAAATACTAGGGATATGTCGTCTGCGAAAAGAGTGCAGGAGCAATTTATCGTTTTGGGCAAGTCATTAATATATATTAGGAATAGGATGCATCCGAGAACACTGCCTTGAGGGATTGATTGTGTAACCCTGCTCATTTGTGATTGAATTTGATGAATGTTACCAGTTATGTGATTGTGGTATTCAATTTCTACATAATGCGTACCATTTGAAAGATATGAAACAAACCAATCATAAGGTATTCCTCTTACACCGATTCCGCGTAGCTTTTGCAGTAAAATGTCATAGAGAACTCGATCGTAAGCCTTACTCATATCAAGTAATACTCCAATGTCGTGTTTCTTGTTGTTTATTATATTTAGTACGTCTTGCATATATTTAAAAACAGCTAAAGTTGTTGACTGGTGTTTTCTGAAACCGTTTTGTGCATCACTAAATATGTTATATTTCTCGCAGAAGGAATATAATCGCTTAGCCATTGCAGTTTCAAATATTTTTGAAATAGTTGATAACAGAGCTATGGGCCGGTAGTTGGCGCAGTCACTTTGTATACCTTTTTTATGTATTGGTTTAATTACGGAGATCTTCAATAAGTCCGGGAATATTCCTTCGGCAAAGGACTGGTTTATTATGTACGTTAGTGGGAGGGCCAGCTCCTCAGCACATTCTTTAATTAGTAAAGGGGGTAGTTCATCATGGCCCAAAATTTCTCTTATTTTTCAAGCTTTTTATTATTTTAAAAACTTCGTATGGAGTAGTGGGATTCAAGAAAAATTAAGTTTCTGTGCGAGTAATGGGTGGCCGTCCTTTCGGTGGTGTGGTACCGGTGCTAACTGCGCCCACTGCGTTTGATATCTATGTATTGAGAAAATCGCTTTTTATCCACATGTGAAGAAAGTAGACGTAGAACGTTAAAAGTACTATGACGTAGAACGTTAAATGTTTATTTTTGGTTTTTTGTATATTTTATGACATATTTTTTTTACTTTTAACTTTTTTTTAACTTTTTTTAAACTTCTTTTTTTAAACGTTTTTTTCTTTTTTTATGTTTTTTAAAACTTTTTTTAAACTTTAGTTTAATATTTTTTTAAACTTTTTTGACTTTTATTTTAATTTTTTAACTTTTTTTCTTTTTTTTTTGCTTTTTTTCATTTTTTTTAACTTTTTTCCTTTTTTTACCTTTTTTCTTATTTTCCTCGCTGTAGTGAGGTGAAAAGATTTGTGTTATACACGGGTGAAAAGTCATTTTACGTCTCGTGTGTTGAAACACTCGCTACGCTCAGGATTCTATTTTTGAACCACTCGCTTCGCTCGTGGTCAATCATAGAATCCTTTCACTAGCTCGTGTTTCAAATGAACACTCGCAGGTAAAATACAACTTTCCCCCCTCGTATAACAAATAACTATGTATACTAGCTACCCGCGCGGCTCCGCCGCGTATACAAAGAATCTAGGCGGAGCGACGGTATAAAATATAGCACATACTTAATCATGTAGGTCCATTCTACATATCCCTTATATTCCCCCCGAGATCCCTTATAGGGATAAGTTCGCCTTTGTACCTACTTTACTTAATCTTACATATCATGTTTATGTTTTAACCTGTTTTGTGTACAATAAAGTGCTTACATACATACATACATATAACCTACCTACTGAAAAAAGGGTTTTTAGAATAGGATGGGTATAGTTTCTGAGATTACCCCCAACATACAAACTTACATTTCACAGACATTACACCTGTTTATTATTAGTATCGGCACAGGCTATTTATAGGTAGGTACCGCTAAATAGTTTAATATCTACTAATTTATGTTTTCCAGTATTAAGTCATATCGTTTTGACAAATTACAATTATGTCCCTGGGCAACCGAGCTCTGCTCGGGTGAAAATGGAGAAAATACGGAGAAAACGGATTTTCCCGGACATGAGACCTATCTAGATCGATATCTCGCCCCCGTAAACACGTATTCCAAATTTAATCGAAATCGTTAGAGCCGTTTCCGGGAACGTGATTGCAAATATATATATGTACAAATATTGCTCGTTTAATTACAAAATTTATATAACCAACCTCCTACCTGTAATCAATATATAATTATCTGAACCTGAAATAATTTGGATGGTATTCAAGTAAGGTCAACAAAGTCGCCAAAAGAAAATTTTGTAATCAAGTTTCGTTTTCTACATCTTTCTTTATACTGGAAATTAGGCGGAGCCTATCGGCGCCTACGGCATTGTACTAAGTAAGGTTAAAAAAGCCGTCTATGGGGTCCACGACAATTAATGGATTTAATTAAACCTTATTCTTCTCCCAACATCTCGAATATGGGAAAATAAGTTTGTATATAAACTTTTCTGAAGTAAAAAAGAACATGGCAAGTAATACTGACGTCTCTGTCAATAAAAAAAAACCACATTTGACACAATACGTCTGTCAGTTTATGTAAATAAACAATATTTACAAAAGGCCGTTTACTTTCTATTTTTCTTACTTTTCTTAGTGTTGTATCGATATGTGGCCGACTCAACATTTATAATTTCTCATGCTAAAGAACTTAGTACAGGTTTGAGTTTAATTCTTGTTTATAATTTTACATTGTCATCTCGAGTCAAAACAGGAGTTACGCCACGTGATGTCACGCAGCCAAAGTCACGTGGTCAGCGCACAGTAGTTTCTTTAAATTTATATTTTAGTAACTTACCGATAAAAAATGAAAAAACGAAGACCTTATTGCAAATCTGCAGCATGAGACATATCATTTATCAAAATCGGACCATAACTGTAGATCTGATGGCATGTACAAAAATCGGGCTCGCGTAATAATAATATAGATAGGTAGATAGATAGATGTAGCTTCAGATAGTATACCATAGTTAAAAAAATACATCAAATTTAGGTAACTAATTACAGACCTAAGAAGGTGAAATTCAGCCGAGCTACTCTTAACTTGCTCAATTATTATAAACATTAGTCGGGGTCTCGGAAATTCAAGATTCAGCAATGTATGATGATTGAAATTTAATGTGTTACCGTATTATTTTCTATTTCAACCTTCAGTATCTACTTCGTATGGCTCAGGCTACTTGCAGATATTAGATGCCCGATAAATGGTATAACCTACTAACCTAGTTTATTGACTCAAACGTCACCAACGACTCACGACGGGTGTCATAAAAATTGTTTACATCAACTTGGGAAGTCCCGCGATCACTTTCAGCAGTGTTAGCGAAGAGTACGCGTTTACTCATGGCCTCAGAGTCTCGGGGTTATCCCCAGCCTGCAATTGCTGACAGATTTTTTATTTTATTTTGCTTGGGTGTTTATTACAGCTCAGCTGGGTGAAATGTAGTTTACAACGTACATAATGAAAGTCAGTAATAATGTAATGAACCTACACTGACTGTTTCGTGGTTTTAATGCCTACAAGGATATATCCATATATGTACCTATGTACATCTATAGATCATAGATGTACAAGGCCATAGATAGATGTACCTATGTATATACCCGAAATTATTTGAGTTGGCCAAAAAGCAACTCTACCGCCCAAGGCAGAACGTTCCAATTCTAATGACAGTTTTATAAAAATTCGGCCACATTAAATAACGATAACCATGTTTATGTATAAGTACTCCACGCCAGTTGAAAACGAAAAAAATGTAAACAAATATGGCTGACTATCAATTGCATTTGTTGTCCCGTGTGCGCGTCTAAATCGAATCGATAACAAAATAACACTGTTCATGTCCCATCACTAACAACTGAAGTTTTTTCATAGATTCAGAGAGATCAATTGATAGTCAGCCATTTGTTTATATTTTTTTTGTTTTCAACTGGCGTGGAGTTTAAGTATACATACGTCATTCATATTCATACCTGACCATAAAGTAGCAAATACCGCACGCTCCGCGTACGTCAAAGAAATCCCACTTCCTAACATAACAAGTCAAGCGCAAGGGCACTAGGTACCTACCTTTACTCGACGCGCTTCGTCGTTTTTTGAACCCTCATAACTTGGGTTTGGATTATACCAGATACTTAATCACAATTCTCGAGATATGATGTCAATAGTGGACTTATGTAAACGTATAAAGTTTCAATTGCATAGCTCTTATACTTTAGATTTTATTGATATCTAAAAAACGCCGATTTCGTCACTGACTCACTCACTCACGTTGATCATCAAAACCTCTAGGGTACTTTCTGAAGTCCTAGAAAGCTGAAATTTGGTATGTAAGCTAGTATTAGTACACAATCAACAAAAAAAACCTAAAAATTAGAACTTTTACCCCCCCCCCCCCCCCCCCCCCCCCCAACCCCTTAAACTAGGGGATGGAATTTTGTATGAGACTTTCGAACATTTTGATGCTAGAGGTCTCTAAACTGATATAGGGACTTCTTGGTAAGTATATATTTATAACAAGGAGTCCCTATATCAATTAAAAATATAATGATATATTATTTATTATAAAATACGTAATTTCAGGATTTTAAGTAAATCACATCCATAACATCCCCTAATTTAAAGGAGGGGTCCCTTTAAATTAGGGGATGGAAGTTTGTACGGGTTTTCCTATACACTTTTTTAGAAACTACGTTACAAAAAGGAATGAGATCCCACCAAAAACATTACATGTAAAGTGATTGCCAAGCCTCCCTAGCTCAATATAGCTTTCAGCGTTAGATTATGATCTGATATCTTTTTAACGCTGAAAGCTATATACCTAGTAGCGCCAAGCTTCCTACACCAGACGGCGTAACTCTTAGAGCATTAAACCAACTTAATGCTCTAAGGCGTAACTCTACCACTACCAGCCACGCTCTACAAATTTTATATCTTGGCTAAAAAGTATAGACCCGTCGCTTATTAATATTATCATAGATTCATTCGGCGCGAGTCTATGCGGCGACCGGGATGTGCCCAACAAAGCTATACTTTTTAGCCAAGATGTAGAATTTGTGTTTTCTAAGCAACATTTATTTTACAATTTTTATGTATTAAGCTAGGTACATCGATAGGCTTCTCCGATGGGCCTATTTATCCTTATCTAGTGAAGGAGAGGTCAACCTTATCAGACAAATAAAAGCCAAGTAGATACCAGCACGGCTATTTATCACAAGACGGCCGCGACATACCTACTCTCGAGCTCTCTCGCACTATCCGTCTCTTTCTAAGTGGTCTAATAAGAGAGAGACGGATAGTGCGGGAGAGCTCGAGAGTATGTCGCGGCCGTCTTGTGATAGCCGTGCGCCAACGTGTGAAAGTTTTTCGTAAAAATAAATTTTAGGCAAGCCGGAGGAATCGGCTTGTATGGGCGCTCCGCCACTGATCTCACACCGCAAGTCAATTTTTGAATTAAATACCAGTGCGCTTACAGTTTGCGGACTTTATCAGGTTTGAATGTACAATATGTACATCTTTCCACCTTGCTCCATTGTTGTTCTACTTTACCACGCGTAGTTGATAATGATAACATCGTCTACCTAGTGTCATGACTCATGAAACTTACCTAATGTAGGATATAAATAAATCAGCATTTTGTCATTAGGATTTCTAGACTTGGTCGTAAAACTTCGACATGATTGGTTCTCTTATCTAGAAAGTGGCAACTTCTAAACAATAGGCTATGCACGGCAGTATTGGCCAACACAATTGTTCTTTTGACAAAAATCACAAAGCGGTAACGGTAAAAGGCACATTTATTGAACAAAATACAAAGTTTTTGAGTCCCACCGCAATCACATGTCATTATATTCGAACGGATGTTACAATGAGATCACACATACAAGCGCATATATTTTACATACCAAATTGAGTTTTGTTGTGCAGATGTGACAATCCATAATGAAGGTTTTTAACACTAATAATATCACCGTGCTAAATTTGACATAATATATTCTCAACAATTCGTGCTGAACTCATATTATGTACTAGAATAAGAATATCATGCAGTTGCAAAATTGTAAGTACACTGTTGTGGCTGGCTTGAGATTTTATATTTCTGGAACAATATAACTATGTAAGTATATAACTACATATTTAAAAGATTACTTGACGCGTGTTTAATCATCTAACTAATGCGATATTTATTTACCGTTGTTTTTGATGTTTTGACACGGGTTTTACCGCATTTTTACTTACTGAAATGTTGTGCACCCATATCTCCATTGACAAGTTGTTGAGATGTCAGTCATTTGAGACCACGGTCGCTCAAACCCGTACCTATTATATCGAAAGGTCAGAAATAAAGGTAAATAAATGTCGCGTTAAGATGCAATTTCGTGCATCGCAATCGATCGCGCGCGGCTGCGATCGGCCGTGATGCACGGAATTGTACCTTTAGATCCGTGTCAAGTAATCTTCTAAATATGTGTACAAAGCGCCAGAGTTTAAAGAGTCAATATAAGAGTAACTACGTAATTGTAAACACCAAATGATTGTTTCTAATTACAGAACTAAATACCCTTTACTTCGCCCGCATAATAAATAACTAATTGCAGCGATAAAAGGGCGGGTTATGTTATAACAAACTTTGTCCCAATTATTAAATAAATAAATATTTGCGGACAATCTTACACAAATCAACCTAGTCCCAAACTAAGCAAAGCTTGTACTATGGGTACTAGACGACGATATAGATACTTATATAGAGAAATAAATACTTAAATACCTACATAGAAAACATCCATGACTCAGGAACAAATATTCGTGCTCATCACACAAATAAATGCCCTTACCGGGATTCGAACCCAGGACCTCTTGCTTCATAGGCAGGGTCACTACCAACTAGGCTAAAGTGGTTGTATTTGGGACAAAGTTTGATAAAATAATAATTATTGTACCAACCAAACTAACTTCACTGTGCTGCTGATTCTAGATTCTGATATCTAGATTTTATATATATTCAATAGGCGATCAGTTGCTGACGCATGATATTTGACTGAAATAAGAAACAAATGATTTGGAACAAAGTACATTTGAAGTCAAAAATCATAAAAACTGAGTAAAGTACCTAAGACAGAAAGTACCTACCAACAACAGAACAATGTAAGACTAGGTTTTGTTTGAGTTCAACTGTAAGTACATTTCCTTTTTTAACTCTTAGTGAAAATGCAAGTTGTTATGAGTGTGTCTGTGTGTCAGTCTGTATTTATATAGCTTCCAAACAGGAGAAACGATAAAAGTGCGGTTTTTTTATAAATCTTAAGTCTTATCTTTCATGATGGATGTTTAGGTACATTTTTTAATACATAGTTATTACAAAATCGAACTACCTACATTCACAAATTTGACTTGATATATAAACCATGTTTTTGGCCTGGCACTGTGCCATACTTTTGTATATTATATGTATCAAATAGTCAGGTAACAAAATTAAAATAATATCAGATCCTTATGGTATAGCTAATTCATAATTATTAACAAACACAGCACAGACAACAGCTAAAATAGTAAACGCTGGTACATTTCGAGAAGCAGAATTAGGTTTTAAAGATTTGTCAGCATAAGTCTGTAGAAGGCCACAAGGTACTTCATGCTTCATTCGAGATGTTGGTGTTCTCCTTGTAACATAACACTGCATTCCAGCTGTGACTTGGACGGCAGGGCCCTTGACGTCGACTGCATTGGCCGTCGTCGTATTGATGGTCGTGATGGACACTGATGACGTCACAGTTCCACCTGTGGCTGGGGCTCCACTCGTCGCGTTTGCAGAGTCGGGAACCGACGCGGGCGGTACCGGTATGGCAGTACCGTTCGGCGACAATACATAAACAGGTGGTGTATCTTGAACATTGGTTGTGTTAACAATTGTCGTGTTAGTCACAGTAGTTACAACTGTATTCGTTGGATTCTGCGAATTCTGTTGCTTAGCCTGGTCGGCGTAAATAAAGCTACTTATCAGCTGACATTCAATCTTAGTTTCTTCGTAGTCTCCATTGGGTTTCTTGACGCCGAATAAGCATATTTCGTTAGGTTGCGGTCTGTAGTTGTTGCTGTGCGAATGGCCGGAGCTGGCCGCGCTGTAGCCGATGGCTCCGCCGGCGAGAGCTCCGAGATTTAACAGCGCCAGTCCAGTTAACAACGTACCGTACTTGCTTCCGGAATTTTTGTACTGATACACGTACGCGGGTGGAGTTCCGCGGTATACAGGGTAACTCACCGCAGGACCGCCATGCGGCGACGCGTAATGTATTTGCTGAGGAGGATTGTAATGGTAGTGGTTATGAATCTGTGTGGTGCCTTGGTTGCCTCTACCAGTTGAGCCGTGGTTATTCGTCCCAGATAGTCCTCCTCCAGAGTTAGGGTAGGTGTGACTTCCCGAATTACCGCTATTCGGGTAACTGTGACCACTGTTCGGGTAAGAGTGACTACCACTACCACCGCTGTTCGGATAAGAGTGACTACCACCTCCGCGGCCACTATTTCCACTTAATCCAGTAGAACCTGGATAGCTATGGCTACCCCCACTAGAACGCGGATATGAATGACCTCCGCCTGAATAACCGCCGGATCTGCTGCCACCACCACCTAACTTTCCAGCTTGTATATACTCTACGTTAGATATCACCAGTACCGCACAAAGAAACACAATTGAGTAGCGAATCATGGCGTTATACGTATTATTATTTCACAATATCACAAAAAATGTAATGCACTCTAGCGCACTGCGATGAAGATAGGAGCGGACTAAGACTAACAAAACAAATATAAACGCTCGGTTTGCAGCGCGGTCGGGCGGTGACTAAGTGCCGCGTGTTGCCAGTCGACTATTTAAAAATACCCCAGATTCCCGAGACTGATTAAAGTGAGTCGATATGCTAAATGTTGATTTTTGAAACGCTAAGGCTCTTAAGGCGCTGTCAACACCAAAAACGCGCACACTGTCTATTTGTATCGGAGTAAAAGAGAGAGAGTGTTACTTTGGCGGCCAGGTTTTAGAAGAAAAGAATGAATAAATATTAAAATAAAAAAAGTGTGGATTATTTGTGAAATATGGCTCGTTAGCGGGTTAGTATGAATATGTGGACTTCATGTTTTTAATTGCAGATCCATACGTCAAAAAAATAAGGACAACCGTTTAAGATGATTTTAAGACCAATTTTTGCAATTATTTTCTATCGAGCCGATTTAATCCAATAATTATATTTCGAGTCCGTCTACGGTCTTGGAAATATGATGAATATTCACTTTTTTTTTGATGTGCTAGAACCAATAGTTATTTTAAAAAACTGCTTAAATAATATCAATTTCAACAAATTAGGTCTTGTCAGACTCTTAATCGTATGCGCATAATCAGAAAATATATATATATTTTTTAATCTTTCATTATTCATCTGAACTGAACCTTTCACTTACTATTACTAAATCTATGTAAATATATATGTGAAAATAACAAATTCTTTTCAAGAACATGTTTTCTACTTGTGCGTGTAACTTCAAAACTACAAATGATATTGTCGCGGTTTTTTAGAAAAATATTGGGTATTAATTCATCTAAAATCTGAACATAGTTTATTACAAATTAAATATTAGTCCGTAAGCCCGCTCCCAATATACCTACGTCTCATGACAGACAACACGATGAAATTCATGGCACACGGTCGACAACGTTGTGCTGAGCAGAAGATTATCGCACCTAAAATTGGCCGAAAGTTTGAAAAATCCTTCACTTTTGACGGTTTCAGTCGTTGAGTTTTCTCGCCAGACTAGCATTAACATTTTGAAATTATTTGATTAGTAGTTTTATATGGTAGTTTCCTCATGTTATTTAAAATTGATAACGTTGTGTTGGTAACTGGCAGAAAGCCATCAAATGATTGTAATAAAGTATAAATTATAAAATATAATTAATATCATAAAAAGTATGGACCTTGAATGTCCGTAAAAAATGGAATTTTTATACTGTCCAAAAGTTAAATTAAGCTACCAATGGAATCTTTACGCTTTGATAGAAACAAAATTGTATTACAAATTACAACTATGGACCTAAACGCAGTATTTCGCGACCGAAGCAGCAATATGCTTGATTTTCCATATTCATACTCATTTATTCGCAATATTATATAAATATAACATGTCACATATTATTGACAACTCTCTCGACGCCTTTTTCTCTGTCTCTCTCTCTCTTTCTCTTACAACGGTCAGTATTTACAAATATCAAGCTGTGAAGTCATACTTTAATGTTCATTAGTATAAAGCGTTTCGGCTGCCACCTGCGAGGTCCATCTTTGAATCAAATTTCTGGGTATTTATGGTCTTTAATTGTACGTAGTTGATCCGATTCAAACATTAGTTCAATCACTCAGTTACCTTAACACAGAAGCCTAGGATGCTCTTAATTTCCAATTAACACCAAATCCTACGGACGCTCTAATTTGCGATTGACGCTCCGGCCATTGCACGATATTAAATTCAATTAGCATGTATTAAGAGAATTGAGAATGCAAAACGAGATATGTAAAAACGTAAATATTATACTTTCTCGTTTCAGAATTTTGTTGCTCTCAAAAATAACCGACACGAGATTTTTAAAATTAACGAAAGTCTGAAAAATAATGAAATAATCATTAGAAACAAAGAAGCCAGATTTATTCACTACACAAAAGACACACAGAGACAAAGGGAGTAGACATAAATACATTGACACATACTGTGCGTCGCAGCAGTGAATCGGTCGCTGTCTCAGCACTATGCCGAGGTGTCAGATAGACACCTATAGGCTACAGCGCTGGTTTTCAGACAGCACCGTACGTAAACATGACCCACGGAACGCAACACAAAATACTATAAGAAAGGTATTAGAAAATCTAGCATAGCCAAACATAAATGATGGAAAAGTTAGTGAATATTTTAAACAATATAAGAACATGTTTAGAACAGTCCTATCACATGCCAAAAAACGCACATACCGCGTTCTTTTTACAGAGCTAAGAATAAAATGAAAAAAATTTGGAAGCAGGTTAAGGATTCCACAGACAAGGGTACAAGGACTAAGCCGAAGACCATGCTGAAACTTGAGAATGGTGTAGCAAAAGACAAAAAGACGATAGCGAAAGCCTTTAATGATTACTTTTTGGACGTAGGGAAATCAACATAGTCAAATCAGGGAAACCAAAATAAGTAACACTTCAAAGCCGAGCATAAACGAAGGCTTAATAACAGTAGCTAAATATGTTTGAGTCCTATAACCGGGTCAGAGATCATACGAACTACAAAAAATCTTAAAAATAGCAATTCTAGAGGACCGGACAATCTGAATACTAGATTTTTTTAAGATAACATACACTTACTCTGTGCACCATTATGTATAATTTTTAATAATTGTCTGGAAGAAGGAGTTTTCCCTAGTCTTTCGAAAAGAGCTAAAGTGATCGCAATTGGTAATACATAGAAAAGGAAGCCGCTCTGAACTGAATAATTATATACCTATTTCTCTTTTATCTGTTATCTGAAAAACTCTGGTAGCTCTTAGATTAGAAAAACACTTGCTTAAACATAAAATGCTAACCTCAAGTCAGTTGAGTCAGTACGCTATTAGAAAAGGAAAAAAATACTTCAGGTGATGTAATAAATTTAGTGACCGAAGTGATGACTAAGTCTGTGATCTGACAAAGGCATTTGTTTTTGTAGATAAATAAAATACTATGGAGTTCGGGGCACGGCTCTGAACCTTTTTGAGTCATACCTCGCACTCATTTTATCGAAATTTCTTGTGAAGATACAGAAAACAAATTTAATTCTTAAGTAGGTATGATAAGACACGGGGTGCCATAGGGCTCAGAGCTTGGACCTCTATGGTTTCTTATATTTATTAACGATTTACCTGAAAATCTTACATATGGAACACCATATTTATATGCGGACGATACCAGCATCATTCAAAGTGCGGCAACTACCGAAAAATTAAATTTAAAGATCAAAAAGTGTTGGAAAGAGCTGGACAGTTGGTAAACAAACAATTAATTAAAAATCAACTGTGTTAAAAGTTTCTATACAATATTTCACCGTAGCTCAAAAAGTCGGATTTTCTTTAAGATCTGCCTATAGAAAAGTCAGCTTGCGTTAAATTCTTACGCGTGGAACTGGACCCTTATCTGAGGTGGCGCAATCAGATAGAGACGGTCTGCAAAAGACTGGCAAGTATTTCGAAAGAAGCAGACGTAGACGTTTTGAAAACTGTATACTTCTCTTACTTTGATTGGAAGTATCAACATATACTGTATCGAAGTATGGGGCAATGGTTCGAATATAAACTGTGTACTACTGTTACAAAAAAAGGCATCAAGACTCATTACCGGATCTAAATGCATACCAGGGACCCATCGAAATATGTTTGTCGATCACAACATTCTTACTATTACCTCGTATCGAGTCCGTCTTCATGTTTATATAAATAAGAGTAACTATAAAACAGCTAGAGAAACTCAAAGTTTCAAACTCCAAAATAAAAATAAACTGGTACAAAGTAAATCCACTTATGTTCACTTTGATAATAGCTACATCAATATTGCTAGTAATTTTTTTTACAAATTAAGTGACCAAATAAAGCAATGTAGTAACAAAAGAAGCTTTGACAAGAAATTAAAGAAATATTTTATAGATAGAACCTATTATTGCCAATGCACTTGACTGATTTAATTGTGATGACTATTTATTTTTTAACTAATTGACATTTATGAATAATCTGTTAATTTATATTTTACTTTATTTTTAATATTTCGTTTATAATGTATTTATTTTACTTTGCTATTTATATCGACATTTGTGAATAATTTTACTGATTTTATTTTTATAATTTTTACCACGGTAACTGGTAAAGTGTGCTATATTCTTGTAATTCTGTATTTGCATGTAAAGTACTTATCTTATCTTATCTAGGTGAGGGCCCTTTCGGATGCACTTCGACCCAGTGGGATCTTTTGTGCATTTGCCCTCTCCGTTATACCTGCTCCCAGGCTTGCTCCATCATTTCCACAAAGCGGATGATGCAGTTCGCCGGGAGCACCTTGAATTCCTTTGGTTGCGGGTAACCGTTACCAAAGTAGTTCATTCTTTGTCTGGCAAGGGCATGACATTCAGACAATAAGTGTTCTATAGTCTCATCCTCCTCGCCACACATTCTACAGTCTAACCTATCCGATAGTCCCATCTTGGCCAAGAGATCCTTTACCCCGAAATGACCTGTGAACACCCCAGATATAATCCTGAGTTGCTTCCTACTGGATTTCCAGAGTTTTCTGGTCCGGCCAAAGTCCACTCCTTCTATGAAGAGCTTAGAGTGCCTTAAGCCAGCCTCATTCCTCCACTCGTATTGGTGTTTGGTTTTGGCGTAGGCTTTAAAGGCCGATATTATGGTCCACTGCGAGAGTCCCACAAATGTAAAGTACTTACAAGAAATTATAAAACAAACCGAATTACATTAAATTAAAAACAACTACTACCTACTAAACAAGTTAAACAACAAATGGAAAAATTCAAAACTAATGAAAAGGAAAAGTTCTGCCTGCGGCATGGACCCCATGTAATATGTACTTGTACTTTAAGAAATTAAACACCTGGATCTGAATCCAAATCCGAATATAGATGGATTAGATAGGTTTATTGCGTGTACACATAATAAATAAATAATTACTGTGATAAATACACACACATTAGGTACTTTTTAGGGTGTTTCTCTACTAATTGGAAACTGGCCCATACAAGACTGTCCCAGGCATATTTTTTGGAAATGTTAAGTAAATGTGTTAATAAATTAAAAGATATTTATAAATGAAATATAAATCTTCGAAAAGCTCACACATTTTCCTCTTTATTTGGGAGATATTGATGATTTTTTGAAAAACTGTGACAGGGGACTGTCATAATCCCCAGGGAACCAGGTAGAATTTTGACTTGTATTATTCAAAATCTGCCAGTGATAATTGTTTTTGTATTTCCAAGGAAAAGGAAAGTGGAATTCCGCTATGGGAAGGGATAAGCGGTAGGTATTTTTGAAAGAAAGACCTCGCACTCGTGTCTTGCTTGTGACGGGAAGGTGTGGGGGGTGTGTGTCCGCGTGGGCTCGCCCTTCGGGCCTTCGGCCCTCGGGCTCGCGTAGAGAGCGAGCTCTGAAGGGACGCTTCGGGCCTTCGGCCCTACGCGGAGCTCAGCCTTCGCGTACCTGTAGATGGCAGGCGACTGTTTGCCAGGGGACTGTCTATTTAAAAAAAAAATATTGCAATTAGTCATTTAAAACAATCACATAAATGCTTACCAGAGGACTGTTTTAACGTGCAGCCAGGACGCGTGGTTTCACCTTGGAACGCAATGGTGACACTAAACAAAATGGCAACAGCGCGCTTCATTCGCAACCGAACGAACTTCACAGTGGTTACGTTCCGTTCCACGGTCTTAATGTCCGCACCAATGCATAATAAGATTTCAGAGTATTTTTCAAATTGTAACAGGGGACTGATCGAAAATATTGAGGACAACATTTGTCATACCGAATTAAATATTAAATTTCTACTTAAAATATAACTGTGTTTTACAAGGATACTTAATGTATTCTAGTATTACTTGAATATTTTATACTTTGAAAATAACAATTAAGAAAATATTTTTTTGTCACGAAACTTCTAATTCTGGAAATGGGACACTACAGGGGACTGTGTTTTGAGCTGATTAAAGTGCATTTATTATAATATTACAATATTATATTACTAAATAAGCTATAGTGTACTAAGAATAACTAGTACACTATCGTTTTTAATATCTCAGTACTACTAATATAAACATACTCAGTAATATAAACATCTTATACGTAAAATTTGCTGCGGACAGCGATTTTCCAATTAGTGGAGTATGGCCCTTTAACATTTCTCGTTCTACGTAGGTACTTCATTGCAAATAATCAATGATCTATTACCAGAATAAATATATCAATCTAGAATTATTGTAGGTAGGTAAGGAAGGTACCTAGTATCATAAAATTAAATATTTAGTACAACAATAAGATACGAATAATTTTAATTTACTATTAAACGAGCAGTATATACATGTTTATTTATAAGTGTAATCACGTTCTCGAAAACGGCTCTAACTATTTCAGTGGAATTTGCAATGTAGGGGTTTTCGGGGCTGAAGAACCGATCTAGCTAGGTGTCACGCTAGCAGAGCTCGGTCATTCAGTTTACAGTCCATTACTTTTGGTTATAATATAATACCTAATATGCAATGAAATACAGACACATACCTAGTTAATTTTAATACAATTCTTTCTAGCATTAGAAAGCGCATATCAGAATTACCCATAATTGAAGGGAGAATTCAACAAATGGCAACACCAAGCGCTATGTTTGCACGTTACGTTACGACCTTCCTGTCTGACAGGTAAACACAGTCACATTTTTTGCAATGAATGCGATGCAATGCAACAGATGTTACAGATGCCTGGCGGCCATTTTGGATTTTGTTTGACGTGTAGTGTCTCCGTTATTATTGTTGTAATCGCGACATCGAAATAGGCTATCACAAGATGGCGCGTGAGTCTCTCATTTTTCTCGCACTTCGTATAGGTACGTATCTTTCTAAGTTATCTAATTCTAATTAATAAGAGAGAGACGGATACGGATAGTGCGAGAAAAATTGAGGGAGCTCGCGCGCCGTCTTGTGAAATAACGTGCTGGTTTCTTTCTAGAACGCCTGCATAAAAAAGAAAACAAATTAAAAATCGATCCTGTGGCTAAGGGTGGTACCTATTCAACTTCTCCAAGATCTTTGTCCAATGTATAAATATTTGCATCTCGGATTTTGCTTAAAACATGTGAAACGCAATGCACATTGGACTAAGATCTTGGACAAATGTAATACCACCCCTTAGAATAATAACGCATAGAAACGCAGTTCACGCGCAACGGTGAGGCCACCAAAAGTAGGACATAAATGGCCCAGTACGCCGATCGGTGGAACAAAATTGGTGCGTTTGTGTGCGTATTGGCGCGTGTGAATACGAATTGATCACAACTACATGAATCCATTTTATGCCTCACGCTTGGCGCGTCGGCCGTATGAAACTATCCTTCTAGGCGTTATTATTCTAAGTACCACCCTAACAGATTGGGAAAAGGAAACACCATAAGCGCTGTCATTTTACTCTTGTAACTCTTGTTACACTTGTTACACAAGTAAAAATACGAGTAGATGACTGAGTTGGAAATAAATTCACTGAAAATGGTTAGCAATTTTGTAAGCGTAACACATTGCCTGTGGAATATATACAGGAGCCTGTTAACAATCACGTCATTCTCATCCATTTCTCATCTATACATTTATCCGTTTCGGAACTTGGGAAATAATAATCAAACCTGAGTATGTAGTACCTGTGTACTTAAATGGCAATAGTCGATGTTATCCCGTGGTAACAATTTTTATGTTAAGTAAGTTTTTGCGGTATACCAGCCCCGCTATTCTGTAACTTGTTAAGCTCGCCTCAACGCTCACCCTCAAATATATCTTGACGCCGCGATTCGTAGTAACTAAGCGTATGTAGAGGTCTTATTTCGTTAGGCGTGACGGGTGAAGTGAGGTGCATATCTACGTAAAGAATAACAGCCCAGTAACCAGTTGCCATGGCATTGTTCTACAGTAGTAGGTAGTATTCTTTTGTTTGCTGTTTTCTTGCATCTTTTTAAATTCAGTACCCACTTAGTTTAATTAATAATTATACAACGTAACTTACTGAACGAATGTTATGTTATTGCATGTTAAAGCATAATCATTACTTATTTAAGTGACACTTATATAAGGACGGTGAACCACCCACCGTGATACAGTGCAAACTAGTACGGGGGTCAGTTGACACTATTTTTTGGTTTTCACCATAGATATATCAAACTTAAAATGTACCTAAGTGTAAGTAGCGATGTGTACCTTTTCTTGCGAAACAAAATGATTTATGATTTACTGTGTTTTGTTGATACTTATGTTATGATTTTTAAAATAAATTGCACTGGTAACATTAAAAAGTATTTTAATAGGTTGATTGAGATGAACCAATCACGTGTAAGAATCGTTGGCCAATCCGATTCGAGTTCCGGTCCGGTAGTTTATTGCACCATGTCGGTCAAAAATGGCGGGCATTCTGTTAACGGCACGAGAAGCGAGCAGTTGTCTTACGACTTACCATCAAGAAATAGTTAATGCATAGCATAAGCAGTGATTTTGTAGAAGTGATAATAAAAGTCTGTTAATAACAGTGAACGAGTTTAAATTATAAAATCTCAGAAGCGGGGACGAACAGTTTTATAAGAAGGTACGTGATTTTGATTTGAATTACTGTGGTACGTTATTTTGATATTCATTTGATTTCGAGCATTAGGATTATGGTGTGGTGTTAAGTATGGTAGAAAAGACAGAAATTGACCCAATGACTATGTGTGTTGCTACTGGTGGGCCATGTGAGCCTATGGTAGATTATTGAAATTAGATAGCTAGTATGCGACCATGTGTGTCGTAACTAGTAGGCCATGTGTGCCTAAGGTAGAACCGTTGACTAGTATGCGACCATGTGCGTTGCTACTAGTGGGCCAAGCGCCTAAGGTAGATTACTGTAATTAGATAGCTAGTATGCGACCATGTGTGTCGTAACTAGTGGGCCATGTGTGCCTAAAGTAGAACAGTTGACTAGTATGCGACCATGTGCGTTGCTACTGGTGGGCCATGTGCGCCTAAGGTAGATTACTGAAATTAGATAGCTAGTATGCGACCATGTGTGTCGTGACTAGTGGGCCATGTGTGCCTAAAGTAGAACAGTTGACTAGTATGCGACCATGTGTGTCGTAACTAGTGGGCCATGTGTGCCTAAAATAGAACAGTTGACTAGTATGCGACCATGTGTGTCGTAACTAGTGGGCCATGTGTGCCTAAAGTAGAACAGTTGACTAGTATGCGACCATGTGCGTTGCTACTGGTGGGCCATGTGCGCCTAAGGTAGATTACTGAAATTAGATAGCTAGTATGCGACCATGTGTGTCGTAACTAGTGGGCCATGTGTGCCTAAAGTAGAACAGTTGACTAGTATGCGACAATGTGCGTTGCTACTAGTAGGGCCATGTGAGCCTATGATAAATTGGTATGCCAGTAAGCTAGTGTGTGTGACCATGTGCGTTGCCGCTAAAAGGCTATGCGTACAGTGATATGCAGTTAGTGTATAATGACGATTATCATTTCTCTTGACTGGCTGAGTTGTAGGTTGAATGTGTGGACGAAGTTTAGGGGATTAACTGAGCAGATATTTGATATGGATTTGACATTTAATTTGACATTGAGTTTGAGATATAGTTTGAGATACAGTTTGACATGGAGTTTGACATGGAGTTTGAGATAGAGTTTGAGATAGAGTTTGAGATGGAGTTACAGATAGAGTTACATATAGAGTTTGAGATAGAGTTGGAGATATGGTTTGACATGGAGTTTGACATGGAGTTTGACATGGAGTTTGACATGGAGTTTGACATGGAGTTTGAGATAGAGTTTGAGATAGAGTTACAGATAGAGTTTGAGATTGAGTTTAAGATAGAGATTGAGATAGAGTTTGAGATATAGTTTGACATGGAGTTTGACATGGAGTTTGACATGGAGTTTGAGATAGAGTTTGAGATAGAGTTTGAGATAGAGTTTGAGATAGAGTTACAGATAGAGTTACAGATAGAGTTACAGATAGAGTTACAGATAGAGTTTGAGATAGAGTTTAAGATAGAGTTTGAGATATAGTTTGAGATATAGTTTGACATGGAGTTTGACATGGGGTTTGACATGGAGTTTGACATAGTTTGACATAGAGTTTCAGATAAGAGTGAGATAGAGTTTGAGGAAGAGTTTATAATAATAATAATAATAACGATTTAATTTAATCTTTACGACGGCATTTTTAGGGGCCCATCTAATGAGCGGCTAGTCACCGCCTGCCTCGATAACCTTGTGGATAACATTGTTATGGCAGGTGTCCGGACCACTTTGTAATAACCCAATTTTATTGTCCACCCAAATGTCATCACCATAGACCCAATTCTCTTTTCCATTTTCCTACAATAGCTCCAACGCCTGCTGGGACCGGTTCACGGGTATCTACCGATGTACCCGTGAATGGGTTCTAGCAGGTGTACTACATGACATTAAACTTCGTCTCCAAAGGGCCTCTACGTGTTGGATCTATATCCCCACGCACGCCTTCCAAATGACCGGGGTTCGCCCCGTGAATTTAAATCGGAGATAATAATAAATATTTGCGGACAATCTTACACATATCGACCTAGTCCCAAACTAAGCAAAGCTTGTACTATTTGAGATTGATTGTAGTTTGAGATAGTTTGAGATATAGTTTGAGATATAGTTTGAGATATAGTTTGAGATATAGTTTGAGATATAGTTTGAGATATAGTTTGAGATATAGTTTGAGATATAGTTTGAGATATAGTTTGAGATATAGTTTGAGATATAGTTTGAGATATAGTTTGAAATAGAGTTTGGAAAAGAGTTTGGAAAAGAGTTTGGAAAAGAGTTTTAAAAGAGTTTGAAATAGAGTTATATAAAGATAGTTTTATGATGGATAAATATATATAGTTTGCCACTAGCTTGAGTTTTATTCGGCATTTAAATATAACGCTAATATGTAGTTTTGTTATTCCGAGATGATGACAACCGATACCGAGAATGAGACGCCAGATGAAACACGAGGCGTCATACAGAAGAGGAGGAGACATCAGAAGTCATCTTCACCCCGGAGGCACAATAAGAAGGCGCGTAAACCTGTTCAAACGACGACACAGGAGTTGTATGCGAAGATTTCACCGTCTGCAGCGCCCAGCGGTGTTCCAGCCCAAGGAGTAACGTTTAACGAGGTACTGCAGCTTATCAATTCTTTGCATGGGGGGAACAAAGATAAATCTCAGCAATTTAACAACAGTCAATTAAATAACGTTGTACCAGAGTTTGATCCCTCCAGTAAGACGCAAAGCATTGATAGCTGGATCCGCAAGGTCAATGAATGTATAAAAATCTACGATTGGAACGAGAAGCAGACCATACATTTTGCACTTCAGAAACTTGTAGGACTCGCAAAAAAGTGGTTTGAGGCCTTACCATCCGTTGTTTATAGCTAGGAAGAATGGCAAATGAAACTCAGAAAGGCCTTTCCTAATGAACAAAATTATGGTCGGCTTCTCGAAGCAATGCTTGCTCGTACTTCGCGTAGCGGTGAAAATTGTCGCGAGTATTTTTACGATAAACTGACTTTACTGAACAGATGTGAAATAAGATCGAAGAAGGCTGTGCAATGTGTAATACATGGCATTCTTGATAAATCAATTAGGAATGGTGCTCAAGCGTTAAATTGTGAGGAACCAGAAGACCTATTAGATTATCTTAATTCCCAACGACCACCTGATGCACCTTTTATTAAGAAACGTACCGACACCTTGCCTCGGCAAAATGCTTCCGCTACCACCGAAGGTGCCATGATATGTTTTAACTGTCGAGGAAAGGGACATGCTTTCCATAAATGTCCCAACCCTATCATTAAATGTCAAAAATGCCATCGGGTTGGCCATGATTCCGCAATCTGCAAACTTAATCCCTTGCATCTTAGGACAGATAGCGAACCAGTTAACAATGAGCGTTTTTAAGGAAGGCTAATGTAAATGGAATTGACTGTGTAGCATATATAGACTTTGAGAGTGAGAGTAGTCTGATGCGCGAAACTGAAGGCAAAAAAAAATTAAATTTAACAAAATGCTTTACTGAGTTGCCTGTAATAAAAAGATTTGGAAATTCTTCGGTTTCGCTTTCTATAAAAGTATTGTCTCTATAAAGCTTGATGAAGTTGAAGCTTCTGTTGAAGGACCTACTAGTAGTTGGTGGTGAATTTATGCAGACTCCTTACTGATAGGGCAGGATTTCACAGAGTTCCCTTTCGTGACGGTATTGAAGGACAACCATAAGTGGTTTTTTTTACAAGTGCCCGTGTAGTGAAATGCAACAGCAGGATAGGTCTGTGAACTTATTGACGCTTAGTTCTGTAAAAGTTCAGGGCTTAGACTTTATCGATGTGTATGCAGAAGATTCCTCCTTTACTGGCGATGTTTATGTTGAAGGGCATAGTTGCGAAGAGCCCGGCAAGGAGTATCATTTACGCCAGGGTGCCTATATGCACATGTAGGGTGTCATCTTGTGTTGACCAACCTAGCTAATGACACCTTAGTACTGGACACAAACACTCCTGTGGCTATGGCTACACCCTTGGTAGAGAGAGAAGTGCGTCAGATGAATAGGATTTCTTGTTATTTTTCATTCCTAAATAGAACCGATTCAACGTAAGAATATCAGCAAAAACTATGTCTTCTTTAGAGACCATAAGGTTTATTGGAAGGTAGGACGATAAGTTCCGTTTAGTAGTCCCACGGAGTGCCCGGTTTCAGATTTGGCGCGCAAACCACGACGATATCGGGCACTTAGGTATTTCTAAAACCTTGCATTTGTTTCCCAAACTACGCCGCTTCGTGAAGAAGTATGTTGTGAGCTGCATCCCTTGTGCGTATAATAAAGATATTTCATCTAGGCTAAAGAAAGGTCAGTTATATCCAATCCCGAAGGGCGACAAACCCTTTCACACAATTCATGTAGATCACTTGAGCCCATTTGTAAAGAGTGTGAATCTTAATACCTATATTTTGACAATTGTAGACAGTTTTACTAAATACGTTTTTATAAAACCTGTAAAGAATACAAAGACAAAGACCACTTTTAAGGTATAAGAAGATGTTTTCCATCATTCTATGTATCCCTCACGAGTTATTTCGGATCGCGGCACATCGTTCACCTCTGCGGCTTTTAAAAGATTTTGCGATTCTAATGGCGTTAAACATATTCTAAATGCAGTGGTGGGCTCAGGGGAGCGAACGGCCAGGCCGGATGGTTTAACCAGACTATACTAAATTCACTGATGAGGCATAATTCAGATCAAGATGAGCGTAGTTAGGACGTGTGTTTCAAGAAAGTACAGTGTGGTATAAACAACACCGTCAATTCTACCACCCAGAAGACTGCGTCGTAAGCTTTCTTTGGCATGAAATCTCGTGATGGCCTTTCGAATAAATTGGGTGTTCAAACTAACGTTGCTCACGAATCACTTAATTAATTAAGGAGAGACGTGAGTGACAACATCCAAGCTAGCCAAGTAAAACATAAACATAGATATGCTTCGGGTCGAACTCCCGCTGCAATCTTCAAGAAAGGAGGTTTGATTAAAATAGTCCGAACTATTTTTTACAATAATCAATACTTAGTACAAAACTTTTATCTAAATTCATTGGACCTTATGAAATTTCATTCATTCATTGGACAATGATAGGTACCGTATCGTGAATATACCAGGTCTAAGTAAAAATAAAAGGTCATTTGAGACTGTAGTAGCAGTTGACCTTGGATTAACATAAAGTCTCTAAATCTTTCCTCGGATAGGTCTTCTAGTAGCTCAAGTGAATCGTCAGATTGTGAGACTGACGATAATATTCCGTTGTCGGAATTTCGACAAAATTCCCAACACACGTAAATGATTATTAATTGCGTATTTGTTATTATTATTTAGATTAGATGTAAGATCCGCCGAATGTTATGATTTTGTAGATTTATACAGAATGTAAATAATACATTGAAATACTAAATACATCATTAAATAGTGATGAAACTTAAGTAAAAATATGCATTTCTGTTTATTTCTACTGACATTTCGTTATATAAAATTAATATATGAATAACATGTCAGTTGAAGTAAACATAAATTAGTGCATTTTACGATGTAAATTTAGTCTGTCTATTTTATATGTACGTAGTTGAATATAATATGTATCTCAGTATAAGGATAGTAAACTTAATATAATTATGTGAGGTGCGTGCACCGGGACGTTGCACGAGTCGGATGGCCGAATGTTATGATTTTTAAAATAAATTGCACTGGTAACATTAAAAAGTATTTTAATAGGTTGATTGAGATGAACCAATCACGTGTAAGAATCGTTGGCCAATCCGATTCGAGTTCCGGTCCGGTAGTTTATTGCACCATGTCGGTCAAAAATGGCGGGCATTCTGTTAACGGCACGAGAAGCGAGCAGTTGTCTTACGACTTACCATCAAGAAATAGTTAATGCATAGCATAAGCAGTGATTTTGTAGAAGTGATAATAAAAGTCTGTTAATAACAGTGAACGAGTTTAAATTATAAAATTTATTTGTATATTTTACGTTTATAAAGGTATCCACATAAGAGGGCGTTAACGTGCTCAATAACGCTAGTGGTAAATAATTGTGATAGGTAAGTAATTTAAATTTAACGATGGATATTTAAAAAAGGAGGCCGCTACAGACTGTATTTTGTATTTGTATCTTTTGAATACATCATATTAATAGTTTTTACCTTTTTACGTTGCTGGATTCGTCAAATGACACAAACAGTAGGTAAATAGATAAGTTGTAACTTATCTAGTTACTGTTTATGTCATTTATAACAAGAATTGGCCATTTATACGATATCGAGGTTATCTGGCGTTTTATATACGAGTACATACTCGTACCTACTATATTTTTCAAGTACATCTCTAAGTACCTTTATAAAAAACCAATTTGCACTAACAATGTCATACGCAGCGGTGAAGCAGCGTAGCGTAGGCAAGCCCGCTAGGAGCGCCCTCCTCGGGCCAGCCGGCAGCCCAAACAGGCCGGCCCTGGGTGCCTCTTAGCTTCGACGTGAGTGACCAGTCCACGGTAAGTAAGCCCCCCCGACCCGACAAGGCGAGCACCCTCGGGGGGGAAGTGGAAGAGATCCCTTACCTAACAAAGACCAACACAACACAAGACACCTTTGACCAAGCAAGACAAGTTCGCCTTTGTATTGTACCAACTTAACCTATTTTGTCTGTATTTTTACCAATATCTTGTGTTACTACAATAAAGTATGTACATAAGTACATACATAAAACGTATACTTACATAGTATAGGCAGGCACAGATCCAATAATACAAAGGCAGGTAAAGAAAAGCCCTTCTTGTATGCAAATTCGCCAACAAACTGTTATGCAGTTTGGCGAAGATTTAGATTAAGTTTATCGTATTTTTTGTTGAGTAAGCAATAAATTAAAAAAATATATATATTAGTAGTAGTAATATTCTTTTCAACACACCTGCTCGTAAAGTAGGTCTTATTACAGCGTATTTACACTGATAATGCAGAATATTACCCATGCCGTGCCTTTTACATTACATTATCGCACTAGTGCCTTTTCATTACATATCTTTTTAAATATTAGCAAAATAATGCAGAATATTACCCATGCCGTGACTTTTACATTACATTATCGCACTAGTGCCTTTTCATTACATATCTTTTAACATTTAAATTTTTTTTTTTTTTCCTCGCAAATGTGTTGAAAAACGTCGTATGATACACGTGAGCATTGGTCATTACACTTCTCGTCTCCATTAAGCCTTCGCCTTCGGCTCAGGCGGTTCAGGTGGTTCGATTGCCATACAAAACGTTATTTGACATTCGCAGGCTAACGGCGTGATATTTTAAGAAACTTATGTAACAAACTTTCATAAATTGGCTTACCATTTGCGCCAAATTCCCCCTTTCCTAGAATAAACTTGTATAAACTACATTAATTTGAGAAATTGGTTTGGGACGTGATATTTTGGGAAAACCATTTTTCTCAAATTAATCTAGTTTAAACAAGTTTATTCTAGGAAAGGGGGAATTTGGCGCAAATGGGAAGCCAATTGATGAAAGTTTGTTACATATGTTTCTTAAAATATCACGCCGTTAGCCTGCGAATGTCAAATAACGTTTTGTATGGCAATCGAACCACCTTAAAAACCGACTCGAGTGTAATGACCAACTTAGCACACTTGTATCATAATGTACTATTACATCACACTTGCTCATATATGGTGCATGCCTGTATGTATACAGAAGGTCAATGGCCTAAATTGTTCCCGTGGGAGTAATGGTATTTTACAGCTCCCAAGGGAGTAATTAGCTTGTGTGTGATCTGATTGGTTTAAGCAAATCTAGATGGCCGCGCGCTACAAGAATTCTGTTCTGAGATTGGTTGAAAAAAAAATCTAGTAGGTAATGCGGTGCAAGAATACTGCTCTGTGATTGGTTAAAATATTGAATCTGCGCGCTCCACTCGCACTGATCTGGAAGTGAAGTTGTCAATTTCGTTAATTTTTGATTGGTGCGCTTGTATGAAACATAGATTTTTCTGTCTTTTGTAGTTATAAATAGCTCGAATATCAATAGCCTGCCGTCAGTCAGCCAGTTTTGGGACAACTGGCGTGGCGGTGGTTCCGAAGTAGTTAAAAAAACCCCCTAGGTCGCAACTGTTTTATAAAATCTGAAAATTTGTCTGTGGGTAGTAAGACAACTAACAAACTATGCGGACATAGTCAGTCTGCAGAACTTAGGAACAGTACGCATCAGCAGCCCGCTAAACCCGTCAAAAAATTTGGTTTGTTAAAGTGTTATATAAAATCTAAAAAAAATCGTGCAAGTAGTTCATAGTACCTAAAATGGCGCGCCACACCGCCGTTCTATTGACTGCTGACGGCGTATGTTCCATAAAACTTTGGGCTGACTATGTAAGTCTGATTTTAGGTACTATGAACTACTTGCACGATTTTTTTTAGATTTTATAAAACACTTTAACCAGCCAAATTTTTTGACGGGTTTAGCGGGCTGCTGACGCGTACTGTTCCAATATTCTGCAGACTGACTATATCGATTGCGTAACGCTTTGTTCGTACTTATCTACGTCAGCACGGCTATCACAAGACGGCCGCGACATACTCTCGAGCTCTATCGCACTATCCGTCTCTCTGACCATTTAGAAAGAGACGGATAGCGCGGGAGAGCTCGAGAGTATGTCGCGGCCGTCTTGTGATAGCCGTGCAGGTAGATCTAAATTATTTTAAATGTCTTTTTAGGGACTCGCCCATGAAGGGTTCCGTAAAATAAATTGCGGTTTACGATTTAACCGTATTAAAAAAAACTACTCACTAGATCTCGTTCAAACCAATTTTCGGTGGAAGTTTGCAGGTAATGTACCTACATCATATATTTTTTTTAGTTTTATCATTCTCTTATTTTAGGAGTTACAGGGGGGGGGCGACACACATTTTACCACTTTGGAAGTGTCTTTCGCGAAAACTATTAGTTTAGAACTAAATGATATTAGAAACCTCAATATCATTTTTGAAGACCTATCAATGTTTATGTTTGATGAAAAAATATATTTTGAGTTTCAGTTCGAAGTATGGGGAACCCCCAAAATTTATTGTTTTTAGGGTTCCGTAGCCAAATGGCAAAAAACGGAACCCTTATAGATTCGTCATGTCCGTCCGTCTGTCTGTTTGTCTGTCCGTCCGTATGTCACAGCCACTTTTTTCCGAAACTATAAGAGCTATACTGTTGAAACTTGGTAAGTAGATGTATACTATGAACCGCATTAAGATTTTCACACAAAAATCGAAAAAAAATCATTAAGTTTTAGAGGTCCCCATACTCAGAACTGAAACTAAAAAAAATTTTGTTGTTCAAACCCATACGTGTGGGGTGGGGTATCTATGGATAGGTCTTCAAAAATGATATTGAGGTTTCTAATATCATTTTTTTCTTAACTGAATAGTTTGCGCGAGAGACACTTCCAAAGTGGTAAAATGTGTGTGTGTCCCCCTTCCCCCTGTAACTTCTAAAATAAGAGAATGATAAAACTAAAAAAAATATATGATGTACATTACCATGTAAACTTCCACCGAAAATTGATTTGAACGAGATCTAATAAGTAGTTTTTTTTTAATACGTCATGAATCGCAAACCACAATTTATTTCACGGAACCCTTCATGTGCGAGTCCGACTCGCACTTGGCCGCTTTTTATTTTTGCTATTTTTGTGTGAAAACCTTAATGCGGTTCACAGAATACATCTACTTACCAAGTTTCAACAGTATAATTCTTATAGTTAGTAGACGAACCAACAGACAGACAGACAGATAGACATGACGAATCCATAAGGGTTCCGTTTTTTGCCATTTGGCTACGGAACCCTAAAAAGGAACCCTTATGGTGCCGACCCTTATCGTTCCGGCTGTCCCTCTGTCCCAAGTGTCCCAACGCAACGTTAAATATCTCAGGAGCTACTTTTGCTATCAATTTGAAATTTGGATTAATAATTGTAAAGAAGGCTACGGAAAACGTGTATGGAAAATGATATTTTTTTTTTCCTTTCCGTGAAAATGAGGAAGTAGAGTATCATAATTATGAAAGGGCGTGAGTTGCACTTTCTAAAACCATTTTTTTTCTACAGTGGTAAAATTTTGATTGATGAAAGAAAATGTTGAAACAAATACCTCTACGTATATCCGCATCGGGAGCCCGCTGGATGCGGGTGGCGCAGGACCGGCCATTGTGGCACTCTTTGGGGGAGGCCTATGTCCAGCAGTGGACGTCTTTTGGCTGATATGGTGATGATGATGATGATATCCGTATCGATTGAGTGCAATTTATTCGAAAATGAAGTCCCATGCAAGTTCGCCATTATGTATATATATTATGTGTATATATAAAAAAATTAAATATAGTTTGATATTTAACAGTGGCTTTAAGTGCCTATGCCAAATCTTGGGGTTAGGAGTCAAAGGGGACCACGGGTTCATTTAGGGCACAACCGGGAATAACGCTAGGAGGATCAGGACCTACACAACGCAAAAGACAAAAAACTTGTTAAGGTCTATTTATTTATTACGTAAGATAATTTGGGGGGTAGGGGGTCCGATCATGTCTTACTTTACAAGGAAAATGTTCATCAAAGTCATATAGTCTTTCTTATGCTAGGGGAAGGAGGGGTCAGAAAGTTGTCAAATTTGTCTTACGTAATAAATGAATAGCCCCTTATATCTTAAGTCAACAGTTAGCTTTGTGTGACAGTCAACTTTGGTTTTTATTTAAAAGGTTACAGACTATTTATTTTCTTACTTTACACTACTTTGTTGTGTATATACTAGTGTTGAGGAAACATACAAAATAGATTAATTGTATCGTGTCCCATATGTCATTGGGAAAGTCCAAGTAGTTAATAATACTCTGGCTGATGTGTGTATCCCCGGAATGCGATCCGATATGTAGGTAGGTATGACGTCACGAGGCGAGATGCACAGATATTGCGTCCGGGTAGTTAGGATTATAAATAATATTTACATAACAGTGTATTCCTGAGGCCCTAAGGAGTAAAAAATGTCATATAAAGTAAGGTGAGTTCGGCTCACTAATGTTTGCATGACCATGCATGTATGCAAATAAAGAAATGCTTTTTTTATACCTACGATTTTTTTACCCCTTCAGAAACACGCGTTTAGTATTATGTATTTGGAATCCTCACGGGACACCGTGTATACATACTTATACCTACTACTTACTGTACCTACCTTAATTAGGGACACAGTCGTAAAATGCAATAAGCCAATAAACGAAAACAAAGAATATTAAAATAGGTAAGTACTATTTTAGCACTGTAATAATTAGATATCTTTGTAGGTTACATTTTCGTAGAATAAACACCAAATAAAATGTGTAGTAAAATCTATAATTTTAATAAGTATCTACTGTACGTAGTTACAATAAGTAGGTAGGGCGTTATGAACATAACTGTTAACTTAACCTTTCACCTCATTTTGGCGATAAGACCGTGGTATCTTAAACCACGTAACTTAAACGTGTCGATCTAGACAAATTATTCAAATATGTTTTGTAACAAAAATGAGAAACATTTGTAAATTAATAATTAATTATACGGCGATGAATAATGACATCCACCACGGCGGATTATGTAGTAACGTCTTCAGCTTCCGCTTTTCAGGTAAAATAAAATTATCCCGCTTAGGCTCTGGCATCTTGGAGTAACGCATGAGCGTGGCACAGTCCACTTGATTAGTAGTACGCAGAGAGCTGGTTCTGATCTCCACCTCGCATTGCATGTTCGAAGTGTTTAGAGGAGGTCCCTTCACCTTAAGCGGGTCTGTTGCGTTAACTGTGCATGTACAAGTCGTAGAGTTCATCATTGTCACATTCGATGATTGAATTAACTGAAGTCGCATTAACAGGCGAGGTGCTGTTGACCAAGGTTAAGTTCGTCACACATGTCGTGGTACTGACTTGGCTCTGGGGAATCGTAACCAGCCCCCCTATTCTCTAACTTGTTTTAAGCTCACCTCAATGCTCACCCACAATTATACCTTGACACCGCGATGCGTAGTAATTAAGCGAAGGTAGAGGTCTAGTTTCGTAACGGGTGACCGGCGGGGTGAGACGCATTAACGCGTAGCGAATAACACCCCTGTTTGCCCTCTTTAGTGAACGTGGAAACGATTTCGCAAGGAATCTTCATTTTAAGTTATTACCTATCAATAACCCTATTTTATTTTAAGTATCTACTAACACACATGATCCCAGTTGGTTTATAAATAAATGAAATTGATAACTGTGATAAGGGGTATCTGGTGGACTTGACATGAATTATTTTAGTTTCTTTACTTTGTTTGTTTGCAATCCCCCTTTACAATAGAACTCGAACGGCCGATCTACAAGAAGAGCATGCAATATCGGAGCATTCTCAATACCGGTATTGAAATCCGATATTAGATTTCAATCCCAGGATTTCGATATTAATATCGGTATTTCTATTTTAAGGGGACGTAGGTTCGTGGTCTTCTCTCCCTCTCACTGAGCATAAGCGTGAGCGAGATGGAAGTGCGAGTTTGGAAGCGCGGATATCATGTTTTTTAATTTTATTTCTTTGTGCGTTTAAATAAATAAAAAAGTAATAGCTGATTTCCCTCAAACATGACATTGCCGATTTTTTAAACCAACTGTAATATGTTTAGCTGTTGTGCATAATTTGTTACGATTGTATTTTAGACGTACCTAGTCGGTTCTTAAGAGGATTGTGAACCTGTAAATTTTCATACAAAAAGCGATAACGTTTTTCACCCCGTAAACATCGTTCGATTTTTATAATTTTTAGACATATTGTAGATATAGTGAAATACTAGGTCTGTACGTTTTGATTTTTAAGAAATATTGCTTACTTTAAAAGTTATTTCTACTTTAAAGCATCTAAAAATCTATATTTTTGACTTAAAAACTTTGTCTATCTTTTTATTTTTATTAAATTAATCTAAACTGATTTACTAAAAAAGGAAAACGTACAGACATAGATTAAAGTGTACTTAATGCAATTATACCAAAATTATTTAATTTCATTAAGGTTTAGGGGGGTAAAAACGTTATCACCCGAAACCATATTTCAACAAGAAAATGTAGGCAATTACCTCCAGGACTTGCAATTCTCTCTATCGCACGATACGGGTCGGGAGGCAGAGCGGTGTGAGACAGATAGATTTTTTTTAAATACCTACTCGCGCCGCGTATCGACACTTCACAATCCTCTTAAGTACTGTCACAAATGTTTTGCCGCATAGTAAATGATACCAAGAATGTTTTTATTTAATGCTATATATGGTTTGATAGCACATTAAATACTGATAAATTAAAACGATTATTGGATTTAAATGCTTAACGCCATATTACACAAATGCTAGTTACTTCAGAGATTTTGCACTTTTTTAGCCAATCAAAAACACGGACGTGATTCACTGTATTTTTTCCCATGATTCTTAAAAACTTACAAACTTACGTGAGATTGCAGTCAGAACCCCTCCTTCAACTCTCCCTCCTCCATTTGGAAGCATAAGATAAGTAAGTCTGGGTACAACTAATTTTCATATTCACATTTTACGTAGTGTACTTGTTGCCCACAAGATCAAATTTACGAGTTTTCTTGAAAACGTAAAAAGTACGTAAAGTTCTCGATGGGAGCAATTGGAATTGAAAGCTAACAGAAAATCAAATGCTAGTTGCTATTAAGCATGGTCTAAAATCGAGGTTTCAGAATAAATAAAAAAAACCTTGTCGGTCATCTGGAACACTGTTTTTTTTAAATTTGTTGTAAGTAGTATTTCTGTCAGATTCGGCGTGTTTTGGGTTCACGATTAACTCAAGTTACAAGGTTGTTTTGTCATATTGCGAAAATTGTTCAAAATGTATTGTATTGCAATTTGATTCGTATAAAATAAGCTTTTTAATCATGTATAATACGAATATAAAAAAGTTTATTGCTGAGTTTTATCTATCAAAAACCTGGTGACAGAACTTAAGGACCGACTAGGTATGTTCGTGATTTTTTCCTATCGAGCGAAAGTCAAAAACTCAGGATTCGAATAGCTGATTTCCCTCGAGAAAAGCCTTAAGATTGCTAATTAAATTTAGGGCAGCCGTATTCCAAACAAGAGCTACGATTTTTTAAAAATTCATTTTCGGAGCTCACGTCGCCTTAAGATGCGTTTTGAGGATTTTTCATTTAAAAAACAATAGACAGACAGACAGACAGACGGACAGCGGAGTCTTAGTAATAGGGTCCCGTTTTACTCTTTGAGTAAAAAGCTATTTTGACTTAGTAACGGGATAGGATCATGGGGTTTAATTAGCAACTCGTCTATGTCGCACTTGGTCTAAATATCTGCTGGTCTAAAAAGCAACTGGTCTATAACTTTTTTTGAGTAGCAACTGGCCTAAGTAGCGTCTGGTCTCAGTAGCAAACTAGCAACTCGCCTAAGTAGCCAGTCGTCTATCCTACCTTTTTTACTCTAAGGCAGGTCGGTGTAGATACGACGACGAGCGAAGCGAGGAGGAGTGTTAGGAAGAAGTGCGACCCTATAGCGCGCGAGCCGAGCGAGCGAAGCGAGCGTGCCGCAGCAGCGGCCGGCGAAGCGCCAGAAGCGACTTTTTTGCTAATTAGTCCAGTTGCTAAGTAGTCCAGTTGTTACTCAGACCAGACGCTACTTAGGCCAGTTGCTACTCCAAAAAATTTGTAGACCAGTTGCTTTTAGACCAGCAGATATTTAGACCAAATGCGACATAGACGAGTTGCCCCATAGACAAGTTGCTAATTAGACCCCATGATCCAATCCTATTGTAAACACCAAATGATTGTTTCTAATTACAGAACTAAACACCCTTCACTTCGTCCGCATAATATAATAACATTAATAACTAATAGCAGCGATAAACGGGCGGGTTTTATTTGGGACAAAGTTTGATAAAATAATTATTATTGTACCAACCAAACTTACTTCACTGTGCTGCTGATTTTATATAGGTATATATTTTATAGACGAGCAGTTTGCTGACTCATGATATTTGACCGAAATGACAAGCAAATGATTTGGAACAATGTACATTTAAAGTCAAAAATCATTAAAAAACTGCGTAAAATACCTATTTAATAAAGCTCCTACAACATACTTAGGTACCTATGTTACCACAATGTTGGAATAGGTTTTGTTTGAGTTAAGTTTAACTTTTATTGAGAGTTAAAAAGGAAATGTACTTACAGTTGTAAGTACATTTTTTAACTCTCAATGAAAATGCAAGTTGTTGAGTGTATCTGTGTGTCAGTCTATATATATATAGCTTCCAAACGGGAGACACGATAAAAGTGCGGTTTTTTTTATAAATCTTAAGTCTTATCTTTCAAAATGGATGTTTACATTTTTTATTGCATAGTTATTTATTACAAAATCGAACTACCTAAATTCACATACTTGACTTGAAGTATAAAACCATGTTTTTGGCCTGGCACTGTGCCATACTTTTGTATAGTATGTATCAAATAGTGAGGTAAAAAAATTAAAATAATATCAGATCCTTATGGTAGAGCCAATTAATAACAACAAACACAGCACAGACAACAGCCAAAATAGTAAATGCTGGTACATTTCAAGAAGCCGAATTTGGTTTTAAAGATTTGTCAGCATAAGTCTGTAGAAGGCCACAAGGCACTTCATGCTTCATTTGAAATGTTGGTGTTCTCCTTGTAACATAACACTGCATGTCAGGTGTGACTTGGACGGCAGGGCCCTTGACGTCCACTGCATTGGCAGTCGTCGTATTGATGGTCGTGATGGACTCTGATGACGTCACAGTTCCACTCGTCGCGTTTCCAGCGTCAGCAGCCGAAGCGGGCGGCACCGGTATGGCAGTACCGTTCGGCGACGATACGTAAACAGGTGTATCTTGAACGTTGGTTGTGTTAACAACTTTCGTGTTCGTCAAGGTATTTACAACTGTATTCGTTGGATTCTGCGAATTCTGTTGCTTAGCCTGGTCGGCGTAAATAAAGCTACTCATCAACTGACATTCTATTTTAGTTTCTTCGTAGTCTCCATTGGGTTGCTTGACGCCGAATAAGCATATTTCGTTAGGTTGCGGTCTGTAGTTGTTGCTGTGCGAATGGCCCGAGCTGGCCGCGCTGTAGCCGATGGCTCCGCCGGCGAGTGCTCCGAGATTTAACAGCGCCAGTCCAGTTAACAACATACCGTACTTGCTTCCGGAATTTTTGTACTGATACACGTACGCGGGCGGAGTGCTGCGGTATACAGGGTAACTCACCGCAGGACCACCATGCGGCGACGCGTAATGTATTTGCTGAGGAGGATTGTAATGGTAGTGGTTATGAATCTGTGTGGTGCCTTGGTTGCCTGTACCAATTGAGCCGTGGTTATTCGTCTCAGATAGTCCTCCTCCAGAGTTAGGGTAGGTGTGACTTCCCGAATTACCGCTATTCGGGTAACTGTGACTACTGTTCGGGTAAGAGTGACTACCAACACTGTTCGGGTAAGAGTGACTACCACTGCTGTTCGGGTAAGAGTGACTACCACCACTGTGCGGGTAAGAGTGACTACCACCACTGTTCGGGTAAGAGTGACTACCACCACTGTTCGGGTAAGAGTGACTACCACCGCTGTTCGGGTAAGAGTGACTACCACCACTGTGCGGGTAAGAGTGATTACCACCGATTTTCGGATAAGAGTGACTACCACCTCCGCGGCCACTATTTCCACTTCCAGCGTGTATATACTCTACGTTAGATATCACCAGCACCGCACAAAGAAACACAATTGAGTAGGGAATCATGGCGTTATACGTATTATTATTTAACAATGTCACAAAAATATTATGCACTCTAGCGCACTCCGCTGAAGTTAGGAGCGGACTAACAAACAAAACAAAATATACGCTCGGTTCGCAGCGCGGTCGGGCGGTGACTAGTGCCGCGTGTTGCCAGTCGACTATTTAAAGATACCCCAGATTCCAGAGACCGAGACTGACTAAACTGAAGCGAGTCGATATGCTAAATGTTGCTTTTTGAAACGCTAACTCTCTTAAGGCGCTATAGTATCATGGTCTTCTCTCCCTCTCACTGAGCATAAGCGTGAGCGAGATGGAAGTGCGTGTTTGGAAGCGCGGATATCATGTTTTTTAATTTTAATTTTTTGTGCGTTTAAATAAATAAAAAAGTAATCACTAAGTTCCTTCAAACATGATATTGCCGATTTTTAGAACCAATGTTAATATGTTTAGCTATTGTGCATAATTTGCTACGAATGTTTTAAGTGAATTTTAATATGTTTTAGACCTATGTTCGTGATTTTTTTCTATCTAGCGAAAATTGCTTAATCGTGTTTCGAATCACTGATTTCCCTGCAGAAAAGCCTCAAGATTACTATTCGTATTTTTTTGAAACCATATTATTATAAACAGGCGCATTATATTGTTTCAAAAACTATGTTCGCTTCACTTCGCTGAACCTATAGCGCCTTAAATGCGCATAATCAGAAAAAATATTTATTTTTTCCAATATTACATTATTCATCTGAACCTATCACTTAAGTACTATTACTAAATCTATGTAAATATCTATGTCAAAAACCAAATTCTTTTCAAGAACACGTTTTCTACTTATGCGTGTTATTTCAAAACTACAAATGATATTATCGCGGTTCTTTTGGAAAAATATTGGGTATTCATTCATCTAAAATCTGAACGTAGTTTATTACGAATTAAATATTCTTTTTAACATTAGTCCGTAAGCCCGCTCCCAATATACCTACGTTAGACCGGGCTCTCAGTGGAGTTTCATTCGCAAAAATAGCGCATCGCAATCTGACTTCTGATATCTAGACACGCGGCAGCGTGTCAAGCCAAGTTCAAGCAAAGGAACTGGCTAGCCAGCGCCGAGTGTATCATTACACGAATCACTTGGTGCCACTTTTGACCCTTCTATAACTCAAAACCTCTTTAACGTAAACACATAAAACAACGTGTGTTTAATTATATCCATAAGGACATCTAGAAGCCCAAATTTCAAGAAGCTAACTCAAACGGTTATAAAGATATGAAGGTCAAAAAGTCGTATATTTTAGCACTGACTGACTGACAGTCCAGATAAACTAGAAGGATGAAATTTGGAATCCAGCTCTGTAATTGTGTGTAAGCGTAGGAAAAAATCTAAAAATAAAAAAAGTTAAAAAATGGGGGGGTCCCATACAATTTTTCTTTTTAATTGTAGCGTTGGAACTGTTTTATTTTAAGCAGATATTTGAAACTATCCCAATATATGTATTTGCTATATAACAGAAATATTAAAATAAAGTTAAGTCAAAAAATAAGGGGTGTCCTTATACAAAAAACTTGTAATACGCGCTAAACAACCGGCCAACGGTGTGTCGTCGGCGGCGCGCGGCACCTCATAATTATACACAGAACAGAAGTAAATCTCAATACCTGCCTAGTTTTCTTTACAAAAAGTAATAATATCCCACCAAAATCATAATTGTAAAAAAGGAGAGCCAAGTTCAATACAAAAAATATGCTTGGCTGTGGGCTTCGCCGCAAAAATAATGGATGTCTAAATGAGTGCCAAGTTGTTTGCAAAATCCAAATATGTATTTATAGGAACAAAATAACATTATGAACAAGTATTAAACTAAGACATAGAGTTTAATACTTGTTCATAATGTTATTTTGTTCCTATAAATACATATGTGGATTTTGCATAGAACTTGGCACTCATTTAGATCTCCATTCTATTTGCGGCGAAGCCCACAGCCAAGCATAATTTTTGTATTGAACTTGGCTCCCCTTTTTTACATTTATGTTTTTGGTGGGATATATTATATGGATCCCAGACATCCAATAATTGGATGTTGCCAACCAGTTTTGTGGTCCAGTTTCCCCCTCCCCATTCCCAAATATTATTAGTTAATTACAAAAGATTTTGGGTTTTAATGAAGGAATTTCATTAGATAAAAAAAAGCGGCCAAGTGCGATTCGGACTCTGAAGGGTTCCGTAAAATAAATTGCGGTTTACGATTTATGACGTATTAAAAAAAACTACTTAGGTACTAGATCTCATTCGAACCAATTTTCGGTGGAAGTTTGCATGGTAATGTTCATCATATACATATTTTTTTTAGTTTTATCATTCTCTTATTTTAGAAGTTACAGGGGGGGGGGGGGACACGCATTTTACCACTTTGGAAGTGTCTCTAGTGCAAACTATGCAGTTTAGAAAAAAAATATATTAGAAACCTCAATATCATTTTTGAAGACCAATCCATAGATACCCACCCCACACGTATGGGTTTGATGAAAAAAAAATTTGAGTTTGAGTTCTAAGTACTTTTACGTAAGTACCCCCAATTTCTTTTTGTTTTTTTTCTATTTTCGTGTGAAAATATTAATGCGGTTCACAGAATACAATCTACTTACCAAGTTTCAACAGTATAGTTCTTATAGTTTCGGTAAAAAGTGGCTGTGACATACGGACGAACCGACAGGCAGACAGACAGGCAGATAGACAGACATGACGAATCCATAGGGTTCCGTTTTTTGCCATTTGGCTACGGAACCCTAAAAAGGAACCCTTATGGTGCCGACTCTGTCCGGCTGTCCGTCTGTCCCAACGCAACGTTAAATATCTCAGGAGCTTATGCTATCAATTTGAAATTTGGAACAATAATTGTAAAGAAGGCTAACTCACGTGTATTTAATCAGACACAAAAATAAAATATAATATAAGTGATCTTTTATGAAGCTTAATCATAGATTTGGCTCTTCTTCCATTTCTGCGTTTCCGCTTGCCACGCAGGCCTTTGGATTGGTCTATGGATTGGTCTTCAAAAATGATATTGAGGTTTACTTATTCTGTGACCTTGTTTTGGTACAATTCACGCTTCGAAAAGTGCGAATATCTCGAAAACCAGGGGACTTTTACAACCCGCCGGGACGTACGCAGTTGAATGCCAGGAGCGATCCTGCGACGCCCCACTTTACAAGGCGGCGCCGGAACTCGTTGTTGGTTTTAGACGGTAGTCCAGCTTCGGTTAGTCCGTCATACCCGTTCTGCCTCCCCGGACAGGACGGGATGCGTAAAGGCATTTCCCCAACGTTGAAAAAAAAAAAGGAGACTTTTACAAAACCTCAAAGTCGATTTTCTGGACCAGTCTAAGATGCCCTATTCGTGGTTAAAAGGTTGTCCATTATTTACGGGACAACCTGTATATTGGGACAGTTTCAAATATCTGTTTGTAAGGGTTCCAACGCTACAATAAAAATAAAAAAATTGTTCTAAAAAAAAAAAAAAGTTCTTCTAGGTCATCTGGAAGTAGGTTAGTGCTAAAATTTACGAGTTTTTGACCTTCATATCTTTATAATATAACCGTTTGAACTAGCTTCATGAAATTTGGGCTTCTAGATGTCCTTATGGATATAATTAAACATGATTATGATTAAACACACGTAGTTTTATGTGTTTACGTTAAAGAGGTTTTGAGTTATATAAGGGTCAAAAGTGGTACCAAGTGGTTCGTGTAATGTTACACTTGGCGCTGGCTAGCCAGTTCTATTGCTTGAACTTGGCTTGACACGCTGCCGCGTGTCTAGATATTCTTTGTTGCACCACAACATAAGAAAACATGTTACTTAACTACAGGAGTAATAAATTAATAATGAAATAAATGAATTTTATTCTGCAAGTAGGCCGCAATATCAATTTTACTAGTCATAAATTTACTGGCGTTTCTGAAAAAGAAGACCACTACTGGTAAGAAGAAACGCCGGAACAAATTCAACAGTCAGTCATTTTTTGCCAAAAAGAAGCTTAATACAATAAATATTTGTGGACTTAAAATAAGTAAACCCAGAATATAAACACATAAAAATAAACATAGGACTATTGGGCATTTTCAATAATTCGTGTACCCAATTAGCGTGAGTTGTTAAATAAAAATTAAGTCAGTGTCAGTTTTGTGACGAAAGTTGAGCATACAAATCATGTAAAAATTAACTTGTTTCATATTTAAATAACGTGTATATGCATATTATTTATATTGAAAAGAAAAAGTTATTTTTTATACAAAATGAATACTCAATCGTCGTCACAAAACAGACATTGAGTTAGTTTTTAGGGTTCCGTAAGTACTCAAAGAGTAAAACGGGACGCTATTACTGAGACTTCGCTGTCCGTCCGTCTGTCTGTCACCAGGCTGTATCTCACTGATACCGTGATAGTTCCAGCTGAATTTTTTACAGATTATGTATTTATGTTGCCGCTATAACAACAAATACTAAAAACAAAATAAAATATATTTTTAAGGGAGGCTCCCATACAAAAAACGTGATGTTTTTGCCGTTTTTATAGATAATCTGTCACCAGGCTGTATCTCACTGATACCGTGATAGGAACCAGCTGAAATTTTCACAGATTATGTATTTCTGTTGCCGATATAACAACAAATACTAAAAACAAAATAAAATAAATATTTTTATTGATAATGGTACAGAACCCTTCGTGCGCGAGTCCAACTCGCACTTGGCCGGTTTTTTTTTATTATTATGTATCTCCGATTTAAATTCACGGGGCGAACCCCGGTCATTTGGAAGGCGTGCGTGGGGATATAGATCCAACACGTAGAGGCCCTTTGGAGACGAAGTTTAATGTCATGTAGTACACCTGCTAGAACCCATTATTATTATTATTATCTCCTGTTTAAATTCACGGGACAAAGCCCGGTCCTTTGGAAGGCGTGCGTGGGGATATAGATCCAACACGTAGAGGCCCTTTGGAGACGAAGTTTAATGTGATGTAATACACCTGCTAGAACCCATTCACGGGTACATCGGTAGATACCCGTGAACCGGTTCCAACAGGCGTTGGGGCTATTGTGGGTTATATATGGATAGAGAACGGGTTCTATGGTGATGAGGTTTGGGTGGATTATGAAACTGGGCTATTGCAAAAAGTTCCGGACACCTGCCATAACATTATTGTACACAAAGTTTTATTATTATTATTATTATTATTATTGCCATTTATTCCTACAAAAACATTCGAACAAGAATTAAGTAGGTACATTTCGTTACATTAAAAACAAGCTAAATACTTAAATTAGTTTTGGGGAACCCAAGATTGGGCAAAGGCCTCCTCCATGCACGTCCACGATTTTCTATCTTGCGCGAGTCCTTTTTTAACACTTTTTTTAATTTAGAAAAAGTGACTCGGCAAAAATATTAAGTATAACAAATTTTCACGAGAATCGGTTGAGCCGGACAGCGGAACACCGGACCTCGCGACAGACACCGGACGTATAGTTGTTATTTTCTAAGCCGTCCGTTCTGCAGTGCGGCGTTCTTTAGTGCGGAACGGACGGCTTAGAAAATAACAACTATACTATTACTTATTCTGTGACCGGACATACGAATGATTTTCGACACAAGCTGAGCGAGCTGAATCATAGAACTTCGTTCGCTTCGCTCGCTCGTTCGATAATCAAATCACAGAAATCTAACATGGCATTCAACATGGTGGGCAAGTAAGGTCAAGGCCAAAGCACACTAAAATATTTACCTACTCGTTGTCGCTACGTGAGATGTTTAAGGCCTTTGAAAACCTGATACTTACAAACTAAATATATTTATTTAGATGTACATACACGAAATAGTCAAAAACATTTGAGAAAAATTGTTAGGGAAAAATTGGATTTCGGGATGATAGTATTTATAAAGCTATAAACACGAACTTAGAATCTCGAACTTCGTATATCTCCGTCTCTATCGCACGTATGGTTTATAGTACTCCTACCTAAATACACTCGCAGTCAATGAATACGGGTCGGTAAAATACTGTCATATTTCCTAAAATAGTGCAGGGTTGTACAGTTTTTTTAATCCTGTCAAGATCTTTATTTAATTGTACATGTAAACTGGAAAAAAATACAGTAACAAAAGAAAGTTACCAGGTTTAAATCGGACTCGTAAAAACCCATCAAAAAAAACAACGTGACGGAGCGAGATATCGCAAAAATCGTCATTTTTCGACGTTGATATTTGTATAATAGGATCCCGGAAATTGCTTATACAGTTGGGTATTATAAAGAATACTATACTAAGTTAATAACTAGTGTTAAATATAACAAAAAAAACCTATTGCGGTTATTTAATTTAGGGTGACCCGTATTCATTGACCGCGAGTGTATGAGACACAGTCGTGAAATGCAATAAGCTAATAAACGAAAACATAGAATATTAGAATAGGTACTATTTTAGCACTGTAACCAATATATATATATACTTAGTAGGTTACATTTTCGTACAATAAACACCAATTAAAATGAGCTGTAAAATCTATAATTTTAATAAAGACTTAGTTACGTAGTTACAAAAAGTATTTAGGTAGGGCGTTATGAACATAACTGTTAACTTAACCTTTCACCTCATTTTGGCGATAAGACCGTGGTATCTTAAACCACGTAACTTAAACGTGTCGATCTAGACAAATTATTCAAATTATGTTTTTTAACAAAAATGAGAAACATTTGTAAATTTACAATTCATTATACGGCGATGAATAATGACATCCACCACGGCGGATTGTGTAGTAACGTCTTCAGCTTCCGCTTTTCAGGTAAAATAAAATTATCCCGCTTAGGCTCTGGCATCTTGGAGTAACGCATGAGCGTGGCACAGTCCACTTGATTAGTAGTACGCAGAGAGCTGGTTCTGATCTCCACCTCGCATTGCATGTTCGAAGTGTTTAGAGGAGGTCCCTTCACCTTAAGCGGGTCTGTTGCGTTAACTGTGAATGTACAAGTCGTAGAGTTCATCATTGTCACATTCGATGACAATGTTGAATTAACTGAAGTCGCATTAACAGGCGAGGTGCTGTTGACCAAGGTTGAGTTCGTCACACATGTCGTGGTATTGACTTGGCTCTGGGGAATCGTAACCTGTTTGCCCTCTTTAGTGAACGTGGAAACGATTTCGCAAGGAATCTTCAGTGTCTCAACATGTCCGTTTTCGGTGATTCTCATAGTACAGACAGCCGTTTTCTGCGGTGAATAATTACTATTCACATTGCCGTCGGAGTTGTATCGGCGTCTGTAGTAGTCATCATGGTAGTAGTGGTCGTCGTAATGGCTGTGCGAGCGCCCCATGTTGTACAACGTTAAACCCGTTAATAAGTCTCCGTACCGACTGCCGGAATTTCTATAGTCAGTCACATACACGTACTGCGGTGATGTGTAGTAGGGGGTACTAAACACATTAGTGACATGATTATTGACCACATGCGTTCCGGCATGCTGTGATGTGCCGTGAGTTCCGGATTGGTGATGCGTACCGTAGTTGTTATTATTCGTGTACGAGGGTTTAGCGTTGTGATTGGCGTAGTATTTATTTGTGTACTCTACTCCAGCAGGGAGAGGGGCGATTTTGTAAGTGGGGCGGGTACCTGTGCCAGATAGTCCTCCATGCGAGTTCGGATAGCTGTGAGTTCCATAGTCAGTGTTAGAGCTCGATGACGAGCCACTACCCCACCAGGACCAACTCGAACCGGAATTCGAACTTGGCCGAGGCTTTCCTGAACCAGACAATCCCGAACTCGCCTGTGGATAGCTATGACTGCTCGACCCTGAGCCGGTTCCATATCCAGAAAGCCCCCCAGATGCAGGATAGCTAGGTTTAGAGTTCCACGACGACCAACTCGACCCGGAGCTTGATCCTGACAGGCCTAAGGATGACGACGGGTAGCTGTGCTTACTGGAGGATCCATATCCAGAAAGGCCCCCCGATGAAGGATAACTAGGTTTAGAGTTCCGTGACGACCAACTTGATCCCGAGCTTGAAGATGATGGCCTTGATGATCTGCTACTGTATCCTCCACTTTTAGGCGAGCCCACGGCACTTTCAAAGTAACATGCTAATGATATAGAAAGCACTAGGCACAACAGAAGTGCTCTGTTGGCCATTTTGGAGCGTTTAATTGTCTCAATTAAAAGTAAATGCTGTGCACGCACATCCAGCCAGTCCCGCGAGATTCTTAATAATCACTAACGACACTAAACATTAACCAACTTGTTTATGTTTGCAGCTGTGGAGTTTACGTCATGACGTCATCACTCATCAGTATATTCTGGGAATGGGACCGTGCGTTGCATTCCATCTCGCTTTAACTTGATCGTAGGTTATTTTATTTATCATCTGTTATTCTATTTTGAACCGTCTTTCATTATATATAGATGCGGGTTTGATTCATGGGTTTAAAGACTTTAAAGATGGCAACCGCAACCCCAAAAAGGTTGCAGTTTTTTGTCAGGTTATTGTATTAACTGCATAACTGCACAATGAGAAAAAAAAATTACTGCCTAGGTATTCACATTATTACTTATTATAGCTTCATTTCGGACTTATTCCTTCTCTAGAAATATCGGACGTTTCACGTTGGTGATAACTGTGATAAGGGGTATCTGGCGGACTTGACATGAATTATTATAGTTTCTTTACTTTCTTTGTTTGCAATCCCCTTTTACAATAGAACTCGAACGGCCGTACCTATTCATAAACGATCTACAAGCCTAATTTAACTAAAATGGCGTTAAAATTTAAAATTCGTTTGTCTTCATCTGTCACTTTGACATTTGTGTTCGTAAGAAAGGGACAAAGCACATTTTATTTAGCAGAGGTATTTTAAGTGTTGTGAATTAGGAGTTAGGTAAGTCATTTGTAAAATGATTATTGAATAATTACGGTGATAATGATACGCTGTGATTAGGAACGCCGTATAATCTAAAGGCACTTTTCAGCAACAACTAACTGTACCTACGCATTGTCTTGGTCGAGTGGTAGCTCGAGGGCAGACTGTAGCAATATCCTATACTATTTAACGAGCAATATTTGTATATATATATGTATGTATGTATATATATATATATTTGCAATCACGTTCTCGGAAACGGCTCTAACGATTTGGATGAAATTTGGAATGTAAGTGGTTAAGGAGGCGATAAATCGATTTAGATAGGTCTCATGTCCAGGAAAATTCGTTTTCTCCGTATTCTTTCCATTTTCATCCGAGCGGAGCTCGGTTGCCCAGGAACTATAGGTAATACTACTCAACGGGTACTTACTGCGTTCGAGACCCATTAGGCTGGCCATGTTTTGTTTATTTTTTTTGCATGTTATTTATAGGTAGGTACAGCACATACTTACGGAAACTAGCAATTTTATTATATGGTATTACGAGTACAGTGAATAAATATAGTTTTTTAAGTCTTTGAATAGTTTTATACATTCAAAGACTTAAAAACGGTAAGGTCAGTGCGGCCAATTACGTCTGCGGGGTATTTCCGTACAACGGCTTTTGCGGAAATTCTAACCACAATACGCACTAGCCGACTCAATCGATAAAGCAACGACTGTATTTGCTACCAACAGTCAAAAACAGATGGCGCTATGTAGGCAGCACATGCAATAAAATGGCCTTGAAAGTTTCGTTGAGCTCCGAAGTCGAAACACGAGTTCGGAGCGTTGCTCCTTTTCTTGAATTTACAATCAGAAAATGCGGATTACGGTTTAGTAAGTATGTATTGTTCGTTAATCAGGCTTATTGGTAGTTTGATCTATTTTACATTATAGTTACTTGTTGTGAAACTACAGGTTGTTAAAAATGTATAATTCCTCAACTCTCAAGTGGGAAAAAGCCGTCCGGTATGAATTGGTCAAAACCGTCATATGCCGGAATATCCCCATTTCATATATTGTCAACCTTTTTTAAATTTACGAAACTATGTGTCGATTATATTTTCTAAAAATGCAGAGGTGATCGAGATCTACGTATCAAAATTCTGTATTTTTATTCTAGAATTGTAAGCTGAATCGACTTGTCAAGGCGAAATTGCACCATGTCGCACAGGTCGTTGTTTTAATTAAAAAGTAGACTTGATTTTAAACTTCAATAAAAGGTTTATTACTTCTTATTTTCAAAATAGGCCGGAATAGCCCCAAAAAATATATTTGGCCATACAATTAAAAATAAACCTTAAATTGAATTCGCTAAGGTTTAGTTTCGATCAAAAGTACATTTACATTTGCTTACTTGACGTACAGATTTGTAATACGTCCTGGTACACGAAAATTAACTGCTAGACGAAAAAGCCCCAAAACCTAGGGAAAATCCGTCTGCTGACATGTTTTCAAAAACAATACATATTTAAATAACCTGAAGTATTAGCTATTTTACACAAATATCCTCAAAAAGTTAAATAAATGCTTAACCATGCTTAGCTTATAAGCGTCATGTTTATTTTGTTTTCATTTAATACTCTGTGTGTGTCACGAATATTTACTTTTATTTCGTTTAATTTTAATTTTACAACCTTGCAAGTAAATTGGTCGTTTCAATATTTGCAAATAATTTTTCAAGCGCTTATCTCCTGGGCTGAATTTTGCTCGTACATGGCTCGTACATAGCTATTAGCTACCTTAGTGGCTCTGTGATCAGTAGGCAGTAGGTCGATCACGTAACGCATTGTACGCGCGTCAGGTAGTAGGTCTAAATGTCACTTTTTATATGGAAAATTGACAGTTAAATTGTACCGACGCGCGTTCGGCGGGTCGCATTTCTCGTGTAATTTTGTGAGCACTGACTGAGCAGGCTCGATAACTAGGTATATTATGGAATTTTCTAGTCAATCCAGTTTATGGAAATTAAAATGATTTTGGAAAAAAAGGTAGACTCACGAAGTCTACTGAGGGAGGGGTCTACGCGCGTCGGTACAATTTAACTGTCAATTTTCCATATAAAAAGTGACATTTATACACCTACCCGACGTTCGTACAATGCGTTACGTGATCGACCTGCTGTTGAGGAAAACAGGCAGAAATCCACCCGGACATCTGGACATCTGGACTTCTGGTTAGACATACGAAAGAATTTTTGCCCAAGCTTCTTCTCATCTTTCTTCTTTTTTATACGAAAAATATCATTTGGCGGGCATGCCAAATTTTCTTTAGTACCTACTGATCTAGGTGACATTATTACAGCATAACTATCTACTTACTTATTTTCGGGCACCGGTAATTTCACGCACCGCAATGGTTTTTTATATTCCACTTCATTGCTAATATATTCAAAAGGAGTCCAAATCGCAACTTATCAAATAATGCATGTTCATGTTTAACCGAACGGTGAACCAGTCAATTAAATGGTAGATTTACAAAAAAATGGTTTCACGAATAGTTACCTACTAATAGGTAATAGAAACCGTCGTGTTCGTGTAGGGGTACCTGCTACAGATATTTCGACTTTTGTTCTGTATGTAGTTATATGTTGTCTGGCAAAAAAGTCTAGAAAATAATAGGGGCGTACTATCGCTGATATGGCAACACGAATATTTAGCGTGACCTTGATATTTCGATATTAAATTTTTACGAGGACATTATTTTTATTAATTCCTAATTTAGATAAATGACAATCAAATACATATTGGTATAGACATACAAATTCACAAACATTACCTCTACTCTATGTAATGTTAATATACGTTTGCCGCATGCACCCGCAGAGGTGGGCTTTAGTACAAATTATTTGGGTGGGCTAAACTAGCCACGGAGTGGGGTACGTATTTCACAACGATTGGCCAGAGATTTCTCAGAATCGGGACGAGTGGAAATCAAGAGGGGAGGCCTTTGCCCAGCAGTGGGACACTACATAGGCTTCAAAAATTTTTTTTATATAGACCAAATGCTAATTATTTAAATACAGTTTTGTTTACAAATTTTATTAAATAGTACAATATACAGTGTCTCCTTCGAAAACATAAACTCTAAAATGTACCTACTATGCAAACAAGACGAAAATTATCAATTCACTGTGATTGTAGCGTTACACAGAAATAAATAAAGAAATGAGTTTATTGCCAGCCAAAATAACACCACATCACAATTTAGGAAAAAACACAGTACTTATATAAAAAGAAACTTAATAATTAAAAGCTTAAACTAAGATCATCACTTAGGAATAAATCAAATTAATATATCTATTTATTCATAATTTAGTGCCCAAAGCAGACTAAAATAATAAAAAACCGGCCAAGTGCGAGTCGGACTTGCGCACGAAGGGTTCCGTAATTAAGTAGGTACCATTATCTATAAAAACGGCAAAAAAAACATTGTATAATAAAAAATATAAAAATCAAAATATTTATTTAATTCTGTTTTTTAGTATTTGTTGTTATAGCGGCAACAAATACATCATCCGTGATCATTTCAACTGTCTAACTATCACGGTTCATGAAATACAGCCTGGTGATAGACGGACAGACAGACAGACGGACAGCGGAGTCTTAGTAACAGGGTCCCGTTTTACTCTTTGAGTACGGAACCCTAAAAACCTGTAATTCCAGTAGTTCTTCTATAAACATTGTCCGATTCCAACACTATTCAATTCAATTTTCATTTATTCAAGATAACAAGGATCTCATTTTTGTTAGTATGCACTGGAAACAATAAAACTTAAAAACCGGCCAAGTGCGAGTTGGACTCGCGCACGAAGGGTTCCGTACCATTATCTATAAAAACGGCAAAAAATCGCGTTTGTTGTATGGAAAAAATATTTTATTATTAGTATTTGTTGTTATAGCGGCAACAAAAATACATGACCTGTGAAAATTTCAACTCTCTAGCTATCACGGTATCTTGAGATACAGCCTGGTGACAGACAGACGGACGGACGGACGGACGGACAGCGAAGTCTTAGTAATAGGGTCCCGTATTATCTAATCTCATATCTTTAATTTTTTTATTATGTAATCTTTCTAAAAAGTTTTGAGATTCTAGCTCCAAAAAATCCCCTCTACCAACATTGCACCCCTTTGTCATCCCCTTAGGGTTGCAATTTTCCAAAACGCTAAAAACACTTTATTTGTATCGTAATAAGTAATCTTTTTAAAAACTTTTAAGCTTATATCTCAAAAAGGAGTTTCCCTCATACAAACTTTGCAACCCTTTTTAACCCTATTAGGGGCAGAATTTTCCTAAACATTGAAAGTACTTTATTTGTATTCTAATAAGTAATTTTTATACAAAGTTTTAAGTATCTAGCTCAAAAAATAAAGTTTCCCCCATACAAACTTATTTAACTGCTTTAGGGGTATGATTTTCGAAAATCCCTTCTTATCGGTTGCCTACGTTGTAAAAGGTAGTTCTGGTGTAAATTTCAACTCTCTAGGCCCAGTAGTTTCGGCTGTGAGTTGATGAGTGAGTGAGTGAGTGAGTCAGTCAGGACATAGGCATTTATATTTTTGTTCCCATAAATATAATTATCATACTTTTTGATGTCAATCCGTACAGATTTGTTCTTGTAGGTATCTATTTCTTCAAATGACTCATCTTATAATATATAGATTAGGTAGGGTCAACTGTCCAACATTGAAACTTTGGTGCACAGTGAAACACCTCAATATTTCCAAAACCTGATGTTGCTAGATAGTCCTGTATAGCACATTAGGACGACCTGAGGAAACCCTTGTTACACGCTCTGTATGTGGACGCGAAATGTGGAAGGAAAAGTCACAACAAACAATTTTCTAAATTTGACGCAAAAAGTAAAAAATATAATAATATTTGGTTTATTTTTTGACAAATTATTGAATTTGATTTCATATTTTTTAATACCCCATTGCCTTCTGTACATCCCAAAGCGTCTATGGAGGTGTATGTTGATAAAAATGCTTCACTTTTTGTGGCATTTTTCATTGATAATCAAAAAAAACACACATTTACAATGACACAGCAAACAATGAAACAATGTGTGTGCAACAATGACACAGCGATGTATAACATTTTTATATAATTAATTGACAATAAAATGACCCATTAATAACAACTATGTAAAACTCGATTAAATGCAAACAAATGTCGATACTAATAACACTTTTTCAGTGTAGATTAATACTGTTTCATTGTAGAAATTCAGGTGTTTCATTGAATACATGTCTGAAACAAAACTCATTTTTCTTATAAATTATTTTTATTCAGTAACTGTAATAGTAATGTATATTTTTTTAATAAGACGTGATAACTAATTAAATTGCCTATCTTAGTGCAAAATATCAGACTCGTAACTTTAAAAACGTCGGAGATAGGATGCTTTGAAAATTTGGTGTTTCATTGATGGACAAGTTACCCTACTCATTCCGCTTGTCTTCCAAATAGGGGAGTGGTCTCAAAATTTATTATTAGTATTATTAGTCAAAAGAAACGAAAGACGCGTTCAAATATCTCAAAAAATTACGAAGCTACAACCGTTTTAATATCGCTTGTTAGAGTGAGAAAACGATCGGGACCGCGTAACGTCACGATCCTCGAGCGTCATAGTACTCATAGTAAAAAACAATCGTTTCATATATTAAGAAGGTGCGTTTTGCGGAAAAAGGACAGAACGGGGTATGTTCTCTTAAAACTTTGGACACTTATAACTTAGTGATTACTTAAATAACCTCTTGCGTGTTTTTTTCTCCATTAGACTTCATTTTAAGTCCTTTTTCGAGAAAATACAACATTGTGATTATTTTATTTAGTGTCTACAGTGTTTACATCCCTATTTTCGATCTATCCGGCATCCGTATTTTCTTTTAAACCACGAACTTCAGAATTCGAAAATATTCGGGTATCTCTATCTCTATCGCACTAACATTACTCGAGTGAGAGGAATGCAGATATACGAACTTCGAGTTTTGGTTTTCGTGGTTTGGCTGAATGTGCAAAGAGAGCGCGCGCGTGCCATTAAAAAAAACATTTGTGTTACTTATATATTGTTCGAATTTGTTGATACATTTATTGAAATTACGCCTTTATACGACATATCGATTAATTTCTTATGATAAACCTCTTGGTATGTGATTCGTGAAGGTCTATCGGAGACGTGATTTAAATTATTAATAGGTGAAATTAAGGAAAAGCAATTCCGCCATTTTGACGTTTCATAAACATACGTCGTTATCGCGGGGGCAAAAACGATTTGACAGTACAGAAAGATTATGACAAACAAGCAATAACAGGCGTTACTAATTTTGAGGAACATTTATGCCTACGAGTTTAAAATTTATGAACATTATTTCTAATTTATTAACATCTGTATCTGTATTATTATTACGCGAGCCCGATTTTTGTACATACCATCAGATCTACAGTTATGGTCCGATTTTGATAGATGATATGTCATTCGATTCGTCGCATGCTGCAAATTTGCAATAAGGTCTTTTTTTCATTTTTTATTGGTAAGGTACTAAAATATAAATTTAAAGAAACTACTGTGCGCTGACCACGTGACTTTGGCTGCGTGACGTCACGTGGCGTAACTCTTGTTTTGACTCGAGATGACAATGTAAAATTATAAACAAGAATTGAACTCTATCTAACACGTACTAGGTTCTTCAGCATGAGAAATTATAAATGTTGAGTCGGCTACATATGGATACAACACTAAGAAAATTAAGAAAAATAGAAAGTAAACGACCTTTTGTAAATATTGTTTATTTACAAAAACTGACAGACGTATTGTGTCAACTGTGGTTTTTTTTATTGACATAGAGACGTCAGAATTACTTGCTATGTTCTTTTTTAGTTCAGAAAAGTTTATATACAAACTTATTTTCCCATATTCGAGATGTTGGGATAAGAATGAGGTTTAATTAATTCCATTAACTGTCGTGGACCCCATAGGCGGCTTTGTTAACCTTACTTAGTACAGTGCCGTAGGCACTGATAGGCTTCGCCTAATTTCCAGTATAAAGATGTAGAAAACAAAACTCGATTACAAAATTATTTCTAATATCCAACCTCCATACTTGACTTGAGTACCAAATTGACCAATACATACTTTAAATAGATTAACTATGCAGTCGCAATGCAAACTCATTAGGTAGTCATTTTTCCTGTTTAACATTGTCATTTATTAGTAAGGACATTATGAATTATCCGTACTGATAACTGTGTTCACAATGTAATTATTAAGGAAAAAAACGTGCGATGAATTTGTGGAGTTGTGGATAAGGGATTATTCTGAGTTACAGGCTCGCGTTACAAAATTATAGTGCTCTAAGTGCAACCTAGTTTCCGCCAAAAAAAGCTTCTATGGAACGACATTTCAACTCGGAAAAGCATACATCCGTCAAAAAAGATTTTAGGATGGAATTTACCAAATTTATGGTAAGCTGTAAATATACCATGATCTCAGTTGGAAAATCCCATACTCAAAAATGTTGATAAAATCTTTATTATCTATTGGGGAAACCAAATAAAATACAAGTGAAAAATACACATTAATAAAAACTACACACATTGATGTCTTATTACTTAAGTAGATGTTTTGTCTTCTAAGTAGGTAAGCGTTTAATTAGTAGAAGATAATTTTTATAGACCTTTTCTAGCGAAAGCTCTCCAGAGAAGAACTTCTTAGATGCTTAGTATTTGCAGGCAGAATATGTCAGTTTCTACCAAAAAGACATTCTGTTATATGTGTTCTTTATCTGATTGGTTATTGCTTCCGCGATAACGACGTATGTTCATAAAGCTGACAGGTGTGGCGGCGATCTACTTTAAGAATAATAAATGAAAAATTAAATGAAGTCGTATATTTCGGAAAATTTATTAATTGTCGCAGTCGGATAAAAACTATCCTAAGTTACAGCTAGAATAATAAAGGACCTACTAATATAAAATGTTTCATATTTTTCCGTTCATGGGATGCTGAGAACATTCGTAACAACACAAAGCTTAGTTTCAAACTGGCTGATTCTTTTTTTAATTTAGAGATTTATTTATAAGTGGAGATAACTTTACTTCCTTCTGCTCGATCAGTTGCATTACTTGCATTGTGTGAATTGAAGAAAATAGTAATTGTTCAAGTAGGTATTATCATTATTTTATTACTGCAGCGTGGTGCACAGTGTTGCATTGCAACATGCTGATCTTTTTTTTAATTTGCCTCTCTTTTCTAGGTTCATCCTTCCCTGCCCAGACTATAAGCTTGTCAGGTTATATTATAATGTATGTAAGTATAAAATCCGAAAAAAAGTATTATTTCAACTCCATACATAATAAATGCAGACTTTTATTTTAATAAATGAGTACATTTGCGTGGTACGACGCACAATTTTCTACACCATTTTGATTTCATATTTCACACCAATTTTTAATAATTATCCTTATCATCCAATTCATTAATATTACAAATCAGTATTCAATGCAAACAAAAGTGTTTTTTTAACTCTCATCTCAATGTCTCGCTCGGTGTATATTATTAATAGTTTCACTTATCTAGAGGTGGGTAGAGGTAGGTTGTTCGTTATAGCCAAGTTTATCTACGCTACACCCCACACTAATGTGTAGGTTGTACTTAGACTAACGTGTTGTACTTAGGTACTTAACCACCTCTTAAGGTGGTTCGATTGCCATACAAAACGTTATTTGACATTCGCAGGCTAACAGCGTGATATTTTAAGAAACTTAAATAACAAACTCTCATCAATTGGCTTCGCATTTGCGCCAAATTCCCCCTTTCCTAGAATAAACTTGTATAAACTAGATTAATTTGAGAAAAATAGTTTTCCCAAAATATCACGTCCCAAACCAATTTCTCAAATTAATCTAGTTTATACAAGTTTATTCTAGGAAAGGGGGAATTTGGCGCAAATGGGAAGCCAATTGATGAGAGTTTGTTATTTAAGTTTCTTAAAATATCAAGCTGTTAGCCTGCGAATGTCAAATAACGTTTTGTATGGCAATCGAACCACCTTAAGTACCTACCTAAGTACAACACGTTTACTATAAGTTTACACTTTTTTTGAAAAACGCTCATTTAATAAAACACATACTCGTACATTAGGTAGGTACTAGGTATGCATGGGGTTAAGGATGTGTTAAGTTAAGATATATAAATTTGGCAACTGACTGTACCCACTCTTATCAAAAACTCTTCTTGATACTTCTAATCTAACATAAACATGACACTGAAACATTTTTAATTATTTAAGGTCAAGACCACTGACAGATTTTAGTACTCCAATTGACCAAGCTTTCTACTAAAGGAAAGTTTTTGGGGTGAAGCAGGAATTGCAACATTGGAGGTATGACAATTCCATAACACATACAGTTGTTCAACTAATCATTGTGTGTGGCTGTATGTGCGCATGCGCTAGTAATTATTATTTGCAGGTTTGATTTATGCGGCAGTGACACGGCAGTTTTCGTTGCAGCCGCCGCGCGCAATGGACAGTTGAACTCTGTAACTCCGTTTATTAAGGCCTTTCCAATACATTGTCATCCATGATCTTAGACATCGGTTACACGCTCATTCTTGCGTCAGTTCAGTCCATCAGTCTGATCAGACTGACGAGAGAATGATCGTGTAACCCTCAGACTGACGAGAGAATGATCGTGTAACCCTCAGACTGACGAGAGAATGATCGTGTAACCCTCAGACTGACGAGAGAATGATCGTGTAACCCTCAGACTGACGAGAGAATGATCGTGTAACCCTCAGACTGACGAGAGAATGATCGTGTAACCCTCGGACTCATGGACTGATGGTCAGTCTGCTGTGAATTTTTTGTCATTCACAAGGGTTACACGATCATTCTCACGTCAGTCTGCACGGCTATCACAAGACGGCCGCGACATACTCTCGAGCTGTCCCGCACTATCCGTCTCTCTCTTATTAGATCACTTAGAAAGAGACGGATAGTGCAAGAGAGCTTGAGAGTATGTCGCGGCCGTCTTGTGATAGCCGTGCTGATCAGACTGATGGACAAAACTGATGCCAGGATGAGCGTGTAACCGATGTTGTAAGTACATCAGACGATAATTATGTAACTTTTCGAACATTACGGTAGGAGAACTCAATTGATTCGTAAAAAAAAAAGAGTTGTTATAACGTAGGTACGTTCAAAATGTTACGTACCTAATCGCCCGTCTAGGCCCTTGGTAATCCAACTACAAACATGTGTTGATCCTGTAATTAAACAGACAAACACTATCTATCAGAGGAATCTGTCAGGATGTAAATTAGTTACTTACACAGCGATAAAAAAGGATAACCACCATGGTGGTTTATCTAGCATAGACTTCAGTTTTTCCCTCGAAGGCAATACATTAGTAACTTTATCTTCAGGGACCGCCATTTTTGCGTATTTTAAAAGATCACTACAGTCAATATTGTCCCGTATCACTTCTAGTTTAGTCGTTATCTCTACGGAGCATTCCATGCCGCTTGCGTCTGCCGTAGCTATGGATGGTCCCGTCACTGCCATAGGATCTGCGATATCCACCGTCTGATTTACACAAGGGTTAAATGCTGTGTTGTTACTTGTTGTATTATTTCCAAGAGAAGTATTGTTTAAATTAGTCCCGTTAACGAAGGTTGAATTAATAATGTTTATTAAACTCGAACAGTTATTTCCTGGTGTATTTGTTACCTCTCCGTTTGACGTACGATTGCCATTGTCGAATGTAGATACTATAGCGCAAGGAATCTTTAGCACTTCAAGTTTCCAGTCTTTTTTAATCTTCAACACGCACTTGGCTTCATCGTTGGATCCATCCCCGTTGTTATCCTGCTCTCCACTTCCATGATTCACCGGGGAGTAAATTCCAGAACTGCTGCTCCTGTGGTAATCATCGTTGTAGTAGTGATGATGATAATGATGAGAGCGGCCTAAATTATACATCGTTAGCCCAGTCAACAGATCACTGTACGGACTCTGAGCTTCTCGGTAGCGTGTCACGTAAACATATTGCGGCGCTGTGTAGTACGTCGGTCGACTTGGTCCGTAATGAGTTGAGCCTGAGAGTCCCGGAGAATGCGGGTAAGTATGCGATCCGCCCGTGCCGTGCCCAGAATATCCTGGGGATTTCGGGTAGCTGTGACTGCTACTCGAGCTTGAGCTTGAGCCTTTTCCCCATCCAAAAAACGACCATCCTCCTCCTCCGCTGCTGTGACCTCCAGTGCTTGAATGTCCTCCCCCGTAGCCCCCGTGGCCACCCCCGTGCCCACCACCGTGCCCACCCCCGTGGCCTCCCCCATGGCCTCCACCGTGTCCACCACCCTTACATTCTATTAGGTTCACAGTTAATACCGCAAGCACAAAACACAGGCATAAATTCACGTTATACATTTGTTATGACACTTATGACTGGATATATATAATGAGACGTCTGTCGACGCACGCTGGCGGGTAGCGTGTACGCCGCTCAGCTTTGGAGCGACCATTTAAAACTTGTTAATTTATAAACATATAGTAGCTGTGTGCGTGCAAATATGGCGTAGAGTGGGTGGTCTCTCCCATGTTATAATAAACATCTTCCATGTCAGAAGAGTCCAGGAAAAACATTGAGATTTTTTTTTCAATACAGATTTGTACTTTACGCGTGTGTGTTCTTACTAATCTTAAAATGGAACGCACTCTCAAGGTTTGCCCACCGACTCTTATATATAAAAGCGAGTATAAAGCGGTACAGCGGGTTCGCATAACACTAAAATACGAGTCACCATGAAAAGTAGCTACGCAAACGAAGACGTCGAAAGTCTTTATTAAATGGGAATAAGAACGTATGACGTCTTCGATTGCGTAACTAGTTATTTTTGATGCTGCCGTACATTATAAGAGGAAAAAGCTAAAATCCTAGACAGTTTAAGTATGTACCTAGGTACGATATAATTCTCCGTGAGTAGGGTATGATATGAATTAATTTTATAGTAAGTAATAATCTATTTGCACATTTCCGTAAAGCAGAATGGGCGGGGTCCCATTTGGTGTATCCAATAACGACATATCTATATATCATTTGAAAGCTCTTAACGATAGCTTTAATGGGGAACTTGCATGGGACTTCATTTTCGAATAAATTGCACTCAAGCGATGCGGATATACGTAGAGATATCATACAAAAGAAAAAAAAAACGATTTTATTAGTTTTACCTAACGTTAAAATGACGAAAATTTATTTTTTTATTTTATCGATAAAATAACGTAACAGTTACATAGAATATTAAATTAGAAATGATATTTTGTATGACAAGTATAGACTTAAACGTAAATTTTGTGGAGATAATCGCAAATTAATGACTTACTCCATAGTAAAGGCTATGCTGTGACGTCATAGCATAAGCCCGTTTAGTATAGAGCGTTTTCGGGGGGTGCCGGCGCGCGCAGATTTCAAATGCATATAACATCAGAAAAATAAATCATAACAAAGTTTTAATGCTACAGTTGTTTTAATGCTGGATTATACTTTTGTTTTTCGTAATAAAATATTAAGATGCAAGTTCCCTATTCCTTATATGACGCCGAAGACCGATCGCGTGTAGGGAGCTACTACTAGTAGCTCGTTCAACTCAACATTTATGTAGGTAACTGGGTAGTAGGTAGGTACCCTCCGACCTACATCTTTATATTTTTATGAAAAATTATTATCATGTTACATAATCACATACCAAAGCCCCTTGCCTACACGTGTATGTGAACCTAATATGTGCCTAATCAGGTAGTATGTTCTTCAACACAAAGCGCCGATAATAACTGATAAATACAATTAAAAACACACCTCACAAACACCGCCGCTAAGTAGATGAACTTATGGGTGGAGGATGGAACCTTGAAGTAACAAGGGTAAATCTGGGACTATCTACAGTGCGATGACTGGTTTAAGGCGACGTAGTTCGTTAGAACTATTATAATAATCTGTGACGTAGGCTCGTGGTCTTTTCTCCCTCTCATCTCACTGAGCATAAGCGTCAGCGAGATGGAAGTGCGTGTTCGGAAGCGCGGATATCATGTTTTTTTATTTTTTATTGTTTGTGCGTTTAAATAAATAAAAAAGTAGTAGCTGAATTCCCTCAAATATGATATTGCCGATTTCTAGAACTAATTTTAACATGTTTAGCGGTTGTGCATAATTTGTAAGGGTTTTTTTTTTCCTATGTTCGTGATTTTTAGGGTTCCGTACTCAAAGAGCCGGGACCCTATTACTAAGACTCCGCTGTCCGTCTGTCTGTCTGTCTGTACGTCTGTCACCAGGCTGTATCTCATGAACCGTGATAGTTAGACAGTTGAAATTTTCACAGATGATGTAGGTAATTATTTCTGTTGCCGCTAGCCGCTATAACAACAAATAAGTACTAAAAACAGAATTAAATAAATATTTATAGATAATGGTAAGGAACCCTTCGTGCGCGAGTCCGACTCGCACTTGCCCAGTTTTTTTCTATCGAGCGAAAGTCAAAAACTCAGGATTCGAATAGCTGTTGTCCCTCGAGAAAGGCCTCAAGATTGCTAATTAAATTTAGGGCAGGTAAAAAACAAGATTTAATATTTTTTTAATCCGTTTTCGGAGCTCACTTCGCCTTAACCTAGTTGGTAGTCTTGGTGGTAGTCTCCCAGCCTACTATCGAAGTTAGAGGTCCTGATTGGTTCGAATCCCGGTAAGTTTTAGGGGTCCCCATACTCAGAACTGAAACTCAAAAAATTTTTTTTCATCAATTTTGTGGGTTATTTATGGATAGGTCTTCAAAAATTATATTGAGGTTTCGAACATAATTTTTTTCTAAACTGAATAGTTTCCGCGAGAGACACTTCCAAAGTGGTAAAATGTGTGTCCCCCCCCCCCCCCTGTAACTTCTAAAATAAGAGAATGATAAAACTAAAAAAAATATATGATGTACATTACCATGCAAACTTCCACCGAAAATTGGTTTGAACGAGATCTAGTAAGTAGTTTTTTTTAATACGTCATAAATCGTAAACCGCAATTTATTTCACGGAACCCTTCATGTGCGAGTCCGACTCGCACTTGGCCGCTTTTTTAGATATTACTTCAACTGTAGCCTCTCTTAACACATGTCATCCAGACGGGGCGCCAGTGTGTACCTACACGACTAATTCATTAGTTCCATGACATGACGACACGACATTGAACATAATTGAAGTTAATAATTAACAACTTAGAAAAGTTGAAAAACCCCCGATATTTTCATTTCAAAGTTCAATATCTCAAAAACGGTTGAACCGATTTTGTTGAAACGTAGTTAAGAACCATCTCGATAACGTCAGCTTTCGGATAAAACACGCATTCAAATCGGTCCATTCGCTTAGGAGCTACGATGCCACGGACGGACACACAGACACGTCAAACTTATAACACCCCTCTTTTTGCGTCGGGGGTTAAAAATGGCGCTGGCTGTCTGTCTGGCGCACTGTTAACAAGATTGGGTAAAGTAAACCCCTTCTGTCGTAATCGTAATGGATGAGTCCAGGGGACCGATTTTTGACTTTCGAGCCTTCGACTCTTTCACTCGAAAACTGTCAAAAATTATGAAATTCAATTTTGAAATCATCATCATCCTCCTAGCGTTATTATTCCCGGTTGTGCCCCTAAAGGAGCCCGGGGTCCGCTTTGACACCTAATCCCAAGATTTGGCATAGGCACTAATTTTACGAAAGCGACTGCCATCTGACCTTCCAACCCAGAGGGAAAACTAGACCTTATTGGGATTAGACCGGTTTCCTCACGATGTTTTCCTTCACCGAAAAGCTAACGGTAAATATTCCGTACATAAGTTCCGAAAAACTCATTGGTACGAGCCGGGATTCGAACCCACGACCGCCGCTTGACAGCCGCATGCCTGAACCACTAGGCTACCGTAGCTTGTGAACTACCGAAAATTGTATAACGAGTGGTATAGATCACACGTATGTAATTCTATCGGTAGAAAGTAAGTGCCTGCAATTTTGACACTACAATCGTATTGACTTTTGTTTAATTATCGAGCGCTCGAAAGTCAAAAATCGGCCCCAGACCAATGATTATTAAGAATGATAAGATTTTATTGGTGCAGTCTCCTCGGTGTCTGTTCGGGTTTTTCTACGAACAAACAGTTCTCAGAACACTAACAGCCGCTCTAAGTTAATTTAATTTACTTAATCCAGTTAAACTCCGCATAATCGGTATTTACTAGCAAGGTACTGTTTGTTTTGTTAACACATTTATTAGGACGACAAAAGAAATATAGATGGTTTATTCGTATATTCTATCGGCAATTTGGCAAAACTAAAGACAGAATAATTATAGGAAAACCCAGTAGGTGATTTTCGCAATTCCAAAGAAATTGTATCCGTAAATATTGTAAAAGATCCTTCGATATACAGGGTGTTTGGTCCATCGTTTGCAAAAAAAAAATTGCGGATTGCTGGGGTCGTTTTCTATCACCTTACGCCCTCTAAAAAAATCTTGAGCCCTTTTTAATTTTTTTTTCATTGCAAATCAAAGTTGACATTCGGCTAAATTTTTACACGTTGTTAAACATTTGAGGGCCAATAAAAAAAAATTGACGTTACGTGTCAGTAAGTTTCACTTATTAGAGCCGTGCAACGTTACAGATCACGATGCAGTAAAACTTGCATCTCTCTACCACTTACTTTTTTTTAATGAAGTTTAAGCATATCCGCCCTGAAGATTTTTCATAAATTACAAGAAAAACGAAAAAAATATATACGTGGGCCCAAGATTTTTTTAGAGGGCGGTAGGGTGATAAAAAATGACCCCAGCAATCCTCTATTTTTTTTTGGCAAACTTTGGACCAAACGCCCTGTATATTATCTATCAATGAATAGACATGCGCCTATCATTGCGACGTTTTCCTGTACTTCGTGATGACAATGCATTGTAAATCATAATCCAACCATCGTCAACCTGTAATCACCTCTCACGATGCGGCTAGCTGCAATTCCACTTCTGTTTTTGTAACGCCACAAGGCAGTCACGACGATCGCTTAGTCATCACCATCCCGCCGCCACAGCGGCACATTAAAAATGTTAATAGTAATAGTATTGTGGACTATGTTGACACAGGTGGCATCTGACGAGATTGGCAAGGCCACGAAGCCTTACGTAGTGGTCCAAGTGCCGGTGGAGATGCCAAATAGGAACGATCGCTCTAACCAGTGCTGGATTCGGATCGAGGATGTCGAAGTGACTGCAATGATAACCGTGTACTGCTACATAACTCATGACTTCCTACAGACGTACATCTATGAGTACAATAAGAGGAAGATGGAGGAGGAACACTTCAACGACAGCCGGTGGAACGAGGAGCCAACGACAGAAGAAAAATGCTTTTCAGCAAAACCAGAGCCGTTTGGAAAGGATCATAAGATGACTACGCTGTTGGATACTATAACCCACAAGAGAATTTATGTCAGCCAATCAGCAGATTGCAAGATAGTAATGTACAGTAGAGAAGGGACAACGAATTATAATGTGGATTGCCAGAAACTTTTATATTATTTCAACTGTAGGGCCAGCAGTTCCGCTACTGTTTTAAAGATAAACTTGAGTGTAATTGTGTGTGTACTCCTTTGGTTAGCGACCCGTTAAAGAACATTTTCAGTGGTTTCAGTGCTATTGATAAATCGAGGTAAGAGTTGCATGGTGCACGACATTACAGTGAAGGTCGCGCTCGCAGTAATTAGTTACATCCCTTTTGCAACACAGTGTATGGATATTGAGTTAAACGCTTGGATGACAATGAGAAGACTAAGACATATCGTTCCATTTTGTTGTGATTTGAACAATGAATTAAAATGGAATTATAATGTATCAAAATGTGTGAATGCCTATGCTATGCCTTTACGTATATAGCCTAATTTATTGATCAGTTGACTGGTAGATAATGCTTATGGCATTAAGCCCGCCTTTTGTACGATAAGTTTCTCTTTTGTGCAATAAAGATTACTCATATAAATAAATAAAGGCTAACAGTAATTAGAAACAATTATTAACATTGCGTCAAATCATCTATTTAGGTATAGGTAGCCGTCCGAAATCGGAACGAATACTCTGTAATTGATTCATCGAAGCGGAATGTAAAGAGACCGACTCGTGTTGTCTGGCCGTGACGGCGAAACCATTGAACCAATATAGATTGCTAAAAAGTTACAATCCGTGTCAAATGTTTCCATTTTTATTAAAATGAGAGATACCTGGGTAAGTTCCCACCTTTATTATTGTCTACCTAAAGTAGGGGTCCCACGGCCTGATTTCTCACAGGCCATGCCGCGCCAGGCCGGACCGACGGGCCGTGGGAACCGTCGCATAAGATGAGGCCTGCGGTGGCCTGTCGTCGCCCGTCCTATCCATCTGGGCTGTTATTCGCTACGCATTAATGCGGCTCACCCCGCCGGTCACCCGTTACGAAACTAGACATCTACCTACGCTTAGTTACTATGCATCGCGGTGATAACGTATAATTGTGGGTGAGCGTTTGAGGTGACCTTAAAACAAGTTACAGAATAGGGGGGCGGGAGTCGGGAGTCGGGAAGTTCCAAGGCGCGGCGCGACGGCGCCTGTCTAATCTAACACATTAATTTCACCAGCGGCGGCGCGTACGCGAATACGCACGTGATGGAGTGGACGAACAATGTAGTATTCAAGTAGTGGCGGTAAGGACACGCTCCGTGGGAACGGATCGGCGCGAGATGCAATCAGCCGCACAGGCCCCGTAGCATCACGCGATAAGTGACAGGATAAGCGCGTCGTCTCGTTCTATCGAACGGTGTCTGCCAGGGACGGAAGCTCTATCCTGTCACTTATCGCTTGATAAGGCCATCCATGCTACGGGGCCAGGCGTCCACAGGCGTGGCACGATCCGGCCTGGCCTGTGATAAATCGGGCCGTGGGACCCCGCCATAACACAGACATAGTTACTTGATAGAAATGTGCCCATTCATTACCTAAGGAGGTACAACAATAGCAGGTATCTTTGTTCCTCGGATGCGATTATAATCACATACATATATACAGTTATATATGTGAAAGAGACAACCCAAATAAAGGTCCAGCTTGCTGCATCTATGGCCGATGTTTATAAATAAGGTTAGAGGAAAATTATGAATGAATAACATTGTTATTCTGTAAATCGGCCTGGGGACCGATTTTTGACTTTCGAGCGCTCGACTTTTTCACTCGAAAGCTGACAAAAATGATGAAATGCTGTTTTGAAATAGCGATAAGTAATTGAAAAACGAGTGGTTTTGACCACCTATTCAATTCTATTGGTAGAAAGTAAATGCCAGCAATTTTGACACTACAATCGTATTTCCTTTTATTTAATTTTCGAGCGCTCGAAAGTCAAAAATCGGCCCCCTGGGGCTTGGGAGCTTCGATGTTTCTAGTTTTTGTTTCTCGGAATACTTAAGTGACTTGCCAAACTTTCATTTGTTCAAAGGCATTTTTTCTTATTATTTTCAAATCTTTTGAAAATAGGCCATTAGGCTAGATTTGAGGTTAGATTTGTTTGGTAACAATACTGAAAAGTTAACAGCTTCTGAATAATTCCCTTGAAACTTTAGCAGAAATCAAAGGACTCAATCGGAGTAACATTTTTTTGTGGTCTAGATAACTACGGCTTCATTCCTGAACAGGACTTCGATGTCTTGGAATTGGATTGGACTCTTGGGAAATCCATGTGTACGATGTACGATAAGGAAATAGCGCTCTAACGTTTCGATCGAGCGGTAGGCGATTAACAGTCATATATTATCATGTGATGTGTCCTAACACACATTTGAAAACTTTCGTAATAACCCAGCAGGTGCAGATTAGGTATCAGGCCTTTAAATAGCGCTATTTTCGCATAGCGCTATCGTTTATAACGTTATTATCCCAAAAAAGCGTTATACCACAGATTATATAATAGTTCTAACGAAGTTATACTCAAATATAGATTGTATTACTAGGGAGCAAAATGATATATTGTAACGAGGGTGACTGATTGAATCCAGAACGAAGGGAAGGATTCCAGAACGTGGAATCCTGAGCGTAGTGAAGGATTCAACCAACGTCGCCCGAGATATAAATAATTTTGCGCCCGCGTAATACACTCTTCTTTTCACTCCTTCCATGATAATTAAAAACACGATAATTTTTACCTAAGAACAAAGTTTGATATAAGTAGGTATTTCAAAAGAATATAGCTTTGTTATTGACGTTTGTTGCTTCCATTTTTAAAAAATCCGGTGGTAACGTATAATTTTTAGTTGAACTGGATGAATTCATCATCTTAAATTGAAAATATTAGTATAGGAAATGCGTGCTAGTCATTAGTCACGACGGTTTTATTTTAATAAAAAAAAATACGGACTTCTTGTTACGGCTTTTTGTTCCATGGTCTTAAACTTATTAGTAATCATATTATACTATTATATTATTGAAATAACACGTAGCTCTGCTATTAGAAAGTAGTAGGTATCTATAAATCCATATTTTTATTAATAAGCATATTAATATTCAAAAGCGTTCAAGGAAAACAATATAAGAGACCCTAAACTAAACGCTGCAAGAACAAAACAGCGCTTTATTAAAAAAAAAACACTCAATAAAAGTGTCTACTACAGTGGCGACGCTACTGAAATAACATATTGTCTCTGGCCTCGCTAAGGCCCACAGATTTTTTTAAATAATGTTTTAACGCTTTCTTCTCTATGTGGTCTATGACTAGCGTGCAGGGAGCAAAATTGAATTTTGCTCCCTAGGGCAAAAAAGATAAATTGAAAAAAAATATATGCATAGGGATCAAAATCAAGTTTTGCTCCCTATAAACGGGCTAGAAAAGACTGTATTTCGAATAGAAGGAGTGAAATAGTTATTTGTGTCAAAATAGTATATTTACGGCGAGGGCGGTGTATTGAATCCTGAGCGTAGTGAGGGATTCAAGTGTTAACGCCCAAGACGAAAATAATTTTGCTCCTGAGTGACACATGTAACTTTTCACACCGACTATGAGGAAAACATTTGCAAAAAAAAACAAAAAAAAAATATAACAAAAAAAAGAACAAGAAAAAAAACAAAACAAAACAAACAAAACCAAAAAATAAACGAAACAATAAAAAAGAAAAAATAACAAAAAAAAGAACAAAAAAACAATAAAAGAAAAAACAAAAAATCCTCAAAACATTACAAAAAATTTTTTTTTTACAAAGAATACAAAAATAAACAGAAAAACGAAAATAATAACAAAAAAACGAACAAAGATACAAAAAAAGAAAAAGAAAAAAAAGAAAAACAAACAAAAACAAAAAAACAACAAAAACAAAAAATAACAAAATACTAAAAAAAACGAAACAAAAAACAAACGAAACTAAAAGCAAGCGAAACTAAAAAACAAAAAACGAAAGAAAAAACAAAAAAAAACAATGACAAAAAAAACCAACAAAAAAACAATAAAAAAGGCAACAAAAATTCAAAGAAAAGCAAGCAAAAAAAAAAAACAAAAAAAACTATTGAAACAAACGAAACAAAAAAACCTGAAAAAATCAAAAAAAAACAAAAAAAAAACAAAAAACAACAAAAAAACAAAAACTAAAAAAACTAACAAAGACCAAAAAAAGATCAAAAAAACAAAAAACCGAACAAAAATAAACAAAAACTGAAACAAACAAAAAAAACAAATAAAAACAAAAACAAACAAGAAAAAATTAACAAAAAAAACTAAATAACAAAAACAAACAATACATCAAAAAACAAAAAATTAAAAAAAAGCACAAACAACAAAAAAAATATATCCTCATATAAGTATATATACATATACATATATATATATACGTACATTGCACGTAGAACCGATGGCCGTTGAGGCGGAAAGGTTCTCGAGTGGCGACCACGTACCGGATGGCGCGGCGTGGGTAGGCCCCCCACAAGGTGGATTGATGACCTGGTAAAGGTCGCGGGAGTCCGCTGGATGCGGGTGGCGCAGGACCGGTCAATTTGGCACTCTTTGGGGGAGGCCTATGTCCAGCAGTGGACGTATTTCGGCTGATATGATGATGATGATTACGATGAAATTACAATCGATTATTTTATCAAGATTCTATTGGCACATTGCGTAAATGCTACAAGCCATTTTCAGGAGGCGACCTAATGGTCGGAAAAGAGGTCCGACATGTTTCTGATTTCGCAAGTAAGATGTTAGAAGTAATGTAAGCAGTGTTGTGCGTTGTATTCGTGCGCGTCACTTGGATGGCGCCTTGAGACCACACCGGTCTTATCATGCCGCCGTAGGTTACGAGCTTCCAGAGCCTGTGGGCTCGTGACTCGCCTGCGCTCTCGTCTTGGGAGGCGACGCAGCAACCACGCCCTCAAGGCGACCTGCGCAGGTCAGCATGCCGAGGCGCTTCACACAGGCTCCACCATCCATCCGCACCGCGGGACAACGTGGACTGCGGGATGTTTCATCACGTCACTATTAATCTGTCTCCCGTCGGCTCAGGTGAGCTGACGTGTGAGGACACCGCCAGCGAGCCGTCTCCGGACTCTTCGCCGTAAGTGACATTAACATCTTAAACTCCTGGCCAGGTCGGTGTCGCGTTGCGTTGTGTTGCTTTGAGGGATCCCCGCGTTCGGTTCGATATAAGTCGCGTTTGCCCGAGCAGATTTAAAGTAGAGTGCGATAAGCATTACACAGAAATATATAAGGTGTTAAAGGATATGGCATTTTGACTAATCACCCGGTAGGCCCACCAGCCCAAGTTATACCACAAGAGGACCCTTGACAGAAAAGGTTCAAGGACTTGGTCCGACTGAAATCCGAGCAATTATAGGTAAGTGTAGCGGGTTAATTTATTTAATATCTCAGTACTATTATTCGTCATCAGACCACAGTTTAAAAACTTCCTTTTTTTATAACTTGCTACAATGTATTTTTTTTATGTATGTTCGACGATTTCTCCGTCAATTGTAGACCGATTTCCAAAATTCTTTTTTTATTCGAAAGAGTATCCTTCCGAGGTGGTCCCATTGTCACCAAATCAGGATCTGGTGATGGAATCCCAGGGAAATTGAGGGCAACCCTCAAATTTTATAGGCACGCATGTAGTGATTTCGGTATTTTCTATTATAATTCGTGTTTCTTACGGAATACCTTCGGAATTTGCAATTTTGGTGAAGTGGAACTGATGATGAAGATCACAGATGACTCATGGAACTCCTCAAAGATGTAAAGGTCGTCAAAGATTCTGACATGATTCCGTTGAAGTAGCAACTAATGAAGTGTTAATTCTGAAGTCTTTGAGGAATCGACGGAACTCCTCAAATATTATCAGCCCACATATAGCGACTTGGGTTTTTTCTGTAATAATAAACGCATTTGCTCTCGGAAAGCAGTTCATGTGGTAAATTGGAAAGGAAATGTGGAAATTTTCATGTACCATGTGGCTTGGCGAAGTACTGAATTGAAGTCGGTTTAAACTTTGTTTTTAACGTTAATTATGTCTATAATTAACGCTCCGGCAGTATGTAGGTAAGGAAGTAAGCCATCTTTTAGCGAAATTTAGACCTTGTGTAACGGTAAACTAGACCCCTATATAGATTAATTAGTTTTTTGATCTTAGCAAGCAAACATACGTGTAAATCTGTGAGAAATTTTCAAAAAGTGCCAAAACCCAGGCGAAGTCAAGGGGTTCTACGGTACTTTCACGATAATACAAAATATAATCACGTCGATCAACGAATCGATCGAAAGCGACATATTAGATTGTAATCAATCGATTCCTTTTATTAGCCACCATCAATCGTAATCGGATATTATGACAATCGATTTGCTCTAGCCACATCACTCTTTACGTCATATTGGAACTGTCAAAAGACCAGTTGTATTTCTCGTAAACTGAATCTACGAAACCCACACGAAGGTCTGTCCCAGTTTCGGCTGACGCGGTTGAAGCCGACGTCATCGTGACGTCATCCCCCCCATATAAAGTGGAATTCATCTCCAAAAAAATATGGGAAAATAGAAAAAAAATAAAAATCGTGACGTCAATGCGAATCCGACGTCATACCTTTTTTACACGAACTAAACTGACTCACGCAGCGAAAGGGTTCTTTCACAATGTGTTTTTTATCTAAATAAGTTTTATATCGCCGGTATCAAGGAAAACGTTAAACAATAAACATAAAATTATAGGTAGGTATATCTGGTTCAAAAAAACAAATACTGCGCATTTAGCTCGGTCGACTAATTAAACACAATTTGATTATGCAGTATTATCTTTCTGTAAGTTCATGTCACTGCTGATAGCAAAAAAATAAGAAAACATTTAGTCTCTCATAAAATAAACAAGTGGAATATGAAACTACCAACTAGGTACAATACAACTCAATTCTCAGAAAACTATTAGGTACATTACCAACACAATCAAGTCTTATTTATAGCCTCTTGTCGCATGAGCAATGAGCACAATATTTGTTGAAAACAGAATGATTGCTCACTGCGTCTCGTTATCTATATATTACAACGTAAACAAATACGAAAGTCGTCTGGACGCTATTCGGACACGTTTATCCAAAGCAATATCATTGCAAACACATTGCTAACTGTAATGTGGAACAAATAATGGATAGACATTGCCGGAGCTTCGATCAAATAAGAAACGTGTAAGATAAGGAGACTATACCCTGAGAAAATTACGGTTTTTTTGGAAATAATTCAATATCAGGCTAATTATTTGTATACGGCTTTTATATGTTATTTTAAACAACTTTTACTATTGAAATCAATAATTCTATGGACCGGAAGTTAGGAAAAAAGAATAACCCGCAAGCAAAAATGCTATCAGTATTTTTATAATGAAAACATGTTTGAGCACACAAATTTGGAGACTTACTACCTGAATCCAAAAATATATGCATCAGGAAATAACGGTATTTTAATTAGATTGGGATAATATTGATTTCATCTGGCCTATAGAAAGGTTTATTCATTAACAAAAATAAGTGGATTATGCGCGTATCTCAAAGAACGTATATAGACGTAGTCAATTATAAAGTAAAGAAAGTTTATACCATTTTCGCCTGATTTTTATGAATTTATGAAGATTACTTTTCATTATTTTTTACCGTATCGGTATTAAATTTAGGTGGATTATTAATGAATATTTAGTCAAATCACCCAACCTATTTTTTGGTGTAAAAATATGGCTGATATCGATATATTGTTGTGTTTTCATAGAGCGAAACCGTAAAGTTCTCAGGGTACTAGTTTTGTTCGACGCTTCTGATTACAGATTTCACTAGGGAAATTTTTTCGAGCAAATCGTACGCCTTGGCCACGACTTGGCTGCGAGTGCTGCGACCAGCGTTTTATCTGTTCATTGCGCGGTCGAGACGCGCAACGCACTGAGCTGTGGTTAGTTGGGATCACACGCAATTAACAGATAAACGCTGCACTGGTCGCCTTAAGACCAAAGTCGTGGCCAAGGCGTATAATACCGCAATTAAAAGGTTAATATTTTTTTGTTATAAGATGTCCATAATTATTGCCTTATTGTGGTTATATTCATGAATGTGATACAGTCACAGATAGTGTGTAACTATGTCAAAACTTTCCTTATTTATTTATTTATCTGTATTTTCTTGTATTCTTTATTATTTTATTTATTTACTTCAAAGATTTACAGTTTTCAAGTAGGTAACGCTAGGTACCGCTTTCGTCGATATAATTCTGTCCACTACCATCACCCAGAGGATCGTGCTTGGATATGGCGTACAATAGAATCACCTGGGTGATCTCATAGGCCATATTCGTCCAATACGATTGCCTGGGTGATCGGGAACTTATCTTATCATCTTATCCCCGCCGTGTATGTCATCTACTGGCAGTTTCTTAAACTAACTTGTCCTTGGAATTAATATTGGTGGTAAAGTATTATCTTAAAGTAACCCTTGTCATTGCCGTCTACTGACAACTTTATTGGAAGTGAAAGGTGATAATAAATTGTTGCATGTTCTGATTGTTTGGGAATTAAACAATAAGAAAATAGTAATGTGCAGGGATTTGAACATTTGCTGTTGCGCACACCATCTAGCGTGGACACAGTACACTAGGCGGAACAGTGGAACTATGCCGAACCGCAACAGTACACTACCAGAAATCGTATTAAAGCCAGAGAGCGCTAGATGGCGGCACAAACCATAGACAACCACTAGGGTAGGTATGGGGTGAGTAGGGTGGGTCATGATTTAGAGAAAAGTGTCTTTGAATAGGGAAAATTGTAACAGTTGGTAGGTAGGTATAGAGTTACCAAACATATACCTACTTCAGTTTTAGTTAAATAGATATTTTCGTAAAAATTGTATTAAGTAAGTATGCAACAATAGGTAATGTATAAACTGTAAGATTCCGTTACTATCCCACACTATAAAGCTCAGAACACTTTCAGTACAGTTACATAAAAATCGAGACGAGTTGTCATGCATGTCCTTCTAGCCAAAGATTATTTCTAGCCTAGCCTAGGTATATAGCGTGTCTCTGACCTTGGGGGCTTTGTATGCAAATATCGATTATGGTCCTGAAACTGAACCACTTTTGTTCCGCAACTTTGTAAAATAACTATTATTTCTATAATTTATTAGTGTTTGAATTATTTTGAACTTTAACTGTACCATCAATGTATTGCAAACACCGCCTCATTATTTGACATCCATCACACTGACAAGTATGAAAACTAACTAATGAATGATGTACAAATAAAATTCAATTTTTGTATGGAATAATGAAAATATAAAAAAAATATTATTAAAAAAATAAAAAACACAACTGCCGTTGACAAAGCCAGTACTTAAAAGTAAGAAACAAGTTGTTAATGAAGTAAAATATTGTTTCAATAATGTAAACTTATATATTAGTACCTGGGGGGCTACCCCAGGTACAGTCAAGGAATTTAATTTCCAACCCACCTAAGGTTCAATATCGTATAGCAAACCGTCACCATGAGAGCTAGCTAGAGCACGGCGGCGTTACTTTGACATATCGCATGTATTGTGTTTTGTTAGTAACTAGGCAACTGATTAACTACGTTTACATGGTTAACTGTGGTGAACTGAACTTTTGAACGTGTTATCTCATGATTCCCTATTCTTTCCTGGTGTAACTCCACTATTTGAGCTCTTAATAGTTTGCGGTTAGCGGAAAGTATTTAATTTTTCAAATGAATAACGTAAAATTTATTATACAATTGTCTCGATTGACACTGACACATGACAAATGTAGAAAAAAAAACGAATGTGAACTTTTTGCAAAGAGGTTATCTGTAATGTGAAGTGACAAATAATACGTATTGACATTTCAATACTATTACAAAATATAAATTTCGACCTTATTGCATTGCGAATGTTTAACGACATTTTAAAGAAAAGGGTAGGGAATTAAGTTCCTTGACTGTACTAATATTTAAGTTTACATTATTGAAACAATATTTTAAAAGGCGTACTCAAAAGTAAGAAACAAGTTGTTAATGAAGTAACATATTGTTTCAATAATGTAAACTTAAATATTAGTACCTGGGGTCTAGGTACTAATATTTAAGTTTACATTATTGAAACAATATTTTACTTCATTAACAACTTGTTTCTTACTTTTGAGTACGCCTTTGTCAACGGCAGTTGTGTTTTTTATTTTTTTAATAATTATTTTATTTTATACTTTTTAGTTATTGAACTTGTACATGAAAATACTTATAATTATGAAGATTCCTTGATCAATGCTCACGCTTATGCTCTGTAGTGATAATAGAGTGCTGTATATATTAGTAGTTTATGTGACTGTACAATGAAGGGCATTAAACACGAGTGTGGGTTTATGAAACGAGCCGAAGGCGAGTTTCATAATAACATCACACGAGTGTCTTAATGCCTAATTATGTACAGTAAAGGCCTCCACACACCGGTCGCGGGCGCGGGTCGGGCGCGGGCCCGCGCAAGTTGTAAAACATTGAAACTACACTTCAAACACACACCGAACGCGGGTCGGGCGCGGTTGAAGCGGTTTATTCACACCGGCGTGTAGTAACGCGGGCCCACCGCGGCAGCAACGCGGGCCAATCAAGTGCCCGCGCGGGCCCGCGGCGGGCCCGCGTTGCTAGCGCGTTCACAAGAACGGCAAAGAGAATACGCCCGGCAGCACCAGTCGACTTCAAGATGTGGAACGGTGAAGACTCCGACGAAGAAGACCTATTATTGCTCCTAGCTCTTAATAAAAAAAAAGAATTTGGGTTCACGACCTGAATAAAGAATCTGCGAGACGCCGTTATGGGGAATACCATCGCCTGTGTAGGGAATTGGAAAGTAACGAAGATCGTTTTTTTACTTATTTCAGAATGTCCCAAAACAGTTTTGAAGAATTGCATGAGATATTATATGCATTATATAATTATGCAAGTTAAAATAACAAAAATGGACACCAATTATAGATCGTCAATCCCGACCAGAGAGAGACTAGCCATTTGCTTGCGGTAAGCGTTATTTATCTACATATTTGTTTATAACCATACATTAGGTTTTAATTTCCCTTTAATTTTGGGATACATTTGTGTTCCTCCCAGTCGCGATAAACTTGCCACGCTAAGGTCACGCTTTAGGATAAGTCTACCTAATCTTGTTTGGCGTAAAAATTGGCGGCACAGTACTCAAAGGTCTTCATAGGTCATCACGACCGATTCGAATCGAAAACCTAGGTATTTGTATCAAACCTACAATACATCCCCGTGTGGTGTCGAGTTAGAATAGCACCCCGGTACTTAACTACTTACTAGTTCATGACATTCGCTTAAAATTAGCTTTTAATTCTAATAATATTTATTTATTTATCGCATGGCATAAAATTAATATATTATTTTATAGTCGAGAGTCAAGTTGTGCTAAAGCTCTAGGTAAAAGCGTCATACAAAATATAGGTACAGTCAGCGTCATAGTTATAGTAGCAGCCAGCCAAATATTTCGGTACACGTCTTTATTACTGTAAGAATAAGGGTGTGTTACGAAATATTTGGCTACTCTGGCTGCTACTAACTTTATGACGCTGGCTGTACCTACTGTACCTACCTCGATGAGGAATACTATGTATTACACCATGTACCATTTTAAATGGAGACTTACAGTAGGTACTTGTTATTTACTTACCTAAATTGATAATGATTAATAAAAAAACATAGTTATGGTTTAAGTTGAATTTATTTAAAACGAGAATCATTGTTATTTTAGTCATGCAAAATCAATATCGAAAGTACCTACGACATAAGTACAACCTCTTTCCCTTACTTACAAAAAATTTGCAAACCCGTATTCGCTATAGGCGTCTGCGTACATCACCACAGGGCTAGCGTTCTAATGCACCCAAGTACGGTACGGACGGTTACTCAACTCAAACTTATGGTACCTAAGGGCACGATACATTGCACGTTTGTACCTACTGTAGGTTCATTGTTTTAACAAAAAAATTAACTTTTCTATACTACCGTCAAATGGGGTAGCTTGGAATACCCGCCGGGTTACTTGAGACACCGGATTTCACCAGGAACTAGTGTGTTTTTGTATGTTGGAATAATTTAGCTTTCTAGTTTGTATGTTGAGCTAGATATACTTAGAGGCTATTCCGACATACAAGCACACACTTGTTCCTGGTGAAATCCGGTGTCTCAAGTAACCCGTCGTGTTCCAAGTTACCCCATTTGACGGTACTTTATAAATATAAAATAATACTTGAATCAATTTCAACAACTAAAATAAATGTAAATAATATCAATTAACGACGTGTTTTATTGATATTATTATTTAATGAGTATTTCCACTTTGGATACCGACTTTGACATCTTTAGGTAATACTACTAAAATACTTAATCATTAAAATATTATTTACTTAGGTACAAATACTTATCAAGACAAATCACAGGCTGATTGCGTAATTCTAATATCTGTATGTTTACCTAAATAACTAACTACGTACCTAATCAGTCATTTGTATTAATTAATAATTTTAATAAAACACGTGATTGTTATTTTTTATTACCTACTTATTACAAATACCTGGGGGCCGGGTACGAGTAGACATTTATAAACAAATATGTAGATAAATAACGCTTGCCGCAAGCAAATGGCTAGTCTCTCTCTGGTCGGGATTGACGATCTATAATTGGTGTCCATTTTTGTTATTTTAACTTGCAATATCTCATGCAATTCTTCAAAACTGTTTTGGGACATTCGGAAATAAGTAAAAAAACGATCTTCGTAACTTTCCAATTCCCTACACAGGCGATGGTATTCCCCATAACGGCGTCTCGCAGATTCTTTATTCAGGTCGTGAACCCAAATTCTTTTTTTTTTATTAAGAGCTAGGAGCAATAATAGGTCTTCTTCGTCGGAGTCTTCACCGTTCCACATCTTGAAGTCGACTGGTGCTGCCGTGCGTATTCTCTTTGCCGTTCTTGTGAACGCGCTAGCAACGCGGGCCCGTGACGGGCCCGCGCGGGCACGCGACGGGCTCGCGCGGGCACGCGACGGGCCCGCGTTGCTGCCGCGGCGGGCCCGCGTTACTACACGCCGGTGTGAATAAACCACTTCAACCGCGCCCGACCCGCGCCGCGCCCGACCCGCGTTCGGTGTGTGGAGGCCTTTACATACACTTCTTTATTTATCCACATATCATAAGCCTCCACGATGCATTCAGGAGCCGCATATTATGACCGGCATCGCGGCTTTGATTTCTGGCAGCTGTCATAGTTTTTTCTTAATTCAGAGACAAACTAGAGTTGGATCCAACTGTCATATCGTTCGATATCTTACTTACGTGCGACATTTGTCAAATTTGTATGCAAATTGACAATTTATTTCGAACTAAACGTCATCTCGACTGATATTAGAATAGAGGTCAAATCAAATTTCTTTGATTTCAGAGATGTTCGAAATTTGAATGAAATAATATTATCGAAATCGATGTTTGACGACCGCTTTAGCCTAGTTGGTAGTGACCCTGCCTACGAAGCAAGAGGTCCTGGGTTCGAATCCCGGTAAGGGCATTTATTTGTGTGATGAGCACGAATATTTGTTCCTGAGTCATGGATGTTTTCTATGTATTTAAGTATTTATTTCTCTATATAAGTATCTATATCGTCGTCTAGTACCCATAGTACAAGCTTTGCTTAGTTTGGGACTAGGTTGATTTGTGTAAGATTGTCCGCAAATATTTATTTATTTATTTATTTATTATTTAGCAATAATAACATTTTCACAGATAAGAAATTTGTTCTAACGAAACAGTCTATTTTTATGGTGGCCATAATTTGCGGTTCTTGAACGCATCATGGAGGGTTTATGATATTTGCATAGATAAACTTATGTACAGTAGACGGCAAACTTCGTGCGCAAATGACCTTGCCTGCGCAAAGGCGAATTGTACGTGCAAGCTGCCCCCCCACTTCCCCTTATTTGCGCACGAAGTTTGCCGTCTACTGTATACCTACTTATTATTTTTTTAGAATTATTTTGTACAGATATTAGTTTAGTTGACTGTCTAAGTATGTAGTTTAATGTGAGTTTAAAATTGTACATTTAAATTGCTTACATATACTTTCATTTTATTAAGGTTAGGATCTAATAACAAAACAAACATATGTGTAAAAGTCGAATTTTAAATAAAAATTAACAGAGCTATAACCACGAACTTCGAATCTCGAACTTCGTATATCTCCGTCTCTATCGCACTTATGGTGTATGGTACTCGAGCGACAGAGACGGAGATATACGAAGTTCGAGATTCGAAGTTCGTGGTAGCACTCCTGAACTCAAATCCATCCGTTTGGGTACTCTGATGCCACGGACAAACACACAGATACACTTTTTAAACCCCACGTTTGCGTCGGGGGTAAAAGATAAGGGCCTTTGGAATCCTAGGACTTACCTTGGAGAGAAAGTACGTAACAGTTCCTCCGGCTTGTCCAAGGATGTGTTTAAAACCACTGTGCCGTGTCCAAAACCAACACGCTAAATACATCCGACAAATAAAACATAGTCTTGTTTACACGTTTCATCTTGGAAGGCGCCTTTAATTCCAAGTTGACACAGGCGCGAACGTGGCTCCCTTAAGTTCCTTAATTCAATAAACACCAATATTGGGCCCGTGTCAGCTAAGGCGACGAAAAGACTATTCACAGTTGATCGTGCTGAACTGTAAGTTCTTTCCTAGTATACTTTGATCCTTAAATTAGTAACAACTGTGTGTAATCAGAGGTCAGATTTGTACTGTTTGTCTGTAGCTGCACTCGGTAAACGAACACTTTGAATGTGTCGGGATACGGGATACGCATTTTTAACGTTTTATAGGATACTGGTTACTCTACAAGAACAATAAAACATGATAGAGTCATGTAGGTCAAACGTACGCATTTTTTTGAAAATTGTTTCCAGAATAAAATATTTAGTTAATTGAAATGAAAAAAACAGTTTCACTTCTCATGCTCGCAAAGTTCGCCTTTGTGCTGGATGTATGCTGCACAAAATGCCAATTTTATGCTCTAGTGCACAAAGTAAAATTGTTTTAAAGACTAAGATAATCGGGCCTAACAGCCACACACACAATAAAACTTCGTAGAATAAACTTGTCATTTGATTTGATTTGCTTTAATACATTTCACATCCGTGTTTTCCATTACTAAATTAATAAAACCATATAAAATAGGAGTCTATTATTATTTTAAAACGTATTGAACCATTAAATGACTTGGCAGTATGAAGTACCTAAGTCTAATATCACGTGTTAAAAATTAAACATAAAAACTTTAAAAAATTAAGAGACGGGAATGAGCTATTACTTAATTTAATTTTGTATTATTTGTTATTTTTTCGCAATCGAAGTGAAAAGCAGTGTGTATAACTCGGGCATAAATTAGCCATTTAACCCGTCGACTTAACTATTCACCCTTGCTGGTGGCTCGGGTGGATATAAACGTCTCGGGTTAAATGGGTCGTTTTCAATCTACTACCTCTATAAAGAAAAACAAAACATAAAATTCTAACAATAATTATTAGTTTTACTTAATCATTTAATCAACAAGGGAAATGTGGGTTTTTACCCGCATCGGTGGGAAAGTGTCCGCACGCCTTCGGTTAAGTGTACGCAATGCCAACAATGTGTCCGCACGTAAACTTAATTAGCTACTACACAAAGATTGTGAATGTGCCTTCCTCGTAACTGGTACAGGCTTCGTGCCACCAAGACTTACAAATTGAACACTCAATCCACACCTCAGTCGTATCTCCGTACTTTTTCTCGACATAACGGACAGTAGTACTCTGGTTTTGAAGATTTATTTTTCTTATTGTCTGTAGTTTTATTTTTCCTAATATCATTTTTCTTCTTTGGCTTGCTTCTGATGTTTAACTATGGTTTTGCAATTGTCTTGAAATTTTGATCAACTTCTTTCTGTTTTCCTTATATAATACATGCGGACTCTTACCCCCGGACACTTACCCCTTCCCACCAAAGTAAATAAAAATAATAATATTTAGAAGTATGACTTTACCTTAGACAAAATACGTAGATTCACAAAAAATATTGATTAATTTCTCCTGTTCCCAGTCATTTTTAGGGTTGCGTAGTCGACTAGGAACCCTTACAGTTTCGCTTTGTCTGTCCGTCCGTCCGCGGATAATCTCAGTAGCCGTTAGCACTAGAAAGCTGAAATTTGGTACTAATATGTATATCAATCACGCCGACCAAGTGGTAAAATAAAAAGTGATATTTTTATTTCTATTAGGGTACCTCCCCTATTACGTGGGGAGTGTTTTTATTTTTTATTTCAACCCTAACGTGTGATATATTGTTGGATAGGTATTCAAAAATGAATAGGGGTATGCTAAGACCGTTTTTTGATAATAATAATATTTTCGGAGATAATCGCTCCAGAAGTAAAAAAAATGTACCCCCCCCCTCTAACTTTTGAACCATAAGTTTTAAAAATATGAAAAAAAATCTCAAAAGAACATTATAAAAACTTTCTAGGATAATTATTTTGAACTTGATAGGTTGAATGGTTTTTGAAAAAAAATTACAAAATAATTTCACACACTTACTGTGACGGACAAAAAACTACGGAACCCTACACTGAGCGTGGCCCGACACGCTCTTGGCCGGATTTTTTAATATATTGAGACAAATGCCTTTAGTATGCAACTTAATTTCAAAGAAATAAATAACAAATCCGTGCGATAGCAATACTGTCGCGTAAGTTCCCATTGCATTGTGCGGCAAACCTGTGAAGCAGTACTCTCGATCGGCGGTCAAACGCGGGCGGTCTCGATCGCGGCAGGTCTCGACCCGCTGTCATCCGTGGTATTCACACAATGTTCACTGCGGACACTTATTACCGCGTACGTTTACCCCACATGACCTTTCCAGTATACTTTGATCCTTAAATTTGTAGCAACTGTGTGTAATCAGAGGTCAGATGTGTACTGTTTGTCTGTAGCGATGCACTCGGTGTCCAGCAAATCATTAAGGTCTGTTTATTTTTCACATTTTCATTCATTAATGGTACTGTAAAATGGGGTAATTCTACAAATTCTGACCGAGTATTTTTACTTCAAAAACGCGCACTTCTGTTGCTGGCCGGAGTGAAAGCAAGGCATTCTTGCAGGGAACTGTTTAAAATTCACCATATTATGACTCCCTTTACATATTTGAAGTACTGATGTTTGTAAGGAATAATCTTCAAATCTTCAAACGAGTAGATGTAACAGGATAGGCCCTTCTTATTATGAGCATCTACCCGCCAAATTAAAAAACCGGCCAAGTGCGAGTCGGACTCGCGCACGAGGGGTACCGTACCATTATCAATAAAAATATTTATTTTATTTTGTTTTTAGTATGTGTTGTTATAGCGGCAACAGAAATACATCATCCGTGAAAATTTCAACTGGAACTATATCGGTATCAGTGAGATACAGCCTGGTGACAGACAGACGGACGGACGGACGGACAGCGGAGTCTTAGTAATAGGGTCCCGTTTTACTCTTTGAGTACGGAACCCTAAAAATGAATCATCTGACGAAACATTCAAGCGCCAACTTAGAATATTTTTATTGGAAAAACCATTTTATTCTGTTAATGACTATATAAAAATTAAATATGTTCGACATTAATTATTGATTTGTAGTACTTTATTGTAGTTAGTGTGATTATTATTTGAATTTTGACGAACTTTATTGAATTATATAATTCTCTACTTGACTTAACTTGTATGTTGACATTTATAATTTGTACTTAATTTAATTTGATTTTTATTCTTTGTTTAATTATTTGACGATCATAATATAAAGTCGTGTAGTTAGTTGACTTAGCGTATTTTTATATTATTATTATGTATCTCCTGTTTAAATTCACGGGACAAAGCCCGGTCCTTTGTAAGGCGTGCGTGGGGATATAGATCCAACACGTAGAGGCCCTTTGGAGACGAAGTTTAATGTGATGTAATACACCTGCTAGAACCCATTCACGGGTACATCGGTAGATACCCGTGAACCGGTTCCAACAGGTGTTGGGGCTATTGTGGGTTATAATGGATAGAGATTATTATTATTATTTATTTATTTCAGACAACAACGGTCCACACGTATACATTAAAATAAGTACAATATTCACAATAAAATCAATTTAAAATAATCATTAAAATAATATAAAATGTCAACAAAGAGAATTATGAAATAAATAAATCTAAATCTAAACGAACACTTGAATGTGTCGGCATACGGGATACGCATTTCTTAACGTTTTATTGGGTACTGGTTACTCTACAAGGACAATAAAACATGATAGTAATTACGTCGTAATTCATAAAATACATAGCAGTTGCAAAATCGCTCCCTGTAGAAAATTAGAAATCATTGGAAATTACCATACGCACTGCACGGCGTAGATACACATATTGCATTTGTAGAAGATACGACAATAGAGAGATCTCTCAGGGACCGAAGTCCAATGAGAGTTGTTTGGATGTTATATTTATGCAACTGATTTAAGAAACTTCGATAGTGCGATGCAGAACTCGTCAGATTTGACAGAAGTGACGCCACATCAGCCCCCCTTTGAGACGGAGGGGTCAGTGATGTATGAAGAGAGACTGCAGCTTGCCAGTGCTCAGAGCCAGCGTGGCGAGCGAGCGCTCAGAGCCAGGGTGGCGAGCGGAGAGAGAGAGAGAGAGAGAGAGAGAGAGAGAGTCTGGCTTGCTGAGAAGAGTCGGGCGTCAATCAGGATATTCAGAGTTGCGCTTATGTCCATTGTCGGGGTCACCAATGTAGAAGATACGACAATAGAGAGATCTCTCAGGGACCGAAGTCCAATGAGAGTTGTTTGGATGTTATATTTATGCAACTGATTTAAGAAACTTCGATAGTGCGATGCAGAACTCGTCAGATTTGACAGAAGTGACGCCACACATTCTTCCGCTTTACTTATCATATGGCAGGAATTTTAATATCGTAACTTTATGCTCCAAATCTGTATTCCAGAATTAGGTATGTCTACGCTATGTATTAAATCACTTTGTAGATACTTAGGTACCCTTAATCTTATTACAATCACACCTAACAAAATCAATCTCGTGGAAAAATTGCCCGTAAGTAATTGTTTCTTTCGTGAAAATGGCCCGAGATGGTTCGAGAAATAGGCGTTTTGCGGTGTGGTCAGATAAGTAAATTCATAAATAATACGGTGTCATAATATATGAATTAGCTATGCTATATCTATCATCATCATCATATCAGCCGAAAGACGTCCACTGCCATATAGTATAATGAATAGCTGCTGGTGAAATTTTGTGAGCAGATTCACTAATTGTTGTCGATACAGTTTTACAAAACAAAATAAATATTGTTTTGGAAGACGACAGGCACAGAGCCAATAGTAGCAAATGATTCACAATTTAACCTGAAAAATTGACCTAAGCGCTAAGCGTAAATTCTCAAGCGAAAATAAGACGAAACTGTAATAATAGAAAAGTGACGAGTAGCCAAGAGAAATTTCGTATTTTTGTTATATAAGAACACTAATTAATTAAGGGAGGCCTCCATAGAGGAAATTATTATATACTGAGAGAGGCCTCCCTTGGCGCAATCGCGCTGAATGCACGTAATCAACAACACTGCATTAAATACGTACAGTATAAAGCTACATAGCGAGAGTCGTTTTAATCGTAGTTGGAAATAAAATTGTATCCGATTCCATGTAAACAAGACCCGTTGATTGAACGATCACATGTTGAAAAAGAACCAAGTGAATTTTATTATCGACTCGCTGCCACGTGTAATAATCATAGGGCAATAACATCGCATTCACTTGTTTTTCTTATTCAAGAGAGCTTGTGATTGTGACCTCGAAAGATATTGCAGGTAAATAACATTTTCACTTCTCATGCTCACAAAGTTCGCCTTTGTGCTGGATGTATGCTGCACAAAATGCCACTTTTAAAAGACTGAGATAATCGGGCCTAAAGCCACACACACCATAAAACTTCGTAGAATAAACTTGTCATTTGATTTGATTTGCTTTAATAAGATTCTCATCCGTGTTTTCCATTAGTTAATTAATAAAACCAGATAAAATAGGAGTCAATTATTATTTAAAAACGTATTGAACCATTAAATGGCTTGGCAGTATGAAGTACCTAAGTACAAAACATAATAGTACATTACTTACCTAGGGCGGTTAAACAAAGAATGTCTCAGATCGCAGGTATTTGACGCCCGAGCCGAAGGCAAGGGCGATAAATATGCGCTCTGAGGCTTTCTTTATTACCGCCCGTGGTAAGTACAACATTTTACGTCTCTATCTGGCCAGGAAGTGGGGTTTTCCGCACGCATAGCGTGCGGTAATTCCTACTTTATGGCCAGGTACGACGTAAAAACTTTAAAATGTTAAGTGACGGGAATGAGCTATTATTTTATTTTATTTTGCAATTATTTGTTATTTTTCGCAATCAAAGTGAAAAGCGGTGTGTGTATAACTCGGACATAAATTATTCATTTAACCCCTCGACTAACTAGGGTAAGTGCACCAGTGAATGAACGAATCCAGTGAATGAACGAAAACCTGATTATTTGCTTAAATTAAGAGTTCTGTATATTTCTAGCATACCGGGTATTTTTTTCTTGATTAGAAGCATTCACTGTAAGGGTTTTGTAACATTTATATCAACTCAGTCGCAACAGTTACTAAATGAGCGAAGCTTAAAGTTGACTGATTTGCTTTATAATATTCAAGATAAATAATTAAAAAAAAAACAATTCAAGTTTTATTTAAATCTATATAAATACTTCCGGATGGAAAGTTTGTTGGATTCTTTAATAAAGCATCTTAGAATAATGTTTTAAAATGATGGAAAGAAAAAAAAACGCTAATATAAATTAATGTTTTTCAAAACCGTATTTTGCCTGGAGTAATAGCTAGTACCCAGTACCCACGCGCCTCTGCCAGCGTATTACAAGGAAAACACGCGGGACAACATATTATACAGGGTGACTGGTAATTCGACCTATTCTTTGAAAGGGGTTATTCTAGAGCTGATTTGCAACAATTTATGTCCAGTCAACCAGGGGTCAAAACACAATTTTTTTTAACTTTTTCGAGTTATTAGTTTGTTTGAAAAAAAATCGCCTTGCAGCCTTAAAATGATGATTGTGACAAAAATGTTTTTTTACCATCCAAATGGAAGTACTTTTGTCACAATCACCAGCTTAAGGCTGCAAGGAGATTTTTTTTCATACAAACTAAAAACTCGAATACCTATCTCGGAACCCAGCGAGTTTCGACCCCTGGTTGACTGGACATAAATTGTTGCAAATTAGCTCTAGTATAACCCCTTTCAAGGAATAGGTCGAATTACCAGTCACCCTGTATATAGCCATTCTGAAGCTCCATCACATAGACTGGTGAAAGAATTATAAAAATCGGGTGAGTAATTCCGGAGATTACCCTTCATACACATTTATATTTCACGGACAAAACCTCTTTATTATAAGAGTTCCTCATGACACGAGTACCTACATATATACGAGTATAGATTAGCATAGATATAACTAGCTACATAAAACTGCAATAAGTAGTAGCGATGGGTAATAAACTAATGAAATTATCCAACTACGGAACGTTACCAAGGTTAGCACTAGGGCAACTAATGAATTGCCTTACCGGAGTGTCAGTTAGTAATTGTTTTGCAGTATTTCCGTGGTACTCTAGCAGTTGACCGCGTGAGATCAATTTGTGGTTCGTCACTTCGCATCGCCAATGCATTGAATTACTACATATATACATACATGCTAGTTACACACCAGTTATGTTGACAATAGAGTTGACCTTAAAACTGTTGACTTAATAGTTTCCTGAAAAGAAATATATTTTTCATCACACTTGCTCGTAAAGGGTGTATTATAAGCAAGTTTATAGAGCAGCTATACCCGATTTACGTCCCGCGGGAGTTATGGATTTATAACTCCCTTCTTACTATTGTTCCTTAAAAGGTACCTACCTAAAAGTTCTAGTCCTCGACGTTGTACCTACTAGCGTATGACATGGTCACTTTATGTCCTTGGTGTATAATTAAAACATCAAATGTTTGCACTGCCCTAATACAATTAGAACACATTAAGCGTCCTGACAAGTGACAAGCGCCAATGCCAATATTCCAAAGACAAACTAAAGTTAGACGACTGTCTTATAACGCCCCGCGATCTTTTACAAAGGCTAAATCGCTTAAGTTGATTAACGGATTAGTTAGTTGGAGTAACGACTTCAACTTTCACACTTCTTTGATAATCAATGACCCAGATGATAAAAACAAGCTTAATAAATTAGATAGTAGGTATGATATTCGTGGGTCCCCGAAACTTCGCGAGTATAGATAGAGTAGTGATAGGTATGGTATAACTGCCATGACATGGACACATTGATTTAGTATATGTAACTAGATACACAATCAGCCGAAAAAAATGGCCGTCCAAAAGAACCGGCTGATGGAATTGGCCGGCTCTTTTGCGTTTAGTCTGGTTCAAAGACTACAATATACATACTGAGATAGACAGACAACTCGACCAAATTGAGAAGGCATTTAATGCTTGCGTTTACAGGCGCCATCTCTTCTGCGGTAGTTACAACTTTTCTTTGAATGTACAAAACATACAAAAAGTGCGCCGGTCGTAGGGATCCAAATACCACCGTCTGTACCCCTAGGCTACTGATGCCTTGTGGCAATACGGCGAATTTTGAAATACCTTGACAGCCTAGCCTAGCAATCGCTAGAGCTTCAGAGAGTTCGCCAGCTATCAAGAAGGTGGCACTGTTTTCAATAAGAGACTGGATTTGCATTAAGTTCTAAGTTCGCATAGCATGGTCTGGTTTCGACCGTGAGACTTGTTGGTTGTCAGAAATGTCTAAATGTTTAGTCAAAAACTACGTAAATACCAATAAAAAAACAAGAAAAAAAGATGGGATATATTTATTCTAGTAAGTTCTCTTGATAACGTAACGAAATTTGTGTAAACTCGTTGTAATTGAATAGTTTTAAACATGTTTTAAATAATTCGTTTTATTAGTTCAAGTGACATACGTCGCAGAACAAAAATCTAAGGAGTCGGTATTAGATACTTTTTTTTATGACGTCGTTACCTAGGTTATATAGTTTTCATTTTAAGATTTCCAAGAAATCCTCAGCGACATGCAAAATGGGATGCAGTCATAGCACGCGACAGTCGAGACGATTTATTTAAACCAAACGACTTTAATATAAAAAGCGAAGTGAATCATTATTATGTTTAACTCATCTGTGAGCTGTAAATTTGCTACACGATATAAAATAAATGTACAGATCTTTAAGACATATTACATTAAGGACACACCCGTTTAACGGACATGATTGTAACACCGAAAAGAAAACAATCAAGAACTTTCTATTCTATTTGCGCGTCGTTTATTGTTTGACTCATTTTACTGCTTCGGATATATATATACGACAAAAAATGGATTGATAAGCCTACTAAAACTGCCACACCTGTTGTGGAACGAAATAGACTAACGAGTCCATTTCTTTCCATTACATATTTTAATTTTAATTCTTTCCAATAATTTGTCAGGCAAAATTAATAAGTTTATATGGCTCCAGTTTATAAAACAAACAAAATACAGCAAAAACAAGTTTTGTATGAAAAACTTAAATTTGCTGTATTTTTTTTTACTATGGTACTGAAGCTACATAAACTAATCAAAGACCTGGACGGTACTTAACTTATTCTAAGCTTCTTCCATTCTATTTAGAGCAAACTAGCTAGTCGTTTTAAAATGAGAGCGTAACTACGTTTGTATGGAGAATTGAGCTTACTGCGGACTCTTAATTTAATATAATATAATTGTATAATCCAATACACATCATTTGGAAATTTGAAACTGTTTATTCCCCACTTGTAAAATAAAGAAACCTGGTTTATTTGTGATATTTGTCTTTCTGTTTAAATACCTACATAAAATATTGTTAAAATAATTTTATAACGCGACTCCATTCATTTGACGTGAGCAGTTAAGTCACATTATGATAGAATCTCAATAAACTAAAAAGTATTTTATCTGTTGATGTTGATTTGCTAATATGGTGCTTAGGTTCTAAAAAACTGAGTTATTTTTTTATGAAGCATATGTATATCTTGATGCAGGTTATAATTTAACGCTATTAGCAACTACTGAAATATAGCTAGAGTTGTCATTTTGGGGCACATTTCTAGACATTTTTGTTCGGCATTGTGAGTCTATTTACTTTATGGTACGTCAATGCATGGACACATTATCTGCCAACTGCTAGGCGAGTTATGACAAGGATATATTATTACCACTGTTTAATGTGCTAAGTCAAACCCACAGCTCATCATAAATTGTAATATCTGATGCCACGAGTAGAACGTAATGAACATATTTTTTCGTACAAATATTAATCTCTAAGTAATTGCAGACTCAAAAACGCTCCACCTTCAACAGCTAAAGTATATATAGGCATGTACAAGACAGTTTGAAACATAGCCTTGCGCCACAAAGTACTTTGTTATATACTGAAATAGAGAACAATCTCTGGGCCTAAAAACGGTAACCCTGTAATTGATGCGCCATCTAGAATCGTTAGTTGAAATACTCCACTTCAATGTTAAAACATACAAAAAGTGCGTCGGTCGCAGGGTTTGAACCTCGGCTCATCGACTCCAAATACCTCCGTCTGTACCCCTAGGCTACTGATGTCTTATGACAACACGGCGAATTTTGAAATACCTTGACAGCCTCTAGTTGACATATTATGCTGTCATTACCGCGCAACTAATACTAAGATTGGCCGCCCTGCCTTGCGCTTAGCCGTTGCAATAGAAACAAGGATTAACTTTTGCCTAACATCCAAACACTCCTCGCAAATTAACTCGAGCCATTTTCCTTGGCCTTGCTAGAACTTCCGTTGAATAAGTTTGCTTGAAGATTGCGTGGCTTCGTTTACAAAAGATAATGGACAGAAATTAATTTGTCATCATGGGACTTAAAATTATATGAAATGATCCAAATGATCCACGAAAACACACGTTAATATGAAAAAATATAAACATTTTATGATCACATTATGATCTTTCGTGTGTGAATATTTAAATTCAGAGGTAGATTTTGACACGAAAGAGATACTTAAAATTGTGTTAATATTAGTTTCACGAAAATTATTTTAGATATAATAATGTGTACATTCTACAACATTCTACGACAAACAGCGTTGAAGGAGTATACTTAGTTCTAAAACCAAATATAAGTACGAGTATGTATGTCATATGGTCAGTATTGCTCAGTTTAAAATAACTACTGCTTCGTTGAAAATATTCATCATGCACGTAAAGGTTTCACCGAATGCATGGAATGACCGAACATTCATTTCATCGAAAAAATATTACTCGGAAACGGTTAACTTTTTAGGAACAGCTAAGAGGTTGCCTGTTAATTCTGTAGAACAGGTAAGATTTGTTATATTTATAACACTCATGAAAAACTTTTTTTTTTCAGCAACAGTAAACTTACTGTTTCTGAAAAAATATAATTTTCGATGGAATGAAAACTCTGCGAAACATACTTTCGATGAAACGTTTGTCGGTAGAATAAGGGTAAACCTATGAAAATGTCTGCGGAATATAAAAATTGCTCTTGACAGTCTTGACTATACCTATGTATCTATTTATATGTATTATACAAAGTCAGTGAAGTTCTAACTGATGGGTCACTGGAATTAAGGACACGTGTCGTTTCGAATCCAGGACCTGCCTTCCAAAACTTGTTCTATTACTTAATACCTAGGTACTTGACATCTATATAGATATTTAGGTTACATAGTTACATACGCCTAAGATCAGATAAATAACGATCATATGTAAGCAGCATGAATGGTAAATACTACTAAGTTTAATAAGGTAATTTAGTAGTTCAATTTTTAAAATCCTATCTTGAGACGCGAAACTCCGCCTTTCTTTAGTAACAGCGATAAAAAAATACCAGTACCCTTATTGTGAGATAACAATCGTAACCTAACGTTACGTAACTAATACGAGATCGAATAAACGCGCTTCGAATAGATTTCGATCTCGCTACGGTATTCTTCGATTCGACCCGTCAAACTTGTAACTCACAATGCCGTTGTCCTACGAAACCAACTGCAAAACGTTAGGCTCTAGCGTTTAGTTTTCGATGCGTAATTTAACGTTCGATTCGTACTACCAATCGGTAGTGTGAGACCCAAATTTGACATTTCGTATCGAAGAATACCGTAGCGACTGTAGTTTACTATTTCACTTGCAAAATGGCCCGTGATATCGTATTATTCCGACAAGAGTTACCGTAGATCCGATCGAAATTTATCTCAAATTAAAGAACTTATAAAAATAAGGATTTTGAATTGACAACATATATCCGCAAAATTCGGATTGTCGCGTATTTTGTATTTAAAAATGCAAATAAATGGCCCCCGCGCCGCCATATTGTATCGACAGTGGACACTGTCGACGTCGCGATGCGCGTATTCTGTAATGTCATAACCGACAAACATTTAAATTAAAACGATAAATGCTAGTGATATAAGGTTGAATATTGGAAAATCGTGAACGAACGTGAAGTCGATGGCGAATTAAGTAATGTATAAGTGCCTCACGTTACAGTTTGGATTTTTAGTTCTATGAGTGACCACCAGGGGCGGTGTATAGACTTTTCATACTAAATCTTGACGATAGGCGCTAGCGCCTGTAGTAAACGCAACTCACGTCAATCCCACGCTAAAAGTACAGATACCAATAACTTCGTTCGTTACATTTTCATCTACGCTGCGTTACGCTTACGAGTCGTATACGTGACTTTGTTTATGTGTACTCTCAGGACTACGATAAAACTTGCTGTTAAACAGGAATAAAAGTTACTATGATTTACGAAGAAGGATATAAAGTGCGGAGTAAAAGTGTCCTGTGACACCGCACAGCCGCAAAGGCATCTGTAGAAATCCCGGGAAAAATTGCGACCTTCAAGGTCAAGGGAAAACGGGGGAAATCTGGAGACCTGGTAAAAAAGAGTATACCTATTGTGATGAGAAGATTTTTAATGCCTTTCGTTTCTAGGGCCCAAATGCTTCCAAGATCCACGTTAGCATAGTAATGCCCCGATATGAAGCTATATTATAAGCTTTTATATAGCCTCAGTCCTTTGTAAACGCTGAATGTGAATGAGCCGATTATCACCAAGATATCGTGTTCTGGCGTACTTAAGTTATAACTAATAGAAACAATATCACCCCTAGAAATTATATAAAAAATGTGTTTTTGAATCTGTCTTAAATTAATTGTTAAATTACACTTAATACTTAGCATCCTTTGTCCCGTGCTATTTTAATTAGGTTTATGGAATCCGAATCATCAAATAATTAATGAGTCATGACTTTCATAAGTAGATAGCAGGTATCCACAGTTTGTAGTTTTATCAAAAAAAATATGCATTTTCATTGCTCCTGAGAGTTGATTCTTGAGAAACGACGAAAAACATTGATGAAAACTATAACTTCACATTTTGTAAATAAAACTCTAAACTTTATTTTCACATCGAACGCAATAACCTCGGCAAACGCGACTCAGATAAGAAACTAGCCAGGGGTGTCTGGCTGGACACTTTATTGCTTCTTGTACGAAACCGATTCACTATCTACCTGTGAAAGCCAACTAACTACTCGACAGTCGCGAACCCTGTCACACTTACTCTTCTCCAGATAAGAATGACAAAGAAAGAGCATGAAAATCAAGGTTAGGTCTAGGTTTATTAATAAAAGTAAAGGAAGAAAATGTTTGGTAACAAAACAACCCCACAAGTCTCCCTTTCTGTTATCTTGGCGGCTATTAGTTAGCTTTAATAGCACGATAAGATATTTGCTAATTTCTACAAGTTTTACTCCTTGGGATATACCGGACTACGTGATAAGGCCATCCATGCTACGGGGCCAGGCCCCGTAGCATGGATGGCGTTATCACGCGACAAGTGACAGGATAAGCGCGTCGTCTCGTTCTATCGAACGGTGTCAGCCAGGGATGGAAGCTCTATCCTGTCACTTGTCGCGTGATAACGCCATCCATGCTACGGGGCCTGGAGTACCTAAGCTAAGTTAGGTATTAGGTGCATAGATACACATACCTATAAATTCCATAAGCTCACACATAATGCAATGTGCACCAACGTGCATTTTAGGTCTATACCCCAAAGGACTATTACAATAGGCTTGTTGCGTGGTGTTAAAATTGATAACGTCGTGTTGCTAAATGGATAGTAAACCATCAAATGATTGTAATAAAGTATGAATTACAAAATATAATTTAAATCATAAAAAGATATGAACCTTGAAAGTTTAGAAAAAAAGTTTTTTTATTTATTGTCCAAGAGTAAATGTAAAGGTACCAATAGAATCCTTACGCTTTTATAGAAACAAATTTGTATGACAACTATGGACCTAAACGCAGTATTTCGCGGCTGAAACAGCAATTTACTTCTTTTTCCAAGCAACGGTTAGTACAAATTGCACGGTGTGACGTCATAATTTAAAGCCAATTAGTATGAAGCGTTTCGGCTGCTGTCAGCGAGGTCCGTCTTTAACTCGATTTTTTGGGTATTAATGTGCTTTAAATGTAGTTGCTTCCATACAAACATTTGTTCATCTACAAAAACTGGTTCGAATGGCATCGTAAACAAATTTAAGGTCACAAGCCCATAAACAGTAAAACTTGTCAACTTTAAAAGCCTCTTCTATGTATTACAGCATCTTGAACTTTATAGAATTTCTAATTACTTAAATGGCAAAGATAAATTTAGTCGCCCATAATTTTTCACTTTGGTCCGTAAACGCTCTCAGGCTTTCAGTCTAATAAAAACTTATTGGAATGCTATCGAACGAGCCTCTTACTGTAATAGTAATGTTATTTGTAGCATCATGCGGTATTGCAATTCCGTTTGAGTAGGTAGGAGTACAAAGTATACTTATAAATGTTATATGCTATGAATGTACCTAAATATTGCACGCCCGTAAGGGCACCTGCCCCCCTAGCACACTACGTTTTATGTCGCGTTTTACGTGACGTTTCAGTACATTGTCTCCGACATAAAACCAAGTGTGCTAGGGCCTCTGTTGAAACTATTTGTATACATGTCATCCATACCGCTATGCAATAAATAATTCTTATTCTTACTTTGTATGACAATTCAATACATTTTGTCCCCATATGACACGTTGCATATTAGTATATAGTAGCGCTTTTGCCATTTTCTATGATGGTCATCATAGAAAATGGCAAAAGCGCTGATGGTGATGATGTGATGACCTCCTGCATTTCTAGAAGAAGATAATGCGTCTGGCTCTTAAGTGGTGGTAGTTGGTCGTTTTCATTTAAAAGTGTACCTTTTACTTTTTATCAGAATTTGGAAAGCATGTCATTTTTTTTGTGAGAATGTATGGCCCATCCCATCACACAGTATCCTGTTAAAAAACATTATGTATCGGAACACATGATTTGCCTTAAGGCATTAAGTCCACTTTTGTACTCTTTGTTTGTGCAATAAAGTTTAAATAAATAAATGATTCGGAGCAAGGAGTAAGGAGAATCAAGAATTTCCAAATTCGAAGAAAAAAGTAAAACGTACACTTTTAAATGAACACGCCCAGTCATCAAGGAAGACTACATACTTAGGTTAGGAAACGGGTTTATTTATTAGGACTATGTTATCCCTCGTGGGCGATATAGGGCTCTCAGAAGGGCGTGAAAAGTGTGAAAACCTCTAAGCTGCTTCCAATTGAGCGAATATATCACGAAATAATGTTGTTATGTTATGACTATGAGCACCGCTCAATACATACGATATGCTAGAAAAAGCGGCGTTTCCAAGGCAAGTACGATTTAAACTAAAAGGCATAGAATCTAATTTGATTTGCATATAAATTGACCAGCAATGATACAACTTCTCTGTTGCCTAGCGCGTTCAGTTAAATAAACTAAAGTTGTATTGGTAAAATTTAGTATTGTATGACGATATTGACGATAAGTAAATATTTTCCATAGCTCAGCAAAATATGATAGCTCTTTGGCAGTTGATATTAGACCGTTTAAAAAATCGTTTCTTCACAGAAACATTCCGGTAACTTTCGGGTTTGCAACGGGTTTTGAACGAGGGTTAAGAACAATCGAACTGTCATTTTACCATACAAAAATTGACTACCAGACGCGCGTACAATGCGTTACGCAATCGACCAGCCGTTACACATACGTAGTCTAGAAAGTCTTGTTTTCGGAACCGAACTAAATCAGCGAGTACTTGTTTAGTTTGATTATGTACTTAATAGTTTACTGTAATTGGCTGAATGTAAATCAAAGTGTCGACTAACTATTAATGACTTCGTAACTTGTAACCTGGTTTTGAACTATAATCGCTTCCATCAATATAGGGACGTATTGTTAAGGAAGTGCTTTTGACACCCTCGTCATTTAAACGCAAGGTTGCGGGTAAACAAAGAAAATATTAATAATGTTCTCCTAGTTATACACTTAAAACTTGCCTATTCGGATTTAACTATTCGGACAAGTAGCATTGCATAGATGGGCAAACTGTATTCGAATAAGAATAAATATAATAATTCGCGAATGACGAATAAATATTATTATCCGCCAATATTTATTCGACGAATAAATTATTTCGCGAATAAATCATTCTAGAAATAATTTATTAGGTAGGTTCACAATTGACTGATTTATCTCTAAGGCCTACTTTGCTCAACACTTTAATGAAAACACAACCTAAAACCCGGCGCAAAACAGAATAAAGTTACAACAGTTATATGTAATGATAACCAAGTATGAGCTACAGAAACGAATTCTGGAAACTAGTGGTCCAACTAATTTGGCTTCTTGGCAATAAAGTGCGCCGTATGTGCCGGCGCAAAAACTTTCAGCTTCTGGCCTTTAGGCCAACTTTTATAGGACCGAGGTGTTTATTAAAAAAGTATTGTGTTTTAAGGGTTCCGTACTCAAAGAGTAAAACGGGACCCTATTACTAAGACTCCGCTGTCCGTCCGTCCGTCCGTCCATCTGTCTGTCACCAGGCTGTATCTCACTGATACCGTGATAATTCCAGCTGAAATTTTCACAGATGATGTATTTCTGTTGCCGCTATAACAACACAGAATAAAATAGTTTTTTTATAGATAATGGTACGGAACCCTTCGTGCGCTAGTCCGACTCGCACTTGGCAGGTTTTTTAACCTAGTTTTGTCGCGAAAATTGTAGTTTAATTGCTAGGTACATAGAGGCGGCAACAGATGGATAGATAGGCTGTCTATGATATGACGCATGTGCGTGTAAGTAATTGCTGGGGGAATTTGATATACTGACTGGAAATATGAATATGAGAGATGAGCGACATAAGCGTCTCTATGTGTAGTTACAGACCCCAGAATTAATATATACCATGAATGAAATGAGCCAATTGTCCTGCCAAAAACAGTGGAGTCAATATTACAGTGTCAGATGAAAATGAAAATGAAAATGAAAATGAAAATGTTTTATTTCATAGATTGCTAGGTTACATTGAAAATAAGGTTGGGTCTTCCTAGTAGGTAAAAAATACCTGTGTCAGGAAGACCCGCTCCTCCATAAAAAAGCAGTTAATGTTAATTTCTTATATGTAGGTAAATATTTATAACATAAAATAAAAACAAAGACGAATTAGGTATCACAGGCATAGTGTCGTGACCCTAAAGTTGAGTGTGTGTGTGTGTGCGTGTGTGTGTGTGTGTGTGTGCGCGCCTGTGTGTGCGCGTGTGAGTGTGTGTGTTAGTGTGTGCGTGCGTGTGTGTTAGTGTGTGCGTGCGTGTGTGTTGTTTGATAAAGTAGGTATATATTATATACTAGCTGTTGCCCGCGACTTCGTCCGCGTAGAACTGTTTATCATATTAGAAAATGATTTCTCTCAATACAAAATTTGAACCCTCTTTTAGGGGATAATTAAAAAAAAAGTTGATGTTCATTTTCTAGTTTGTGAACAAACAGTCTAAAACCAAAGTTAAAAATCTCATACTTTAAAAATGCCTTGAAATACTCAAACTTTGAACCAATTTTAACACTCTTAGGGGATGAATTTGGAAAAACTCTGAAATCAGTTTTGTAGTCTTTTAACGTACAGAATAAGACCGAAGTTAAAAATCTCTTACTCACACTTTAAAATTTTATTGCTCGCCATTTAAAATTTGAACCCCCTTTTAAACCCCCTTAGAGGTTGAATTTTTCTAATCGCTGAAAGAACTTTTTTTGTAAACTTTTAAGTCTCTAGCTCAAAAAAAGTGTTGCCCATACAAAGCTTTCTTAACCCCCTTAGGGGTGGAATTTTCTAAAACTCTGAAAGTACTTTATTATTAATTTTAATACGTAACATTTTGAATAGTTTTAAGTCTAGTAAAAATAAAAGTTTTTCCCACACAACACTGGCTACCCTTCTTAAGGATCTTAAGGATCCCCTTAGGGATGGAGTTTTCTAAAACGCTGAAAGTTCTTTTTTAGTATTCTAATAAGTAATCTTTTTGCAAAGTTTTAAGTCTAACTCAAAAAAAAGTGTTGCCCATGCAAAGCTTGCTCTCCTTTTTAACCCTATTAGGGGTGGAATTTTCTAAAACGATTTGTGTTCTTTTTTTGTATTTTAATAAGTAATCTTTCTACAAAGTTTCAAGTCTCTAACTCAAAAACATAAACTTTCCCTGATAAAAACTTTGCACCCCTTTTTATCCCCCTTAGGGATAGATTTTTTCAAAACGCTGAAAGTCTTTTTTTTGTATTTTTATAAGTAATCTTTCTACAAAGTTTTAAGTGTCTAGCTCAGAAAAAGTGTTCCCCATACAAACCTTGCACCCTTTTTTAACCCCCTTAGGCAATGATTTTTGTAAAACGCCAAATGTAGTATTTTTCATGTTCTAATAAGTAATTTTTCGTCAAAATTTTAAGTCTCTATTAAAAAAAAATATGTTTTTCCCATACAAACTTTGCACCCTATTTTACCCCCTTAGGGGTGAAATTTTCCAAAACGCTGAAAGTACTTTCTTTGTATTTAAATAATCTTTCTACAAAGTTTAAGGACTCTAGCTAAAAAAAATAGTTTCCCACATACAAACTTTGCACCCCTATTTTTAGGGGTAGAATTTTCTAAAACGCTGAAAGTACTTAATTTGTATTCTGATGACTAATCTTTCTACAAAGTTTTAAGTATCTATTTAAAAAAAATATTGTTTCCCCCATACAACTTTTGCACCCCTATTTTACCCCCTTAGGGGTAGTTTTTTTTAAAACTCTGAATCTAGGTACTTTATTTGTATTCTAATGAATAATTTCTCTACAAAGTTTTAAGTCTCTATTTAAAAAAAAGTAGTTTTTCCCATACAAACTTTGCACTCTATTTTACCCCTTTAGGGGTAGAATTTTCTAAAACCCTGAAAGTTCTTTATTTGTATTCTAATGACTGATCTTTCTACAAAGTTTTAAGTCTCTATTAAAAAAAAAATGTTTCCCCCATACAAACCTTGCACCCCTATTTTACCCCCGTAGGGGTGGAATTTTCCAAAACGCTGTTTCATTTGTATTCTAATAACTAATTTTTCTACAAAGTTTAAGTCTATAGCTCAAAAAAAAAAGGTTCTCCCATACAAACTTTGCACCCCCATTTTACCCCCTTAGGGGTAGAATTTTCAAAAATCCCTTTTTATCCCTAGCCCACGTTATAAAAGCAACATACTGTGCAAACATCAACTCTCTAAGATTAGCAGTTTCGGCTGTGCGTTGATGAGTGAGTGAGTGAGTGATTGAGTGAATAAGTCAGTCAGGACATAGGCATTTATTATGTATTATGTATAAATAGATAGAAGATAATGAAACTCCCATTCAAATATCTCAAAAAATTATGAAGCTACATCCGTTTTAATGTCGCTTGTTAGAGTGAGAAAACGATGAGGGACTGTGACGTCAATATACTCGAGCGTCATAGTAAAAAACAATCGTTTCATATGAAGGTGCGTTTTGCGGAAAAGGGACAGAACATACCCCCTCTTAAAACTTTGGACTCTTAACTTAATCATTACCTATATAACCTCTTGCTTTGTTTTTTTCTCCATTTGACTATATTTACTTTAAATTCTTTTTCGAGAAAATACATTATGATTATTTACCATATTTTCGATTCCTGAGCTATAACCACGAACTTCGGAATTCGAAAATATTCGGGTATCTCTATCTCTATCGCACTAACCATACTCGAGTGACAGGGATGCAAATATATGAACATTGAGTATCGGTTTTCGTGGTAGCGCCGCAGGTACTTTGGCTGAATGCGCCGAGCGCGTGCCATTGTCATTCAAAAAAAACAAATTCGTGTTAATTATATTGTTCAAATTTGTTGATTTCATTTATTGAAATTACGACATAAAACGACATTTGCGCATATAAGTTCTCATATCAGAATCGAATATTTTTTTATGGTTTATATTTTAGCATTTGTCTCGTAAAGGTCTATCGTAGACGGGATTTAAATTATTAATAAGTGAAAGGCAAAGCAATTCCGCCATTTTGACGAAAATTTGACGGTTCTTATAGCTGACAGTTGGAGCAGCGTTTGATTTCAATAAAAATAAATGAAAAATTAAATGAAGTCGTATATTTCGGAAAATTAATTAACTGTCGCAGTCGGATAAAAACTATCCTAAGTTGCAGCTAGAATAATAATGTACCTATATAAAATGTTTCATATTTTTCCGTTCATGGGATGCTGAGAACATTCGAACCGCGCAAAGCTTAGTTTCAAACTGGCTGATTCTTTTTTTAATTTAGAGATTTATTATAAGTGGAGATAACATTTTCCATTTTGTTATGTTTTACTAACTATATAATTAAATTTAGATTAATACAAGATTAAGTAACAGTTCAGTATCTTCATAACTTAGCATCTTTAACCATTCCGTTAGAGACCTCTTACAATTATATTTCTTTTGTTGATAGATATTAATTTTAACATTTATTTTATTATAAAGGTATGCTGCACGTGTCTTATACTGCCTTTTAGCAAACAAAGATCTATATGTTGTAAGTGGGGCAACGGTGTTTTTACGTCTTCTAGTTAGAAGCGTTGGATTAAATTTTAGTGTTTTATGTAACTTTAATGTTGTATGGAGGATATACAGTTTTCGCATTGATAATTGGTCACTAATTTTATACAGTTCATTTGTGGGAAATCTGTATGGCCTCAAGTACATTACCTTTAACAGACACCGTTGCCCTCTTTCAACCTCCAAGAATTTGGATTTAGTTGCTCCACCCCAGACGGTGACACAGTAGGTCATGATGGATTCCGCTCACGATACATATAGTTGGTTAAGTAGTGTCTTGTTTGCAATATGTCGAAGAATTTTAAAGATCCATACCAATTTTCGAATTCTACCATTTACAAATTCAATATGCTGATGCCAAGATAGGCGCTGGTCTAAGATGACACCAAGGTATTTAGTGGAACTAGCCCTCTCAATGTCCTTACAGTTACATAGAAGGCGATCAGTAAGTGAACAGGTGTGTATTTTGAGGTTTAGGTTAGTCTGTGGTTGAGTGCTATTGTACTTGGTAAAACAAATGTAGTTCGTTTTTTTAACGTTTAAAGTGAGGAAGTTGGATTTTAGCCACGAGGATACCCTACCAAGACCCACATTTGCATTCACGAACACCGACTCCCAGGAATCACCCTCAAAGACGATGACAGTGTCATCAGCATAAGACTGGATATTACCGTGGTTTACATTGAGGTTTATTAGATCGTTGATGTAGATTAAAAATAACGTGGGCCCCAAGATACTTCCCTGGGGGACGTCAAAAGTGATGTCAACTTCATTGCTTATGTGGTCTCCCAACTTAGTTTTTTGAGTGCGACCATGTAGATAGTCACTTAGCAATCTCAGTGGGAGTCCCCTAATACCAACGCACTCCATCTTGCGTACGAGTGTGGGGAGAGAGACGGTGTCAAAGGCCTTTTTTAAATCGAGAAACACAGCTAAGCATTTTTTTCCACTTTCTATTTTGTCTATAATTAGGTTTGTGAGTGAAAGAATCGCGTCCTCAGTGGATCTAGATCGCCGAAAGCCAAACTGGAAGTCAGAAATGATGTTAAATTTATCTAAATATGCTATTAGTCTATTATTTATTAGTTTTTCAATTATTTTAGAAATAGCTGGCAGTACTGATATTGGTCTGTAGTTGTTGACGTCGTCTCTCTCACCACTCTTGTACACAGGAGTGACAATAGATTGTTTAAGTGGGCCGGGGAACCTTCCTGTGCTGAAGCAAAGATTAGCTAAGTGGCTAATAACAGGAGCAACATGGTTTTTTAGCAGTTTGAGAAATTTGGTTGGTATATTGTCCCATCCAGGGGCACTTTCCGTTCTTAGGCTCATGACGATGGCACCCACTTCCTGAGCTAAGGGTCAGTGTCCAGGAGAACAAAGGATGAAGTCGTCCAATGGGGCTGGTCATCGTCGTTCGAATTATCAGCTGAATAATTTGAGTTGTTAATATTCTCGGCCAGTGTTTTTCCGATCTCCGCAAAAAAGGTGTAGACATTATTAACAGAAATAGTTGGTGATGGATTACTGTTAAGTAATTCAGTATTTTTAATTTTTGTAGATTTGTAGTGTGTAATCTTTTTAATAGTTTTCCAGAGTGTTTTTGAGTTTTTAGCTGAGTTAGTCAATTGATCCCTTTCATATTTGCGTTTTAGTTTTTTGATCAAGTTATTGCAGAAGTTACGGTATCTCTTAAACGTGACCTTCAAAATCTCATTATGAGGTTCCGAGCGAACTTTCAGTTGTAATCTATTGCGGTTTTTAATGCAGCGCAGAATACCAGGGGTAATCCACGGCTTAATAACGCGCTGGCTTCTTGGTATTAGTTAGATAGTTAGATAAACTATAATATGACTTGCATTGAGTTTTACCATTATGTTAGGGGCAATATAGCCTTGCTAAAAAAAGTTAAGTACTCGGAAATATATAATATGCCGAGTACTTCTTCTGCTAGTTCCTAAGTTATCTAAATAAGAGAATAAATATTTGTCTTGCCTTGCCCTAAAATTTGTTTATTTTTCTTACTCGCCATTTCAGCCAACCAGAGCGTCCCGATCATATCTTAGCAAAATATGGCAGCCCCACAGATGTATGAATATAAGGAGATCGGACATGCCAGCCGATTTGTATAGAGTACGCCTGTCGCAAGTTCATTAACCCACACAACGCCCAAGTAATTCACAAGACAAAGCAAGCACACATCTAAAACACACACACTTGTATACCTACACGCTTATTTGACAATAAACGCGCATCGTATCAGGCATTTTGGGAAAAAAACGTAATATTCTCTGCGATCAGCACGCGTGCACAGTATGGCAAAGTACGAGTATGCCCATTGAGCTAACAGCTGCGACACGGTCGCCGGCGGCTTGTCCTCTCTCTAGTATTCTATGCTCTGAGGGCAGCCCTAAGGTATAGGAGACTGCTGTATTATGCAAGTTGCCCACTAAGCCTCGCTAGGACGGGATCGACGCGTACTCTGGATCCTGTAACTGAGTGTATCTATTGCGCTATCCGTATTAGGAAGATCATGACACACAAATAAATAAATATTACGGGACATTCTAACACAAATCGAACTAGCCCCATGGTAAGGTCAATAAGGCTAACACAAAACACCACAGAATACCTACGGTGGCACGAGTCTTCAATAAGGCTAACACAAAACACCACAGAATACCTACGGTGGCACGAGTCTTCAATAAGGCTAACACAAAACACCACAGAATACCTACGGTGACACGAGTCTTCAATAAGGCTAACACAAAACACCACAGAATACCTACGGTGACACGAGTCTTCAATAAGGCTAACACAAAACACCACAGAATACCTACGGTGACACGAGTCTTCAATAAGGCTAACACAAAACACCACAGAATACCTACGGTGGCACGAGTCTTCAATAAGGCTAACACAAAACACCACAGAATACCTACGGTGGCACGAGTCTTCAATAAGGCTAACACAAAACACCACAGAATACCTACGGTGACACGAGTCTTCAATAAGGCTAACACAAAACACCACAGAATACCTACGGTGACACGAGTCTTCAATAAGGCTAACACAAAACACCACAGAATACCTACGGTGGCACGAGTCTTCAATAAGGCTAACACAAAACACCACAGAATACCTACGGTGGCACGAGTCTTCAATAAGGCTAACACAAAACACCACAGAATACCTACGGTGACACGAGTCTTCAATAAGGCTAACACAAAACACCACAGAATACCTACGGTGACACGAGTCTTCAATAAGGCTAACACAAAACACCACAGAATACCTACGGTGGCATGAGTCTTCAATAAGGCTAACACAAAACACCACAGAATACCTACGGTGGCACGAGTCTTCAATAAGGCTAACACAAAACACCACAGAATACCTACGGTGGCACGAGTCTTCAATAAGGCTAACACAAAATACCACAGAATACCTACGGTGGCACGAGTCTTCAATAAGGCTAACACAAAACACCACAGAATACCTACGGTGGCACGAGTCTTCAATAAGGCTAACACAAAACACCACAGAATACCTACGGTGGCACAAGTCTTCAATAAGGCTAACACAAAACACCACAGAATACCTACGGTGGCACGAGTCTTCAATATAGCCGCCGTGGAGTCGACCCCAGCTGGGGGGTAATCACGTAACGTTCCGAACGCGCGTCGGTACAATTTAACTGTAAATTTTCCATATAAAAAGTGACATTTAGACTTACCCGACGTTCGTACAATGCGTTACGTGATCGACCAACTGGTAAAAAAAAACATACCAACAGTACAAAATATTTTTGTACGCATGTTTGTGTAATTTTAAGTGCAGCTGTATACTTGTATTGTGAAATAAATGAATCTATCTATCTATTATTTGATATTTTGATAACCGTGGTTTTTCGATGAAGGAAGACATTTATTTTAATTTTATTTCACAATAACAAGAGAAAGTACAAATAGCAGCCTTAATGCCATAAGAAAGCATTCTCTTCCATTCGCCCACTGGGCTAAACAGAAACGTTCGGCGCAGTCATTTTAATTTGAAGGGTAACTCAATTCCAGTTTAATTTATATCAAATACGTACTGAAAATACTGAAATTAAATGTACATACACATATACAAAATATTCTACACTAATAAATACATCGTGAGGACTCTGGTCTAATCCCAAGGTCTAGTTTTTCCTATGGGTTGGAACTGGAAGATCAGAAGATAGTCCCTTTCGTAAAACTAGTGCTTACGCCAAACCTTGGTACTAGGTGCCAAAGCACTCAAAGCAGACCCCGGGATAAAACCGGGGAAAACGGACGATGACTTACGATCACAAGTGTTGGCCAGGTCTTTGTCATCTTATCATCATCATCATCATATCAGCCGAAAGACGTCCACTGCTGGACATAGACCTCCAAAGAGTGCCAAAATGACCGGTCCTGCGCCACCCGCATCCAGCGGACTCCCGCGACCTTTACCAGGTCATCATTCCACCTTGTGGGGGGCCTACCCACGCCGCGCCTTCCGGTACGTGGTCGCCACTCGAGAACCTTTCCGCCCCAACCCCCACTTTATGATGTATATCTAAATTTAAATGGAATTACTTACTATTGAGGTTTGGGTTTGAAACTTCCAAGTCTTGTTAAAGTCTCGGAGAGATCTTAAGAAAAACTTTTGCCTAAATGCCAACTCGTGTGAACTGCCGTTTCTATCCGTGTCGTCACGTAATGAAAACGTGGGGTTCACAAACTTTGCCAGATTACTGTAGGTAGGATATGGCGTGCTCGTCATTCATTCCGCTTTTTAACCCTGGAGGCATCAAGGGGTCTTAAAAGTTTAACATTTGTAACTGTGTGTTATTAAATCAAAATGTTTCTAAATCTGAGGTTGTTCGGTCGGGTTTTTTTTAATAATTGTCTTTATAATTATATCATCCGGCGTATATTGTTCTATAAAACCTGGAAGATTCTGAGCTTTGCACGTCGCTAGTGAAAAGGTGAAAAGACCTAGCGTAATCGATTCATTGCCCCCGTATTATACCCAAAATCCCCTTCAATCTGATCGAAATCGTTAGAGCCGTTTTCGAAAACCCATTTACAAAGGAATAAATATACAAATGCAGCGTTTATTTAGTTAGACCAGACTAAGTTTCTGATGGAAATCGATACACCTATTCATAAGAATGAGAACGAACGATACATACGAGTAGGTCATTCGGAATAAGAACGTCGTACCCTCATCACTCGATTTGTTCATATCAATTGTACTTGACACCAGTGTCTACAGTACCAAAATATCGTGTGAAAATGCGGTCCTCTTCGTCATCCACAACACGTATACCTACAACCCATTTTCAGTAATGTAAACAAGCTACGAAGGGCGTAGAATGTTTTTAATTAGAGATTTGTTTACATTTTCAAGCTAACGCAAATGTTGAAGATCGTATCTACAACTATTAAAATATATACATTTTTTGAATACTACGTCAGTGCCTGATCATAAACAGACTCCAGAAGAGTCATTAGTTCGATGCCGACCCTTTGTTAATGTTTGTTTATTTAATAAACAGAGTTTATACACATAATCATTAACTGGGTTTCACAAAACTGTCGGAACAGTTTGTTGACTTGAGGATTCGTTGTGTTTTTAGTAGAGACAAATGCTGTTCCTCACTCTCATCTCAAGAGTATCAAGTCTCTCAACCAGGTGCCCCTCAATCCCTCATCACCACTAGGAACTAAATTTGATAACATATTATATAATAACTTATCTGACATATTACCCTAAATGTAAATAAGTAGGTTAAGTTTCGGTTTACTAATCTACCTAGAATTCATGTTTAAATTTATTGTGTGCCCTTACAGGGTGCCATGAAGTGACTTTTAGTACGAAAATGTAACACCTTATTATCTATGCACATGACATAACAATGAATAAATGAATATCCTATCCTAAGCTATTAAACGAGCAATATTCGCAATCACGTTCTCGGAAACGGCTCTAACGATTTCGATTAAATTTGGAATATAGGGGTTTACAGAGGCAAGTAATTGATCTAGGTAGGTCTCATGCCTGGGCAAATTCGTTATCTTCGTATTTTCACCCGAGCTGAGCTCGGTCGCCCAGGGACTGAATATGAATATGAACACCATTTACGATTTTCTGTAAGGTGGAAGTATTTCCCCAGTTGGGCTGCTCGAAATATGAGCGCGATGAGATTCCTCTTTAAAAACTCACGCCTGTATTACCAAGAAGGGACAGGCAGAGATATGAAATTTCATCTTCAGCTAGCTCATCGCCCACAACCAAGGATCGGAAAACCATATCGGTTCGGTAACCCTATGATAAGGTAACCTCACTGATAGGGTAACCCTATTGTTATAGTAAACATGTCAGATGTGGTAACCATAAGTTAATCCTATTGAGATAGGGTTTTGTTTAGGGTTAACTTATGGTTACCTTATGGTTACCACCTCCGGTTTGCTTACCATAACAATAGGGTTACCATAGGGTAACCCTATTGTGACCTTACTGATAGCAGTAAGGTTACCCTATCATAAGGTTGCCATTATGAATAGGGTTCTACAAACAACTTCTAAAATATCCCTATGGAAAACCCTAATAAGTTATAATCCCCAAAACCATACGTGTGAAGATGTTATAATGAATATTTCATAACTGCTTCATTTTAGTGTTAAAATGTTTATTCTAAGTGCAAAGCACGGATCTATAGGAACGCTATAATCTTGCGCCTAAAGCCTTGAACTAGCCACTAAGTAAGTGTTAATGCTACCAATGTCCATATTAACTTAAAAGGCTGCGGGTAAAAATTGTGAATTCGGATGAAGAAAATTGCGGTTGCTTCATACCTACTTCAGATACTGCGTGTTATATTCTGAAAGGGGCTCGTTGTAACTGCTGCCTCCGGTTTTATTATAATGTGGACTGACGCATGGCGTGGTTGGGTTAGAAATAAAATGGGAACATCGACTATATAGATTTGATTGGCATAACAAGTCCGGGACCGATTTTTGACTTTCGTGCGCTCGACTCGTAAACTGTCAAAAATGATGAAATGCTATTTTCAAATAGCGATAAAAAATTTAAAAACGAGTGGTATTGACCACTTGTATTCGATTTTATACCTGTGCCGTATTTTATATGCCAGTTTCTACTTTTTTTAAAGTTTGGTACTCGACAAATAAAGGAATTTATATGTAACATTCCAGGCGGCCTGCAATGTTTTTTATTTTTTAATTTTTATCTGGCCTTAAACTATACTTTTTACCTTCCAATTTGTAGCGAGTTATGTTCACTTTGCGGGCCATTTTTGAGAAAAGTGCTTTTACGTGTCGGGTCATATATTAGTAGACTACTACAGATGTATAATAATAGAACGTTTTTCTGGCGTTACAGGCGGCATTCGACGCATATTCACTGCACGTAGGGCTCCGGCCTCGGCATGCGGGAGAATTGAAACAAATGAAGTCTTGCTAAGTACGAGTGTCGTCCCTAATTAGACCAATAGGGATGTTGAATTGTTGACTGATAGTAAAATCGGCAACTTTTTATGATACGTCAAAAACGCTCTGTTTTTGTAAAGATTGTAGGGAAATACGAAAATAGCAACGTCTCTATTTTCGATGGTCAAACGGGGTTCTTTTTTTTCTTTACGTATTTTATATTTTTGTAATAGCAAAAATAAGTTAAAGCATGATGATTTTCAAAGTATTTTCGTGACGTTTGTTTATATTAGTATAAGAATAATTTATTTATACTATTTTAAAATTCACGCTTTGGTGAAAAGCAGTTCCATGGATCGCTTTCTTTCGATTTCAAAAGAACTTGCGAACTTTCTTGCAAGAAAGTTCTTGAGCTCTTTTGAAATCGGATGAATAGTTCTGGAGACTACCTTCTACTTACAAACTTACAATCTGTATACGTACATTTCACAAATTTTAGTAGGTACACAATATAGACAACCATTAATAATCTCCACTTATAATAAATATCTAAATTAAAAAAAGAATCAGCCAGTTTGAAACTAAGCTTTGTGTTGTTACGAATGTTCTCAGCACCCCATGAACGGCAAAATATAAAACATTTTTTATAGGTACATTATTATTCTAACTGTAACTTAGGATAGGTTTTATACTAATTTTAACAATTAATTAATTTCCCGTAATATACGACTTCATTTAATTTTTCATTTATTATTCTTAAAGTATACCGCCGCCACATCTGTCAGCTAAAAGAAACGTCAAAATCACAGACTAATAAGGGATACATCGGATAAAATGGCGGAATTGCTTTGCCTTTCTGTCACCTATTAATAATTTTAATCCCGTCTACGATATACCTTGACGAGACACATAGGTACCAAAAGCAAATATAAAATTAATCGATTTTGATATCGAACTTATATGCGCAAATGTCGTATTAACGCGTAATTTCAACAAATGTATCAACAAATTCGAACAATATAAACTTGGTTTTTTTGAATGGCACGCGCGCGCGATCTTTGCGTATTCAGCCAAACCACGAAAACCGAAACTCGAAGTTCGTATATCTGCATTCCTGTCACTTGTTAGTGCGATAGAGATAGGGATACCCGAATATTTTCGAATTCCGAAGTTCGTGGTTTAAAAGAAAATACGGGTGTCCGATAGATCTAAATTAATATTTTATGTGTGAATATGGTTAAAATTATTTGGAAATACTATTGTTGTTATTGTTTTAGTATATTTGACTAGCTTTAAGTTTAATATTGTACGTCCGAAATGGGCAAGCTGTTGGACTTTATTTTACCCAAAACAACTAAATGTACACAGTTCTGACAATAAGGAAATCTTATTTTATCTTATCTTATCGAAAATAGGCATGTAGACACTAAATAAAATAATCATAATGTTGTATTTTTTTTTAAAGAAAACAACGCAAATAGCAACGCAACGCAATATATTTAGGTAAGATAATCACTAAGTTATAAGTGTCCAAAATTTTAAGAGGGGGTTTGTTGTGTCTCTTTTCCGCAAAACGCACCTTTATAATGAAACGATTGTTTTTTACTATGACGCTCGAGGATCGTGACGTCACGGTCCCTGATCGTTTTCTCACTCTAACAAGCGACATTAAAACGGTTGTAGCTTCGTAATTTTTTGAGATATTTAAATGAGTTTTTCGTTTCTTCTTTTTTTTGAAGTGAGTCTACAGCTACACCTTTATTTGGAAGACAAGCGGAAAGAATCCATACTATCCATACTTCCATACTAACATTATAAATGCGAAAGTGTGTCTGTCTGTCTGTCTGTTACCTCTTCACGCCTAAACCACTAAACCGATTTAGATGAAATTTGGTATACAGATAGTTTGAGCCCCGAGGAAGGACATAGGGTAGTTTTTATATCTGACGGGCTGAAATTGGGGGTGGAAATTTGTATGGAGCTACTAAACCGCTGCACCGATTTAGATGCAATTTGGTATATAAATAGTTTGAGTCCCGGGGAAGGATATATAATAGGTTTGATCCCGGAAATCATCCCCTAAAGGGGTGAAAAGGGGGGGGTGAAAATTTGGATGTAATCTATTTTGATGAAATTTGGTGTAGATATAGGTTAAGTCCCCTAAGGGGGTGAAATTAGGGGTGAAAATTCGGATGGAACCCATTTTAATACAATTTGGTATAGAGATAGTTTGAGTCCTGGGAAAGGACAAATGATAGTTTTAATTACGGAAATCACTCCCTAAGGGGGTGAAATGGGGGGTGAACATTTGGATGGATCCCGTTAAGATGAAATTTGGTATAAAGGTAGTTTGAGTCCCGAAGAATGACATTAGATAGTTTTTATTCCGAAAATCATTACCTAAGGGGATGAAATAGGGGGTGAAAGTTTGGATAAAACCCAAACCTAGATGAAATTTGGTATAGAGATAATTTGAGACCCTTCGAAGGATATAGAATAGTTTTTGCCTCGGAAATCATCCCTTAAGATGGTAGACGTTGGTTTGCAATATTTTTTCTAAGGCGGTAACAAGTTCGACGCGGACGAAGTCGCGGGCAACAGCTAGTACCTACTTTATATATGTTTACCAGTTTATGTGTACGAATCTCTATTCTCTGAAATATTGTTATGCATATGCATATGTTACAGAACGTGACGCTATTGATAAATGACATAAAAACCGTGTAAAAAATTGCATCGTTACGTTACATAGTCATTTAAAAGTAACGTGATCGCTGTCAAACCATTTTCTCTGTAGTACAAATGAAATTTTAGATGAGGTAACATATATCGTCATTTTAACTTTATTACGTCGTAAAATACGAAAAAACAGACAGCAACTTCTTTACTGACCATACAGCTTTTAGCTAATAAATTGTAAAACAAATTAGGAGTATTGTCTGCCAAATCCTTATGAGCCTTTAAAAAAATAAACATTTATTTATTTAATCTTAATTTTTTTTATTGTGAAAATTTTAAGCAATCGTGTTTTGGTTTCTGACAATCAACAAAATATATCAAGATAGATATGCGAAATGAACTAAGTTGTTTTTTTTTACTGTTCTCCCCCCTAATAACTAGCCACTTCGCAAAAATATGTAGAAAACAAAGAATTTTGTTATTATATTGGTTCTTGAGTCATGGATGTTTTCTATATATTCAAGTATTTATTTAGCTATATAAGTATGTTAATCGTCGCCTAATACCCATAGTACAAGCTTTGCTTAGTTTGGGACTAGGTCGATTTGTGTAAGATTGTCCCCAAATATATATATATATATATAATTTTTTTATTTTTATTACAATATAATGAAACTGGTCACAGGTCGAATACATCACTCGACATGTTTCGAACTAATACTTGGTTCTTATTCGACAGCAGAGCATTTGCTCACGAATAAGAACCACGTATTGGTTAGAAACATGTCAAGCGATTATTTACATTAAAAAAAAACCATAGACTATTTGTTCGTTAGTTCAGCAAGGAGCCTCTGAAAAATCCCGTAATTTTCCAGAGCTTGCCCTTAATAGGGTATGATTCAGGTATGAGTTAGTAACGATACGATAATGACTAAGTAAATGACATCGAAAGTGCATTTTCTTGTCGCGACATTGCAACTGTTTCTCTTTAGCGTTCAGTACAACACATTACTATAATATAATACATACTTCATGATTATGGTCGACTAGACGGTGAGATTCGAGTATGAGTCGCATTGCGTAAAGTTTTGGATAAACTTCAACACTTTGTTGATAAAAAAAAACCGGCTAAGTGCGACTCGGACTCGCGCACGAAGGGTTACCATTATCTATAAAAATATTTATTTTATTCTGTTTTTAGTATTTGTTTTTATGGCGGCAACAGAAATACATCATCTGTGAAAATTTCAACTGGAACTGAGATACAGCCTGGTGACAGACAGACAAACAGCGGAGTCTTAGTAATAGGGTCCCGTTTTACTCTTTGAGCACGGAACCCTAAAAACTAAACGTAAATACTAGGTAGTTAAAAACTAACGTTGTTTTAAAAAAAATACATAACATTTTAACCAGCTCAAGTTTCGAGCTATCGAGTGAAATATGAGTATCTCTATGTAAGTTGCAAATGAACTTATTTATAATAGACACATCGAAATTTTCTTTTATAATAGCTTTTATTGGAATTTCATTTTGCAAATACTTGAAAGCTGGGAGAAGTTTTGTAATTTGATGCCTGCCTTCAAACGAGACTAATACAGTTTCAGTTTAGTTAACTGTGTGAATCTATTTAGAGGCGCGCAGTAAAGAGTCTGTACTGACTTAACCCTTTAATTCGCAACGTCCACTCGGCTGAACACATTCGTAGACCGTCTTTTTACAAGCTTTCTAATAACTTGCAATGTATGTACCGCAACGCAACTATGTAAAGTAAGTATCAGTTATGTAACTATGTTTGTTCGCGTGGAATCTTGCAACTCAATTTTGGAGCAGATATCTTCAACCGATTGAGCTAAAATTTTGGGTATTTTGGATTATTATTATTATTCTGGTAGTGGCTTTCGGGCTGTCAAAGCCCTTATATCACTGCGACCATCGCTGATCTATTGTGATCGCCACTTACTATAATTCTCGGTCAAGTCCTGCAAACTCGAAGAATTGCAGGATTTTGTTGAACTCAAGAAATTTGATCTCCTCCGGGCACATGATGTGTTTGCCCAGGAAGGAGTTACGACTGCGCATGAGGCAAGGGCAATCGGTAAGGATGTGTGTAGGCGTCTCCTCTGCTTCAAAGCAGAATCTGCACTGCCTTGTGTCACACAGTCCTATCGTTTGCATGTGCTTATTTAGGCGGCAGTGCCCAGTAAGCACCCTGACCAGCATGCGTAGACGGTTCCTACTTAGCGCCAAGGCGTCAGAAGACGCCTTTTTGCTAAATTTTGGATAGTTTGGATGCTAATTAAATATTATGGTACCATCGAGCTGATTTGATGATGGAGACAGAAGGTGGCCATGGGAATTCAGCTCTTAACCTACGTAACCACGTTGAGTTTGGGCTCGTTAGAATCGTCTCAATTAGTAGTTGATGAATGATGATGGTATACAGAAAGGTACAGTCGGCAATAAAAGCTTGTAACAAAAATGAAATTTTTGACAGAAACTTTTTTGTATTTTTTTCCTGACCAGAATGAGCTTGATTTTTCCTGACCTGAGATCGTTTGGTCTATTCAGCGTCACCGAGACTTGAACTAAAGACCTTGACTGTTTTTTTGCGAATTAAAGGGCTATAATATCAATACCCTAACAGCTGATAGTTTACTAGCAGTAAACCGCAGCGAGCCGCACCAACAAAATGTGGAAGTGACCTTAGGCAAGGCTAGGTTGGGGCCTAAGGTAAGTGTGAGTGTTACCAGGCCTCGTAGCATGGCGTTATCACGCGATAAGGGTGGATTGCAAAAAAAAATTACATAATTAAGGGCCTTAATCTAATCTATGCTTTAGGTAACTTTTTTCCATTGTGTAACGAGAGTTACCCATATAAAATGTATGGGTAATTGCCGTTACACAATGGAAAAAAGTTAAAGCGTAGATTAGATTAAGGCTCTTAACTATGTACAATTTTTGTGCAATTCACCCTTAAGTGACAGGATAAGCGCGGCGTCTCGTTCTATCGAACGGTGTCAGCCAGGGACGGATGTTCTATCTTGTCACTTATCGCGTGATACGGATCCATGCTACGGGGCCGGAGCTGCCCGTAGCGTAGCGGTGTGCGAGGAAAAAAAACACCAATAAAATTATCGGACAGGTCTTGTGGATAGAGCCTTAGAGAGTTACGCGGTTGTGTATTAAAGTTGCTTAAAATTGATCATATTTTATTATAAAGCGGTGTACAATTGCGTATAGACTCGTTGCTGTCCTAGCTTACAGTATTTTAAAAGTTTTAAATTGAAAAATAAGACTGTTACTTCCCTCGAGAAATGAAACCAATTCAATTCCCGCACTTCACTACATAATATACATGATATTTGACTATGAAAAAGGTCGACATTCATTTCCACAAGATGTTATTAGAACTTTGGTTTATCGGAGTAACACAACTCGAAATATTTGAATATGAATTTGAATTTTGAACATTTAGCATTCCACTACAAAGGAAAAATCTTTCTTCTCGCAACCATAAATATTACCAATGCCTACTCAATGAATGTAGTCATATAACAATTGAATCACATACTTATGAAGCACATTATTTCGATAAGCCGAGGGCTCAAATTTATTGAGACACGGGCCCTCCTCAGATCGACGTGATTTGCCCTTTACCTGTGCTTTGGGAGATTGCTATAGGTCGGTGTACTTTATTATTACATAATATTTACGGGCTTTTCCTATCCTTAGGGAATACTCGTCCTTTCAGGGTGTGCTATAAATCTGTATAAAATGGCAGAGAAAACCATTTGTTTTATTTTCTTCTGGAGCTCTAAGCGATAATACTCGCCAACTCTTAAAATAACTGTTTTCTAATTAAAGTACCTACTCATTCAAATTAAATGAAGAGTAGACCAAATAAAATAACTTAATCTTGAATATCACCTAAACTACTACCTAATCTCAACTCAAGAGCAAAATCCTCGGAAACACTTTTCATAAAAATTCTACCTACCCATTTCCATAGAGTGTTTCCAAAATTGCCTACTACATACAGCAACAGCATACAGCTATACCTGTGGACATACGAAGATAGCATTTTTCACAGAATATTCCGTTCAAATAAAGTTAAAGAACTTTCACCTTATTGAGAATTGCATAGGTCGAATAGCGAGTCTACGAAATTAGTTTTCGGCCCCGCCCCGACCGCGGAAACGTGTCACGCGCCGTGTCGGACATGGCTGTTGCTACGCAACGACAGCTGTGGCCATTTACGCTCCCAACAAACATCCACAGCAGCCATTTTTTTTAAGAATTTTACCTCTACGGAGTAATATATAAGCCTCAAATTGCAATTACCCGTTAGCGTGAGTTGGAACATTTTCACTTTCATGCGAAGATGTGCCAAATCTCGGTTACATATGGGTCAAGAATTGCTGTTGGCAAATTTTACTATCTTGGTGAGTCCTAAATATAAATCTAATCTTTCTGTGCTTCTTAAACAAGTTTTCGCCAGTTAGTAACTAGGTAGGTACACGTTTTCTGCCAGGTTTTGATAAATATTAAATAATATTGAAGCATATGATGAAGACATAAATATTATTTAATCGAGTACATCTTTATTCGGTTTGCATGTTTTTTCAAAAGTGTATAAGTGTAACCGGTAAAATGCTAGCCATTTTAACTGCCGCCATTACTATTCGACTTACGTGGTCACCCAGAATAATGGCTGCCATCAACCTTTGGCTCGGGCGCTGCTGGAAAGCTGAAATTGTTTCTACAAAAAGTATCCTTTACCATGCTCTACATTAATATCACACCTACCTAATACCAGAAAATAAGTCATATAATAATGTAAATTTGACAAATTGCCGTTCAAGTCTCACTAAGTATATACTATTTGTATTGTACTTACTAAACCAACACAGTACAGGCTTTCCTAAACGTATCGCGGTGAATTTTGATCCCTTGAACAGCTGTCATCTTAGTAATTTTTTTTCGTTTTAAGGTTATAAATTGTACAGAGATGACAGCTGTCACAGGGATCGAGATTCGCCGCGATACGTATAAGTTCCTCTTTCACCCGACAAGTAGGGTGGCAGGAAGGTTATGTGAAGCACACTGTACCTACATAAGTTTGCCGAGTCTGAGTTTGGCATAGATGACCTAAAGGCAGACACTATATTTAATTACACGCAAATGTATAAATTAAACAAAAATCGATCACATGTTCTTGTACGCGAATACCTACACATTTAAGTAATCTACTAGATATCATTAAATTACAGACTTATTCAAGACTAGCTGTTGCCCGCGACTTCATCCGCGTATAACATGTTATCGGCTAAATGTTTGTTGAAGGAATGAATAAAAAAAAAACATTGAAATTAATTTTGTATCTAGTCTTTTAGAAAACAATCTAAAACCGAAGTTACAAATCTCTTACTTTCAAAATCTCTTGCTCTCTATACAGACTAAGAACCCTCTCTGAACCCTCATAGTAAACAGTCTGAAACCGTAGTTACTAACTTCTTACTTTAAAAATATCTTGCTCTCTATACAAAGTTCGAACCCCCTTTTAATCTTCTTAGGCGATGAATTAAAAAAACGCTGAAATATGTTTTGTAGTATTTTAGCAAACAGTCTAAAAACGAAGTGACAAATCCCTTACTTTAAAAATATCTTGCTCTCCATACAAACTTTGAACACCCTTATAATCCCCTTTAGGGAATATATATTTCAAAAAAAGTCTAAACAGGCTAAGTAAGATGAAAGTTACAAATATCATTCTCTAAAATGTTCTTGCTCTGCATACAAAGTTTGAACGCTTTTCAGGGAAAATTAAAAATAAAACACTGGGTTTTTTTATTGTAATAGGTAAGTATTTTTTCTACAAACATCAAGTCTCTAGCTAAAAAAATTTTCCAAAACGCTGCCAGTAGGTATTTTTTTGTATTTTAATAAGTAGGTACTTAATCTTTCTACACAGTTTTAAGTTTCTACCTAAAAATAAGTTTTCCTATATTAGTTATATATATATTATTTATCCCCCTCTTAGCGCGTGGAAATTTTCAAACCACTGAAAGTAATTTACCTATATATTTGTATTCTAATAAATAATCTTTCTACACAATTTCAAGTCTCTAGCTAAAAAAAAAGTTTCCTCCATACAAATTTTCACCCGTTTTAATCACCCGTAGGGGTGGAATTTTCCAAAACGCTGAATGTTCTTTATTTGTATTGTAATAAGTAATATTTCAACAAAGGTTTGTCGCTTGCTAAAAAATATATTTACAAACGTTGCACCCCCTTATACACCCCTAAGGGGTGGATTTTTCTAAATCGCTGAAAACATTTTATTTTATTTTATTATGTAATCTTTTTAAAAAGGTTTGAGATTCTAGCTCAAAAAAATCCCCTTTACCAACATTGTACCCCTTTTTTATACCCTTAGGGGTGGAATTTTCCAAAACGCTTTTTTTTTATTTGTATTGTAATAAGTAATCTTTCTACAAACTTTAAAGCTTCTATCTCAAAAAGAAGTTACGCTAATACAAACTTTGCAACCCTTTTTAACCGCCTAAGAGGCTGAATTTTCCAAAACGCTGACAGTACCTACTTTATTTATATTCTAATAAGTAAGCTTTCTACAACGTATTGAGTTACTTGCTACAATAATAAAGTTTCCCCCATACAAAATTGGCACCCTTTGTTTACCCCCTTAGGGGCAGAATTTTCCTAAACGTTGAAAGTACTTTATTTGTATTCTAATAAGTAATATTTATACAAAATTTTAAGTCTCTAACTCAAAAAATAAAGTTTCCCCCATACAAACTTTGCACCCCTATTTGACCCCTTTAGGGGTAGAATTTCCAAAAATCCCTTCTTATCCGTTGCCTACGTTGTAAAAGGCAGTTCTGGTGTAAATTTCAACTCTCTAGCCCCAGTAGTTTCGGCTGTGCGTTGATGAGTGAGTGGGTGAGTCAGTCAGGACATAGGCATTTATACAGGACTAGCTGTTGCCCGCGACTTCGTCCGCGTAGAACTTTTTATCGTCTTAGAAAATGATTTCTCTCAATACAAAATTTGAACCCTCTTTTAGGGATAATTAAAAAAAAAGTTGATGTTCATTTTCTAGTTTGTGAACAAACAGTCTAAAACCAAAGTTAAAAATCTCATACTTTAAAAATGCCTTGAAATACTCAAACTTTGAACCAATTTTAACACTCTTAGGGGATGAATTTGGAAAAACTCTGAAATCAGTTTTGTAGTCTTTTAACGTACAGAATAAGACCGAAGTTAAAAATCTCTAACTCACACTTTAAAATGTTATTGCTCGCCATTTAAAATTTGAACCCCCTTTTAAACCCCCTTAGAGGTTGAATTTTTCTAATCGCTGAAAGAATTTTTTTCGTAAACTTTTAAGTCTCTAGCTCAAAAAAAGTGTTGCCCATACAAAGCTTTCTTAACCCCCTTAGGGGTGGAATTTTCTAAAACTCTGAAAGTACTTTATTATTAATTTTAATAAGTAACATTTTGAATAGTTTTAAGTCTAGTAAAAAAAAAAAATTTTCCCACACAACACTGGCTACCCTTCTTAAGGATCTTAAGGATCCCCTTAGGGATGGAGTTTTCTAAAACGCTGAAAGTTCTTTTTTAGTATTCTAATAAGTAATCTTTTTGCAAAGTTTTAAGTCTAACTCAAAAAAAAGTGTTGCCCATGCAAAGCTTGCTCTCCTTTTTAACCCTATTAGGGGTGGAATTTTCTAAAACGATTAGTGTTCTTTTTTTGTATTTTAATAAGTAATCTTTCTACAAAGTTTCAAGTCTCTAACTCAAAAACATAAACTTTCCCTGATAAAAACTTTGCACCCCTTTTTATCCCCCTTAGGGATAGATTTTTTCAAAACGCTGAAAGTCTTTTTTTTGTATTTTTATAAGTAATCTTTCTACAAAGTTTTAAGTGTCTAGCTCAGAAAAAGTGTTCCCCATACAAACCTTGCACCCTTTTTTAACCCCCTTAGGGAATGATTTTTGTAAAACGCCGAATGTAGTATTTTTCATGTTCTAATAAGTAATTTTTCGTCAAAATTTTAAGTCTCTATTAAAAAAAAATATGTTTTTCCCATACAAACTTTGCACCCTATTTTACCCCCTTAGGGGTGAAATTTTCCAAAACGCTGAAAGCACTTTCTTTGTATTTAAATAATCTTTCTACAAAGTTTTAGGACTCTAGCTAAAAAAAATAGTTTCCCACATACAAACTTTGCACCCCTATTTTAGCCCCCTATTTTTAGGGGTAGAATTTTCTAAAACGCTGAAAGTACTTAATTTGTATTCTGATGACTAATCTTTCTACAAAGTTTTAAGTCTCTATTTAAAAAAAAATATTGTTTCCCCCATACAAAATTTGCACCCCTATTTTACCCCCTTAGGGGTAGATTTTTTTAAAACACTGAATCTGGGTACTTAATTTGTATTCTAATTAATAATTTCTCTACAAAGTTTTAAGTCTCTATTTAAAAAAAAATAGTTTTTCCCATACAAACTTTGCACTCTATTTTACCCCTTTAGGGGTAGAATTTTCTAAAACCCTGAAATTTCTTTATTTGTATTCTAATGACTGATCTTTCTACAAAGTTTTAAGTCTCTATTTAAAAAAAAAATGTTTCCCCCATACAAACCTTGCACCCCTATTTTACCCCCGTAGGGGTGGAATTTTCCAAAACGCTGAAAGCGTTTCATTTGTATTCTAATAACTAATTTTTCTACAAAGTTTAAGTCTATAGCTCAAAAAAAAAAGGTTCTCCCATACAAACTTTGCACCCCCATTTTACCACCTTAGGGGTAGAATTTTAAAAAATCCCTTTTTATCTCTAGCCCACGTTATAAAAGCAACATACTGTGCAAAAATCAACTCTCTAAGATTAGTAGTTTCGGCTGTGCGTTGATGAGTGAGTGAGTGAGTGATTGAGTGAATAAGTCAGTCAGGACATAGGCATTTATTATGTATAAATAGATAGAAGATAATGAAACTCCCATTCAAATATCTCAAAAAATTATGAAGCTACATCCGTTTTAATGTCGCTTGTTAGAGTGAGAAAACGATGAGGGACTGTGACGTCAATATACTCGAGCGTCATAGTAAAAAACAATCGTTTCATATGAAGGTGCGTTTTGCGGAAAAGGGACAGAACATACCCCCTCTTAAAACTTTGGACTCTTATAACTTACTCATTACCTATATAACCTCTTGCTTTGTTTTTTTCTCCATTTGACTATATTTATTTTAAATTCTTTTTCGAGAAAATACATTATGATTATTTACCATATTTTCGATTCCTGAGCTATAACCACGAACTTCGGAATTCGAAAATATTCGGGTATCTCTATCTCTATCGCACTAACCATACTCGAGTGACAGGGATGCAAATATATGAACATTGAGTATCGGTTTTCGTAGTAGCGCCGCAGGTACTTTGGCTGAATGCGCCGAGCGCGTGCCATTGTCATTCAAAAAAAACAAATTCGTGTTAATTATATTGTTCAAATTTGTTGATTTCATTTATTGAAATTACGACATAAAACGACATTAGCGCATATAAGTTCTCATATCAGAATCGAATATTTTTTTATGGTTTATATTTTAGCATTTGTCTCGTAAAGGTCTATCGTAGACGGGATTTAAATTATTAATAAGTGAAAGGCAAAGCAATTCCGCCATTTTGACGAAAATTTGACGGTTCTTATAGCTGACAGTTGGAGCAGCGTTTGATTTCAATAAAAATAAATGAAAAATTAAATGAAGTCGTATATTACGGAAAATTAATTAACTGTCGCAGTCGGATAAAAACTATCCTAAGTTGCAGCTAGAATAATAATGTACCTATATAAAATGTTTCATATTTTTCCGTTCATGGGATGCTGAGAACATTCGAACCGCGCAAAGCTTAGTTTCAAACTGGCTGATTCTTTTTTTAATTTAGAGATTTATTATAAGTGGAGATGACTGGTAATTCGACTTATATTTCTTGAAAGGGGTTATACTAGAGCTAATTTGCAACAATTTATGTCCAGTCAACCAGGGGTCAAAACACGATTTTTTTTAATTTTTCGAGTATTTAGTTAGTTTGAAAAAAAATCGCCTTGCAGCCTTAAAGTGCTGATTGTGACAAAAATGTTTTTTTACCATCCAAATGGAAGTACTTTTGTCACAATCACCAGCTTAAGGCTGCAAGGAGATTTTTTTTCATACAAACAAAAAACTCGAATATCTCGGAAACCAGCGAGCTTCGACCCCTGGTTGACTGGACATAAACTGTTGCAAATTAGCTCTAGTATAACCCCTTTCAAGGAATAGGTCGAATTATCAGTCACCCTGTATGTAGGTATAGATAGATAGAAGATGACGAATATCCCATTCAAATATCTCAAAACCGTTTTAATGTCGCTTGTTAGAGTGAGAAAACGATCGGGGACTGTGACGTCAAGATCCTCGAGCGTCATAGTAAAAAACAATGGACAGAACATAAACCTTTGGAACTTAGTGATTAACTATACATATAACCTCTTGCGTTGATTTTTTCTCTATTATCCTTTTTTCGAGAAAATACATTATGATTATTTGATTTAGTGTCTACCTACCACCGGGTCCGGCACCAATGTTTTCCATGTTTTTGAACATCTAAAACATGTTTTCCGTCAGGTTCGGCAAACAAATAGGGTTTTGTTTTGATTGGCAAAACATGTTTGACGTTTAAAAACCACGAAAACATGGCGCAGCGGACGCGGCTTGCGGGGTGTAGTTTCGATTCCTGAGCTAGACCACGAACTTCGGAATTCGAAAATATTCGGGTATATATCTCTATCGCACTAACAATACTCGAGTGACAGGGATGCAGTTATACGAACTTCTAATTTCGGTTTTCGTGGTAGCGCCGCAGGCACTTGGCAGAATGCGCAAAGAGCGCGTGCCATTGCCATTCAAAAAAAAACAAATTTGTGTTAATTATATTGTTCAAATTTGTTGATACATTTATTGAAATTACGCCATAATGCAACATTTGTGCATATAAGTTCTCATATCACAATCGTATATTTTTTTATGGTTTATTTAACTTTTGGCATGTGTATCGTAAAGGTCTATCGTAGACTGGATTTAAATTATTAATAAGTGAAAGGCAAAGCAATTCCGCCATTTTGACGTTTCTTATAGTTGACAGTTGGAGCAGCGTTTGATGTCAATAAAAATAAATGAAAAATTAAATGAAGTCGTATATTTCGGAAAATTAATTAATTGTCGCAGTCGGATAAAAACTATCCTAAGTAGGAGCTAGAATAATAATGTACCTATATAAAATGTTTCATATTTTTCCGTTCATGGGATGCTGAAAACATTCGTAACACACAAAGCTTAGTTTCAAACTGGCTGATTCTTTTTTTAATTTAGAGATTTATTATAAGTGGAGATAACGAACGTAATGCTTGAATCGAGAACTTCTGAAGTCTAATAAACTTGAATCATAATTTCCTTATGGCTTCTGGCCATCTGGTAGGTTAATTTGAGTTATTTAAGTAAATATTTCTTGAAAAGGCCAATATCGAGTGGGTTTTGCATATCATGAATGACAACAAGTTCCTTGTTTAGGGAAAATTGCGGTGAGGAAATGTCCCGGTAGAGATTTTGTTTTTAATGAAAGGGCAACCTGGTCTTTAGTACCAATTTCCAAAGGAGTATCGAGATGCTGTTATGTTATTTATAAAGCCTCTTAGTAATTGGGCCTCTTACTTTTATCTATTTAAGGTGGTGATTTAGAACTAACAGACCTTGAAGTGAACTGAAGGGTACATTTTTGCGTACCTTTTCAAACGAGTATTAGGATCTCTACCTAACGCACGTACGAAATGTTACACAATCGACAAGAAGGATGATTTGGAATCTATGCAAGTTTGTGTATTTTATTGTACATTTGAATTTTTCACCAATTAGCAACCGAAAATTTTAGACTAACCTACCATTTGTAAAATAATGAGCTTGTCGGCTATTGGGTAGTTTCATTATATAAATTAAATTATGCCCGAAGGTAAGCAACTTTTTCATGGCTTCTTAAACTGGCTAAAATTATGAGCATCTGGTTGCAGCGTCTAGCTGGATTCCAAAGCAAAATATACTGCGAAAGAATTACATACAAAGAGTGAAGTAAAATCAGAAATACTAAGTATGATAACTTACCTACGATTTTGAATTGAATTTCCTAATTACACATTATGTTTTACGTGTTTCATTTAGGTCTCTGTTATTTTCATGACCGAAGCTTTTATATCTACTAATTGGTTTGATCAAATGTTCATCACACTTCCAAATCTACAACTTCAATGAATTGATTACTTGCCATTTTTTAACTCATTTAAAGCCAATGATTTACATATCAGTCATGCCTCTACGAACGATTTCCGCAACGTAGAGGAAAGATGCTGCTAAGCGCTACGGCGTAGCACATATAGCGTTATCTTCGAATGGGTTTATTACATCAAAAATAAAGCCTAATGTGAAACCTCAGTAAAGTTCATAAAAAAAGACGTAACAAATGTAAAACACAACACCTATTGGTTGACTAAAATACCGACCAGTTGTTAAGCCTGCAGTTGTTTCATGTACTATACTCGTAGTCTTTAAAAATATGATTGAACGTGATAGAATTACGTTTGTCTGTACGCTACTAACAAAATATGGACAAGTATCCGAAATAAATGATTATGATTATGATTTGATATTTATTGGATTGTTGTAAACAATACGCAAGCCCCAAGTATAAAAGTGTAGAAATATAAGCAGCGAAATTGCGTCGGTTCCAGTAACGACGTCACGTCGCATCGGCCATTTAAACATAGTCTCCGACATCGCAGCTTCAAACTTGTATGAGAGGCCAATAAAACTTTCATTAACTCTTAGCGGTCTGGCGTATTTACAGAGGAATCGAGTAAGGGGTTTAATAGAAACAAAAAAGGCGTTAAAGGGAGTGAATGTGAAAATATTTTTATCGAATTATGAAATAAAATATAGCCTAGAGCTATTGTTTTCGACACTTTACGGAAGCCATATAAGCTGGTACCGAGCCGTCCAAAAAATTATTAACCATTACAATGGAATAACACAATACGAAACGTGCCCTGGGCCTTAATGAGGGCACCCTCAAAATTACCTACCTCGAAATAAAAGGCAGGCTTCACAATACTTTGTTCTTCGATTTCTCATTAATAATTGGAGTGAGTACGCAGTTTTATTCAATTAATAAAAATGTCAGTTACAATACTCTCTTATTTATGAATATGTATTTGTAATTGCTTAAAATTACGAATGTTGCCAAATATTCCAAAGTCGTGTAACTCTAAAATTCTAGTCATCGATTTGTTGAGTAAACCTGGAGTATCTGCGTTAGACTATTTACCGTGCAATGCTTCTGCAATTTTATAGCCCTAGTTCACTGCCCCGGCAATGTACACTGTAACTATAAAATACCTGTTGGAAATTTATTACTGCCATCTGTTGCTTTGCTTTATGTTACCAATTCCACTGCTTCGGTTTGTGGCTCTAAACGTCAACATTTAATAAGCAGTGTGTGTGTGTGTGTGTGTGTGTGTGTGTGTGTGTGTGTGTGTGTATGTTTTGTTGTGGTGTGTGTTCCGTGGCTGTTTACCTTTCACTCATCACCTTTTCAAGATCAATAAACCCTGGATTTACATTAAAATACTAACAATTCAATCATTATTATCCGTGGATATTCGCCATAAATTACGATTTATTACAATTCATGTTTTTGGATACCCTTACCATACCTCTGTGTTTCACAAATAAATTATTTGGATTTGAAATTAAAACTGTTACGGGAAAACGTAAATATAACCACAGAACTTAAACCGTTATCGTAAATTGAACTTCAGGGCTTTACGAGTAGATACTGTTAATACATCCTTGTCAGAGGTCATGATTGCCGCGTGAGATGCCTTAGCCTTCGGATATTCAAACCTAATCCCTCAATATGAAGCCCGAGTTTTGTGTATGTTCTGATGAAGTTAACGATCTGTGGTCGCTGGGCTGTTTATATAATAGGAATATGGAATGTCGCAATAATAGTTAGGACAGTGTATGTAAGACCATCTATCAGGCAAGATAGGTTTTTACTTTCATTTTTGATTTTTTATACAGTTTTCATTCTTGGTGTCAAATAGCAACGAAAACACAAAAGTCTACTGTTAATTAATTGCAGGAACTGAGCTCGAGGGCTTGATAGAACTGTGTTGCCGAACGTTTGTGTGAACATCGAAACCACTTCAGCCAAAAGGTGTGCAATTTAACCGGTTCGGGCTTTTCCAGATCGGAGCACGACGGACGGATGGAAGGCATAGGTAAAATACGTCATCGAGGCTGATAGAAACGTCCCACACTTGGGTTGACAACCTATCCACAAATTTGGGCGATAATAACCTGAGTTTACGGTATTTACCTCTAACTACTCTACACTAATTAAATAGCTATAATCATGTGTTCGTAATATAGTTATGAATCGCTTTCATATAACTATCTTGCGGTTTGTAGCTATATCCCAAGGGATATAACTAAGTACAACATGACTATAATTGTTTCACCGCGACATAATATGCACATTTTTACCACGAATTGTAACTTTAACACAAAGTTCTAGACGGTCTCGCGTTGAGTTGCATGGGAAATCCGTCTAGCTAGATGATCTAGTCCTCGGATACGACAAGGAGGACTGTAGTATATCGACCACAGATGTATGAATATAAGGAGATCGGACATGGCGGCCGATTTGTATAGAGTGAGCCTGTCGCAAGTACATTAACCCACACAACGCCCAAGTAATTGACAAGACAAAGCACGCACACATCTAAAACACACACACTTGTATAACTACACGCTTATTTGACAATAAACACGCATCATATCAGGCATTTTGGGAAAAAAACGTAATCTTATCTGCACGCGTGCACAGTATGGCAGTGTATGCCCATTGAGCATACAGCTGCGACACGGCCGCCGGCGGCTTGTCCTCTCTCTAGTATTCTATGCTCTGAGATATCGACCGACCGAGGAACCCACCCATATTGTTATGCGTAATCTTACAATTGGGAATGGATGAAAATTTTAGAAGTGCCTGATAATTTTTTTGATAGGAATAACCTTCCTTAGCACCAAAAAAAAGTTGCAGACTTTTCAGCTGCGTCAATTAGTTTTGAAAAATATAAACTGTTTCCTCACTTACGTTTTGGGTTTAGGACGGCGAATGAGACACTTTCCTTGATCCGTCTCATATTACAAAAAATGTTTTAAATATCTGACCCTTAGAATATAAACGCCTAGAAACGCAGTTCACGCGCAACGGTGAGGCCACTAAAACTCGGCCATAAATGGCCCAGTACGCCGATCGGTGGAACAAAATTGGTGTGTTTGTGTGCGTATTGGCGCGTGTGAATACGAGTTGATCACAACTACATGAATCCATTTTATGCCTCACGCTTGGCGCGTCAGCCGTATGAAACTATCCTTCTATGCGTTATTATTCTAAGATCTGACCCTGGCAATGACAAATATAGCTGCTGCAGCTGTCAATATCATTGCCAGTGTCAGTTTACCACGGATTTTAAAGATATTTTTTTGTTATCTGAAACGGATCAAGCAATCTGCTTCAATCAATGTCAGAATATCGTGCACCGTATTTATCCTTAAATAGGTTATTCAATCTAAATTGGCGGAAACTTGATATTAAGTAATTAGGATTGAATGTTGTTTTGTTTGATATAGGTTATTTTTCATGTCATTTCATCACGCTTCAACAGAAGCATTTTGTGAATAAACAACGATGTTCTAAAAAAGTTATAAGGTCAACTGGGACCTGGGACATATGCGTCTATTAGGCTAGAGAGGTTTTTCTATTTAACGTAAACCTATCAGTAAAGGAAGCTGTTGAAGCTTCTGTTGTTTTAAAAATAATAAAAATTAAACGCAATCATATATGTGATGTAGACTCTTTCAGGGGTTCCTACTTACTTTACTTTTTCTAGTAAATTCTAGAAATAAAATTGTTTTAAAATTGTCAAGTTGTTTTCAGTGTTCTTCAGTGCACTGATCGCGACGTAGATTTATTTGGTTGATATTCTCGACAGATGCAGAAAACTCAGAGCGCTTTTGCCCTTTCTAATTTTACCCTTTCAAAGTAACAATGAATTATTATTTCACATATTTTATTTATTTATATATTTAACAAAAGACCGAATCGTGACGCGCTTGTTGTGAATTGCTCTTAATAGACGTCATTTCACACGAGTAGCCTATTCTAATGCTATGTAAAATTTCATAAAAATGTGTGTGTATTTAATTGGAATTATGAAGATAAAAAATAATTGTTATGTAAGTTGAAGTGCATGCTATAAGTCCTCACACTTACATTAAAAATAGCTAAAATAGCTAAGTACAGCTCTCAACCGTGATCGCTTGTACAGTCAGCATCAAAAGTAACTACGCAATCGAAGGCATCAAAAGTTCTTATTCCCTTTTAATAAAGACTTTTGATGTCTCCGTTTGCGTAGCTAGCTATGATTGATGATGACTGTACTCCCTTACCCGTACCAGCTTTCACCCAAATTCATCCCTTTATTTTATCTTACTGGGTGATTGCATACGTTTGGTAGATCTAAGAGTCATTATTTGTTTGGTAAAATGACAGGACATGTTCGAAAACTAACACAATTACCCCCTCTTGTTATAAACTATCTATTTATTCAATTTAATTATCCAAACAAAAACTTTCATGATAAAAATATAAGTAGAAAGGAACTTAAAATACTCGTAGGTAGCCATTTTAATAGGTGTAACTGTGCATAAATATTATACTTGGCCATTCATGTGTAATTGGCACAGCCCATATCTTTCTAATAAGCAGCGAGTATTAACGAGTATCAACAGTGAAATTAGATTACAGATCAAATACTTATATATGTCTTGACATATAATTTAGTAATAATATATAGTTTCGTAAAATAAAGGGCTGGGGCCCATTTCTCAAAGCGTATTAGTCTTATAATATTAGTGTTTTGTCTCGTAAATAAAACCATAAAATGAGACAAAACACTTTTTGAGAAATGGGCCCCAGTAAGCACAGCTCTATTTCCTTCATACCTGTTTTATATGTTATTCATTGTTACCATAGAGAAAATATCTGTTACACAGTCGATAACCATACTTCAAGTCTATTGATACAGACTTAACCAAAAACGGAAAAGTAAAATCGACAATCTCAATAAATCTCAATGCACAGATGTCGATTTGACAATCGACACTCACGGTCACTCTCGCCAAAATTCCTCTGTCATTACTAGTAGTATAGTAGGTATTTAGAGATATGTAGGTATGTAGGTAGAGATAAATAATGTTATGAATAACATATAACATATACAAAGTTAAATATTTATTGTTAAAACACATAAAAAAAAAATACATATACATGTAATTGGTAAAAGAGTATAGGTACACGGTCTATAATACAAACTTTGTATTATAGACCGTGTACCTTTTGTATTACAAAGGGGTCACCAAATGGCGGACCGCGGTCCGGATCCGGACCGCCGACCTATTTTGTGCGGATCTTCAGTAACCAGTAACTTGTATTACAGAGTAAGTACGTAAGTACTTTAATAAAATTATTGAAGAAGTTGATGCATAATATGTGAGATGGTTAAGTAAAGGCTGCGTTTAACAAAGATTCTCCGGCATTTTAGAACATTTGAAGACATTTAACGACAATAGCTTGCAAACTTTACTGCAAAGTTCAGTAGTTCAAGGCAAAAAATTGCATTTTTCACATTGAAATGTAAAAAAAATCCTTGTCGCTTCTGTACATTTGCTTATTCATTTAACAAACTCAGGTTGAAACGGACCGCGATGGTCATTTTATTTAAAAAACCGGACCCCTGAATAAACTAATTGGTGACCCCTGGTGTACTGCATGCCTATACACTACCTGAATATTTATAACCATGTATATTTTGTCATGAGCCACTCAGGACGAATTTTACATACCTACGACGGTTGTTAGTCTTAACAAGCTATAGGTACCTACGAGTTAAAGGCGTTAAAGCGTAGCACATGCAGCATTGGTTGGCTGCGGCCAATATACGCTGTGAGAGAATATAAGCAATATAAGGTAAGGTCATTATTGGCAAGACAATCACCAAGAAAATATAAATATCAGTGAGTAATAACTTAATAATAATAATAATAGTCACAATGTCAAAATTTATCGGCTTTCATAGAGCTCAAATAATAAATGTCAAAATTATCGGCTTTCATAGAGCTCAAATAATAAATGTCAAAATACCTGTAAATACTAAGTAAATTCAAATATCAACATTATAAATTAAACGAGACAATAGATAATAAAATTTTATAACACATCAGTAACATTACTAAAATGACATTGTTTACAATACTTTATGGCCCTTTCGGAGGACATTAATAAGTCTGGTCGGGTAATATATATTTTTTCAACACACCTGCTCGTAAAGTAGGTCTTATTACAACGTATTTACACTGATAATGCAGAATATTACCCATGCCGTGCCTTTTACATTACATTATCGCACTAGTGCCTTTTCATTACATATCTTTTTAAATATTAGCAAAATAATGCAGAATATTACCCATGCCGTGACTTTTACATTACATTATCGCACTAGTGCCTTTTCATTACATATCTTTTAACATTTTCATTTTTTATTTTTTTTTCCTCGCAAATGTGTTGAAAAACGTCGTATGAAACACGTGAGCATTGGTCATTACACTTCTCGTCTCCATTAAGCCTTCGCCTTCGGCTCAGGCTTAAAAACCGACTCAAGTGTAATGACCAACTTAGCACACTTGTATCATAATGTACTATTATTGTATTTTCAAAACATAATTTATGATGTATGAAGATATCAAAATAACCGGTTCCTGGAATCTAAATGAGACTGAATACATCCAGATTCACATAATATATGACATTTTTTTTAAATACACTACCTAATATTATAGTGGACATAAAAGTAGATAGTTATCATATAATTTTTTTGATAATTCGAAATAAATGTGTTAAAAATTGCATTTAATATATTCCTATCCATTTGTATGGTGCGTTATCATCAGTCCATTGGGAGGTCTTGGCTTCGACTCTCATTCTATCATCAGTCATCACGAAATATTTCGATTGACAATATTAAAAAATTGGCAACATGCCTGTCCAGTCCTTGGTGTAGGTCTATAATACATCTGCAAAACAGTCATGGCACTTGAAACATAATTGCCAATCCAGATACTGCGGGAGACGCAACGGATGTCTCTAATTTTCCAAATACCAAGACTGGACGTTTATGAGAATCATGATTTACTCGTTGGAGTGTCGCCAGCCTACGACTAGTATGAGTTATATATAAATGCGCGCAATATTTCTGTATTTCTATTCTAATCTTGTATGAAAGGGCTTGCGGATAAAAATGTTTATAGCGGTTCGTTTTGCGTAAATTCATTGACGTTATTTTATTTAGATTAGTAAGGAAGATAAATAAATAAATATTAAGGGACAATCTTACACAAATCGAACTAGCCCCATAGTATGCTCAATAAGGCTAGTGTAAGGGTACTAGACGACGATATATATTTATAATAGTTTTTTTTTTGAAGCCTATTAAGTGTCCCACTGCTGGGCAAAGGCCTCCCCTCTTGATTTCCACTCGTCCCGATTCTGAGAAATCTCTGGCCGGGCGATTATTCGAGCGTTTCAAACGCTTGACTTCGGTGGCCACATTTTTGAAGAAGTGGCGGCAGATTTCGATTTCGTTTCTGGTAATCATATAAGTCTACCGGACATCTAACAAATATCTTAAAATCGCATCAACATCTATGCCCAATACTTCAAAAATTGTGGCCACCGAAGTCAAGCGTTTGAAACGCTCGAATAATCGCCCGGCCAATCGTTGTGAAATACGTCCAGGTCGTCCCGCCATCTCCTTCTCGGCCTGCCACGCCGTCGCCTCCCACCATGCGGCACCCACTCCGTATATATAATAGATATAAATACTGAAATACCTACATAGAAAACATCCAAGACTCAGAAACACATTTTCATACAAAAAGAAGATAAATGTGTTGCTTCCATATTACACTGTGCCAAATTTTTACTCTTGTGGAATATAAGTAGGTACTTGTCGGTGTGGCGGTAGGTAGCGCCTACATAGCAAACATCTTCATCTCAAAAAGTACATGTAATATGGAATTACATAGAATACCTTACATCATGTCTATCTCAAATTACATTTAGTTTAGAGGTTATTACCATTTCACAACAAACAGACGACGACATACAGACACATTTTTGCATGTATAATACCTATTAGGATACCTACTTACTTACTTGATTATTGAATAATATTATGGTATGGATACATACCATTGTGCCATACGGCCATTGTGGCACTCTTTGGGGGAGGCCTATGTCCAGCAGTGGACGTCTTTCGGCTGATATGATGATGGATACATATAGGTAATTGTACCTACACTTTGTTACTTACTCAAAATGATTACTACCTAATTAAACTAATGATATCGGAATTTGACTAATTATATCCGGTAAATACACGGTAAATATATATCCGGGAAATACACGGTAAATATATATCCGGGAATACCTAACACGATTATACATCGTGCTCATCACGTACTTCCGTCCAAAGTGGCGCCATCTATCACTCTTGCGTGAGGGTGACGGCGCGGCGTCACATGCAGGGTTGCTCAACGTATAAAATGATATATCTAAGGACTCAACCAGAAATCACATGATGTTTTTTAGACTGCCTAGTTACTATTCGATTTAAAGCCACTCTGGTGATGTTTCTTGACGGTTTAGACTTTAGACTATGGGATAAAGCTGGGAGAATGATGATTATTAATATCAGCTACTAAGGTAAAAGTACCCTTCACCGGATCTGCCGTATCGCCGAATTTACCCTTTTTTAAGCTGCAAGTCGAATAGTACAGCTAATATGACGTTGTGATTTTTTTCTCCACTAGCTAGATACCTATCTCTTCCACTACGCGGAAAAAACTGCCATTTTGGACCTCAATGGGGCCGCGATAATTAATCGAGCCAGTCGATCCCCGTTTTGTATGGGATTCCTAATAACGAAAATCGTTAAGAAATTGAGTGAACTTCTTAAGGTCATAAAACTATTTAGAGGCATATTTATGAATAAAAATTCGGTTTTGCGGAATCATTATTTAATTTGTTTTTGTTATTTGTAAAAACAAGTTCATTTAGTGCAGTTATATTTGAAGAATTTAACTAAAATGAGGATTCGGTGATGGGTCTACCCTCTTTTTGACTTGAAGGTTTCTACGAACAGTGTCCGGAATCAGGGAAACCGTGTATTATTGAGATTATTTATTTATAGGTTGATCATAAACTATTTATTTAAACTAATTCGCTTTTCAAATAACTAATAGTATAGCAAATTTTACAGCAATTACCGAACATTGATAATCAAGATAGATTTCTGTAAAACTGTGTTTGAAATGAACCATTTTCAAGAGTTTTTGCCGTTTAAATAAGCTATTTGGCGGCTATTTAAAAAAAATCATAACACACATTTTACATCAATACTAACAAGAGCCGTTTAAAAAAAAAATAAAAAAATAAAAATTACGGGACAATCTTACACAAATCAACCTAGGCCCACGGTAAGCTCAGTAAGGCTTGTGTTGTGGGTACTAGGCGATGATATATATAATAGATACATACATATAGATACTTATATACATATAGAACATTCCTAACTCAGGAACAAATATTCGTGATAAATACACAAATAAATGCCCTGACCGGGATTCGAACCCGGGACCTCTAGCTTCGTAGTAGTATTTATGGTAGTTTGTATTTATGGTTTCGCAATAAGTTCTAATTCCTTGTAAAAATTTGAAGTTTGTAATTATAACATAATTAATACGATATAAACACTATTTCTTAAATTCTGTTCGCGTGATAGGTTCCACATAATTTGCTTGTCCAATTCACCGAACGGGCGTCCGGTGAAACGTACCCGTAGTACCTGCTACCGAAACCACGTTGGCCTCAGCCATGCTACTATTTGGTGTTCCTTAAAATATTAACCTTATTTCGTAACGAACTAGATCGATATTAATGTGTATTATTTTTTGAACTTTTTTGTAAAGGCCAGCGCTTCCAAACATTTAGCGCACAACTGCCCACATACGGAAAAATTGTACGATACTAAATATACATGTACGATTTTTTTACTTTATTTTGAAACCATATATTTAGTGCAATAACAAAATGATTAATTATTGTTAATTTGATGCTTATCATATTCTTTTATAACTTTTTTGTTGTTTGAATACATTTCCCATGTTTTTGAATTAAATAGTCCGTTAGTTTTTTTTCAATTCGTTTTATGGATAGATTTTGAGTTGTTTTATGTTCTTTAGCCTAATAAGTGATATTTTCGTGATATTTTCGTTAGAATTTCAGTGTTATTTGGGAGTATCAAATTTGTGGGAAATATTATAGGTACTTCTGACCGCTACTGAAGTTTATTTTGCACCTTGTGGGAAATATTTTTCTTCTGACCTTATTGAAAAGTGATGAAAAGTTCTACTGAGTGAAAGCCAGATATTCATATCGGTCTGAAGGAAGATATTTCCCACGAGATTTTTTTATTAAGTTTTTCAAATACATAAAACCTATGTATGGTGTTTAAATACTTTACCCGCATAACAAATACCTATGCAGATACTTCTAACATCCTAACATCCATTCGCACGCCATGCCCAATTAAGGGTTAAATATCTACAACTCACAAAGGCAAATTATTTAAAAATATTATCATACCTAATTATTGTGAATAGAAATATAACTTATGTGTTATCTGAACTAAAGTTCCATCCGCTAAGATTTTTGAAGTAACAATACTAGCGCAATTAGTTTGAAAAATAATCTCAATCAACAGTTAACCCACTAAAGTTTGGGCAACACGCAGCGTCCAAATCCCATACATTTCTTCCCTAGTTCGGTGAAGCGGCGCGCCGCCGGCGCCGCCGATTCGGTATTATGTGTAAATCACGTTTCTTAGTTCGGTAAATGGTACAAACCAAGGAAACCGACCCAAAAAACTTTTATTTAGTATATCTATAAGTATTTTATTAATTTCTAGGTACATTTAAATGATGACAAATGTATATAAGTTACAATTGTACTTTTGTACATAGCCCTACGAAACTCGCAGACCTTATTAAAAAAATAAACGTACATCGAGGTCTTAAGCGTTCGGTGAAACGTACTTTTACCTTAATGTTTCGAATTGACGATTGGTGTTTTACTTATTTTCTTTTTCAAACGGTGTACGAAAACATGGATGCAGTATATTAGGTACCTAATACTTCAGACACGATAGTTTTTCCAGACCCTCGCTCCTATAGGTACCTACTAGCCTCACGTGATTTCTGGATGAACCGTAAGTGTAAGGTAAGGTGTAAGATTTAGGTACGTGAGGAAAGCGATATTAAATTCGTACCAAAGGAACATTAATCCAAACCTGTCAATAATTATAGTGAATATTATGTTATAATATCGATAGTGAACGACGAATTATACAGGGTGGAAATGGTGGAATTTCATAAAGTGTACATAATAGAAGGAGAGAAATTTCAACCAATTTTATCGGTGAAACGGTGTGAATTTTTTTTCTTGTCATATTTTTTATATAGAATTTTTAACATTTTAGTAAAAACTCGGGTAGTACCTACACCTAATTTAAACGGTATAACTTTTGATCCCATGGTGTTAAAATCAAAATAAAAAATGCAGAGTATTAGCAAGGGACAGGTTATAACAATTATTAATAACAATTGAAAACCAACCAAAAGAAAAAATTCGCAAAAAAAATGTTTTTTTAATGGCTACAAAAATTACGAATTTTAAAAGAATAACACAATTTCCTGAAAAAAAACGCAGATTTACTCACCGTTTTTATTGCTTAGTTAATACTAAGCAAAAAAACGGTACGGTAGGATTAATATCCTCACTTAATATCGATTCTAAAACCGTTTTCAAACTGTCGCAGACTTTGAAAAATACCACGCAAATGGGGACGTAAATCAAACCATAATTTTATCAATTTTAATCCTCTTACAATCCTCGCCTTCCGTCCGGCTATTGTCGTGGATTTTATCATATTTTTATAATGATAAATAGGATCATCTCTTACTAAGATGTGCACATGTGGAAAAGTGTCCGAAAAAGATCATGTTTGTCTGTCATCCCCTCACTGCCTCGGAAAGCCGTCTTTTAAGGCCTCCACACACCGGTCGCGTGCGCGGGTCGGGCGCGGGCCCGCGCCCGAACCGCGCCCGCGACCGGTGTGTGGAGGCCTTAATCCTTTAAAACCAGTGAGCAAAATCGCATTTTACCTTGGAGCGTATCTCATGTTTCTCATGAACCGTCATAGTTAGACAGTTGAAAGTTTCGTAAGTAGATTACTTTTGGATTAACGATGTGATTTTATGTGGAAAATAAAGTTTCTTTTTTAGTGTAGCCACTTCCTGGCCGTTTGTTTTAATTAAAGTTTCACAACAAAGTTCATTAAATTCGTTTTTCATATAGCTTATTAAAGAAATTGTAATGAAAACTGTATTAAGCTCAGAAATCGGTATTTAGCATCCGCAGTATTACATTTAAAGATACTTGGTAAAACGACTTTTCTCTTGCTTTTTCTATGACAATCTTTTTTTAGTTTTTTTATATCATGAGGTACATCTCAATATTTGACACCTTAGAATAGTTTTTAGGTATTATAGTTAGAGATAGGTGAGATACGGTATCAATAGTCGCTTAATACTTTAGTAAGTTAAGTACAGTGAGCTGCCTACGTTTCTTCACTACTTACTACGTACCTGTTCACTATGAACTATTAAGCCAAGTTAGGTGTAAAATACAGGAGTATTATTGTGTTAGTGTGACAAGGTAGAGATATACTAAAATGAAATTCAGCCATCATAAGTAACTTTACAGATTATTTTGTTGTACCTAGAATAAATAAGTAATACCGTACAGAACACAACTCATACAGCTTTTAGCTAATAAATTGTAAAATAAATTAGGAGCAAAGCAAATAAAGATTAATAAGAATGCCTGACTTGGCTCTACGAAATATCTCACCACTTTTTACTGTGAAAGAGTTTCGAGACTTGGCCTATTTTTTACATGGAATGTTTATTATGGGATCTCATTTCTTTTTGTTACAAAATAAACAATTTTAAGTACAAAAGTGAACTTATCCCTTTGAGAGATCTCTTCCAGTTAACCTTTGAGTATCATGTCTTAACATAAGCTTTAAAGTATTGAATGAAGCAAGAAGTTTTTCAGGGTCGTAGTAAGAGAAAATTCGGGATCCCTGTCTAGATCTTTGGGGAACAGGCGTTTTGAAACTGCCGGCTGCAAGAGGGTTTTATTAATAATTTTACTGATAGGTACATTTAAATTAAGATTAAGCGCTGCGCCGCGACGCTCCGCAGAGTGCGCGCTAGCCGCAACGGTCTCCTGGCTGTCGTGGCAGAGAGATGGGACAGCGCCCTAATCAGGCACTGGACCTCTCAGCACTTAAGTTTAGGTACAGTCGCCATCGCATACATAGGTACACTATAGGTGTTCAAAAATATCGGCACATGCACTGCACTGCACCCTAATGCCTTGAAAATAGAGGTGTGTTCCGATGTTTGTGAGCTGCTTGTTTGCTCCGATGTATGTGATGGCGACTGTACTAACATAGTTCATTCATCAGCATATAAACCCTAGAGGTTTCCGCTGGTGAAAAAATGTATATCAAAATGTACTACTCAGATTATATTGGTCAATAAATTAAAAAAAAAAAAAAAATTTAAGTTTATTGTGTCTCTATGGATTATTTTATCTGAAATAAATGCTTTTTTTTCTCATAATGACCAGTGCTGCTGTAAATATTTCCCACATTAACGCTACAGCGAAGAATCAAGTGTTTATTAGTTGTGAGTGATGTCCACACTCTTGCAAATGAAGTGTTAATTCAGACACGCGTGATGACGGTGACATCCGCGATGCTAATTGCACTGCTTCAATTAGGTGCTGTGAAGGATACAATGGTCTAGGTTTACACGTGGGGCAGTGAACATATGATATGATATGATATGATTTATTTAATTTATATTTTGATATATTTTCTTTGTGTTATTTTTTGTTTGTTGTTTTAATTTGTGTGTTTTATAAGGATTAATGTGTTGTTTTGTTTGTTGTGTGTTTGTGTTTGTTTGTTTAATTTGTTGTTTTGTTTGTGTTTGTCGTTTGTTTGTGTTTTATTTGTGTGTTTGTTTTGTGTGTGTGTTTGTGTTGTTGTTGTGTTTGTTGTGTGTTTGTTTGTTGTGTTGTTGTTTTGTTTGTTTGACATTTTTGTTGTTTGTTTGTTTATTTGATTTCTTATATGTAGCAGTAACTAATTTCAATATTTGTTGTCTTATTTAATGACCATCTTCCATTCAGCCAAGCTCCGTCTGCTTATTACAGAGAACCCGGGTGTAATCACGGGATAAAATTGGCCTATGTCCATCCCGAAGATCCATTATATAGACTGGTGAAAGAAATGTTGAAATCGGATGACCATTTTCGGATATATATCACCCCAACATACCTACAAATTTAAATGTAGGTACTAATCCACACACTTACATAAGCTTGTGTTACACACTACGCAGATATATTTTGGTCTCCATAGAAATGGTATATCGCTTACGAGTTTACCTAATTACCCCAAAACTCGTGTATTCACACGTACATACATACATATAATCACGCTGTTCGCGACGCAAAACTCGTTATCTGTCTTAGCTGTAAGAGGCAAGAGAGGTGAGGGGTGACCGGGGGTGCATCTATGTGCTTCCGAGCGCGCCCGATTGGTGCCGATCGATATTCCGCGACCGCCGCACGTCTCTTGCGCTCATTTTTTTGTATGTGTACCTACTTTCCGTTTAAATTGAGAAAATATAAGTTTTGAACGTTTTTCTGGACTTTCACTGGTGTTGCTAATACCCAGCTGTTACACACGCCTCTTTCCCAGAGGGGTAGGCAGAGATCACGGATCTCCATTTGCTACGATCCTGACAAACCACTTTCGCTTCACTCACACGTGTTTCGGAATAATCAGTAACTGTAGCCTAATAAGTGCTTTCAAACTAAATACACTTTTTCCTGAAGTACGAGTAGCATTGCCTCGTGACAATGACATATAAGCACCGTTCTTTTAAAAATTCTGACAAATGACAAATTATTCTAACTTATATGTACTCAAAAGTAGATAACAAAACTCGTGTGAAATCGGTAGTGGTTGACAAAATGTTTCGAATTTTCGGCCCAAGTTCGTTCCTAAATACAACATTATTATTATTCTGGTAGTGGCTTTCGGGCTGTCAAAGCCCTTATATCACTGCGACCATCGCTGATCTATTGTGATCGCCACTTACTACAATTCTTGGTCAAGTCCTGCAAACTCGAAGAATTGCAGGATTTTGTTGAACTCAAGAAATTTGATCTCCTCCGGGCACATGATGTGTTTGCCCAGGAAGGAGTTACGACTGCGCATGAGGCAAGGGCAATCGGTTAGGATATGTGTAGGCGTCTCCTCTGCTTCAAAGCAGAATCTGCACTGCCTTGTGTCACACAGTCCTATCGTTTGCATGTGCTTATTTAGGCGGCAGTGCCCAGTAAGCACCCTGACCAGCATGCGTAGACGGTTCCTACTTAGCGCCAAGGCGTCAGAAGACGCCTTTTTGCTAAAGGCTCTAATAAGTGCCTTGGAATGTTTCAGTCCTGGGTTAGCTCTCCAGGCTTGAATGGTCTTGTAGAAACAATAGGCTTTTAGAGTGAGCTTGGTTAGACTTTACACTTCTACATTACATACGCCTCTTCTCATTTACTATTAAGGATGACTCACGCTAGAACGGGACGTGTCCGGCCTGGGCCGTTGTCTTAGGAAAACGATGACGTTTTAGCGCGGCCGAGCCATACCCAAGCCCGGCCGAGCCACGGCCGGGCCGTGCCGACACCGAGTCGCTTCCGAGCCTCGGCCGTGGCTCCGCCGGGCTTGGGTATGGCTCGGCCGCGCAAAAACGATGTCATTTTCTTAGACAACGGCCCGGTCTAGTGTGAGTCATCCTTTATTCCATGAATGGTCCGAACACTTATCCATACCTACTCCTATGATTACTTGTTGCCAACTGCCGCCATGATTTCATTTTGATTCGAGTATCTCTCTCTTCAGTCGTTCCCTCATTCTTGAGGATCATGGTCCCTGTCGGATTTTGCATCCCTGATGATTTGTCTCCATGGGTCTCGATCCATGGTTGCCCTCACTGCTTGCTGGAATTTGCTTGAGGATGTGGCTTCCTTGATCTGGTCTGACCATGTAGTTGGCGAGCGTCAGCGGGCTCTTTTGCCTTCTAATTCGCTAACCTCTGCGCATTACAGTCGCCATCACATACATCGGAGCAAACAAGCACGTCACAAACATCGGAACACACCTCTATTTTCAAGGCATTAGGGTGCATGTGCCGATATTTTTGAACACCTATGGTGTACCTATGTATGTGATGGCGACTGTACATGTCCAATATATGAAAGCAGCTGTTGCTGGCAAACGCGTTTTGATACCAAACTGGGAAAGAATCGACATATATGTGCGTTTGGCTGTCCAGGGTATCCTGCGCATTCGCCTCCAGCCCCACATCTCGAATGCTTCTATTCTTTGTCTCTCTCTGGCTAGTGTCGTCCATGTTTCTACCGCATATAGGAAATATACATGAATATAGGAAAGACCAAGGCTTTTTTATGCTTCGGTTTCTCCAAATGACTTGAAGGCGTGTCATTGCGTCTTTAGCCATTGCGATTCGGCGCTTGATTACTTACGAGTATATTTCGCTCTAAACTAAAGCTTGCTTCGCTTATTTATCATGTATCTACGAAAAACACCTATCAACCCCGTACACGCGATGAAACACTCAAACGTGTAGAACGTCGAGTGGCGATATTAGCTCGATTATCGCTATCACCGACAGCCTAATCGATTCCAACATTGACTGGCTATCGTATTAGTAAGTCACACGAAGTGATATTACTATCTGGACTAGTGATTTCTTATCGAAATTACGATACAGCAAAATACAAACATTAAGCGGCATTTAGCCCCATATTAAAATAAACTTGAGAGTACGATGAATAATCAGACGCTAAAGCCAATTGACCGATATGTTTAAAAACTTAATAAAAACTTTTACGTGGAAAAAAAAAAACATTTTTTACAGAAAATACATGAATATTCAATTTTCTAAAAAAGTTGGTTGTTTCGACCCCAATTAATGGCAATAAGGGTGCAAAAAGAAGAAAAATAGTATTTATGCTTCTCAAAACATTACATTCGTTCGATTACAAAAAAATCTTAGACATCATCTCATCCTCCTAATTTTAGTGTGATCCCGGTTGCCTCCTGATGGAGGCTCAGAATGTCGGGATCCACTCGACTACTTAATCAAATAATCACAAATGGTGTAGGCACTAGTTTCTTAAAACAAGTGGTCTTAAACAAATATTTAAATTGGCGCAGTATCCTCTAGTATCTCTAACTCAGCTTTAAAACTGTAGCCTAGTCTATATTCAAGCAGCAGTGATTACAGTTAATGTAGGTAATAGTGTTCAGTATTCCAGCAGTAATGCTTTGGCTTTCATTAGTTTCGGTGAGCAGAATAATTGTCCCTAAAGTTATGAACGTGCAATGCTTATAAAGTCGTTTCGGTTGAGGTAGCAATCAACTAAGCGAGTCATGTTCAATTACTTATTCAGTTGGTATTTTCGATATACCTAATTAACATTTCGCACCTCCTTCAGACTAGGTACTTTCGTTTTTTTTCAAGGTACCTCGGGAGGAATCCAAATAATTCCAGAATTTACAAACGTATTCCAGAGGGATAATCACGTAACGTTCCGAATGCGCGTCGGTACAATTTGACTGTCAATTTTCCATATAAAAAGTGACATTTAGACATACCCGACGTTCGTACAATGCGTTACGTGATCGACCTACTGGCCACCATTTCCTATCTAGAAAATTAAATGTCATATATGAAATTTTAAAGTAAACCCGCACAAAATATTTGACACATGCACACTTGTACTAGCCGAGCCTTCAGCGTGCATAAATATGTACCTCTATCAACTTGTCACGAATAAATATTTTCTTTCTTTATTTATTTCTGTCAATGCCTAAATGAAATCTACGTAGTAACACAACAAGTCTTTAAAAAAACTTCTGCAAAAATACGCAGATGTAAAATTTAAAAAATAACTTACCAAAATAAAAGGCATGTGTAACGCGTGGGCGTCGTTTTACTCGGCATGAATGAATGAAGAACTGCGGTCGTGAAAGATAAATCATACGATTTGTTGCCTCAACGGGTACACGGACAAACGGATTTATCTTGAATGGACACACTCGTAAGTGCATTTTGTTCTTAGCTAGCAGACAGTGGTCAATGTCTAGCTCGCTCGGTAGACATCCTGTTTTGAAATAAGTGACACAATTGCAGATAAGCTGTTCCTGTTTGCTCCAACGTGCTATACTACTGCATGGGCCCAATCTGACAAGTACTGACGTTTCACATTCCAATTTAATTCAAGTGTGTTTTGTGAATGTGCTGAGCGGGTGTGTTAGATTTAGCTCTTGTACTCGTATGTTTGTTAATTATTATTATTATTTAGAGCCTGTTGTGTCCCACTGCTGGGCAAAGGCCTCCCCCCTCCGTTTACAGATTTCGCGTTCCTGAGCTAATCCTGGCTAATCCTTTAAAAAGGAGTCTAGCTCGTCTCGCGATCGCCGACGAGGTCTGCCGCGTCTCCGTTTTGAGCTGTCGGGCTGCCAGTCAGTTGCAATCTTAGTCCAAAGCTCGTTCGGCATGCGGGTGACATGACCAGCCCAGTCGTGGGACTCAACTTAGCCACTTTCCAAGATAAGTCTACTATTTGGGTCTTGTTTGTTAATACAAGAGCTAAATCATCATCTAAATAATAAAGAGATAGATCATATAATAATTTACTTTAAAAACAAAGTTTAAACGACTTCAATTCAGTACTTCGCCAAGCCACGTGGTACATGAAAATGTCCACATTTCCTTTCCAATTTAGCACATGAACTGCTTTCCGAGAGCAAATGCGTTGATTATTACAGAAAAAACCCAAGTCGCGTATGTGGGCTGATAATATTTGAGGAGTTCCGTCGATTCCTCAAGGATCTCAGAATTAACACTTCATTAGTTGCTACTTCAACGGAATCATGTCAGAATTTTTGACGTAGGTACTTTACATCTTTGAAGAGCTCCATAAGTCATCTGTGGTCTTCATCATCAGTTCCACTTCACCAAAATTACGATATCGGAGGGTAAATACACGAGTTATAATAGAAAATACCTCTCGAATAAAAAAAAAATTTGGAAATCGGTTCACAATTGACGGAGAAAAGATGAGAGAAAGATCAGATAGATAGAGATGAACGAATACTAAGATAAGTTAGTGATCGATCAAAGGGCCCTCTTTATATTTATTTTCTCAAATAAATATGATATGTAGAAAAATTATAAGTACCTACAGTAGACGGCAAACTTCGTGCGCAAATGACCTTGCCTGCGCAAAGGCGAATTGTACGTGCAAGCTGCCCCCCCCCACTTCCCCTCATTTGCGCACGAAGTTTGCCGTCTACTGTATTAACATCGCATCCGGAATTTGGACTTGAACGGATCAAGTTCCACTTCGCATGAGCACTAGACAGTGCAAACTTTGCCTTCCAAAGTTAACAATTTAGTGGTCGTCACATATTCTCTTTAGTACTTAGTAACTATAACTTGGAAGTTTTGAGTTCTAATACTAAATTGTGGTATTTTCGTGAGATTCGTGAAGTAAACGAAATAGGTAGTACTTACCAACGCATTGCACTATTCAAGTTGTATTTACACTTGGGCAGTACCTACAGCAGGAATTTATTTGTGGTCATGTCATACAAACAATACTTTATTGTACAATCATTTTGTCTTGCAGACTTTTCTAGTCTATCCTTACCAATGTAAGCAATGTGCCAGTTCTTGACTTGTCACACACAAACAATCGAAAAGAAGTCTGTACTTGCATAAGTGCATTCACGGGCGTCGCCAACCCTAGACACGAAAAAAATTAAGGCAAGCCACAAAAAAACATTTATGTACAGTCGCCATCACATACATCGGAGCAAACAAGCAACTCACAAACATCTGAACACAACTCTATTTTCAAGACATTAGGGTGCATGTTCAGATATTTTTGAACACCATGTAGTGTACAGATGTGTGTGATGGCGACTGTACCTATATGTATGAACTTGCCCCCCCCCTAGGCCGTCAGCTGGCGAGTGCATACGAGAAACGGCCGATATCAATGTTATGGACACGTGTTTGCAGCAAAGCCCGGCAACATCAATAGTCGGACGGTTTGTTAGCAGGTAATTTCTCGCAAGAACAGACACTACAGCAGGTTCCTATTAATTGTCATCATCATGGCAATTAATATGGATCACAGTCGCATCTCTCATCTCGACGATGTAACTCTTTAACGATAGCTCTCCTTTTGAAGTGGCATTGTATTGTAATCTGCTGTCATAATTCTTTTGACTATTGAAGTCGTTACACTGACCGCTATTGCCAAGGGTCCTGGCACGTAGTATAGACAACTTTGATACTGATCTACGTACGAAAACGTTAAATAATCGACGAGCAGGAATCAGGCACTCTATATTTACATCTATTGTTACGTTTAGCCTTCATAAATTTGGAAAACTGAAGCTTTCATTAAGCAATTCCTCTGTAATTACTAATTACGTAACTTTTTCATGATTTGTTAACAGCCAATGCATAAAAACATTTTGTAAACAGAAAACAGAAGCCAAACAATATCCATCTCACAATATGAATGCTGTTTACGTCAATTAGAAACTCAGTCTCACAAACTTGGCATAAAAAACTTCAGTCATCAGTGTCTTATTACGGAGTTATCAGATTTCCATTTAAGTACGCCGTGGATTGTCCACGTCACGGGGCAAACTGACTCTTATTGTCCTATTAGGCTTAAGTTTATTAAAAAGTCGCCCTCTAGTTGCCAGGCCTTGGAAAATATGGATATTGTAGACAATTTAGGTTGTCGTTAACTGTCTGGAACGCAAAACGTAGTAATTACGCAAATAAATGAGCCTCCTGCGTAGCCTATAGAACTAGGTTCTGCTGTAGAACTCGCAGCCTGTCATGTCCAGTTTTTTTAGGGTTCCGTAGCCAAATGGCAAAAAACGGAACCCTTATAGATTCGTCATGTCTGTCCGTCTGTCTGTCTGTCTGTCCGTCCGTATGTGACAGCCACTTTTTTCCGAAACTTTTTTCTGTAAACCGCATTAAGATTTTCACACGAAAATCGAAAAAAAAACATTAAGTTTTAGGGGTCCCCATACTCAGAACTTAAACTCAAAAAATTTTTTTTCATCAAACCCATACGTGGGTATCTATGGATAGGTCTTCAAAAATGATATTGAGGTTTCTAATATAATTTTTTTCTAAACTTAAGAGTTTGCGCGAGAGACACTTCCAAAGTGGTAAAATGTGTGTGTGTCCCCCCCCCCCTGTAACTTCTAAAATAAGAGAATGATAAAACTAAAAAAAACATATGATGTACAATTGTACATTACCATGTAAACTTCCACCGAAAATTGGTTTGAACGAGATCTAGTAGGTAGTTTTTTTTTAATACGTCATAAATCGTAAACCGCAATTTATTTCACGGAACCCTTCATGTGCGAGTCCGACTCGGACTTGGCCGCTTTTTTAAATTTCGAAAAGCTGAATCGCCAACAAAATCCATATAGGTAGTTAATTATCGAACCATCTCACAAAATTTCACGAGAATCGAGAACAGCCGGACATTTTTTTGCCGAAGCTGAAACGAAGAACTTCGTTCGCTTCGCTCCCTCGTTCAATTGAGAATATTGACATGTCATGTTAGCTATTACAAACAGTATTTTCATCTCACTAACACGGTAAATGATTGTGTGTATATGTATGCACATCATGTTTGGACATCGATAAGTTGAAACTGGGTGCCGCCTCCGCTTTAACAGAGTAATCTCTACTCCCTAGTAGTGAGATATACCCGCTTCGCATCTGTTACTCAGATCATGGATGATTGGAAATCTGTTCTAATAAGATTAATGTTTTGCGTTTTCACTCAAATGTGTGACCTTTACTTTTTTTCTCAGAATTGAGTTATTTTGTGTTTTTTCGGTACAGAATCATGAGCACTCTTGATCCTGATAAAGAAAAAAGTGTCCCCAATTTTCCAAAAAAATTTTAGGATTCCACTATGTTAGGGTCCACACAGAATGTATGAAAAAAACGTCACATAGTGGAATAAAAAACTGGAAACACTTTTTTAAACGGGATTAAGAGTGCCCATTATTCTAAACAGGAAAAACTAATAAAATATCAATTCTGAGAAAAAAACGTTAAAGTCGCAGATTTGAGCGAAAACGCACAACATCCGTGATAGCTACCCATCTGTATGTATGTAAGATTAAAAAAAAAATGAACGCGGAAAGGTTGGGTTTTTGTTTCTATCGAATTGTTTTTGGCATCGCCACCTCTGACATACTAAGTATTACATTACCAAGGACAATATATAATACGTTATATATTATATAATATATTGTCCTTGGTATTACGTTCCAATTCAGGTATTTCAGGGGAAAAATGACTACATAAAAAACCGACATTACACTGTGCATTCAATTATAAGAAGTTCCACCGATTTCTCATAGATCTCCCTTCTGACTAAAATATAACTAGTAAGACGAGTGGAGAACCTTCTCCGTCTTTTGAAGTCGGTTGAAAAGTGTAAAGTACTATGGATTCATGCGGTTTTCTTGAAAAAAAGCGTTCGCACATCGCTCTAGTTACATAATAGACTGGGCTCATACCCACCCGACTGAGTGAACCACGTGACTGAGTTCAATAACGGATCCCTCGCAAGCAGGATGAAGGTTACGTCTTAACCGAAAAACTTCCCTGGAACCCCGAGACTAAACAACTTTATTTTTTACACATCTTTGTTACGGGGTTACTTTGATTCGCGGGGCGACTTTGATCAAATAGGTTTTTCTCCGAAATCATTGTTTTTACTTGTGGGTGAACTGTGGCAGTGAATATATTGGTTATCTATCTTGCTGTACACTCGATTAAATCTTCTTAATTTCAAATAGTTTTGGTTTTAATCTACATTCTAAATGATCAAAGTAGCCCCATTTTTTCCTTAGTAACCCCATTCCACGTTACCTCTTTATTTTGAGATTCTCAGTTTCCGGGTTGAAGGTTCGAAAGGAACTTGTCGTATTTCATGAAAATTCAGACTCAATTTGCAACAAAACTGTATTGGGCGGATTTATAAAAATTATCTGGGCAAATATCGCCAAGTAGAGCAATTTTCTTTACAACTTTGACTGTCGGTTGTTTTCAGTAACAATTATTAGGTCCCTTAGAAATTATGCTAGGGTTTACACAACAGCCTTTCTTCCTATTCTCAACTTATTAAATAACGTGTTACAGTATTCTTTATTGAATAAGAAATTCTTCACTGAGTTTTGAGTTTTTGTATGCATTGCAGTAGGTCGATCACGTAACGCATTGTACGAACGTCGCGCGTCGGGTAGGTCTAAATGTCACTTTTTATATGGAAAATTGACAGTTAAACTGTACCGACGCGCGTTCGGAACGTGAAATAACCAAAATATAAATAAAATTAAGAATATGGTGCTAATATTTAAGGAGAAAAGTTTTTGCGTAGAACAGACCATGAAGAAAACGAATGACGTGAATTGCTGTTGTGAAGAATTGCGAATAGGAAGAATAATGTTTGCAGTTCACATGCAGTTCCTTTTTAACACTGACGGACCAATCAGCACGCAATAATTCTGCACCTGTGACAACAACAGATATAACTGGGAAATGTAGCCAATACAATTTGTAGTAAGATAAAACGAACTAATTCCATTGATTGGCATTTATTATTTATCAATTACAAAATACCCAATAGGGACGACAGAATAAATTTAGCCTAAAGTATTGATTACAGTCTAAGTTACAATGCCCCGAGGCCCAATCTTATAAGTTCAATTGTAATTACAGCGCAATTGAACTTGAGAATTGGCCCATTGATAATAGACTACAGCTGATACCTACCTGAAAATACATAGCTTCATATTAACTAAACGAATAAGTATTGAATCTCCAATTTGATGACATTGATAGTAGGTAGATATTTTGTTTTAATAGAGAGATTTGCACTTGGCTCGGTTTTATAATTTTAACACCGTTGCGTTAGTAAGATACCTACGCGTAGCATGGCAGATTAGCCCACGCTGAGAAGCTATATGTATATATTATATGCACTTAACAAACTATCATCATCATCAATGGCCTGTAGCATCTATAAAAGATGATTTAAGTAGCGTCCATTAGAGTGCGGCACTTACGTACGTGGCTTGCCAGGCCAATGCGAGAGCGACAGTGACGCCCGCATATATGACATGTAAATGTCATACACATCGCTGTTGGAGGCGCAGCGGCGCGCTGGTGTCTCAATGCTCGTTTGTGGGACAACAGGTCAAACCAGGTGATATCATGTACTGTCACGCCTTCATTAAGTGACTTTCTCCATTGGTCTCGGACCTGTGATTGATTTTCCCAGTTCGTGGGGTCGATCTTGAAGGACAGCATGTCACGTTTTGCGCTGTCCTTAAAACGTAACAAACTATAGAAACGAATGAATTCGTACATTCATTCATAAATCGCTACAAAATACTTCAATTACCTACCGCTCTGTCGCATGTTTGTATACAATTTTAAGGCAATATGAGACTCAGCGTAACATTTAATAAGTCTAAGCTATAATTGAACCCCAAGTTTGTGACGGATTTCTACGAAACACATTTGCCGAGTCATTTCACCCCTTTTAAAGTATCTGCGAAAATGTGCTCAATGATATTCGCTCTAACTCCCCTGGTAATTCAGTTCTAAATATCTATCACATTTTCTGATTGCCAGTCACCATAAAATTACGCACGTAAACGGAGAGAACGTTACTTTTTAGTAGCTATGGTTACCTGCGTTTTTGTTAAATTTTCTAATGACTATTTACAGGCTAAATCATCATTTGTTACAGACGAGACGAGACGCTACGCCATGCGACGACATTTTCGCCGTATGTGAGGACTTAAGTATTATGGCACCATGTCAATGAGATCACCTTCGGGAGCTATCCCCTGGTAGTCTGTCACGTCAAGTGACGAATTAACACAGTAGGTGGCAATGGTCCCACAAAGCCTGTATCAATGGATGTTAAAGTGTCAATACGCAGCAGGCTCTAATGTTTATTTGACCGGTCGTGGCGTTCAATGTTGACATTGCCATTTTGTACTAATTAGAACAAAAAACACACCATTTACAAACCCTTATCATTCTAGTAACACGATCTTAATCTAACTTTGACATGAACACATTCACGTAAATACTAGTTAAACCAACACATCAGGAAGCACGCACTTATTGAGAGCAATATCCGACTACTGCTGATGACTGGTTGAGCGGCACTCCTTCTTTATAGTCCTTCTTCTTTCGGCAAATGCATTGGCAGCAGATATAGAGCGTTAAAACAACTCCTAAAGTCATCGGCAACCAAATGTATACGGGAACGCCGGAAGGCTTCATTGTGTCAGCGTATTCTTTTAACAAAGCGCAGTCAAAACGAGTTGTTTTGTTAGCAATAGATGTATTATGCCAAATTACACAAATCTGGTGTCTGTTTATACTCAATGGGTATCCAGTATTGTTGATAAATGGCTTCACGTCTATGACAGACGAAGTGATGTCAAACGTATTAGGATCCTCTCGGTTTGTGTTTGATTTTCGCTCTATGAATGTCGACATCATGAAGCAGGGGAAACTCGTTTGTTCAAAATGATTCCAATCCAGGATCTGTAGATTGCAGTTTTCTTTGGCACCTTGGACGTGGTAGGGCACACTCGATGATCTCCCTAAGTTATACAAAGCTAGTCCGCTTAGTAGTACTCCATATCGGCTCACAGTCTCCCTGTATTTGTACACGTACGTCGGTAGTGGGCCGTGGAAGACGGGATACGTTATCGGCGATGAACAATGGCGGCACATGAAGGATATATGCGACGGCGGATGGTACGAGAAATGTGTGTGTCGGGAACTGACGTGGTAATAGTTCGGGGCGCGCAGAGCTGAATAGTTGCTGAAGCGTCCGCGCGGTCCGCCATGGATTTTTCCGTCAACGAGTATGGTAATAACGGTAAAATAAATAAATACTGAGTACAGCGGCTTCATTGCAACGCGAAGGGCGGGTCCCGGCGCGCGACTGCCGCTGTTTGGGGGAAAGAGGACGCTTGGCGCCAACGCAGACTGGCTGTCGCCAGACTGGCGCCCTGCCCTCCCCATAAACTATGTTTGAACCGAAAATATTTCAGTGACATTCGAGGTGGATGTTTTTCTTAAAAACAAATGTTTTATTCGCAATCAATCAATCAACTCTCACTATCCCGAATTCATAATTACTGTGTATGCATTAGTCATATTTAAAGTTTTGAAGGGATAAAGCATTATTTTATGGATTCGAAAAGGGCTCAAGTAGGTATACTATACAGTTACCTACCTACTCCTAAAACGTATGCCGATTTAAAATTCAAATACTGAAATTATTATTTATCGTATGGCGAATCATTGTATTAGAAACGTGAGATCTTCGAAAAGACGGTACGGTTGCCAGTTACTGAATAAACTTTGAATAGTGTCAATCAACAAATAATAACAAAAACTTGTAACTCAAAATCTTTATCAGAATAATAAAAGCCGAATTAAGACACTTGTCCAGTAGCTGGCACCATCAATCATTTCATAACATTACCAATAAAAAAAATATTGAAAAACATTATGGCTCCGACTTCATGTCAGCACTGCAAGAAATAGCCAACAGGAGCAGCACCAACTACACTATTAATAATATTCATCATTTAATTCAAAACATTCGAATCAATGGAACCATAGAATTCTGCTGGATCAAAGCGCATATTGGAATACCAGGAAACGACGAGGCGGACAAAGAAGCCAAAATTGCAGCCACCCTTCATAAAGCACCCGACTTTCACATATATCCTATATACTAGCTGTTGCCCGCGACTTCGTCCGCGTATAACATGTCATCGTCTAAAAGTTTGTTTAAGGAATAAATTAAAAAAAAACATTGAAATTAGTTTTGTGCCTAGTCTTTTAGTAAACAGTCTAAAACCGAAGTTACAAATCTCTTACTTTCAAAATGGCTTGCTCTTTATACACACTTAGAATAAAACCCCCTTTGTACCCTCATAATAAACAGGCTGAAACCGTAGTTACAAATTTCTTACTTTAAAAATGTCTTGATCTATACTATACAAACTTTGAACCCCGTTTTAACCTTCTTAGGCGATAAATTAAAAAAAACGCTGAAATAAGTTTTGTAGTATTTTAGCATGTTTGTTTTGTCTAAAACCGAAGTTAAAAATCCCTTACTTTAAGAATGTCTTGCTCTCCATACAAACTTTGAATGCCCTTATAAGCCCCTTTCGGGGAAGAATTTCAAAAAACGCTGAAATAATTTTGGTAGTCTTAACAGGCTAAGATCGAAGTTACAAATCTCATATCTTTAATTTTTTTTATTATTTAATCTTTCTAAAAAGTTTTGAGATTCTAGCTCCAAAAAATCCCCTTGACCAACATTGCACCCCTTTTTCATCCCCTTAGGCGTGGAATTTTCCAAAACGCTAAAAATACTTTATTTGTTTCATATTATTTGTATCATATTGTTTCATATATATTGTTTCATATTAGTTGGGGCTGAGCTACAGGCTACCAACGGGGTCACAGGTGACGGATAGTGAACAGCCATCAGATATGGTGGTTAGCTGCGAATATAACGAATAAGCAGTCCCCGATCAAGCAGCGACAGGGTCAACAGGGCGTAGTGGGTTGGACGGTGGGACGGACTTCTCAATAAAAGCTACATAGGCCTTAAGACGACCTTGCGACATGGCGAGTAAATGCCGCCATCAAATAAGCATTCCCCTGGTACAGAGCAGCAGCTGCATCAGTATTGGCAGAAGGCCGAGGAAGTGGGTTCCGGTAGGACTTTTGACCAAATAGGAGTGGGCGTATACAACCGGCCATTACACTGCGATGTGGAAGGAAAGTGGGGAAACCACCACATTAATATTCCCTATTATGGAGTAATGATAATGACACAAGAAAGAAATAACGTCCTTGACAACGGGCTTCCACGACGTAACATTCCGTGGCGGTCTGAGTCCGGCAGGGTCAGGAGTAAGGCTGACTCGGTCGTCATCATGCGAAATCCTTGCAAAATCGGAACATGGAATGTTAGAACGATGCTTACGCCGGGAAAGCTAGAGGAGTTAAAGGCAGAGATGAATAGACTAAACATAGATATATTAGGATTATGCGAAGTGAGATGGGAGGGAAGTGGTGATTATTGGAGCGATGATTATAGAGTAATTTACACAGGAGACCAACAAGGAGTTAATGGAACAGCAATAGTTTTAAACAGAAACTGGGGCAACCAAGTGGAAAACACAATTCATTATAGCGATAGAATAACAGCAATAAAACTTACAGGAAGTCCTAATAACATTATAATAATCCAAGTTTATATGCCCACCAGTAGTTACACAGATGATGATATAGAGGAAATGTATAATCACATTGACACAATTTTGGATTCAGTTAAAGAAAAAGATATTTTAATTGTAATGGGAGATTTTAATGCAGTTGTAGGTGAAGGATCTCAGGGAAATATAGTCGGTAAATTTGGACTTGGAAAGCGGAACAGTAGAGGCGAAAGACTGGTGCAGTTTTGTGAAGAAAACAATCTGATAATAACGAACACATTATTTGCGCAACCTAAAAGACGCCTATACACATGGAAAATGCCTGGAGATATAGGAAGATATCAATTAGATTTTATCATTACAAAACAACAGCATCGGCAGCAAATCAAATCATGTAAAACAATGCCCGGTGCAGATATCAATACCGACCACAATCTTCTAGTCAGCATGTTCAACTTTGAAAATAAGAGGCCTAAAAGAAAGAACAGACCAAAGAGTATCGATCTCAATAAGCTTAAAGAAATAGATAGTAATTATAGAGTGCAATATAGCAATAAGGTAGGATATAAACTAGAACAGTACAATAAAGATATATTAGACAACATAGAAATAGAAAGCCGTTGGAATAACATTAGAGATATAATTAGGACTAGTGCGGAAGAAACATTGGGTAAAGAAAAGATCACACCACGAAAGAAATGGTTAACCACAGATATTATAGATATGATGATTGAAAGAAGAAGCGTAAGGAATAGAGTGGATGAAGATAGCATAGAGAAATACAGGTACCTCTCAAATAAAATAACATTAAAGTGCAGAGAAGCAAAGGCTCTAGACATATCTGAGGCATGTAATCATATAGAAAACTTTATTAAACAAGGGAAATTAGACAAAGCCTATAGTATAGTCAGACACCTAGGAAGACATCACAAGACAAAAAGTGCTGCAATTTTAGACGAGCATGGCAAAATTTTACTAAATAATGAAGATATATTACAACGCTGGATACGATACATAGAACAATTATACAACGGAAATGGTTTAACAGATAATGACATAGAGAGAGAAATGGAAGTAGATGAAAATAAACTAGGTCCTGGTATCATTAGAGAAGAGTTTGACAGAGCATTAAATAGTATTCAAAATGGTAAAGCAGCAGGTGATGATCAAATATACATTGAACTCATAAACAAATTAGAATGTGATTTTATGAAAGATGAAATATTTACAATAGTGAAAGAGATCTACATCACAGGAGTGATTCCAAAAGATTTTCAAACTAGTAAAGTGTTACCATTGCCAAAGAAACTAAATACACTGAAGTGCGAAGAGCACAGAACGCTGAGCCTTATATCACAAGCATCTAAAATTCTCATTAAGATAGTGCAAAACAGAATAAGACCAATAACGGAGAGCTATCTGGGACCTGACCAATATGGGTTCAGGCAACAAAGAGGCACAAGAGAAGCTATTCTTGCTCTTCGACTCATCGTAGATAGGAGAATGGAACTAGGCCTGAACACTCATATAGCCTTCATAGATTTAGAGAAAGCCTTTGATAAAATAGACTGGATAAAGATGATGAACATTCTGCGTACAATAGGAATAGATTATAGAGACAGGCGAATTATACATGCACTATATAAAGATCAAGAAACCATAGTAGAAATAGGACAGGAGAAGGGAAAAGCCAAAATAAAACAGGGTGTAAGGCAGGGTTGTCCACTCTCGCCTTTGATTTTTAATATTTTCATTGAAACCGCCATTCGAGAAATTTTGGGATCAGAAAAAGGCGGTGTTAAAATTAATGGAGAAAAGTTTCACTTTATAAGATTTGCTGATGACATCGCAGCGGTAGCCGAAAATTCTGCACAGCTTGAACAGCTCGTAACAGAAATGGACCTCATTTTCACAGAATTTGGACTAAAAATAAATATAAATAAGACCAAAACATTAATTGCATCTAAGACAAACCAAATCATAGATCCCATAAAAATTAGAGGTTCAGCCATTGAACAAGTCAAAAGCTTTAAATACTTAGGCAGCATTATAACCTGTGACTCCAGATGCACTTCGGATATCATCGCACGCATAGCCATGGCCAAAAAAGCTTTCAATGCCAAAAAGCAAATATTAAAGGCGAAAATATCTCGAAAGATCAGAAAACGTTTTATTAAGACCTACATCTGGAGCATAGCGTTGTACGGAAGTGAGACGTGGACTCTCACCCAGCGTGACAGAGAGAGACTGAACGCATTTGAAATGTGGGCATGGAGAAGGATGGAAGGTATTAGTTGGACAGAAAGAAGAACAAACGAAGAGGTTCTAAATTTGATAGGAGAACAAAGATGTCTACTAAAAACTATTGAAAACAGAAGGGGAAATATGTTGGGGCACCTGATACGACATGACAATTACATAAAAACTATAATTAATTTCTAAGTAACTCTGTTAATGAATTTCTAAGTATAAAAACTAGTAATAAGTAATCCCTCTATTTTGCTTGTTCTTAACCGACAGCAAAATAAAGGCTATTATTTTGCATGCTTATTTAAGTAGAGTACGGCGGACTATACCGTGTATTTGTACCAACATAATGTGACCCGTATTCCGCAAATAAATATTTCATTTCAAAAATTGAAGGAAAAATTGAAGGAAGGAGAGGCAGAGGAAGGCCAAGACGTGCGTTTATGGACCAAGCTAAAGAGAAAGTTAATGTAATGTCGTATCAGGAGCTCAAAACAGTGGCAGAAAGAAGAACAGAATGGCGATTACTCCACCGACAAGAGCCTGGCTCTTAAATTTATGATGATGATTATTTGTATCGTAATAAGTGATATTTCTTAAAACTTTTAAGCTTCTATCTCAAAAAGGAGTTTCGCTCATACAAACTTTGCAACCCTTTAGGGGTGAAATTTTTAAAAACGCTTAAAGTACTTTATTTGTATTATAATAAGTAATCTTTCTACAAAGTTTAAAGTCGCTTGTCTAAAAAATAAAGTTTCCCCCATACAAAATTTACACCCCTTTCTAACCCCCTTAGGGGCAGAATTTTCCTAAATGTTGAAAGTTCTTTATTTGTATTCTAATATGTAATCGTTATACAAAATTTTAAGTCTCTAGCTCAAAAAATAAAGTTTCCCCCATACAAACTTTGCACCCCTATTTAACCATTTTATGATTTCCGAAAATTACTTCTTGTCCGTTGCCTACTTTGTAAAAGGTAGTTCTGGTGTAAATTTCAACTCTCTAGGCCCAGTAGTTTCGGCTGTGAGTTGATGAGTGAGTAAGTGAGTGAGTCAGTCAGGACATAGGCATTTATATTTTTGTTCCCATAAATATAATTAGTATACTTTTTGCTGTCAATCCGTACTGTTTTTTAGGCATCCGTACTCAAAGAGTAAAACGGGACCCTATTACTAAAACTTCGCTGTCCGTCCGTCCGTCCATCTGTCTGTCACCAGGCTGTATCTCAAGAACCGTGATAGCTAGAGAGTTGAAATTTTCACATATTATGCATTTCTGTTGCCGCTATAACAACAAATACTAAAAACAAAATAAAATATTTTTTTAAGGGGGGCTCCCATACAACAAAGGTGATTTTTTTGCCGTTTTTATAGATAATGGTACGAACCCTTCGTGCGTGAGTCCAACTCGCACTTGGCCGGTTTTTTTCTGTAGGTAGCTATTTCTTCAAATGACTCATCTTTAATATATATAGATTAGGTACTCTTTCCGCTTGTCTTCCAAATAGGGGAGTAGACTCAAAATTTATTATTACTTCAAAAGAAAGAAGAAACGAAAAACCCGTTCAAATATCTCAAAAAATTACGAAGCTACAACCGTTTTAATATCGCTTATTAGGGTGAGAAAACGATCGGGACCGTAACGTCACGATCCTCGAGCGTCATAGTACTCATAGTAAAAAACAATCGTTTCATATGAAGGTGCGTTTTGCGGAAAAGGGACAGAACATACCCCCTCTTAAAACTTATAACTTAGTGACTAATTAAATAACCTCTTGCGTTGTTTTTTTCTCCATTTGACTTCATTTTAAGTCCTTTTTCGAGAAAATACCTACAACATTGTGATTATTCTATTTAGTGTCTACAGTGTTCCCGTTTGTACATCCCTATTTTCGATCTATCCGACATCCGTATTTTCTTTTAAACCACGAACTTCAGAATTCGAAATATTCGGGTATATCTATCGCACTAACATTACTCGAGTGAGAGGAATGCAGATATACGAACTTCGAGTTTTGGTTTGCGTGGTTTGGCTGAATGCGCAAAGAGAGCGCGCGCGTGTCCATAAAAAAACATTTGTGTTACTTATATTGTTCGAATTCGTTGATACATTTAATGAAATTACGCTTTAATACGACATTTGCGCTTATAAGTTCTCATATCAGAATCGATTAATTTATTATGCTTGTACCTCTTGGTATGCGTTTCGTGAAGGTCTATCGGAGACGGGATTTAAATTATTAATAGGTGAAATTAAGGAAAAGCAATTCCGCCATTTTGACGTTTCACAAAGCTGACAGATGTGGCGGCGATATACTTTAAGAATAATAAATGAAAAATTAATGAAGTCGTATAGTTCGGAAAATTAATTAATTGTCGCAGTCGGATAAAAACTATCCTAAGTTGCAGCTAAAATAATAATGTACCTACAAAAAATGTTTCATATTTTTCCGTTCACGGGATGCTGAGAACATTCGTGACAACCCAAAGCTTAGTTTCAAACTGGCTGATTCTAGAGATTTATTATAAGTGGAGATAAAAAGACTTTGCAAAATTAATACTATGGAATTAAGCAGCAACTTCCACGAAACATCTACCACTGGATCACACCTGAAAAACTGGCTACCGACTTTGCAGCATACCGAAGATCTACGAAACAAGACCACTATCTCATTCCATCTTACCCAAATTTTCACCGGACACGGCTACCACAAATCCTACCTATACCGCTTCAAGATAACCACCGATGACATTTGCCTGTCAAGCACCTCACAATCCATCGACCACCTTTCGTAAGGAAATCATTCGTAAGGTGACTACAATAGCCTCATTTTGCAAACTCGCTTCCTCCATAGTTAATAACCTGAAAAAGTTCAATGACACCTATTTCACCCATCATCCATTACAACCTAGGGTTTGCAATCCGGATATCCGGATATCCGAAATATCCGGATATCCGCCAAATTTTGGATCCGGATCTGACAGGCTCTTGGATCCGGATCTTTCGGATATTACGGATCCTTAAAATACAACCACGAAAACCGAAAATACGGCTACAAAATGAAGTTTTTACCGAGTCCACGCTGAAAACAGAATGGTAGATAACTCAATCTCTGTGTTTATTCGCCACTTCATCATCCCAGACCAGATTATTTTTGCTTTTAATCTATAACTCACAAAAACTTAATAAACCTACATACTACAACCTAGTAAAATTGCCGCAGTTTGATTGCGAAAGTAGGCGTTGGTTTAAATGCACTAATTCACCGTACACGAAGTAATTATATAAATCCAATATTACCTATAGATAATATTATGAATAAGGGAATTAGTTTAAATAAACCTGAATAAAAATTTAAGAAGTATATTTGTCACAGAAAGTGAAAAGTAAATGCAGCAACAACACCTACGTTTTATAATTGTAATATATTTTTTAAATTTTTAGTATGATGTTCTTGACTTATAATATGATCATGTAATATAATAAGCATGGTACGCTATATTTATGACCCGTTCACGGCTTTTGCCATATCTAGACACAGTCTTGCCTAAAGGAATGTCCCCTGCTAGACAAACACCTTTTCCCTCGTCCGGCTCACATTGTCAATTTCTCCTCCTAGGTTTGATACCTAGTTACAACCCTATTGAATTAACTCCTTACATAGAGCTCATTGAAATGTATGTATGAGCACCAGGTACGGAGTTAACTCGACCTGCTGGTCGATCACGTAACGCATTGTACGCACGTAAGGTAGATCTAAATGTCAAATTTTATATGGAAAAGTTACAGTTGGATTGTCCTAACGCGCGATCGGAACGTTACGTTGATTACCCCTGTTGTAGTTATTTAAGTGACAGCTTTCAGTAACGAAACTCACTTTGCCAGTTGGTTTGTAGTTGTAAGTAAAAAGTTAAAAAAAAAAGTTTTATACCCCTTATGTCCTCGGGAATGCGTACCTATTTAAAATCTTTCAGGTATACGGTGGTATAGCCGTGTTTTCTTAGTTTAACCTTACAATTCTTACTTTATACCAAAAAAACCTTGTGGATCCGTATTATCCGAAATATCCGGATATCCGGATCTGTTGAATTTAAATATCCGAAATATCCGGATCCAAAATATTGGCGGATCTTGCAAACCCTAATTACAACCATCACTCATCATTCATACACAGAATCACTAGTTCCATTAGAAATAATTTACCATAAAGTAACCGCGGATTCAGTCGCCCGTATCCTTCGCGGGGACTGTTTTCTAAACAACAAAGAGAATTAAAAAAAAAACATTGTAACTCTTCTTACGTACGCAGGTATTCGTTACAAAGTTAGTGTTAAAAGTAGATGGAATCAAGGTTGGATTAGCAAGAGGCGTCTGGCACAATGGTCAGGAAATTGTCCATAATGCCCGCGATATCTCGCAGGAAGCACTACTTGCGCCGGCGCGCTTTGTATGGAGTCATCACTGTCATCAGCGAAATCTACACCGCGATCGCACGCGATACGAGCCAAGCTAAAGGTTAAATCCTGGCGTCGCGTCAGACATCCGTAGTCTAGCCAACATTTTTCTTCATGAGTCCTAATATTCCATCCATTTTCTTAAAGTCGGCGGGAATCTAGTTTTACGGACAATCGGCTCTTCCGTATATCTTACTATATTTATACATGCAAAAATTTGGATCTATAGGTACATATTTGTTATGACATCATGCCAAAACAGCAAAACTTATTTAGATGAAATTTTACTTAGAGATAGTTATTTCATAATCTGGATTAAAAAAGGATACGTTTTGTCTCAAGATCAACTCCCAAAAAGATTAAATTTGGGATGTACCTAAGTTTACGCGGACGATGTCGCGGGAAAGTGCTAGTATCCATATAATGATTGAATACCTACAGTGACGTGGCATCAAACACATATTCGGGTAAACTGTTACGTTGGTAAAGGAACGCAGGAGTTAAAATAAAGCATCCCAATATCTGAAAATAATCAACCTGTACTAAAAAGAAAACTATTTCCTCCTCTGCTGATTTCGCACAAGAGTTCCAATATAAACAGCAAATTCTTCAACACACGTAATGTAAACCACATGAAAACTATGCATCAACCCAGTGAACAATAAATTATTCACAGTGCGAATAAATAGAATAAGTAAACATACAACTATTCCATTAAAACCGGGAATACAAAACACATTAGCGTTGTTCAGTCGCGTTAAAATCATCTGGAAAGTACTATTTTTAACGGTATGGTTTTATCGGGAACTAACTCCAACTCTATGACTCAATAAATGGGTTAGAATTCATTGAATGAATGCGAATTCATTCATCGAGTTTCATAGTAGATTTATATACATACAGTATATAAGGCATAACAAAACGTCCTCTATAGTAACAAAATGGGGCGAAATAAAGCAGGGGCCCAGTTCACTCTTTCAAAATAACGTTAAACACGTTGATAGACGTTTTTATTTTACTATATTTCTTAAATACTCACGTCCTCCACATAGAAAATTTATTTTAGACTCAGCTAAAACCTAAAAGATTACACTCCAACCACTGATTAACATTTCTTATTGGGAGAGAGAGATTGGCAAGATTTTTATTTATTTGGTAGAAAGGTTCTATGAAGTTCAAGGAAGTAAAATGGTTTAATGGTCAAGTCCGAACAGAATTTATGTTTGGATTGTCAGTGGGGGCGCTATGCTCTATCGTTCATGTCATCATCATCATCATCATATCAGCCGAAAGACTTCCACTGCTGGACATAGGCCTCCCCCAAAGAGTGCCACAATGGCCGGTCCTGCGCCACCCGCATCCAGCGGACTCCCGCGACCTTTACCAGGTCATCAGTCCACCTTGTGGGGGGCCTACCCACGCCGCGCCTTCCGGTACGTGGTCGCCACTCGAGAACCTTTCCGCCCCAACGGCCATCGGTTGTACGTGTAATGTGCCCCGCCCACTGCCACTTAAGTGTAGCGATTCGGAGGGCTATATCGGTTACCTTGGTTCTGCTGCGGATAGCCTCATTTCTGATGCGATCGCGCAGATAAACTCCCAGCATATAGCCCTCTCCATCGCCCATTGAGTGACTTTGAGCCTTCTTATGTGGCCCATAGTAAGCGACCACGTTTCCGTTCCATATGTCATCACTGGCAACACACACTGGTCAAAGACTCTCGTCTTGAGACAATGCGGAATATTGGACGAAAAGATGTGCCGTAGCTTCCCGAATGCTGCCCAGCCGAGTCGGATTCGACGATTTACCTCTTTCTCAAAGTTGGACCTACCTAACTGGACAGTCTGTCCTAGGTATACGAGTACATAATCGTCTACAACTTCGAGCGTAAGTGTCCGATTGAAATGTGAGTTGGTACTACATGGACGTTTGACATGATCTTCGTCTTATCCATGTCCATACTCCAACTCGATCGTTCATGTATCATGTAGGAACTGTCCGACAGACGGATCACATATATGTTACCTAGTTTGCGCGCTGGTGATATAAATTATGTGTGCAATCAACAAAGAGGTAAACCACTTTCAAAGCGAATGTTCCCTCCTCGTATTCCTTTGATTTAGTGATGTAGCGTGACCCAGTTCATGTCTGAGCTAAGCCCCATTTACTTTACAATTAGATCTTATAGTAAGACACATGTGTAAAATAGCAATGCTGTGTACTTGGCGGCCTTAACTGCAAAACCAATTATATAAAATAAAGTTAATTCTGTTCTATTCTATCACATTTGTAGTTCCATTGAAATTCCGCAATATGGTGACCCTAAATACAGCCTGAACAAAACACTAAATTGAATCACACTGACGGCGCCTGACCGCGATAGATCTTACAAACAAAAACGTGTTATTCGTATCATTAGCGGAAAGTCGTACGACAATCCTGCTAAAACTCTATTTAAGGAGCTTATTACAGTACTATAGTACATTACTATAGAGGCCGGGAAACGAAGGGTTGCAGGCCAAGTAGATATAGACGGATAGGGATACGCGGCCGACAACCCCGTTTCTCGCCGAGATTTGTATAGTGCTTTTCTCAAACTTGCAATGAAATAAAAAGTAGTCAATTTGTTTTATTCGTATGTTAACACAACTAAATAATACGTTTCTGATAGCCGTCAGTGCTGTGCTGTCACATCATAACCTATAATTATGTCCCACATTTCTTACTAACAATTATTCCGCTTATTCCCTAAATTAAGTATTAGTTTATAGTTACATGAACTTATATCTAACTAATCTAACTATATAGACGAGGCACTACAACAAAGAAAACACTAATAATTTTTATGAAATTTTCATACGCCGTCATGTACCTAACTTTTGATTTCGGGGGCAGTAAATTATTCATGGCTACTTCTGCTCGCAATTCCGGAGGCGTACAGTTCAATTCCATATCATTTTCGTCCGAACTCATTTCGAAATCGATGGCTTTTATTATAAAGTTTCAAAATAATTACGAACTATTGACAAATCCGGCCAACAAGAAAAGAAAACTTTTTTCAATTTACGCGCCAATTTTTTTTTTAATTTGTTTGAAGCAACGTTTTACCCGGTGACATTAGTACTAATCTTTTCTTTTTTTGGTGATTGAATGCCAAGACGTTCTGTCACAATTTAACGTTTATAAACAAAAGACGGTTGCTTTGCAGGCCTAGGTGTGTAAGGTTGTATGAAATTCCTCTACATATCATCTTCACTATACTTCGTTTTTTTTAGCATTAGAGAGACCTTTGCAGAACGAGATATAAGGTTTTTTATCGGGCACACTCTGCGGATCGAACAGTGAATACGAGTTAATAAATATCACGTATTTATTATCATGTTTAAGTAATACATACATTACTCAGTGTTGTGAATAGATAAGAAACATAATATTAGTTAATTTATATTCTAAGATGAAAAGATAAGAATTTTAATAAATTGCATTTGCAATTTTTCATGGAAAGGTTGTACATTAAAAAACCTAAAGAGGCAGAGTTCTCACACAATGGTCTATTTTTAAACGTCACTGTCACTATCTGTAATTCACTCATGTGGGTTTTTCATTCGAGTTCATATTGTTTTTTTGTTTTTCATTCGAGTTTATTAGTTGTTGATCTATTTAGATATTTTGTTTGTTGGTGCACATTTACAATGTATGAAGCCGAGGCTGGCCCGAGTGGGCTACAGAAGTCACAGCCGGTTCCGGCTAATGTTTATTCATCTCCAAAGAAGAAAAGGCAAAAGCAGAATCCTCTGACTGCCAGTGAAAAGCGGAAGCGGGTGGTGAATATTTACAAATTAGTGTCAGAAATGTGCCATGGAAAGGAGTATGTCACTTAATCAGACCGTGTGAAAAAGACTGCCGAGACTGCTGGCATATCGTTGGCTACGGTATACAACATTTTAAAAGAAAATATATGCGTTCAGCTATCGGTAAATATCAAATGATATGTACTCGTATGTAGGTACATAAGTTCCGAGAAATTTAGTGGTATCGGTCGAAATCGAAGAAGGAAGGTTTACGACCACTGCTTCTGTGTTTACCCGTTTGACAGATAATTCTAATCTTAAAAAAAACGAAGTATAGTCGCATCGGATACGTAGTATTTCCGGAACTAATTTGAAGTAAGTCATGTCAACATTTCATTGCAAGTTTGAGAAAAGATACTTACCCTTCCCAGTTATACATATTAACCGTTTGCAAGTAGATATGTTAGGGCCAACGTTGACCAATAGATACGCTACCCATATGCAGGCTCGTAGAATTAACCGCTTAATTATCCCGCCGTGCAGGCTCGCGAAGGCCCCGACGTCACTCTTGATCTTAGGCGCAAAATTGTATAACTTGTTACCAGAATAGATAAAACTATCAAAAACTGATAAAATGTTTGACATAAAACTTAAAGCTATGTTAACCGACATACTACAGCGTTGACGAATTTGTCGAAACGTGCATCTGAACCTAGTATTAGGAAGCACCTACATAATCTTAACATTAGGTATATCACACTTTACATATTTATTGACAGCTAATGACAAGTCTGCTATAGACCGCTGCCGCAGGCCGCGCCAGTCTGTAGAAAACTTTATGCTCTATGGCCCAAAAACTCATTGCTTAGCGTGCTGTTATGGTTCATACATTTTTTATAAGAATAATATATAGCAGTGAAAGTGCCCGCTGACACAAGAGAAGGTACTCTCAACGCGCCTATATCTATTTTCGGAGGTAACTACCTACCCTTGGCAAACGCCACAACAAAGGGAAACGTGTAATGTCAAGTTAACTGTCGCACTGAAGTAGAGTTCAATTAAGAAAATGGCCGTTACAAGGACACAAATACCTCTTAATATTCGGCTGTTAACAGGGCGCGGTGATGTCTGGTTGTAAAGTGTCGATCCCTTTATGATACTTGGCCAAAATTTGGCATGTTTAGTTTCTATATTTGTTTGGTAAGTTTGGGGGTTGTGTAAATAACTGCAGGGCCATGCGAAACACAAAATGACTGTGTCTTCCAGCGCATTTCGTGTTTTTGTAAGTAACTCAAATTCAGAATGGCAGAGACATGAAAGAAAAATGATATTCCATGAACGTCCCCTTATTACGACAGCTGGAATCGCGGCCTTGACAATACTAAATATGTACTTGTAACATAATTTACTTTAAAAACAAAGTTTAAACCGACTTCAATTCAGTACTTCGCCGAGCCACATAGGTACACGAAAGCTTACACATTTCCTTTCCAAATCACCACATGAACTGCTTTCCGAGTGCAAATGCGTTGATTATTACATACATACTTATAAAGAAAGTTCAGTCGATTCCTCAAGGATCTCAGAATTAACACTTCATTAGTTGCTACTTCAACGGAATCATGTCAGAATCATTGAAGTACTTTACATTTTTGAGGAGTTCCATAAGTCATCTGTGGTCTACATTACCAGTTCCACTTCACCAAAATTGCGATTTCCGAGGGTAAAAACACGAGTTGTAATAGAAAATACCGAACTTACTATATACACGCGTGCCTATAGAGTTTAAGGGTTGCCCTCAATTTACATGGGATCTCATCATCAGATCTTGACTTGGTGACAATGTGACCAACTCAAGAGTTAAAAAAAGAATTTTTGTAATCGGTCCACAATTGACAGAAAAATCGGTGAACATACATAAATAAAATACGCACACAGTGGAACATATAACCTCCTCCTTTTTGAAGTCGGTTAAAAAGAAACAATCAGCGGTAAACCGGCTAGACTTGTATGTATTCCTTGGAACCATTACTCATAGAGTAGTTACATCTGACTGCTGTGAACTGGCCTCTGATTTCGGTACCTCTCAATTAGTATAAAAATAACTAGAATGGAATTAAAAAACACAATATTCTTATCGTATAATATTCGGAACGGCTTTCAATAACTTTGGTTGTACGTTTTGTTATTCCATGATGGTCGCATTAAGAAGGTTGAAGATGCCACATATAGGTCATGTACATCACAATACCCTTTGAATTCAGCGGACCTCTCCTCAGTCAGATGACCGGAGACCAGGGAGGTTCATTTGCCTTGAAATATTGGTATCATATTAGCATGTGATGTGTTGTGCGCTCGCTACCACGCGCCGAACGTGCCCAATAAGATATTATGTTAGGGATCTCAGAATCCTATCATTTTATTTGAACTACGACAAATAAGCTTCCCTAATAAATGACGTACGTTAACAAGTAATGCAGCATCGTTATCGATGTTAGAGTTTATTGATAACAAAAGCTATGTAATATCACTTATTAAAAAATAGCGATCATTATTCCATGAACACTGATAACAAAATTCCCGTTCCGCGTATAAAGTTACGAAAACTAGCATGTTTTCATTGAATTCCCGATAAAACCGTTACAACACGCTTTCCGCGGCTATTTGAATGTACCGATTAGCACACAGGACAATCAGAAGCAGGATTTTTTTTGTCATGGTGGTTTTAGACTCATGATTCTGTCTGTATGGGACCAACTACCTACAATTAGAGCACAACAAAAGACAAAAACTTGATTCAAAGTCTTCATTGCAAGTGTGTTTCATTGCAAGCGAGCGCTGATAACGGTCCATACTCAGACCAAGAAAAAAGATAGACAGAGCATTACGAACAGCCTAGTGAAGCCGGTTTTCAACCAAGCCAAATAAGTTTAGCCGTGTGCTAACATATATAGGTACGAACAAAATTGCACAAAACTCTTCAGCACGTGTCGCAATCACAGAATAAGTAATAGTACAAGTCGCAATGCTGTCAAGCTCATCTATTTCGAGTTTTGTGCGATTTAATTTGTTGATATGTGCGTGAGCGTTCTGCGCTAAACTTATTTGGCTTGGTTGAAAAATGGCTTCACTAAGTTGTTCGTCATGCTCTGTCTATCTTTTTTCCTTGGTCTGAGGGTCCATATTAAGTAATTGACATCTAATTTTGATATCACAACGTGGAGCCCCAAGCTAGCCATTCTATCAAAAAAAAAGGTATTTACTGTTTTATTACTTGTTGAAACATAAAGATCGCATAATACCTTACCAATCTTTTGACTTCCTTAGATATACCATGCGCTAACCGCCAACACCCTTTGGTTAAGGTAAGTAAGTCTAGGACTCATTTATGGGCAAGCGAGGCGTTGGATGCCAAACATATGTCAAAACGCTTACATTTGTCTAAGTATGCCCAGAACGAGCCTGCGGGGGCAAAGCGCGAGGCGGGCTCTAGTGCGTTCAACCTGAGATCCTAGAGTCCTCCGAATTACTTAGCGCAGATGGCGGGTCACGTTCACGTGGAGCTTTTAGTGGGTAGAAATACATAACCCAGACTTCCCCTGAGAGCTGGGTACCTGGTTTGCAGGTTTTCTCCACCGGAAAAAGAAGTTCTATTCTCCCACCAGAAATATATTAAATCTTTATCAAGTAGCTAGCCTCCCTTTCCTCCTAGCTAGCCCTTTTCCTAAACAGCTTCTAGGTTTTGTACCAGACAACACGCTTTACCATAAAACGCAATACTTACTCCAAATGTGCTCATTAATTCGTCGTATATATCACTTAATTTAATCACTACATAGTATAAAACAAAGTCTGTCTGTCCCTATATTTCAATTTCATTTATTTAAAAACCAACTGGGATCATGTGTGTTAGTAGATACTTAAAAATAGGGTTAATGATAGATAATAACTTAAAATATATATTCTACCTGCTTATTTATGTGCACCATACAGCAGTGCCTCAAATATGCACAATCAAGGCGTTCAGCGACCATTCTCAGGATGCTGTTAGGACTGGCCCGGATCCTGCGTACCAGGGATGAACACCGTTTTCGCATCGTAGCATGGAAACAGTCCACCCTCGCCTCCGCGAACATCCCCGAAGCACTGCAGTAGCGGGGCAGTCCCATCAACATCCTGAAGGCATTATTGAACTGAACTTTGAGAGCATTGTATGCTTTTTGAGTATAGTTCGCCCACAGACCGCTAGTGTAGAAGGATGTACAATAGGCCCTAAAAAGGGTGACTTTTGCTTCTTTGGAGCACTTAGCGAATCTGCGAGCGATCATGTTCGCCCTTACAGACAATCCCTATGTATGCTTAGATCTTTAAAACTAAACAACGCATTTTGATGCGGTTTTTTTGTAGGTAATAGATAGAGTGATTCAAGAGGAAGGTTTATACACGTATTTTAATACATACCCGTGCGAAGCCGGGACGGGTCGCTAGTACTATATAAAATAGGTGCATCCCCTCATAGTATTTGATATTGAAGGTGAACCACTACATGTAAAACATGCACCAGCGGAAACCCAGCCCGAGTACAACCTATACCTAACCTTCTTATTTCAGTCGTATTGCTTTGGTGGGTGTTATAACCCACCAAAGCAATACGACTGAAATAATTTTCATAAAATAAATACTGGATGAATCACGTGACATGATTTCAAAAATAGGAATTTCGGATCTCATTTGTAGTTCCGAAGTTCAAACATCTCATTACTATGTAAAATATAGCGTTAAAATAAGCAAATAATACGAAACTTCGGTAACATACAGATTTAAAGATGAACTGTTTTAATTAATTATTTCGTTGTGCGTACTCGTAGTTCGTAACTTTAGAAGTATCTTTGAGATTTTCCGGCCAGCCGTTATTTATTTAATACAACTACTTATTATGAGATTATCTAATCCAGATAATTGCTTATTATGGCAGTGATGTGCCATGTGAATTTTGGAACAAACATGTTTCTTGATACCCTGATTTGTTTTACTCTTAGGATAAAGGAACCACAGACACATTTTTTTTATATCTTAAAATCATACACTTATAAGATAATCGGGATCAACAAGGTTTAAGACGATGTTTAGTTTAATGTATGTTCATCAATGAAAGCGACTTCAATCAATTGCCTGTCACTTTCTTGCTGATGCTTTCCGACCAAAATAAAATTCAGGGATTAATATTAATGGCCACTTTACAGTTGTCAGTGTAATTCGAAGGTTCAGGTAATTTCATTCGTTTATGCAGGGGGAATCCTTTGAAATCGCTGAACTGATACAAAGAAAACACAACGATGAAGTTGAAACCTCCTCGTTGTTTGAAATCGTTTAAATATAGCGCCAGGCAGAGAATATAATGGACTAAGGAGAGTTTTATTTCGAGTGCTATTCAAGATATGCTAATTCTAAAGGACGCCGGATAAGCGTTTTTAGAAACTTCCCACTTATTTTCTCCATTGTTTTCAGCTATAATAAGTTCGTCTAGAAGGATCTATAGGACCTATATTTGATATTATTAGATATGTATTAATTCTGAGACCTATTATAGGACCTGAATGCTTCAACTAGTTAGACGCGTATCGAGCCAATCTGATCCGGAATTACGAAGATGATCCTTTAGATGCTTTCAAGTACAAATTGGATGAATCACTTTCTAAAAAACCCGAAATGATTGTACGAGTAGGTACATGTATTTACATTTGTCTTACATGTGTATTGACTTACATACGAACATTGCAAATTAAATACAACTTTATAACTAAGGCCCTCTCCAAATCGCATTATAATTGTACTTAAAACAACTCCAAAATTAAACGGTTCTCCCTGTTCTATTCTGGTCTATTTGTCATACGTATCTACTAAGGAAGTCTGTAAAATTAATGATCTAAGAATAGGCAATAGGTTATGATCTCCACGTGCACTAACCACAAGGGCTATGAAGGCTGCGGTATGGAATATTAATATGATATCATATCAACTATTACAATACGGGGCGGAAATGCTCCTACAGACCAGGACCATAAGGTCCAAAGACTTTACTGATGAAAATATGATGCGTCGTGGGTCTGCATCTGCAATAGTTGTGAGATTCAAAGACATACTTACAGTTGTAACTATCCTAATAAAACGTGGCTGTCACATTGAGTGGTTAATTAATCATTAATGTGTGTAGCCGGTAGCCGATATATGACAAAGTTATATTTATTATTTGTGTGATTGGGAAGATGTCCTAAATAGTAAGAATATTTACATCAGAATTTAGGTAGGTTATCATGTTTCTTCCTAGAAAGAGTAGAAAGGCTTTTGATAGATATTTAGATAAAAAAAATAACCTAATTTATTAATAACTTATTTTTTTATCGATCACTTAATTTTTAAACCTTCTTTTTAGGGTTCCGTACTCAAAGAGTAAAACGGGACCCTATTACTAAGACTTCGCTGTCCGTCCGTCCGTCTGTCTGTCACCAGGCTGTATCTCAAGAACCGTGATAGCTAGAGAGTTGAAATGTTCACAGATTATGTATTTCTCTTGCCGCTATAACAACAAATACCTACTAAAAACAAAATAAAATAAATATTTTTATTGATAATGGTACGGAACCGTTCGTGCGCGAGTCCGACTCGCACTTGGCCGGTTTTTTTTTTTTTATGAACATGTAATGAACACTATCTATTGTTAGAAATTATATAGTTAATACGCAGTGGTAATCATTAATTTGTATAAATGAGTATGTATTATGACCTAAAACTTGGATTAAAGCAGGACTGACAGTTGGAAGCGCTCGACCAATCAGAGACCGCCAGGTGTTACTGCGGCTCTCTGATTGGTCGATAGTAATGGAGGGAAAAGTAACGTCAATGTAGTGGCGACCTGGTCCCATGAGGGATTTTTCGGAGTCAGTCTTGATTTAGCCAGGGAGAAGTCAAATACTATTTGTAATGTATTGTGTGTTAGTCTAATACTATTAATTAATACTGTGTCTTAATGGTAAGTTAACACAGTGAAGGATCAATATAATCAGTAAGTAATTCAATCACTATGTTTGTTTCATTTGAATTTCACCTTCCGCGACTTCGTATGCACTCTCAAGTCGATGATATTTGTTCCTTAATCGAATAAAGCAGCCAATTGCGCTTACATCTCAGAAGTGGGATAAGAAAAGGACCTTAAAAGTACTAAGCTCACTACTATTTTTTTTCCTCCTTTTGTTTAAACTTACCACTAAGCCCACGTAAACTTGTTTTTGTTCCTATAATCAGAGCGTATGCTGCTAGTTCGTTTCTTTGTAAAATAATATCAAAGGTTAAAGCTTTTAATACCGCGGTAAGAGTCATTCAACAGCTAGAATTGCTAAAATGTTAGGTCACATGGTTCAAAGCAGGGTGATGTATGATTGCGACGCATTATTCCACTTCGACTTTTAATCCACTTGAGCGTGTATTTATTGTTGCTAATAAAATAATGTACAGCTACTGAGTGCGTTGACAAGGTTGGCTTCAGGATTGACGCCCTTTATCCGGGTTTATACAGGTACCAGTAGTAGTAGGTCTTATTTATTAAACAATAATATTTATTAAATTTATATGATAATGTAGCTGTTGTTGAATGCGTATTGGTGTTTAAATAAAACTCTGGTCGGAATACATTTTTATTTGTTCCTTTTTTTTTACTAAAAATACAAAATATTTCTGGAGCTATACTTGCTTCTTGTGTCGCTTAATAGTTTTACTGTACCCTTCATCAGTGACTTCGCGAACAAATTATACGTTTCAGGATATAACAGAAGAAGCAGCTCGTGGAAGGGAACTTTATATCCCCACGAGTCCCACAAAGGATACATCGAGTTATCGACGGTTGCGCAGCACGCCCCGACGCCGCGCCAGGCGAGCAGTCAGACGGCGCGGCGCTTGCGCGGTCGCTCCAGTCGGCCCTCGCGGGGGGCGTCAGCCGCTGCTCTGGAGCAGGAGGCGCAGTCAGCGGTCGCGCGGCTAGCGGGCAGCGTAGCCACGCGGGCAGCCAGCGGGCGCGCAGACGGGCAGTGCAGCCACGCGGGCGGTCAGCGGGCAGCGCAGCCACGCGGGCGGCCAGCGGACAGCGCGGGCAGTCAGCGGGCAGCGCAGCCACGCGGGCAGCCAGCGGGCGCGCAGACGGGCAGCGTAGCCACGCGGGCGGTCAACGGGCCGCGCAGCCACGCAGGTAGCCAGCGGACAGCGCGGCCACGCGGGCAGCCAGCGGACAGCGCGGCCACGCGGGCAGCCAGTGGACAGCGCAGCCACGCGGGCAGCCAGCGGACATCGCAGCCACGCGGGCAGCCAGCGGACAGCGCAGCCACGCGGGCAGCCAGCGGACATCGCAGCCATGCGGGCGGCCAGCGGACAGCGCAGCCACGCGGGCGGCCAGCGGACATCGCAGCCATGCGGGCGGCCAGCGGACAGCGCAGCCATGCGGGCGGCCAGCGGACAGCGCAGCCACGCGGGCAGCCAGCGGACATCGCAGCCATGCGGGCGGCCAGCGGACAGCGCAGCCACGCGGGCAGCCAGCGGACATCGCAGCCATGCGGGCGGCCAGCGGACATCGCAGCCATGCGGGCGGCCAGCGGACAGCGCAGCCACGCGGGCAGCCAGCGGACATCGCAGCCATGCGGGCGGCCAGCGGACATCGCAGCCACGCGGGCAGCCAGCGGACAGCGCAGCCACGCGGGCAGCCAGCGGACATCGCAGCCATGCGGGCGGCCAGCGGACAGCGCAGCCACGCGGGCGGCCAGTGGACATCGCAGCCAAGCGGGCGGCCAGTGGACATCGCAGCCAAGCGGGCGGCCAGTGGACATCGCAGCCATGCGGGCGGCCAGCGGACAGCGCAGCCACGCGGGCGGCCAGTGGACATCGCAGCCAAGCGGGCGGCCAGTGGACATCGCAGCCAAGCGGGCGGCCAGCGGACAGCGCAGCCACGCGGGCAGCCAGCGGACATCGCAGCCATGCGGGCGGCCAGCGGACAGCGCAGCCACGCGGGCAGCCAGCGGGTGCGCAGAGGGGCAGCGCAGCCACGCGGGCGGCCAGCGGACAGCGCAGCCACGCGGGAAGCCAGCGGACAGTGCAGCCACGTCGGGCAGCCGGCGGGCATGCAGCCGGGCCGCCAGTGGGCAGCGCGGTCATAGTGAACGACGCACCAGGGACATCTCGGTGAGCCTTCTCATAATACTAACATATAAGTAGATCTTGTATCGGTTTAGAGACTATTAAATTGACCATAATATAGGGAAGTTAGGTATGAATAATATTGTACCTGGATTCGACCCATGTAAGAGGAAATAGACTTTGACTATGTGGTTGCATAAGGTAAATGCACCAGTATTTACGGCCGGGTCGAAAAACGGATCGTACAATTTCCCTTGCCAAAGTTAAAAGGTACGAGGGTCGACCATCTGTTGTCTTTCCATTTTCATCTTGCTAAAAGAGCTAGGTTTTCTAATCCGCTTAAAGAGTGTTATTATGAAAAGTTAGTTTTGATAAATAGATGTGTGTATTGTTGGCAAACGTGCAGTAGAATGCATTTTGCATGGACTTGATGATCGTTCTGCTAGGCTTGTTGCGGAAGCAGCCCAATATGTGACAATTCTAATAAATCGCTAACGTATGCGAGTAATGTTAGAAATATAAAGACAAATATTTTAAAACAGCGTTTGTGAATACGGTCCTTTACGTCCTGTTGTCTCCCGGTGCCGCGAATTCACGGCATCCTCCCGTCAATGGAATTTATATTCAATTTAAATTAGAACAGAGTTGCATTTGTTTTGCATCATTCGATTTTAGAAAAAGAACAAAGTCTACTCTAGTCCGTATTTTGATTTGATTTAAATTTAATTGCCTATTTTCCTGGTATGGCGGGATACCTCAGGTTAAGGTGTCGGAGGTTATGAAGCTATTTAATAATTATAACTAATGGAATCAATATAACTAGTAATCTTCCCTTACTCTTGAGGATTCGGTAACTTTGTAGTACAACGTATACCTATAGATATAACACTTTAAACACTCGCGCTTTGTACACATATTTAAATTATTGTTTTTCACGGTTTTAACGCCATATTTATTTACCTTTATTTCTGACCTTTCTACACGGGTTTCACCGGTCATGGTCGCAAATGGCAGTCGACCCAGCAAGTTGTCAACGGAGATATGGGTGTATAGTATTTTACTACCCTCCAAAATTCGATAAAAATGTAATAGATGCCGTCCTAGCGTATGCCCGAAATAAGCAAGTTGTCAACGGAGATATGGGTGTATAGTATTTTACTACCCTCCAAAATTCGATAAAAATATAATAGATGCCGTCCTAGCGTATGCCCGAAATAGATAGTGGTGAATTTACCTTAATAGATTGGGAAGTATCAGAAGACTCATTATTGACGTCTAATGTCATTTGTGATTTGGTGGTGTTATATCGGTGACGGCTATCCCAATAATGTATTGTTTTCCTCTGGGTTGGAAGGTCAGATGGCAGTCAATCATAATCATAATCATAAATCATTTATTCAGTCACACACTAACTAAAAAGAAATAAAAGTCACTTTCGTAAAACTAGTGCCTATGCCAAATCTTGGGATTAGGTGTCAAAGCGAACCCCGGGCTCCTTTAGGGGCATAACCGGGAATAACGCTAGAAGGATAATGTACAATATTTTGACAGATGTGGTGGCAAACAGCAAAGATTCCGTATGCGCGGGGAGGGACGGAAAATGTGACATTGTATCTCGTTCCCAATTGCGGTATTGTCTATGCATGCATACTTGTCACTCATGCGTGTAGGTATGTGTGGGCGAGTCTCTCTATTCTATTCTACCTCTATGGGTACAAATCATTATACATAGATGACGTTGAAGCTAAATAGGACTTGTTAATTTTACCCAAAGATGTTATGCCATTTAAATTGTTGATAGGATAAACCTATACAGAACAACCTCACACCGTTATACAAAAGATCAGTCATCACTTGGATACACTCTAATTTGATCAATTAGTGACCATTAGTAACGAGTTCAAAATAACATTGCGATCGTGATTTAGAAATTTTCGATCCTACCTTTATAGGGGTGCGTCCAGAACCCATAAGTATTCAAAGGGGAGATTTTTGTGGAAGGAGGACTTACTCGTATAGTTCATAACGGGGTGAGTTATTCTGTTGTAGCTGGGGTATTGTGGATGCCTGCCGGAGGAGTAGGACATATTGTAGCTGTTTGCTCTCCTCGTAATCTCTGCTTATTGAAGAATGAGTCTTTGATTTATCGCGATCGTGTAGCTCGGGAGGAAAGTAGATTCCGAACAAATTGGTATTCCTGACATATCTGAGGCTGATTCAGGATATGAAGAAAACCTTTCATCTCGGGATAAAGAAGGACTTTTAAAATTTTTAAATAAATAAAGAGCATTGTACCTATCTAAATATTCTAAATACATAATAAAACTTGGAATTCAATTTATACATTAAATATTATTCATATATTATTTAAATTAAATTACAATTATACCTAATTATTTCACAATATTGAATTCACGTTACCTTTTGTCTAAAATGCGCTTTTGAAAGGGTGCAATGCTTATATACTGGTTCTTATAGACTCTTACACTAAAAACGCTTACTTGAAGCCTGTTAGGAACATCGATTAATTCAATTTTTCAATTCAATTCAAATAATTTATTTCGGAACATTGTCCATAGTTGTTAGTAAGATTAATGTATTCCGAAAATATTTTGGGTATTTTTTGGCGTCCCTCGGTGAATCATATATATCTTTCACTAGTGAGATCTTTGGGAAGTTTTTGTGCGATAGGAATACTAAATATTACTGTATTGAACGCTGTATCCACACCCAGGGTCACGGGCAAGTAGAACGCTATAATATAAATTTGGTGGACGGTTTGACAGCCAATAGCATTGGCACGGTTGAGACCAAATGCTTGATGTGCAATGAAGATTGTACATACTTACTACTTTAAATTCAAGGGCTTAATCGCACCCCCTCTGAGGCGCTATTTGCCACCAAATAAATAATTGGTTAATGGCACCTAGTGAAAGTCGCATTCTTCCAGAGTTAAGTATGTACCGATGTTACTAGCGCTGATCGTAAATGTGTAGATGAAATGAGAGAAGACATAAATGCGCCCGTTAAAGCTTCACACGAAGCTCGTAAAGCTTCACACGAAGCTCAGATATTGTCCTATGCTGCAAAACGTTGCAGTCCTAAAAGTTCGAGGTAGGATATTTAGTACGTGTCAAAAAACAAATCCCAGCGACTGAAAATAATAAAAAAACTATATATTTACTTAAGTTCTAGGGTCCATATGGACTAATTAAAATATACGATGTTCATAGGTAGCAGATTGTTGACACTCAGATGATGAAAAATGGTTATAGACGCTATTCCTCTGTAGTAGCAGTTACTTTGATAAAATCAAGCCTAGGGTGAATTATTTCAGACCTCCATAATGAAAGGCTACTAATTAATTAGTGTGATATACAAAATTTTATATATGTACCGGCAATGCAGAGGTCACAAGTTCGAGTCTTGTATTGGGCTTCAGACGATGATGGTGTACATTGTCCATTATATTTGTTATCTGTGTCATATCGTGTTCTCGTCTCTCTTCTTTTCTTTGTTTTATAAATATTTTAAACCTTAAGTTCAAAATTGATGTTAATGTTAAAAAAATAATGCACTAGTGCAATTGTATTTCGAACATCATAGCAGTTAATAAATGAAAATCATCTTATACCCATATTTTCAGTTTTCTGGCCATGTAATAATTGCCTGTTGATTACAATCATCTTTAACCCATTTATTTCAGTGTTAAGGCCATGAAATAATGCATGTTTATAAAATTCATCTTTAATCCATTTATTTCAGTGTTCTGGCCATGAAATAATGCCTGTTTTTGAAAGTTATCATTAACCCATTTATTTCAGTGTCCAGGCCATGGAATAATGCCTGTTTAAAAAAAATCATCTTTAATCCATTTATTTCAGTGTTCAGGCCATGAAATAATGCCTATTTTTGAAAGTAATCACTAACCCATTTATTTCAGTGTCCAGGCCATGAAATAATGCCTATTTTATTGAATCGCACTGGCCTGAAATAATGCCCGTATGCGAATACATAATACATCACTCGCACTGGCCATGAAATAATGCCCGTATGCGAATATATAATACATCACTCGCACTGGCCATGAAATAATGCCCGTATGCGAATACATAATACATCACTCGCACTGGCCATGAAATAATGCCCGTATGCGAATACATAATACATCACTCGCACTGGCCATGAAATAATGCCCGTATGCGAATACATAATACATCACTCGCACTGGCCATGAAATAATGCCCGTATGCGAATACATAATACACCACTCGCACTGGCCATGAAATAATGCCCGTATGCGAATACATGACACATCACTCGCACTGGCCATGAAATAATGCCCGTATGCGAATACATAATACATCACTCGCACTGGCCATGAAATAATGCCCGATTGCGAATAAAATTCAGGCCATGAAATAAAGCCTGCCAAAAATAATAAAATTTAATGTTTATATTATATTACTAAGTAGTTTACTCTTACAGGCCGTGATATAATGTCTACTTACTTGCAAATCAGTAAATCAAATCCATAGAGTACACTCTAGATTGTTTATTGTGATTCATATCGTTATGTTATTAATGAAATAAGTTGTAAACATGAAATAATGATAATCGCAGATGTATAATGCTACAGCTGGTCCATGTGTATGATATATTAATACAAAATCCAACATATTTTGACAATGTGTAGCAAATGTATTCCATTACACGGGTATAAACTCGTACGTATTATTTATTCTTATTTGTTAGTTAATATTACGATTTGATGTGCGAGGTCGTTACATCTATTTTGGATGGCCGACTGTTAGAAATTATATAGTTAATACGCAGTGGTAATCATTAATTTGTATAAATGAGTATGTATTATGACCTAAAACTTGGATTAAAGCAGGACTGACAGTTGGAAGCGCTCGACCAATCAGAGACCGCCAGGTGTTACTGCGGCTCTCTGATTGGTCGATAGTAATGGAGGGAAAAGTAACGTCAATGTAGTGGCGACCTGGTCCCATGAGGGATTTTTCGGAGTCAGTCTTGATTTAGCCAGGGAGAAGTCAAATACTATTTGTAATGTATTGTGTGTTAGTCTAATACTATTAATTAATACTGTGTCTTAATGGTAAGTTAACACAGTGAAGGATCAATATAATCAGTAAGTAATTCAATCACTATGTTTGTTTCATTTGAATTTCACCTTCCGCGACTTCGTATGCACTCTCAAGTCGATGATATTTGTTCCTTAATCGAATAAAGCAGCCAATTGCGCTTACACTATTTAAATGTGTAAAATATGGATGCCAAATCTGAAATAAATGACTATTTAATATTAATATTTATACTACATCTTTTGTACTATTCACTATTTAGTAGAGATATCAATTTTGAATGCATTAAGAGAGGAATATTTACACCAGCAGCGCTGGCCCTCAACTTTCACATTTCAATCGCATGTTAATGTGTTTCGCTCGTTCACTCACGCGCGCGTCACCCAACTCACTCACCGCTATCCATTGAAATGCGAGTTGAATGAAAAGTAATGAATGATGTTAAGGCCAAGTTTAAAACGAGAATCGTACGTCATAGGTGCAAGCAACTTGTGAATACAGGCACATTGACCATTTCTACGACCCACACGATTCAATTTGGATCAACTTTTACCAAATAATTTGCGTATATGGACCAGCGTGGTTATTTAAAATGCGTGCACGCTAACACATGACACGCCAGCGGCGCTACCACGAACTTCGAATCTCGAACTTCGTTTATCTCCGTCTCTATCGCACTTATGGTTGATGGTACTCGAGCGATAGAGACGGAGATATACGAAGTTCGAGATTCGAAGTTCGTGGCAGCGCCGCAGACAGGTAATTAAAGCATAAACAATCGTCAAATTGACAATCTCTTTATCTCGTAAATGTTTTTAAGCAAAAGAACTCTTTATCTTCTATCTGTGGCGGATGGTTACGCATCTTTAGATCTTATCACAGTGGGAACAAAATAACAACAAGCATAAAAAGTAAAAAAAAACTATATCCCGACTACGGAAAAGTAACAATTAATAGTTATTTGTTATACAAGGGGGGAAAGTTGTATTTTACCTGCGAGTGTTCATTTGAAACACGAGCTAGCGAAAATATCCTATGATTGACCACGAGCGAAGCGAGTGGTTCAAAAATAGAATCCTGAGCGTAGCGAGTGTTTCAACACACGAGACGTAAAATAACTTTTCACCCGTGTATAACACAAATCTTTTCACCTCACTACAGCAAGGAAAATAAGAAAAAGGGTAAAAAAAAGTAAAAAAAAACAAAAACAAAAAAATTAAATAAAGTTTAAAAAAAGTAAAAAAAAAAAAACAATTAAAAAAAAAGTTTAAAAAAAAGTAAAAAACGTTAAAAATAAAAGTTATACAAAAATATGTCATAAAATATACCTACAAAAAACAAAAATAAACATTTAACGTTCTACGTCAAAGTACTTTTAACGTTCTACGTCTACTTCTTCACATGTGGATAAAAAGCGATTTTCTCAATAGTTAACAAACAAACAAAAAGGACTTTCCGAGCTAGTGAGGTGAAAAAATATTTTTACTTATTTAACTCGAAATTTTCTCCTCTTTCATTTGATACCCTGTTTGCAATGATAGCAAATTTTTTTTTTAAGTCAGTCACTTATTTGTATGAGACAGCCACCATGTTTTTATTTTTCATACAAAAGGTAGCCCAAGTCACCCGGAGCATAATTTCGAATCGATTGACACCCCATTTATCAAAATCGGTTTTGTATTTTAAATGCTACAGTAGAACATACACAAATACATTTGTAAGGTCGCCAGAGCTGTTGGGATGGGAGTGAGGGACCTGCATGTCTCTATATGCTAACACAGCGAATCCTCAAGTGAATAAAGGGTCGGCAACGCGCTTGTGATTCTTCTGGAGTCACAAGTGTCCATAGGCTACGGTACCAGCTTAACATCAGGCAGGCCGTAAGCTTGTTTGCCACCGTCGTTGTATTAAAAAAATATATATTTATATATATATATATATATACAAACATAGACTGCTAAAAACATAATCCTTACTTTTGGATCTGCCGTAGTAGGGCAAAAATAGAAGAAGACGGGTAAAAGAACAGGCGATCTTACTGCTTGGGAGCGAGTCTTCCTGACAACCATTGAGTAGTGGATAAATAGAACTGAGGGCCTACCGTACCGCGAACGGCATTCGAAGTTTTCCCTCTCTGTCGCACTTGCGTATGAACTTGCAAGTCTGACAGAGAGGGAAAACTTCGAATACCATTCGCGGTAGGCCCTCTGAATGGCGGAGAAACGATGCCTACGATGGCGATGATAGAAAATAAATAATACCTACCTACTATACAAGACAACACAAAAATACATAGTAAGTAATAGGTAACTATTTGTGGTCTTGGAAAAGAAGTAGTTCAGGTAGGCAGTTGCATATTTTGCTTTTATAGTTCCTAATTCCGTGGCCTCATTCTGAAAACGGGAAACTTTAATTAAGTGGGCATTCCTTTGAAGATTCCCGTTGAGAAATAACCTTTTAAAACAAGAAGATACCAACCGAAGGGACCTTGGTGGCTTAACTTTCTTCCCTTTTTCCCCGTACGATATAATAAAAATAAAATTAAAAATCCATATTAGTACTTATAACTTGGCTTAAAAACATCGTCTGTAAAACTCATTATCAAATTAGGTATACAAGCAGGTATGAATAATTCGTATTCGTATCTTTTTAGGGTTCCGTACTCAAAGAGTAAAACAGGACCCTATTACTAAGACTCCGCTGTCCGTCTGTCTATATGTCTGTCTGTCTGTCTGTCTGTCTGTCTGTCACGAGGTTGTATCTCAACAACCGTGATAGTTAGACAATTGAAATTTTCACAGATGATGTATTTCTGTTGCCGCTATCACAACAAATACTAAAAAACGGAATAAATCAATATTTTTTTATATATTTTTTTCTTTTTTTTTTCTTTTACAATCTTAGACAAATCGGCTTAGTCCCAAACTAAGCAAAGCTTGTACTATGGGTACTAGACGACGATAAACATACTTATATAGATAAATAAATACATAGAAAACATCCATGACTCAGGAACAAACATTTGTGCTCATCACACAAATAAATGCCCTTACCAGGATTCGAACCGGGGACCTCCGGCTTAGTAAGCAGGGTCACTAGTGTCACTACCAACTAGGCTACAGGAGGCTCCCATACAGGATATCTAAGTTAGTTTCTAAGTTAATACTTTCTAATGTTCAGTATATTTTATTCTTACTTTATAATTTTTCGTACTCCAAAAATGTAATAAAATAAGTATCTAGATTCTAAGGTAACTTTATAACTGGTTCTCCACGATAAAGGCGTAGCCTAGTGTGGGGACCCCTGGTAATTATAAAACAGAATGTGATTGCAATAAATGATATATTTTTTTTTTTTAACGGCCTCCATAGCCCAGTGGGTAGTGACTCTGCCTACGAAGCTGGAGGTCCCGGGTTCAAATCCCGGTCAGGGCATTTATTTGTGTGTTTATCACGAATATTTGTTCCTGAGTTATGGATGTTATATATGTATATAAGTATCTATATGTATTTATCTCCACTTATAATAAATCTCTAAATTAAAAAAAGAATCAGCCAGTTTGAAACTAAGCTTTGTGTTATTACGAATGTTCTCAGCATCCCATGAACGGAAAAATATAAAACATTTTTTATAGGTACATTATTATTCTAGCTGTAACTTAGGATAGGTTTTATCCGACTGCAACAATTCATTAATTTTCCGTAATATACGACTTCATTTAATTTTTCATTTATTATTCTTAAAGTATATCGCCGCCACATCTGTCAGCTAAAAGAAACGTCAAAATCACAGACTAATAAGAGATACTACGGATAAAATGGCGGAATTGATTTGCCTTTCTTTCACCTATTAATAATTTTAATCCCGTCTACGATATACCTTGACGAGACACATAGGTACCATAAGCAAATATAAAATTAATCGATTTTGATATGCGAACTTATATGCGAAAATGTCGTATTAACGCGTAATTTCAACAAATGTATCAACAAATTCGAGCAATATAAACTTGGTTTTTTTTAATGGCACGCGCGCGCGCTCTTTGCGTATTCAGCCAAACCACGAAAACCGAAACTCGAAGTTAGTATATCTGCATTCCTGTCACTTGTTAGTGCGATAGAGATAGAGATACCCGAATATTTTCGAATCCCGAAGTTTGTGGTTTAAACGAAAATACGGATGTCGGATAGATCTAAATTAATATTGTATGTGTAAATATGGTTAAAATTATTTGAAAATACTATTGTTGTTATTGTTTTAGTATATTTGACTAGCTTTAAGTTTAATGCTGTACGTCCGAAATGGGCAAGCTGTTGGACTTTATTTTACCCAAAACAACTAAATGTACACAGTTCTGACACTAAGGAAATCTTATTTCATCTTATCTTATCGAAAATAGGCATGTAGACACTAAATAAAATAATCATAATGTTTTTTTTTTTTTAAAGAAAACAACGCAAATAGCAACGCAACGCAATATAGAAAAGATAATCACTAAGTTATAAGTGTTCAAAGTTTTAAGAGGCGGTTTGTTGTGTCTCTTTTCCGCAAAACGCACCTTTATAATGAAACGATTGTTTTTTACTATGACGCTCGAGGATCGTGACGTCACGGTCCCTGATCGTTTTCTCACTCTAACAAGCGACATTAAAACGGTTGTAGCTTCGTAATTTTTTGAGATATTTGAATGAGTTTTTCGTTTCTTCTTTCTTTTGAAGTGAGTCTACAGCTACACCTTTATTTGGAAGACAAGCGGAAAGAATCCATACTATCCATACTTCCATACTAACATTATAAATGCGAAAGTGTGTCTGTCTGTCTGTCTGTTACCTCTTCACGCCTAAACCGCTGAACCGATTTAGATGAAATTTGGTATACAGATAGTTTGAGCCCCGAGGAAGGACATAGGGTAGTTTTTATATCTGAGGGGCTGAAATTGGGGGTGGAAATTTGTATGGAGCTACTTAAACCGCTGAACCGATTAAGATGAAATTTGGTAAATAAATAGTTTGAGTCCCGGGGAAGGACATATAATAGGTTTGATGCCGGAAATCATCCCCTAAGGGGGTGAAAAGGGGGGGGGGGGTGAAAATTTGGATGTAATCTATTTTGATGAAATTTGGTGTAGATATAGGTTAAGTCCCCTAAGGGGGTGAAATTAGGGGTGAAAATTCGGATGGAACCCATTTTAATACAATTTGGTATAGAGATAGTTTGAGTCCTGGGAAAGGACAAAGGATAGTTTTAATTACGGAAATCACTCCCTAAGGGGGTGAAATGGGGGGTGAAAATTTGGATGGATCCCGTTTAGATGAAATTTTGTATAAAGGTAGTTTGAGTTCCGAAGAATGACATTAGATAGTTTTTATTCCGAAAATCATTCCCTAAGCCCATGTAGGTACCTAGATGAAATTTGGTATAGAGATAATTTGAGACCTTTCGAAGGATATAGAATAGTTTTTGCCTCGGAAATCATCCCTTAAGATGGTAGACGTTGGTTTGCAATATTTTTTCTATGGTGGTAACAAGTTCTACGCGGACGAAGTCGCGGGCAACAGCTAGTCTATTATATATATCATCGCCTAGTACCCACAACACAAGCCTTATTGAGCTTACCGTGGGCCTTGGTTGATTTGTGTAAGATTGTCCCGTAATATTATTTTTTTTGGTTTTTATACAACAAACGTGATTTTTTCCGTTTTTATAGATAATGGTACGGAACCCTTCGTGCGCGAGTCCGACTCGCACTTGGCCGATCTTTTTCTATTTTGTTAGTGTACAGCCTAGGTCTATTGATCACCGTTTTTGTATGTTATTCTAATCCATCTATTATTTAACAATTACAAAAATACACAATGACGTAAAATATAAATAATTGTTCCATTGGACCAATTCTCGAACACTAAAAGGCAAGAATATATAAATATTTAAAAAACTATACTCGTAGTTCATATAATTTCATTTTTAGGCAAGCCTATAGTTATATAATCTAAACTCTTTCATAACTTTATTTGTTTTAGTTAAGACTACAAAATAGTATTTTTCACAATCGTGTTATAATAGAGAGCTTTTTAGTCGAGTACCGTGTTTAGGCCACGAAGCTTGCTGAGTGGCCTAAGTAAGGTACGAGATTAAAAACCTTGATTATAACACTATTGTGAACAATACTTTTTGTACGAGTTCATTAAAATAATTTTCTACGAGTCAACTGAACTAATTAAACAAACTCAATACTGTTGAAACGAAGTGCAGCCTATCGCTCGTACGCTCGTTGATATCTTAAAAGACATCAACGAGCGTACGACATCAACGAGTAAACTCAATAATCAAAGCGATTCTATTGGTCCAATTCATTACAGTTCGGTAAAGCAGCCACGTAATCCGATCCGATGTAATTAATAAATAATACTACTTATGTACCTGACTTGTAAAACATTGACTTTTATGAATAAATATCTTGTATCGTGATTGGTCGAATTTATTTAAGTTCTATTTAAAAAAAAATGTCGGTTGTCTAGAGCATATCGAAACAGTTATTTCGGTTGTTTTGGAAGTAACAGACTATTCAACGATGAAAAGAGTGACGTTGCAGTATTCTCTATGAAATCTTAATACACATATTTTAATCGTCGAGTACGAAAAAGGGTTTATATTAAAAGGACCAACTGCATTTCTTCCACGCAATTTTTTTTAACGTCAATAAAAGGCCTATAGGCAGAGTTGGGCATTCAAGAATAAAATCATGAATATAATAAGAATAACGCGTGAATAAAATCACGTTGATTTTATCCCCGTCAAAGTTATTCCAAATAATTTTCGTCGGGAATAATTCTTGGGAATGAAAATTTAATGAAGATAACTTATTCTTATTCAAATAAAACTAATCCTGATTTTTTATTTTAAAATAATATTCCATATATACGAATGTAGTTCGGATCGGATTCGGATAATACTCGGGGCCCTTGGGGGTAAACACAGCGCATTTGGTATCGGTATAACACCATCTGAATCATCGTCACCAAGTATAATGTGTAGAACTCGACATAACAAAACAAACGAACCCAAACTTGAGGGGTATACAAGTAGCCGTTTAGGAGTTCCACTATCCACCTTCTGACTCCATCAGCAGACCATCGTCACCAAGTTTAATGTATAGAACTCATCAAAACAAACCAAATGTGCTGTCACTCAAAGATATACAAGTAGCCGTTGAGGAGTTCCACTATCCACCTCCTAACTCCATCATCACACTATTGTCACCAAGTATAATGTATAGAACTCATCAAAACAAACCAAATGAGCCCACACTCGAGGATATACTAGTAGCCGTTGAAGAGTTCCACTATCCACCTCCTAACTCCATCATCACAATATCGTCACCAAGTATAATGTATAGAACTCATCAAAACAAACCAAATGTGCTGTCACTCGAGAATATACAAGCAGCCGTTGAGGAGTTCCACTATCGACCTCCTGACTCCATCATCAGACCATCGTCACTACGTATAATGTATAGAACTCATCAAAACAAACCAAATGAACCCAAACTTGTCATAAAATCCATTGCGTGAAAAAAACCCTACAAAATTTTACCGACGATATACCATACAGTTATCTTTTATTTAAATAACGTTTTATTTAAATAAAATGTTAGTTAGAATAACCCCATTTGTGGAATAATTATTCCGTATTTCATTCCTTATTTAAGATAAGAGTTGCGTGAATTATTCCCGTTCAATTTATTCCGGTATAACGAGCGCATGAATTTATTCTTTTTCCCATCGATTGGTATAAGAATAAAAATTATGTTCTTATTCTTATTCAAGATAACTTTTGCCCAACTCAGCCTATAGGCTATTCACACCCCGTTTCAATTCATGTCACCACTCATTGGTACAACTTGATCCCTAGATTTGCTGCTAACTAATCACAATCAGAGGTCAAACTTATATTATTTATAGGTTCCTGTGAGGCGAGTTTTAGTAAGCCTATTGAATACCATCCCCTCGGACGTCACTCTGGCGGTGATTTGACGCCCGAGTTGCCCGACGCCGCTTCATCAAATCGAAACCCGATGACAAGGAATCAAAGGGCGTCCAATTCAATTTGTATGATTTTTGGTAACTCAAAAAGCTAAAACGATTTAGGCTGAATAGTCAGGATCAGATGTCTACAGATTTTCATCATATTACAGAAAAGTTATTGAGTCAGAGAGTTCTTTTTTAGGGTTCCGTACTCAAAGAGCAAAACGGGACCCTATTGCTAAGACTCCGCTGCTGTCTGTCTGTCTGTCTGTATGTATGTCTTTCTGTTTGTCTGTCCGTCTGTCACCAGGCTGTATCTCATCAACCGTGATAGTTAAACAGTTGAAACTTTCACAGATGATGTATTTCTGTTGCCGCTATTAACAACAAATACTAAAAACCGGCCAAGTGCGAGTCGGACTCGCGCACGAAGGATTCCGTACCATTATCAATAAAAATATTTATTTTATTCTGTTTTTAGTAATTGTTGTTATAGCGGCAACAGAAATACATCATCTGTGAAAATTTCAACTAGAACTATCACGGTATCAGTGAGATACAGCCTGGTGACAGGACAGACAGACGGACGGACGGACAGCGGAGTCTTAGTAATAGGGTCCCGTTTTACTCTTTAAGTACGGAACCCTAAAAAACAGAATAAATAAATAATTTTTATTTTCTTTTAAGTACAATCTTACACAAATCGACCTAGTCACAAACTAAGCAAAGCTTGTACTATGGGTACTATACGACTATAAACATACTTATATAGTTATATATCAATACTTAAATATACATAGAATTGTGCTCATCACACAAATAAATGCCCTTACCGGGATTCGAACCCAGGACCTCCGGCTTTGTAGGCAGGGTCACTACCAACTAGGCTACAGGGGGCTCCCATACAACAAACGTGATTTTTTTGCCGTTTTTATAGATAATGGTACGGTACGCTTCGTGCGCGAGTCCGACTCGCACTTGGCCGGTTTTTTTTTCACCTACATGTGTAATGTAAGTACCTTAATTTTGGTCTGTGATGTAATTTTTATTTATGGACTTATAAATCTTATAAGCATACCTAGGTACTCTTAAATATGGACGTAAATTTACCAAAAACATCCAAAAGATAGTTATTTTACAGGTTTGCTTAGGCGCTAATACTGTGCGGCGCGGCGCCCATGGCCCATGGTGCTAAACTTAAAACTACTTACCGTTTTGCAAAAAAGTGAGCTATTTGCGAAACGAATAATTTTAAGTCTTAGTGATGGATGATCAAAGTATGGTCCGCAAACACATCGGCATCCTGCAGGTCGATCACGTATCACGTACATAACGCATTGTACGCGCGTCAGGTAGATCTAAGTAAATGTCACTTTTTATATGGAAGAATGACAGTTAAATTGTCCTAACGCGCGTACGAAACGTTACGTGATTACCCCAATACTTTTCTTTTTGAAAGAAAATTATCAACGAATTTCTGTTTAGACGTAGTCGATCAGGGATAACCTTACCACTTAGTAATTACTGAATTAAATAAATGTTCATGAATGCAACTTTAACTGTAATATTAACGCAATGATTACTAATTTACATCGTAAAAAAATGTTTGCGATTCCTGAAACGTCCAATTTTGTCACCTGTCGCTAACTTTTTCTAGAACCTTCATGATTCACTGCGTTTTTGAAAATCTATCATCTATCACTAAAAAAATAAAAACTATTATTACTTAAATACAAAAACTACATGCCGGTCGCTGGGTTTGAACTTGGGAACACCGAGTTCGTAGTCTATAGGCCAAACCACCGGACTACGTATCAGTTGTTAGAACATGATGAATATTAGAATACCTTGACGTGTGATTACCAAGGTGACGAAACCAGTTATTCTCTGCCGTCGCATCATTATAATCTGTAATCGCCTCACCACCTATTTCTCATCCCATATTTTTCACGTTTTATCCCTACATTTCACAAATGTTGAATGGGGTTATTTTTACTTTCTAGTCAAGTATGCTTGCCAACTTTCAAGTCTTTAGCTCATGGATTCAAGGAGTTCCCATACAACGATTAACCCCATTTTTTACCCCCTTTTAGCCCTAATCTTTATGATTTTTATAGTCTATAGCCTGGCTGAAGATCCACTTAACCTTTTAGTAAAAGTTTAATATTAATCCATTCGCTCGTTTTCACGTGATGCCGTTACATATAAACAGACAGACAAACCGACAAACAGACAAAAATTCTAAAAACTGTTGAAGTGTGTTCTGTTATCGATTCTAAGACCCCTCAACTGATTTTTTTGCCAATATCTTCAATGTACAGACTTTCGACCCTCTACAGCTTTATTATATGTATAGAAGATAGATGGATTATGAATATGTATATAAGTTACATACCTACTTACTTTTATGTTTCTAAAGCCGAAAAGGATTTACTTACTGGTTGCTTATCCCTAGTGTCTGTTCTTATTTCTTATTCAAGGCGATCGGCACAAGGACAACGAAAACTTGTGTAATAAATCCGAACGATATACCATGATTGTGAATGTTTGCAACTTTATCAATATCGTCGTTAAACGCCCACAATGGGTTCTATTCCAAAATTGCTATACGCATCATAAACTAAATTCGATACATCCCTAACAAACGTAGGCGTTGTTACATGACGTTATGTTTTGTTCGCAGGGCGATTACGTCAGTTGTGGGCTAGGGCATACAATAACCACAAGTTAAGGATGACTCACGCTGGAACGGACCGTGTCCGGCCCGGGCCGTTTTCTAAGAAAAACGACGTCGTTTTTGCCCGGCCGAGCCATACCCAAGCACGGCCGAGGCTAGGAAGCAGCTCGGCGTCGGCACGGCCCGGCCGTGGCTCGGCCGGGCTTGGGTATTGCTCGGCCGCGCAATAACGCCGTCGTTTTTCTTAGAAAACGGCCCGGGCACGGCCCGTGAGTCATCCTTTATTATACTTCGCAACAGTGCCTACCTATGGCCTAAGGAAAGGAATGAGGCAGGCAATGTTACATTAAGGGTGGGTTGAATTGACCCTTTACTGACCGGTAAACGTTAAATATGGCACCGGTACTCTCAAAATTTCCATACGAAAAGATAAGGTTACGATTGCCAGCGGTTTGGTACAACGGACTTTATTTATGTAGGTAAGTAAGGTATATACCTGCTCATCGGTAATTGATATGAAGTACCCTGTCGTCGGGGTACGGATTTCTCACTATCCGGCCCGCCGCTCGGGGGCTGTAATTCTCATACAGGTAGCCTAGGTCGGGTAGGTACCAGTGGCGGAGCGCCCATACAAGCCGATTCCCACCGGCAAATTTATTTTTAGGTACTCTAAACCTTTCATAACTTTTTCTCTTCCGGATTGCCCGTGGAAAATTATCTACGCCGCCACTGGTAGGTTCGGTTCGATAGTTTTCAATGATCACAATTAAGTAGGTAGAAAGAACAATGTATGGTATTCCAATATAAAACGAATACCCGAAACTGCCAAGCAATGCAATACGTGCGTAAAAGGAAAACCAAGCCGACAGAAGGAAAAATATTCTATATACGCAACTGAAAAATCCCAATACAGCGCTTTTTTGATTACGACACGTTTGTTCATTGTTTTTCCATTCGATTAGCTACTTCATACTTTTATTTGTGGTACAAATCGAATATCGGGTAAAACTTGCATCGGCCTCCGAAATAGATTGACTAGTCGATTTCATTTTTAACACGAAAACGAGAGGTGTTATAAGTTTTAAATGTAGGTATGTCTGTGTTTCAGTGTATCTATGTGCCTGTCTGCGGCAACGTAGCTCAAACGGATGCACCGATTTAAGCGTGGTTTTTAGGGTTCCGTAGCCAAATGGCAAAAAACGGAACCCTTATGGATTCGTCATGTCTGTCTGTCCGTCCGTATGTCACAGCCACTTTTTTCCGATACTATAAGAACTACCTATACTGTTGAAACTTATTGGTAAGTAGATGTATTCTGTGAACCGCATTAAGATTTTTACACAAACATAGAATAAAAACAATAAATTTTGGCTGTTACTCATACTTAGAACTGAACTCAAAAATTTTTTTTTATCGAGAGACACTTCCAAAGTGGTAAAATGTGTGCCCTGTAACTTCTAAAATAAGAGAATGATATAACTAAAAAATATATATGATGTACATTAACATGCAACCTTCCACCGAAAATTGGTTTGAAAGAGTACTAGTAAGTAGTTTTTTTTTAATACGTCATAAATCGTAAACCGCAATTTATTTTACGGGACCCTTCATGGGCGAGTCCGACTCGCACTTGGTCGCTTTTTTACCGATAGTCTTATATTAGCCAGGCCCTGGCAGAACGGAAAGACCTAATAAATGCTGGCTAGATGCAGGGACTCCAATCCCATTCCTACACTCACTACACAGGATGCCCAAGATCGTCTGAAACGGAGCAGCGATAACCAGAAAGCGAACTCCGAGACCCGAAACATCAGCTGAGGATGCAATCGGAACTAACACTAAAACGATAGAGAGTAGGTTTCGTTGTAGGTACATGAAAATTGAAATGACCGGTGGAATAGGAAAGAGAAACAGCATTACAATTTTTTTTGTCGTATGTTTCAATAATACTTGGCCTAATTCCACTAATGTTGCAAGTAACTATAGAAAAAAAATAGCTCTTGATCAAAATAGGGTATTTTTCCTTCCCTTACGTTTTCCTCCCTGACCTTTATCGCACCGGCACCGTCAATCTCGACGGTTTGACGCAAAGAATAACGAAACCTTAAAAATCACTCGCTACATTAATCGACCCCTTCCTAATCAAAGCTCACTGAACCTTGTCGTCGTATCAAAATCGTGAAACCCTAATATCAAGGTGCTAAGAGCGATTTTTAAACGACAACCGCATATTATGTCTAAAAGGGTTAGCATTAGAATTGAATAGAAATGCTGCGAAAGCGACCAATTTCAACTGGTTCATTTGCTGCAGATAAAGAATAGAATTAGCATACCTACATATTGGGTTTCTATGCTGAGATTTTCCTAAATAATGTTCACTGGGAAATGGAAAAGGCTCGGCATAGGAACATTTTGTGCTAACGGTACCGGTTAACACTTAACTTCACAGTTAAACCGATTTAGTCACGTGCGATGCATTATACTATGTAGTATTTAGCACAGGACTTCCTTGTAAATAAGTAAGTAATGTGGAAAAAACTACATATTATAAGAAGATAGGTACTAATTGGTTGATCAGTGACACTGGGAACGTTCGCTAAGAGGAACACATACACTGCCACGAATCGCTACGCGCTACGTTTGTAGCCGATCCCGTGGTTTTCCTCATATGTAGCGGAAAGCGACTACGGCGTAGGCGCCGACTAAGCGGCAAAGGAAGTTTATACAGATTAATTGTTTATTGAGAAAGTAGCAAAAAAAATGCCATCTGCCTCACAGCAAGTCTTGTAAAAATATGAGTTTACGCGCGTTGCACGTTGTAGAAATAAGCCGTCAATGATCGTAGTATGGCATCATTTGCTACGAGATCTGCTAGCTACTACGCCGTAGCCACCGATTTGCAAGGACATAGCAGGAATTTGGTTCATCTCTAACATCCTAGACACATTTTAGTGTGTTTCGCGTGCTCTGAGGGGTAATCACGTAACGTTCCGAACGCGCGTCGGTACAATTTAACTGTCACCATATTAAAAGTGACATTTAGACCTACCTGACGCGCGCACAATGCGTTACGTGGTCGACCTAGGTCCATACGACCGCTTTAGCCTAGTTGGTAGTGACCCTGCCTACGAAGCAAGAGGTCCTGGATTCGAATCCCGGTAAGGGCATTTATTTGTGTGATGAGCACGAATATTTGTTCCTGAGTCATGGATGTTTTCTATGTATTCAAGTATTTATTTCTCTATATAAGTATATATATCGTAGCCTAGTACCCATAGTACAAGCTTTGCTTAATTTGGGACTAGGTTGATTTGTGTAAGATTGTCCGCAAATATTTATTTATTATTATACGCGCTGGGCTGGGCAGTCAGAGCGAGCGCATGAAATATATTGAAATTATAACGATTAGTATGCGAGAGCGATGAACCAAATTGAATGTCTATGTCAGATTTCGCACTGCAATATGCACGAATGATACTCGAGCCGAATGATCTATGTAAAGTCGGTATACATGCAAGTATAGGTAACGCATTAGAATCGGGGAGATGTATTGTTTTGTAAATTATTATCAACGTTCATGAAAAGTATTATCAACGCCAACAACAGGCAAATATTGCTGGTATTTTTAACGTTTACAAAGCCGTACCAAATCGCAAATATTTAAGTTTCGAACGGTTGTCGTATCGTATCGGATTGCGAACCTTGTTTTTAAAATGGCATGTTTGGATAAGGGTTTGAAATGAAATTGCTATATGCAGAGGCTCTAGTATAGGTTTTATCGACGCAATACGTTTTCGAACGCGTTTGCGTTTAGTTACAATTTATATGGCAACGCGAACAGCGCCTCTGGTGGTAACTATGAGGAACTACGCGATGCCATACAAATTGAAACTAAACGCAAACGCGTTCGAAAACGTATATGTATCGATAAAACTTATACTAGAGCTATAGATCTCTAGATACTTATAGAAACGCATGTGTGTTGTTTTGGTGGAGATTAACGTGTCTTAAAAGAAGATTAATGTTGGACATTATTCACAGGATGTTGAGTGATTACTAGTTCGAATATAAATACTAATCTCATTATAGCAATGTAATTAGTACAATTGTACACTAGAGTATCGTTATAGTTGATAAATTATCCGTTCGCTCGAGAACATGAAGAGGAGAAATCCTCAGGGAACCGCGCTTTATCGAATTCGGTTCAGAGGCCCTTAAATCTTAATGATATTGCCCATGAATTCCAAACCCCTCTATTACTTTAACAACCACGTATTTTTTCTTAAATTTATGCTATGAAAGCAACTTAGGGTCTTGTAGTACAAAGTTTATTTTTCCAAATCATGTCAATGCGAGATACGAGGCCCAAAATTACTTTGAAAATGCTCTATGAAAATTGATAAGGTTCCCGAAGGTTGATTTAGTTTTTACCCGGTTTCCAAGAAAAGCTACCGGTTTGGCTGTATGTTTGTACTTAACAGGTCCTTCTATGCTTATTAGTAGGAAACTTGTACATGGCTGGAGTTAAGTAGTACGGGTTGTACCATCGTTAGCCGGTACTACCGACAGTTAACCATACAAAACGAGGAAGACGCACAACGGAAAAGTTCATAGACAAAATAATTCCGTAGGAACCACTTGACCAATTTATGAAGCATGGATTTTCGAACATTTTGGGAAAATCTCGCAAAGTATCCAGTAGTAATTTTTTTAAAGACGTGCCTGGACGTCAAGTGGGAGTTCATAAAACGCCAGGGAAGACATAAAATTTGGTCCTCACCACGGGCGGTAATAAAAAAGCCTCATCATCATCATCATCATATCAGCCGAAAGACGTCCACTGCTGGATATAGGCCTCCCCCAAAGAGTGCCACAATGACCGGTCCTGTGCCACCCGCATCCAGCGGACTCCCGCGACCTTTACCAGGTCATCAGTCCACCTTGCGGGGGGCCTACCCACGCCGCGCCTTCTGGTACGTGGTCGCCACTCGAGAACCTTTCCGCCACAACGGCCATCGGTTCTACGTGCAATGTGCCCCGCGCACTGCCACTTAAGTTTAGCAATTTGGAGGGCTATATCTGTTACCTTGGTTCTGCTGCGGATAGCCTCATTTCTGATAAGATCGCGCAGAGAAACTCCCAGCATAGCCCTCTCCATTGCCCTTTGAGTGACTTTGAGCCTTCTTATGAGGTCCGTAGTAAGCGACCACGTTTCCGTGCCATATGTCATCACTGGCAACACACACTGGTCAAAGACTCTCGTCTTGAGACACTGCGGAATATTGGACGAAAAGATGTGCCGTAGCTTCCCGAATGCTGCCCAGCCGAGTCGGATTCGACGATTGACCTCTTTCTCAAAGTTGGACCTACCTAACTGGACAGTCTGTCCTATGTATACATAATCGTTTACAACTTCGAGCGTAAAGTGTCCGATTGAAATGGGAGTTGGTACTACATGGACGTTTGACATGATCTTCGTCTTATCCATGTTCATCCTTAGACGGACCCGGGTATGTCCTTAAACTACGGCCAAGACCACCGGGGGATGGGCAGCAGCACCCCTGGAGTTCGGTGGAAATACTGCGATCGCCAACCCGCAACATTGCAACTGCAACCTGAAACATTATTTGTTTTATTTGCCTAGGTGCTGAAGTAGGTGATTGATTACACTATAGCTATAGAGCGTTAAGGTGGTCAACTTTTTGGTATTGTTTCTCCCTGCACATGTACGTACCTAAATTGAAGAGGTAAATCTTCTGCAAAACTTGCGATTTACCTATCCCGTGCAATTGCCACATGTTGCGGGTAAAGTAGGACCCAGTAAGAGTTTCCTCCGAGCTGGAGCCTCGGTTTTTTTTTTAATTAAACAAATATACAAATACTCAACCTCTACCAGAAAAGATATTGCAAATGGGATCAATAATATTTTTGAGGAACTGCATTAAACAAATATAAACCAGCATTAAACCTTGTCTCTAAAGTCACTTTGAAAATTTCCGCTAACTTCCGACACCCATTAAATTGAAGTATTATTTTATTGCTGCTTTATAGCCCTATAAACATCCTTATCCGTATCAATTATGAGGCATTGTCACTGTATATGATCATGATTGATGAACTTGTCGTATAACGGTGAAGTCCTGGCACTAGCTATGCAATCTGGAAAGATGCCTTTTTAATTTAGCCAGTTAGTCTGACATGCTTAACATATGCACTAAAGCGCTCATAATCATTAAAGTGGGTACCTAGTTCAACACTAACCCTTTACTTAGTTGAGTACCTATCGGATTGTACTTTGCGACGAGAGCGTGGTGGGTGGTTTAATTTATTAGGCACGACCCCCCTATAATATGCAATGTATGGCCTAATAATCCGCGTCTGCTATTGAGAGAGGATTATACGTGGACGAAAGTACCTAATGCCATACGATAAATAAATAAAATTACTCATTTAACTAATGACTTCATCATCAGTCCAACATAACGTAATTCTAATGTTCAGGCCTCGTTTAAACAGACCATATGAGCCCAAAATCGGCAGGTTTTACCATTAAGTAGCGTTTCCATCCCCAATCCTTCCGGCTCCATCATCAGCCCAGCTCGATGGTACCTACCGAATTATACGAGTATGTACTTACCTATTGTCATCTAGATTTCAATCGTTACGCATCAGGGAGATGATAATGATAATCGACTTTATCTATCCAAATATCATAAACCCTTCATGATGAGTTCAAGAACCGCACATTATGACCACCATATGTATTGTTGGAAAAAATTTATTATCTGTGAAAATGTTATTATTGCTAAATAATAACATCGATTGCGATACTATTATTTCATTAAAATTTCGAACATCTCTGAAAAACAAAGAAATTTGTTTTGACCTCAATTCTAATATCAGTCGAGATGACGTTTAGTTCGAAATGAATTGTCAAATTACATACAAATTTGACAAATGTCGCATGTAAGTAAGATATCGAACGATATGATAGTTGCATCCGACTCTAGTTTGTCTTTGAATGAAAAAAAATCAGCTTGTTTCATAAACCTTCGGCTCGTTTCATAAACCCACACTCGTGTTTAATGCCCTTCATTATGTACAGTCACATAAACTACTATTAAAAAATGTATTAGGTGCATATAGTTCCATCCAAGTGAAGGTAACATAAGAATTAATGCATGCATTTCTTTCAATCAAATTCTGGAACAAGTAGAATTTACTGAACTCCAATATTAGGAGAAAAAAATATTTTTTCTTGGTAAAATAGAATTATACTTTTTCACGACCCCATTTATCCATTGCTGTCAGTGGATGCCTATAGCTATAAGGGCTATAATTACCTATTGTGTACATATAATCGCCATCCGATATATCTCAGCGAACAAATATCTGAACAAGACTCTATTACTTTATCAAGGCTTTAGTTAGAGCGATAAAGCGCATTTCATCATCGTCATATCAGCCGAAAGATCCACTGCTGGACATAGGCCTCCCCCAAAGAGCCACCTTTACCAGGTCATCAGTCCACCTTGCGGGGGGTCTACCCACACTGCGCCTGGCGTACGTGGAGCGGAGCGCATGTAGGTACAACCAATTACAGACATATTTGGTGGCTACTGTACAACAGTTGAAAACTTGAAACTGAAACCACATCATTATTTCTTCCAATACTTCCCTATCAACATACGATTAAAATTAAATAAATCGATACACAAGACCACACGCGGCTTTAGTACCAATTGGAAACCACAAACTACATATACTCGATTTGTATGTAGTTCAGTTATGTCCCTAGTACCTAATGTTAATCTAATATGTGTATGTGAACATCTGATACATGTTCGTATACACATATAGTACGTCAGTCACCAGCGTCGATTAGATTAAATCAAATTGTTTGCGCTGGCACAAGGACAATACATCCTTAGCTGACCCGATTTAGTGGCTCTATTGTCTTATTTTATGTTATATCATGTCTGCAGCTACGGTTATAAAAGTAAAGACAAAAAAGATATTTATTCAGATAACGCATCATTACACAGAATATACCTAACTAACAAACAGGGAGGGTTCTCGAACGGCGACTACGTACCGGCGGGCGTAGCGCGGGTAGGCCTCCCACAAGGTGGACTGATGACCTGGTAAAGGTCGCGGGAGTCCGCTGGATGCGGGTGGCGCAGGACCAGTCATTGTGGCACTCTTTGGGAGAGGCCTATGTTCAGCTGTGGACGTCTTACAGCTGATATGATGAACAATCAGGGATGTGCTACCTAAAAGGTATCCACTCAGCAATCCAGTATACACAGCAGCAGTGCCACCATTGGTTTTACGTGTAGGTAAACAGTTTTTACAATCAATTTTGACTCAGTCGCTATCATGCTAGTATGCGATGAAGGTAAAATATCTTAACACAACCCTATTTTCAAAGCGTTAGAGTGCACGTTCAGATCAGTTTGAGCACCCTGAAGAGTATATATATATATATTTGTTGGACTGTACAATATTAACACTCGAAATATTGTGGCGGTTTGAGGTGACAGTAGATGACCACTCGTACGTATGAACGCAACTAGCTTAATTATGGTAAATGTAAATCTCGTTACTGCTCCCTGATTAAGTGACTTGCTCCCTGATTAACGGCGGTTTCCATCAACTAGGTGGAGGGAGGGTACACGGGCGGTTCCCCCGCCGCGGGAAACCACTCGAGAAAGCTGAAGCAGACCGTCAAACTACACGGAATGCGGTTTATCGCTCTCTTTTGTTCATTACTCCATCGCACAAGCTGCCGCTCAGGGCCACTACTATACTACTACGGGCGGTTCTCCCACCGCGGGAATCCGCTCCAAAACCTAACTAGAAACAATTTAATATAGAAGTTGTATGCTGCATACTACACTGCGCTGATTCCCGCCGCCAGAATGACGCAATAGCGGGAAACCGCCATCGTGTAGTTTGAAGGAGCGATTATCCGCGGCGGTTTGACGCCGCATGTGGCGCTCGATTTTCTTCCGCACGTGAACCGCGGCGTGAAACCGCGCAGTGTATTATGCAGCACAACTTGTGCGGTTTTGGAGCGGAATCCCGCGGCGGGAGAACCGCCCGTGTAGCATGGCCCTTATTACAGGCTAGCAAACGTTTAACATGGCGCCGGCAGTTGTCTTTCCATTTCCATAGAAAACTCTCAAGAGGAAACTGTTACTTACCCTTATTAGGGCCTCAAACCACAGAATGTTCTGAGATTGGGGCATTTGGTAGGTACGCATTCAGTTCCGTCTATGCCCTATGTATAAAATGTCCCGTCTGGAAAAAACTTGTTTAAGTACTAGGAGTCTTCTCATGGGATAAGAGATGGCCAATAACGGGTCATTTTGCGAAAGGGACGTGTTGCGAACGGGTCATTTATGTGAAGGAACGTTTTGCCGGTGTTTTTTGATTTATAAGACGTTATCACGCCAAAAAGTCGTTAAATTCACAAGTGTCTTTTTTTTCAATCGCCATGTTCCCACGTATCGAAATATATAAGAAGGCCGTCCTATAGTTTTTGTAAGATCTCGTAGTATGTACCATCGCCAACACAGTTAACTGACCATTCGTGCACTTTATATGCATTGTAATAAGGTTCAATATAAATACAGAATGGTCAGTTAACTGTGTTGGCGTTTCGTTTGTACGATAGCAATGATACGATAGGGTCGAAAAGGCAGTAAGAAGAAGATTCACGGCAGTGATGACGTTAGCTGTCATTTTTTTGCAAATAGATAATCATAGAGTGGGATAGGGTTGTCGACGGACCACATAACTGAACATCCAAAATTATATTTTGTTGTTTTCAATGTTTGAATTATCGAAATAATCATCCATTTACGAATAATAAAAAAATCCGGCCAAGTGCGAGTCAGACTCGCGCACGAAGGACTCCGTACCATTATCAATAAAAATATTTATTTTATTTTGTTTTTAGTATTTGTTGTTATAGCGGCAACAGAAATACATCATCTGTGAAAATGGAACTATCACGATATCAGTGAGATACAGCCTGGTGACAGACAGACGGACGGACGGACGGGCGGACGGACAGCGGAGTAATAGGGTCCCGTTTTACTCTTTGAGTACGGAACCCTAAAAATACAAAAGCCGGGAAGCCAGAATACATAAATTTAAATTAAGTTTTTACAAAACAGTTTAATTTTGCAATGAGGTTACTTCTTTCTTCATATCAGCAAAATCTTGTAAAATTGAAATTCTTATAATCATGTGCGATCAATGAAATTATGTTGTTACTACATACTACAACGGAACGTATCCTACAGTCATGGCCAGATAATTAAGAACATGATTATTTCCCCATACAGTTGCATACAAATATGACTTTTCAAATTTAATGATGATTTAAAATATGTTTGGCCAATTTTATTTCTGAGTATATGGAGGTATCTGTGTATAAATAAGATTTAATTTAGTTTGTATAAAAATTCTGTAAAAGTTGTGCTTAAAAAAATACGGATGGTAAATGGACAGTTTTTATGAGTTCATACTGTAATTAAATTAGGAACAATGTATGAACTTATAAAAAGTGTTGATTTGATCGCCTGTATTTTTTAAAGTCTTACACAAGCTTTTTTGCACTATATTAAATACTGTTTAAACACGGTTACTTCCGTTTAATCAGAAACAAAATTAATCAAACACATTATAAATTATCATCAAATTCGAAAAGTCATATTTGTATGCAACTGTATGGGGAAAAAATCATGTTCTTAATTATCTGGCCATGACTGTATAATAACATGGCGTCCAATACACGCTGAAGTATTATTGATATTGTTATAGCTGTCTCTATCTATAACATGCAACGAGATAGACACGGTAGAGCGCGTGATACTAAGTACTTCACCGTGTATTGCCCTGCCCGCCTATGAAATGTTATTGTGTGTGATAAGTTGTACAGCCACAGCCCTAGGGAGGTTACCATAAGAGGCATAGATACGCCTCAAAATGACAGTGGGATAGGCCACACAATTTCATTTATAAGAACTACCTATTATGGCACCTTGTGGCGTAATTACTAGGCAGCAGGTACCTATTATTCGACCGCGATAGTTTTATGCGAATGGAAAAGTTGTCAATGAAATGAAATGAAATGAAATGAAAGTTTATTCACGAACATATGGTAAGTACCTACAGTAGATGTTATAAGTGTAGTTACATTGTTGACCCTTAATACATTCTGCCTCAAGGCATGTGAAAATAATTATAATGACATGACTTAGTCATTTATGTCAAAATTAAATTTAGATTGCGTGCATACCTATATTATTAATGCATAAAGTTTTCAGCTACTGACTGCACTACACTAATAATAGGTAAGTACAATGGACTGGTCAGAATATATTTCACGACATAATTTTCTTCTTTTTCAAAAGAAAAAAGGTTATAATCACTTTAGCAAATGACACTGGCTATATGTATTTGTCGAAAACTTTAGCAAAATCGCCATTAAAATAAATTAAAAATGTTTTATTGTTTTCTTTTTAATCCTAAATTCAGCCAGTAAAATATGAGTGACCTATCATTAAAAATATTATATTACTAAAAAGTTAAACTATGTATTTTTCCTGCCAACATCAAGGTCAAAAGTGAATCACGGCATATGGTATCCTTGTGCATGTTGCTAGGGGAAAATACTTCACTTTCGGATACCAGCGCCATATTTTAGCATGTTGTTAGGCATGTCCCCTGGATTCCAAAACTGCCGGGAGAAAGTCTCTAAGGAGTCGGTCTCCCCTGTAATGACGTCATCAAAAACGAGCGAAGAGCAAGCTCGCATTAAAAAAGTTCTATACATATATAGATTGGTACTTACCAAAGTGCGGAAGTTTAATTATTAGGTTACCTAACGAATAAAACTTCAGTAGGTACCTACGTAATTTCCGCAACACTTAACCATTCAGGTGATTTCAGCCAAATCATGAAAGTAACTTAACCCAAATGTTTAATTTACCATACCAATACCTACGAACTTCACGCAGTAATTTCAAGTTTCAACAAATGGATACATCCACTCTAGATCTGTTCAACTATAGGTATCTACGTCAAACACTACGCGTTGTGTTCTGATATTTCGTAGGTAGGTACTCTTATGCTGAAATACACTTACAAGAGTTTTTCAATATATATGTATACAAGAGACAGTTAAAAGCTACGGTAGCCTAGTGGTTCAGGCATGCGGCTGTCAAGCGGCGGTCGTGGGTTCGAATCCCGGCTCGTACCAATGAGTTTTTCGGAACTTATGTACGGAATATTTACCGTTCGCTTTTCGGTGAAGGAAAACATCGTGAGGAAACCGGTCTAATCCCAATAATGTCTAGTTTTTCCTCTGGGTTGGAAGGTCAGATGTCAGTCGCTTTCGTAAAACTAGTGCCTATGCCAAATCTTGGGATTAGGTGTCAAAGTGGACCCCGGGGTCCTTTAGGGGCACAACCGGGAATAACGCTAGGAGGATGATGATAAGAGACAGTTAACAAGTGTATTAAACCGAATACAGCTGAATGACGTATGCTACACTAGCACAACAAATACGTACTGACGCACGAATCCAAAATCGGTTACCGATAACGCGTCATCAAATGCTTAGGTGATACTTAATTTCGCAAGCAGAGATAAACCAAGATAAGTATTCCAAGTACTCACTTATAGCTGTTTTGGTGCGCACGTTCCGCGAGTAGCACATCGGGTGGAGGATGGCCCAGTAGCGGTCCACGGACACCGCCACCAGGCAGAAGATGCTGATGGTACACAGCATGACCAGTAGAGACACGGTAAATAAACACGCATGAAGGTTCTGGGGAAGTCCTACCGACGCCAGAATCGCGAACGGAATCCCCAAGAGCCCAACCAACAAATCCGCCACAGCCAGGGAAACTATGTAATAGTTCGTACGACGCCTCAGCCTCCTGTCTCTTCTAAACACATGAATCACCATAGCATTTCCGATTATCGCCACTAAGGCCACTAGGATCTCTAGAGTCGTGTACGCAGCGTAAAGCTCCGGGGTAGGGGACCGATGCCCCGGCGTTGGGGTGGTCGCTTCAGTGGACTCTGTCACTACCTCAGCCATGCCGTCTGCAACTCCCTTAACCCATTGTCATCGCTTAACATACACTGCTGCACAACGCAGACATTACTTTAAAACTACACTAAACTAAACGCATCGCGTTTTGAAGTAGGTAGGAAAAGTTTCCAAATCCGATACGTGATTAAAATACTGGAATGTATTGTTTTAAACTTTCGCCGACGAACTGTTATCGGTTATCAGTCGGATAACGGAGCGCGGAGCGCGTGTCCCGCCCGCCAGTCATCCCGCCACTGGCGAAATGGCGCGAATCGGAGCCCACAGGGCACGCCCGAGATCACTTGTTGCCACTTGCCATTGCAACCGGCAACCGCAGCTGTGGCCTACCAATGTTACAAGAAGACTTTTAGAACTTGCCTAAGTACAATGACCATAACATTTAACTAAGCATGCAGTGGTAATTGAGTAAATAACTTAACTCGGGCCCGTAATTCTTCACAGGCACGCGAATTTTCGCGTGGTCCCTGCATAATTGGGAATCTTATTGCAAATCAAAGACCTACAAACCATAGTAGGTAGGTAAATAGTCATTCCGGACCGGAAATTGAATTAGAGTCGTAGTTATTAAAGCCTTGAGCCTGCGTTCTCTATGATTCGCTCGTAAACCCATTCGTGAAAGCGCGACGAACTAAATTAGGTTTTTGAGTGCAATTTAAATATCTCGTGTAAAAATTGCGACCATTAAACGGGGTAACAATAACGACTACAACACACCAGACGTGCAGACGTCTGGATTAACAGACACAAATCCTGATGTAGGAGTTTATAAATAATACAAGTATATGGCTCGGCGACAGAGCACGTAGGAGCGTAATAAACTGGTATTCACAACGCTTAAGCCAGTATAAATCTGGCCTGAGAGGCGGAGCTACAGATTTCCAGTAGTTAATAACAATAACTTAGAAAAGTTGAAAAAACCCCGACATTTTCATTTCAAAGTTCAATATCTCAAAAACCGCTGTACTGATTTTGTTGAAACGTAGCTAAGAACCATATCGATCACGTCAGCTTTCGGATAAAAAAACCGCATTCAAATCGGTCCAGTCGTTTAGGAGCTACGATGCCACAGACAGACAGACAGACACACATACACACACACACACACACAGATACACAGCCACACAGACACGCCAAACTTATAGCACCTCTCTTGTTCCGTCGGGGGTTAAAAAACCCGGGAACAAGTTGTATTCTAGAGACAAGTGGCGAGGTGAGTCTGGCAGGTTGAGGACTAGAATTTCCTTAGTCATTTGCAGGCCGATTCAGACTAGTAGCGCGTAGATTAATTCCAGCGCAGCAAATAACCTGACAATAGGGAACATTACCGCAATGATCTGCCGCCAGGCCCGCCAGAGTGCAGCACTAGCACAAACCGTAAACCAGTAGAGGAAGATAGGGACTCACACACACATGCACAATTGATTGTCAAATGAGTGACAAGGATGCATGCATAGACAATACCGCAAGTGGGAACGAGATACAATGCCATCTCTGCTAGTGTCGCCCCGTACGCGGAATTTTGCGTAATGTTTCCTATTCACTCATCTTTTATTTATCTTTTTTAAGGTCGGCGCAGTACCCCGTGAGCCCGTGACCGTGATCTGATTTGACACCGACAACGAAGTTTGATGGTCCCCGCACCGATTACGCATACAGATGAGCGACAGTTTAAAATAAACTGACTCGGAGTGATGATCGTCTTGATATTTATGATTCCATATCTAGGGAAGAGATCTCCCTAGATATGGAATCATAAATATCAAGTACGTAAAGCTACCGTTTAACTGAGACAGGGCCTGTGTCGTGTCTGGCGTGGGGGATGACTACACACGCTACCATCCCGCGTTTATGTTTGTTACCTTTAACAGTGGTGATTGGTTGTCGTTATGTGTTTGTGTTGTCCGTTATTGTTCGCAGGACATGAGCAGCTCTCGTTCTACTTGATACTGACAAATTTGCGCCGACACAGTTGACCAAGAAAAGAAGATGAAGTATTTTTGTCGACTGTATCTTTTTGCACACCTCCTTTTTTACTACAAGCTTTATATTAACTTGCACTGTTCGTATGTATGTAAATATGTAAGTATGTAAGTTGTCCGTCAAAATTTGCAATCCATTTTTCAGTCACTTCCCGTTATCCAATTGAGCTGAAAGTTTGCATGCATATGTATATCGCATGACAATGCAGTATTATGATGACTTGGAGCTGGAAGGTGGCCATAGGAACTCCGCAATAAAACGACACAACCCCATCGAGTTTGGGCTCGTTAGAATCGTCTCAATTAGTACTTGATGATGGTATGCAGAAAAAAGCTTGTACCAAAAATTAAGTTTTTGACAGAAACTTATTTATTACAAGCTTTATATTAACTTGCACTGTTCGTAGGTAAGTATGTAAAAATGTAAGTTGTAAGTTGTCCGTCAAAATTTGCAATCCAATTTTTAGTCACTTCCCGTTATCCAATTGAGCTGAAATTTTGCAAGCATATGTATATCGCATGACAATACAATATTATGATGATTTGGGGCTGATCTGATGCTGGAGCTGGAAGGTGGCCATAGGAACTCCGCAATAAAACGACCAACCCCATCGAGTTTGGGCTCGTTAGAATCTTCTCAATGAGTACTTGATGATGGTATGCAGAAAAGTACAGTCGGCAGTAAAAGCTTGTACCAAAAATGAAAATTTTAACAGAAACTTATTTGCAGTCGCTTTGGTTACCTACTTCGTTCAGAGGGTTCCACGAGCCCAAACACTAATGTGTTATTTTGTGCAGATAAGAGTTGCTATGGCCACCTTCTGTCTCCGTCATCAGACCAGGTGGTGCCATAATAATGAAAGAAAGAAAGAAAGAGGAAAGGAGTAGGTATGAGCTGAAATTTGGTAGGTATAGGTAGCCGTGCCGGAGCGCCCATACAAACCGATTCCCACCGGCTTGCCTAAAATTTATTTTTAGGCAAGCCTTGGTCTGCGTTCTTTGCAATCCGCGGGCGAAGCTGCGCGAGCAGCTAGTAAAATATAAAGACTGTCAATGTACTTTAGACAGTACAATATACTCACACTACCATGTTTGCTCATTCTACAACTGGCAATTTTCACACACACACACACATAGCAAAAAGTTTAAACAAAAAAAGCTAATATACAATACTGTCTGCGTAGCAACAAGAACGCGGGGCATTTCGCCCCCGTGCCGCACAAGTTAGCGAAAACCGAACGGTCGGCCTACGTTCTTGGTCCCCTGCGGCGCTACCACGAACTTCGAATCTCGAACTTCGTATATATCCGTCTCTATCGCACTTATGGTTTATGGTACGCGAGCGACCGAAACGGAGATATACGAAGTTCGAGATTCGAAGTTCGTGGTAGCGCCGCTGAGGGGTAATCAATCACGTAACGTTCCAAACGCGCGTTAGGACAATTTAACTGTAATTTTTCCATATAAAAAATGGCATTTAGATCTACTTACCTGACGCACGTACAATACGTTACGTGATCGACCTGCTGGTATACGGCCATTTGCCGGGCAGTATCAGAGATGCACCTTCCTCACAAATGTTCAAATGGTACTTCGCCAAGCCACATAGGTAACTAATTTCCACATTTCCTTTCCAGTTTACCACATGAACTGCTTTCCGAGAGCAAATGCGTTGATTATCACAGAAAAAACGCAAGTCGCTATCTGTGGGCTAATGATATTTGAGAAGTTCCGTCGATTCCTCAAGGATCTCCGAATTGACACTTCATTAGTTGCTACTTCTACGTAAACATGTCAGAATCTTTGACGTACTTTACATGATTGAGGAGTTCGAGTTCTATAAGTCATATGTGGTCTTTCATCATCAGATCAGATCAGATCCACTTCACCAAGATTGCGATTTAAGGGTAAATACACGAGATATACAGATATAATAGACAATACCGAAATCACTACACGCGTGCCTATAAAATTAGAGGGTGGCTCTCAATTTCCTTAGTACCTATCCCATCATCAGATCCTGATTTGGTGACGATGGGACCTCAGGAGCATACTCTATCGAATAAAATAAATATTTTGAATATCGCTCCACAATTGACAGAGAAGTCGGTAAACATACATAAAAAAATAAAAATTCATAGAACCTCCTCCGTTTTTGAAGTCGGTTAAAAAGTCGTCTTCCCTGTGGTCAATAGTTAAAGAGCCCCCGGCAAGCTCGGTTCTCCATACAAAAGTAGTTACGCTCTCATTTAAAAACGACTAGCTAGTTAGCTCTGAAATTTTGTACTGAGAATAAGTTAAGGTATATCCAGGTCTGTAATTAGTTTAATATAGGTTCAGATACCATAGTAAATATAGTAAAGCGAATTTAAGTTTTTCATATTTACAAAATTTGTTTTTGCTGTATTTTGTTTATTTTATAAACTGGGGCCATATAAACTAATTACAGACCTAAGTAGATATACCTCATGTCATTGTATATGCAAAGTTTCGTTACAATCCAACACGTAGTTTTAAAATGAGAACGAAACTCCGTTTGTATGGGAAGGTGAAATGCGGCCGAGCTTGCCGGGGGCTCAACACTTCCGTTGACAGTACCATCCATTAAGCGTTGTTAAGCCTACATACTCGTAAGGGCCGCCTGTCGACGTACTGTCAACGAAAGTGTTAAGGGCTTCTGTGCATATAAACATATTTGATTCTATGAAATTATGTAAGCGGAGATGACGTTTAGGTGAATTAAGTGTCCAACCAAAAATTAGGCTTCATAGCCCTTAACTTTGGCAATGTCCACCACCGAAGAGACGCGAACCTAAATCTGTGTGACTCAATGACCCAATGTCAATTTGAAATACTTTTTTGACAATGCAGTGTTTTATAGAAGCCGTAAAAGTGACATCCCCGTTTTATTACAAATTACTGTAGTTTAGATCATTACAAATGCGAGAATAAAACTCCCGCGTTTCTAATATGCGTAGTTTTTGAGATTTTTTTTTTTTGAAAATCTTGTTTCTGACACCTAAGTATTACGAAAAACATTTAATATATTGCAAATTATTAATTAAACTTATTTGTTGTTTAAAGTGTTGGATAAACCCTTCAAAGACATACATTTAGAGGCAATTACTACCTCTCTAGGTACATTTGTTACAAAGATATTAATGATTTTATTGATTTTGGTTTTTATTTTTTTTCTTCCATGTTCCGCCGTAGTAGGACGCGATATTTGTATGACAGCTTTATTATTATGTCTTCTATCTACCCTAATTTTTACAAGACCTAATTCCATGGAATATTCAAGTAATCACCTAAACACTTTATATCCGGTTTATCCGGCCTCTAGGGTTGACACTTCGGTATTTTGAATTTTATACGCTGTTTTTTCGGGAATCCTATTATTTATGGTTTTCTTGGATCGCCAAGGCTTAAAAAATAATTATTGAGAGAAATCTTCGATATCTTATTTTGATGTTCGCAAAACATGTAAGAATGAAGTACTTATTGAGTTTTTTTATTTAATATAGAAAAAAGAGCTAGTGTCTAGTTTTTTTTTTTTAAATTACGTGTAATTTCACTGATTACTGTTGTGTTTTATGAGTATTGTATTTGATTTTTAAAATAATATGTAGGGGTGATCACGTAACGTTTTGAACGCGCGTTAGGACAATGCAACTGTCATTTTTCCATATAAAAACTGACAGTTAGATTTACTTAACGTACAGTCAGCATCAAAAGTAGCTACCTAATTGAAGACGTCAAAAGCTCTTATTCCGTTTTAATAAAGACTTTTGACGTCTTCGTTTGCGTAGCTACTTTTGATGCTGACTGTACGTACATACAATGCGTTACGTGATCGACCTGCTGGTCAGAAACTTGTTTTATTAGTTTCGCCGAGAGCTGAAACTTGCACAAATAATAATTGCCTAGTATTTTGTAAATTACTTACGTACTGTTTTTGCTTTTTAAAATTTTAATGTTTAGTACCCGGTCAGAAACTGGTTTTATTAATTTCGCCAAGAACTAAAACTTGCCCAAATTTTCGATGTAACGCTACATGTGACTTGGGAAGGAGTCTACCATGAGGTGCAAGATGGGGCAGAGAGCCTGGAAATAGAAGGAGACATTCAATGACTTGTCATGCTTCTTGTGTTGATTTGTCTTGTGATGGTCCTTGAGCGTAAGAGCGTACAGATTTTTCGACTGTACAAAGAGCAAACTACAAAAATATACCGGCACATAATCTTATTACATATGTATACCTTATTATTTACTTTGTTACAAAAAAACACGTAATAAGACACCAGGTAATTAAGATGGGCAATATAACCAAATTCTCAATAGCTAAGAAATAATTACTGAATCTTAAAAAACCTATTATTTTATTTGTGTAGGTTCTTTATAATGTTTTCTTTCACCGCCCATAAAAGTGCTATACCGTGTATATTATGTTAATTTTATATACAGGAAATCCGGATACTGGTAGTGGCAGCCCTGACCGAAAATTTTAATTGACTGTAGATTCAATATTCCATGGAATTAGGACTTGTAAAAAATAGGATAGATAGAAAACATAATAATGAAGCTGTCATACAAATATCGCGTCCTACTACGGCGGAACATAGAGGAAAAAAAAGAAAAACCAAAATCTATAAAATCATTAATATCTTTGTAAAAAATGTACCTAGAGAAGTCGTAATTGCCTCTAAATGTATATCTTTGAAGGGATTATCCAACATTTTGGACAAAAGAAGAGTTTATTAAATAATTTGCAATATATAAATAAATGTTTTTCGTAATATCCGGGTGTCAGAAACAAGATTTTCAAAAAAATATTTCTCAAAAACTACGCATATTAGAGACGCGGGAGTTTTAGTCTCGCATTTGTAATGATCTAAATTACAGTAATTTGTAATAAAACGGGATGTCACTTTTTCGGTTTCTATAAAACACTGTGCAATGGTAGGCTAGTCGGTGCAGTAGTGTCATGGAGCAGGGAAGCTGTACTTGTGTTTCATCATCATCATCATCATATCAGCCTAAAGACATCCACTTCTGGACATAGGCCTCACCCAAAGAGTTCCAAAGTGACCGGTCCTGCGCCACCCGCATCCAGCGGACTCCTGCGACCTTTATCAGGTCATCAGTCTACCTTGTGGGAGGCCTACCAACGCCGCGCCTTCCGGTACGTGGTCGCCACTCGAGAACCTTTCCGCCCCAACGGCCATCAGTTTTACGTGCAATGTACCGCCCACTGCCACTTAAGTTTAGCGATTCGGAGGGCTATATCGGTTACCTTGGTTCTATTGCTGCTACTTGTGTTTAATAAAAACAAATTTTAGTACCAAATACGGTATATTTCTGGAATACCATTATGCATACATAAATATGAACGACCTCAATATCATCAAAATATTCACTATGTGATACTCCAGCGTCAAATTTAAAGGCGCCCAATTTGAGTTCAAAACCCAATTTAAACAGCAATATAAAACAAATACAATACCAACTATTATTATTTTATTATGATTGAGAGAACACAAAGTTAATATAAATGCACTTTCAACACATTCATCTATAGGTATTAGTTTAGTTATACATATATTCGACGACCGCTTTAGCCTAGTTGGTAGTGACGCTGCCTACGAAGCAAGAGGTCCTGGGTTCGAATCCCGGTAAGGGCATTTATTTGTGTGATGAGCACGTTCCTGAGTCATGGATGTTTTCTATGTATTTAAGTATTTATTTATCTATATAAGTATGTTTATCTTCGTCTAGTAGTAGTAGTACAAGCTTTGCTTAGTTTGGGACTAGGTCGATTTGTGTAAGATTGTCCGCAAATATTTATTTATTTATTTATATACAGTCACCAATAAATTATAAAGACTGCCAATGTCTGTACAGTCGAGTTCGAAAATATGGACACGGACAAGGTGATCAAAAATATGTGAACAAGACTTTATTGTTAGGGCATAAGGTTGCTCAGAAATTGTTGAACCTTTAGGAACGTATACACGGTGTTCCCGGGAATTTCCGTTAACTTCGGCATATTGCAGAGCACATTCACAGAAACAAATTAGCTCTCATGATGCCATTCGAACCAGTTTTTGGAGATGGACAAATGTTTGTATGGGAGCAACTATAATTAAAGAACATAAATACACAAAAATTTGAGTTAAAGACGGACCTCGCTCGCTCCTCGCTGGTGGTTATAGAAACGCTTCATACAAATTGGCGTTAAAATATGACGTCACACTTTGCTAATCGTTATATATCGAAAATCAAGTACGAGTAAATCGCTGTTTTAGTCGCGTAATACTGCGTTACGGTCCATAGTTGTGCTACAATTTTGTTGTAGCTTTAAATTTACTATAGGTCAATAAAAAAATGCATATTTTTCTAAACTTTCACGGTCCCATATCTTTTTATGATTATAATTATATTTAGTAATGAATACTTTATTGCAATAAATTGATAGTTGAGCATACTCAAGAAGAGAAGAATAGACAAAATAAAGAACTCAGAACTGAGAGACAAGACAAAACTTGAGGATGTAGCGTACAAAGTGAAACATCTCAAATGGAAGTGGGTGTATGTCCTATACAATAAGAGGACCTGAGAAATGGAGCAAAATTCTAACAACATGGTACCCAAGAGGATGTAAACGGAAGAGAGGCAGACAATTTAAAAGATGGGATGACGAAATTATAGAAATGGCCGGCAAGACGCGGACCAGAGTGGTCACATACAGAGAGGAATGGAAAAGACTGACAGAAATTTAAAAAAATTCGCTTACTGTAGTTATAAGTATGTTATTGTAATTTTATGAAAAGAGGCTATAAATAAATAAAAAATAAAAAAAATAAACCATTTAGCAACAAACTACGTTATCAATTTTAACATCACGCAGCAAGCCTATTATATCTTGAAAAATAATATTTTTTATTTCGATTTTTATACAAAATAATTTAATGTAGCATTAACGGTTATTGTCTTATTGTACAAGAGTTTTGAAACACATGAAACAAAAAATATGTCAGTTCGTGCCTAATATCGAACGAACTCACTCACTTTGCAAACCTTCTTGTAGAAGGGTTTCTTTACAAAATTTAAAAAGCCGTCACAGTTAATTTACAGTGGTTATTACATCTACAAATCTGGTTAAATTAAAATATTGAATATATAAGGAACAGTAAGAGTTACTAAGATAGTCACTACTATCTTAGTAAGACACTTCTTGGAGAAATTAACTTTATTTGATCTAACTAAACTATGCCCCCTTGCAATTAACGGAAATTGTAAAAAAACCCAAAGTATAATATATATGTGTATGAATTCGACTGTACAATGCAATGTCGCGTTCCTTTAAAATAATGAGTCAGTTGTACCTAGTTTCACTATGTAGAGGTCTCTGCATCATTCATTTAGTATATACACCGGATACCTCTGCGTAACACATTGGCGCAAGCTATTAGGGGCTTGTCCATATAATACGTCATCGTTTTTGAGTTGATGTTTCCTATATATATAAGTATTTATTTATCTTCGCCTAGTACCCATAGTACAAGCTTTGCTTAGTTTGGGCCTAGGTTGATTTGTGTAAGATTGAAAATAATAATTATTATTATTATTGCATATTATCAAGAAAATATAACAATTAGGTACCATAGGTGAATGTGTTAACAAAGATCCTTTGAAATGCTTCCTGTTGCGAAAAGTAGCAGTACATGGTCACTGCCATAGTTAGAGGGTAAAAGTATTTATTTGAATATATGTTATGGGTGTATCCTGTCTACCAAGTGCACAGGTATCCCAATATCTAGTAACTTCTCCCTAGACAGTAGGTCTAGATTTGGATATAAATGCAACATTGCATCCCAGGCAATCTCGCTCAGCTTCGGTATACTAAGCCAAACCTTATACAAAATATTATTCCTACATGTTGCATCCTCCTTAGGCTCAATCCCTCCAAATACATACATGCAACCTTGTGATGTCACTGTAGATGAATGGAAATAAAGAGGGTGTGGTAACACAGTTTCTCGCATTTTATGCCATTGCATTTCCGCAACATTAAGCCTCCAAATATCTTCAAAGACAGAATTCCCGTCCGATCCACCTGCCACAAACACTTGAACACCGGTAGGTGTGTCTATCTGGACAGCGCTGTGGCATTTCCGTGGTAAAGGAGCAACAGTATCTTGCATAGTGTCATCAGGCTTTGGTGTCATCATAGACCAAGTCCGCGTTTGCAGGTCGAACACTGGAATCTCCATAAGTTCAAAAGCCCACTCGCCGGTCCCACCTCCGATTATGAATAATTTGTCATTAACTCTGGCAACTTCATGTCTGTACCTTCCTATAGGCTCCCCGTCACTTCCCGTACCTACAAAAACTGGTTCCCAAACCAGTGTCCGGAGATCTAGCCTGAAAAGAAAATGTGTATAATTTACTCTTATTGGATATTGACAATTGCAACAGAGACAATAATTTATTAAAATTTTATTGCAAAGTAAAAAACACGATCAGTTGTGTAAAAAGTCACCGGAACTATTCATCAGCAAATAAACCCCAGAGGTTTCTGCTGGTGTAACAAATGTATACCAAAATGTACTAGGGTCATTGTCAGTCACAAAAACAAAAATCATCTTTCCGGTGGTCAATAGTTAAGGGCTTTACGCTCACATATAATATATTTTTATCACATAGAATTATAGAAGGGGCAACGCCGTTTATGCGGATACAGAGTTCAACCAAAAATTAGGCTTTAAAGCCCTTAACTTTGGCAATGTCCACCGAAAAGACGCGAACCTAAATCTGACAATGACCCACTACTCAAATTATATTGTTCAATAAATAAAAAAAAAATAAAAAACAAATTATTAATATGCAAAATGCAATCAAATATGTCCCAGAGTATGCCTTTTTGCATTTAGATTTTTATTTCCAGAGTTCACAATTTGTACCAAACTTAGTAAAGAAACTTATTTTACAAAAAAAAGCTTTGCTTAATTTCTGCAAACTATGGTCCACTAGACAAGCCAATAACTGAAATGACTTCAACAATTACCTGTAAATATCACTGTTGTAAGCAAATCCATTGGTGCCACCAATAGTATAGAAATAGCCATCATGACACAGTATTGCCTGTCCGTATTGTCCTGGTGGCTTAGACCCAGTTGCTTCCAACACTAGCAGCTTAGCATCTCCTGGGCTAGCCTTCCATGCAATCACATCATTGCTACACTTGTTACCGAAAGGCGCTCCAGTTCCTCCAAATATCTACAAATACGAATAGGTCACAAAAAAAATATTTATTTAAAAGACATTTTATTTGCAACAGCTGAAGTACAAACCATTAAGTAACGGCCGTTCATGCACATAGCATTCGATGCTAACTCTTCAGGCATATTCTCTACAACTTCATGTTCCGTCCATTTACGAGTTGATATCGAAAAACTCCATAGTTCTTTGAACAGAGGCCGTTCCGGTGTCCAAGTGGGATTTTCTCTCTGTATGCTCGTGCGCGGTAATGAGGGGTTGTAGCCACCAAAACAGTATATATTCACATCGTCACATGCTATCCTATGTCCACTTCGAGGTCTGGGACACTCAGAACTACGAAACTTTACTTCAGTAACCTTAAAGGGCTTGAAAACAAAGTCTTTTCTGGACGAAGTCATATCGGCGAGTGCAACAGCATGTAAACTGAAAATTTTCACCGAGTACCTGAATATTTGTAATTCGATCCACTAATGTAGGTCAATTAGTAATTTTATTAAGGATATGTTTCCGATATTTCGATAGCAATAATGAAATGAAAATTTCGGACACAAAAAAAATGTGAACATGACAGTTGTACGACTTGTACGATAATTCCATGAATGTCATTATATGGGCTCTACAAACCATACAATTATCACTTCTGATTTGACGCATCCAATTTCTGACAAATTTCAAGTCAGTTCAGAGCTATAACCACAAACTTCGAATCTCGAACTTCGTGTATCTCAGTCTCTATCGCACTAATGATTTATGGTACTCGAGCGACCGAAACGGAGATATACGAAGTTCGAGATTCGAAGTTCGTGGTAGCGCCGCAGTTTGTAGAATATTGTTATTGTTAATAAATTTGTAGTTGTTATTCTGTTATAAATAATAACTTAAATATTACTAAAATAATATTTTTTCGACGACTGAAATAAGAATAATTCATTCATGAATTGTGTATATCTGACAAATTGTGGCAATTTAGGGATTTTTTAAAATTTAGTAAAAATAATATTGCCATAACAAAGCACTGTGTCATATTTGTGATATTATAATTTTTAGCATTCACCGATCTAAATGGGCCATTCTGTAGAGCCTGAGGGCCTACCGCGAAAGGCATTCGAAGTTGTTCCTCTCTGTCATACTTACGAGTTCGTACGTAAGTGCAACCGAGAGGGAAAACTTCGAATGCCTTTCGCGGTAGGCCCTCACGTATAGCCCTGTCCAGAGGGCCTACCGCGAAAGGCATTCGAAGTTTCCCCTCTCTGTCATACTTACGAGTTCGTACCTAAGTGCGACAGAGAGGGAAAACTTCGAATGCCGTTCGCGGTAGGCCCTCAGAGTATTAAGCCGGGTCCGCTGCGCCGTGTTTTCGGTGTTTGCAAAAATCTAACATGTTTTCCGTCAGTTTCGGCAAACAAATAGGGTATTGTTTTGATTGGCAAAACATTTTTGACGTTTAAAAACCACGAAAACATGGCGCAGCGGACGCGGCTTTAAGCCTGCATCACACTGGCGCGGCCTGCGGTGGCGGACCATATTAAATTTGACAGCTAATGTCAAGTTTTCTATTGTCCGCCGCGGCCAGGCCGCGCCAGTCTGTGAGAGGCCTTATACGTCCATGTATCCAATACTTTCAGTGATGGGGTCTATACATGTAATGATTTGTCGGTTGCAATTTATCAGAATCTGACTAATTGCTATCGTCTGGAGGCATGTTGCGCTGCAGAGCTATAACCACGAAATTCGAATCTCAAACTTCATATATATCCGTCTCTATCGCACTAATGGTTTATGGTACTCAAGTGACAGAGACGGAGATATCGATACCTGCAGACTCAACGGGCGTAACAGCCTGTTGTTGTAATGGCTGTTACGCCCTTTGAGTCGGCAGGTATCGATATACGAAGTTCGAGATTCGAAGTTCGTGGTAGCGCCGCTGATCCAACTGTCAAACGAGTTGTACTGACAAATTGTGTGCACGGCACAGATCTAAATAAACACAATACACATCACGCCAATGCATCTACTTCGCGTGTCCGAACTCGGAGTAGGTCTCCGAGTTGGCCGTCGCTACTGACATTCCGCGCGCGTCTGTTGTGGTAGCCGGTTGTCCGTGAAAATTAAGAAAATGCCTTTTTGTATGGTATTAAAGTGCAATAGCCCAAAAATGTGAAGCACTCAAACGCAAGGTCATTTTTCCTATCACACGTATGTTATTTTCAAATTATAATATGCGTAAATTCATTATAAATCTGTTTTTTAAGTATTCCGAGGTGTGATTCCAAAACTGAACCTAAGTAACTATAGATTATCGGTAAGTAAACTATGTCCACATTACATTGCCGCGTTTGCTTTGAGCGTTTAATCTGACATTATGTGTTAAGAGACGATGAATATCAGGCAAGCGATACTGTCGCGCATCGCTTTGAGTTCGTAGTACAAGGGAACTTATCATTCGTGATTCGTCTGTCAAATCTAGCAACTAGTGTTGTTCGTTCTACAACATTATTTCGATGGTCGATTTTAATCGATATCGGACAAACGAATGATATTTACCATTTTAAAAACGCCAATTTTAGTCATTGATATAAACAAGCTCGAAATATGTATGTCCTAATTTTAAACGATAGCTTTAAAAATGGAGGGTATAATATCTTCGGGTAGAGAGTTCATGTGTGTGACATGTTTATCCTTTGAATGTATACTTAATACGTTTATAAATCATTAGTCTGAGCTATAACCACGAACTTCGAATCTCGAACTTCGTATGTCCATCTCTATCGCACTTATGGTTTATGGTACTCGAGTGACAGAGACGGAGATATACGAAGTTCGAGATTCGAAGTTCGTGATAGCGCCGCTGTCTACATTATTCGTCTGTCTATATCATTCATCTGTCAGAAAATCGATGTCATTCATGTGAAAATTTTATTTAGCATGCAAATAAAGATTAATAAGAATGTCTGACTTGGCTCTACGAAATATCTCACCACTTTTTACTGTAAAAGAGTTTCGAGACTTGGCCTATTTTTACATGAAATGTTTTTTATGGGATGTCTTTTCACAAATTTACACGTATTTATTAAAAAATATATATTTTAAAGGTGTTATGGTACTCTAAAAACGCATTTTACAGTCGATTTGAGCCACGCTTTAATGTTTTTATATTTTTTTTCTCATCACGTTAGTATCTTACTTGATCTTACTGCGAATAGCGATTTCTCAGGAAAAATAAGTAATATCTCAGTAAGTATGAGAAAGTCTGAAACTATAAGACATACGAAAATCTCTTCTTAGGAACCATGTCATCAATTTTTGTAACAAGAAAAACTGCATACATACATTTAAAAAAACTTGTACTCAGACCACCATTATTTTCAATAAGTACAACATTTTGTTTCGAAAACTTCATCATCATCATATCAGCCGAAAGACGTCTACTGCTGGACATAGGCCTCCCCCGAGGAGTGCCAAAGTGACCGGTCCTGTGCCACCCGCATCCAGCGGATTCCCGCGACCTTTACCAACGAAAACTTACTAAATTAAATTAAAGTATGTGACCTACACAATCGTTATCTAAATAGAAATACTAGTGCTAGTTTTAATTTTTAAAAAAGTCCGCGTTCGATTCCCGAGCTGAGTACAATTTTTTGGGTTAGTCCACCTAGTTATACGATATAACAGAATAAATGGTTGTGTATTTACAAACAATTTACGAATATAACTAAATGGACGAGCCCAATCCAAAATAATCGGATCAATTTAGCTACTGCTCAGTATAGCTATTCAGATTTTTTTGTTCATTTTGTTATATTTATATCGTATAACTAGATGGACTTATCCGTTTTTTTGGATGAATGCAGTTTTTTTTTGTTACTAAAATCGATGACATGGTTCCTAAATATTCTCTTTGATTCCTAAGAAGAGATCTTCGTATTCGTAGTTTCAGACTTTCCCTTACTGACCTATCTTAATGGGCCATCCTGTATGTTCAGCAAAACCAAAAAAGCAACAATGACCTCACGCTATACAATAGGCGGTCTTATCGCTAATGACCGATCTCTTCCAGGCAACCCTTGGGTAGGAGAAATGATGTAGATTTTTTTTTAATGGAGTAAGCAGACAAAAGTGTGGGTATCAGAAAATAATATACAATTGGTTGGTACAATGAAAAACCAAATGCTGTAATTTTTTTACATTTTATTAGACGTCACAATACAGTGCACCTTTTCAGGATAAAATAGTACAAATATTAGGGAAACATATCACTACATAACTTTGTTATAATCCTAGTTCACTAATTCGACAGGAAAATTAATATGACTAGTTAATTTGTTACCGTCAATTGCGTTCTTGTCGTATTAGCAAGCTAAACAATAAAAACCCGCAAACATCATAACACAATTTATCACCGATTATCTAACAGAATATTTATACTAACTGGTACAAGTAAATCTTTTTTTATATTTTTTAAGCAAAACTTAAAACATTAACCTCTAGCGAAAAGCGCGAACGCCCACCAACAAAAATATGACCAAAAAGGCCTGTTTTGTCATTATTTCCCATTACATAGGTCAAATGTAGTAGCGAGCGTGTTAATTGTGTAAATAACAGAATTTATGCAGCGCGGTGCATACCGGTCGCAAATAAAACTTTATGCTTCGACTTCTTGTTCTTTTTGCCAGATGGGGACGGAGCCGAGGCTATTGAGGACTGCAGGGCGGCCTCTATGGCGTCGCTGAGCACCAGCGCGCGCGGCGCCGAGCCCTCGTCGTCAGGCGGCGGCGGCGGCGGAGTCGACACTTTGCGCACCCGCCATGTGCCACCGGTCCCAGCCATCTACAAATACAACCGACATTTTAAAAATATACCAACAGCGATACTGTTTACTCAGGTGGAATTAAACAATAGCTATAACTGATCACAATTCGGGTCGATTCTGACGAATGATGAAACCTTTAAATTTATGCTCGCTCTAACAAGACATGCCGTGTGAATGTGTTCAGGTTCGATTTAGCATATTCGAAAATTCTGATGCAATATTTAGAAAAGAGCCTTCAGTTTGCCTTGGATCCAACAGAACCCCCTTGTTTTTTAGGGTTCCGTAGCCAAAGGGTAAAACGGGACCCTATTACTAAGACTCCGCTGTCCGTCCGTCTGTCTGTCTGTCCGTCTGTCACCAGGTTGTATCTCATGAACCGTGATAGTTAGACAATTGAAATTTTCACAGATGATGTATTTCTGCTCGCGGCGCCGCCCCTCGCGCTCTTGGCGCGCGCGCTGTCTGGTTTACCTTGGCAAAGGATAATCCTGAGGAACACGGAGCGCTACTGGGCGACGGCGTGGGCTCCACTGGCGCCGGCAGGGAGTCGTCGGCGGGCGGGCTGCTGCGCGGCGCGGCGGGGAACAGCAGCGCCGAGGAGAAGTCGGGGCGCGGCGGGCCCTCCACGGCGCGGCGCGCGCGCTGTCTGGTTTACCTTGGCAAAGGATAATCCTGAGGAACACGGAGCGCTACTGGGCGACGGCGTGGGCTCCACTGGCGCCGGCAGGGAGTCGTCGGCGGGCGGGCTGCTGCGCGGCGCGGCGGGGAACAGCAGCGCCGAGGAGAAGTCGGGGCGCGGCGGGCCCTCCACGGCGCGGCGCGCGCGCTGTCTGGTTTACCTTGGCAAAGGATAATCCTGAGGAACACGGAGCGCTACTGGGCGACGGCGTGGGCTCCACTGGCGCCGGCAGGGAGTCGTCGGCGGGCGGGCTGCTGCGCGGCGCGGCGGGGAACAGCAGCGCCGAGGAGAAGTCGGGGCGCGGCGGGCCCTCCACGGCGCGGCGCGCGCGCTGTCTGGTTTACCTTGGCAAAGGATAATCCTGAGGAACACGGAGCGCTACTGGGCGACGGCGTGGGCTCCACTGGCGCCGGCAGGGAGTCGTCGGCGGGCGGGCTGCTGCGCGGCGCGGCGGGGAACAGCAGCGCCGAGGAGAAGTCGGGGCGCGGCGGGCCCTCCACGGCGCGGCGCGCGCGCTGTCTGGTTTACCTTGGCAAAGGATAATCCTGAGGAACACGGAGCGCTACTGGGCGACGGCGTGGGCTCCACTGGCGCCGGCAGGGAGTCGTCGGCGGGCGGGCTGCTGCGCGGCGCGGCGGGGAACAGCAGCGCCGAGGAGAAGTCGGGGCGCGGCGGGCCCTCCACGGCGCGGCGCGCGGCGCGCTCGCGGCGCCGTTCCTCGCGCTCCTGGCGCGCGCGCTGTCTGGCGCGACGATCTAGCTCCTCTGCAATTAATTTCATCATCATCATATCAGCCGAAAGACGTCCACTGCTGGACATAGGCCTCCCCCAAATAGTGCCAAAATGACCGGTCCAGCGCCACCCGCAACCTTTACTAGGTCATCAGTCCACCTTGTGGGGGGCCTACCCACGCCGCGCCTTCCGGTACGTGGTCGCAATTAATATATTTATCTCAAAAATAGTATGTACAACTCGTCGGAAATATCTGCGAACCTCGCTGGAATGCGCTTCCCCCCGCGCTTTCCCGCACCTCTGCCCGTTATCGCCTATTCAGTACCGTTGCCAACGCAAGCGCCGACGCACATGTATTATTATCGCTTTCGTAATCGCATTATTGTTTATTGTTTCTATGGCAGGCGCTAAGAGCTCAGAACGTTCCAGAAATATATGTCCAAATCGTAGTAGACATGTAAAGGGAGGCCAAAACGAAAGTAAGGAGTTCCGCAGGGATCAGTGACCAGTTCCATGTTCCCACATGGAATTGGGGTGCACCAAGGCTCGGCTCTCAGCCTCCTCCTTTTTAACCTGGTCATGAACCACGTCACGCCTTCAGCAGAAGCCCTCCTGGAACATTCTATACGCAGACGATATAGCCACAGAATAAGTAATAGTACAAGTACAGAAGTTGCACTCCCTAGCAAAAACGGTGTTTAGGCATAAGAAACGTGCCTACTCTCTCCTTTTCCGTCTATCGTATAACTTGTATTAATTCACGCACGGCACGTTTAGCGCTAGGGCTGTCACGCCATCCGCAGGGGCCGTTCAACGGTCGATGCAATACAGCGGGTGAAGACAGTGGCGAACGAGGCCGTGTCCCGGGGTGAGGTCGTCTTGGCGGTATCGTTAGACATTGCCAACGCCTTTAACACTCTACCTTGGGACACAATAAAGGAGGCGTTGCGGTATCACCAAGTACCCCTCCATCTGTTTCGCATCATCAAGGCGTACCTTAGTGAGAGGTTCATAACCTGGCCCGGGCAACGGGAATGGGGCAGGAGGGAAATGCGCTGTGGAGTTCCACAGGGGTCGGTCTTAGGGCCACTCCTGTGGAATATAGGTTACAACTGGGTCCTGCGGGGGGAAAACTTGCGTGGAGTCAACGTCATCTGCTACGCAGATGATACGCTCGTAACGGCCCAGGGACCCAGCTATCGCGACGCAGCCGTGATGGCGACGGCAGCAGTTGCCCACTGCGTGGGGAAAATCCGTCGGCTGGGCCTGGAGGTGGCTCTGACGAAGTCCGAGGCAATATATTTATATGGTCCACGGAGATCGCCCGCAGCCGGCACAGCGATTGTGGTGGGAGGAGTTCCAATTGCTGTCAAGCCGACGCTGCTCTACCTTGGCGTCATGCTTGACAGTAAATGGAACTTCAAAGCATATTTTGAGCGCCTGGCGCCCAGGTTGCTGCGTGCGGCGTCAGCCTTTGGGCGGATACTACCAAATCTGAGAGGGCCCAAGGCCTCATGTCGCCGCCTGTACACGGGCGTTGTGCGCTCTAGGGGGTGGTGCCCCAGTATGGGTAGACGCGCTCAGCAGCCAAAACATCGCTCAGCTGCGCCGACCGTAGAGAGTGATGGCTCTGAGGGCAATCAGAGGGTATCGCACCGTAAGCGCGGAAGCCGCGTGTGTGCTAGCCGGAACCATGCCCTGGGACCTGGACGCGAGGGCCCTCGCGGACCTGTATCTGTGGCGCGAGGAGGCGCGAGACCGGGGGGACCTGCTAGCTCCACAGGAAATAAAGAAACGGCGAACCGAGCTGCTGCAGGAGGCGATGGACGTATGGGAGCAGCGGCTGGAACAGCCGAGCGCCGGCTCCCGCACCATAGAGGCGGTTCACCCAGTCCTCCATGACTGGGTTGAAAGGCATTTCGGGGTTCCCACCTTCCGGCTGACGCAGGTGCTGTCGGGACACGGTTGTTTCGGCACCTTCCTGCACAAAATCGCACAGAGATAGCCGACCCCGGAATGCCACCAGTGCGGAGCCGGCTTAGACTCGGTGCAACACACGTTGGCCGAGTGTCCGGTTTGGAGTGCAGAAAGACAGGAGTTGGTCGCCCGAATAGGGCAAGATCTGTCGCTGCCAGCCGTAGTGCGGGATATGGTGTCCAGCAAAGCAGCCTGGAAGGCTATGCTGGACTTTAGCGAGCACGTAATGGCCGAGAAGGAGGCGGCAGAGCGCGAGCGGGAAGCCCGGGCTGAGGCTGACCCAATGCGCCGCCGCAGGACTGGACGCAGGCGCGCCACGCACAACCGGCGATTGCCGCCTTAACGAAGACCTCCGGGTGGCAGTCACGGGGGCGACTGCCACCCATAGAGAAGAGGTCCTCGAGCTGAAGGGCGTGTCGGGTGTTCGGGCACGCCCCTTAAAATGTTATTCTGGGGACATGTATCTATCTCCTCCCCTCCCGCGACGGGTCTCACATGGGGACAGCTGCTGGCGGAGTCGCGGAAGTGTGCGTGAGCGTTCCCGTGGCTCCGCCATAAAGCAGTGAGCAGAGCACCGTGGGGTTTTAGACGGTAGTCCGGGTGGTTCCCGGGAGTCCGTCATACCCGTCCTGGTTCCCCAGCCAGGCGGGATGTGTAAATGCATTTCCCCACAAAAAAAAAAAAAAAAAAAAAGGGCTGTCACGCCAAGAAAACAGCAATGAGGGCCAAAAATGTTGTAGCGTGTTTATTAACGTTTGGTTTGTACCTACACATTACAGGCCCCATAGTACATATATGACCGATTTCGACCACGGCGACTGGAAATATGGCTAATTGGAGCGTCGTTCGTGAGCTCTCAGGTGACTGATGTAGCCTAACTTTGCAGAGAATGTGCGACCACATTCCCTACAGGTCATCGATAATTTTTCACCACTAGCGTATCGATAAAATATGTCAACGACTGTTGCCCATCACTATTATTTCTGTGTACGTATATTAAGAAACTACCTCCGCCTCCAATTCGTGCGATAACGACAACTGTATATAGCTCGGACTAAAATTCCCACCCAAAAACACAAAAATCGAGGTTTTGCTCTCGACTGTTTCCTCCTCCAAATGCAAACAATCATCATAAAATTTTGGAAACTGCAAGAAGAAGAAATAATCTATGCCGCTACGTTTTGATTTTTTGGATATATGTTGTCATATTTGTATACTGCGCCTTTTTTGGCAGCAAATTCAATAAAGCCGTTTTTGCGATTTTCGAGGCGCTGTAAGATTCTTTAAAATAAAAATATCATACTCGTCGACGATGGCTTACTTACTGGACTTTACAGTGCATAAGGTGCATACCTTTTAAGCAGAAACAGAACCCATAACCGGAGACAAATTCTGGTGGGCCACAAGCAGAACAGTTACAGAGTAGAATTAATAAATACCGCCGTTATTTGCGTACTAATTCCATCATAATGATAAAGATTGCGAGGAATTTTAAAAGAGAAATAATAATATTCTTACGAGGGAATGGTGTATGTAGTCCAGTACGCGAACACTGTAAATGGTCGTCAAACTAACATAATTCACAAGTCAGATTTTTTTTGTTATCAGCTAGAGTACATTAAATACTAACAGCGAAAAATATTTTTAAAGATTTTCTAACGTAGATTAACTTATAATTTATTTTTTTGTTAGGAACACGTGTAAAATTTCAAAAAGATTATACAAGTCATTGTTTTCTCCAATAATGCAACGCATTTGATTATTCAAAATCTGACCTATCGTTTTCTAATAATTTTTTTAATAGATTACGTCAGCAAAACCGGATACGATTTAAAAAATTATAAATCTCCTAAAAAAATCTTTAAGTGACTAGTGGAAGGCTTTCAAAATTAATTTAATTCATATAAATTTAACCTATTGATGAATATATTATTAATTCGAACTGTCGTTATCTTTGATAGTTTTTTACACAATTCAGTTACCAAAACTCACTTGAATAATCTTTTAGAGGAAATATTTTTATTTATTCGTTTTGGATTATACTGGCGTTATCCATTGACGAAAGTTTTAGTAAATTATAGGGAAGGTTGTAACAGTTAAATGCGACACTCTATTGAAGAAAAATACCACTTGTATTATCTTTCCCTGGATTTACAAGGGTCACTAAGAAAATGATGTGTCATACCTAAATCCACGTAAGAATTCACTTTCTCTTTTTACTACTAGTAGTACTCATTATATTCTAAATATTAACAAAAAATCGCGCTCTTGTGAATTATCGAAGGTGCATTCTGTTTACGTACCGGACTATATGTTCCTTCAATAAATATCAAAAAATTTTACAATAGTGTATAGTATGAACGAATTTCAGAATAAGCTAGCTTCTAATAAACATACCTGAGAAGCTTTTGATTGCAGCTTCAGTAGCATATGGTGGCCTTAAATCTATCTCCACCATGTCAAATGAGCAATTCAATGGCAAGTGGGATGCATACGGCATGTGCTTTCTGGTCTGAAACAAAATCAAAACAATCAATAAAAAACCAAAAAATTGTAATCTTGCAGGAATTGTAATTTTTTAGAGAGGTAGGGCACAGCGGAATGTGTTCTCGCTCGTATGTGGAGCAGCCCAACTGGGGAAGTACCTCCACATTACAGAAGACCGCAGCCATAATAGCACCACTGCTTTGTAGTGTTGCTATATTATTGCATGCTGTGAAGCATGTGGTGTTGTGTTCCTGGTGGTGAGTAAGGTCGCCAGAGCTCCCTAGGGTGCACTGTGTTGGGAGTGAGGGACCTGCATGTCTCTATTTGCCAACACAGCGAATCCTCAAGTGAATAAAGGGTCGGCAACGCGCTTGTGATTCTTCTGGAGTCACAAGTGTCCATAGGCTACGGTAACTGCTTAACATCAGGCAGGCCGTAAGCTTGTTTGCCACCGTCGTTGTATAAAATAAAAAAAGGAATAAAAAATGTCAGTAAAAAGGACCTCAAAACTTTCTATATTTTCATTGCTGAAAAGATACAGTTTGCATTTAGAATAGGATTAGTTCAATGGCAGAAATACGCGAATTTAAAAATACCGTTCTGCTCTGCATTTATGTGTATAATACATGCATGTATTATACACATAAACCTTCCTCTTGAATCACTCATCACTTAAAAAAAACCGCATAAAAATCCGTGGCGTAGTTTTAAAGATCTACGCATACATAGGGACAGACAGACAGACAGCGGGAAGCGACTTTGTTCTATACTATGATATTGATGTATAGTTTGTATGGAAGATCGTGTGCCAAAAGTCTAGGGTGGGTAGGTAATAGGCATAGCCCGGATTTTTCACGGCAAAACAAAAAACTATCGAGATCTAGCCAGTGATAAAAACATTATTTTATCGATATCGAGTATATAGTAAAATATATCGGCATGTTATTTTTATAAGTACCTATATACCTAATTATAGGTAAGTACTTATAAAAATAACATGCCGATATATCTTTACATTATTGACAATTTACAGTGTGCAAAACAACCTTTTTATATTTTTTTATAAAACAACTAGAAGTAATAATAGCCTCTTCAATAGAACAATTGCATTGTTCGACTTTGTCCATTGCGGAATCCTTCCTCATTCTGAATACTGTTTGTTGCTACGTAAATTGGAGTAAACTTTTACCAGTGATACGCAAATTTAAAGCTGTGCTCGAACGAAATCCTGATTATGATAATTTAAGAGAAATATCTGAAAATATTACCCAAACTGAAAATGAATTTTATAAATTTGCTCCCTTGATGTCAAGTGAAGTTGAACGTACATTTAGTGTACAGTCGACGCCAAAAATATGTTTACAGTTTTCGCCTTATTACAATGGAATAAGGTGCAAAAGTGTAAACATATTTTTGGCGTCGACTGTACATAAATGGATTTATATAAACGAAACTGTTTACTCCCAGAGAATGTTGAAATACTAATGATTATTCAGTATTCAGTAATTTATTGCTTTCATAGGTATACATAAGGTGGTATATCAAAATAAGATCAGCTATGAGCCCTGCAAGGGCACTGCAATTTAAATGCTTAATTAGCTTAATAACTAACTAAACTAATAAAATAGAAATAAGTAATAACGAAATTTAAATAATAATAGTACCTAATTCAGTTCTAGCAGGTGTATTACATTACATTACATTAAACTTAAAACATTAACATTATCTACTACCTACTATCACTATTACACAAATAAAATGCCATGTGCTGCTGTGTGTTCTGACGTGGATTACGAAGAAGAAATTGCATCTGTTTCTTATATATAATTTCATACTAACTTCACGTAATTTTTTAATTCAACATTTATTTTATTTGGTGACGTTTTTTCTTCTACTACACAATTATCGATATCGATAAAATAATGTTTCAACCACTGGCTAGATTACGATAGTGTTTTGTTTTGCCGTGAAAAATCCGGGCTCTGGATAGGTCTACCTACCCACACCCTAGTCTTTTGGCAGACGATATCCCACACACCCTGTATAATACCTGTTCAACGAGCGACAAAGTTTCGCGATGCAAGACGCGTCCGGTGATGATAGCCGGCGCAGCGGCTAACGCGCCCCACGACGCGTTCAGTATGCGCACGTTCAGGCTGTTCAGGAATACTTGCTGCCCGTCCTTTGCTATAAAACAGTAACAATTCAATCAACGCTACATAAATGAAGACCCTATCACTTAATTACTAGTGGAAGAAAGATCACTCAATTACACGGTAATTGATGTAGCAGGATTTCAAGTAGGCATCTTTTGCCTTACCGGTTTTTTACCAACCAAGCTTCAGCTGTTCAGTCATTCATTCATTACAGTTTGAACAAATGCAAAATTTGACCTAACAACAAAGGCTGATAGGCCAAGTTTGGTATATTTTATAGAGTAAGCAGTCTTCAAAAACCCACAAGTCTCAGAAGGCAAGCTTATACATGTAAAATTGTTCAATAAGCAAGAAAATGCATGCATGCAGTGCATGTTTAATTACCTTGATAAAAATAGAAGTATTTAGCTTGATTCTGCTTGTCATTGTCAGTAAGAGTGGTATCGTCTTTGGCCTCATCAGCAGCTTCTGGGCAGTCAATCAATGGGAATTCTTCAGGCTGATTATCATTTAATTCGTCTATATTGAACTCAGGTGCATCTGGATTTAAGGAGGACTCCACATTGGCTAGTTCCAACTGCTGCATTTGTTCTTGGACTATGTCCGCACAGGCAGCACCTTCTTCATTCACATCAAACCAATCCACCCTGTTTTGATTAACTTCTAGTTTCTCGTATACTGTTGGAGCTTCGTCTAACACTTCTTCTTTTATTTTAGTGACATCACATTGTGAATTAATTGACTCCTCCTTCAACTTCAGCAACTCAAGGGCTTGTTCCATAAATACAATTTCAGTTGTATCTATCTCTGCTAGTATTTGTTCTTCAATCTCCTTCCTTTCCCTCTTCAAAATGTCATGCACCTAAAATGGAATGTGAAAGGTCAACCTCTTTTTTTTTATACAACGACGGTGGCAAACAAGCTTACGGCCTGCCTGATGTTAAGCTGGTACCGTAGCCTACGGACACTTGTGACTCCAGAAGAATCACAAGCGCGTTGCCGCAAGGGGCAAATATTTGTGTGATGAACATGAAATGTATTTAAGTATATATTTATTAAATAAATTGTCACCTAATACTGACTTAATACCCATAACACAGCCTTATGGAGTTTGGAAGGAACTCTAGAATAATTAATCATGGTATAAATACTTATTTATTCAATGTAAACAATTTGACTTGTAAAATGTACCTGTACTTTTACCAATAAAATTATCTATATCTGTATCTGCTTACTATTATTTATACAGTTGGATTTCTGTAAGGCCTCGGTTTGGACGCCAGCGGGCAGCAGGGCGACAAGCGGCTGTCCATACATTGAAGTAGCTTGAATGTATGAACTGCCCTTTTTTGCCCCACTGCCCGCTGGCGTCCAGTCTCCGGCCTAAGATTGTTCCCTAATACTTTTATACAGGGTCGTCTTTCTTATAGACCACAGAGAGTAAATGCTAGATAATTAATAATAATATCGCTTTAAGCTAGATAATAGTATTTTAATTTACATTTATGTACCTGTTGTTTGTTAGCAGCAAAGAATTTAGCGTATGGTGCATTATTGATATCGTCTAGTGGCAACACCGCCTCCGCAGCGCTGTCCCGCGCGAGGCCCCGCGGCGGCGCCGCCTCCACCACCGTCGAGCCTCGTAGGCGACGCACCAAACGCATGGTTATCTGGAACCAATCAAAATATTAATCTAATGATTACGTGGTAGTAGTACCATTATTCTACTTTTTAGGGTTCCGTAGCCAAATGGCAAAAAACGGAACCCTTATAGATTCGTCATGTCCGTCCGTCTGTCTGTCTGTCTGTCTGTCCGTATGTCACAGCCACTTTTTTCCGAAACTATAAGAGCTATACTGTTGAAACTTGGTAAGTAAATGTATTCTGTGAACCGCATTAAGATTTTCACACAAAAATCGAAAAAAAAAACATTAAGTTTTAGGGGTCCCTTTACTCAGAACTGAAACTCAAAAAAAATTTTTTCATCATACCCATACGTGTGGGGTATCTATGGATAGGTCTTCAAAAATGATATTGAGGTTTCTAACATAATTTTTTTCTAAACTGAATAGTTTGCGCGAGAGACACTTCCAAAGTGGTAAAATGTGTCCCCCCCCCTGTAACTTCTAAAATAAGAGAATGATAAAACTAAAAAAAATAATATGATGTACATTACCATGTAAACTTCCACCGAAAATTGGTTTGAACGAGATCTAATAAGTAGTTTTTTTTTAATACGTCATAAATCGTAAACCGCAATTTATTTCACGGAACCCTTCATGTGCGAGTCCGACTCGCACTTGGCCGCTTTTTAGTCTTATCATTATCATAGATAATGCAGTGATAGCAGTGGTGTGTGGCTTGCTTATGTTTATTGCCTTAAAATAGGTAAGCTGGTGAGATTAGAGTTGAAGGGACAGTACACTCCTTTGCAAAAATCTCTAGCCTGCAAAACCAAACCATTGAATTCGAGTCAAATTAAATGGAATATATTTCATCCTCCTAGCGTTATTCGCTTATTTTATACGCTTTGGCACCTAACCCCAAGAATTAAATGGAATATATTTCAATTTTTAATATCTGACATGGTCTTTGGGTGGCTAATATCCCAACTAAAGTAAACTCATTCACAGATTTAGATCAATCCCACGAAAACAGCTAGAAACATTCAAAACCGGCTATGACTCATACAGTCATTAAAATTTAATCAACTAAAAAACATTACACTACTTTTTTGAGCAGTTATGTAATAAACAAAGCATTAACATGCATAAATAGAGAAGTTTCTTTTTACGTAGGAGGAGTTTCTTTATAAAGTTCCTATTTCATCAAAAAGTAATTGAAAACATAATTACCTCCTGGGGGTTGAAGTTGCACCACGTCCGTAGGAATTACCCATCGCTACCCTACACGTGACCCCTGGGCGGTGCTAAAAGTGCAACAACCTGGCAACCGTACCGTCTTTTCGAAGATCTCACGGTTCTAATACAATGATTTGCCATACGATAAATAAATAAATTACCTCCTCAGCAGGTGATTCCCATTGCACCATCCTAGTCGGTTTCATATCCTTGACCTGAAGAGGAGCATGACACACAGGGCATGGTGGAGGCTGCTTGTCATGAGTTGCGGCGTAATGCATGACACAGGCCCAGCAGTAGACATGACCGCAGAGCCCTGTGCGGCCGGCCACTGGAGCTCCCAGGCAAATGGGGCACTCGGTGCGCCCAGTGCTTCTAACCACCTATGAAGTCAATGATTTGATTTTAGCCACAATGGGAATTGTCAGCAAAATTTGCTGGATTTATTTAATTTCCAAACATAGAGAGAGAGAATAAATCATACTACGAATTTCAAACAATCAGTCTGTAGGGTATTAATTTCTATGAAAGTGAATGCACCTGTGCATTACCACTGCAAGAAAAATAACAATGACAATAGACAACCGGTGTCCATCCTAATTTCATCCATAGCCCAGTTATCCCCACGTATGCTTATCAAATAACCGAGCTATAAAGCCCGTGATTTAAAAAAATAGTTCGCTCAGGGTCTTATTTACTCTAGGGCCATCCGGGCCGTGGCCCCGGGCGCCAATCCGCCAGGAGCCACCCCTGGCCGATTGCATCTTCCTTTTGGCACCACTTATTGACTTTTGGGGCAGCAAAACCCAGGTCACCAAATTTCGCCCCTGGGTAAGCACCAAGTAAATTGTAAAATACAGAATATTATATGAAAATTAATAAGTAATCGACAATACTCACTATTTCCTCAATTTGTTCCCACTTGATAGGCACATCAGGATCCAGTATGTTCACCCTGTAGTCTCCATCTTCTTTCACCACAAACTGGCAACTGTAGACAATGATTTTATTAGTCTAATCAAATTGGAGAATGTAGCATCATGTTAAGCGAGTGATGTTGGTATATGATGAGTGTTGCAGTGAGTGTTAATGGTAAAATCATCTGACTTACTAGGCACGCAAATAGAGGTCATGACTGTGCCGTTGTGGAGTCCGCTGGACACCCTGTCGACGCGGCACTGGATCCCTTCTGTCCGGGCCCCCGCGAGGGGTATACATGAAGTTCAGCAAATGGTTCCAGTTTTGCTTCTTGCTTCCAGGTGTATACACAGACCCAATTTCGGGGTCTTCATCTTCCCCTAACCTGTGCCACATAAGTAAAGCAAAATTTTATAAAATATTCATAACATGATGTCATACATTGCAACACAAATGGGTTAAAACAAAGAATTGATATTGGTATATGGCTACGTTTTTGTTTATACCTGGCGATCTCCGCTCCACCCATAGAGTAGTTGGAAGGCCCACGAGCTCGAGGTCGCCGGTCAATTTGACCCCGACCCCTCTGCGCTGGTACATTCTTCCGATTAGGCTCATTTTTGGGAGCACTGCCAGATCCTTCGCGTTTCTTGTTGTTTCTTGGCCAAGGTTTGTTCGTCAATTCTGAGATCAAACAAAAATAATGACGCTAGATGACATAAGAAAACAACAAAATGTCATCGTCTAAGAACCTGCGTGAGCGTGACCTTCATCTATTGTACTCACCCGTACTTTTTTTACCATCGACGGCCGAAGCCCTCGATTGTAGTTGAGACGAGCGATTTATAGATTTCTTGTCCATTTTGGGTTCTTCCAACATCCACAAAAATAGCTGTGCGGGATTCTCCCCGAGGAGACAACGATTTTACGTAAAAGGGCGACATTTTAGAAAGCCATGTTTATAACCGTACACAAGGAAAAAATATAATATCTTTCTAAATATACACTTTACCTAGCGGTAATTGGTTGTTGCAAAACTCTTTACACAAAAAGGGAGTAGATTCTACTCCCTTTCGTCGATATCGACGAAAATATTATAAGAAACTGTAGTTCACCGCGTGCCGCTAATATGGCGACTATACAAGAAGTAGAGTTGGGGACCATAAGATGATTGCGCACTTCCGTATGAGTATTTATTCTTATTCACGCCTTACGAAACTATTGTTCAATTTATTTTTGCTAATAGTACATTACTTACCTAGGGCGGTTAAACAAAGAATGTCTCAGATCGCAGGTATTTGACGCCCGAGCCGAAGGCAAGGGCGATAAATATGCGCTCTGAGGCTTTCTTTATTACCGCCCGTGGTGAGTACAAAATTTTACGTCTCTATCTGGCCAGGAAGTGGGGTTTTCCGCACGCATAGCGTGCGGTAATTCCTACTTTATGGCCAGGTATGACGTAAAACTTATTTTTTCCTAATATGACTATATTTTATTGACACATATTCTTTTAAATTTAAAAAGTATTGCAATTGATTGAGGAAAAAAAAGTTTATTACTACTCTTGTTGTGTTGGCATTTCGTTGGTAAAAGTGCGGTCTAAATCAAATAGAGTTTTTAATACCTATCAAGATTATTCTAGATGATAGTAAAGTCGAGAATTAATGACGAAAGAAAACAAAATATTATTTAAATGGGAATTAAATTAAAAGAAGACTGCAAAACGGCTGATTTGCGAAAAAGTATTTTGATCAAAAGAAAACCAACACACAACAAACAAACAAAGTGACAAATCTGGCGGGAATATTACACCAAAAAAAAAATTACGGGCCAACGTTGAGTTTTCGTCAAAGACTATTTCTGATTATCAATTATTGTTCTAACATTACTCTTCATTATATTATTTTATAATTTACGACTGTGTTGTAGCCGCGTGTCTTTATTTCTACATTGAAATGGAGAACGTTAAATTACCGACTCAAAAGGCTCATGAACCTGCGGAAGAAGCTCATCAACCGGTGATGGTAAGTAATATTTTTGTATTATCTACGGAAATAAAGCGAAGTGGCGATTTATGTTGAGCTTGATAGTTATGGATGGTTATTGGTTACTTACCTGTATTGTTTACAGACAATATGTCATCACTGTCATTTTACCGATTTATTGTACGGTAGGTAATTTTGTGTATTAATCCATGAATTGAGTTAGCACGCGACCTTCGACTAATTAATCGTCTATTAATTAAATTATAACAACAATATTATTACTGTGACATAATGTGTGATGTAGGTAGCGGTTTATCAGTCTACCCACTTTTAAGTTTTTAAATATATATTTTTGCCCACACCCGACAAACCACTAAAAAGATCACACCCATCAAAGTTACCTAGTAGTAATTCTTGATATTGTTGCAGTGCAATAGCGGCAGAACCATGAGTTCTCAAGAAGCAGACAAGCCTAAAAAACGGCATGCAACATTTGCAGAGAGCGCGATGACGACTGAGAAAGAGCTTTCCCAAAATAGCAGGTAATGTAACTTTCTCAACGTTCTGTAAACCTCGTTTAACTGAAACGTCGTTAAATTGTGTAAGCAAAGCACTGAAACAATGAGCTTCGGTGAATACCTAAGTCAATAGCTATTCAACTTTGCAAGTATGGATCATCTTTTTAAGGAATACCTATAGGTACTTATTAGCAATCGCATTTCAAAATGTTTTAAAATTTCTATGTGGCGTCGCGTAGCTCTCAAACGGATTAAAGTGTTTTGCTGTCTTTCACTGGCACCTTAGCAAATTAATTGCACGTGGAACGAGCGCGCGGAACACATTGAAAGGAATCCGAAGCAGTCAACGAATATATAGACCTCGCAACAGTCGCAACTAAAGTTTCCAGTAATTGCAATAATAGTACTTAGAGAAGGAGATGAATTTCCCTCTTCATCGAAATATTCTGCATCTCACATTTTAACATTGAAAATGTTTTTTCGATCGCTTCAGTAAGAGGCCTTCAATTTCAGCGAGAGTGATACATTGCCCTGGTCTCGGAGTTTTAGGGCTACGTGAATGATTGAGGTGCCAAAAGATGCCTCTTGGCAAGAGTTATAAAATGGTAAAAAAAAAACCAAAACAAAATCTTCTTTTAAAAGTTGCTAAATTGTCGAAAAAAGTCAAATTTTTTTGGTATCTTGTCGTACTACTTAAATCGGTAATTTCTTGAAAACTAAAAGCGATATCGAAAAAATGAAGAAAAGCCCTCGGGGTATTGACCTGGCCTACATTTTGTAAAAAAGAGAACTTCTCTATCTCTTACAAAAAAGGAAAAGTGGAATACCACACCCCCTAATGGGAAATATGTGCCAGGAACTAGCTGAGCGGTACGGTACTCCAGGCAAAATACGGTTTTGAAAAACATTAATTTATAATAGCGTTTTTTTTTCTTTATATCATTTTAAAACATTATTCTAAGATGCTTTATTCAAGAATCCAACAAACTTTTTTTTTTATATTATTTATCTTGAATATTATAGAGCAAATGTAAATGAACCAAAAAAAAGATAAAACCATTTATTAATATTTTTTCTGACTTTTCAAAAGCTAGTTAAGTTATCGTTTTTTTGATGTCTGAAATTTTGTTGGATTTTGTCGCTAGGTAACTATTTAATTGATAATAATTATATCCATTGCAAAGAAAAAATCGTCTTTTATAAATTATTTCCAAATTTGACATTTTTTCCATACAAGTTGTCAGTTCATTGCCTGGACTACGGCTGATGTCTCTCGCTCTAGCAAAGTACCCCTCAAAAGAAACTCCTGGCGACGCCCAAAGGCATGATAATAAGAGTTTTCTTTTTTCACCACAGCGCCTATAAGGAAGCTCTAAGTCAGCCAGCTCCAGGGATCTCGCACCACCAGCGGCTGGCCTGGCTGCAGCGTCGCCGAGGGCCCGGTCTGTGGGTGCAATGCGATGCGTGCAACGCTTGGCGTCACCTAGCGCATGTCGTCGATTCACATCAGCTGCCACCGAAGTGGTATTGCTCTATGAATCCAGGTAAATCAAAATGTTGATCTAGAAATATCTTTAAGTCAGTCAGTCCTAAGGTTGCTAGGCTGGAGCGTCGACGAGGGCCCGGTCTGTGGGTGCAATGCGATGCGTGCAACGCTTGGCGTCACCTAGCGCATGTCGTCGATTCACATCAGCTGCCACCGAAGTGGTATTGCTCTATGAATCCAGGTAAATCAAAATGTTGATCTAGAAATATCTTTAAGTCAGTCAGTCCTAAGGTTGCTAGGCTGGAGCGTCGACGAGGGCCCGGTCTGTGGGTGCAATGCGATGCGTGCAACGCTTGGCGTCACCTAGCGCATGTCGTCGATTCACATCAGCTGCCACCGAAGTGGTATTGCTCTATGAATCCAGGTAAATCAAAATGTTGATCTAGAAATATCTTTAAGTCAGTCAGTCCTAAGGTTGCTAGGCTGGAGCGTCGACGAGGGCCCGGTCTGTGGGTGCAATGCGATGCGTGCAACGCTTGGCGTCACCTAGCGCATGTCGTCGATTCACATCAGCTGCCACCGAAGTGGTATTGCTCTATGAATCCAGGTAAATCAAAATGTTGATCTAGAAATATCTTTAAGTCAGTCAGTCCTAAGGTTGCTAGGCTGGAGCGTCGACGAGGGCCCGGTCTGTGGGTGCAATGCGATGCGTGCAACGCTTGGCGTCACCTAGCGCATGTCGTCGATTCACATCAGCTGCCACCGAAGTGGTATTGCTCTATGAATCCAGGTAATCAAAATGTTGATCTAGAAATATCTTTAAGTCAGTCAGTCCTAAGGTTGCTAGGCTGGAGCGTCGACGAGGGCCCGGTCTGTGGGTGCAATGCGATGCGTGCAACGCTTGGCGTCACCTAGCGCATGTCGTCGATTCACATCAGCTGCCACCGAAGTGGTATTGCTCTATGAATCCAGGTAAATCAAAATGTTGATCTAGAAATATCTTTAAATCAGTCAGTCCTAAGGTTGCTAGGCTGGAGCGTCGACGAGGGCCCGGTCTGTGGGTGCAATGCGATGCGTGCAACGCTTGGCGTCACCTAGCGCATGTCGTCGATTCACATCAGCTGCCACCGAAGTGGTATTGCTCTATGAATCCAGGTAAATCAAAATGTTGATCTAGAAATATCTTTAAGTCAGTCAGTCCTAAGGTTGCTAGGCTGGAGCGTCGACGAGGGCCCGGTCTGTGGGTGCAATGCGATGCGTGCAACGCTTGGCGTCACCTAGCGCATGTCGTCGATTCACATCAGCTGCCACCGAAGTGGTATTGCTCTATGAATCCAGGTAAATCAAAATGTTGATCTAGAAATATCTTTAAGTCAGTCAGTCCTAAGGTTGCTAGGCTGGAGCGTCGACGAGGGCCCGGTCTGTGGGTGCAATGCGATGCGTGCAACGCTTGGCGTCACCTAGCGCATGTCGTCGATTCACATCAGCTGCCACCGAAGTGGTATTGCTCTATGAATCCAGGTAAATCAAAATGTTGATCTAGAAATATCTTTAAGTCAGTCAGTCCTAAGGTTGCTAGGCTGGAGCGTCGACGAGGGCCCGGTCTGTGGGTGCAATGCGATGCGTGCAACGCTTGGCGTCACCTAGCGCATGTCGTCGATTCACATCAGCTGCCACCGAAGTGGTATTGCTCTATGAATCCAGGTAAATCAAAATGTTGATCTAGAAATATCTTTAAATCAGTCAGTCCTAAGGTTGCTAGGCTGGAGCGTCGACGAGGGCCCGGTCTGTGGGTGCAATGCGATGCGTGCAACGCTTGGCGTCACCTAGCGCATGTCGTCGATTCACATCAGCTGCCACCGAAGTGGTATTGCTCTATGAATCCAGGTAAATCAAAATGTTGATCTAGAAATATCTTTAAGTCAGTCAGTCCTAAGGTTGCTAGGCTGGAGCGTCGACGAGGGCCCGGTCTGTGGGTGCAATGCGATGCGTGCAACGCTTGGCGTCACCTAGCGCATGTCGTCGATTCACATCAGCTGCCACCGAAGTGGTATTGCTCTATGAATCCAGGTAAATCAAAATGTTGATCTAGAAATATCTTTAAGTCAGTCAGTCCTAAGGTTGCTAGGCTGGAGCGTCGACGAGGGCCCGGTCTGTGGGTGCAATGCGATGCGTGCAACGCTTGGCGTCACCTAGCGCATGTCGTCGATTCACATCAGCTGCCACCGAAGTGGTATTGCTCTATGAATCCAGGTAAATCAAAATGTTGATCTAGAAATATCTTTAAGTCAGTCAGTCCTAAGGTTGCTAGGCTGGAGCGTCGACGAGGGCCCGGTCTGTGGGTGCAATGCGATGCGTGCAACGCTTGGCGTCACCTAGCGCATGTCGTCGATTCACATCAGCTGCCACCGAAGTGGTATTGCTCTATGAATCCAGGTAAATCAAAATGTTGATCTAGAAATATCTTTAAGTCAGTCAGTCCTAAGGTTGCTAGGCTGGAGCGTCGACGAGGGCCCGGTCTGTGGGTGCAATGCGATGCGTGCAACGCTTGGCGTCACCTAGCGCATGTCGTCGATTCACATCAGCTGCCACCGAAGTGGTATTGCTCTATGAATCCAGGTAAATCAAAATGTTGATCTAGAAATATCTTTAAGTCAGTCAGTCCTAAGGTTGCTAGGCTGGAGCGTCGACGAGGGCCCGGTCTGTGGGTGCAATGCGATGCGTGCAACGCTTGGCGTCACCTAGCGCATGTCGTCGATTCACATCAGCTGCCACCGAAGTGGTATTGCTCTATGAATCCAGGTAAATCAAAATGTTGATCTAGAAATATCTTTAAATCAGTCAGTCCTAAGGTTGCTAGGCTGGAGCGTCGACGAGGGCCCGGTCTGTGGGTGCAATGCGATGCGTGCAACGCTTGGCGTCACCTAGCGCATGTCGTCGATTCACATCAGCTGCCACCGAAGTGGTATTGCTCTATGAATCCAGGTAAATCAAAATGTTGATCTAGAAATATCTTTAAGTCAGTCAGTCCTAAGGTTGCTAGGCTGGAGCGTCGACGAGGGCCCGGTCTGTGGGTGCAATGCGATGCGTGCAACGCTTGGCGTCACCTAGCGCATGTCGTCGATTCACATCAGCTGCCACCGAAGTGGTATTGCTCTATGAATCCAGGTAAATCAAAATGTTGATCTAGAAATATCTTTAAATCAGTCAGTCCTAAGGTTGCTAGGCTGGAGCGTCGACGAGGGCCCGGTCTGTGGGTGCAATTCGATGCGTGCAACGCTTGGCGTCACCTAGCGCATGTCGTCGATTCACATCAGCTGCCACCGAAGTGGTATTGCTCTATGAATCCAGGTAAATCAAAATGTTGATCTAGAAATATCTTTAAGTCAGTCAGTCCTAAGGTTGCTAGGCTGGAGCGTCGACGAGGGCCCGGTCTGTGGATGTAATGCGATGCGTGCAACGCTTGGCGTCACCTAGCGCATGTCGTCGATTCACATCAGCTGCCACCGAAGTGGTATTGCTCTATGAATCCAGGTAAATCAAAATGTTGATCTAGAAATATCTTTAAGTCAGTCAGTCCTAAGGTTGCTAGGCTGGAGCGTCGACGAGGGCCCGGTCTGTGGGTGCAATGCGATGCGTGCAACGCTTGGCGTCACCTAGCGCATGTCGTCGATTCACATCAAATGCCACCGAAGTGGTATTGCTCTATGAATCCAGGTAAATCAACATGTTGAACGTGCAAGGTCTCTAAAGGCCATTATTATTATTAAATCTTTATTTCGGACTTGTATTGCATCCATATATTGTTAGTATTTTACTTAACCTAGGTAGGTATGTACACCTAGCAATTTGTCACAACAACCTATATAGAGACGCATCTATAAGATGGGAAAAGATAGCAAGCATTCAATTCATTCATTTTTAAGGCGGTTGTTGTGACAAATTGATAGGTATATCTAAAAAACGCTTAAGTCAGTCAATCCTAAGGATCTCTCTCAGCGAATAACACTTTGCTAGGCTGCAGCATCGACGAGGACCCAGTCTATAGGTTCAATGCGACGCATGAAACGATTGGCGTCATCCCGCTACACCCGCATGTCACATGCCGCATGGTATTGCTATATTTGCGATATGAATCCAGGTGAATCAAAATATTGAACAAGGCAGATCTCTAAGTCAAGTCAGTCAGTCCTAATGATCTCTTTCCGCGAATAACACGTTGCCAGGCTGCAGCGTAGACTAAGACCCGGTCTGTGGGTGCAATGCGACGCGTGCAACGCTTAGCGTCATCGTCACGTACCGGCATGTCATGGATTCTCACCAGCTGCCACCGAAGTGGTATTGCTCTATGAATCCAGGTGAATCAAAATGTTGAACTAGAAAGGTCTCTAAGTCAGTTAGTCCTAAGGATCTTTCTCCGCGAATCAGTGCAGCGTCGATGAGGACTCAGTCTGTGGTGATTTGGTGAACCCACAGACTGAGTCCTCATCGACGCATGCAACGATTGGTCTTATCTACCGCATTTCGTTGATTCATCTCAGTTGCTACCAATTTGCAAAATATTACCGACTAATATTACGACTGGCCTTGCTACAGCGTCAATGGCGACCCGGTCTTGAAGCTTGAAGAACCACAATTTAGTACACCCGTTGCAATTCGACCGTCATTTTTCAATGCATATTAGGATAACGATAAGTGATAAAAACATCCATCTTTCGCCCACAGTTATTGTAAACCGTGTAACGTTAATATGAACATTTCCAGATAAATCCATGGCTGACTGTTCCGCCCCCGAAACTCCCCTGCGCATGACGGACGAGGAAGACCTGATCCACAGCGAGTACTCAGCGGGCTCGCTGGTGTGGGCGCGGCTGCCCGGCTGGCCGTGGTGGCCCGCCATGGTGGACGACGAACCGGACACGGAACAGTTCTACTGGCTCGACGGCTTCTCCGATATACCGGTAATGATCCACAGCGAGTACTCAGCGGGCTCGCTGGTGTGGGCGCGGCTGCCCGGCTGGCCGTGGTGGCCCGCCATGGTGGACGACGAACCGGACACGGAACAGTTCTACTGGCTCGACGGCTTCTCCGATATACCGGTAATGATCCACAGCGAGTACTCAGCGGGCTCGCTGGTGTGGGCGCGGCTGCCCGGCTAGCCGTGGTGGCCCGCCATGGTGGACGACGAACCGGACACGGAACAGTTCTACTGGCTCGACGGCTTCTCCGATATACCGGTAATGATCCACAGCGAGTACTCAGCGGGCTCGCTGGTGTGGGCGCGGCTGCCCGGCTGGCCGTGGTGGCCCGCCATGGTGGACGACGAACCGGACACGGAACAGTTCTACTGGCTCGACGGCTTCTCCGATATACCGGTAATGATCCACAGCGAGTACTCAGCGGGCTCGCTGGTGTGGGCGCGGCTGCCCGGCTGGCCGTGGTGGCCCGCCATGGTGGACGACGAACCGGACACGGAACAGTTCTACTGGCTCGACGGCTTCTCCGATATACCGGTAATGATCCACAGCGAGTACTCAGCGGGCTCGCTGGTGTGGGCGCGGCTGCCCGGCTGGCCGTGGTGGCCCGCCATGGTGGACGACGAACCGGACACGGAACAGTTCTACTGGCTCGACGGCTTCTCCGATATACCGGTAATGATCCACAGCGAGTACTCAGCGGGCTCGCTGGTGTGGGCGCGGCTGCCCGGCTGGCCGTGGTGGCCCGCCATGGTGGACGACGAACCGGACACGGAACAGTTCTACTGGCTCGACGGCTTCTCCGATATACCGGTAATGATCCACAGCGAGTACTCAGCGGGCTCGCTGGTGTGGGCGCGGCTGCCCGGCTGGCCGTGGTGGCCCGCCATGGTGGACGACGAACCGGACACGGAACAGTTCTACTGGCTCGACGGCTTCTCCGATATACCGGTAATGATCCACAGCGAGTACTCAGCGGGCTCGCTGGTGTGGGCGCGGCTGCCCGGCTGGCCGTGGTGGCCCGCCATGGTGGACGACGAACCGGACACGGAACAGTTCTACTGGCTCGACGGCTTCTCCGATATACCGGTAATGATCCACAGCGAGTACTCAGCGGGCTCGCTGGTGTGGGCGCGGCTGCCCGGCTGGCCGTGGTGGCCCGCCATGGTGGACGACGAACCGGACACGGAACAGTTCTACTGGCTCGACGGCTTCTCCGATATACCGGTAATGATCCACAGCGAGTACTCAGCGGGCTCGCTGGTGTGGGCGCGGCTGCCCGGCTGGCCGTGGTGGCCCGCCATGGTGGACGACGAACCGGACACGGAACAGTTCTACTGGCTCGACGGCTTCTCCGATATACCGGTAATGATCCACAGCGAGTACTCAGCGGGCTCGCTGGTGTGGGTGCGGCTGCCCGGCTGGCCGTGGTGGCCCGCCATGGTGGACGACGAACCGGACACGGAACAGTTCTACTGGCTCGACGGCTTCTCCGATATACCGGTAATGATCCACAGCGAGTACTCAGCGGGCTCGCTGGTGTGGGCGCGGCTGCCCGGCTGGCCGTGGTGGCCCGCCATGGTGGACGACGAACCGGACACGGAACAGTTCTACTGGCTCGACGGCTTCTCCGATATACCGGTAATGATCCACAGCGAGTACTCAGCGGGCTCGCTGGTGTGGGCGCGGCTGGCCGTGGTGGCCCGCCATGGTGGACGACGAACCGGACACGGAACAGTTCTACTGGCTCGACGGCTTCTCCGATATACCGGTAATGATCCACAGCGAGTACTCAGCGGGCTCGCTGGTGTGGGCGCGGCTGCCCGGCTGGCCGTGGTGGCCCGCCATGGTGGACGACGAACCAGACACGGAACAGTTCTACTGGCTCGACGGCTTCTCCGATATACCGGTAATGATCCACAGCGAGTACTCAGCGGGCTCGCTGGTGTGGGCGCGGCTGCCCGGCTGGCCGTGGTGGCCCGCCATGGTGGACGACGAACCGGACACGGAACAGTTCTACTGGCTCGACGGCTTCTCCGATATACCGGTAATGATCCACAGCGAGTACTCAGCGGGCTCGCTGGTGTGGGCGCGGCTGCCCGGCTGGCCGTGGTGGCCCGCCATGGTGGACGACGAACCGGACACGGAACAGTTCTACTGGCTCGACGGCTTCTCCGATATACCGGTAATGATCCACAGCGAGTACTCAGCGGGCTCGCTGGTGTGGGCGCGGCTGCCCGGCTGGCCGTGGTGGCCCGCCATGGTGGACGACGAACCGGACACGGAACAGTTCTATTGGCTCGACGGCTTCTCCGATATACCGGTAATGATCCACAGCGAGTACTCAGCGGGCTCGCTGGTGTGGGCGCGGCTGCCCGGCTGGCCGTGGTGGCCCGCCATGGTGGACGACGAACCGGACACGGAACAGTTCTACTGGCTCGACGGCTTCTCCGATATACCGGTAATGATCCACAGCGAGTACTCAGCGGGCTCGCTGGTGTGGGCGCGGCTGCCCGGCTGGCCGTGGTGGCCCGCCATGGTGGACGACGAACCGGACACGGAACAGTTCTACTGGCTCGACGGCTTCTCCGATATACCGGTAATGATCCACAGCGAGTACTCAGCGGGCTCGCTGGTGTGGGCGCGGCTGCCCGGCTGGCCGTGGTGGCCCGCCATGGTGGACGACGAACCGGACACGGAACAGTTCTACTGGCTCGACGGCTTCTCCGATATACCGGTAATGATCCACAGCGAGTACTCAGCGGGCTCGCTGGTGTGGGCGCGGCTGCCCGGCTGGCCGTGGTGGCCCGCCATGGTGGACGACGAACCGGACACGGAACAGTTCTATTGGCTCGACGGCTTCTCCGATATACCGGTAATGATCCACAGCGAGTACTCAGCGGGCTCGCTGGTGTGGGCGCGGCTGCCCGGCTGGCCGTGGTGGCCCGCCATGGTGGACGACGAACCGGACACGGAACAGTTCTATTGGCTCGACGGCTTCTCCGATATACCGGTAATGATCCACAGCGAGTACTCAGCGGGCTCGCTGGTGTGGGCGCGGCTGCCCGGCTGGCCGTGGTGGCCCGCCATGGTGGACGACGAACCGGACACGGAACAGTTCTATTGGCTCGACGGCTTCTCCGATATACCGGTAATGATCCACAGCGAGTACTCAGCGGGCTCGCTGGTGTGGGCGCGGCTGCCCGGCTGGCCGTGGTGGCCCGCCATGGTGGACGACGAACCGGACACGGAACAGTTCTATTGGCTCGACGGCTTCTCCGATATACCGGTAATGATCCACAGCGAGTACTCAGCGGGCTCGCTGGTGTGGGCGCGGCTGCCCGGCTGGCCGTGGTGGCCCGCCATGGTGGACGACGAACCGGACACGGAACAGTTCTATTGGCTCGACGGCTTCTCCGATATACCGGTAATGATCCACAGCGAGTACTCAGCGGGCTCGCTGGTGTGGGCGCGGCTGCCCGGCTGGCCGTGGTGGCCCGCCATGGTGGACGACGAACCGGACACGGAACAGTTCTATTGGCTCGACGGCTTCTCCGATATACCGGTAATGATCCACAGCGAGTACTCAGCGGGCTCGCTGGTGTGGGCGCGGCTGCCCGGCTGGCCGTGGTGGCCCGCCATGGTGGACGACGAACCGGACACGGAACAGTTCTATTGGCTCGACGGCTTCTCCGATATACCGGTAATGATCCACAGCGAGTACTCAGCGGGCTCGCTGGTGTGGGCGCGGCTGCCCGGCTGGCCGTGGTGGCCCGCCATGGTGGACGACGAACCGGACACGGAACAGTTCTACTGGCTCGACGGCTTCTCCGATATACCGGTAATGATCCACAGCGAGTACTCAGCGGGCTCGCTGGTGTGGGCGCGGCTGCCCGGCTGGCCGTGGTGGCCCGCCATGGTGGACGACGAACCGGACACGGAACAGTTCTATTGGCTCGACGGCTTCTCCGATATACCGGTAATGATCCACAGCGAGTACTCAGCGGGCTCGCTGGTGTGGGCGCGGCTGCCCGGCTGGCCGTGGTGGCCCGCCATGGTGGACGACGAACCGGACACGGAACAGTTCTATTGGCTCGACGGCTTCTCCGATATACCGGTAATGATCCACAGCGAGTACTCAGCGGGCTCGCTGGTGTGGGCGCGGCTGCCCGGCTGGCCGTGGTGGCCCGCCATGGTGGACGACGAACCGGACACGGAACAGTTCTATTGGCTCGACGGCTTCTCCGATATACCGGTAATGATCCACAGCGAGTACTCAGCGGGCTCGCTGGTGTGGGCGCGGCTGCCCGGCTGGCCGTGGTGGCCCGCCATGGTGGACGACGAACCGGACACGGAACAGTTCTACTGGCTCGACGGCTTCTCCGATATACCGGTAATGATCCACAGCGAGTACTCAGCGGGCTCGCTGGTGTGGGCGCGGCTGCCCGGCTGGCCGTGGTGGCCCGCCATGGTGGACGACGAACCGGACACGGAAAAGTTAGTTCTATTGGCTCGACGGCTTCTCCGATATACCGGTAATAGGGGTGTAGACTAACATTTTTTACGATGCCATTCGATCGAACCAGTATTTGGAGAGGAACAAATACCATACTAATAGACTTAAAAGTACCTATGACGTCACAATCCGCTATTTGTACTAATCGTTGTATGGAAAATCAAGTAAATTGCTGTTGGTCGCGAAATACTGCGTTTAGGTCCATAGTTGTTTTGCAATTTTGTTTCTATAAAAGCGTAAGGATTCTACTGTTACCTTTAAATTTAACGTTGGTAAACTTTCAAGGTTCATCTTTTTACGATTTTAATTATACTTTTCACTTTGTTGATTTACTATCCATTTAGCAATACTACGTTATCAATTTTAACATGAGTCGATCTACACCCCTATATTTTTACAGTTTTGAATTTACAGATAGATCCGTAGCTCCTGTCTACTTACTGCCCTGTAAATTTGGCGGACTACATGTGGAAATATAGATAATATATTAAAGGAATACTTACACCTACTATGTTCGAAAGTTATATACTGTATGATTGCGTATGCTAATTTTTTCGCTACTCGGTCGACGACTTTCATCACCTAGGTATCTGAATTTTTTGTGATGTCTTTGTCTTACCGAACCAGAACATAAATAGGTATACCTTATTTTTTTCCTGCACGTTTACCACAAGCTGTGTCGCGGCGAGATAGACTATCCGTCACTTTCTAAGTGTTCTGATTAGAAAGAGATGAATAATCTAGCTCGCGCGCCGTTTTGTGATAACCGTGCGAAGCTATTTAGATTTTGGGAGTAACTCGGAGATCGGATTTGTTTCATGCCTAGCTATACGTCAGTAACGTATGTACCTAGGTATAGGTACGCGCATTACCCGGTGCCCTAGGGTTTTCTAGAAAGACATTCAGCTGTCTCTGTATGAGGATTAGCTGCCTTGACAGTTCTAGAAGTAGGGACACATGCGGGTAGGGATCCGCATTTTACATACCCGTCAGTATCAGAACATAAACAGGCTCCAAGAGCATTGTCGAACTTCTTGAAGCCTCTTTACGTTGCTTTCATGCTACTTCAACCGGTTAGGTGTTACTTACTATTACTTATTCTTTGCTTATAGTCTCAAGCTGGAAATGCACTAAAAGCGGTAGTGGCGCGGCGCGGTGCGGCGCGGAGGCGGTACCGGTTGTAATGTTCGAGCTAATATGAAACAGTCCGCACAGAATACCGCGCCGCGCCGCGTCCCGCCGCGGTATTCTGTGCGGACCCTTTCGCATTATTAGTTCGAACATTACCTACAACCGGTACCGCCTCCGCGCCGCACCGCCACCGCTGTCAGTGCGTTTCAGCCTTCACCCAGGATTTCCGGACCAGGGGACTTGCATCTTTTTATTTTATTACGAAAATCAAAAGTATAATCCAGCATTAAAACAACTGTAGCATTAAAACTATTTTATGATTATTTTTTCTGATGATTTGAAATCAGGCCCCGTAGCATGGATGGCGTATCACGCGATGAGTGATAGGATAAGCGCGTCGTCTTATTCTATCGAACGGTGTCAGCCAGGGACGGCAGCTCTATCCTATCACTTATCGCGTGATAAGGCCATCCATGCTAATACGGGGCCTGCACGCGCCGGCACGGCACCCCCCGAAAACGCTCTATCTATATTAAACGGGCTTATGCTATGACGTCACAGCATATATTCTCGGCGCAATTATCTCCACAATACACAAAGCAATTATCTCCACAAAATTTGCGTTTATTTCTATACTTGTCATACAAAATATAATTTCAAATTTAATATTCTGTGTAACTGTTATATATATGTTATATTATCGAAAAAATTAAAAAAAAATGTTTCGTTATTTTAACGTGAGATAAAACTAGTACAATCTTTTTCTTTTGTATGATATCTCTACGTATATCCGCATCGATTGAGTGCCATGTAAGTTCCCCATTAAAGATACGTTTTGTATTTCAGACGCACTACAACGTTGTATTCTTCGATGCAACCGGCCCAACACGGGCGTGGATTTCCCCTGAAAACCTAAAACCGTACACTCCAAATAAAAAGAAGTTCCGATATGTGTTAAACGCTAAGCGATACAAGAAACGACTAGAACAGTCAATTAAAGAAGCTGACAAAGCCGAACAACTGCCTGTAGTTGATCGCTTAGCGAATTTCAGTTTTATCAGCACTTACAAAGGACCTATAGTCAGCCCGAAGAAAGTGAGCAAACGAGAGTTGGAGATGTACCAAAATAAGTTGAACAGGAAATACAACGTTGACTTTCCCATTGAAGCTACGTCAGAGTCGGAAGACGACGAGTGCACTCAAACGTTAAGGGAAATAAACAAAAAGAAGAATGTTATCCTTGTAGGAACCCCTAGGAGTAAAACATCGAAACAAACTGCCGTTTCACATAAAGACAATGTCATAGTTGAGAAACCTGTGCAAGAAAAGCAGGATAGAAACAAAAATCCCACAAATGAAGCAGAAAATAACTTAAACGGGGAAAACAAGGAAGAAAATTTGACGCAAAAACATGGCAACAAAAAAGCTAAACGCAATAATAAAATCTTTAAAAGCCCTAAAAAGTCCTCAATAATGATCAAAAAGATGCTCAGCTTTTCAAGTCACGAGACTGCGGATATACATGAGAAATCATGTAAGCTACCAAACTCTATGATAACCGAAATAGGCAGCACTCAGAGTGTAAACATGGGTTCGCAGATGAACGGCATTGATAATGGTAAATATAATAATACTTCCTAGTTTATTCCACGTTTTATTAAAGGACTAATGCTGGACTTTATCATGTGTCAGTACCTAATTTATATTCGTTTATGAGCATTTCTAGAATAGCTTGTATCAATCAAGTAAGTAGGTACGTCAATTAATTTAAGCTTTTAATTTTCGTACTTATTTCGTTAACAGTTTTTAGGGTTCCGTAGCCAAATGGCAAAAAACGGAACCCTTATAGATTCGTCATGTCTGTCTGTCTGTCTGTCCGTCCGTATGTCACAGCCACTTTTTTCCGAAACTATAAGTGCTATACTGTTGAAACTTGGTAAGTAGATGTATTCTGTGAACCGCATTATATTTTTACACAAAAATAGAAAAAAAAACATTAAGTTTTGGGGGTCCCCATACTCAGAACTGAAACTCAAAAAAGATTTTTTCATTAAACCCATAGGTGAGTACAAAATGTTATGTCTTTCCCTGGCCAGGAAGTGGTATTTTCCCCACGCGAATTGCTACTTTATGGCAAGGTATGACGTAAAATGCATTTATATTATTCTATATGGAAATGCTCAATACGTATCTAATGGTTATTTATTACATTATAATTTAAGGCGCATACTTACTGTTTACGAACATCGCTGTAGGGGACAGCCCCTACAGCGATGTTCGTAAACCTACAGAGGTACCTCTTTAAAGACAGAGTCGCACCATAAGGGTTCCTTTTTTACCTTTTTGGTACGGAACCCTAAAAACTAATAAATAAGTGCTTTTTTTTACAGATTCTTCGAAAACATATGTGCCAGAAGAGGATGCATCTGATCCAGTAACCATTACACAGGACTTTAATATTCGCGCAGAAACTCCGAGCAGTGATGACTTTGACTTCTAATACATGTATTTTTTTTTTTTGTAATCTCCTATAGGTATATAGATACGTGTTGATTGGCTAATATTGCTTGATTCCCCTTGGGAACTTTATATATAAGTTATTTAAGCATTTCTCTTCTCCATTAGTTTCAAAGCAAGTAGTTTTATATTATATCTACACATTATCAACTATAATTGCCGAACACGACATATAACTTACGATACGACAACTACGCGTCGCAGGCGTTCAAAAGGTTTCGTGGTTGAATTCCTCAATAACACAATAAGTAGTACCAAACTAAGGTTAGGTATTTGACAAACATTTCAAGACTTTTCGACATTGTAATAGTAGGTGAACCCCAGACCAATACACACTTTGTAATTGAACTAAAATGTTGAATGTTAATTATAATTATTATTTTGTTGTTAATTTAGTGTTTTGTTTTATTTTCGAAATTCATTCCCAAATATACCCAAATACCTAACAAAAACTGAGGTGGACTGATGACCTGGTAAAGGTCGCGGGGATACCTACTTAAGCTGGATGCGGGTGGCACAGGGCCGGTCTCTGTCCAGGGCTGTTATTCGCTACGCGTTAATGCGGCTCAACCCGCCGGTCACCCGTTACGAAACTAGACCTCTACCTACGCTTAATTACTACGCATCGCGGTGTCAAGGTATATTTGTGGGCGAGCGTTGAGGTGAACTTAAAACAAGTTACAGAATAGCGGGGCAGCAGTGGACGTCGTTCGGCTGATATGATGATGACCCAACAAAACCAAAGTTCACGGCGGGCGGTAGTGTCATGGTAGATTTTCACATACAAGTGAGATCTCATTAAAAAAGCGGCCAAGTGCGAGTCGGACTCGCCCATGAACGGTTCCGTAAAATAAATTGCGGTTTACTATTGATGACGTATTTAAAAAAAACTACTTACTAGATCTCGTTGAAACCAATTTTCGGTGGAAGTTTGCATGGTAATGTACATCATATATTTTATTTAGTTTCATCATTCCCTTATTTTAGAAGTTCGGGGGGGGGGGGGGGACACACATTTTACCACTTTGGAAGAGACTCTTGCGCAAACTATTCAGTTAAGAAAAAAAAATTTAAAAAACCACTTTTTTAGGGTTCCGTAGCCAAATGGTAAAAAACGGAACCCTCATAGATTCGTCATGTCTGTCTGTCCGTCCGTCCGTATGTCACAGCCACTTTTTTCCGAAACTATAAGAGCTATACTGTTGAAACTTGGTAAATAGATGTATTCTGTAAACTGCATTAAAATTTTCACACAAAAGTAGAAAAAAAACAATAAATTTTAGGGTTCCCCATACTTAGAACTGAAACTCAATTTTTTTTTCATCATACCCATATGTGTGGGGTATCTATGGATAGGTCTTCAAAAATGATATTGAGGTTTCTTACATCATTTTATTCTAAACTGAATAGTTTGCGCGAGAGACACTTCCAAAGTGGTAAAATGTGTCCCCCCCCTGTAACTTCTAAAATAAGAGAATGATAAAACTAAACAAAATATATGATGTATGCAAATTTTCAACGAAAATTGGTTTGAACAAAATCTAGTAAGTAGTTTTTTTTTAAACGTCATAAATCGTAAAAAGCAATTTATTTTACGGAACCGTTCATGGGCGAGTCCGACTCGCACTTGGCCGCTTTTGAAGACCTATCCATAGATACCCCACACGTTCACACGTATGAGTTTGATGAAAAAAAATGGGTTTAGCAGTTCTAATCTAAGCCTAAGTATGGGGAACCCCCCAACATTTATTGTTTTTTCTCTATTTTTGTGTGAACAGAATACATCTACTTACCAAGTTTCAACAGTAAATAAGTTCTTATAGTTTCGGAAAAGTGGCTGTGACATACGGACGGACAGACATGACGAAAAACATGATGGAAAACATTCCCCGCGTTCGTCTGCGGGGGAGGGGTCATCATGGGGGTCATGTTTTGTCATGGAATGAATTGTACTGGGATGACAGATGTCAAAAGAAAAGTGACAAACAATGTAGTCAGATAAAAGCGTAACTATCGTGTTATCTTTCCATGCTGTCACCGAAAAGTCAACCCCGTCAAAGTGCGTAATACTTTCTTCATGTGTTCCCCTTGGAACTGCTGCTTTCAACATCTCTTTTTTATCCGGTAAACGACAGTTTGGAAGTCTATTTTGCTGCACGGTACCAACGCAGTGTATTCCTTGTTTTGCCAGATGATAAGGTAAAAGTACCCTTCACCGGATCTGCCGTATCGCCGAATTTCCCCTATTTTAAGCTGTAAGTCGAGTAGTTACAGCTAATATTAAGTTGTGATTTTTTTCGCCGCTAGCTAGATACCTATGCCTTCCACTACGCGGCAGAAACGGGCGTTTCGCACCTCAGTCGGGCCGCGATTATCGATCGAGCTGGTCGATTGCCGTTTCGTATGGGACTCCTTACGGAAATCGGTAAGAAATTGAGTTAACTTCTTAAGGTCATAAAACCTTTAAGAGGCAAGTTTATGAGTGAAAATTGGGTTTTGTGGTGTCATTATTTAATTGGTTTTAGATATTTGTGCAAACAAGTTCATTTAGTGCAGTAATATTTGAAGAATTTAAATAAAACGTGGATTCGGTGAAGGGTCAACCCTCGTTTTGACTTGAAGGTTTTTACGAACAGCGTCCGGAATCAGGGAAACCGTATGTTTTTGAGATTGTTTATTTATAGGTTGTACATAAACTATTTATATTAGCTAATTTGCTTTTCAAATAACTAAAAGTATAGCAAATTTTATGAGCAATTACCGAACATTGATAATCTAGATAGATTTATGTAAAACTGTGTTTGAAATTAATCATTTTTAAGACTTTTTGACGTTAAAATAAGCCATTTGGTAAGGTAATTTAAAAAAAATCATAACTCTTATTTTACATAATTAGTATCAAGAGCCGTATGTATTTATGGTTTCGCAATAAGTTCTAATTCCTTGTAAAAATATAAGGTTCGTAATTATAACATAACTAATACGATATAATACTCCAGGCAAAATACGGTTTTGAAAAACATTAATTTATAATAGCGTTTTTTTTCTTTACATCATTTTAAAACATTATTCTAAGATGCTTTACCAACAAACTTTCTATCCGGAAGTATATATGTAGATTTAAATAAAACATTATTTTTTTATTTTTTATTATTTATCTTGGATATTATAAAGCAAATGTAAATGAACCAAAATAAAGATAAAACCATTTATTTATATTTTTTCTGACTTTTCAGATGCTAGTTAAGTTATCATTTTTTTGATGTCTGAAATTTTGTTGGATTTTGTCACTAGATAACTATTTAATTGATAATGTATCCGTTACAAAGAACAAATCTGCTATTATAAATTATTTCCAAATTTGACATTTTTTCCATACAAGTTGTCAGTTCATTGCCTGGACTAATAAACACTATTTTTGAAATTCTGTTCGCGTGTTAGGTTCAAAATAATTTGCTTGCCCAATTCACCGAACGGGCGTTCGGTTAAACGTTCCCATAGTGCCTGCTACCGAATCCACGTTTGTCTCAGCCGTGCTATTATTTGGTGTTTTATCGAAATATCAACCTTATTAAGTTACAACCTAGGTCGATATTAATGTGTATTATTTTTCGAACGTTCTTGTAAAGGCCAGCGGCTCCAAACATTTGACGCCCAGCTGCGGAGCTGGAACAAACTTGTACGATACTAAAATATAATATATGTACGGTTTTTTTATTTTATTTTGAAACAATATATATTTAGTACAATAAAAATATGATTAATTATTGTTAATTTGATGCTTATTATATTCTGTTAGAACTTTTTGTTTTTTGACAAGTTACAAGCTTTTATTTAGTTTCACCTGCCCCGTTGTCTGTCTGTCTGTCTGTAATCAAATCTTGCAAGTTTAATTTGACCCACTTCCCAGTTTCCGATTGAGCTGAAATTTTGCATGCATGTATAAATCGCGTGACAATGCAATATTATGATAACGTGGAGCTGATCTGATGATGGAGCTGGAAGGTGGCCATAGGAACTCCGTAATAAAACCACATAACCCCATCGAGTTTGGGCTCGTTTGATTCGTCTTGATGAGTACTTTGTCTTCAGATAGTTTCCAGGGTCTGATGATGGAGCTGGAAGGTGGCCATAGGAACTCCGTAATAAAACCACATAACCCCATCGAGTTTGGGCTTGTTTGATTCGTCTTGATGAGTACTTTGTCTTCAGATAGTTTCTAGGGTCTGATGATGGAGCTAGAAGGTGGCCATAGGAACTCCGTAATAAAACCACATAACCCCATCGAGTTTGGGCTCGTTTGATTCGTCTTGATGAGTAATTTGTCTTCAGATAGTTAACAGGGTCTGATGCTGGAGCTGGAAGGTTGCCATAGGAACTCCGTAATAAAACCACATAACCCCATCGAGTTTGGGCTCGTTTGATTCGTCTTGATGAGTACTTTGTCTTCAGGTAGTTTTTAGGGTCTGATGATGGAGTTGGAAGGTGGCTGGTAGGATCTCCGTAATAAAACGACATAACTGCATCGAGTTTGGGCTCGTTTGATTCGTCTTGATGAGAACTTTAACCTTAGATGGTATGAAATTAAATACACCTACTAAAAAGTTAAAAATAAAAATATAAAGAACAACTATACATCCTAACAATTCATTTCAAAAGTATAACTAGTTCAATACCTACATATTGTGTATAAATATTGTAACATTTTTGTCTATTTATTATAAAAAAGACATAATCAACTATACTCAAAACATAAACATTTGTTAACAGGCAAGCCGCAAAATGAATACAAGTAAAAAGAAACTTAAGTACACAGTTGTGCAGCTACAAAGTGCTATATCAGCCGTTAAAGAAGGCATGAGTATTTCAGAAGCTTCACAAAATTCTGTATTCCAAAAGCTACTCTTCATGATAAAGTAAACAAAAAATATCCTGAAGGTGCAACTCCGGGTGCACACACTGTGCTCAATCAAAATGAAGAAAAACAACTTGTAACTTGGATACTGTACCTTAGCGATGTTGGGTTTCCAATAACAAAACACAATCTTATTCACTCAGTGAAAAATCTTGTGGCCAACTTACAAAGAGAAAACCCTTTTAAAAATGGCAGACCTGGTCGGCATTGGTATGAGGGTTTTATGTCCAGACACCCCGAGCTTTCAACGAGAGTATCACAAAGTCTTACTGCCCCAAGAGCTAATATTACGGAGGAATCCATTCGAGCATGGTTCAATCGCGTCGAAACATATTTAAAAAAAGAAAACTTAGAGGAAGATTTGACTGATCTGCGGCGAATATTTAATTGTGATGAATCAGCATTTTATTTGAGTCCCAAAGAAAACTCAGTAATAGTAAAAAAAGGCAGCAATAGAGTTTACAGTAAAACTGCCAACGATGAAAAAGAATGCCTCACCGTTTTGATAACAGTTTCAGCGGACGGAAATATGCAGCCGCCTTTAGTTATATTTCCCTACAAACGAACACCAGCTAGCGTTATATTAAACATGCCACCAAAATGGGGAATTGGTCGCTCAGATTCAGGTTGGATGACTGGGGAAACTTTCTACGAACAGATAACAAACGTTTTCTATCCCTGGCTGATTGATTACAACATTCCTCTCCCAGTAATTTTATTCATGGATGGCCATTCATCACATTTCAATTTGCCGCTATCCGAGTTCTGCCGAGAGAAAAAAATAATCTTAGTTGCGCTCCTGCCCAACTCCACACACCGTCTTCAGCCGCTAGACGTCGCAGTTTTTCGTCCATTAAAGCACCACTGGAAAAAGCATAGACAAACCGATCAATCAGATAGAAAGTTAAGAATAGAGGATTTTTCGAAAGCGTTGGATCAGTGCATAAAAAATGCTGCGTTAAGTGGCGCAATAATTAATGGCTTCAGAACTTGCGGTTTGTCTCCTTTCGATCCAAATAGTATTGATTATGCGAAACTTATTAAAAAAGTCACAACAAGTAACAACAATAGTACAAAAGAACTGCCGACCAAGACAACAAGGACAATAGGTACATTACTAGCTGAAGTGGAAATGAGAATTCCAGAAACCGAACTCGAAGAATTCCGGATGTGTGGAGACACGTGGTTGGGTAATTCTAAAAATGAAGGTTTATTTTATTTTTGGGAAAAAATTAATGATGAATGTTTAGAACCAACATCTGACCACGAAGAAACACTCAATGCAAATTTGAATCAACTAAACCAAGTTGACTTGGACTGCACCGCTGACTGGTTAAGTGACACCGAACTTCTGAACTTGGAAGTTCAACCAGATACAAGCATAGCCCTTGATACACAATTTCCTTCACTACATACTTGCGAAGATTCCAATTTTATCGAAGATATAGTCCTCGATGCGCAATCGCATTGCCTCTCTGAAAACATTACCGAAAAAACAACCACGACTAACAGTCACTTAATAGACGGCATCAAATCAAGTGACACGGGGCCTCCAGAATTGTACCACGTGACTCCACCAAAAACCATCCAACCTGGCAATCGATCCGTTCTAGCCGATATATCAAATCAAGCTTGCCTCTCTGAAAATACTAACGAAATAATGAATACGTCAGGAACTTCAACGGCGCTAGAAAATGTTCATTTAAACCATAAAAGTCCTATCGAAAAAAACCAGGCAAGTGATATCATGACTCCAGAATCGCTCTACCAGACTCCAGTAAAAGCAATCCAAGCTGAGAGCCGGTCGGTCCTAACTCCACTAAAAACTGTTACTTTTGAAGACATGGCTGTTTTACAGAACCACACGTACATTACTCCAGATAAACTTCAGGAAAATAGTACTGAGAGAAACACCCCAAGTTGTAGTAGTAATCCCAATATCCCGACACCACTAAAAAATATTAGGACACCATTTAAAAATGCTTTGTTTTGGCCAAATGCACCGAAAAAAGACGACAAACTTAGAATTATAAAGAAACTTACACCCACAGTTGCAACATCTGAAGAATTTATTGCCTATCAGAAAAAAATTGATGCTGAGAAAAAAGAAAAAGAAAGAATTAAATCTGAAAAGAAGAGTAAACGAATTAGCTCTACAAAAGATGTCCCAACCAAAAAGAGAAAATTAACGAAAGGTAACAACAGTCAACAGTCACCAATCTCGGATACAGCAGAGCCGTCGACATCTACTACAAATAAAATAACTGTGGGTGATTATGTTGTAGTTAATTATGAAGGAGAGTTCTTCCCAGGAATAATAACAGAAACCAAAAGTAACGAAACCCTGGTGAAAACTATGGCCATGAGTGGATTAAATTGGAAATGGCCCAATAAAGACGATATTGTAGGTTACACAGACAAAGAGATTGTATGCAATATAAAATGCCCAAAGTCAATTAATAAACGGGGTGTTTATTCTGTTCCCGAAATTGAAGAATTAAGAAATAAGTGAAAAAAAAGTAAACAAAGATTTGTAAGTTAAGTAACATACTGTTATTGAAATAGGTTTAGGCTGGCATAAAATAACATAAAAATTGCAGTGTTTTTAATGAAGCTGTTTTTTTGTTTTGTTGGTTTTCACCCTAAACTAATTTTAATTTTATTGGTGCCTTTATATGCGCAAGTTTTTATTTCTATGATTTGAATTTTAATAAGTTACTCTTACTAAGCAAGCATTTCAGTATTAATTGTAAGTTTAAGTATTATTCGACTTAATTTTTCCTATTATATTTTTTTATAATTTCTAGCAACAGAAACAACTAATTTCAGACCTAAATCTGCCATATTTAGGTTGTCCATTGTGTATACAAAGTTTCATGCCATTCCAGTTAGCTGTTTTAAATTAAGAACCAAACTACGTTTGCATGGAGAGCATAAGGGCGACTCTCAAGGTAATATGGTTATGTGTTAACTTACAACAACGAAGCTAGTACTCGCAAGTTAAGATGGCTCTTAAATTCAGAGCTTGTTATTTTACTTTTAGTTTTAAGTTAAGCGAGTTTTAAGTTAACCGACTTCGTGTCACACTGGCCAAATATAGTTTTTAGTTAAAGTGATATGCAGCGCCTACAACTTACAATTTGCTAGGTGATTCAAGTTCAATTTATTGCAAGTTCTTGTTTTTATTAAAGAAAAGGATATTTATTTGTTACTGGTTACGTTTATTTTTTGATGTTTAAGTACTTATAATTTAAAAAGTTGATACCCAAATTAGGTAATAAAAAACTGTTTTTAAGACTGTTAACGTGTTTTGTAAGTTCGGGTATAAAATTGCCTATGCTAACAAGTGCAATAATCATTTTAGTTTTAGTTTTTTAAGTTACCAGGCTGATGACAGTGAAGCTAAGTTGCGTTTAAATATTGAACTCCTCATTTTAGTTTTAAGTTAACAACTTTATGACACGCATGACAATCGGAATATTTATTTATATATAATGAAAGAAATGTTCACCGCTTACAACTTACGATTTGCTTGATGATTCTAGCAAATCGTATTTTGTTTTAGTTTTAATCAAACCAGTAAACTAAAATAGTTGACAAAAAATATAAAATGTTATTTCAAAAAAGTTTAGTACTTAATATTATTAATAGCTAACTTAATAATGTTTAACATAGAAAAACTTTTTGAGTTAAAAAACTGTATGAACAAATTTTAGCATACTGTTTTACGGTAAAAAGTTGATTAATAACTCGTAAAGAAGGCTGCGCTAAGCTACTTCCGTACATTTGACATATAGCTGGCTTAACAACTAGGTATCCCATGTATGAGATCACACCAAATCTAACCAAATAATTAAAAAATCGTTTAACATTTTGTATTTTTTGTTTACCAAGGACTTTACCGGTAATGCTGTATGTTAACTAGTATCAGCATCTTAATATTATATCTTGATCTCTGTTTACTTTCTTATAAGATTACTGTAAGATAAGTATAATTATATAGAATTTTTTGATTTTTTTTGTTTATTTCGTTTTAAAACAATTAATGCTAGAAATAGCTTATAATTATTTAATAATTTGATTTTAAAGGCTATAAATATAACCCATTACCAAAGTAATACAAATGTATCGCAAAGACAACATTTTAAGGTGAAATGACAAAAGACACACACAATATGTGTCAATTGTATTGTACGAATAGTCCCTTTGTCTCTGTGTGTCTTTTGTGGTGTGAATAAATGTCTTATTTCTTTCTTTCTAAATGCGTGTAGTGTGATAGAAATAACAGGACGCGAAGTAGTACTGAATGACATTAAAATAAAGTTTATATAACAAAGTTGTCAAATATGTAGTAATTTTAAAATTATAATCAGTAATTTGGACACCCTACACCGCACCATGTTATGTCATTTCTCATTCTACACATGTCAATAGAGATGAGGTGACCATGATTTAAGTTTTTAGTCAACATATTTGTACTAAAACACCTTTTTTTCATAAGTACCATGATTACTCATGACCAATAAACCCTCATGTACTGAGTGGCTACCCTTTAAACAGTGGTAAACAGGTGTTACTCATTACTCCTTAGATGTCACCATTTATAAATAAGCATGCCAATAAGCTAAGAGCAAATATATTAATTTCGCTTTCCATACAAGCATTTTTCTGACAACACTACTGTTTCATTACAAAAGCAATCTCATGCTATTTCTGTTTTATATAGTTGTTTACATAATTCTAACTATCGCAAAGATTACAAAATTTATAGAACCCATGAATAAAACTTTATTATAACAATTTGTAGTTTTAATTTTGCATTGAATAGTTTGACATTATAACGCTTAACTCAACAAAAGTAATGGTATCAAAATGTATAACAAATGTTGTCAGATAAACGTTTGTTAACACATATATGCGTTGCCGGCAGTGAATGCGTTAACAAATGTTGTCAGATAAACGTTTGTTATAAAATATCACCGAAACATTTACCCATAAAGGTGTGTAATGATTTTACGATCAGAAAATAGGTAAGTAATCTAATGAGCTGATTTATTAATACCTAGACATTTAACAAAAAAAGACGAAAACTATTTTAATATGTTATATATTAAATTAGTCGTCTTTTTTTGTTAAATGTCTACAACTCACAAAGGCAAATTAATTAAAATATTATTATAAGTACCTAATTATTGTAAATATATATATATATATATATATATATATAACTTTATGTGTTATCTGAACTGAAATACTATTTCCAAGTTTTATTAGTTTGAAAAATTATATCAATTAACAATTTACCAACTAAAGTTTGAGCACCACGCAGCGCCCAAATCCCATACATTTCTTCCCTAGTTCGGTGAAACGGCGCGCCGATTCGGTATTATGTGCAAATCACATTTCTTAGTTCGGTAAATGGTACAAACCACGGAAACCGACCCAAAAAACTTTAAAAATATTTTTAGCATATCTATATGTTGATTTTATTATATTTTATTGTACAAAAATTAACATATCCTGTAAATAAAAGGTAATTGATTTGACTAGTTTGTTCAAGGAATGAATAAGACCGATTGATCGAGTGAATGATAAATTCAATTCATTCTCTGTTCAGCTCTTTTAGTTATTCCTGCGCTATGCCTCACTTTGATCCAGACTGTGCTCGTAGATAGACGTGTCCTATAGCTTCCCAGTATAAAGTTAAAATCATAACCAAATAAATGAGAATTATTGAAGTGCTATAAAGTATTTAATTTAAAATACATCCTGAACCCTTACCTGTCTATAGGTTATGGGACCAGATCACGCGTTTTAAAAGTTAAAATCAAAGTTTAAATTAAACGTGTTATAATCATTAAACTTTAAAACTCCAACGATATTTTTTTTCAAACTCGTGTTCGTAATGGATAACCTAAAATCAAAACGAAATATCAAGTCTTTCGACGGCGAGAAGTATAGCGTGTGGAAATTTCGTGTTCGTGCTCTGTTAAGCGAAATGGACGCATTAAAAGTTGTCGATGAAGAACCAGTGCTACGTACCAGTGAATGGACAAAAAATAACCGAATTGCAAAAAGCATAATAATCGAGTACCTAGCAGATTCTTATCTCGGTTTCGCGCGCGAAGATTCTACCGCCAGAGAAATATTCCAAAACCTAGATGCTCTTTATGAGCGTAAAAGTATAGCCACTCAACTAGTACTGAGGAAAAAGTTATTGGTGTTGAAATTACACGGTGATTCAAGCTTAGTGCGACATTTCGCCACCTTCGACGACTTGATCACGGAACTACTTGCGGCTGGAGCAAAACTGGAGGAGACTGATAAGGTAGCCCACTTATTTTAACACTAGCTGTTGCCCGCGACTTCGTCCGCGTAGAACTTTTTATCGTCTTAGAAAATAATTTCTCTCAATACAAAATTTGAACCCTCTTTTAGGGGATAATTAAAAAAAAAGTTGATGTTCATTTTCTAGTTTGTGAACAAACAGTCTAAAACCAAAGTTAAAAATCTCATACTTTAAAAATGCCTTGAAATACTCAAACTTTGAACCAATTTTAACACTCTTAGGGGATGAATTTGGAAAAACTCTGAAATCAGTTTTGTAGTCTTTTAACGTACAGAATAAGACCGAAGTTAAAAATCTCTTACTCACACTTTAAAATTTTATTGCTCGCCATTTAAAATTTAAACCCCCTTTTAAACCCCCTTAGAGGTTGAATTTTTCTAATCGCTGAAAGAACTTTTTTCGTAAACTTTTAAGTCTCTAGCTCAAAAAAAGTGTTGCCCATACAAAGCTTTCTTAACCCCCTTAGGGGTGGAATTTTCTAAAACTCTGAAAGTACTTTATTATTAATTTTAATAAGTAACATTTTGAATAGTTTTAAGTCTAGTAAAAAAAAAAGTTTTTCCCACACAACACTGGCTACCCTTCTTAAGGATCTTAAGGATCCCCTTAGGGATGGAGTTTTCTAAAACGCTGAAAGTTCTTTTTTAGTATTCTAATAAGTAATCTTTTTGCAAAGTTTTAAGTCTAACTCAAAAAAAAGTGTTGCCCATGCAAAGCTTGCTCTCCTTTTTAACCCTATTAGGGGTGGAATTTTCTAAAACGATTTGTGTTCTTTTTTTGTATTTTAATAAGTAATCTTTCTACAAAGTTTCAAGTCTCTAACTCAAAAACATAAACTTCCCCTGATAAAAACTTTGCACCCCTTTTTATCCCCCTTAGGGATAGATTTTTTCAAAACGCTGAAAGTCTTTTTTTTTGTATTTTTATAAGTAATCTTTCTACAAAGTTTTAAGTGTCTAGCTCAGAAAAAGTGTTCCCCATACAAACCTTGCACCCTTTTTTAACCCCCTTAGGGAATGATTTTTGTAAAACGCTGAATGTAGTATTTTTCATGTTCTAATAAGTAATTTTTCGTCAAAATTTTAAGTCTCTATTAAAAAAAAAAATGTTTTTCCCATACAAACTTTGCACCCTATTTTACCCCCTTAGGGGTGAAATTTTCCAAAACGCTGAAAGTACTTTCTTTGTATTTAAATAATCTTTCCACAAAGTTTTAGGACTCTAGCTAAAAAAAATAGTTTCCCACATACAAACTTTGCACCCCTATTTTAGCCCCCTATTTTTAGGGGTAGAATTTTCTAAAACGCTGAAAGTACTTAATTTGTATTCTGATGACTAATCTTTCTACAAAGTTTTAAGTCTCTATTTAAAAAAAATATTGTTTCCCCCATACAAAATTTGCACCCCTATTTTACCCCCTTAGGGGTAGTTTTTTTTAGAACACTGAATATAGGTACTTTATTTGTATTCTAATGAATAATTTCTCTACAAAGTTTTAAGTCTCTTTTTAAAAAAAAGTAGTTTTTCCCATACAAACTTTGCACTCTATTTTACCCCTTTAGGGGTAGAATTTTCTAAAACCCTGAATGTTCTTTATTTGTATTCTAATGACTGATCTTTCTACAAAGTTTTAAGTCTCTATTTAAAAAAAAATGTTTCCCCCATACAAACCTTGCACCCCTATTTTACCCCCGTAGGGGTGGAATTTTCCAAAACGCTGAAAGTGTTTCATTTGTATTCTAATAACTAATTTTTCTACAAAGTTTAAGTCTATAGCTCAAAAAAAAAAGGTTCTCCCATACAAACTTTGCACCCCCATTTTACCCCCTTAGGGGTAGAATTTTCAAAAATCCCTTTTTATCCCTAGCCTACGTTATAAAAGCAACATACTGTGCAAAAATCAACTCTCTAAGATTAGTAGTTTCGGCTGTGCGTTGATGAGTGAGTGAGTGAGTGATTGAGTGAATAAGTCAGTCAGGACATAGGCATTTATTATGTATAAATAGATAGAAGATAATGAAACTCCCATTCAAATATCTCAAAAAATTATGAAGCTACATCCGTTTTAATGTCGCTTGTTAGAGTGAGAAAACGATGAGGGACTGTGACGTCAATATACTCGAGCGTCATAGTAAAAAACAATCGTTTCATATGAAGGTGCGTTTTGCGGAAAAGGGACAGAACATACCCCCTCTTAAAACTTTGGACTCTTATAACTTAATCATTACCTATATAACCTCTTGCTTTGTTTTTTTCTCCATTTGACTATATTTATTTTAAATTCTTTTTCGAGAAAATACATTATGATTATTTACCATATTTTCGATTCCTGAGCTATAACCACGAACTTCGGAATTCGAAAATATTCGGGTATCTCTATCTCTATCGCACTAACCATACTCGAGTGATAGGGATGCAAATATATGAACATTGAGTATCGGTTTTCGTGGTAGCGCCGCAGGTACTTTGGCTGAATGCGCCGAGCGCGTGCCATTGTCATTAAAAAAAAACAAATTCGTGTTAATTATATTGTTCAAATTTATTGATTTCATTTATTGAAATTACGACATAAAACGACTGTTAACGCCCAGCGTATGTGTGCCATGCAAGCACAGGCACACACACACTCACACGCGTCTGCAGCCAGCCAGCGCGGACGGGACCGCGCCCCACTCTCAATTCACCATCTAACGAACGCGTACCTACATACGTGTTTTACTTTATATGTAACCTTAAAATAGTAAACGGAGTCAAAAGCAAGAACTTTCTTCATTATTTCTCGCCTCCGTCCACCGCCTGAACTATATTCGCTCCTGTTTTCAACATATGGTCCCACGAGCCGAACCATAAAGAAGAACCAGAGCATAGAAAACAAAGGATCGCGAACAGTTAAAGGAACATTACGTGGACACGTCGAGAAAGGGAGTTCACAATCAATCAAAAAATATCATTAAGGAGCAGAAGATTCATTCCTGAGAGAATTGCCATTAATCGGAAGAGCAAATCAAGCCTACTGTGGAGAAAGTGAAAGTGAGAACCCGGGAGAGTGGCATTACTGTGAGTTCGTTCCGATCTTTTCTCTGCTAGATGAATCCCTCTTTAAAGTGGTGACGTAGTTTACCTTTTTATTCGCACTTTAAACGCGAATTTCTTACATAGCTGCAGCTTATTGCATCATCTAATTAACTACATACCTACCTGCCTACCCACTTAAATTCGTACTTTAAACGCGAATCAACAAAGTTTGTGCTTTCAATCATTTATAGTACACAGTTACTATTTATTTCTTAAAGTCATAGTAGTTAATTACAACAATTTCATCCCATTTTACACTTTCGCACTTTAAAAGCGAATAACTAATCCTAAATTGAATTGGTACCTACATAATTCACAATTGTTGACGCTTACATATTTCATCCCATTTTACACTTTCGCACTTTAAAAGCGAATACCTACCTACCTACCTAATCCTAAATTGAATTACCTGAATACCTACTTCACAATTGTTAAGGCTTACATTTTTTGCAAACTTATCATAATAATTAGTTACATACCTACATATCTCGTCTTGTACCCTAAAGACCAAGATTAGCCGAACATATTTAGCTACTCGTAGTGTTAATTGCAGTGCTTTTGCATACCTATTCCAGGCTGTCGCTTAGCGCGCGCGCGGCCCTTGACCTTGGATTGCTCGGCGGCCGGCAACTACCAGCTGGCTTATCTGCTTGCTAGGTACTTAGCTGTTTACGAACTTCGCAAATCTCACTGCACCATCATTACGCTTCATAAAAACAACATTTAAGTATCCCAATAATTTATTTATTTGTTGTAAACTGTTTTCTTGCCTAACTTTCTTGCATAGGTACAGCATCACATTTGTTCGTAGTTATTACCTACTTGTTGTAAGTACATTAAATTGAGCAAGTGCATAAAACAAATAGATAAAATGGATATAAAGGTATTAGTTAAGCAACGAGCTACATTCAAAACTAAAGTTACTCAATTTGAAAACTATTTAAAATCTCTGGACAGTTGTCCGCAATTAAGCAGATTGCAGGTCAGCGAGTTAAATATTCGTTTGACGAAAATTGAGGAGATTTATTCCGATTATGATTCTGTGCAATCTGACATAGAAAACATATCTGAAATTCCAGACGAGCATTACTCGGACCGTGAGACGTTTGAATCGAAGTACTTCGGTGCAGTCGCGCTTGCTCGAGAGGTATTGGAGAGAAGCGGGACCTCTGCAGGCCTCGCGCAGGAGTCCAGGTCAGTCTCAGGTTCTTGTGGGCATCACGGAAGGCCAAACATTAAGTTGCCAACCATTCATTTGCCTAACTTTTCGGGACAATATCAGGACTGGTTGGAATTTCACGATACGTTTAGCTCACTTATACACTTAGATGAAACGATACCTAAAATAAACAAATTTCACTACTTACGCGCTGCATTAAAAGATAGTGCTGCTTTGATCGTACGATCGCTTGACTTCTCGGCTGAAAATTACGATGTAGCTTGGGATCTGCTTTGTGACAGATTTAATAATAAGCGACTACTCGTTAATAATCACTTGCAAGCTATATTCGGCATTGAAACATTAGCAAAAGAGAATTCTAAAGCGTTGCGTAACATCATTGACACTGTCAACAGGAATTTACGTGCATTAAAAACCCTTAAATTGCCTACTGAGCATTGGGACATACTTATAATATACACAATTTCACAAAAGTTTGACATCGCTACTACACGTGAATGGGAAGAACACCGTAGCACTTTAGCGGACTTACCTACTCTTGCAATGTTTTTGCAATTTATGAAAGGTCGTGCCGACCTCTTAGAAACAATGGAGGATACTCATATTAAGCGCCGATACAGTGATAATACACATTACCGCCACAAAGCATTAGTAGTCAGCCCTCAATCGCTTCCTTCTGAGAGACAGTACATGTGTCCATTATGTAAGAACAACCACGCACTATATCGGTGTCTTAAATTTAAATCTTTCTCGTTAGACGCGAGAATGCAAAAGGCAAAATCATTAAAGTTATGCTTAAACTGCTTACGTCAAGGGCACAGCGCAAACACGTGCAGAATTGGTCCGTGTCGTTTGTGCAACACACCCCTTAACAGCCTTCTGCATTCTCACGACGCGGCTCCGACGGCTACATCCTCGCCGCACAGCAGCGTTGCCCTCTGCGCCGCGCCGCCCGCGCCGCTGGATGCACTCGAGTCTCCTGAAACAGACGAATATTACACAGAAAATGAAAGTGATGATTCACAAAATAACATTACTTTATCAGCTGTTCAAAGCAACTGCGTGCTTTTGTCCACAGCCTTAATTCATGTTACCGATCATAAAGGACAAAAACACACAGTACGCGCCTTATTGGACAACGGGAGCACTTCGAGTTTTATAACTCAAAAATTATGTACAAAATTAAACTTACCAACCGCTTCGACCTCGTCGTTAGTTGAAGGGTTGAACGCACAAACTTCCCGTTTGACAAAACAATGCGGTATCACTTTATCGTCACTTATAGAACCATACAAGGCAAACATAAATTGTTTTGTTGTTCCACGCATCACACAACAATTACCTACAGTGCACATAAACAATACACTGTTTAATATTCCTCCAAATATTACACTAGCTGATCCGACATTCAATATACCATCTGAAGTAGATATGCTTCTCGGAGCAGATATCTTCTGGAGCGTGTTATGCTCGCATAATATTTCGTTAGGTACAAATATGCCGACGTTAAGTAAAACCAAGTTTGGATGGTTAATTTCCGGCCTCATACAAACAAATAAACAGTCAAATACAGTCCATTGCACCCATGCCATTACTACACACGATGATCAAATACAAAATCAATAAACACAGTTTTTATCGTTTAATTGTGTTAGATTGGATAAAGTCGAATAAAAATCATTTACTTCAACCTTATGTTTTTAGTAGGATTCAAGAAATTGTGGAAAGGTCTGAACCATCGGTATGGTTTTAGGTACCAACCAATTTGAACCTGCTTTCTTGAAGTCTTGCTCCTTATGGTGGACCGGACCAACCTTTTTGACAGAAAAAGATACATCATGGCCTGCCCAACCTACCTACATACGCAATTTCGCGTACATACAACGCGTTTCATGCATAATTATTTGCATCCGAATATTAATAAACGTTCTGTGCACTTAAAATTAAACGAACTTCATTCCTAATTCAACGCTTTATGTAAAAATTCAACGCGAAACCTTTCCTGAGGAAAACAGAATGTTGAAACAGAATAATACTTTCCCTGTGAAAAATCAACATAATAAATTAAATCCCTTTTATAATACTTCAGATGCTCTGCTGAGGGTCGATTATCAAATTAATTTTACCATTTTGACACGAAACACTCAATAGTGCCAGACTCAACACATCAAATCACACTTCTATTTAAGTAGGTAGGTACTACTATATTTTACTCATGCATCCTGAGTACTTATTTATACGTTTTTCAATACAGCTGTCGCTTACGCCGGTCCGGTAATGATATTGAACCGAAAAGGTGGGGGTGGCAATTTAATTAAAGCTTAATTATGCAATTTTATCTGCCTGGCCGTAAAGGCCGTTCACATTGAGCTTGTGACTGATCTGAGCAATGAAACCTTTTTGGCTTGCACTCCACCGATTCACAGCCCGCAGAGGGAAGCCTGCTAACATATATTCACACAATGGCAGATGCTTTGTGGGAACTTGCAATGAATTATCTCGATTCCTAAAACAAAATTCAAACAACATTAGTTCTGAAGCGTCCAAAATATCAATAAAGTTTCATTTTTCCCCAGCGTATATGGTATATGGTCCGCATTTTAGTGGATTGGCTGAGAGTGCAGTGAGATCGGTGATGTTTCACTTGAAGCTAATTGTTTCCTCAACTAATTTTACTTACGAGGAGCTAAACATGGTCTCAGCACAGGTTGAGGCAATTTTTAATTGTGACCTCTTACACCCCTATCGTCAGATCCGTTGGATCTTTCAGCCCTAACCACGTCTAATTTTTCAATCGAACGAATGAACACTTTGCTTCCATCTCCTCAGGGTACAGAAATGTAAGAAAGTACTGCTATCCACATGTTGTCACGTTATATGCGAACCCAGCGACTTAAAGCACATTTTTGGACCCGACTTTACAACTAATACGTTTCAGAACTCCAAAAACGTCAGAAATGGACTAAAGATGTAGGACAACTTACTATGGGAGAAATGGTGCTCGTTAAGGACGACCGCCTGCCTCCTAATCAATGGTTACCAGGACGAGTAACACAACTTTACCCCGGCCATGACGGAGAGACCCGTGTGGCTGACGTACTCACCGCGTCTGGAACTCTCCCAGTGTTGCCAGATGGGTTTTACGTTCCGTTACGCGCAGCTCTTAAAAATAGTACGCAAATTCAAGTTTGAGTACGCAGTACAACATTTATTGGCAAACTGAGGGCCTACCGCGAAAGGCATTCGAACTTTCCTCTCTCTGTCATACTTACGAGTTCTTACGTAAGTGCGACAGAGAGGGAAAACTTCGAATGCCGTTCGCGGTAGGCCCTCTGTGCTGTGCTGCAGCTGGTCCATAACCAAAGGCCTTAAAAACACGTTTGATGAGGTCTACAGATTATATGATTTCACCACAATTTGTCAGTACAACATGTCGAAGTCATAATTGGGTGTCATACAGATAGATGTAGTACTAACAGACGCTCGAATATGGTGCGTCGAACCGACGGACAGGTGCGGTGCGCTCGACACGCCACACCACCGCACCGTACAAAGACGGTCCAGTGCTTTTCGTGCTACCGTTCAGTGATCACGTCGACATTCCTCCGACTTTATCCAATAAAATATGCAGCTCTAAGATTAATTTTTTTTTTTACTTCCTCTATGGTGTCATGCGGGTAACCCGTTTTCCATTTTTCTTACCTAGCCTCCCAACGCGATACTATACGTAGTCAATATAAGTACAATTTAACATTGCCTTTGGTAAAAAATAAAACTTACGACAAGAGCACATTTATTAGTGCCATTCGAGTTTATAATCAGCTTCCTAATTAAATAAAAATGTAGGGTGACGTAAAATTTAAACGTAATTTAAAAACATGGTTAAATAAGAAAGGTTTCTATTCATTAAAATATTTTTTTGAATTTTCGTCTTAAAGAAAATGATTTTATTATATACCTATTCGTTTTGTTTTCCTTAGTTTTAAGTAAATATTGTACACCCGAAATGGGTAACCGTTGGGACCTAACACTTGTATTAAATATAATCTAAGTATGTAAGACGGTAAAACAATAAAGTTTTTTCTATTTCTAAAATTATTTCCAACGCTTGACTGGGACCCATCTTTGTTGCAGTAAAGGTCGTGAGTTGAGTCCCACAAACAAGGAAAATCTTCGTAAAGTTCTAATACTTCCACAATTAATCTTTTTTCCATAGTGTTCACGGCTTCTTGGCCTGGTGACATTGTAACGTGTGTCTCGCTCGGTGGTAGAACCGCGACTAAACCTCTGAACGGTGCGGTGGCCCGTACACATGAGCGAACTTGGTGCGGACCGCACCAAATCCTGTGCGGTGGCCCGTACACATGAGCGAACTTGGTGCGGACCGCACCAAATCCTGTGGGAGAACCATCGAACCGAGCGCACCGTCAATAATAATAGTAATGTGCGGCGGACCGCTGAACACACCATCGAATATGGTCCGGAGCAGACCAAGTTCGCGGTGCGGAACGCACCATATTCGAGCGTCTGTTAGTACTATAACAATCCGACCAAATGTGCATGCAATTTCTCAGTACAACTCGTTTGACAGTTGGATCAGCAGCGCAACTTGCCTCCAGAGGGCCTACCGCGAACGGCATTCGAAGTTTTCCCTCTCTGTCGCACTTACGTACGAACTCGTAAGTATGACAGAGAGGGGAAACTTCGAATGCCTTTCGCGGTAGGCCCTCTGAGCTATACGAACTTCGTTATTATTTAAGTATTTAACCGCTAGCTAAAAGCCAAGGTGCCAACAGCACAGCGCAAAGCGCAAACCAAACCAAATCAAAACTGCGGCGCTGACTTATTTATTATATAATCATACAGTACAATCAAACTAAATCAAACTGTAATTTCACAATCATATGTTCGATTTTACCTTGACTATTATGGTGCCTTAATGTCATTTGAATTTCTAAACTGGCTTGGCCATTGCCAGTGTCACTTGCTTGTCAGTGCGACAGCCACAGATAATCTATAGAAGTATTAGTAGTTAACTTTTTCTGGGTGAGGTCCTAAATAATATTAATCGGAAAACCTAAAAAATATGAATATGAATATATATGTATATATACTAAACAAAAAATAATTTGCCAATTCAACAAAAAAAAATACATATGCAATAGAATCATCCTGGCGTGGACATGTGCGGGCCGTTAATCAATTTACTTCTTGATGTGTTCTTGGGTACTGGGTGTAATCACATGTGTACTTTACCGATCGATTTTTTACTTTTAATGAGAGTGTTGAATTAATATATTATACCATCGGTGGTGTTTCTGTTACTATTAGTAGTTTTTTTTTATATTATTGTAAATCCTTTTAGTCCAGGTTTAACTTCGTCTGACTTTATTTTTTAAGTTATGTTAATTTAAGCTGTTAGTCTATTGAAGTCTAACTAACAGTTGTTTTTTTTTTTAGCGTCTTGTTAATTTTTTAGTTTTAGTTTAAAACCTGATTGAACATTTTCACTATGTTTGACTTACCTTGTTAATAGTTTCTTAAGTAATTAATGGATGACTGTTATTAGCCTTGTATTATGTAATTACCAAGTATTCGTTATATCTACGGCTGTTGTTATCCTCAATACCAATAAATAAATAAAAAAAAAAAAAAATTTTTTTTTTCTGTCAAGTGGTAAAATATAAAAATAGTACGCAAATCGACGGATGAGTACGCGAGTACGCAAGACCATAAAATAGTACGCCGTGCGTACTATTGCGTACCCATCTGGCAACGCTGAACTCTCCGGCGCGCCTTCAATCGCCTATGCCCACTGCCAGTGGAAGACCAGAACGTTGTTCCAGGGGGGGCAACATGTTAACGCCCAGCGTATGTGTGCCATGCAAGCACAGGCACACACACACTCACACGCGTCTGCAGCCAGCCAGCGCGGACGGGACCGCGCCCCACTCTCAATTCACCATCTAACGAACGCGTACCTACATACGTGTTTTACTTTATATGTAACCTTAAAATAGTAAACGGAGTCAAAAGCAAGAACTTTCTTCATTATTTCTCGCCTCCGTCCACCGCCTGAACTATATTCGCTCCTGTTTTCAACAACGACATTTGCGCATATAAATTCTCATATCAGAATCGAATATTTTTTTATGGTTTATATTTTAGCATTTGTCTCGTAAAGGTCTATCGTAGACGGGATTTAAATTATTAATAAGTGAAAGGCAAAGCAATTCCGCCATTTTGACGAAAATTTGACGGTTCTTATAGCTGACAGTTGGAGCAGCGTTTGATTTCAATAAATATAAATGAAAAAATAAATGAAGTCGTATATTTCGGAAAATTAATTAACTGTCGCAGTCGGATAAAAACTATCCTAAGTTGCAGCTAGAATAATAATGTACCTATATAAAATGTTTCATATTTTTCCGTTCATGGGATGCTGAGAACATTCGAACCGCGCAAAGCTTAGTTTCAAACTGGCTGATTCTTTTTTTAATTTAGAGATTTATTATAAGTGGAGATGGAGATTACCTGCAACCTACGACGGCATAATCACTGCAATTGAGACGTTATCAGAAGATAGTTTAACGTTGGCATTCGTGAAAACAAGGTTGTTAGACCACGAGGTTAAGTTGAGGAACGACAGTGCAGATACAAGCTCGAAAGTACTGCACGTCAAGCATACGCCACACAATGCTAAGAAGAGGAAAATCGATACCGCTAACCCGCCAAATCACCATAATAATAAACGTAGACATTACAAGAACAAAACTTGGACAAATACCCACATTTTAAAATGTCACCATTGTGGACGTAAAGGTCACGCAAAAAGGGATTGTTATTACTTTAAACAAATGATTCAAGAAAAGCAGACCGACACAAGTAGGACGCGGACAGTTCAACAGGTCGAATTGAATCAAGAAACGGCCAACGATTTTTCTGGTTTTGCCTTCATGACGGGCGACTACCAAGATGATGTTCAAGAAGATAAAGTGAGATTTATTCTGGACTCGGGAGCATCGGACCACATCACAAACAGGTCGGATTGTTTCCTTAATCATACCATTCTTAATCCACCTTTAAAAATATCGGTTGCTAAGCATGGTGAATTTATTTTAGCTACACAAAAGGGAACAATGCGGGTGACGAGCGACTTAGGCGTGCAAGGTCTTCTGGAGGATGTGCTGTTCTGCCCAGATGCTCCTTACAAGTCTTACAACCTGCTGTCGGTGCCGAAGATGCAGCGAGCTGGTTACACGATCATCTTCGACCAACAGGGATCCCAAGTATGCAAAGGTGACATAACTGTTATGAAAGGTAAGTCTCTGAACAATTTAATTACAGTAGACTTTGTCGTATCAGTAAATTTGGTAATTCCTGATTCCCGTCTATACCAAGCTAATAATACCGACTACAATTTATGGCATCAGCGCTTGGGTCATATCAGTAAAAATAAATTTATACAATTGAAGAATAAAAGCATGATTGAAGATGTTAATCAAATTCAGTTTGTTGAGCCAAATGATAGTTTATGCGAAGCTTGTATAAACGGAAAGCAGGCAAGATTGCCATTAAATCAGACTAAAAATAAAGATCACATTTCACGACCTTTATTTGTTGTACATTCTGATGTTTGTGGGCCAATCACTCCTCCCACGATAGACAATAAAAATTATTTTGTCCTTTTTGTTGATCAGTATACTCATTACTGTATTGTGTATTATATAACGTACAAATCAGAGGTATTTACTGCATTTAAAGACTACGTTAGTAAATGTGAGGCGAAATTCAATTTGAAAATGGTAAATTTATACTGCGATAATGGGGGCGAATATTTATCCAACGAGATGAAAAGTTATTGTATCGAGAAGGGCATAACTTACCATCTGACAGTTCCGAGGACTCCGCAATTAAACGGCGTATCAGAACGTATGGTTAGGAGTATTACAGAAAAAGCGCGATCTATGCTTAGTGGTGCCAAATTAAATAAAGTATTTTGGGGTGAAGCTGTATTAACTGCTGTTCGATAAATTAATGTAACGCCTTCAAGATCTCTTATGCAATCGAAAACCCCATATGAATTGTGGCATGATAAAAAACCACAACTTAAATACTTGAAGGTATTTGGTGCCACAGTTTATGTGCATAATAAAACCAGTAAATCTAAATTTGACGGTAAATCATGGAAGGGAATACTGGTAGGCAATGAACCAAACGGATATAAAGTTTGGAACTCGGAAAACGCTAAATTTGTCACTGTTAGGGACGTTATTGTCGATGAGACTAATTTTCTAACATCCAGGCCTGTAATATTGCCTGAAGATATCGAAACTAGCCATGATAAACCTGATAGCGACAACATATCAAAATCAGCGTCATCCAAGTCTCGCTATAGTGACAATTTAAAATCAGATGCATTTAAATCTGATGAGGATGACATTGGCCCTCCCATTAAAAATCGCAGATTAAATGAAACCATTATTGAACCCACATCAAGTAGTACCTCTGATAATTGTACACAAGTAAATAAAAATTAAAATAAAAACACGGATGACTTGAGGAGGAGTGATAGGCTTAAAAATCGGCCGCCTGTTAATTATATAGATGATGATGAGTGCATTTTGAGTGCGCAGTCTATATTAGATGATGTACCTAATAGTTATGATGAAATTCAGGCTCGAGCTGATAAATCTAAATGGCAACTCGCCATAGAAGAAGAGTTAAAATCTCTTTCTGAAAACAAGACGTGGTCTTTGGTACCGAGACCACCGAATAAAATGTTGTTGATAATAAATGGGTTTTCTCTGTCAAGTATGATGAAGTTGGTCGACCGCAAAGATATAAAGCCCGTCTCGTTGCCCTCTGCCAGGAATACCTTGTCGATTTTAATGAAACTTTTGCACCTGTTGCCAGAATTGCTAGTTTTCGCTTCATTATTAGCCTTGCAAATCAATTTAACTTATTCGTCCACCATATGGACGTTAAAACTGCCTTTTTAAATGGTAAATTAGAAGAAGAGATTTTTATGGAAGTGCCCAAAGGAGTAGATTGCAATAAAAATTACGTATGTAAATTAAATAAGGCATTGTATGGACTGAAACAGGCTGCTAGATGCTGGTTTCAAGTCTTTGAGCAGGCACTGGTTGAGAAGGGATTTATAAGTTCATCGGTTGACAGATGTATATACATCCTTGATAGAGGAAACGTATACAAAAACATTTATGTAGTTTTGTATGTCGACGATTTAGTTCTTTCACGTGGTGAAATACAAACAATGAATAATTTCAAAAGGTACTTAATGAGTAAATTTCAAATGAAAGACTTACAAGATATAAAATTATTTCTTGGTATAAAAGTTGACAGGTCTGATAATGAAATTACATTAAATCAAAGTGCATACATTGAAAAAGTTTTGCGTAAATTTAAAATGCACGATTGCAATCCCATCAGTACACCATTAGAAGTAAAACTAAATTATGAAGCATTGAATTCTGAAGAGAAGTATGACGCCCCTTGCAGAAGTGTCATAGGTTGTTTAATGTATATAATGTTATGTACTCGTCCAGATTTAAGTACGAGCGTTAACATCTTAAGCAGATATACAAATAATAACAATAAAGAATTATGGCAATGTTTAAAAAGGGTGCTGAGATATTTGAGAGTCACAATAGATTTAAAATTAACTTACAAACGATGTGATTTTGATAACATTCTATGTGGTTATGTCGATTCAGAATGGGGCGGCCATGATTCAAGTGATAGGAAGAGTACCACAGGTTATTTATTTAAGCTATTCAATACATGTACAATCACCTGGAGTACAAAGAGGCAAATGTCAGTTGCAGCTTCATCGACTGAAGCCGAGTACATGGCTTTATTTGAGGCTGTTCGTGAAGCTTTGTGGTTAAAGTCTCTTGCGTCAAGCATTAAAGTAAATATCACACAGCCGATTGTTATTTATGAGGATAACAACGGATGTATAAGTATTGCCAACAACCCCACTAACCACAAGAGGTCGAAACACATCGATATTAAGTATCACTTCTCTAGAGAGCAAATTGAAAAGAATGTTATTAGATTATGTTATCTTCCCACAGGTAAACAGATCGCAGACGCTTTAACAAAACAGTTGCCTACAGCTGCCTTTAAAACAATGCGGTCTGAAATGGGTTTGCAATAATATGATTGAAATGTACATAAGTAATGTTTAAGACAATGATTGTACATTTTTTTTAAATAATTATATATATTTTTGTGAAACAATTATTAATGACTTGATTGGGTTTTCTGGGTTTCCCCAATCCATGCAATGAATGTTGGGTCATAAAATTGTAATCCTCCCAGACAATACTTGGAAGTTAAATACGATCTAATGCAATTTATTGTAAACTAGCTGTTGCCCGCGACTTCGTCCGCGTAGAACTTTTTATCGTCTTAGAAAATGATTTCTCTCAATACAAAATTTGAACCCTCTTTTAGGGGATAATTAAAAAAAAAGTTGATGTTCATTTTCTAGTTTGTGAACAAACAGTCTAAAACCAAAGTAAAAAATCTCATACTTTAAAAATGCCTTGAAATACTCAAACTTTGAACCAATTTTAACACTCTTAGGGGATGAATTTGGAAAAACTCTGAAATCAGTTTTGTAGTCTTTTAACGTACAGAATAAAACCGAAGTTAAAAATATCTTACTCACACTTTAAAATTTTATTGCTCGCCATTTAAAATTTGAACCCCTTAGAGGTTGAATTTTTCTAATCGCTGAAAGAACTTTTTTCGTAAACTTTTAAGTCTCTAGCTCAAAAAAAGTGTTGCCCATACAAAGCTTTCTTAACCTTCTTAGGGGTGGAATTTTCTAAAACTCTGAAAGTACTTTATTATTAATTTTAATAAGTAACATTTTGAATAGTTTTAAGTCTAGTAAAAAAAAAAGTTTTTCCCACACAACACTGGCTACCCTTCTTAAGGATCTTAAGGATCCCCTTAGGGATGGAGTTTTCTAAAACGCTGAAAGTTCTTTTTTAGTATTCTAATAAGTAATCTTTTTGCAAAGTTTTAAGTCTAACTCAAAAAAAAGTGTTGCCCATGCAAAGCTTGCTCTCCTTTTTAACCCTATTAGGGGTGGAATTTTCTAAAACGATTTGTGTTCTTTTTTTGTATTTTAATAAGTAATCTTTCTACAAAGTTTCAAGTCTCTAACTCAAAAACATAAACTTTCCCTGATAAAAACTTTGCACCCCTTTTTATCCCCCTTAGGGATAGATTTTTTCAAAACGCTGAAAGTCTTTTTTTTTGTATTTTTATAAGTAATCTTTCTACAAAGTTTTAAGTGTCTAGCTCAGAAAAAGTGTTCCCCATACAAACCTTGCACCCTTTTTTTAACCCCCTTAGGGAATGATTTTTGTAAAACGCCGAATGTAGTATTTTTCATGTTCTAATAAGTAATTTTTCGTCAAAATTTTAAGTCTCTATTAAAAAAAAATATGTTTTTCCCAAACAAACTTTGCACCCTATTTTACCCCCTTAGGGGTGAAATTTTCCAAAACGCTGAAAGTACTTTCTTTGTATTTAAATAATCTTTCTACAAAGTTTTAGGACTCTAGCTAAAAAAAATAGTTTCCCACATACAAACTTTGCACCCCTATTTTAGCCCCCTATTTTTAGGGGTAGAATTTTCCAAAACGCTGAAAGTACTTAATTTGTATTCCGATGACTAATCTTTCTACAAAGTTTTAAGTCTCTATTTAAAAAAAAATATTGATTCCCCCATACAAAATTTGCACCCCTATTTTACCCCCTTAGGGGTAGATTTTTTTAAAACACTGAATCTAGGTACTTTATTTGTATTCTAATGAATAATTTCTCTACAAAGTTTTAAGTCTCTATTTAAAAAAAAATAGTTTTTCCCATACAAACTTTGCACTCTATTTTACCCCTTTAGGGGTAGAATTTTCTAAAACCCTGAAAGTTCTTTATTTGTATTCTAATGAATGATCTTTCTACAAAGTTTTAAGTCTCTATTTAAAAAAAAAATGGTTCCCCCATACAAACCTTGCACCCCTATTTTACCCCCGTAGGGGTGGAATTTTCCAAAACGCTGAAAGTGTTTCATTTGTATTCTAATAACTAATTTTTCTACAAAGTTTAAGTCTATAGCTCAAAAAAAAAAGGTTCTCCCATACAAACTTTGCACCCCCATTTTACCCCCTCAGGGGTAGAATATTCAAAAATCCCTTTTTATCTCTAGCCCACGTTATAAAAGCAACATACTGTGCAAAAATCAACTCTCTAAGATTAGTAGTTTCGGCTGTGCGTTGATGAGTGAGTGAGTGAGTGAGTGAGTGAATAAGTCAGTCAGGACATAGGCATTTATTATGTATAAATAAATAGAAGATAATGAAACTCCCATTCAAATATCTCAAAAAATTATGAAGCTACATCCGTTTTAATGTCGCTTGTTAGAGTGAGAAAACGATGAGGGACTGTGACGTCAATATACTCGAGCGTCATAGTAAAAAACAATCGTTTCATATGAAGGTGCGTTTTGCGGAAAAGGGACAGAACATACCCCCTCTTAAAACTTTGGACTCTTATAACTTAATCATTACCTATATAACCTCTTGCTTTGTTTTTTTCTCCATTTGACTATATTTATTTTAAATTCTTTTTCGAGAAAATACATTATGATTATTTACCATATTTTCGATTCCTGAGCTATAACCACGAACTTCGGAATTCGAAAATATTCGGGTATCTCTATCTTTATCGCACTAACCATACTCGAGTGACAGGGATGCAAATATATGAACATTGAGTATCGGTTTTCGTATTAGCGCCGCAGGTACTTTGGCTGAATGCGCCGAGCGCGTGCCATTGTCATTCAAAAAAAACAAATTCGTGTTAATTATATTGTTCAAATTTGTTGATTTCATTTATTGAAATTACGACATAAAACGACATTTGCGCATATAAGTTCTCATATCAGAATCGAATATTTTTTTATGGTTTATATTTTAGCATTTGTCTCGTAAAGGTCTATCGTAGACGGGATTTAAATTATTAATAAGTGAAAGGCAAAGCAATTCCGCCATTTTGACGAAAATTTGACGGTTCTTATAGCTGACAGTTGGAGCAGCGTTTGATTTCAATAAAAATAAATGAAAAATTAAATGAAGTCGTATATTTCGGAAAATTAATTAACTGTCGCAGTCGGATAAAAACTATCCTAAGTTGCAGCTAGAATAATAATATACCTATATAAAATGTTTCATATTTTTCCGTTCATGGGATGCTGAGAACATTCGAACCGCGCAAAGCTTAGTTTCAAACTGGCTGATTCTTTTTTTCATTTAGAGATTTATTATAAGTGGAGATAATTGTTAATTTTTGAGGCGGCGTGTTGATTTTATTATATTTTATTGTACAAAAATTAACATATCCTGTAAATAAAAGGTAATTGATTTGACTAGTTTGTTCAAGGAATGAATAAGACCGATTGATCGAGTGAATGATAAATTCAATTCATTCTCTGTTCAGCTCTTTTAGTTATTCTTTTTATCTAACTTGCAATTGTACTTTTGTTCATAACCCTATGAAACTCGCAGACCTTATTAAAAAAATAAACATACATCCAGGTCTTAAGCGTTCGGTGAAACGTACTTTTACCTTAAATCAGAGGCAAGGAAGTGTAGAAGTTATCGAAGAATACGATGTGATTTCTCATCCTCGGAATCACCCTTGCTAAACGTAAGACCACATTGTTTGTTACTCCCAGGTCCGGCTCACCTGTTGGTCTATCTTTATTTTCTTGCCCAGAATAAATTTCAAAGCGGTATGCATAACCCATAAGACTACACAAAACGAAGAGCTTATATCCCCATTTGTGAGGTTTATTAGGTAGATATTGTTTGAGGAAGTGTGCGATTTTGGTAGAGCACATTTGCTCGTCTATAGAGAGGCGTTGGTCCACTGGTATTGATGAAAACCTTTCATTTAAATGCTCTATTACTGGTCTAATTTTATGTAATCGGTCGTGATCTGGGTGCTCTCTTGGCAAATGTTTGGTGTTATCATTGAAATGCAGCAAACTACGTATAAGCTCAAATTTATTTACCGGCATAACGCTTTTTACAGGCTCGTAACCATATTTTTCGTGCCAATACGCACACTCGGAAATCGTTGGACAGACATAAATAAAATAATGCCTATAAATTGTTGGATGTCTCTGCATGTTATATTCTTCGGACGAGCTGGGTCTTGTTGACACGAATATAGATTTGTTTCATCAGAAATTTTTTGGAGAAAATCCGGAGTAAAGAAATAATTAAAACATTGATATGGCGTATCAAGATCTAGTATTTCCTTATCGGTGGATTCGGTGGTGTTGGGATGAGGTGTTATTGAAGTTTCGTCGTATGAAATATTGCCTACTTTCCAAATTAGCTTTCGTTTGTCGAAATGTGGAATATCATGTCTATCTTCAATGTGTGGCGGATCGCTATCATCCTGTTCAGTATCATCAGTATGTTCATCGTGCGTATCACGACTGTCATCAATATCGTCCTCTTCCAGTAAATCTCTCAAAATTTCTCTAGCATCGCTGTAAAATAAGTCATTATCATCATCCTCGTCATCCAACCCATCTTCAGATACATTACCATCTTCTAACGCGGCCAATAAATTTTCGATATCCCTATCTAGTAAACGTTTCGCCTTCCTTAAAAAAAACATGACAATAAATATATTTGCAAAACTAAAGTTAGCACTAAAATAATATAATATATGGGGCATTTCGTATGAATCTACGATATTTATTTTTAAAATTATTGGTCCTTTAAACATAATAATAGTCGAAATTCCGATGTTTCATATTTAGTTATTCAAATGAAAAAAAAAATATTAAACTTGCCGTTTTGTATCGGTGTTTTGTTGCTCTTTTTAATATACATTATTTTTTTAATGAAAAAAAATGTACAAAAAACGGAAGTGAGACTTTCAAAATAATCTTTGATCAATTCGACCAATTTTTTATTTTTATTTTTTTGCACCAAAATATAGTCACAATGTTATTTAGAACACGCTAAAAGTTTAATAGTGGAATCTCAATTACTTTTACTGGTTACTTTTTAGTTGGCTCAAATACTTTACGGTGGCGTTTTGGTAAAAAAAAACACTTCCTTTAAAAAAAAATAAAGCGGCAAAGTAAAACTTAGTAAACTAAAACTGTTTGCATCATTAGCCACCAGCAGAAATTACTAAGTAGTAGTAAACTTATTTACCTGAACATGATGAAATCTGACGAAACATCACTATTTAATCTTTGTTATTGGAAAATTGCGATAATTATATCAAATAAGGTGGATTACTTCATGTACAATAACAACGAAAAACCACTTCTAGAAAAGGTATTTTTCCAAATTATTTACTATTTTTTTATTATTTTATTATCAACATCACATAGTTATGTTTTTTGTTTACTAATGTACGAGCACACTCGACATTTTATTATTAAGCTTACGATGCACCCGAGCGCGCATCATTACGCCGTTTACCTTTGTAATACATTTTATTATTTAGTTCAATAAAGATACTCACCGAGGACGGTCACGTCTTTCACTTTAAGACATCGTCCCGATTAACAAACAACAACGTACGTACATGTAAGGTCTAGTAAACTATTAGACCTTACATTTTTGGTCCTTCGAACCGGATTCTCTCAGTGTGATTGTGTCTCAACATAGTGGCTCAGTTCGACTGGCTTCCCACAAGCGGGTTCCACCAGTCTAATTGAGCAAGAAGAAACAAGGGCACGGTCGCGCGGGATTGAACCGGAGATCAACATTTCATTCTAACGTAACAACAACATCAACATGGAAACTTTGAAGAGACAGTACATAATCTTCGAAACCATCGATAAGATGAAGACCAACTTCCAGAAGGATTCTGCTGGACGCAAAACCGCTGACTACATTGAGAAACGAATATCAACGCTGGAAGCTCTCTGGGAAGAATTTACCACGAACCATGAAGAGCTCAGGCTTTCAGAGGACAAGACTCTTTTGAACGAAAACTACGCCAAGCTGGTGGACAACGTCAAGAGTTTGTACAACACGTTCAAAAACAAACTACAGACCTGTGTAGTTGCAACAATGGAGGATAAGGGTATTCCATCGCAGGCAGATGAGTTATTCAGCCAACAAACAACTAACTTTAGAGCCTTCACTCGTATGGTCAGGAATATCGACTTCAACCAGATCTCGGAAAGATGGGAAATTGAGGACAAACTACAAATGCTACAGACGAGGTGGAAGGCGATCGACGAAGTTCACTGGAAACTGGACAACATGTTTATTGGTGCAGACGTAGATTACGAACAGGAGTACACTCATCACGAATCCATCTACGAGTCTACTAAGAAGCAACTCCACCAAAAGCTAAACTCCACGGCTCATCAACTCCAAGCGGTGCCCAAGGTAGAACTTCCAACATTCTCTGGCAACTATACCCAGTGGCCAACATTCATCGATTTATTTTCTGAGGCAATTCATAACAACAACATGATAAGCAAGGCACAGAAAATGCAACATCTGAAAGGCAAGCTTCGCGGCGAGGCGGAGCGCATTATCCAACATTTATCAGTTTCGGCTGAAAACTACGACGCTTGCTGGGAGCTGCTCAACCACAGATACAACAACCTGCAGCTACTCTTCACCAAGCAAATGCAACTATTCCTTAACCAACCTCCGATACAACAACAAAATGCCTTTGAAATTAAGCGACTTCACGATACCAGCCTAGAGGTCGTACACGCCATCCGCAACCTGGGTGTCGATACTTCATCCTGGGACCCGTTTTTGGTGCACATTTTGACCAACAAATTGGATTCTGACACCTACGCATCCTACATGGAAGCAAGAAAGAACCCGCGTGAATTGCCACATTTCGACGAATTCATTGGATTTTTGGAGGGAAAATTCACAGCATTAGAACCGGTGGTCAAGCGGAAACAAACAACTACAAACCAACATAGAACGAGTCCTGTACATGCCCGAGACTTTCCTACTACGCCACAAAACGATGGACACAACAGCGGCAAGTTCAAGCGATTTATTGCGAAATCGTATCATGCCAACACAGAACGTAATTGCCCAATATGCAAAACAAATCATATTCTACTCTATTGCAAAACATTTCAGAACATGACGCCAAGTGCTAAAATGGCAACGATGTCGCAATTGAACATTTGCGGAAATTGCTTATTCTCGCACAACGGAAAACAATGTACGTCGATCAGACGCTGCAAGGTGTGCAATTCGGCACATCACACGTCGCTACATGACCTGTTACGTGACACCGCCTGCGTGCCGCCGGCTTCTTCAATGTCGGCGATCGAAGAACAACCTGAAACTTCGGATAAACAACGGAAGTCCAACAATCACGTATCAGGAAACTTTAACGAGGTTCTGCTAGCTACTGTCCAAATTAAGGTCAAGGCTGCTGACGGTACCCTCATGCAGCTTCGTTGTCTTCTGGATCAGGGATCCCAGATAAACTTGATCACTGAATCTGCAGCGCAACGACTCGGGCTCAAGAGATACAAACAGAACGCCACGGTCTCAGGTATTGGACAGTCCGCCAAAGAAAGCAACGGAACTGTACAATTGATCTGCCAGTCACTGTATGGGGATCATGAGTTCTCTACAGATGCACTAGTTATGACCAACATGATTAACAATTTACCAAACTACTCATTCGAGAAACAACATTGGTCACATCTCGGCAACATCAATCTAGCGGATCCGGACTACAACATTTCTAGGCCTATCGACGCCTTACTGGATGCTGGAGTGTATGCAGATATAATAATGGATGGCATTCTCAGAGGCCCTGCTTATGCTCCGATTGCTCAACAAACAAAACTCGGATGGGTGCTCTTGGGAAACGTAAAAACATTCAACTGCCACGCGGTGCTTAACAACCTTGAAGACATTGCTCAGTTCTGGGAAATCGAGGAGATAACCGAACAAACTAGCAAAATGACCCCAACTGAAGAATATTGTGAAACATTATACAATACAACAACAACAAGATTGGAAAGTGGGCGTTACGAGGTGAAAATTCCAATGCAACCCAACTTCGAAGAAAAACTCGGAGCTTCGAAGCCACAGGCAATAGCACAGTTACTTCAACTAGAGAAACGTCTAGCGAAAAACAAAGAGCTATACAACAGCTACAAAAGCTTTATGAATGAATACATAGAGCTAGGACACATGAAATTGTGTACCGTACAGCGAGAACCCAGCTGCTTTCTCCCTCACCATCAAGTAATGAAACCTGACTCCACCACAACACGCCTACGCACAGTTTTTAACGCTAGCAGCCCCACAAGGTCAGGAAGAAGTCTTAACCAACTTATGGAGAGCGGCCCGAACTTACAACAAGACCTTCAAGCTATAATTCTCCGTTGGAGGTCATATCGCCATGTATACACAGCGGACATCGAGAAGTTCTACAGACAGATTCTTATAAAAGAAGAAGATCAACATTTACAAAAAATTGTTTGGCGAAACTCTCCATCTGAACCAATCCAGGAGTTTCAGCTTTGCACTGTGACATACGGAAACAAGGCCGCGGCCTACTTGGCAATGCGGACCATCAAACAGCTGATCGCAGACGATGGGCCAAAGTATCCCCTCGCAGCTACTATTTTAGACCAACAACTTTATGTCGACGATCTCCTGGGCGGAAACAATAACCTTGACGAAGCCAAAACATCGCAAGAACAACTCATCAAACTACTACTAGCAGGGGGCTTCAACCTACGCAAATGGGCTAGTAACAACCCCCGCCTGCTTGAAGATTTAACGGAAGATCAAATCAGCCAAAACTTGATCGACTTCAAAAACGTAAATAACAATAAAACACTCGGAGTGCTATGGAATCCGTGCACAGATCAATTTACGTTCAACATCGCTGACTTAAGTCCGCACATAAATGACGTCATCACCAAGCGCTCATTGCTATCCGATTTATCAAAACTATATGACCCACTTGGATGGCTCTCTCCAGTTACAATGAAGGGCAAGATCATTTTTCAACAAGTATGGAAACAGCCTCTGTCTTGGGACGAGGTCCTCCCGCTTCAAATCCAAGATGAATGGCGAACATTTAGAGCCGAGCTGCCAATGCTTAACAACATAACAATTTCAAGATGGGTCGGAGATGTACAACAATTACATGGATACTGCGATGCGTGTGAAAAGGGGTATGGCTGCGTTATTTACGGCAAAAGTACCAATCAACATGGCCAAACAACAATTAAACAAATAGCCGCAAAGACTAAGTTGGCGCCTTTAACCAGACACGTCACTCTACCGAGACTTGAACTTTCTGGAATGGTCTTACTTGCAAAGTTAATGCGAAAAACTTTAGATTCGCTAAACAATCAGAAAGTACAAGTGTATGGATGGACCGATTCAACTGTGGCATTGGGATGGCTACAAGGTGACATAACACGATGGAAGACATTCGTCGCCAACAGAGTCACTCAGGTTACCGAGGTGATGCCCGCCAAGTGTTGGAGACATGTACGCTCGGAACACAACCCCGCGGATTGCGCTAGTCGAGGCATACTACCATCGCAACTTTTAACACACCACTTATGGTTTGAAGGCCCATCATCGCTAGCCAACGACACAACAAAACGGACGGCGAAACCAGTATATGAAGAACCCACAGAAGAGCGAAAACATACCAAACAAACATGCTCTCTACAATCGACATCGCCGGTTATAGAGACCCTTCTGAACAATAACAGCTCTATGACACGTGTCGTTCGAACGCTCGGCTGGGTGTCGCGTTTTGCTAACAACGCAAGTGGAAATAATAAACTGAAGTCGCCGCACTTAGCAACGTCGGAATTAAGGAATGCGCTGACTGCAATAATACGCTCGGTGCAAAACAAACATTTTAGCGAGGAAATTGCGCAATTAAAGAAACATAAAGCAATATCTAACAAAAGTCGACTTTTAAAACTAAATCCGATTTTGGACGACGATAACGTGCTGCGTGTCGGTGGTCGACTAGAACATGCAAGTATCACCTACGCCCAAAAACATCCAGCTATCATTCCGCACGACGACAGGCTGACGGAGTTACTCATACAACAAGCCCATATAACAACACTTCATGGAGGCCCGAGACTCACTCTGGCGCATCTGCGAAACAACTTCTGGATACTACGAGGTGTTAGAACAGTGAAGGATCGGCTTCGTAGTTGCATCAGGTGTCACCGATTCAAACCAACAACCAACAATCAAGTGATGGCAGATCTTCCGGCGCCCCGAGCAACACCATCTCGACCGTTTACGCACACGGGCGTTGACTTCACTGGCTATGTCGAGGTCAAGGCCAACAAAGGAAGAGGCATTAAAACAACCAAGGGCTACATAGCGGTTTTTGTTTGCCTATCAACTAAGGCTATACACCTTGAGCTCGTCTCAGATTTGAGCTCCGAAACATTCTTAGCGGCACTGCATAGACTGATTGCTCGCCGAGGTGCACCCCAGCATCTCTACAGTGACAACGGTACGAACTTCACAGGTTCAGCTAAGGTGCTGGCGCGAGAAAGAAAGGAAGCTCTTGAACGTTACGTAAACACTGAGCTGTTGGCGCACTTGGCCAACTCCAACATTGAATGGCACTTCAGTGCGCCGGCGTGGCCTACAGCCAATGGGGAGTGGGAAGCTGCTGTGAAGAGCACGAAACATCACCTGCGACGTGTTCTCGGAGAACAGAAGTTGACGTTTGAAGAGTTCTCCACTCTCCTAGCTCAGATAGAAGGTTGTCTGAACTCCCGGCCTCTGACGCCACTAACAGACGACGTAGACGACCTGGAATATCTTAGTCCTGGACATTTTCTGGTCGGCGGGCCACTACTGGCAGGTCCGCTGTCTCCAGAAAAAGAAACGCGCAACATTCGAACACGCTGGCAACTAACAGAAAAGTTGCACAAGGACTTTTGGAAACGATGGTCGACTGAATACCTACATACTCTGCAAACTCGCAGCAAATGGAACAGCGTCAAACGAAACCTGAAAGTCGGCGACATGGTGTTGGTGAAAGAAGACAACATCCCTCCGGCAAGATGGCTATTGGGAAAGGTCATAGAAACGCATCCCGGAAAGGATGGTCACGTAAGGGTTGTAACACTGAAAACAAAAACAAGTATTATGAAACGACCCATCACTAAACTGTCACCATTGCCTGTAGATACCACAGATAAGGAAAACTAGACTAGGACGGGCGTGTCAACATACATATACTGAAGCCCGACCAATTCGAAGATCAGCTAAACATCATCTCCGGGCAGCTTCCGGGGGACCTATCTCTGCCATGTGCGAACACGAAACATCACCTGCGACGTGTACAAACTGTCGCGCGTACATGTGCATATAACGAACAACTTTATTATTGTCGAGTTTAAATTACCGTTAGTAAACACAGAGCAATACGAGCTCAATCGAATTATAGAAAAACACCGATCCCGCAAATACTGTCACGAACCACACAGAGAATCATGAAGACAGCAGAATCCATAGCAGTTAACCTAAAAAAGGATGCGGTAATACCCTTAACACATCAAGACATTACATCGTGCCTGCAATTCAAAGAACATCTTATAATATGCAGCATGGCCCTACCTACGACACAAAATCAAGCATTAATATATTTGAAGCGCAATTAATTAACAATAACAACATATCGGCTTGCAAGACTATATCAACAGAGTGCGCCGACAACTGGATCCGGTTACACAGGCCCGGCGCCTGGCTGTCTGCGTGCTGCCAGGAATGCGCTATGCGCATATTTTGTCCAGCCGGTGTGACGCCACTTGTACTACGCGAAACAGGAATAATCACACTTGATACGGGTTGCATGATAAGAGGAGATAACGTTGTCATCCAATCTCACAACAACTTTCACAGTAAGAAGACAATAAGCGAAGACAATCTCTACATACAAGAATCTTCAACTCTAATGCATAAGGCATCTACATGAGACGCAGAATGCAGACCACAACAGCGCGAGACATCGCCAAGGAGCAAAAACCGAATAATGATCACGGCGACGCGTCATTTCGACACCTTCGGCAGCCGCGCGCCTCTGGCACCGTCAGTGAGGTGATTGTACATGCCGCAACTCACGCTGACAAGGCAACTACGCCTTGAATAGTTTTATTTTCTTATCTTATTTCTTAAATTTGGCAGCATGTACGAGCACACTCGACATTTTATTATTAAGCTTACGATGCACCCGAGCGCGCATCATTACGCCGTTTACCTTTGTAATACATTTTATTATTTAGTTCAATAAAGATACTCACCGAGGACGGTCACGTCTTTCACTTTAAGACATCGTCCCGATTAACAAACAACAACGTACGTACATGTAAGGTCTAGTAAACTATTAGACCTTACATTTTTCGTGCGTGGACTGTAAATCCATAGGTCACTGGTTCAGATCCGGTTCGAAGGACCAAAAATGTAAGGTCTAATAGTTTACTAGACCTTACATGTACGTACGTTGTTGTTTGTTAATCGGGACGATGTCTTAAAGTGAAAGACGTGACCGTCCTCGGTGAGTATCTTTATTGAACTAAATAATAAAATGTATTACAAAGGTAAACGGCGTAATGATGCGCGCTCGGGTGCATCGTAAGCTTAATAATAAAATGTCGAGTGTGCTCGTACAACTAATTACTACATATTGTTCAATTTATTACAGGTGGTCAGTGTCAAACAATCCGTATTTAAATTGCTGCTTCCTGATTTCATGTTGTGCCAATTGTTCTACGATGTGTTACCAATTTGGGTAATAGATCTCGAAAAAGAAAACTTAACTTTAAAAGGAGACCTGTGTGAATGTGGGTTCAATAATGATAACGCACATTACTATGACACGGAAAGATTTCTGCCCGATATTTTTTGCATAAGATGTGCTAGGCCTCTGTTTAATTTCCATAAGTAAAGTCGTAAATCATAGCAAATGGTTGTTTTATTTGTGTTGTTGTGTAGGTATATTGGAGCATCACTCAGTGCGACATTGAATAACCTATCTTCCTAAGTAGGTACCTAATTGTAATTCCACTATGAAACTTTTAGTGTAAATTTAATATTATACTATATGTACTTTAAAGGGACTTTTTACTTTAAGGCCACGGATGCCAATTTATAAGAAAATTATTCTAAAACTTTTCAATGACTATACAAAGAACGAAACAATAAAGTAAATTCTAATACAACCGATTTTGCATGGTGATGTATTTACGCATCACATATAAAACACAAATTTTCGGAAAACTATACTATTATTATCAAACCCGTTAATAATATACATTACACTTACATTTTATCCTTTTCAGAAATAATTTTTACTTGCAGTTCTTATTAATATTTATCAATAAATTTTGAACTTTTCGCGGCAACCAGTGTAGCAACTTACGCGCCAAAGATTGAAAATATGACACTACAGAAAAAAAAAACTATCAAAAGTTTATGGGTGCGTTCAGAATCTAACACGTAAACGTCACATTTATTAAATAAAAGTAATAAATGTGATTTTGGATAGCTGCATATTGAGCCACGGACCATCAAATATACGATGCATATATACATCATTATGCATTTAAGGGTTAAGTATACCACCCCTTAAACCGAAATCAAGGTACTTACACCACAGCAAAATATTGGCATTAAATATAAAGTTTCAGACATTTGATCATGAACACTTCATAGTGTAAAAAAAATGCTGTTTTTTTTAAAATATAATAACAGCGAATTATTATCATTTTGTTACCTAAATATTAATATAATATAAAGTAGACCTAAAACCTCTTATAGTAGATTATACACCAAGGGGATAAAGCACTGTTTTATGTCACGGGAGCGAATTGAATCCCGAATGTAACGAATGACTCATAATTTAACTCCTGAGCGTAGAGAGGGAGTTATAAGTTAATTCCTGAGCGAAGCGAGGGAATTAAGACTGAGTCCTGAGTGCAGTGAGGGGTTCAACCGCCCAAGACTAAAACAGTCTTATCCCCGAGGTGTATACTCTACTTTTCACACCTTATGCGAGACAAAAAAACAGGCTCAGTAGATAAATAATGTTTATTTAGCAAATTAAAAGTACATAGTAACATTAGACACGTTAGTCCAATTATGGAAAGATAAGGTAATGTTTTTATTTGTCAAAATCGTTGTAGGCTTTTAGGTATTTTTCCTTTGACTTCTCTGGCAGCAGATTGTTGACAATGCCTATGGCATCTAATTTGATAAACTCAGGAGTCAAAACACTTTCATCACTCGACATTTTCAATATTATTTTTGAAATTAAATCTTCTATAGGCACCTACAAGAACTCGATTTGTTCGTCACGCGTGAACAAATGAAGGCGCGCGGCGTTCCAAATTCGAAAGCACAAGCCGTGGTCCTAGATTCGAAATTCGAATTTCGACCACCGCGCTCCTCCGGACCGGGGTGCACACGGAGGCAAACTTCATTTATTTTGTCAAACCAAGTAGGCCATGGCCTAGGACAAATTGTGTTTAGCAAAATTTTACTTTATGCATATAGTAATAAGAATTATGAAAAGTGAAATCATATTATTAACCAGCGGGTTATAATGAAATTCAGTACAACATTATAACCCGGCTAATACCAAGGGATTTAATGTCTTGCTTTCGGTAGGGTTTACATGACCTATAATTCGGCATTGTCGAGCATGTGGTTTGAAAAAATCATTATGTCCGTTTAAGTATTCATATTATTGAAATAACTAACAAGCTAAATTCATTGAGCTTCCTTTATGTAAATATAAATAACTATACAGGTAAAATTTCTTCAAATGAACATTTCATATTTCTAATGAACCACTCATAAATAATTTGATTCTTCAGGCTTAGTTAATTCTTTTAAAGTAACTCTTCCCAGGCGTTGCTTTTTCATGTGTCAGCGTCTAGAACATAAATTATAACATGAATGCATATAGGTAACACTCTTATTTAATCAGTCGATCTCGATATTTTGTAAATTTATCGCTAATTAAGTAGGTATAAATTTATATTATCAGTGATCTAAGCCTCGTGACTTAACTCACGTATTTCGATTCGATCTCGATATTTTGTAAATTTATCGCTAATTAAGTAGGTATTAATTTATATTATCAGTGATCTAAGCCTCGTGACTTAACTCACGTATTTCGATTATCATTATCAGTTAATTATTGCGATTGTCACCAATTATCCATTAATCCAGGCAAAACTGTAGTAATACCCTTTTTACCAGGAAAACGTCCCTTCGCGGCGTAGGAAAACTGTACGGGAGGGTACTAGAACTGCCCAATGAAGTGAAATATCTAGGTGTCACACTGGATAAGGAACTGAACTAAACTGGAAGAAGCATAATACAGATCTCACTATTACCAAGGCACTGAGAGTATTTGGAATGTGCAGATCGGCGTATGGTTAAAACATGGGGACTGAACGCAAAGGTATTACAGAGGTGGATCTACATCATGATGGTGAGACCCATAATACTGTACGGTAGCCTGGTATGGTGGCCAAGGACTTTAATGAGAACATTTAGAGAGGCCCTGACGAAGGTGCGAAGAACGGCATGCATGGCAATAACAGGGGCGTTTCGGTCCACGTCTACAGCGGCGCTATTTAGAAGTCATACTGGACCTACCGCCACATCACATGGTGATTATGTCCGAAGCGCGCTAATCGCTCTACAGATTAAGAACTCTTGGACTATGGAGCGACAGCAAGCCGAAGACTTAGCACACAAACAAAGAGACTGACGGTAGACAGAATAAGTAGAATAACAAACATGGGATACAACAAAATGTTACCCAAGCATATATTCCATAGGAACTACACAACAAAAATTCCATCCAGGGCTGAAGGGGCCGAAAGTCTAGCTAGAACCACCGAGGTCTGGTATCGAACCCAGCATATAGACGGATCGAAAATCGGATCTGGTACGGGAGCAGGCATTTATGCAAATGACAATAATAGTAGTGTAGGCATGGGTAATTTATATCTCCGTCTTCCAGGCGGAGACGTATTACGCCATAATTGCCTGTGTACAGGAGAATATATAGACAGGCAAACCAAAGGGGCAGACTTAAAGCGCTTACGGCGCCGAAAGTGGATTCTAGACTAGTTTATAATGGCGTCCAAGCTCTGAACAAGCTGAGAAAGAACTAAAAGGTGCAACTAGCTTGGATACCAGGGCACGAGTGCTTCATCAGCACATCAGCAGCGAAAGAGCAGATGAGTTTGTAAGAAGGGGGTCTACAAAGCACTTTTCACCTCACTTGCTCGGAAAGGCCTTTTTGTATGTTTGATATCTATTGTGAAAATCGCCTTTATCCACATGTGAAGAAAGTAGACGTAGAAAGTTAAATGTTTACTTTTGGTTTTTTGTATATTTTATGTGACATATTTTTTTTTTACTTTTTTTAAACTTTTTTTTTACCCTTATTTTCCTCGCTGTAGTGAGGTGAAAAGATTTGTGTTATACACGGGTGAAATAGTAGATTATACACCAAGGGGATAAAGCACTGTTATATGTCACGGGAGCGAATTGAATCCCGAACGTAACGAAGGACTCATAATTTAACTCCTGAGCGTAGCGAGGGAGTTATAAGTTAATTCCTGAGCGAAGCGAGGGAATTAAGACTGAGTCCTGAGTGCAGTGAGGGGTTCAACCGCCCAAGACTAAAACAGTCTTATCCCCGAGGTGTATACTCTACTTTTCACACCTTATGCGAGGAAAAAAAACAGGCTCAGTAGATAAATAATGTTTATTTAGCAAATTAAAAGTACATAGTAACATTAGACACGTTAGTCCAATTATGGAAAGATAAGGTAATGTTTTTATTTGTCAAAATCGTTGTAGGCTTTTAGGTATTTTTCCTTTGACTTCTCTGGCAGCAGATTGTTGAGAATGCCTATGGCATCTAATTTGATAAACTCAGGAGTCAAAACACTTTCATCACTCGACATTTTCAATATTATTTTTGAAATTAAATCTTCTATAGGCACCTACAAGAACTCGATTTGTTCGTCACGCGTGAACAATAGAAGGCGCACGGCGTTCCAAATTCGAAAGCACAAGCCGTGGTCCTAGATTCGAAATTCGAATTTCGACCACCGCGCTCCTCCGGACCGGGGTGCACACGGAGGCAAACTTCATTTATTTTGTCAAATCAAGTAGGCCATGGCCTAGGACAAATTGTGTTTAGCAAAATTTAACTTTATGCATATAGTAATAAGAATTATGAAAAGTGAAATCATATTATTAACCAGCGGGTTATAATGAAATTCAGTACAACATTATAACCCGGCTAATACCAAGGGATTTAATGTCTTGCTTTCGGTAGGGTTTACATGACCTATAATTCGGCATTGTCGAGCATGTGGTTTGAAAAGTTATTTTACGTCACGTGTGTTGAAACACTCGCTACGCTCAGGATTCTATTTTTCAATCATAGAATCCTTTCGCTAGCTCGTGTTTCAAATGAACACTCGCAGGTAAAATACAACTTGTGGGACGGGACTCTCGCAGTAAATCATAATAGCGGCCTTTAAAGCCTACGCTAAAGCCAAACACCACATCAGTAAATAAAAAAGGCACTCTAAGCTCATTAATCTCATTATAGAAGGAGTGGACTAGCTGGGTTTGGACCAAAAAACTCTGGGAATCCAACTCAAAACGGGTCAAGGATATCTTGGCCAAGATGGGACTGTAGAATATGTGGCGAGGAGGACTATGGATGGAACACTTACTGTGTGAATGTCATGCTCTTGCCAGACAAAGAATGAATTATTTTGGTAACGGCTATCTGCAACCAAAGGAATTCAAGGTGCTCCCGCTGAACTGCATCATCCGGTTTGTGGGCGAGCTTGGGAGTAGGCATAAAGGAGGGGGCAAATACACAAAAGATCCCACTGGGTCGAAGTGTATCCGAAAGGGCCTTCACCTAGGGCTTGCTGTTGTCCTTTAGACAGCCCCAGTCTGTGGCATCACTCAAGGAAAAGCTGAAAAAGTTGTGGCTCTTGAATGACTTCTGATTTAGTTGGATACTGTTTATATATTGTGTAGACATATTAATTTATTTAAATATATATAGAATATAGATATATATTTATTTATAGTATGTATATAATCAGCATATTATTATTTTATGTGTACTAGCTTGTAGTATTCATTTGCTTTAGTATAGAGGTAAATACGTCTTTGTACACGTGTTAGTTTGTCAATTAAAAATTAACTGGAAGAGATCCCTTACAGGGACAAGTTCGCCTTTGTATCAACGTAACCTATTTTGTCTGTATTTTTACCAATGTCCTGTGTACAGTCACCGGCATCCATATAATCTATCTATCTTCTATCTATACATATAATAAAGCTGAAGAGGGACGAAAGTCTGTACATAGAATGGACGCGAAAAAAAATTGGCTAGGGATAGTAGGGATACTTAGAATCGACAACAGAACACGTTCGAACAGTTTTTAGAATTTTTGTTTGTTTGTCTGTTTATCTGTTTGTCTGTTTATGTGACCGCGCATCACGTGAAAACGGCTGAACCGATTTAGATGAAATTTTGTATAGAGATAGATTGAGTCCTAGGAAAGGACATAGGATAGTTTTTATCCCAGAACTCATCCTCGAATGGGATGAAATTGGGGGTGGAAATCTGTATGGATCTACTTAAACTGCTGCACCGATTTGGATGAAATTTGGTAGTATGTACATAAATAGTTTGAGTCCCGAGGAAGGTCATATCAGTAATCAGTAATCATTTATTGTGTGAAGAATTCAGGTCGGTACATAGTCGAAGGTGAAGTCGAAAATGACAATATAGTATCACTAAATCCTGCCTTATCAGGCGTACACACATTAACTATGGTTTCTAATACTTAACAATGAAAATATAGGTATTAAATTCATAAATACACATTCACAATCATACGAGCCAAATTAACGAGATAATTAATACATAGCATTCTAAAGAAAGTAATTAACAATTGTATAATAATAATAATATCCTAAAATTAAGTAAATTTCATTTGATAAAAAAAAAAATACAATAATAATATAAACTATGTCAATTGCTTGCATTTACTATAGTATTCTTCTAATGAATAAAAACATTCGGAAAGCAGCAATTTATTAAATTTATAAATTTGTTGTCAGGTAAAAATGTCCACGAAATAGGTACAGCGTTATATATTGTTATTGCCATATGATAACAGTTTTTGTAATTAAGTTTTAGTCTACAGTTTGGTCGGACTAGGGCTTTATGTGTGATTGTACGTTTATTTAAGTTACACTTTAATTCGAAGAGGTGAATGTTGTTACGAACGAACTTGCATATTTCAAGTATATAAAGACTAGGGATTGTCAAAACTTTGTACTTTTTAAATAGGGGTTTGCAAGACTCTGACCATCGAAGACCAGCAATTGCGCGTAGACATTTCTTTTGCGCAATAAAAGCCCAATGTATGTCTGTAGAATTTCCCCACAAAACAAGTCCATAACGAATTGCTGAACATACGTAACTGTGATATACGATTAGTGCAGTTTCCTCGGAAGTTATCCTTCTCAGCTTCTTTAGAGCAAAAACAAACCGGTTGATTCTCGTACATACTACATCAACATGTTGCTTCCAATTTAGGTATTCGTCAACAGCAATACCGAGAAATGTTGTATGTTTTGCGCCTACTATACAATCCTCGCCAACTTTAATATTAAGATTGACATTGTTCCTTTTGTTTGTTTGGGTTATAAAATGGATAAACTGGGTTTTAGTAGAGTTCATTTGCAAACCGTTATCGTGTAGCCATTTGTTTGTATTTTTTAGGGCATTATTGATATTCTCTGCTAACTCATCAATGCATTTACCCTTTACAATGATAGTGGTATCATCAGCAAAAAACACACTCTGTTGTTGAATAGCTAACGGCAAATCATTAACATAAATTAAGAAAAGAAGTGGGCCTAATATGCTACCTTGGGGCACCCCATTACTGTTTATGCGTGCGATGGAATCAACGTTTTCTACTATTTTCTTTATCTCAGATGTTCTTACAATACGTGTTATTTGCTTCCTCGTTGATAAGTAACTCTTTACCCAGTTATATGCTGGCCCTCTTATTCCATATTGGTATATTTTATGTAAAAGAATCCGATGATTTACAAAATCGAATGCCTTACTTAAGTCCAAGAAAACAGCCACAGCCATTTCTTTTGCGTCTAAAGCATTAAGTATGTTATGTACAAGATCGAAAGCTGCATGTGTAGTTGATTTACCTCGGCGAAAACCATATTGCTCAGGGCACAATACTTCATTTTTATTTAGAAATTTAATGATCCTATTATACATAACTTTTTCAAATATCTTAGATATAACCGGCAGTAAAGCAACTGGCCTATAGTTGGTGATTTCTATCTTGTTTCCCTTTTTAAATAGAGGCTTAATTATCGTAATTTTTAGAATATCTGGAAAAAGCCCTTGCTCTAATGAGAGATTAATGACATAAGACAAAGGTATAGCTATACTCTTTGACACAGATTTAATAGCTTTTGTATTTATGTCGTCTATTCCCACAGAATTTGTGTTTTTTAAACACATAATTATTTTATGAATTTCACACGGGTTTGTGTGTTCCAAGAATATAGAGTTAACTTGACTACTAGGAACTTTTGCACTACTACTATTGCAACAAACATTCTGTTTTTCAGATAAATCAATAAAAAAATGGTTAAAAGAGTTGGCGATTTCATTTGGATTACTAATAATACAATTGTTATCTTTAATTTTAATTTTACTTATCTCGGACAAATTACTTTTTTGACTTATGGATTTAATAATATTCCATGTAGTTTTCCCCTTGTTTTGGGCATTGAGTATCTGGATTTTGTGATGTCTTTTTTGTGCTACAGCCATACATTTTTTTAATACTTTCGAATACTTACGGAATTGTAATTTATTTTGCACAGACTTGTTTTTGTAGAATTTATGTCTCAGTGAGCACTTAGTCTTACAGCTTTTTTTAAAACCTTTTGTGACCCACGGCATTTGTTTGGCTTTCGTAGATATTTTAATTTTAATCTTAGGAAAACACATGTTATAAAAAAGCGTAATAATTTTAAATGATTCTTCTGTATCCGTTGATGATAAAACATCTGAGAAACTTAAGCTGTGGATCGACTCTTGAAATTTTCTTATATTGTCCTCACTGTAATCTCTTTTGTACATAAACTTTACTTCTTCTTTCCTTTGTGAATTTCTAGTAAATGCAATTGTTTGCGCTGTGTTATGGTCCGATAGTCCAATATTATGTGTTCTACCAATGGCATCATAAACATTGCTTAAAATATTATCGATGCATGTTTTTTGTCTCGTGGGTTCGCATATATGATGTCTGAAGTTATGATTCAAAAGTAATTCCATAATTCGTGTCTTGTCTTTACTCTTACCAAGAAATTCAATATTGAAATCGCCAGCAATTACAATTTTACCTTTGTGTTTTTCTAAAATTGTGAGCAGTTCATTGAACCGGTTCAAAAATATTGAGATATTTGAGTTTGGAGTGCGATACAAGCACACTACGATAATGTTTAATGAAGTTATATTTATACCACATACTTCAAATTCTTTTTCTTCTACTAGGTGGTTTAATGTATTTAGTTCCTCGAATTGTAGGCAATTTTTAACCAGTATGCAGGTCCCGCCCCTTTTTTTATTAATTCTAGAGAAACATGTTCCTAAGTTATGATTTAAAAGGCGCAGATACTTTTCTTCGCCCATTTTTATAAAAGTTTCTGTAAGGCAAATTATATCTGCATCGATATTGTCGCGGCAAGGTCAGAGAGAGCAATCTCTAACTCTTCAATTTTGTTAAGCACTCCCGCTATATTTTGGTGAAAAATTATAAATTGCTTCTTCCGTGTATAATTATTCATAAAAAAGATAAACTATTGTACATTTTTTCATTTAAAAGTTTTAGACTAGAATTGATAGAGAATGCTAGCTTGTATTTACCTTCGATATTTAATTTAAAACCATCATCTTTAAAATCATTATATACTAGGTCATAACCAACACATGCAACATACGCGTGGGGATACTTACTTAAAAGCTTTGGCATTTCTGTATTAATCTTGGTTACAAAATCATTGAAAGATTTGCCATTTGAATTTACACAGGTAGGAATAGTACAGATGATGACCTTACAATTTGCTAGAGAACTTACGGCTTCATCTATACATTTTATCGTGAACGAGTGTTTCTTGTCATTAAAGTCAGAGCCGCCACACATAATTACCACGCAGTCCTTATCAGTGAAGCTCTTCGTTTTTTCGGTTATATCCTTTAGTACGCGATCGGTGGTGCCGTAATAGATCACGTCAGTACTAATATCGTAGTCTCGTTTTCTTATCTTGGACAGTATATGAGATAGTTCTGTACCGTGTAGATCTGATAATATTAGAAGTCTTGGTTTCGGGGCAGTTTGGTTTTTCATGTTTGCGATTTCCACTGCATCATCATTCTGTTTGTCTTTATGATCTATCGCTGTCAAATATGTAGTCTTATTTGAATTTGGTTGTGTGTTCATAGTTACATCAGAACTGCGGAAATCCTTTAAATCCGTTATACCGGTTTCGATTTTATGCATCTGAGTTTGTAGCGAGGTAATTGATCGTTGCATTTGTAATAAGACTTTTTCTTTCTTCTTTAATGTTTTGTTTTCAGATTTCAGTATCATATAATCTCGTGTTATGTTACTTAAGCGATCAAGTAACTTTTTACCTTTGTATGCTGATTTTTTACTCTTTTTGTCTCTGATGTCGGAGTTTATTATTTCGTTTGTAATCGGTAAGTCTGATAATGATTTTTTTAGTTCAGTAATTTGTATTGATAGTTGAAAGTTTTCTTCTTCCAATTCTTCAATCCTAATTGCCAAGTTCCTTTTCTCATGTTGATTTTTTATTATTGTAGATTTTAAAGGTGTAAGTATTTCTACGTTATCAGTATGCATGAAATCAATTCGAGATGTCAAGTCCTTGTTGTCAAGGATAAGCATACTTAATTTGCTACTGACTGTATTACACATTTCATCCTTTTCTTTCAGGAGCTCTTTGAGTAATCTTATTTCGTCATTTAGTTTTAGCACAATATTCTCTTGACTCTCCACGGAATATTGTTTTATCCCCTTCATTTCTTTTTTTAAATTTTCAATTAATTTGTCTTTATCACTTATCATTTTAAGGCACTTAAGGTGGTCGTGTAATCCTTCTTCGTCACTGTGCACCGTGCTAAGTTTATTTTCAGCCAGTAGTCTCAGTGTGCGTGTGGACTTCCCAGGTGGTGCTCTTGCAGGGTGGCTATCGCTACAGTCACCAATTTCAATAGTCTTAGACGGCGGTCTCGACGTCTTTTTTTGTTGTTTGCAATTCGAGCACTTCCATTTCTTTATATTCATTGGTAGAATTTTCCTAAACTCTACTTCTGATAAGCCAGCACACGTATAGTGAAGTTTGTCTTGGCAGCCAGCACATTTTATAAATACTTCAGTGCTAATTTCCAACTGGCATTTTGTACACTTCATTGTATTATCTTGATAAATTGTATAATTATTATTTATATATACACACTAAACTTGTCTCTTTAAGATTTATCTGGTTTGATATAATTGATATTCGTTACTATCTCCGTAAACGCTAACTAAAATTGAATATGTCATGCTCGCTTAAAGGGCTTTGCTTACGGTGGCGTCGTTGATCGGGTCGCCACCTTCCCTAACATATGGTTGAGGGAGGCGATGGCTGAGATATGCGTCATACTCGTGATCGGGTGCTGTTTGTGGAGTCCGGTCTGTTCATGCTTGCAAGGGCATAGTAACTACCTAAATACTAGTGTTATTATCATTATTTTGACGAGAGACATCATTCTGTTCTTGACACGTTTTATTGTTATTGACCCTGTACATCTCTGACAATATTACATTAATGATCCTTTTTTTTCTGTTTTAACGCTTAGGGACAGTATACATCTCTACAAGAACATTAGAATAATTATTAATTGTATTTGGATGCTCAGAGACATTATACATCTCTGGGGTACTAAATTATATCATAAACTTATTGTTAATTCTGATACAGACCTTATATCAAATGTATTTGATAATATTTTACAATTTTGGATTGTTCTAGTTTTCATTCAGTGACATTTAGTTTGTAACCATTTAGGTACTAATTAGTTAAAATCTGCAATTTTAAAATGATTATTGTGTAAGATTATTAATATTATATTGTAGAACACCATTTGACATGTAAAAGTGCCCTTGTGGCCTATTTGCAGAATAAATAATTGATTTTGATTGATTTTGAAAAAAAATAGTTTCTGAACGGGCGCGCTTTGCGCTGTGACGTCTTGTCAGCTGTCACTTGTCAAGTCTCTGTCGGTGTGCGATCAGCTGGTTTATTTGATTACCGTGCAGTTTAAACGATATTATGACGAATATTGTCTGTTAATTTGAAGTTCTCTGTGTGAGTGTGTTAACATAAAGTACCGTTATCTTCGTCGTTGGATTTATACATATTTTACAAAAAGATAGCTCACCGAAGGGCTCTTGGGTGATTATCCATGTAGTGCAGTGATGGTTCCATATTTTTAAGCACTTTCGTTCACTTAATGTGAAAGTTTTACCAATGTTTGTGGTTATTATTTACGCAGCCCAATAATACAGTTCTTCTCTGACAGGTGTCAGGTAGATAGGATAGGTTTCATCCCGGAAATCATCCCCTAAAGGGGTGATATTGGGGGGTTAAGATTTTGATGTAACCCATTTTGAATATTTTAAGTCCTGTGAAAGGACATAGGATAGTTTTAATTATGAAAATCACCCCCTAAGGGGGTGAAATGGGAGGGGAAAATTTGGATGAGACCCGTTTAGATGAAATTTGGTATAGAGATAGTTTGAGTCCCGAACATTACAGCGAATAGTTTTCATCCCGAAAATCATTCCCTAAGGGGATGAAATAGGGGGTGAAAATTTGGATAAAATCCATGTAGACGAAATTTGGTATAGAGATAGTAGGAGTCCCAGGGAAAAACAATGCGTAGTTTTTATCCCGAAAATCATCTCCTGAGAGGGTTAAGGCGACGTGAGCTCCAAAAACTAATAAAAAAAATCGTAGCTCTTGTTTGGATTATAATACGGCTGCCCTACATTTAATTATTAATCTTGAGGCCTTTCTCGAGGGAAATCAACTATTCGAATCCTGAGTTTTTGACTTTCGCTCATAGAAAAAAATCACGAACATACTTAGGTCTCGAATACGCTTAAAAATAATGTAACAAATTATGCACAACAGCTAAACATATTACAATTGGTTCTAAAAATCGGCAATTCCATGTTTCAGGGAAATCAGCTATTACTTTTTCATTTATTAAAACGCGCAAACGTAAAAAAATAAAAAACATGATATCCGCGCTTCCAAACACGCACTTCTATCTCGCTCACGCTTATACTCAGTAAGAGGGAGAGAAGACCACGAACCTACGTCCCCTTAAATAAGGGGTGAAAATTTGGATGGAACCCATTTGAATACAATTTGGTATAGAGATAGTTTGAGTCCTGGGAAAGGACTTCGAGTAGTTTTAATTCTGGAAATCACCCCCCCTAAGGGGGTGAAATGGGGGTGAAAATTTGGATGTAACCCATTTAGATGAAATTTGGTAAAGAGATAGTTTGAGTCCTGGCAAAGGATATAGGATAGTTTTTATCCCGGAAATCATCTCCTGAGGTGGTGAAATTGGGGGTGAAAATTTGGATGGAACCCATTTAGATTAAATTTGGTATAGAGTTAGTTTAAGCCGCGGGGAAGGACAGCGGATGGCTTTTATCTCTAAAATAATCCGCTAAGGGGATGAAAGTGGGGGTGAAAATTTGGATGGAACAAATTTACGGTTAAGCGATAGTTGGAGTCCTGCTGGGGATTTGGATGTAACCTATTTCAATGAAATTTGGTAAAGAGATAGTTTAAGCCCTCGGAAAGGACAAAGGATAGTTTTTATTCCGATAATCATACCAAAAGTGGGTGAAATGGGGGTGAACATTTTCATGGAACCCATTTAGATGAAATTTGGCATAGAGATAGTTTGAGCTGCGGAGAAGGACAACGGATAGCTTTTATCCCGAAAATAATCTCCTATTTCATGGAGGGTGAAAATTTGGGTGGACCCTATTTAGTTGAAATTTGGTATAAAGATAGTTGGAGTCCCGGGGAAGGACAATGCATAGTTTTTATCCCGAAAATCATCTCCTGAGAGGTTGAAATGAGGGGTAAAAATTTGAATGGAACCCATTTAAATGATATCTGGGACAGATAGTTTGAGTCCCTGGGAAGGGCGTAGAATAGTTTTAATCCAAGAAATCAGCCTTTAAGGGAGGAAAATTGGGGGTGAACATTTGTATAGAGCTACTAGAACGGCTGCACCGATTTAGATGGAATTTGGTATAGAAACAGTTTGATTCCCGGGGATAGGTCCCGGGAAAGGACATTATATGAATTTTTACTTGGAAATCATCCCCTAGGGGTGAAATAGGGAATTAAAATTTGTATGGATGGAACCCATTAAGATGACATTTGGTATAGATATAGATTTTGTCCCGAAAATCATCCCCTAAGGGGGTGAAATGGGGGATGAATATTTGGATAAAACCCATTTAGATGAAATTTGGTTTAAAGATAGTTTGAGTTCCGGGAAAGGACATGGGATAGTTTTTATCCCGGAAATCATCATTTAAGCGGCTGAAATGAACATTTATATGGAGCTACTATACAACCGCTGCACCCGTTTAGATAAAATTGTCTCGGGGAAGCACATAGGATAGTTTTTATCCCGGAAATCAATCCCTAAAGGGGAAATGGAGGGTGCAAGTTTGTATCGAGCTACGATATAAACGAGTTCGACGCGGACGAAGTCGCGGGCAGAAGCTAGTGATGGAATAAAGGCCGCAAAAATATTTGATGACGACTGTATTCCTAGAGGAGTTAGAGAGTGTCAGATATTTTTGCAGCCTTTATTCCATCATATCTTGATGCCGGTATTGCCGGTGACTGTACAATAAAGTATTTACATACATACATACAAGATAAGATAAGATACATATTGCGGTTTTCTTTGTCATAAATAGCTGCAGGAAATACATGCAATCATGAATTACAACTCCAATAGTAGTTTATGTGACTGTACATAATGAAGGGCATTAAATACGAGTGTGGGTTTATGAAACGAGCCGAAGGCGAGTTACATACACTATAGTTACATACACTACTTTATCTATCCACATATCATAAGTCATAAGCCTCCATGATGCATTCAGGAGCCGCATATTATGACCGGCACCGCGGCGTTGTTTTCTGGCAGCTGTCATAATTCTTTTTTAATTCAGAGACAAACTAGAGTCGGATCTAACTGTAATTTTTTTTTATTTTTTTTTATTTATTGATAAAAAAGGGCTTGTCGCCAGGCGAACATACCGCCCCGTAAGGGCAACAAAATATCTACAAAAAAGGGAAACTTATGTTCTAGATTTAAACGCTACTTCCGTTAAATAATACAAAATCTCGGCTTCAACCGATATAGGAAGAGACAAAATACTGTTAATATATCCAGTATCTAACAGTTTCGTGTCGAACCAAGCTGCTCTCACAGCCTCGCTCCGGACAATCCAACTGTCATATCGTTCGATATCTTACTTACGTGCGACATTTGTCAAATTTGTATGCAAATTGACAATTCATTTCGAACTAAACGTCATCTCGACTGATATTAGAATAGAGGTTAAATCAAATTTATTTGTTTTTGAGACGTTCGAAATTTGAATGAAATAATATTATCGAAATCGATGTTATTATTTAGCAATAATAACATTTACACAGATAAGAAATTTGTTCTAACAAAACAGTCTATTTTTATGGTGGCCATAATGTGCGGTTCTTGAACGCATCATGGAGGGTTTATGATATTTGGATAGATAAACGTATTTATGTAGCCGCCATCGAATAAAGTTATGCCTCGACGTGTTATATGTTGTGGGACTTTCTATAAAATATTGTAATTATTTATTACTGCTAATTATCAGAGTCAGAACCTGTCTGTTTTCGAAGCAGGCATGTTTTCTTTACTTACAACAATGCATTCATCATCGGTGAAGAGATAGTGGCGCCCACATTTCACATCGGTTTCAGGGATCACAGAATTTGTCTGAATTTCATGATCATTTACAAGAATGGTTACACTCTGAAAACAAAAACATGTATTACTTTAATTCGTTAATAGCCAATGCTTTTACTTCTAAACATTACTGGAAGTCACTTATTAATCCATTTAACTCAGGAATATTGGCTGCTAGGCCAATCAAATTAGAATTTTTGGAAGAAGATTTTTTCCCATAAAGCTGGAAATCGTTTTAATACCTTCATTTGGTTCTAAATACGTGTAATTTGAGTTTGCCCAAACCCCGGAGGTGTGCATAATTTTTTTCTCTTTTTTCATGTAGCACAAAAACCGTAAGTACCTTGGACAGAAAATGTATTCTATTCAATATTAAAGAGAGTCAAATTCTGCGTCGAATGAATATCTTAACTTCAAATTTGGTTCAGTGGTATAGTTGAAATCAAAGGTTAGATCCTGGGAAAATTTTGTCATTTAGGTGCAAACTTCCATTTTGCGACTTTTCAAGACCGACATATCTTTGAAAAAAATATAGGTACCTACTGACAAACCCATAGAATAAAAAATGTAGAAAATAAAATTTCACATTATATACATTGACCTTCTTTAATATTGAAAAGAATTTATTTTCCGTCCGTCGTACTGTTTTAGTGCACATGCAAAAAACTGAAAAAAGAGCAAAATTTCGCGGTTATTGGGCTCCCAACAGTTATACACACCTCCTGGGATGGTGCAAACTCGGATTAGATGCATTTAGGACCAAATGAAGGTATTAAAACGATTTCCAGCTTTATGGGTTATGGGAGTTAATTCCTCAAAACTTTTTTTATCTAGTTTGCTTGGGCTATGCTTAGTGTTGTGCATGCCGTTAATTATTATTATTACCACTTGTTTATATATCTTTTTTGAGAACGAATATAAAAGTTATTACATTGGTAAAATAATGAAATAGGTACCCTATTATCTCAAATCAGTTCATTTAAATGGTATATTATTTTTCACCTCACTAGCTCGGAAAACCCATTTTTATTCTTTAAAAACAGATAGCAAAACTGCATTTTATCCACAAGAGTGCAAAGAATATTTGAAATCCGAACGTGTTATTAGTTACTTTCTTAAACATAATAAATAACATGTAAAGGCCAGTCCAGACAGGACATTTTTCGCCCATCAGATTTATTTTATTTAGGTACCTTTTTTTGAATGTTTTATTCTTTTTTTAAATGTTTTTTTGTTTTATAAATCTTTTTTATTTTTCTACTTTTTAAAAATGTTGTTTCTCTTTTTAAATGTTTTGTTTCTTTTTGAATGTTTTTCTGTATTTTTTTTCTCTTTTTAATGTTTTTTTGGTCTTTTTATACGTTTTTTTCCTTTTTTTAAATTCTTTTCTTCTTTTTTTAATGTTTTTTGAAATACTATTAATTTTTTTGATATTTTCGTCTACATTTTAATGATTTTTTCATATTTTATTGATTTAAATGTGTTTATTAAAGGTTTTTTTTATTTTTTCCACTAAAAAAAAATAAAAAAAAATTAATGTTTTTTTCTTTTTGATTTATTTTTGTGGTTTTTCCACTTTTTTCTCTTTTTAAATGTTTTTTTTTAAGTTTTTATTCTTTTTTTATCTTTTTTTTTAAGTTTTTACTCTTTTTAATGTTTTTTTGGTCTTTTTATACGTTTCTTTTCTTTTTTTTAATTATTTTCTTCTTTTTTTTGTTTTTTGAAATACTATTAATTATTTGATGTTTTCGTCTACATTTTAATTTTTATTTTATTTACATTTTACATTTATATTTTATTGATTTAAATGTGTTTATTCAAGGTTTTTTTTTATTTTTTCCACTTTAAAAAAAAAAAAAAAATTAATGTTTTTTTCTTTTTGATTTATTTTTGTGGTTTTTCCACTTTTTTCTCTTTTTAAATGTTTTTTTTTTAAGTTTTTTTTCTTTTTTTATCTTTTTTTTAAGTTTTTTCTCTTATTTTAATGTTTTTTGTAACTTTTTTTCTTTTATTATGTTTTTGTCTCTATTTTATTGCTTTGTTTTTCTTTTTTCAATGATTTTTGCTTTTTTCTTTTTATAGATGTTTTGTTTCTTTTTGAATGTTTTTTTTCTTTTTTTATGTTTTTTTGGTCTTTTTTCTCTTTTTTATCCGTTTTTTCCCTTTTTTTAATGTTTATTTTTATTATTTCAAGGTTTTTTGAAATTCTCTTATATTTTTTTGATGTTTTTGCCATATTTGAATGTTTTTTTTTTATTTTTTATTGATTTACATGTGTTTTTCAAGGTTTTTCTCTTTTTCCATTATTTTAATTTTTTTTTCCACTCTTTATACATGTTTTTTTTTTGTTTTTTTGTCTTTTTTTGTCTTTTTTTACGTTTTTTCTCTTAATATAATGTTTTTTGTAACTTTTTATTTTTACGTTTTTTTTTGTTTTTTGTCTTTTTTGTCTTTTTACGTTTTTTTTCTTAATGTTATGTTTTTTGTAACTTTTTTATTTTTTATATGTTTTTGTCTCTATTTTATTGCTTCGTTTTTCTTTTATCAGTCTTTTTTAATGTTTTTTTAAAATATTTTTGCCTTTTTAAAAAGTTTTTCTTTATTTTAATGTTATTTTTTTTGTTTCTCATTGTTTTTTCTCTTTTCCTCTTTATTAAATGTTTTTTTTTCATGTTTTTAATTTTTTTTTTTCAATTTTAATGTTTTTTCCCCCTTTTTAATATATTTTTTTAATTTTTTCGTTACTTTACTTTTTTGTTCTTTTTCCTTGCTTTAGTGAGGTGAAAAGATTTGTGTTACACACGGGTGCAAGTTATTTTGACGTCTCGTGTGTTGCAACACTCGCTACGCTCAGGATTCTATTTTGAACCACTCGCTTCGCTCAGGATTCTATTTTTGAACCACTCGCTTCGCTCGTGGTTCAACCATAGAATCCATTCGCTAGCTCGTGGTTCAACCCTAGAATCCATTCGCTAGCTCGTGTTTCAATTCCACACTCGCGGTTAAAATACAACTTTGCACCCTTGTATAACAAATAACTAATAATTAGTGGACACATAATTCAAACTACCTTAATTGAAGTGTTTGGCATGTTCTCCAAATATTCTTCACCGAATTTGAATTTATATTCAACAGTTCTAATCAAGGATGAATTTTTGATTGTCATTTTGTCTCCTTCCAATGTAATTTCCATGAGAGGTGCTGACATAATAGACATCATTTTTCGCCCTATGTATGGTACACCTATAAAAAAATTGCCAAATGGGTAATACTCTAATACTAATATGAAAATGTTAGAAAAAATTTGGGAAAAATTAACAACACATTAACTATGGGTATATATTTTCGTTGACGGCATTCTGTTTAAGGTGGTTCGATTGCCATACAAAACGTTATTTGACATTCGCAGGCTAACGGCGTGATATTTTAAGAAACTTATGTAACAAACTTTCATAAGTCGGCTTCCCATTTGCGCCAAATTCCCCCTTTCCTAGAATTAACTTGTATAAACTAGATTAATTTGAGAAATTGGTTTGGGACGTGATATTTTGGGAAAACTATTTTTCTCAAATTAATCTAGTTTATACAAGTTTATTCTAGGAAAGGGGGAATTTGGCGCAAATGGGAAACCAATTGATGAAAGTTTGTTACATAAGTTTCTTAAAATATCACGCCGTTAGCCTGCGAATGTCAAATAACGCTTTGTATGGCAATCGAACCACCTTAAGCATAAAAATTACTCAGTATGGGTGTCAGAGACATCGTATGTGTTAAGTCGAGCGATAATAAATATTTATTCGTTTTGGACAGTTAAGTTAATATTATGTTGACTTTTTGTACATACCAACTGCAGAGAAATAATCATCGATGTCTTCATTTTTGTAATGCTGATACTTTCCGGCGATCGATGGCATTTTTCTAGTAATTGTTTCCTTACAGACAGACACAAACACGAGTCACTAGAGCAGCCCGGTTTTAATTACTATCAATACTATCAGTCTATCATATTGTGACTTGCTTAATAGCAAAATAATCAACAAACAACAGATTACTAATATGTAGCTGACGCGCCTAGTTTTTAGGGTTCCGTAGCCAAAATGGCAAAAACGGAACCCTTATAGTTTCGTCATGTCCGTCTGTCCGTCTGTCCGTCTGTCCGTCTGTCCGTATGTCACAGGCATTTTACTCGAAGACTATTAAGTGTATTTGAATGAAATTTGGAATATAGGTGTATTTTGTTACCCGCTACATAGTTATGCATTGAAATGACTAAATAAAATTTTTTTTCGGGGTGCACTCCATACATGTAACTGCAAGTCAAAAAAAATTAAATCATTGTAAGTCCACATGTCACACACAATCAATCGATAGGTCTTTCAAAATAAATATAAGGTTTCTCAGCAATTTTTTTGATTAAGTAAATATAGTCGGAGATAATCGCCCCGAAAGTTGTGTCCCCCCCCCCCCCCCCCTCTAACTTCCGAACGGCGGAAGTAAAAAATTTGAAAAAAATCATGAGCTAGTGCTTATTAAATACATTTACCGAAAAGTATTTTGAACAAGATCGGTTTACAGGTTTTCGAGCTTTAGATGTTTAGATGTTTGAATGATTGTTACTCTTTCACGCAAAAATGGTCTAACGGATTAAGATGAGTTTTAGTGTACATATTGTTTACTAGCATTTGCCCGCGACTTCGTCCGCGTGGAACTCGTTTATATCGTAACTTTCTCCCCCCTTTTCACCCCCTTAGGTGATGAATTTCCAGATAAAAACTATCTTTAGTAAGGATTCTTTGGGAAGCCCCCGGAATTCAAAGTATCTCTACACCAAATTTCATCTCAATCGGTTCAGCAGTTTAAGCATGATAAGGTAATAGACAGACAAAGTTACTTTCGCATTTGTAATATTAGTATGAATTGTATGAAGGAAAGGGTCATTATGGCTGAGTTGCATGATTTTATAGATTAGCTTACTCCGAAGGCCTTTTTTTACAAAATATAGGTACTCCGCCGCAAACTTGGTGTCTATGACCCGCCTCACCATAATAGATGCATGTAGGCTTTTTTCAGTATTATTTTGGATTTTTCATATCACACGGCCGTAAGGACCTTTTCTACTAAACCGTAGGACTAAATTAACTGACTTGTAATTTAAATATTTTATATTGAAAATAAAGATACGTCAACAAAATGTTACATCTACCTTTACCCTTGGAACGTCACATACATATATTCACCTATGTAATGTTCCTATTCCCCAGGACTCCCAACTACCGCTATACCGTAAATGGGTTCCATCCAATTTTACACCCCCTATTTCACCTCCTTGGAGAATGCTCCAGGACTCAAACTATCTCTATACCAAATTTTATCTAAATGGGCTACATCCAAATTTTCACCCCCATTTAACCCCCTTAGGGGATGATTTCCAGAATAGAAACTATCATATGTCCTTTTCCAGGACTCAAACTATCTTTCAACCAAATTTTATAAAAATGTGTCATAAAAGAATTTCCACCCCCAATTACACCCCCTTAGGGGATGATTTTCGGGATAAAACCATCCTATGTCCTTCCTTAACTATCGCTATACCGTAAATGGGTTCAATCCAAATTTTCATCCACCATTTCTCACCGCCTTATGTGTTCCCCTTATTTCCTCCTTTCATGTGTTCCGGAATAAAAGTTATTCTATGTTCTTTCCTTGGACTGAAACCTCTCTCTATACCAAATTTCATCTAAATGGGTTCTATCGAAATCTTCAACCCCCATTTCACCACCTCAGGAAATGATTTTTCGGGATTAAAACTATGCATTGTCCTTCCCTAGGACTCCTTCTATCTCTTTACCAAATTTCATCTATTAAATGGGTTTTATCCAAATTTTCACCCCCTATTTCATCCCTGAGGGGATGATTTTCGGGATTAAAACTATCCGTTGTCATACTCCGGGACTCAAACTATCGTTCAACCAAATTTCATCAAAATGGGTCACAAACAAATTTTCACCCCCAATTACACCCCCAATTACAACACAATGATTTTCGGGAGTAAACTATCGTATGTCCTTCCTTAACTATCGCTATACCGTAAATGGGTTTCATCCAAATTTTCATACCTCATTTCACCCCCCCTAGGAGATGATTTCTGGACTAAAAATTATGTTAAGTCCTTCCCCAGGACTCTTAACTATCTCTTTACCAAATTTCATCTAAATGGGCTACATCCAAATTTTCACCCCCATTTAAACCCCCTTAGGGGATGATTTCCAGAATAGAAACTATCATATGTCCTTTTCCAGGACTCAAACTATCTTTCAACCAAATTTTATAAAAATGTGTCAAACGAATTTTCACCCCCAATTACACCCCCTTAGGGGATGATTTTCGGGATAAAACCATCCTATGTCCTTCCTTAACTATCGCTATACCGTAAATGGGTTCCATCCAAATTTTCATACCTCTTTCATGATTTCTGGACTAAAAATTATGTTAAGTCCTTCCCCAGGACTCTTAACTATCTCCATACCAAATTTCATCTAAATCGGTTCTATCCAAATTTTCACCCCTCATTTCACCCCCTTAGGAGATGATTTTTCAGGATAAAAACTATGCATTGTCCTTCCCTGGCACTCCTTCTATCTCTATACCAAATTGTAACTAAATGGGATTTATTTACATTTTCATCCCTATTTCATCCCCTTGGGGGATGATTTTCGGGATTCAAACTATCCATTGTCATTTTCCGGGACTCACACTATATCTATACCAAATTTGGTCTAAACGGAGTCCATCCAAAATTTCACCCCCCAATTCACCCCCTTAGGAGAAGATTTCCAGAATAAAAACTATCCAATGTCCTTCCCCAGAACTACCTCTAAACCAAATTTTATCAAAATGGATTACATCCAAATTTTCACCCCTCCATTTTACCCCCGTACCGTTACCGTACCGTTACCGTAGTTACAAGGAAACCTTAATGGTGATGGCTATTTGATCTTTTTACAAAACGACTTGCCTGAATTATTAGAAGACGTGCCTTTACGTGATTTACAAAACATGTGGTTTCAAAATGATGGTTGCCCAGCTCACTATGCCCGTGCAGTGCGAGAATACTTAAACCAAGAGTATCCAGGGCGTTGGATCCTCAGACTAATTAAACTCTCAATGGTTGGATCGGGCGACTTGGTCCTATCTTGTGGCCACCCCGTTCGCCCGACCTGAACCCCCTGGACTTCTTCTACTGGGGCTGTCTTAAAGACAAAGTCTACTCAAAACCCATAGCAACATTGGACGAGCTTCGCCAAAAAAATCACACAAGCTGCGGATCATATCAATGGTAGAAGATATGCACGACGGATAAAACGATCATTTCTAAGGCGATGTCATGTCTGTATTAATGCCGGTGGCAGGCAATTTGAACATTTACTGTAGTATTAATAATGTAGTAAATGAATTTAAAAAAATTAAAAAAAATTGTACCATTTCTTTGCATTTATTCAACATTTTTCAACAACAAAAATCCTTTTTTGGGTACAGTAAAAGTGATTACCGCCAACATTAAATAATGTCGATTCTTGTTTAAAAATTCGTTGTTTTTTTTTGTGACTAGGTTTCCTAAAGTATTATACCATTTTGGAATCTTGGTTAGTTGCGTCAACTTTTGAAAATAATTGCCATTGTGGTGTCAATACATTTTTTTTACACCATGATGATTGAAAGTGGACTGTAAGAAAAAATCTTTCAAAATTGTAGGGACAAAATCGATTTTGATTATTTTTTGTGTAAAAACTACATGTATTATGGTATTTTTAAGAACTGTGTTAGATAGCAGGGCTACTTAAGTTTCCAAAAACAAAAAAAAAAACAGTAATATTTGAATATTTGTAGACATGGTCGTTACAAATACCATTAGGGATGTCGATTTTCGATGAATTTCATTGTTTTTCTGTAATTTCTAAAATAATTGAGATATATTTTTTTCCTTATTTTTTCTCGACTAATCATAAGTAGCTCCATCCTCTGGTGCCGGCTTATCGTTGAGTTTTGGGACACGTTGTATATAGGCTACATGTTACGGAGATGATTTAGATTTAGATTTATTTATTTTATTACACAATACAGACTTCATTATAAATTACATTCATGTCAATTTAAAAGAATCCCTGGGGAGAATAATAAGATGGATGTGTGGTGTGACGAGGATGGACAGAATAAGAAATTAGTATATTAAAGGAAGCCTGAAAGTAGCACCTATCATCGACAAATTGAGACCCCATCGCCTTGCGTGGTATGGGCATATTATGCGGAGGGATGACAGTCATGCGACCAAAAGAGTGTTAGGGTTGAACGTGGATGGAAGAATAATAATAATAATAATAATAAGTGTTGCTCCTGGCCGTCTGTACGACGACGCTTTCAGGGGCCCATCTAGCGAGTGGCTAGTCACCGCCTGCCTCGATAGCATCTCACAATGTTATGGCAGGTGTCCGGAACTCTTGCAATAGCTCATTCATTTGTCCATCCAAATTTCATCCATAGCCCGTTACTCTTTCCTCTTAACCTACAATAGCCCCAACGCCTGTTGGAACCGGTTCACGGGTATCTACCGATGTACCCGTGAATGGGTTCTAGCAGGTGTATTACATCACATTAAACTTCGTCTCCAAAGGGCCTCTACGTGTTGGATCTATATCCCCACGCACGCCTTCCAAAGGACCGGGCTTTGTCCCGTGAATTTAAACAGGAGATACATAATAATAATAATAAATGGGCCCATCTAATGAGCGGCTAGTCACCGCCTGCCTCGATAACGTTGTGTACAACAATGTTATGGCAGGTGTCCGGACCTTTTTGCAATAGCCCAGTTTCATAATCCACCCAAATCTCATCACCATAGAACCCGTTCTCTATCCATATAACCCACAATAGCCCCAACGCCTGTTGGAACCGGTTCACGGGTATCTACCGATGTACCCGTGAATGGGTTCTAGCAGGTGTATTACATCACATTAAACTTCGTCTCCAAAGGGCCTCTACGTGTTGGATCTATATCCCCACGCACGCCTTCCAAAGGACCGGGCTTTGTCCCGTGAATTTAAACAGGAGATACATAATAATAATAAATATTACGGGACAATCTTACACAAATCAACCTAGGCCCACGGTAAGCTCAGTAAGGCTTGTGTTGTGGGTACTAGGCGATGATATATATAATAGATACATACATATAGATACTTATATACAATCGAGGTAGGCTAAGGAAAAGGTGGATGGAATGTGTGAGAGAGGATATGAAGAGGAAGGAAGTAAGTGCCGAGATGACGAGTGACAGGGAGGTATGGAAGAAAAGGACATGCTGCGCCGACCCCAAGTAAATGGGATAAGGGCAAGAAAATGATGATGATACATAGGCTACACCGTCCGTAACATTAAATAATGAAGCTGTTAAGAGCCCGTTTGCATTGCAGTTTCCTGTGCGCGTCTTCTGCTTCTCCATGACACGTTAGTCGCAGAGCTGACGCTCCGCGCCGGCAGTTTCGATCTGCCCACGCTAGTTTTTGAAGATTTTAAAAAATATTTTGTTTTTGAAAGTCTTTTAGATACATTTATGCGAATTGCTTCACTTATACTCCTCTTTGCGGCAACTCTGTAACTACGCGAGGAGGAATACACTGTGTTTGGTAATTACACCAGTGAAGCTGGACTATAATATATCTACTTATTAAACTGTGAGATTTTAATGTAGCCAGAGTCTGAAGCTATAGGTAGGATGCAGTGGAATTAGGGTGAATTTCATCAAAAACGGTGTTCGTTAAAATCAGAATGTATGGAAAATTCGCCATATTTAACGTTGATCGCTCTGTTATTGTAAGGGGTTGCAACCCGCCCTTACTGATTACATGACGACGCTAGCAAATTCCTTTATTTATTTTATTTATATACAATCGTACATTATTTGTATGTACGTATACATGTTTGTTCGATGATATTCGGGTGTAAGCGAATTAATAAGACAACAATATTTTATTGGTCAACGTTCACAGTTAGGAGAAAACCACTAGCCTTATTTAATATAGGATGTAGTGAACATGGTTAGGCACGGAACCCTTCGTTGTGCGTGGTCCGACACGCACTTGGCCACTTTTTTTGTATGCTATGGGCGGCCTCTACACGGTGATTAAATACTGACAATCCACCCATATCACAATATGGATCACATGCATATTGACGTGTATCACAGGACTGTCAATATAGGTGCCTCACTGTGTCCTACTGCAGAACAGGGAACATTACGCAAAACTATTCGTAGGTGGCGACACTAGCAGCGTTGACATTGTATCTCGTTCCCAATTGCGGTATTGTTTATGCAAGCATCCTTGTCACTCATTTGACAATCAATTGTGCATGTGTGTGTGAATCCCTATATTCCTATACTGTTTTACTATTAGTGGTAGTGCTGCCTCTGGCGGCAGAACATTGCAGTATTATCCGGAAATTTTGAAATCCGCCCACATATAATAAAGAATTAAGAGACATGTCTTAATAATATTGTTCAACCAAACGCTCCGTGATAAATATCATGATCTCGTCTGTCAACGTTGTCAACTGTGACGTCATGGTGGTGTCAGTTTCAGAGGGCCTACCGCGAACGACATTCGAAGTTTCCCCTCTCTGTCATACTTACGAGTTCGTACATAAGTGCGACAGAGAGGGAAAACTTCGAATGCCGTTCGCGGTAGGCCCTCTGAAACTGACACCACCATGACGTCACCGATATAATATGACTAAATTATAAATGACATTAGACGTCAAGAGTGTATTAGCTTCTGATACTTCTTGATTTAGTATGGTTAATTTACCATCGTCCCTTTTGGGTATACGCTAGGTTGCCATCTATACAGGGTGGGCAGGAGTATACCGACAGATTTTAACCATGGATTCCCGAGGTCATTTGGAGCATAAAATGTTAGATTAACCCCAGTCAAATCCGGCGTAGTTTTGAAGATATTATAAATTTTCATGTAAAAAATTTATTGTGATTACTAAAGTGCATTCAGCTCTTTTTATTGCGACGTTGCCACCGATGTTGCCAAGTTTCGCTTCGCTATTCACAGACATCAAAGTGACAGCTACCACTCACTAAATTCATCCTTTTTTGGAAAAATTATCTTTACCTTTATTAAAAGGGATAATTTCCATGGAGAAGCGATTGTTATCCAGTTTTTAATTACAAAAACCGACATAACTAGTTTTTTTGTTTTTTTTCTTGCTGAATTTGACATGAGTTCATTTTACATTTTTTACTCCTAATAACCTCAGGAAGCCATGGTTAAAATCTGTCGGTATATTCCTACCCACCCTGTATATCCTCTATCTACGTTTATTTTATTTATGTCGACGCGACAGGCAGTGTCACTCTCAGCGACTAAAATAAAAGGCTCACCCCACGTTCCGCTTGTTGGATGGTATGAGCGGTACGCAGCTATAAGATAGAGCGAGATGAGAATATGAAAGAACCAGAATTACTGTCTGGCCACCCTTAATACTGACGCGATAAATAATTAGCGTTTAAAGGGCCATTTCATACTGCTTCCATACTGAATATTGCTGCAAATACTGACAAACCAGGATCACAGTAATTATTCACTGTGTAGAGGCCGCCCGAAGTATTGCGCGAGAAATTAGTTTGTGACGCATCAACAGTGATACTTGTTTATCTAAACGTTTAGTTAAAATGATAAGCACAGATTATTAAGAGATACCTACTTACTGAGGAATCTGAGGATAAGATTCTAATACATTGATTTCACCACGTATTACTTAACCCTGCTCAAGTTTTATTGGCGCGCATAGTTTCTTCCTAATCCTCCCATACACATGTACATGTCGTAATAAACGGAGGCCCGTGTGCAATATTTTGACTTGTCGATACTTAAGACAACTGAGGGCCTACCGCGAACGGCATTCGAAGTTTTCCCTCTCTGTCGCATTTACGTACGAACTCGTAAGTATTACAGAGAGGGGAAACTTCGAATGCCTTTCGTGGTAGGCCCTCTGCCTAGCTAGCGCATTAGGTTTTATGTCGGCGAAAATGTACTAAAACGTCACGTAAAACGCGACATAAAGCCTAGTGTGCTAGGCCCCCTGTTCGACACACGATATTTTATTGAATTATTTCATGGTACTATTGCGTTGCCCAAGTGTTAAAAAAAATTGAAGTTTTTTTACAAGAATAACGCCTGTAACACACTGGCGCGGCCTGCGGTGGCGGACCATAGTAAATTTGACAGCTAAATGACAAGTTTTCTATTGTCCGGCGCATGGAAGTAAGATATCATTATTCTATGATTTATATGGTCCGGCGCGGCCCAGTCGCGGCGGTCAGTAGTAAACTTGACATTAGCTGTCAAATTTACTATGGACCGCCACCGCAGGCCGCGCCAGTGTGATGCATGCTTAAGGCCTGCAACACACTGGCGCGGCCTGCGGTGGCAGGCAATATTAAATTTGGCAGCTAATGACAAGTTTTCTATTGTCCGCCGCGGCCAGGCCGCGCCAGTGTGATGCAGGCTTAATGAACATTTGTTGACACAGATAAGAAAATATGAAACATCATTGTAATTATCCCGGTGTAGTGGTTCCCCTGTATTCATACAGAAAAGACATGAGTTGTGAAGGTTGTGCGTTCTTTAAAAACGCCTCTGCAGTAGGGTGTTTACGAAGCGAACGACGGACAGACAGAAATGAAATTGAAAATTGCTGTTATGTCTCTTGAAACTTAATAGAAAAAAAATGTGTACTAGAAGACCGTGTCTTGTTTGCCAACATAAAGAAGCGGAAAAATTATGTTGCTATGGTTAAAACAAGTGGTTCACGGAGTATAATTTCATAAAACAGGTATGACATAAAAATAAAAGATTATCTCTTTTAATATTAAATAAAACGATATAAACTTTTACAAAATAATAATATTTGAATTGTGAGTGGTCAAAAGAACAAGGTTTATGTCGTATATTATAGAGCCATTTATAATATGGTAGGAATTTGAAAAAGTGTGGCCACCCTAATTATTTTGTGTCATGTGTCATGGCGTCGGTCGTTTACTTCAAGCAAACTTCAAGTTTACTTTTTGAAAATTCGCTTATGGTGTTATTTACTTCTCGTGTCTTGATTATTTTGGTCTTTAGTTATGTGAACTGTGAAGAGATGGGACTCGTGTTTATTTTGTGATTTGTGTAAGAGATAGGACTCGTATTTATTGTGTGAACTGTGAAGAGATAGGACTCGGTGTTTTGAGATAAAGACTCTTATTCTGTATGTGTATTTTATCAATATGGGTGGTAAAAGTAGAATCTGTGAAGCTTGCGGTGTCAGGGAAAGATACAGACGTGGATTCTTTGCTAATTTCCCACTGGATGAGAACCGGTAAGTGCGTTACTTACAAGTATCAGAAAGATTTCATCGGCTATGATTCGATTGCAACCTATTTTTATACATATACCTACATCATAACAATACGCTTGTGAATAATATACAAGTGGCACCTGGCTTGGTTCATTGCTTAGAATAATGATGCCTACTTTTGGTGGCCTCACAGTTGCGCGTGAACTGCGTTTCTATGCGTTATTATTCTAAGGTTCATTGGCATTGGCAAAATGTAGAATAGATCATATATGTAAATGAAATTGTCTAAATCAGGTAAATTGCCTTGGCGAACTCCCTAAGAGTTGTTATGTGTCTTGCTTACTCTGGAATTAATAAGTCTGGATGATAATGCATAATTCTTAACTGAAAAATGAAAATGAAAATGTTTTATTTCATAGATTGCTAGGTTACATTGAAAATAAGGTTGGGTCTTCCTAGTAGGTAAAAAATACCTTGTGACAATGTACTAACTACCCTCCCAGCTCCCAAATCCTAACTCGCCGCTATCGACGCTCGGTGCAGACACTGTGCCGCCGAGCTCGACACGCGTCGCGCGCGTCCGGTTTGGAAAACACTAGAAAGGACTCCAAAGGGCGAAATCTAGCCACTCTCCGTGTCGCGAGTGACTACCGATACTCTGAGTCCCGGAAACGCGAGTGAAAGGAGTGAACAGTGCACTGGTGATTGGACTGCAATTAGACTTGAGGCGTGAGTACCTTCTCCTAACCTCCCTACACCCCCTACACATTGTCACAATTGGTGGAGGTGCGAACCCCTAAGTATAGATTTTAAAATCGAGTTTTGTCAGGTTATTGCATAACGAGAGAATGTCCGATACGGAGAAAGAAAGAGCGGAAGGATCCGTTACCCGGGTATCCGACATGTTTAAATATTTTAAATCGTTAAAGTTAGAGAATTTGAATCCGGCTATTAAGCAACTAGAAGCTAAAATTGAGTCACAAAATAGTGAAATAACAGAATTAAAAAATCGTATCATTATCATGGAATCGGAATCAAAGGCGCATATTCAATCGACGAACTTGCCGGTAGACAAACAAAAGATCGAACCAACCGCACACGCTATTTCTTCACTAAGCGAACCGAGCCAAGTCGATAAAAGTAAGTCGAAAGTATTGCAAAGTATGCTGGCGGAGCTACCAATCTGCGACGGGAAGGTAGCCAACCAACTGATAAAATTCATTATTGCCGTCGATAAATTAATTCAACTCGAGCTGGTACCCCAGTCTGAGTACGTGAGCTGGATTATGACCCGGACTACCGGCTTCCTGGCTGACTGGTGGTTCCGCCGAGCAGCCGCATTAGCGAACTCGCAAAGTATTAAACCATTAATTTTAAACGAGTTTTTGTCCCCGATACACATTGAAACATTAAAGAATGAAATGTGCTTGCGTTATCAATACGAATCGGAAACTTTATTGGAATTTGCACATTCCGTAGACGCTGTCGCGAAGGCGCTAAATCTGGGTTGGACTGAGGAAGCCTTGATGCAGACAGTTTTAAGCAGAATATCCCCAAAAACGTACTATTACGTCAAATGTAATCCCATGGATATAATTAACATGTCACAGTTAGCGCGTATAAGTAGCGAAGTAGAAGGTGCTCTGCTACGGGACAGGCTGCACTCGCAAAACTCACGTACTTTTTATCAAAAAAATCAATCACACGATACATCATACGGTAGAAATACGTATCGGCAATATAATAGTCCGGCGCGGGAGTCTTATCTGTCGCCTCCACGCGGGATCCGGGCATCGAGCGGGAGCGAGCGAGAGGTCCGAGCGAGCGGAGTGTTACCGCCACCGGTAGAGAATACGGTAAATATGCAACGCGGCCCGCGTTGTTATGAATGTAATAACTACGGGCATTTCGGACGCGATTGCGAACAACGTCATAGACGTTTACAGTCCGGCCATAATAACTCGGGAAACGCGAACAGGGAGTAAGCCTGGATATCCACCGACAGCTTACTCTCGCGACAGTAAATGGAGGTGTTAGAATAAGTAGCGATAAGACAAATAAAAAACCGTGTGTACAAATAGTTATCTGTAATAAACTCCTCCCGGCGCTGATTGATTCGGGTGCGTCTCGCTCGTTCATATCTCAGGAACTAGCTGACCAGCTTAAGGGTCACCGCAAAGTGCGTACGTCGGGGTGCGATATTCGATGTACTACAGCGAGCCAGGAAACCTTCACGGCTAAAGAAACAATAACTTTACTAATTTCAATAGATAAGTTTACCTGGAAATTCAATTTTATTGTGGCCCCGCGATTAGTAGTTCCGATCATACTAGGATGCGACTTTATTAACAAAACGAAATTAGTCCTTAACATTTTCGATGGCTACGTGTTATTTCAGTTTATGGCGCACAATAAAATACCCCTGTTAACAGACGAAGATTATCAAAGGGAAATGTTAATTAACAGTCTTCAAATCAATAACGGTATCGAGAACAAAATAAAGGAATTGATAGACAGACATAAAACAGTTGTAACAGAAACATTAGGTAAAACGAACATATTGAGTTATGAAATTACACTCACCGATAATGTCCCGGTCCGCTCACGGTTTTATCCCCTGTCACCGCCGAAAGCAACCGAAATGGAATCCCATATTGCGCAACTCCTTGACAACGGGATCATAGAAAAATCAAAGTCACCGTATGCGTCACCAGCGTTCTTGGTCGAAAAAGCAAACGGTGGCAAACGACTTTGTTGTGACTACAGAATGGTTAATAAAAAAATCATATACGACAGTTACCCAATGCCATCTATAGAGTCAGTGTTTCAGTATCTTGGTGGGGCTAAATACTTTTCAATTATCGACCTAAATAGCTCATTTAATCAGATACCATTAAGCGAGAGTTCCAAGGCGGTAACTGCCTTTATTTTGCCTTTTGGTCTATACCAGTATAAATATGTCCCATTTGGACTATGCGTAAGTCCACAGTCCCTGAACAGGGTAGTCGACATGATATTTGGCGACATAAAATATAAATATATAATACCATTTGTAGACGATTTATGCGTCTTTTCTAAAGACAAAGAAACACACTTCCAACACTTAAATGAGGTATTGACAAGACTTGGCAAAGCTGGGCTTACCGTTAATCCAAAGAAGTTAAAGTTATGTCAAGAATCAGTTAAATTTTTAGGGTTCAATATCAGTTTCTCCGGCTTGTCCGTCGACCCCGATAAAATAAGCGTTGTCGTAAACTACCCGGAACCGAAAAATATTAAACAATTAAAAACGTTTCTCGGAATGACTAGTTTCTATGCCAAATTTATTCCACGATATTCGGAAATAGCCGAACCGTTAAATATGTTAAAAAAAAAGATACCAGGTACGTCTGGGGACCCGAACAAAACAAGGCATTTTCAAGGTTGAAACAAGAACTGGTTTCACCAAACGTTTTGAGGTTTCCTGACTTCAGTAAAAAGTTTATTTTACAAACGGACGCGTCCGGGTCGGCTCTGGGAGCCGTGCTGCAGCAGGAGGTGGACGGCGCGCTGGCTCCGGTGTGCTTCGCGAGCCGCACGCTGTCGGACTCAGAGCGCCGCCGCACTGTTTACGAATTAGAGTGCGCCGCCGCTGTTTTCGGTGTTACTAAGTTTAAACAATATCTTGAGACCGCACCGTTCGAACTTCAAACCGATAACGCCGCGTTATCATGGCTATTTGAACATCCTAAACAGATCGGTAAACTAGGAAGGTGGATACTTGAACTATCCAGATATAAATTCAATATGAAACATATAAAAGGCAGCAGTAATAACGTAGCTGACTGCTTGAGTCGCATGTATGACGGAACGGATGAAGTCCAGTGTATGGCACTTCAAGAATACCCAGTTACTAGCGATTCTCTGATAAGACACCAGATTAACGATAAATTCTGCAGTGATTTAATAATTCAAATCAATGGTGGAGTAACGGTACCAAAATATAAAATTAAGAAGGAATTATTATGCCGACAAGTAGGTAAAACAAATAAGTGGCGAATAGTGCTACCGGTCAATTTAAAAAACGTAATATTGAATTACTACCACGATCAAGCAAGACATAGCAGGTCATCTCGGAATCACAAAAACCTACAACAGAATAGCCCATATATTCTGGTGGAATAACTTATATACTGATATTAAAGACTATGTAGGTTCATGCATATCCTGTCAAACATCGAAACCACTGAATAGGAAACCGGTTGGCTTGATGTCATCGACATTGCCTGAAGATATTTGGGAAAGAGTATATATTGATTACAAAGGTCCATTACCGACATCAAAAAATGGAAACAAGTACGTATTGGTAATTTTAGACGGCTTCTCGAAGTGGGTCGAAATGATAGCCGTACGGGCGGCGACCGCCGCTAACACCGTGCGCGCGCTGTCCCGTCTAGTATGGGCGCGCTACGGACCGCCGCGAACACTCGTATCTGATAACGCAACTCATTTCACAGCTGACACATATAAACAGATGTGCCGGGTTTGGGGAATCAAGGACGTTAAGATATTTCCGTATTACGCACAGGCGAATGCGGTCGAACGCGTGAACCGAAATTTAAGTATAATGTTAAATATTTATTGTAGAAAAACGAAATCAATGTGGGACGACTCATTACCTAATTTTCAACTCGCACTTAATACCGCAATACACGAGAGCTCAAATTGTACACCAGCATCAATATTCCTCGGTCGGGAAATTAGGAGTCCCTTAGAGAATAAATGGGAATTAGATAAAGTCATTAACGATAATCACGAATCGACTAACGATCGCAACGTAAGCACCGTAGTTCAGAAACTGAACCATGCACACGAGAAACAAAAATACTACTATAATAAACATAGACGTAGGAACATATTCAAGATAGGACAACAAGTTCTCGCAAAATGTTTCCCAATTACAAATACAGATCGAGGAATATACGCCGCCTTCTGCCCACGGTGGTCGGGTCCGTACACTATTCAAAAGATTACTAATGGCCAAGCCTTGCTGACCAAGCCGAATTCAAATAATTTAATAAAAAGTGTGAATATATCACAATTAAAACCATACTGTTCAAGAATAAGCGGGGGGGGATGTGACAATGTACTAACTACCCTCCCAGCTCCCAAATCCTAACTCGCCGCTATCGACGCTCGGTGCAGACACTGTGCCGCCGAGCTCGACACGCGTCGCGCGCGTCCGTTTTGGAAAATACTAGAAAGGACTCCAAAGGGCGAAATCTAGCCACTCTCCGTGTCGCGAGTGACTACCGATACTCTGAGTCCCGGAAACGCGAGTGAAAGGAGTGAACAGTGCACTGGTGATTGGACTGCAATTAGACTTGAGGCGTGAGTACCTTCTCCTAACCTCCCTACACCCCCTACACATTGTCACAACCTGTGTCAGGAAGACCCGCTCCTCCATAAAAAAGCAGTTAATGTTATTTTTTTATATGTAGGTAAATATTTATAACATAAAATAAAAATAAAGACGAATTAGGTATCACAGGCATAGTGTCGTGACCCTAAAGTTGAGTGTGTGTGTGTGCGCGTGTGTGTGTGTGTGTGTGCGCGCGTGTGTGTGCGCGTGTAAGTGTGTGTGTTAGTGTGTGCGTGCGTGTGTGTTAGTGTGTGCGTGCGTGTGTGTTGTTTGATAAAGTAGGTATATATTATATATAACATTTTCCATTTTGTTATGTTTTACTAACTATAGAATTAAATTTAGAGATTACAAGATTAAGTAACAGTTCAGTATCTTCATAACTTAGCATCTTTAACCATTCCGTTAGAGACCTCTTACAATTATATTTCTTTTGTTGATAGATATTAATTTTAACATTTATTTTATTATAAAGGTATGCTGCACGTGTCTTATACTGCATTTTAGCAAACAAAGATCTATATGTTGTAAGTGGGGCAACGGTGTTTTTACGTCTTCTAGTTGGAAGCGTTGGATTAAATTTTAGTGTTTTATGTAACTTTAATGTTGTATGGAGGATATACAGTTTTCGCATTGATAATTGGTCACTAATCTTATACAGTTCATTTGTGGGAAATCTGTATGGCCTCAAGTACATTACCTTTAACAGACACCGTTGCCCTCTTTCAACCTCCAAGAATTTGGATTTAGTTGCTCCACCCCAGACGGTGATACAGTAGGTCATGATGGATTCCGCTAACGATACATATAGTTGGTTAAGAAGTGTCTTGTTTGCAATATGTCGAAGAATTTTAAAGATCCATACCAATTTTCGAATTCTACCATTTACAAATTCAATATGCTGATGCCAAGATAGGCGCTGGTCTAAGATGACACCAAGGTATTTAGTGGAACTAGCCCTCTCAATGTCCTTACAGTTACATAGAAGGCGATCAGTAAGTGAACAGGTGTGTATTTTGAGGTTTAGGTTAGTCTGTGGTTGAGTGCTATTGTACTTGGTAAAACAAATGTAGTTCGTTTTTTTAACGTTTAAAGTGAGGAGGTTGGATTTTAGCCACGAGGATACCCTACCAAGATCCACATTTGCATTCACGAACACCGACTCCCAGGAATCACCCTCAAAGACGATGACAGTGTCATCAGCATAAGACTGGATATTACCGTGGTTTACATGAACATGAACATGAACATAGGTACCGCACCCAGCCAGGAAGCAAGCCTGACCCGGACGAGCCGGATATACCAGGGGGCACAAGTTTATTAGGAGTGACACGCTCTGGGATGGGAGGGGAAGACCGACCAGCCGCAACCAGTCGGCCACAATCAACCGGCTATGCAGCCTTTAGCCAATATTGGAAAAGAGGAGAGAAAGGATACTTCGTCGGGGGATGAGCGTTGGTGAAATGATGCACGTTGCTTCGTATAAAGTCTTCTCATGTTGAAGGTGTCCTTGGGGATCAGGTCCAGCTCGCTATTTCGAAATCATTCAACCTGTAGCCAATATTGGAAATGAGGAGAGGCTGGAGATGTTGTTAAAAGATGAGCGTTGGTGTACGTTGCTGTAAGCTCCTTCTTCTTGTGTTGGAGGTGGCTTTTCTAGGAGGCTGTTACGTCAGACTCGTTATTTCGGAATGATTCCTCCTCCTCTTCTGATTCGCTATCAGTCTCTTGCATCTCGTAAATACCGCGGGCAGCTTTATTGATTGTATCCTTGTCCGATGCCATGTTAGGCCATTCGTTGGGGCTAATGGGGTAGTACATCATGTCCTGTGTCAGGGAATCTTCCCATGTAAATATGGGTCGACCTACCTTTAGTTTCTTTGCCTTGTATCTGTATGCTGCATTTAAGAGGTGTGCATTAGGGCGTCTGAGGATGTGTCCAAAATAGCACATTCGAAGGCATTTTATCCTCTTAGTTATCGTTTTTCCGTCCAATATGTCGTGTATTTTGCCAGGGCTGGGTGATGTGCCTGAGTTGTTGATCATGTCTCTCAGTATTATTCGCTCGTACCTCCTCAGTTTTCGTCTGTTGACCTTGGTGAGGGCTGCGCATTTAAGCCCGTACGTCATGGTTGGTTCTATAACCATTTTGTATAGTAACCTTGTGATTTGCCACTGCATACGTGATTCTTTAATAAAGTTCGTAAGAGATTTTGCATTTTTAACACCCTGTTTGCAACGCGAATTTACGGTGTCTGTTCTGCTTAGTGAGGAGGTAATATACGTTCCTAAGTATTTGATTTCAGTGGTAGGGATAACCGTTGTGCCATCGAGTGTAATGAAGTTCCTATGACTCTTATGTATTGGGTCGCGAACTAATACTTTAGTCTTCGTTTCATTAACTTTTAGTCCTACAGTGGCGAATAAGGCGTTGGCATTTGAGTAAATTGCGTTCATCTGTTGAAGGCAGTTGGACACTATAATTACGTCGTCCGCAAAGGTCAAAATTAGTGGTAGTTGTATTTGGTCATCCTGCTTTAGTTTAACAAAAGGAAGTTCATCCTCGAGGGTTTGAAAAACATCGTCCATCAGTATGGTGAACAGTCGTGGTGAAAGTGGGCAGCCCTGTTTGACGCCTTTGCCTTTTTTAATCCATTTTGTTTGTTGCCCCCACCATTTAATACAGGTAGATTCGTTCATTGTGGCTTTGACTATCCGATTCGTCATAGCTCTGTTAGTTCTCGATAGTATTATATCTCTCAGGGCATTTAGGTCCACCGTGTCAAAGGCTTTTTCTAAGTCCACTGCTAGGACATATGTTTTCTCGCCCGCTCTCCATTGCTCGTCAAGAATTCGTCGCAGGGTAAACATATGGTCATCCGTCGACCGGTTTTGTAGGAATGCTGCCTGGTAGTTTCCTAATTCTTCGGTCATTTCGTCCAGCCTAAGGAGGAGGAAGTTGGCATATATTCGGTAAGCTGTGCTGCATATAGAGATGCGTCTGTAATCGTTGACACCCTTCGGATTAGCCGTTTTTGGCAGAGGTACTTGGATTGATTGTGTCCAGTTGGGCGGTAAAATATTTTTTGTCCAGGCTTTTCTCATATGTTCAAGAATTTCGGCTTTTAATTCTTGCGTGTTGGCTTTGTAAAGCTCCGTGACGACTTGATCTATTCCAGGCGCCGTGCCGTTGCGCATTTGACTCGTGATTTTCTCGATGTCGTTCATTGAAGGAGGCTGTCCCAGCTTGCTCGGGTCCTCATCACTTAATATATCGACCCAAGGCCCTTCTGTTTTGTCCAATTCTTCTTCCCATTTAGACATGGGGATAAAGGTGTTTTTGATCCGTCGCCTTTCCTTTTGCCTGTGTCTTCTGTAAAAGTCGTAGGTAATCTTCATTCTCATTGACGGATGGGTTTTTGCTAGGCCTCTAAAAAAGGCGCGGCATTCTTGTTGGTCCTCCGCTGATTCGAGGTTGTGTAAAAGGCGTCTGCATTCCTTTAACTTGTTTTTGGTAGATTGGTCTAGCGGTCGGCGTTTCTGTTGGAATTTTGCTTTTTGCAGGTTCGCTAATGCAATTCTCCGTTCCTTGGAGTAATTCGGCTGATACTTGAGCACTTTGTGGGCCGCATTTTTCATAATGCCTATTATCGTTTCCCATGGCAATGGCATTTTTTCGTTCTCTGGTTTTCTGTTCTCTCTGATCAGTTCACTTAAAGACTTTCGGTATTCTTTTACTGTGGTGGTGTTTTGCAGTTGTTCGTAGTTTAGAGTTTTGTAGTTAAATGAGTGTGTTGTTTTGTTTTTGTTTTTAAGTGATCGAGTGGGGACCGTCTTATTAGATATGGTTCCTAGGGGTTTTAGTTTGCCCCATACGAGTTTGTGATCTGACAGGTTTGAGTGTTCGCCTTTGATGTAATTGAATAGTGGTTTGCCATTAGCCTGTGTCATAAAGTGGTCAATCTGGGAGGTTTTATTGCCAGCTCTCCAGGTGACTTTGCAACTTCTTCGGCAGTGCGACGTTTCTAATCGGAGTTTTTCTCTTGAAATCAGATCTAATACGATTTCTCCATTATAGTTGGTTTTTGGGTGGAAAAGATTGTTACCTATTTGGTTTTTCTGATGGCTCTTGCCCGATTCTTTGTAGCGTATGTGCGCATTGAAATCTCCTAAAATTATTGTAGCGGGCTTCTTTGGCTTCTCTTTTAATAGTTGTAGCAGGCGCGTTACGTCGTTTGTTGCTGCTGACGCAGTGTTGGACCAGTGAGTTGTGATAACGAATATGTCTATTTTCTCGCCTATTTCAATAGAGGCTGCCATATTATTTGTGTTTGCCTTTGTCCAGTTTAGCGTGAGTCCGCTGTTTTTTCTTATAAGGATGGCTAGACCTCTTCTGCTGTTATTTCCACTTAGATTCCATGTGTAGTGTTTGGATTCGTACGTTCCGGTTTTTAAGTGAGTTTCTTGTAAACATGCAATGTGTATTGATTTCGATTCTAGATATAAATCAATGTCGTTTTTTTTTCCCCTGTGTGGCGGCGCCTCTTATGTTCCATGTGGCAATATTGATATTATTGATGAGGTTTTGTTCAGTGAGATGTGGCCTTGGTATGGTTAGTCTATATCCCGTATCATCTGGTAGCTCTTCTGGGCTGCCTGCACTCATGTTCGTTTCGTCTTGGGTGGCATTTGTCGTGAGTGTTCCCAAATGGGTTTCGAAACAATCGTAGTGGTTAATGCTGAAAATGAGGCCTATACAGCCCACCGCGTCGCTGGGTACCATAGGGGTAAAACATGCTGTTTCTCGTAAAGGGGCTCTTTGGAATACTTTTACATTAATGCCATAATATTCCGCCGCCGCTATCAGAATGTCGGTGCCGCCCCATGTACCGTCATGGTATTGTGATTGTATGTAATTTTGGATTTCGCTGTCTTGGGCTATCACGTCAAGGTTACTTTTAATAGCAAGGCGCATATTCTTGTCGTTTTGGTTTTCGTCAACGTAACGGGCAAGGTCCCGACGGATTGCATGGTGGTCAAACGTAAGATCATATAAGTCGTTAATTTGATACGCTATCGCGCGGTATAGACAGTTTCCATATCCTGGTATATTGACGATAGGGTTGTCGCTATCCATGTTTAGTCCTTTGTTGAGTATTGGTGGTGGGCTGTGGAAAGGGCTTACAATCTATTGTTATATTAGCGACTAATCTAAGTTGGCCTGTAATTGGCCTTAGTAGACGATTGGTCCGATACGGGGCGATTGGGTGTTGGTGAGATAGTAATTAACTCGTTGACCAAGCTGTATTAGGGACGCGTGGGGACCGACTTGACTTGGCTCAATCGTTTCTGACAATGGTGTATGCTAGGTTATGTCGTTTTCGGCGTTTGATATTTAACTAAATTCTAAAGTAACTACAGTTGTCGGCTCTGACTAAATGTAAGTAACTATGCGTGGTGACGTCCTGCCGTGGGAGCCCTCGTCCAACTATAATGATTGTTGTCGGGGGCCGACTAAGACGTTGCGCTAGCAATGTACTTTATCGCTTAGCAAGGGTGGTCTAGATAAAAGTGAAAACGCCTTAAATTGGGTATGAATAGTTTGGGCTACAACTCTTTCAGGCCGACTGTCGCTAGAGGAGGCGGTGTTAGACTCTTGAGCGGTAATTAATTAGTGGTGCCTTATAACATTAATGTGGTAGGCCCCCGGGCGGGACCCTAATAATCAGTTGAACTAGGCTAAGGCTTCTGTGTTAACAATCGTTCGCTGGCAATGCGGGACAACGGAATTATTGTGGGCATACACGAGCCCTGCAGCACTTGGCTGTGCCAGGTCAGAAGGGCCTTATTTTTAAGTCTAAGCTAAGTAAGCCTAAGTTTTGAGGTAAGGATATGCGTGCGGCACTATTGTTACGGCATGATCTATTGTAGGTAGGCCGTGGCTAACTATGCGGGGTTTCTAAATTGCGTTGTGAGGGTGGGTAATGGCCAGCCAGATGTTGGGCCACTGGAACTCTTACGTATTGTGTGAGATTTATTTTAGTTGGTTTGTCGAATTTAAAACACAAGATTTTATGATGGGGGTTTTGACGCCATTTGATCTTTTTTAAATCAAGGACAATGCCTTTATTTTGTTTTATGGTGTCTATTCCGGAGAAACCTGAAAGCTTTGGGTAGGTACCATATGGCTGACGCGTGACTCGTTCGAGGTAAGGAGTTTCCGAGAAGTTATTTTTTATCTGCCCGGAATTGATTTAGGTTGTTTGATTGTTACTTAGTTTAGGAGCTAAAGTAATGCAATCGTTTTGGTTGCTCGTGAGTCGTGATATGTTCTATGAGATGAATTTGATTTGGGGTTTTTCTGTATGATGACGGCTTTTGGTTAACAGTTTGTTTATACCTGTTTTGTGAGAGCCGTAGATTGGGGAGGTATCGCGCTATTGATTTCAGAGTTTTAGGGGCTTGGTAATTTTGAGGTTTTGTTCGTTACTTCGGTCAATACCTAACCTAGGGATAGGGCCGTTATATAGCAATATTTTAGTGATTTCCTTGATGAGGCGTTTGTATTAGAGGAAACAGTATCGCGACGGAGCTTGAACCTCGCTCTTTTTGCTTATGAGGGCTTATCACTAATTATGGTGGTAGCCGGATAGAATTATATATATATTAAAGTTGGTAGGACATAAATAAATATGAGTCGATTATTTAGCGAGGAACTACGTACAGGACGTGTGCGCGTGCAGTGGTCACATATCACAGTTCCCAGAGGTGTTGTGTCACTTGAGGATCAGGCCTTGTCCTACAGGTGCAGAATATTTGGCGAAGGTGGACAAAGCTAGCTGGCCTAGTATAGTTAAGTCGGCGTAAGAGATAAGAGTGGATGGTCTAGACGGGCTGGGGGATTCCCGAGACTGTGAGGCTAGTTGTAGTACTTGTTGTTTGATTGGGTATAATGTGGGTTAAGGGTAAGATATAGGTCTCGTATTTGTAGCCCTTAGAGTAAGGGCCTAGAGAATTACAACTTGAGCCCCCACAATAAAAATGGAATAATCTCACCGGCTTCGCCTCGACGACGGTTGCGGGCTGCGGGCGGTTGCCGCCACGCGTAAGGTGTGGTCGTAACCGCGGTTGGCGGGGTTTCGGATTGCCCGACACTGATTGCACTCACTATTAGGACCTTATGATATGTGAACACACTGCACGTTTCTATAAACCGGCACTTATGAAACGATGGAATATGCAATAAACATATATGAATATGGCTAAACCGGCACTTCGCGAGCTCAGACGGGGTGAATAGCTCGGACTACGGGGCGCGGCGCTCGCACATCTGTGCTGTTCGCTATTGTTTTGGGAGACTTATTGTGTAATTTTATGGTGTAACGAGAGGTCGGGTAATGCTCAAAGAACGACGTCCGCTCGCAACGGCTGTTCGAACAGAACTCCTGGATATTACCGTGGTTTAGGTTAATTATTAAAACGTCATTTAGGTTAATTAGATCGTTGATGTAGATTAAAAATAACGTGGGCCCCAAGATACTTCCCTGGGGGACGCCAAAAGTGATGTCAACTTCATTGCTTATGTGGTCTCCCAACTTAGTTTTTTGAGTGCGACCATGTAGATAGTCACTTAGCAATCTCAGTGGGAGTCCCCTAATACCAACGCACTCCATCTTGCGTACGAGTGTGGGGAGAGAGACGGTGTCAAAGGCCTTTTTTAAATCGAGAAACACAGCTAAGCATTTTTTTCCACTTTCTATTTTGTCTATAATTAGGTTTGTGAGTGAAAGAATCGCGTCCTCAGTGGATCTAGATCGCCGAAAGCCAAACTGGAAGTCAGAAATGATGTTAAATTTATCTAAATATGCTATTAGTCTATTATTTATTAGTTTTTCAATTATTTTAGAAATAGCTGGCAGTACTGATATTGGTCTGTAGTTGTTGACGTCGTCTCTCTCACCACTCTTGTACACAGGAGTGACAATAGATTGTTTAAGTGGGCCGGGGAACATTCCTGTGCTGAAGCAAAGATTAGCTAAGTGGCTAATAACAGGGGCAACATGGTTTTTTAGCAGTTTGAGAAATTTGGTTGGTATGTTGTCCCATCCAGGGGCACTTTCCGTTCTTAGGCTCATGACGATGACACCCACTTCCTGAGGGTCAGTGTCCAGGAGAACAAAGGATGAAGTCGTCCAATGGGGCTGGTCATCGTCGTTCGAATTATCAGCTGAATAATTTGAGTTGTTAATATTCTCGGCCAGTGTTTTTCCTATCTCCGCAAAAAAGTTGTTGACATTATTAACAGAAATAGTTGGTGATGGATTACTGTTAAGTAATTCAGTATTTTTAATTTTTGTAGATTTGTAGTGTGTAATCTTTTTAATAGTTTTCCAGAGTGTTTTTGAGTTTTTAGCTGAGTTAGTCAATTGATCCCTTTCATATTTGCGTTTTAGTTTTTTGATCAAGTTATTGCAGAAGTTACGGTATCTCTTAAACGTGACCTTCAAAATCTCATTATGAGGTTCCGAGCGAACTTTCAGTTGTAATCTGTTGCGGTTTTTAATGCAGCGCAGAATACCAGGGGTAATCCACGGCTTAATAACGCGCTGGCTTCTTGGTATTAGTTTGGTCGTTTTACTCTTTTCAAGAGATTGGTTCAATCTATTAATCAGCTGTTGTACAACGTAGTAAGGGTCGTGACATAGAAGTAGAATCTCGATGTTTTTACTTATGAGATTTTGAATGGCTTTGTCATAATTGATAGTTACAGTATTCCTAGGAGCATAGTCAGTCAAAGTATCAGTCGTTAAGGCTAGGAATATAGTAAGGTGGTCAGTTACCGAGGTGTTGAGAATAGCGATGTGAGCAGTAGTTTTTTCAGCTTCTATTTTTAGCATAAAGTGGTCTAGACAGTTTGCTAGTCTGGTAGGTATGGAGTGCCCAGGTAGAATACCATGTGAAGAGAGCATATTAAGGTAGTATTGTCTATTTAAGTTTTCATGAGTAGGTTCCTGGTCTCTAGAGATGAGGTTTATATTAAGATCACCTGTAATAATAATGTTTTTAAAAGATTTTAGCGTTTCAAGGTGATTATTTAGAGAATTAATAAAGTTTTGAGCACTTAAGTTAGATGGTGAGCGGTATATGCCAAGAATTACAGTGTTTTGTAATTGAATTTGGATACAAGTTGCATGCTGTCATATTGTTTGCAGTTGTCTCAATTGTTACTTTGTTATAGGTGTAAAGAGTGGGTCCGTATGTGTGGCAAAGAAGACCTTGTATCTTTGCCAATTGAAAAGCTTCATCGGCTGCGATATGTATGTGGAGACCACTTTGAGAAGAAGGATTTTAATAAAAAAGGAAACCGCCTCAAAAAAGGGCTATTCTAAAACTGCAACTCTTAGCTGCCCCCGCTCACGGATAACAAGTTACAAGGATTACAGGTATAAAAACTTTATTTAAATAAAATCCAAGTTAGCAATGTACATTCTTTTTTAGGTTTCCGTACCCAATGTGTACCAACGGAACCCCATTACTAAGCCTCCGCAGTCTGTCCGTCCGTCTGTCTGTCCATCTGTCTGTCTGTCTGTCTGTCTGTCTGTCTGTCTGTTTTGTTGTTTTGATGTTCTTGGTTTGTTTCCGTCCACTTTTTGACACATGTTCCCTCAAAAGGGTCCATTATCTAATGGATATGGAATAATGATAGCTTGTACTTAGAGCAGAAGTCGGTACAGACGTTGTTTGAAACCTTAACTTTTAGGATAACTCACGTCCCACATTACTGACATGGAATGAAATGAAATATTTTATTAATAACATTGTTACAGGTCATAGGTACAATTGATTATCAAGCATACATATAATTATTATTTTATTAATTAATTATTAAGGTTTATTTAATTACATCAAAAACACGGCGCGGGCTGAATTTGTTGGGTCTGTTAAAACTCGCGCCTTGTTATTTATTAAGCCATTAAGTATGTCTACTAGAACCTACGAGTATACTGCCAGAAAAACACTCTTATTTTACCATCTTTGGGTACAAATGAACTCTATCGAATGTTCGTTGACAAATTGTAGTTATATATTTTTAAAGTTGACTGTTAGAGAATGCTTCTTTGCATTAAGATTTTCTTTTGTTCATTAAAGATAAATAAATAAATACCTAAATATTAGCGGACAATGTAACACAAATCGACCTAGTTCCGAACTAAGCAAAGCTTGTACTATGCCTACTAGACGACGATAAACGCACTTATATAGATAAATAATTACTTAAATACTTAGAAAACATTCATGACTCAGGAACAAATGTTCGTGCTCATCACACAAATAAATGCCCTTACCAGGATTTGAACCCCGGACCTCTTGCTTCGTAGGCAGGTTCACTACCAACTAGGCCAAAGCGGTCGTCGAAATAAATATATAAATCTACTATTTAATTATGTATAGTTTCAGACGTTCAACCATTGCCTTCCACGACGGTGGCAAACAAGTTTACGGCCTGCCTGATGTTAAGCTGGTACCGTCGCCTATGGACACTTGTGACTCCAGAAGAATCACAAGCGCGTTGCCGACCCTTTATTCACTTAAAGATTCGCTGTGTTGGCAGATAGAGACATGCAGGTCCCTCACTCCCAACACAGCGCACCCTAGGGAGCTCTGGCGACCTTACTCACCACCAGGAACACAACACCACATACTTCATAGCATGCAATAATATAGCAACACTACAAAGCAGTGGTGCTATTAATGGCTGCGGTCTTCTGTAAGGTGGAGGTACTTCCCCAGTTGGGCTGCTCCACATACTAGCGAGATGACATTCTGCTGTGCCCTACCTCTCTAATAATTTTCCGATAATAATAAATAGTCAATTTCCACTTTTAACAGCTGTAGGCAGAAGGATAAAATTAATACAGAGTCATTCAAAACTGCTCTTCTGTGTAAAAGTATTTTCGGAATGGCACCAAAAATTTATAATAAATTACCAAACAATATAACTAGACTAGATGAAATTACTTATCAGAATTTAAAAATAGACGGTATAAATTCCAGGTAGAAAAAGCATGTTATTCCGTAGGTGAATATTTAAGTAATACTTTGATTTATGCGAGAAATTATTATATTAATAGAAATTATTGTATTATTTAAATTAGCTTTTAAAGACAAGCATGCAATATTTGTATGCCAAACGGCAAAACATAGCGATACCCTGAATTACTGTATCACCCTGACAACCTATGTTTACAAATAATAGATTTGAATCTTTGAAAAATAATTGTGCTGCAACGTGGTGGCGCCGAGGACTCGAACCCAGGATCTCTAGCTACGATTTACCAATTAATGAGTGAATCCTGATGGATGGTGTAATCTAAATAATTAGTGCTGGGGTGGACGAGTGGTTAAGTGGTTGGCCTGGAAAGCATACGATAATTTTTTATTTGAGCTTTGGTCTATATATCAATCTTGCAATAACAAAAATAAAGAGACATCAGAAGTAATTATGTTCTTCCATATATAACGTTATAAAACATTGAATTATAGCAAATTTACTGAACTTAAGTTGTTTTATTTAACTCCATATTCGAATTTGTGACGATATCGGAGTGAGACAATCTTCAGACCAATGTTGGCAAATACATAAAGGTCTTAATTCGGCCTGAAGGTCACTTAACTCTAAAATCGTCGTAATTTACATAACACTTTTAAGAAGAGGTCCTGTTTGGGTAAATTGCCGATATCGATAAAAAAATCAAGTACATCACTACTATCGACATTACATTCAATTTTTGAAATCACTAGCTATTTTTGACAGATGGTAGATTTGTTTGCCTATGTTGGTACCTCTGAAGTATGTCTGTTAGGTTGGCAATCAAAGCGCTGTTTTCAGAATAAATACGTTGTACTAAGTTCCGTCTCTTCTTAACGTAGTGTTTATATTCTCTTTGCATGTTTTGTAACATGTTTTGTTAGTTTTTTGGCGCAGCGGACACGCCTTTAGATGAAGAAAAACATCGTGAGAAAACCGGTCCCAAATATACCCAAATACCTAACAAAAACTGAGGTGGACTGATGACCTGGTAAAGGTGGACTGATGACCTGGTAAATCCAACAAAGTCTACTTTTCCCTTTGGGTTGGAAGGTCAGAGGGCCTACCGCGAAAGGCATTCGAAGTTTTCCCTCTCTGTCGCACTTAAGTACGAACTCGTAAGTATGACAGAAAGGGGAAACTTCGAATGCCTTTCGCGGTAGGCCCTCAGACTGAGTACCTCTGCCAAATCTTGGGATTAGATGCCAAAAGCGGACCCCGGACTCCTTATGGAGCCGCCGATGTTTACGTGACGGCAGCGCCATCTATGTCCATCTGTGATCGATTTTCCTGCTATGTAGAGAAAAGCGCCTATGAGCAGAGCGCTCACAAAGCGGCATTGATGCACCATGGCATAGAAAGTGTTAATTCATAATATGACACAAAATTGGAGGGCGAAATTTAACATGATTCGTTTTTTTAATACAAAATTGCAAAAGCTGCAGCTTTACGTATCCCCACGCTCTAACGCGGCTACGAAGCTATATATAAGATAGAGTGAGATCGGGTATAGTGCATTCAATATAAGATGGCGTGATTCCACTTGAACGCAAACAATATAGGCAATAAACCAAACGCTCGTAGAAGCCATAAACATTTTAAAAGGGCGGGTTCGGTTTTACCTGTTATGGTGCAGATGAACAAGTCTTGATACTTTTCAATATTATTTTAAAAACAGCTACGTTCAGGTATGTTAAATAAAATACAATAATAAGTTACACACAAATTATTTATTTATAAATGAAGAAATTAAAATACGTGGTTTTTCAGTTATGATCTTATGATGATATTTCTTCTGTTTCTGAATTATCTTCGGTACTTTCAGTGTCAGAGTCACTTCCGACATTGATTATAAAGGCGGAACATGGGGTATTTAAAAATCTTTCTTCAATTTTTTTACAGTGATTGCAAGAATTCTTCCACAGAATCGGATCCGAAGTATTGATAATGTCACGATAAACGTTCAAAATAATTATTTGAGCATCATGACTTAGATGCTTTTTAAATTAATTTTGCTAAACGGAAAGGTAACATCAAAAGTCATCAAAATCTTTTAAAGCACCGCCAGCCGCACGTGTTTAGCGAGTGTTTACAAAAAATGGGCACGCCGCGACTTAAGCCTATTGTTATTGCTAATGACGGTCTCAAGTGGAATCACGCCATCTTATATTGAACGCACTATACAAGGTCTTTTAATTACCTATCTCTCTCTATTATCTAGCTAGGTATCAAGCGGCAGTCCGTCGCTGTACTGCATGCAGGACCGTGTGGTGCGGTGCACCTTCAATATAGATGTAGTCCGACCGAGCCATTAAAAATCGTCTATGGTTTCAATCTATAGTGTCTATGGGCAATTAAAAAGTCAGGAAAAGTGTTGAAGAAATTATTGAATTATTTTTCTTTATATTTACCGGACTTCAAATAAGTCGGTAAATTGTGTTTATGAAAAGATCTGTTATTTAGTAATAACAGTTCTAAAAGAGTTCTATACACAATGGCGGCAATATCATTTGCCAAAAGTTTGGTTAACCCTGGTAAGATATCGCTATTAATCCTTGCAATTAACCGTTTTACCAGTTAATTTTATATAATTACATTTATTGAAACATGTTTAAGTTTACTACTTTTTATATTTAAAACAATTTTCTATAAATCATGATATTTTCCTATCTGGTTATGGTAATGGTTATGTTCGCGAATATTATGTAAAAGATCAGTCAAGCTGAGTTCTTAATCAAAAATCGCTGTTAATAGTAGGTATCTAGAACTGTACTATCTAGTTTTATATTGTTATTGTTCATGTGTTGGAACGATTTCTGATGCCAAGTGAGTTTTTGAGGTTAGTAATATTGATTTTACTGTATAACTGGATTTTTAGTGATATACATATTTTTTTAGCTCTGAAGATAGTTGTAAAACAAGGTCCATGCTCTCATCTAAGAAGCACAGGTTTTCCTGGCCTTAGCCCACTGAGTATTGTGCTGCGGAGAAACTATGCTGAGAAACAGGTATTCGAGAGAACCAAACCTCATTGCAATGTTGGCACAATTGGACATGTTGATCACGGAAAAACCACCCTTACAGCTGCCATTACCAGAGGTATTTTCCTTTTTTATTTGTTCGCCCGCGACCCGCGTATTTCATAAAATCCAGAACCTACATGCAGGTTAAAGAATTTTTGAAATCGGATAAGTGTTGCCGGAGATTACCCAATACATACCAACTTACAATCTCAAAGACGTTTCCTCTTTATAACATTAGTATAGAAAAAATAAGCAAGAGTTTTGTGGCCTCATGTTCCCACTTCTTTCAAAACATGCAGGTACTTCATTCATTATTTTTATTTACATTACTTTACATCATTTACTTCTTCTCATGGAAGATAGAGAATGTGACCTATTCCTATATCATAGGAACAAACTTACAGTGAAAACTAATTTGTGATTTTTTTTTTGACAAAATCAAAGCAACTGTTACGGTTCAAAATGATGTCAAATTGGAGGAGATATAGAATATAGTCTCCACACTGGCCCAGTGTAGGATGGCCCAACAGTAAAAGTATTTTTTCTATTACAGTATTATCCGATCTCAACCTTGCCCAAAAGAAAGGCTACTCCGACATAGACAATGCTCCAGAGGAGAAAGCCCGAGGCATCACCATTAATGTTGCCCATGTTGAATATCAGACTGAAACCAGGCATTATGGGCACACAGATTGCCCTGGGCATGCTGACTACATTAAGGTTCGTATTTGTTGAAGTTGTTTGTTAAAGATTTGGGATTAAGTTTTGTCTACTTTTTAACATTCTCTAGTTCCCTAGGCGTTTTATTCGGCGAAACAACTGTTTTCAGCTTAGTAACACATTTCTTAACTCTCATTATCAATGTCAATCTGCAAGTGCGTAGACAACCAGTAAGCCTAGTGGGTAGTGACGCTGCCTATGAAGCTGAAGGTCCTGGGTTCGAATCCCGAATGAATATTTGTCTTGGATGTTTTCTATGTATTTAAGTATTAATATCTATTAAATATCATCATCATCATCATATTAGCCGAAAGACGTCCACTGCTGGACATAGGCCTCCCCCAAAGAGTGCCACAATAGCTGGTCCTGCGCCACCCGCATCCAGCGGACTCCGCGACCTTTACCAGGTCATCGGTCTACCCACGCCGCGCCTTCCGGGTCGTGGTCGCCACTCGAGAACCTTTCCGCCCCAACGGCCATCGGTTCTACGTGCAATGTGCCCCGCCCACTGCCACTTAAGTTTAGCAATTTGGAGGGCTATATCGGTTACCTTGGTTCTGCTGCGGATAGCCTCATTTCTGATGCGATCGCGCAGAGAAACTCCCAGCATAGCCCTCTCCATTGCCCTTTGAGCCTTCTTATGAGGCCCATAGTAAGCGACCATGTTTCCGTACCATATGTCATCACTGGCAACACACACTTGTCAAAGACTCTCGTCTTGAGACACTGCGGAATATTGGACGAAAAGATGTGCTGTAGCTTCCCGAATGCTGCTCAGCCGAGTCGGATTCGACGATTGACCTCTTTCTCAAAGAGGTCTATTAAATATATCGTCGTCTTAATGCCATACGAATAAATAAAAATATATCGTCGTCTAGTACCCATAACACAAGCCTTATTGAGGTTACTATGGGACTAGTTTGATTTGTGTAAGATTGTCCCTTAAGGCCGAAACGCACTGAAAGCAGTGGCGGTGCGGTGCGGAGACGGTACCGGTTGTAATATGAAAACGTCCGCACAGAATACCGCGCCGCGCCGCGTCACGCCGCGGTATTCTGTGCGGACCTTTTCATATTAGCTCGAACATAACAACCGGTACCCCCTCCGCACCGCACCGCCACCGCTGTCTGTGCGTGTCGACCTTTAACTTTGGGCTCACAGCTCCCAATTACCTTCGATCTGTTACTGTCCGTTTTTTCGTGTTTTTTATGGCTTAACGTATTAACAACAACGAGGTTTACCGACTTCAATTCAGTACTTCGCCAAGCCACATGGTACTTGAAAATTTCCACATTTCCTTTCCAATTTACCACGTGAACTGCTTTCCGAGAGCAAATGCGTTGATTATTACAGAAAAAACCCAATTCGCTATATGTGGGCTGATAATATTTGAGGAGTTCCGTCGATTCCTCAAGGATCTCAGAATTGTCATTTCATTAGTTGCTAATTCAACTGAATCATGCCAGAATCTTTGAAGTACTTTACATCTTTGAGGAGTTCCATTAGTCATCTGTGGCCTTCATCATCAGTTCCACTTCACCAAAATTGCGATTTCCGAGGGTAAATACACGAGTTATAATAGAAAATACCGAAATCACTACACGCGTGCCTATAAAATTTGAGTGTTGCCCTCAATTTCCCTGGGATCCCATCATCAGATCCTAAATTGGTGACAATGGGACTACCTCGGGAGTATACTCTTTCGAATAAAAAAAGAATTTTGGAAATCGGTCCACAATTGACGGAGAAATCGGCGAACATACATAAAAAAATATATATATTTATACAGTGGAACATATAACCTGCTCCCTTTTTGAAGTCGGTTAATATATTTACATCAAAACTCACCGTTTTCGAGATATATGGCACCAAACTTTAGCAGTTTTAGGCCATAAAACCAGTTTTTTGGACGTAACTTTTGTAAGAATGAGTTAACAATAAAAATCTCTCGTGGGTTGTTAGAGACGTCAATAAGGAACATTTACATGTACATTAATATACTATAAAGCTCCAGCACGACTCATTTCTCATTCATATGGTTGTTCTCCATGAAGGAGTGTAACTGGAGCTTTGACTTGTATGGAAAAAGTGTTACTGTCATCAATGTGACCCCCAGAAAAATCTGACATTTGAAGATTTGGCTCCTGGAAAAAAGTTGCTATACAGCCTGGCTCAACGGTTACAGCTAGGTTAGGGGTGCTTGACCAAATGTCATAAAGAACTGCGTGCAGTTTTTGCTGGCGGAAAAAAAATTAAAAAAAAACGAAGTTGCAAAATGCTCCTAGAGCGCTGAAATTTAGCTAGCGGAATTCTATATGGCTCTAGATTCTGAAAATATTTTTTTTTTTTTTTTTTCGAAGGCCGAGCTCCGCGTAGGGCCGAAGGCCCGAAGCGTCCCTTCAAAGCGCGCTTACTACGCGAGCCCGAGGGCCGGAGGCCCGAAGGGCGAGCCTACGCGGACACTTACTACCCCCGAGTGTCTTAAAAGCGAACCTGAGGGCCGAAGGCCCGAAGGTGAGCTTCCCGGTAGGCGAAGGCCGAAGGCCGAGCGCCGCGAAGGCCAAAGGCCGAGCTCCGCGTAGGGCCGAAGGCCCGAAGCGTCCTGCGAGGCCGTAGGCCGAGCTGCGGGAGTTTAAGGTTGTGCTACCACTCACTAACCCCCGAGTGTCTTAAAAGCGAACCTGAGGGCCGAAGGCCCGAAGGTGAGCTTCGTGGTAGGCGAAGGCCGAAGGCCGAGCTCCGCGTAGGGCCGAAGGCCCGAAGCGTCCCTTCAGAGCGCGCTTGCGGAAACCCTACGCCCCCCAAGTGTCTTTAAGCGAACCTGAGGGCCGAAGGCCCGAAGGTGAGCTTCCAGGTACGCGAAGGCCGAAGGCCAAGCTCCGCGTAGGGCCGAAGGCCCGAAGCGTCCCTTCAGAGCTCGCTCTCTACGCGAGCCCGAGGGCCGAAGGCCCGAAGGGCGAGCCCACGCGGACACACACCCCCCGCACCTTCCCGTCACAAGCAAGACTGAGTGCGCGATCTCTCTGACAAAAAATACCCTCCGCTTTTCCCTTCCCATAGCGGAATTTCACTTTCCTTTTCCTTGGATATACAAAAACCAAAAAAATACAGGCAGATTTTGAATAAACAAGTCAAAAGTACAAATAGGTACCGCGGCGCGCTCGCGCGCCGCGCCGCAGGCAAAAAACTAGTTAATACTATATAAAGCTCCATTACCACTGATTTCTGACTGACATGATTGTTCTCCATGAAGGAGTGTAAATGGAGCTTTGACTTGTATGGGAAAAGTGTTACTGTCATCAATGTGACCCCCAGAAAAATCTGACATTTGGAGTTTTGGCTCCTGGAAAAAAGTTGCTCTACAGCCTGGCTCAACGGTTAGACCTAGGTCAGGGGTGCTCGACCAAATGTCATAGAGAACCGCGTGCAATTTTTGATGGTGGAAAAAAAATTAAAAAAAAACGAAGTTTTTTTTTAATTTTTTTTCAAAATGGTCCTAGAGCGCTGAAATTTGGCTAGCGGAATCCTATATGGCTCTAGATTCTGAAAACCAAAAAAAAAAGTTTCTAGCTTTAAAAAAAAAATTGTATGGGGAATTTTTTCGATTTTTTTTTCCGGCCAAACCGCTCGACTTTTGAATAGGGGTCTCGACCAAATGTCATTAAGGTTCCCAAGGGGAGTACAATCGCATTTTTTTTTGGCCGAAAAAAAAAAGTTTTTTTTTTTTGAAATTTCAAATTGGTCACAGCGCGCCGAGATTTGGCATGCGGGGACTTGAGGGGCCCAAGAGTTGTAAAAAGAAAAAAATTTTGGAAAAAATCCAAAATGGCGGACGGCATGGGCAAAACAAATTTGCGAGGCCGTAGGCCGAGCTGCGGGAGTTTAAGGTTTTGCTACTATTTACAGCGCCTAAGTGTCTTTCAAGCGAACCTGAGGGCCGAAGGCCCGAAGGTGAGCTTCGAGGTACGCGAAGGCCGAAGGCCGAGCTCCGCGTAGGGCCGAAGGCCCGAAGCGTCCAGCGAGGCCGTAGGCCGAGCTGCGGGAGTATAGGACTATGCTACTATGTCCCCGAGTGTCTTACAAGCGAACCTGAGGGCCGAAGGCCCGAAGGTGAGCTTCGGGGTAGGCGAAGGCCGAAGGCCGAGCGACGCGAAGGCCAAAGGCCGAGCTCCGCGTAGGGCCGAAGGCCCGAAGCGTGCGAGGCCGTAGGCCGAGCTGCGGGAGTTTAAGGTTACGCTACCACTCACTAACCCCCGAGTGTGTTAAAAGCGAACCTGAGGGCCGAAGGCCCGAAGGTGAGCTTCGTGGTAGGCGAAGGCCGAAGGCCGAGCTCCGCGTAGGGCCGAAGGCCCGAAGCGTCCCTTCAGAGCGCGCTTACTACGCGAGCCCGAGGGCCGAAGGCCCGAAGGGCGAGCCAACGCAGACACTTACTACCCCCGAGTGTCTTAAAAGCGAACCTGAGGGCCGAAGGCCCGAAGGTGAGCTTCGCGGTAGGCGAAGGCCGGAGGCCGAGCGACGCGAAGGCCGAAGGCCGAGCTCCGCGTAGGGCCGAAGGCCCGAAGCGTCCTGCGAGGCCGTAGGCCGAGCTGCGGGAGTTTAAGGTTGTGCTACCACTCACTAACCCCCGAGTGTCATAAAAGCGAACCTGAGGGCCGAAGGCCCGAAGGTGAGCTTCGTGGCAGGCGAAGGCCGAAGGCCGAGCTCCGCGTAGGGCCGAAGGCCCGAAGCGTCCCTTCAGAGCGCGCTTGCGGAAACCCTACGCCCCCCAAGTGTCTTTAAGCGAACCTGAGGGCCGCAGGCCCGAAGGTGAGCTTCCAGGTACGCGAAGGCCGAAGGCCGAGCTCCGCGTAGGGCCGAAGGCCCGAAGCGTCCCTTCAGAGCTCGCTCTCTACGCGAGCCCGAGGGCCGAAGGCCCGAAGGGCGAGCCCACGCGGACACACACCCCCCGCACCTTCCCGTCACAAGCAAGAATAGAGTGCAAACTCTGCCTTACAAAAATACCCTCCGCTTTTCCCTTCCCATAGCGGAATTTCACTTTCCTTTTCCTTGGTAATTCAAAAACCAAAAAAATACAGGCAGATTTTGAATAATAAGTCGAAACTCCACCACGGTTCCGCGGCGCGCTCGCGCGCCGCGCCGCAGGCAAATACTAGTTAATATACTATAAAGCTCCAGCACGACTCATTTCTCATTCATATGGTTGTTCTCCATGAAGGAGTGTAAATGGAGCTTTGACTTGTATGGCAAAAGTGTAACTGTCATCAATGTGACCCCCAGAAAAATCTGACATTTGGAGATTTGGCTCCTGGAAAAAAGTTGCTCTACAGCCTGGCTCAACGGTTAGACCTAGGTCAGGGGTGTTCAACCAAATGTCATAGAGAACCGCGTGCAGTTTTTGATGGTGGAAAAAAAATTAAAAAAAAACGAAGTTTTTTTTTAATTTTTTTTCAAAATGGTCCTAGAGCTTTGAAATTTGGCTAGCGGGATCCTATATGGCTCCAGATTCTGAAAACCAAAAAAAAAAGTTTCTAGCTTTAAAAAAAAATTTGTATGGGGAATTTTTTCGATTTTTTTTTCCGGCCAAACCGCTCGACTTTTGAATAGGGGTCTCGACCAAATGTCATAAGGGTTCCCAAGGGGAGTACAATCGCATTTTTTTTTGGCCGAAAAAAAAAACTTTTTTTTTTTTGAAAAATCAAATTGGTCGCAGCGCGCCGAGATTTGGCATGCGGGGACTTGAGGGGCCCAAGAGTTGTAAAAAGAAAAAAAATTTGGAAAAAATCCAAAATGGCGGACGGTATGGGCAAAACAAATTTGCGAGGCCGTAGGCCGAGCTGCGGGAGCTCAAGGCTTGGCTACTATTCCTTGCCCGGAGTGTCTTACAAGCGAACCTGAGGGCCGAAGGCCCGAAGGTGAGCTTCGAGGCACGCGAAGGCCGAAGGCCGAGCTCCGCGTAGGGCCGAAGGCCCGAAGCGTCCAGCGAGGCCGTAGGCCGAGCTGCGGGAGTATAGGACTGTGCGACTATGCCCCCGAGTGTCTTTCGTCGTAGGCGAAGGCCGGAGGCCGAGCGACGCGAAGGCCGAAGGCCGAGCTCCGCGTAGGGCCGAAGGCCCGAAGCGTCCTGCGAGGCCGTAGGCCGAGCTGCGGGAGTTTAAGGTTGTGCTACCACTCACTAACCCCCGTGTGTGTTAAAAGCGAACCTGAGGGCCGAAGGCCCGAAGGTGAGCTTCGTGGCAGGCGAAGGCCGAAGGCCGAGCTCCGCGTAGGGCCGAAGGCCCGAAGCGTCCCTTCAGAGCGCGCTTACTACGCGAGCCCGAGGGCCGAAGGCCCGAAGGGCGAGCCAACGCAGACACTTACTACCCCCGAGTGTCTTAAAAGCGAACCTGAGGGCCGAAGGCCCGAAGGTGAGCTTCGCGGTAGGCGAAGGCCGGAGGCCGAGCGACGCGAAGGCCGAAGGCCGAGCTCCGCGTAGGGCCGAAGGCCCGAAGCGTCCTGCGAGGCCGTAGGCCGAGCTGCGGGAGTTTAAGGTTGTGCTACCACTCACTAACCCCCGAGTGTCATAAAAGCGAACCTGAGGGCCGAAGGCCCGAAGGTGAGCTTCGTGGCAGGCGAAGGCCGAAGGCCGAGCTCCGCGTAGGGCCGAAGGCCCGAAGCGTCCCTTCAGAGCGCGCTTGCGGAAACCCTACGCCCCCCAAGTGTCTTTAAGCGAACCTGAGGGCCGAAGGCCCGAAGGTGAGCTTCCAGGTACGCGAAGGCCGAAGGCCGAGCTCCGCGTAGGGCCGAAGGCCCGAAGCGTCCCTTCAGAGCTCGCTCTCTACGCGAGCCCGAGGGCCGAAGGCCCGAAGGGCGAGCCCACGCGGACACACACCCCCCGCACCTTCCCGTCACAAGCAAGATAAGAGTGCGCGATCTCTCTGCCTTACAAAAATACCCTCCGCTTTTCCCTTCCCATAGCGGAATTTCACTTTCCTTTTCCTTGGTAATTCAAAAACCAAAAAAATACAGGCAGATTTTGAATAAACAAGTCAAAAGCAAACCTCGGTACCGCGGCCGAAAAAAAAAAGTTTTTTTTTTTTGAAATTTCAAATTGGTCACAGCGCGCCGCGATTTGGCATGCAGGGACTTGAGGGGCCCAAGAGTTGTAAAAAGAAAAAAAATTTGGAAAAAATCCAAAATGGCGGACGGCATGGGCAAAACAAATTTGCGAGGCCGTAGGCCGAGCTGCGGGAGCTTAAGGCTTGGCTACTATTCCTTGCCCCGAGTGTCTTACAAGCGAACCTGAGGGCCGAAGGCCCGAAGGTGAGCTTCGAGGCACGCGAAGGCCGAAGGCCGAGCTCCGCGTAGGGCCGAAGGCCCGAAGCGTCCAGCGAGGCCGTAGGCCGAGCTGCGGGAGTATAGGACTGTGCGACTATGCCCCCGAGTGTCTTTCGTCGTAGGCGAAGGCCGGAGGCCGAGCGACGCGAAGGCCGAAGGCCGAGCTCCGCGTAGGGCCGAAGGCCCGAAGCGTCCTGCGAGGCCGTAGGCCGAGCTGCGGGAGTTTAAGGTTGCGCTACCACTCACTAACCCCCGAGTGTGTTAAAAGCGAACCTGAGGGCCGAAGGCCAGAAGGTGAGCTTCGTGGCAGGCGAAGGCCGAAGGCCGAGCTCCGCGTAGGGCCGAAGGCCCGAAGCGTCCCTTCAGAGCGCGCTTGCGGAAAACCTACGCCCCCCAAGTGTCTTTAAGCGAACCTGAGGGCCGAAGGCCCGAAGGTGAGCTTCCAGGTACGCGAAGGCCGAAGGCCGAGCTCCGCGTAGGGCCGAAGGCCCGAAGCGTCCCTTCAGAGCTCGCTCTCTACGCGAGCCCGAGGGCCGAAGGCCCGAAGGGCGAGCCCACGCGGACACACACCCCCCGCACCTTCCCGTCACAAGCAAGATAAGAGTGCAAGTTCTCTCTGACAAAAAATACCCTCCGCTTTTCCCTTCCCATAGCGGAATTTCACTTTCCTTTTCCTTGGATATACTAAAACCAAAATAATACAGGCAGATTTTGAATAATAGAAGTCGAAACTCCACCACGGTTCCGCGGCGCGCTCGCGCGCCGCGCCGCAGGCAAATACTAGTTAATATTATATAAAGCTGCAATACGATACATTTCCGTTGACACAATTGATCTCCGGGAAGGAGTCATGGTGGGGGTTAGGTTTTGATATGGGTGTATAGAGGTCGGCGAGGTTACCACCAGAAAAATCTGACTTTTTCGGATTTGGCTCTGAGTAAAAAATTGCTCTACTGCCCGGCTAAACGGTAACAGCTAGGTTAGGGGTGCTCGACCAAATGTCATAGAGAACCGCGTGCAGTTTTTGATGGCGGAAAAAAAATTAAAAAAAAACAAAGTTTTTTTTTAATTTTTTTTCAAAATGGTCCTAGAGCTTTGAAATTTGGCTAGCGGGATCCTATATGGCTCTAGATTCTGAAAACCAAAAAAAAAAGTTTCTAGCTTTAAAAAAAATTTTGTATGGGGAATTTTTTCGATTTTTTTTTCCGGCCAAACCGCTCGACTTTTGGATAGGGGTCTCGACCAAATGTCATAAAGGTTCCCAAGAGGAGTACAATTGCATTTTTTTTTGGCCGAAAAAAAAAATTTTTTTTTTTTTGAAATTTCAAATTGGTCACAGCGCGCCGAGATTTGGCATGCGGGGACTTGAGGGGCCCAAGAGTTGTAAAAAGAAAAAAAATTTGGAAAAAATCCAAAATGGCGGACGGTATGGGCAAAACAAATTTGCGAGGCCGTAGGCCGAGCTGCGGGAGCTTAAGGCTTGGCTACTATTCCTTGCCCGGAGTGTCTTACAAGCGAACCTGAGGGCCGAAGGCCCGAAGGTGAGCTTCGAGGCACGCGAAGGCCGAAGGCCGAGCTCCGCGTAGGGCCGAAGGCCCGAAGCGTCCAGCGAGGCCGTAGGCCGAGCTGCGGGAGTATAGGACTATGCTACTATGCCCCCGAGTGTCTTACAAGCGAACCTGAGGGCCGAAGGCCCGAAGGTGAGCTTCGGGGTAGGCGAAGGCCGAAGGCCGAGCGACGCGAAGGCCAAAGGCCGAGCTCCGCGTAGGGCCGAAGGCCCGAAGCGTGCGAGGCCGTAGGCCGAGCTGCGGGAGTTTAAGGTTGTGCTACCACTCACTAACCCCCGAGTGTGTTAAAAGCGAACCTGAGGGCCGAAGGCCCGAAGGTGAGCTTCGTGGCAGGCGAAGGCCGAAGGCCGAGCTCCGCGTAGGGCCGAAGGCCCGAAGCGTACCTTCAGAGCGCGCTTACTACGCGAGCCCGAGGGCCGGAGGCCCGAAGGGCGAGCCTACGCGGACACTTACTACCCCCGAGTGTCTTAAAAGCGAACCTGAGGGCCGAAGGCCCGAAGGTGAGCTTCCCGGTAGGCGAAGGCCGAAGGCCGAGCGCCGCGAAGGCCAAAGGCCGAGCTCCGCGTAGGGCCGAAGGCCCGAAGCGTCCTGCGAGGCCGTAGGCCGAGCTGCGGGAGTTTAAGGTTGTGCTACCACTCACTAACCCCCGAGTGTCTTAAAAGCGAACCTGAGGGCCGAAGGCCCGAAGGTGAGCTTCGTGGCAGGCGAAGGCCGAAGGCCGAGCTCCGCGTAGGGCCGAAGGCCCGAAGCGTCCCTTCAGAGCGCGCTTGCGGAAACCCTACGCCCCCCAAGTGTCTTTAAGCGAACCTGAGGGCCGAAGGCCCGAAGGTGAGCTTCCAGGTACGCGAAGGCCGAAGGCCGAGCTCCGCGTAGGGCCGAAGGCCCGAAGCGTCCCTTCAGAGCTCGCTCTCTACGCGAGCCCGAGGGCCGAAGGCCCGATGGGCGAGCCCACGCGGACACACACCCCCCGCACCTTCCCGTCACAAGCAAGAATAGAGTGCAAATTCCTACTTACAAAAATACCCTCCGCTTTTCCCTTCCCATAGCGGAATTTCACTTTCCTTTTCCTTGGATATACTAAAACCAAAATAATACAGGCAGATTTTGAATAATAAAGTCAAAGCCCTACCTGGTACCGCGGCGCGCTCGCGCGCCGCGCCGCAGGCAAATACTAGTTAATATTATATAAAGCTGCATTACCACTGATTTCTCTTGACACAATTGATCTCCGGGAAGGAGTCATGGTGGAGGTAAGGTTTTGATATGGGTGTATAGAGGTCGGCGAGGTTACCACCAGAAAAATCTGACTTTTTCGGATTTGGCTCTCAGTAAAAAAATGCTCTACTGCCCGGCTAAACGGTAACAGCTAGGTTAGGGGTGCTCGACCAAATGTCATAGGGAACCGCGTGCAGTTTTTGATGGCGGAAAAAAAATTAAAAAAAAACAAAGTTTTTTTTTAATTTTTTTTCAAAATGGTCCTAGAGCTTTGAAATTTGGCTAGCGGGATCGTATATGGCTCTAGATTCTGAAAACCAAAAAAAAAAGTTTCTAGCTTTAAAAAAAAATTTGTATGGGGAATTTTTTCGATTTTTTTTTCCGGCCAAACCGCTCGACTTTTGAATAGGGGTCTCGACCAAATGTCATAAAGGTTCCCAAGAGGAGTACAATCGCATTTTTTTTTGGCCGAAAAAAAAAAGTTTTTTTTTTTTGAAATTTCAAATTGGTCACAGCGCGCCGAGATTTGGCATGCGGGGACTTGAGGGGCCCAAGAGTTGTAAAAAGAAAAAAAATTTGGAAAAAATCCAAAATGGCGGACGGTATGGGCAAAACAAATTTGCGAGGCCGTAGGCCGAGCTGCGGGAGCTTAAGGCTTGGCTACTATTCCTTGCCCGGAGTGTCTTACAAGCGAACCTGAGGGCCGAAGGCCCGAAGGTGAGCTTCGAGGCACGCGAAGGCCGAAGGCCGAGCTCCGCGTAGGGCCGAAGGCCCGAAGCGTCCAGCGAGGCCGTAGGCCGAGCTGCGGGAGTATAGGACTATGCTACTATGCCCCCGAGTGTCTTACAAGCGAACCTGAGGGCCGAAGGCCCGAAGGTGAGCTTCGGGGTAGGCGAAGGCCGAAGGCCGAGCGACGCGAAGGCCAAAGGCCGAGCTCCGCGTAGGGCCGAAGGCCCGAAGCGTGCGAGGCCGTAGGCCGAGCTGCGGGAGTTTAAGGTTACGCTACCACTCACTAACCCCCGAGTGTGTTAAAAGCGAACCTGAGGGCCGAAGGCCCGAAGGTGAGCTTCGTGGTAGGCGAAGGCCGAAGGCCGAGCTCCGCGTAGGGCCGAAGGCCCGAAGCGTCCCTTCAGAGCGCGCTTACTACGCGAGCCCGAGGGCCGAAGGCCCGAAGGGCGAGCCTACGCGGACACTTACTACCCCCGAGTGTCTTAAAAGCGAACCTGAGGGCCGAAGGCCCGAAGGTGAGCTTCCCGGTAGGCGAAGGCCGAAGGCCGAGCGCCGCGAAGGCCAAAGGCCGAGCTCCGCGTAGGGCCGAAGGCCCGAAGCGTCCTGCGAGGCCGTAGGCCGAGCTGCGGGAGTTTAAGGTTGTGCTACCACTCACTAACCCCCGAGTGTCTTAAAAGCGAACCTGAGGGCCGAAGGCCCGAAGGTGAGCTTCGTGGCAGGCGAAGGCCGAAGGCCGAGCTCCGCGTAGGGCCGAAGGCCCGAAGCGTCCCTTCAGAGCGCGCTTGCGGAAACCCTACGCCCCCCAAGTGTCTTTAAGCGAACCTGAGGGCCGAAGGCCCGAAGGTGAGCTTCCAGGTACGCGAAGGCCGAAGGCCGAGCTCCGCGTAGGGCCGAAGGCCCGAAGCGTCCCTTCAGAGCTCGCTCTCTACGCGAGCCCGAGGGCCGAAGGCCCGATGGGCGAGCCCACGCGGACACACACCCCCCGCACCTTCCCGTCACAAGCAAGAATAGAGTGCAAATTCCTACTTACAAAAATACCCTCCGCTTTTCCCTTCCCATAGCGGAATTTCACTTTCCTTTTCCTTGGATATACTAAAACCAAAATAATACAGGCAGATTTTGAATAAACAAGTCAAAAGCCCTACCTGGTACCGCGGCGCGCTCGCGCGCCGCGCCGCAGGCAAATACTAGTTAATATTATATAAAGCTGCAATACGACTGATTTCCATTGACACAATTGATCTCCGGGAAGGAGTCATGGTGGAGGTAAGGTTTTGATATGGGTGTATAGAGGTCGGCGAGGTTACCACCAGAAAAATCTGACTTTTTCGGATTTGGCTCTCAGTAAAAAAATGCTCTACTGCCCGGCTAAACGGTAACAGCTAGGTTAGGGGTGCTCGACCAAATGTCATAGGGAACCGCGTGCAGTTTTTGATGGCGGAAAAAAAATTAAAAAAAAACGAAGTTTTTTTTTAATTTTTTTTCAAAATGGTCCTAGAGCTTTGAAATTTGGCTAGCGGGATCCTATATGGCTCTAGATTCTGAAAACCAAAAAAAAAAGTTTCTAGCTTTAAAAAAAATTTTGTATGGGGAATTTTTTCGATTTTTTTTTCCGGCCAAACCGCTCGACTTTTGGATAGGGGTCTCGACCAAATGTCATAAAGGTTCCCAAGAGGAGTGCAACCGCATTTTTTTTTGGCCGAAAAAAAAAACTTTTTTTTTTTTGAAATTTCAAATTGGTCACAGCGCGCCGAGATTTGGCATGCGGGGACTTGAGGGGCCCAAGAGTTGTAAAAAGAAAAAAAAATTGGAAAAAATCCAAAATGGCGGACGGTATGGGCAAAACAAATTTGCGAGGCCGTAGGCCGAGCTGCGGGAGCTTAAGGCTTGGCTACTATTCCTTGCCCGGAGTGTCTTACAAGCGAACCTGAGGGCCGAAGGCCCGAAGGTGAGCTTCGAGGCACGCGAAGGCCGAAGGCCGAGCTCCGCGTAGGGCCGAAGGCCCGAAGCGTCCAGCGAGGCCGTAGGCCGAGCTGCGGGAGCATAGGACTGTGCGACTATGCCCCCGAGTGTCTTTCGTCGTAGGCGAAGGCCGGAGGCCGAGCGACGCGAAGGCCGAAGGCCGAGCTCCGCGTAGGGCCGAAGGCCCGAAGCGTCCTGCGAGGCCGTAGGCCGAGCTGCGGGAGTTTAAGGTTATGCTACCACTCACTACCCCCCGAGTGTGTTAAAAGCGAACCTGAGGGCCGAAGGCCCGAAGGTGAGCTTCGTGGTAGGCGAAGGCCGAAGGCCGAGCTCCGCGTAGGGCCGAAGGCCCGAAGCGTCCCTTTAGAGCGCGCTTACTACGCGAGCCCGAGGGCCGAAGGCCCGAAGGGCGAGCCAACGCAGACACTTACTACCCCCGAGTGTCTTAAAAGCGAACCTGAGGGCCGAAGGCCCGAAGGTGAGCTTCGCGGTAGGCGAAGGCCGGAGGCCGAGCGACGCGAAGGCCGAAGGCCGAGCTCCGCGTAGGGCCGAAGGCCCGAAGCGTCCTGCGAGGCCGTAGGCCGAGCTGCGGGAGTTTAAGGTTGTGCTACCACTCACTAACCCCCGAGTGTCATAAAAGCGAACCTGAGGGCCGAAGGCCCGAAGGTGAGCTTCGTGGCAGGCGAAGGCCGAAGGCCGAGCTCCGCGTAGGGCCGAAGGCCCGAAGCGTCCCTTCAGAGCGCGCTTGCGGAAACCCTACGCCCCCAAGTGTCTTTAAGCGAACCTGAGGGCCGCAGGCCCGAAGGTGAGCTTCCAGGTACGCGAAGGCCGAAGGCCGAGCTCCGCGTAGGGCCGAAGGCCCGAAGCGTCCCTTCAGAGCTCGCTCTCTACGCGAGCCCGAGGGCCGAAGGCCCGATGGGCGAGCCCACGCGGACACACACCCTCCGCACCTTCCCGTCACAAGCAAGAATAGAGTGCAAATTCCTACTTACAAAAATACCCTCCGCTTTTCCCTTCCCATAGCGGAATTTCACTTTCCTTTTCCTTGGTAATTCAAAAACCAAAAAAATACAGGCAGATTTTGAATAAACAAGTCAAAAGCAAACCTCGGTACCGCGGCGCGCTCGCGCGCCGCGCCGCAGGCAAATACTAGTTAATTAATACTATATAAAGCTCCATTACCACTGATTTCTGACTGACATGATTGTTCTCCATGAAGGAGTGTAAATGGAGCTTTGACTTGTATGGGAAAAGTGTTACTGTCATCAATGTGACCCCCAGAAAAATCTGACATTTGGAGTTTTGGCTCCTGGAAAAAAGTTGCTCTACAGCCTGGCTCAACGGTTAGACCTAGGTCAGGGGTGCTCGACCAAATGTCATAGAGAACCGCGTGCAATTTTTGATGGTGGAAAAAAAATTAAAAAAAAACGAAGTTTTTTTTTAATTTTTTTTCAAAATGGTCCTAGAGCGCTGAAATTTGGCTAGCGGAATCCTATATGGCTCTAGATTCTGAAAACCAAAAAAAAAAGTTTCTAGCTTTAAAAAAAAAATTGTATGGGGAATTTTTTCGATTTTTTTTTCCGGCCAAACCGCTCGACTTTTGAATAGGGGTCTCGACCAAATGTCATTAAGGTTCCCAAGGGGAGTACAATCGCATTTTTTTTTGGCCGAAAAAAAAAAGTTTTTTTTTTTTGAAATTTCAAATTGGTCACAGCGCGCCGAGATTTGGCATGCGGGGACTTGAGGGGCCCAAGAGTTGTAAAAAGAAAAAAATTTTGGAAAAAATCCAAAATGGCGGACGGCATGGGCAAAACAAATTTGCGAGGCCGTAGGCCGAGCTGCGGGAGTTTAAGGTTTTGCTACTATTTACAGCGCCTAAGTGTCTTTCAAGCGAACCTGAGGGCCGAAGGCCCGAAGGTGAGCTTCGAGGTACGCGAAGGCCGAAGGCCGAGCTCCGCGTAGGGCCGAAGGCCCGAAGCGTCCAGCGAGGCCGTAGGCCGAGCTGCGGGAGTATAGGACTATGCTACTATGTCCCCGAGTGTCTTACAAGCGAACCTGAGGGCCGAAGGCCCGAAGGTGAGCTTCGGGGTAGGCGAAGGCCGAAGGCCGAGCGACGCGAAGGCCAAAGGCCGAGCTCCGCGTAGGGCCGAAGGCCCGAAGCGTGCGAGGCCGTAGGCCGAGCTGCGGGAGTTTAAGGTTACGCTACCACTCACTAACCCCCGAGTGTGTTAAAAGCGAACCTGAGGGCCGAAGGCCCGAAGGTGAGCTTCGTGGTAGGCGAAGGCCGAAGGCCGAGCTCCGCGTAGGGCCGAAGGCCCGAAGCGTCCCTTCAGAGCGCGCTTACTACGCGAGCCCGAGGGCCGAAGGCCCGAAGGGCGAGCCAACGCAGACACTTACTACCCCCGAGTGTCTTAAAAGCGAACCTGAGGGCCGAAGGCCCGAAGGTGAGCTTCGCGGTAGGCGAAGGCCGGAGGCCGAGCGACGCGAAGGCCGAAGGCCGAGCTCCGCGTAGGGCCGAAGGCCCGAAGCGTCCTGCGAGGCCGTAGGCCGAGCTGCGGGAGTTTAAGGTTGTGCTACCACTCACTAACCCCCGAGTGTCATAAAAGCGAACCTGAGGGCCGAAGGCCCGAAGGTGAGCTTCGTGGCAGGCGAAGGCCGAAGGCCGAGCTCCGCGTAGGGCCGAAGGCCCGAAGCGTCCCTTCAGAGCGCGCTTGCGGAAACCCTACGCCCCCCAAGTGTCTTTAAGCGAACCTGAGGGCCGCAGGCCCGAAGGTGAGCTTCCAGGTACGCGAAGGCCGAAGGCCGAGCTCCGCGTAGGGCCGAAGGCCCGAAGCGTCCCTTCAGAGCTCGCTCTCTACGCGAGCCCGAGGGCCGAAGGCCCGAAGGGCGAGCCCACGCGGACACACACCCCCCGCACCTTCCCGTCACAAGCAAGAATAGAGTGCAAACTCTGCCTTACAAAAATACCCTCCGCTTTTCCCTTCCCATAGCGGAATTTCACTTTCCTTTTCCTTGGTAATTCAAAAACCAAAAAAATACAGGCAGATTTTGAATAATAAGTCGAAACTCCACCACGGTTCCGCGGCGCGCTCGCGCGCCGCGCCGCAGGCAAATACTAGTTAATATTATATAAAGCTGCATTACCACTGATTTCTCCTGATAGAATTGATCTCCGGGAAGGAGTCATGGTGGGGGTTAGGTTTTGATATGGGTGTATAGAAGTCGGCGAGGTTACCACTAGAAAAATCTGACTTCTTCGGATTTGGCTCTGAGTAAAAAATTGCTCTACTGCCCGGCTAAACGGTAACAGCTAGGTTAGGGGTGCTCGACCAAATGTCATAGGGAACCGCGTGCAGTTTTTGATGGCGGAAAAAAAATTAAAAAAAAACAAAGTTTTTTTTTAATTTTTTTTCAAAATGGTCCTAGAGCTTTGAAATTTGGCTAGCGGGATCCTATATGGCTCTAGATTCTGAAAACCAAAAAAAAAAGTTTCTAGCTTTAAAAAAAAATTTGTATGGGGAATTTTTTCGATTTTTTTTTCCGGCCAAACCGCTCGACTTTTGAATAGGGGTCTCGACCAAATGTCATAAAGGTTCCCAAGAGGAGTGCAATCGCATTTTTTTTTGGCCGAAAAAAAAAACTTTTTTTTTTTTGAAATTTCAAATTGGTCACAGCGCGCCGAGATTTGGCATGCGGGGACTTGAGGGGCCCAAGAGTTGTAAAAATAAAAAAAAATTGGAAAAAATCCAAAATGGCGGACGGTATGGGCAAAACAAATTTGCGAGGCCGTAGGCCGAGCTGCGGGAGCTTAAGGCTTGGCTACTATTCCTTGCCCGGAGTGTCTTACAAGCGAACCTGAGGGCCGAAGGCCCGAAGGTGAGCTTCGAGGCACGCGAAGGCCGAAGGCCGAGCTCCGCGTAGGGCCGAAGGCCCGAAGCGTCCAGCGAGGCCGTAGGCCGAGCTGCGGGAGTATAGGACTGTGCGACTGTGCCCCCGAGTGTCTTTCGTCGTAGGCGAAGGCCGGAGGCCGAGCGACGCGAAGGCCGAAGGCCGAGCTCCGCGTAGGGCCGAAGGCCCAAAGCGTCCTGCGAGGCCGTAGGCCGAGCTGCGGGAGTTTAAGGTTGTGCTACCACTCACTAACCCCCGAGTGTGTTAAAAGCGAACCTGAGGGCCGAAGGCCCGAAGGTGAGCTTCGTGGCAGGCGAAGGCCGAAGGCCGAGCTCCGCGTAGGGCCGAAGGCCCGAAGCGTCCCTTCAGAGCGCGCTTACTACGCGAGCCCGAGGGCCGGAGGCCCGAAGGGCGAGCCTACGCGGACACTTACTACCCCCGAGTGTCTTAAAAGCGAACCTGAGGGCCGAAGGCCCGAAGGTGAGCTTCCCGGTAGGCGAAGGCCGAAGGCCGAGCGCCGCGAAGGCCAAAGGCCGAGCTCCGCGTAGGGCCGAAGGCCCGAAGCGTCCTGCGAGGCCGTAGGCCGAGCTGCGGGAGTTTAAGGTTGTGCTACCACTCACTAACCCCCGAGTGTCTTAAAAGCGAACCTGAGGGCCGAAGGCCCGAAGGTGAGCTTCGTGGCAGGCGAAGGCCGAAGGCCGAGCTCCGCGTAGGGCCGAAGGCCCGAAGCGTCCCTTCAGAGCGCGCTTGCGGAAACCCTACGCCCCCCAAGTGTCTTTAAGCGAACCTGAGGGCCGAAGGCCCGAAGGTGAGCTTCCAGGTACGCGAAGGCCGAAGGCCGAGCTCCGCGTAGGGCCGAAGGCCCGAAGCGTCCCTTCAGAGCTCGCTCTCTACGCGAGCCCGAGGGCCGAAGGCCCGATGGGCGAGCCCACGCGGACACACACCCCCCGCACCTTCCCGTCACAAGCAAGATAAGAGTGCGCGATCTCTCTGACAAAAAATACCCTCCGCTTTTCCCTTCCCATAGCGGAATTTCACTTTCCTTTTCCTTGGTAATTCAAAAACCAAAAAAATACAGGCAGATTTTGAATAAACAAGTCAAAAGCAAACCTCGGTACCGCGGCGCGCTCGCGCGCCGCGCCGCAGGCAAATACTAGTTAATATTATATAAAGCTGCAATACGACTGATTTCCATTGACACAATTGATCTCCGGGAAGGAGTCATGGTGGAGGTTAGGTTTTGATATGGGTGTATAGAGGTCGGCGAGGTTACCACCAGAAAAATCTGACTTTTTCGGATTTGGCTCTCAGTAAAAAAATGCTCTACTGCCCGGCTAAACGGTAACAGCTAGGTTAGGGGTGCTCGACCAAATGTCATAGAGAACCGCGTGCAGTTTTTGATGGCGGAAAAAAAATTAAAAAAAAACAAAGTTTTTTTTTAATTTTTTTTCAAAATGGTCCTAGAGCTTTGAAATTTGGCTAGCGGGATCCTATATGGCTCTAGATTCTGAAAACCAAAAAAAAAAGTTTCTAGCTTTAAAAAAAATTTTGTATGGGGAATTTTTTCGATTTTTTTTTCCGGCCAAACCGCTCGACTTTTGAATAGGGGTCTCGACCAAATGTCATAAAGGTTCCCAAGGGGAGTGCAACCGCATTTTTTTTTGGCCGAAAAAAAAAACTTTTTTTTTTATGAAATTTCAAATTGGTCGCAGCGCGCCGAGATTTGGCATGCGGGGACTTGAGGGGCCCAAGAGTTGTAAAAAGAAAAAAAAATTTGGAAAAAATCCAAAATGGCGGACGGTATGGGCAAAACAAATTTGCGAGGCCGTAGGCCGAGCTGCGGGAGCTCAAGGCTTGGCTACTATTCCTTGCCCGGAGTGTCTTACAAGCGAACCTGAGGGCCGAAGGCCCGAAGGTGAGCTTCGAGGCACGCGAAGGCCGAAGGCCGAGCTCCGCGTAGGGCCGAAGGCCCGAAGCGTCCAGCGAGGCCGTAGGCCGAGCTGCGGGAGTATAGGACTGTGCGACTATGCCCCCGAGTGTCTTTTGTCGTAGGCGAAGGCCGGAGGCCGAGCGACGCGAAGGCCGAAGGCCGAGCTCCGCGTAGGGCCGAAGGCCCGAAGCGTCCTGCGAGGCCGTAGGCCGAGCTGCGGGAGTTTAAGGTTGTGCTACCACTCACTAACCCCCGAGTGTGTTAAAAGCGAACCTGAGGGCCGAAGGCCCGAAGGTGAGCTTCGTGGCAGGCGAAGGCCGAAGGCCGAGCTCCGCGTAGGGCCGAAGGCCCGAAGCGTCCCTTCAGAGCGCGCTTACTACGCGAGCCCGAGGGCCGGAGGCCCGAAGGGCGAGCCTACGCGGACACTTACTACCCCCGAGTGTCTTAAAAGCGAACCTGAGGGCCGAAGGCCCGAAGGTGAGCTTCCCGGTAGGCGAAGGCCGAAGGCCGAGCGCCGCGAAGGCCAAAGGCCGAGCTCCGCGTAGGGCCGAAGGCCCGAAGCGTCCTGCGAGGCCGTAGGCCGAGCTGCGGGAGTGTAAGGTTGTGCTACCACTCACTAACCCCCGAGTGTCTTAAAAGCGAACCTGAGGGCCGAAGGCCCGAAGGTGAGCTTCGTGGCAGGCGAAGGCCGAAGGCCGAGCTCCGCGTAGGGCCGAAGGCCCGAAGCGTCCCTTCAGAGCGCGCTTGCGGAAACCCTACGCCCCCCAAGTGTCTTTAAGCGAACCTGAGGGCCGAAGGCCCGAAGGTGAGCTTCCAGGTACGCGAAGGCCGAAGGCCGAGCTCCGCGTAGGGCCGAAGGCCCGAAGCGTCCCTTCAGAGCTCGCTCTCTACGCGAGCCCGAGGGCCGAAGGCCCGATGGGCGAGCCCACGCGGACACACACCCCCCGCACCTTCCCGTCACAAGCAAGAATAGAGTGCAAATTCCTACTTACAAAAATACCCTCCGCTTTACCCTTCCCATAGCGGAATTTCACTTTCCTTTTCCTTGGTAATTCAAAAACCAAAAAAATACAGGCAGATTTTGAATAATAAGTCGAAACCCCACCACGGTTCCGCGGCGCGCTCGCGCGCCGCGCCGCAGGCAAATACTAGTTAATATTATATAAAGCTGCATTACCACTCATTTCCATTGACACAATTGATCTCCGGGAAGGAGTCATGGTGGAGGTTAGGTTTTGATATGGGTGTATAGAGGTCGGCGAGGTTACCACCAGAAAAATCTGACTTTTTCGGATTTGGCTCTGAGTAAAAAATTGCTCTACTGCCCGGCTAAACGGTAACAGCTAGGTTGGGGGTGCTTGACCAAATGTCATAGGGAACCGCGTGCAGTTTTTGATGGCGGAAAAAAAATTAAAAAAAAACAAAGTTTTTTTTTAATTTTTTTTCAAAATAGTCCTAGAGCTTTGAAATTTGGCTAGCGGGATCGTATATGGCTCTAGATTCTGAAAACCAAAAAAAAAAGTTTCTAGCTTTAAAAAAAAATTTGTATGGGGAATTTTTTCGATTTTTTTTTCCGGCCAAACCGCTCGACTTTTGAATAGGGGTCTCGACCAAATGTCATAAAGGTTCCCAAGAGGAGTACAATCGCATTTTTTTTGGCCGAAAAAAAAAAGTTTTTTTTTTTTGAAATTTCAAATTGGTCACAGCGCGCCGAGATTTGGCATGCGGGGACTTGAGGGGTCCAAGAGTTGTAAAAAGAAAAAAAATTTGAAAAAAAATCCAAAATGGCGGACGGTATGGGCAAAACAAATTTGCGAGGCCGTAGGCCGAGCTGCGGGAGCTTAAGGCTTGGCTACTATTCCTTGCCCCGAGTGTCTTACAAGCGAACCTGAGGGCCGAAGGCCCGAAGGTGAGCTTCGAGGCACGCGAAGGCCGAAGGCCGAGCTCCGCGTAGGGCCGAAGGCCCGAAGCGTCCAGCGAGGCCGTAGGCCGAGCTGCGGGAGCATAGGACTGTGCGACTATGCCCCCGAGTGTCTTTTGTCGTAGGCGAAGGCCGGAGGCCGAGCGACGCGAAGGCCGAAGGCCGAGCTCCGCGTAGGGCCGAAGGCCCGAAGCGTCCTGCGAGGCCGTAGGCCGAGCTGCGGGAGTTTAAGGTTGTGCTACCACTCACTAACCCCCGAGTGTGTTAAAAGCGAACCTGAGGGCCGAAGGCCCGAAGGTGAGCTTCGTGGCAGGCGAAGGCCGAAGGCCGAGCTCCGCGTAGGGCCGAAGGCCCGAAGCGTCCCTTCAGAGCGCGCTTACTACGCGAGCCCGAGGGCCGGAGGCCCGAAGGGCGAGCCTACGCGGACACTTACTACCCCCGAGTGTCTTAAAAGCGAACCTGAGGGCCGAAGGCCCGAAGGTGAGCTTCCCGGTAGGCGAAGGCCGAAGGCCGAGCGCCGCGAAGGCCAAAGGCCGAGCTCCGCGTAGGGCCGAAGGCCCGAAGCGTCCTGCGAGGCCGTAGGCCGAGCTGCGGGAGTTTAAGGTTGTGCTACCACTCACTAACCCCCGTGTGTGTTAAAAGCGAACCTGAGGGCCGAAGGCCCGAAGGTGAGCTTCGTGGCAGGCGAAGGCCGAAGGCCGAGCTCCGCGTAGGGCCGAAGGCCCGAAGCGTCCCTTCAGAGCGCGCTAGCGGAAACCCTACGCCCCCCAAGTGTCTTTAAGCGAACCTGAGGGCCGAAGGCCCGAAGGTGAGCTTCCAGGTACGCGAAGGCCGAAGGCCGAGCTCCGCGTAGGGCCGAAGGCCCGAAGCGTCCCTTCAGAGCTCGCTCTCTACGCGAGCCCGAGGGCCGAAGGCCCGATGGGCGAGCCCACGCGGACACACACCCCCCGCACCTTCCCGTCACAAGCAAGATAAGAGTGCGCGATCTCTCTGACAAAAAATACCCTCCGCTTTTCCCTTCCCATAGCGGAATTTCACTTTCCTTTTCCTTGGTAATTCAAAAACCAAAAAAATACAGGCAGATTTTGAATAATAAAGTCAAACACAACACCGGCACCGCGGCGCGCTCGCGCGCCGCGCCGCAGGCAAATACTAGTTAATATTATATAAAGCTGCAATACGACTGATTTCCATTGACACAATTGATCTCCGGGAAGGAGTCATGGTGGAGGTAAGGTTTTGATATGGGTGTATAGAGGTCGGCGAGGTTACCACCAGAAAAATCTGACTTTTTCGGATTTGGCTCTCAGTAAAAAAATGCTCTACTGCCCGGCTAAACGGTAACAGCTAGGTTAGGGGTGCTCGACCAAATGTCATAGGGAACCGCGTGCAGTTTTTGATGGCGGAAAAAAAATTAAAAAAAAACGAAGTTTTTTTTTAATTTTTTTTCAAAATGGTCCTAGAGCTTTGAAATTTGGCTAGCGGGATCCTATATGGCTCTAGATTCTGAAAACCAAAAAAAAAAGTTTCTAGCTTTAAAAAAAATTTTGTATGGGGAATTTTTTCGATTTTTTTTTCCGGCCAAACCGCTCGACTTTTGGATAGGGGTCTCGACCAAATGTCATAAAGGTTCCCAAGAGGAGTGCAACCGCATTTTTTTTTGGCCGAAAAAAAAAACTTTTTTTTTTTTGAAATTTCAAATTGGTCACAGCGCGCCGAGATTTGGCATGCGGGGACTTGAGGGGCCCAAGAGTTGTAAAAAGAAAAAAAAATTGGAAAAAATCCAAAATGGCGGACGGTATGGGCAAAACAAATTTGCGAGGCCGTAGGCCGAGCTGCGGGAGCTTAAGGCTTGGCTACTATTCCTTGCCCGGAGTGTCTTACAAGCGAACCTGAGGGCCGAAGGCCCGAAGGTGAGCTTCGAGGCACGCGAAGGCCGAAGGCCGAGCTCCGCGTAGGGCCGAAGGCCCGAAGCGTCCAGCGAGGCCGTAGGCCGAGCTGCGGGAGCATAGGACTGTGCGACTATGCCCCCGAGTGTCTTTCGTCGTAGGCGAAGGCCGGAGGCCGAGCGACGCGAAGGCCGAAGGCCGAGCTCCGCGTAGGGCCGAAGGCCCGAAGCGTCCTGCGAGGCCGTAGGCCGAGCTGCGGGAGTTTAAGGTTATGCTACCACTCACTACCCCCCGAGTGTGTTAAAAGCGAACCTGAGGGCCGAAGGCCCGAAGGTGAGCTTCGTGGTAGGCGAAGGCCGAAGGCCGAGCTCCGCGTAGGGCCGAAGGCCCGAAGCGTCCCTTTAGAGCGCGCTTACTACGCGAGCCCGAGGGCCGAAGGCCCGAAGGGCGAGCCAACGCAGACACTTACTACCCCCGAGTGTCTTAAAAGCGAACCTGAGGGCCGAAGGCCCGAAGGTGAGCTTCGCGGTAGGCGAAGGCCGGAGGCCGAGCGACGCGAAGGCCGAAGGCCGAGCTCCGCGTAGGGCCGAAGGCCCGAAGCGTCCTGCGAGGCCGTAGGCCGAGCTGCGGGAGTTTAAGGTTGTGCTACCACTCACTAACCCCCGAGTGTCATAAAAGCGAACCTGAGGGCCGAAGGCCCGAAGGTGAGCTTCGTGGCAGGCGAAGGCCGAAGGCCGAGCTCCGCGTAGGGCCGAAGGCCCGAAGCGTCCCTTCAGAGCGCGCTTGCGGAAACCCTACGCCCCCAAGTGTCTTTAAGCGAACCTGAGGGCCGCAGGCCCGAAGGTGAGCTTCCAGGTACGCGAAGGCCGAAGGCCGAGCTCCGCGTAGGGCCGAAGGCCCGAAGCGTCCCTTCAGAGCTCGCTCTCTACGCGAGCCCGAGGGCCGAAGGCCCGATGGGCGAGCCCACGCGGACACACACCCTCCGCACCTTCCCGTCACAAGCAAGAATAGAGTGCAAATTCCTACTTACAAAAATACCCTCCGCTTTTCCCTTCCCATAGCGGAATTTCACTTTCCTTTTCCTTGGTAATTCAAAAACCAAAAAAATACAGGCAGATTTTGAATAAACAAGTCAAAAGCAAACCTCGGTACCGCGGCGCGCTCGCGCGCCGCGCCGCAGGCAAATACTAGTTAATATACTATAAAGCTCCAGCACGACTCATTTCTCATTCATATGGTTGTTCTCCATGAAGGAGTGTAAATGGAGCTTTGACTTGTATGGCAAAAGTGTAACTGTCATCAATGTGACCCCCAGAAAAATCTGACATTTGGAGATTTGGCTCCAGGAAAAAAGTTGCACTTCAGCCTGGCTAAACGGTAACAGCTAGGTTAGGGGTGCTCGGCCAAATGTTATAGGGAACTGCGTGCAGTTTTTGATGACGGAAAAAAAATTAAAAAAAAACGAAGTTTTTTTTTAATTTTTTTTCAAAATGCTTGTAGAGCGCTGAAATTTGGCTAGCGGAATCCTATATGGCTCTCAATTCTGAAAATATTTTTTTTTTTTTTTTAGCTCTAAAAAAAATTTTGTATGGGGATTTTTTTCGATTTTTTTTTCCGACCAAACCGCTCGACTTTTGAATAGCGGTCTCGACCAAATGTCATAAAGGTTCCCAAGCGGAGTACAACTGCATTTTTTTTTGGCTGAAAAAAAAACTTTTTTTTTTTTGAAATTTCAAGTTGGTCGCAGCGCGGCGAGATTTAGCATGCGGGGACTTGAGGGGCCAAAGAGTTGTAAAAAGAAAAAAAATTTGGAAAAAATCCAAAATGGCGGACGGTATGGGCAAAACAAATTTGCGAGGCCGTAGGCCGAGCTGCGGGAGTTTAAAGTTGGGCTACTATTCCTAGCCCCGAGTGTCTTACAAGCGAACCTGAGGGCCGAAGGCCCGAAGGTGAGCTTCGAGGCACGCGAAGGCCGAAGGCCGAGCTCCGCGTAGGGCCGAAGGCCCGAAGCGTCCAGCGAGGCCGTAGGCCGAGCTGCGGGAGTATAGGACTGTGCGTATAAGCCCCCGAGTGTCTTTCACGAAGTAGGCGAAGGCCGAAGGCCGAGCTCCGCGTAGGGCCGAAGGCCCGAAGCGTCCTGCGAGGCCGTAGGCCGAGCTGCGGGAGTTTAAGGTTGTGCTACCACTCACTAACACGAGTGTGTTAAAAGCAAACCTGAGGGCCGAAGGCCCGAAGGTGAGCTTCGTGGTAGGCGAAGGCCGAAGGCCGAGCTCCGCGTAGGGCCGAAGGCCCGAAGCGTCCCTTCAGAGTGCGCTTATTACGCGAGCCCGAGGGCCGAAGGCCCGAAGGGCGAGCCTACGCGGACACTTACTACCCCCGATTGTCTTAAAAGCGAGCCTGAGGGCCGAAGGCCCGAAGGTAAGCTTCGGGGTAGGCGAAGGCCAAAGGCCGAGCTCCGCGTAGGGCCGAAGGCCCGAAGCGTGCGAGGCCGTAGGCCGAGCTGCGGGAGTTTAAGGTTGTGCTACCACTCACTACCCCCCGAGTGTCTTGAAAGCGAACCTGAGGGCCGCAGGCCCGAAGGTGAGCTTCGTGGTAGGCGAAGGCCGAAGGCCGAGCTCCGCGTAGGGCCGTAGGCCCGAAGCGTCCCTTCAGAGCGCGCTTGCGGAAACCCTACGCCCCCCAAGTGTCTTTAAGCGAACCTGAGGGCCGAAGGCCCGAAGGTGAGCTTCCAGGTACGCGAAATCCGAAGGCCGAGCTCCGCGTAGGGCCGAAGGCCCGAAGCGTCACTTCAGAGTGCGCTTATTACGCGAGCCCGAGGGCCGAAGGCCCGAAGGGCGAGCCTACGCGGACACTTACTACCCCCGAGTGTCTTAAAAGCGAACCTGAGGGCCGAAGGCCCGAAGGTGAGCTTCGGGGTAGGCGAAGGCCGAAGGCCGAGCGACGCGAAGGCCAAAGGCCGAGCTCCGCGTAGGGCCGAAGGCCCGAAGCGTCCTGCGAGGCCGTAGGCCGAGCTGCGGGAGTTTAAGGTTGTGCTACCACTCACTACCCCCCGAGTGTCTTAAAATCATATTATTAACCAGCGGGTTACAATGAAATTCAGTACAACATTATAACCCGGCTAATACCAAGGGATTTAATGTCTTGCTTTCGGTAGGGTTTACATGACCTATAATTCGGCATTGTCGAGCATGTGGTTTGAAAAAAATATTGTTCACTTCTCATGCTCGCTAAGTTCGGCTTTGTGATGGATGTATGCTGCACAAAATGTCACTTTTATGCTGTAGTGCACAAAGTAAAATTGTTTTAAAGACTAAGATAATCGGGCCTAACAGCCACACACGCAATAAAACTTCGTAGAATAAACTTGTCATTTGATTTGGTTTGCTTTACTAAATTTCACATCCGTATTTTCCATTACTAAATTAAAAAAACCAGTATGTAGTTGGCAGTATGAAGTACCCAAATCTAATATCACGTGTCAAAAATTAAACATAAAAACTTTTTTCTTCTCCTGTACCGTTATCTGTCATTTATATAGGCTGCAGCTCGTGGTAGGCGAAGGCCGAAGGCCGAGCTCCGCGTAGGGCCGAAGGCCCGAAGCGTCCCTTCAGAGCGCGCTTGCGGAAACCCTACGCCCCCCAAGTGTCTTTAAGCGAACCTGAGGGCCGAAGGCCCGAAGGTGAGCTTCCAGGTACGCGAAGGCCGAAGGCCGAGCTCCGCGTAGGGCCGAAGGCCCGAAGCGTCCCTTCAGAGTGCGCTTATTACGCGAGCCCGAGGGCCGAAGGCCCGAAGGGCGAGCCTACGCGGACACTTACTACCCCCGAGTGTCTTAAAAGCGAACCTGAGGGCCGAAGGCCCGAAGGTGAGCTTCGGGGTAGGCGAAGGCCGAAGGCCGAGCGACGCGAAGGCCGTAGGCCGAGCTGCGGGAGTTTAAGGTTGTGATACCACTCACTAGCCCCCGAGTGTCTTAAAAGCGAACCTGAGGGCCGAAGGCCCGAAGGTGAGCTTCGGGGTAGGCGAAGGCCGAAGGCCGAGCGACGCGAAGGCCAAAGGCCGAGCTCCGCGTAGGGCCGAAGGCCCGAAGCGTCCTGCGAGGCCGTAGGCCGAGCTGCGGGAGTTTAAGGTTGTGCTACCACTCACTAGCCCCCGAGTGTGTTAAAAGCGAACCTGAGGGCCGAAGGCCCGAAGGTGAGCTTCGTGGCAGGCGAAGGCCGAAGGCCGAGCTCCGCGTAGGGCCGAAGGCCCGAAGCGTCCCTTCAGAGTGCGCTTGCGGAAACCCTTCGCCCCCCAAGTGTCTTTAAGCGAACCTGAGGGCCGAAGGCCCGAAGGTAAGCTTCCAGGTACGCGAAGGCCGAAGGCCGAGCTCCGCATAGGGCCGAAGGCCCGAAGCGTCCCTTCAGAGCTCGCTCTCTACGCGAGCCCGAGGGCCGGAGGCCCGAAGGGCGAGCCCACGCGGACACACACCCCCCGCACCTTCCCGTCACAAGCAAGAATAGAGTGCAAATTCCTACTTACAAAAATACCCACCGCTTTTCCCTTCCCATAGCGGAATTTCACTTTCCTTTTCCTTGGATATACAAAAACCAAAAAAATATAGGCAGATTTTGAATAAACAAGTCAAAGGTTCAAATAGGTACCGCGGCGCGCTCGCGCGCCGCGCCGCAGGCAAAAAACTAGTTTCATATATAAAAGTGCATAAACAAAACATACTAATATCAAAAACAGAGCTTTTTTGAACCATGTTTGAAAAAATCATAAATAAAATATATATACATTTTTTTCTAAAAAAACTCTTGTGCATAAGTACTTAGATAAAGGATTGAAGAACCGATTAACGTTTGTGCCATAAATACATCTATTGTTATGACGGAGAAATATCAACTCAATACTCATCAAAACTAGTCAATTAGCGCTTGGAGCCCCTTAATATTTATTTATTAAGAGCTGCATAATATGAGCACATTGCACCTCATTTTATTCACCATCAAGCAAATTTATTATTATTATGTTTTGATCAGGTCACTAGTAAAGTTTCTCATTAAACATTTTAATTTTCAGAACATGATCACAGGCACTGCTCAAATGGATGGTGCAATCCTTGTAGTGGCCGCCACCGATGGTGTGATGCCTCAGACCCGCGAGCACTTGCTGTTAGCCAAGCAGATTGGCATCCAACATGTGGTGGTGTTCATTAACAAAGTGGATGCAGCTGACCAGGAGATGGTCGAGCTTGTGGAGATGGAGATTAGGGAGCTGATGACTGAGATGGGTTATGATGGTGATAAAATACCAGTTATTAAAGGTAATTTCCTCAACTTTAGTACAATAAAATGGTGCCAGATCGTTTATACATACATTCATGAAACAAAGGCTTGGTCAAGCATAGTTCTAGGCAAAATAGGTGATTTTTTATCACAACCGGTGACATATATATGGGCGGAGTTCTGGGGGGTTCAAACCCCCCCACATTGGTACCCCAATTGGTACAAATAACCCTTTAGGCGACGCAGATCGGTTTCTTATTTTGTTGGATTCGTAGTAGGAGTAGGCCAGTTTCTGATTTTGTCATATTCTTAAAAGGTCAGTTTCTTTTTTGGCGGTTTCGTAATATGTCATTTCCTTATTTTGCCAGCTTCGAAGTAGTACAGTTTCTTATATCGTTAAATTCTAAGAAGATTATTTTCTTAAATTTGTCTTTTTCTGACTAGGTCAGATTCTTAGTTTGTCGGATTCATAGTAAGTGGATCATTACTGTTTGTAGTTATTATATAATATATGTAAGTATATTCTCTTCTACATACTGTATTTCTACATTTTGATACGTAAAATGCACGAATGAACATGAAATTCATTAACACAGAGGTTAAATGATGATGCTGATGATGATCCATCTACTACGAATCCGACAAAATAAAAATCTGACCTAATCAGAAAAAGACAAATATAAAAAAATAACCTACTTAGAATTTAACGAAATAAGAAACTGTACTACTTTGAAGCTGGCAAAATAAGGAAATGATATATTACGAAACCGCCAAAAAAGAAACTGACTTTCTAAGAATATGACAGAAAGAGCAACTGGCCTACTACGAATCCAACAAAATAAGAAACCGACCTGCGTCGCCTAAAGGCAAATAATGATTGTGAAAAAAAAAACAGCGGTGATGTGGTTACTTTCGCCGTCCTTTCTTGCAAATATCCCAAACAGTAAACATCAACCATCATTTTTTTTTTCCAGGATCAGCCCTCTGTGCCCTCGAAGGCAAGAGCCCCGAAATTGGCTCGGAAGCCATCTCAAATCTACTTAAAGAAGTTGATTCCTTCATCCCCACACCAGTCCGGGAGCTTGACAAACCCTTCCTCTTGCCTGTTGAGTCTGTGCACACAATCCCTGGACGCGGCACTGTTGTTACTGGACGTCTGCATAGAGGTAATGATTTGCAATATCATCATCATCATCCTGGCTGACTTCGACCACGGTGACTGGAAAAATGGCTAATTAGAGCGTCGTTCGTGAGCTCTCAGGTGACTGACGTAGCCTATCTTTGCAGAGAATGTGCGACCACATTCCCTAGTTCAGCACCCCTCCCACAAAATTGTAGTGGACGGCCGCAGGTGGTCGAGTTTAACTTTATTTTAACAAGAAACTAATGAATGACTGATCACATTTAAATTCTATGCCTCCTCAGCTAGTTGACTATGCATACCTCGCCCAGCATCCTGTTGTTCTAATACTTACTTGATTTGTTACATCTCATCAATGTCCATGGATGACTTTACTGAATATTTTAGTTGAGAGACAGACACTGGCACAAATTAATAAAATTATGCTGTGGCTGCTGAGTGTGCCAGTGGTTTAGGTGTCAGAATTTCCTGGTCACAGGCGTCACACTGACTGTATAGCATTGAATAATTTATATTTTTAGGAGTTTTGAAAAAGGGTACCGAATGCGAGATCGTTGGACACGGAAAAGTAATGAAATCCACTGTCACTGGTGTTGAGATGTTCCACAAAACCCTTGAAGAAGCTCAAGCCGGAGACCAGCTCGGTGCCTTAGTCCGTTCCATCAAACGAGAGCAGATCAAGCGTGGGATGGTCATGGCCAAGCCAGGAACAGTCAAAGCCCACGATAACGTTGAAGCAGCTGTATACATCCTCAGCAAGGACGAGGGTGGTCGGTCCAAGCCGTTTACGTCCTTCATTCAGTTGCAAATGTTCTCTATGACCTGGGATTGCGCATCGCAAGTCACTATTCCTGATAAGGAGATGGTGATGCCTGGGGAAGATGCGACGTAAGTTTTCTTCACTACATGGTATAAAACATAGTCGCTTCCCGCTGTCTGTCTGTCCCTATGTATGCATAGCAACCACTTTAACTTTTAGAACAAGCAATTGTCAGTGTCAGGTGACAATTGTCAAGTTGGTGAAATAGGAGCCAGGCCGGCAGTTGTAAAATGACAATTGGATGTCAGTCTTATTCATTGGTATTAAAATACACGTTTGACAAGCAGTATGTGGTCAATATAACGCTTCTGCCTGGAATAGGGTTAAGTGTTTGAAACTTGCATACTCGCTGGCCGTGCGCCCGCGATTTACTAAAACCCAGAGGAGCCTCGGATATCTAGTTGATACTGGTGAATGGTGCAGAGATCACCCACAAACCATACAAACACACCACGTCACAAACATTACATCTTCATAATATCAATAGGGTCTTATTTTAGGTTGCGGGATTCCGCTGGATGCGGGTGGCGCAGGACCAGTCACTTTGGCACTCTTTGGGAGAGGACTATGTCCAGCAGTGGACGTCTTTCGGCTGATATGATGATGAATATTAATATACATTTCAAAAACATAGTTGTGAACTTGATATTTTTGCTACAGCACCATACACTCATAATTAATGTCATGCTCTATCTGGCTATTTCACTTGTCTCCACTAAATGACTTCAAAAAATAGAAGTTCTAATCAAGTGTTGCAATTTCAGCCTACAGTTGCGCCTAGTAAAGCCCATGGTATGCGAACCGGGACAACGTTTCACACTCCGCCTGGGCGACATGACGCTGGGCACTGGCGTCATCACAAAAATTAATAAGAACCTCTCTGAAGAAGACAGACTTAAGATCATGGAAGGCAAGAAGGCCAGGGAAAAGGCGGCTGCCAAGAAGTAAATCAGTGTTATTAGTTAAGTTATAGTAGTTGATAAAATTATATGCTATGCATTTAAAATTGTAAAATTTTAGTCAATAAACATTCAGTACGGCTATTTCGAATTTCATTCCATCTCTAAGGCAGGAAGTTAAAGATTAAAGCAACTACTGAAGTGTTAATTCTGAGATCCTTGAGGATATTCTCAAATATTATCAGCCCACATAGCGACTTTTTTCTGTAATAATCAACGCATTTCCTCTCGGAGAACAGTTCATGTCGTAAATTGGAAAGGAAATGTGTAAATTTACATGTACCTATTTGGCTTGGCAAACTTGGCGAAGTACTGAATTGAAGTCGGTTTAAACTTAGTTTTTAAAGTAAATTATTAGTAAATCAGAAGATTAATTAAAAAAAAAAGGTAGACAAAGTGTTTAAGTCAAAAATATAGATTTTAGATGCTTTAACGTACCTAAGCAATATTTCTTAAAAACCAAAACGTACAGACCTTAGTTTTTCTTTATATCTACATGTCCAAAAATTATAAAAATCGAACGATGTTTACGGAGTGAAAAACGTTATCGCTTTTTGTATGAAAATTTACAGGTTCACAATCCTCTTAACTTTTCGGTGAAGAAGAATAATCTTTGGTCAGGTGTGGGTGAAGTACCTACCCTCTAGCCTAGCCTAGCCTGAGGCCTAGCATGTAGGAGTTGATGGTGGTAGGCGTAAGTCAATATATACATAGGTGTTCGGCGCGGTTCAATATTGGGTTGCGCCGATGCTTAACTGTATGACCGTGCTTGCTAGACGGTAGGGTGCGAGCGAGACGGAGCGGTTTGTCTGTCGCACTCGCACAGTGGATCCGTAGGTGGAAGTGAAACAGCAATATTTCTTGTAGGTTGCTTGATGGTAAGAGCAGGGCAGCTAGTTCAGCTAGTTGTTGTTGCTAGGAGATGCGAGCTTAGACTGAAGTTGTCTAGCATCATCGTAGACCAATCAAATTAGCTTACCCTGGACGTAATTCGTAAACTCGTTGTTTTTATTGTTTTATCGGATTTTACTATTCAGTATCATATATTTATCAAATATATTAGGTAAAAAATCCGCGATCGTAACCGTATTTAAAAAAAACACGAGTTAACGTACACTACCTAACTTTTTCCTAAAAGTAAAAAAGGTAACCAAATACCTTGTTAGTATAACTTTGAGGTGCATTAAAATGCGATCACTTAATAGAAAAATTAAACTGAAATGAAATTCGCATATACGTTTTTTTTCACAGTTTTCCTCTGATCTCATTATCTAGACAAGCCAAAATGGTAACTATGATATTTTTATCTGTTTAAGCTATATTGAGTGTTTTTAGACATTTAAGACAAAAATTAATCATTTATTTTTAACGTTTTAATAATAATGTATTTCTCGGTAGTTATAAATAGTAACTATGAAATTTTTGTTTACTAATAGCTTTTTGTGTACGATAATCATGTTTTCATCAAAATTAAGCATGTTAATTTCACGCTTAAGAAATTGAAAATTTTATTGAAAATACTCGTGACCTTGTAGTGGAGCCAGGTGCACGCGGTGGGTGCGAGGCGGGGAGAGTGTGGGGCGCCAGCGGGTGAGCGCACGGCGAACACGTCATAACGAGTTTATTTCAATTACGTGTTTTGCACCGACCGCGCCGTGTACAAATAAAATATCCTAATTGTAGGATTTCACTAAGTACGTATTCACATACTTAGTGCGTGTCAGTTTATACTGGACATCAAATGTTCAGTGATGTAACTAAAAATGTACAATTTTCGCAATTTTTACAAGCTTTATATTAACTTGCACTGTTCGTATGCATGTAAGTTGTCCGTCAAAATTTGTAATCCATTTTTCAGTCACTTCCCGTTATCCAATTGAGCTGAAATTTTGCTTGCATATGTATATCGCATGACAATACAATATTATGATGATTTGGAGCTAATCTGATGCTGGAGCAGGAAGTTGGCCATAGGAAATCCGCAATAAAACGACACAACCCCATCGAGTTTAGGCTCGTTAGAATAGTCTTAATGTGTAGTTGATGATGGTATGCAGAAAAGTACAGTCGGCAATAAAAGCTTGTACTAAAAACGAAATTTTTGACAAAAACTTATTCCATTAGTTATGTGCTATAAATGCTTCGTACTAAATTTCAAGATTCAGAGTTCACGGGAAGTACCCTTTAGGTTTTGATTCCCTTGCGGGTTTCGACAATTTGCGGAAATTAAACGGCTGTATTTTTTGATTTCGTTGGCTTAGAAGTTTGTTTTTTTCACAGCTCCAAGAGACAGTAGACTTGAGTATTTGATATAAATTTCAGCTGGATACCTCCACGCGTTCCTGAGAAAAAGGGTTTTGACAGACTGATGGACGGACGGACGGACAACAAAGTGATCCTATAAGGGTTCCGTTTTTTCCTTTCAAGGTACGGAACCCTAATAAGTTAAAGCTAAGAATTATTCGATTTATGAAATTACAAATTAGCGTATCCAGACTTATTTAATATTTAAAACAAGAGTATTTTGGTGTAACAGACACATTTATGAAAAAGTTCACAAAGCAAAATGGCGTATCTTACAATGAACTGAGAGTTACGACAAAATGTATCAGAGACATTTCTTATTTGATTGGATATGACAAAAATGCTCGGTAAAATTGAGTATCAACGCAATATTTTTCATGGTTGTAACGGACAATTTTTTCAAGCTATCGGGACGTTATCTATACCAACCGATAGAGAGAAAAAAACTGAGTATGACTGCATTTTAGCTCATTTTCGATATTTTGTCCCTTACGCCCTTTGAGCCTACGGTAGTCGATATGCTTATTGCCACCCACCCAGAGATGGGCAAAATTTATTCGAATACGAATAACGTTTAAGAATAAATAGGATTATTCGCGAATAACTTCTTTATTCGCATAACCATTCGTAATGCTTTTCGGGAATATAATTTTTAACGAATATTGTAGGAATGCTTTTTAATGAAATATATCTCAAAAACGTAATATCCTAATACAGACAGAACAGTGATACCTAGTTTTAAAATTTGTTAGAAAGAGGTGACCGCTCAATCAAGGGTACCAATTAACATCGTCGTGCAAAGGTGAAACGGATATTAATTGTAATTATTTCACCTCTTTTATTTTTTCTATTTCGGCTTTACCACGGGTGACAAAAAAAACCTGTGAAGTGTGAGTCAGACTCGCGCACCGAGGGTTCCAGACCACCCTATACAATAGAAACAAGTCCACTATAAACTGACACTCACTAAGTATGTATTCACATACTTAATGCGTGTCAGTTTATACTGCACATTAAATTTTCAGTGATGTAACTAATAATTTACGGTTTTCGCAATGTTTTCCTTTATCTGTTCTATAAGGCGTTGCTTCGCACCAAATTTCAAGTTTCTGAGTTCACGGGAAGTACCCTGTAGGTTTTGATTATGCGTGTTTCGAAAATTTGCGGCATAAATCTTATGATTGCGTTGGCTTAGAAGTTTGATTTTTTTCACAGCTCCAACGTCAAAAGTCATTATTAAAAGGGAATAAGACCTTTTGACGTCTTCGATTGCGTAGTTACTTTTGATGCTGACTGTAAGAGTCCCCAGCATGGTCGACTCAAGTCGACTCCATACAAACGAAGTTTGGTTCTCATTTTAAAACGGCACACTAGAATAACATAAAACTTTTTATATACAATAGGATCTGCCATATCTAGGTCGGAAACTTGTTTCTGTTGCAATAAATAATACCAAATAGAAAAAAAAAAATTGGAGACTTGGTATGAAAAACGTTCTAGTTGCTCTGTTTTTTCTATTGACGTGATAACGTCTTACCGATGAACAATTGAACACCAGCAGCATGCACGTAAAAATATGAATCATTGTCCCGTTCCGCCTGAGCCGAGCGTTCGGCTTTATGACGTTATCACCGGTGTCTGAAACGCTGACCACGCAACGTACCTATCGCGTGGTCAGCGGTTTCAGATACCGGCAGAAGCAGTGAAAAAGCCTTCACTTCAGTGGCCATTTTGTCGACCCTTTTTCAGCGTTCAATAATTGTTTTAACGAATGGTTTGAACGCATTATAATATAAAAGAGAATACTTTAAAAAAAAACTTTTATTCAATGTAACTGCATATTTTTTTCTATTCCCGAAACTTTCAGTTTGACCCTCGTAGTGACCCTGCCTACGTAGCCGGAGGTCCCGGGTTCGAATCCCGGTAAGGGCATTTGTGTGATGAGCACAATTATTTGTTCCTGAGTCATAGATGTTTTCTATGTATTTATTTAATTATATATTCGTGGTATCTATTTATTCGAATGAAATGAGAATAAATCATGCTTCATTCGAAAGTGTAGACGAATAAATTATACGCGAATAAATTAGTGACGAATAACTGATTATTCGAATAAATTTTTATTCGAATAAAGAATCATTCGAATAAAGCCCCTTTCTGCACCCACATAAGTAACATATTTTATTTAAATAATTATGTACAGAAGACTGAGCGCTTATAAATAGGTAATCGAGATTCCACGACAATTATGTCTCATGCTGAACAATTTAGTTATTATCGATATAATGAACACAATATTTCAATAAATCTCCACCCTAGCCGAACCGTGGTGCACGCCACGTTCGTGTTTATAAATGTTTGACAATCATTGACCTACCCATAATAAATGAAGGCCGAAACGCATTGACAGCGGTGGCGAAGCGGCGCGGCGCAGCGTGGAGGTGGTACCGGCTGTAATGTTCTTCTCTAATACGAAAGCGTCCGCACAGAATACCGGCCGGGAAAAAACCGTTCGGATCCTTTCATATTAGCTCGAACATTACAAGTAACGCCTCCGCGCCGCCCCGCGCCGCTTCGCCACCGCTGTCAGTGCGTTTTGGCCTTGAATGCCTGCGACTCGCCACAGCACGGTCGGTAGTTGAGGCACAAAGCAATGACGGCCTTATTCTGCAAGATATAACGTTCATATTAAAACTTAAGTAAGAAAAAATATGAATTAATTAATAATCGTGGATATTTTTTGTTTAATTTGTTTCTTATAGTACTAATAATATGTTGACAGGATAAATCAAACACTTTACAAGTAGTTATGTATTTTGGTTTTCCAAAAACTACCAATATTTGTGACTTTAGAATTCCGCAAAGAGTATCTGTTTAATTTTTTATAATTGATCAACACACATAAAATACTATTCAGAATAAATTGTAAAATTGTAGTTATCTATAATTTCTGGTAAGATAAGCCAGAAAATGTGTAATTTACTGAACTTTCTTTCTTAATGATAGTCCCGGTTGATTAATTAGTTTAATTTTGATTTCTTTAACTGAAATGCAAGCATCCTATCATAATAGAGGCACTTTTACAAAGTTACATATTACGCTGCACTTATGAAATCAGAATTTGTAAAAAATTTAGATTTTTGGTTTTTTTACAGCGACGCGGAACCCTAAAATGTTTAATTCTTTTTATTTTAGCTATAACTAACAATACTTTACATCATAGAAAAAGAAAATTACAGTTATCGAATTATGTCCGGGTTTAGCTAATTTGATTGGTCTATCTAGTTAAGTTTTGTGTTAACAAGCTTTGGCTGACGTATCAGCCAAGTTGAACACGGATCGTTAGGGTGATCAACCACAGTTGTCTAGTCAAGTATTCGTTTTCAAGAACTATTCTTGGAGGGCTATTCGAACATAAATATGTGACCCTCGATCGCTAAACTTTGCATATAAACTGCCTATCTTCTACGTGTTTGCGATCTATTGTGTACAGTCGACTCCGATGCTATGAGAGACTTGGCGTATCCAGTCGTTTTCCTGTATTGCGGTACAGTCGAATTCGATACTACGACGGTCTGAGTAAGCTAAGTTGGTCTCTGCATTGCGGTCTATCGTGTACAGTCGAATCTGATTCTATGGGACGTCTAGTATACTAAACAAGTCCTCTACATTAAGATGTTATTGTATAGATGAGTGTCCTGACATAAATTAGACATATGCAGACGGGAAAGCTATTTCTAGGTGGTAATAAATTGTAGACAACGTAGGTATGATTGAAGTGATATTAGAGTTTGTGTGTAGATCCAGAGTTGGGCATTCAAGAATAAAATCATGAATAGAATAAGAATAACGCGGGAATAATTCACGTTGATTTTATCCCCGTCAAAGTTATTCCAAATAAGTTTCGTCGGGAATAATTCATGGGAATAAGAATAAAATGAAGATAACTTATTCTTATTCAAATAAAACTAATCCTGATTTTTTATTTGAAATAATATTCCATGAATACGAATGTAGTTCGGTTCGGATTCGGATACTCGGGGCCCTTGGGGGTAAACACAGCGCATTTGGTATGGGTATAGAGGCACTCGGTTGATGTATAGAACATAACACTTGGTGACGATGGTCTGATGATGGAGTCAGGAAGTGGATAGTGGAACTCCTCAACGGTTAATTGTATACCCCTCGAGTTAGGGTTCGTTTGGTTTGTTTTGTCGAGTTCTACAATTTATACTTGGTGATGATGGAGTCAGGAGGTGGATAGTGGAACTCCTCAACGGTTAATTGTATATCCCTCGAGTTTGGGTTCGTTTGGTTTGTTTTGTCGAGTTCTACACTTTATACTTGGTGATGATGGAGTCAGGAGGTGGATAGTGGAACTCCTCAACGGTTAATTGTATACCCCTCGAGTTTGGGTTCGTTTGGTTTGTTTTGTCGAGTTCTACACATTATACTTGGTGATGATGGTCTGATGATGGAGTCAGGAGGTGGATAGTGGAACTCCTCAACGGTTAATTGTATACCCCTCGAGTTTGGGTTCGTTTGGTTTGTTTTGTCGAGTTCTACACATTATACTTGGTGATGATGGTCTGATGATGGAGTCAGGTGGTGGATAGTGGAACTCCTCAACGGTTAATTGTATACCCCTCGAGTTTGGGTTCGTTTGGTTTGTTTTGTCGAGTTCTACACTTTATACTTGGTGATGATGGTCTGATGATGGAGTCAGGAGGTGGATAGTGGAACTCCTCAACGGTTAATTGTATACCCCTCGAGTTTGGGTTCGTTTGGTTTGTTTTGTCGAGTTCTACACATTATACTTGGTGATGATGGTCTGATGATGGAGTCAGGAGGTGGATAGTGGAACTCCTCAACGGTTAATTGTATACCCCTCGAGTTTGGGTTCGTTTGGTTTGTTTTGTCGAGTTCTACACTTTATACTTGGTGATGATGGTCTGATGATGGAGTCCGAGGTGGATAGTGGAACTCCTCAACGGTTAATTGTATACCCCTCGAGTTTGGGTTCGTTTGGTTTGTTTTGTCGAGTTCTACAATTTATACTTGGTGATGATGGTCTGATGATGGAGTCAGGAGGTGGATAGTGGAACTCCTCAACGGTTAATTGTATACCCCTCGAGTTTGGGTTCGTTTGGTTTGTTTTGTCGAGTTCTACACATTATACTTGGTGATGATGGTCTGATGATGGAGTCAGGAGGTGGATAGTGGAACTCCTCAACGGTTAATTGTATACCCCTCGAGTTTGGGTTCGTTTGGTTTGTTTTGTCGAGTTCTACACTTTATACTTGGTGATGATGGTCTGATGATGGAGTCAGGGGGTGGATAGTGGAACTCCTCAACGGTTAATTGTATACCCTTCGAGTTTGGGTTCGTTTGGTTTATTTTGTCGAGTTATACACTTTATACTTGGTGATGATGGTCTGATGATGGAGTCACGAGGTAGATAGTGGAACTCCTTAACGGTTAATTGTATACCCCTCGAGTTTGGGTTCGTTGAATGAAATCCGGGCACGAGCTCGAGCCCTAATTACCACTATTACTAGCCATTGAACAGTTCCGCTACCTTTTAGTATTTATTTATTATTATTGATCGTTAAGTGTATTGCATAGAACTCGTCAAAACAAACCAAACGAACCCAAACTCAAGGGGTATACAAGTAGCCGTTGAGGAGTTCCACTACCCACCTCCTGAATCCATCATCAGACCATCATCACCAAGAATAAAGTGTAGAACTCGACAAAACAAACCAAACGAACCTAAACTCGAGGGGTATACAAGTAGCCGTTGAGGAGTTCCACTACCCACTTCCTGACTCCATCATCAGACCATCGTCACCAAGTATAATGTATAGAACTCGTCAAAACAAACCAAACGAACCCAAACTCGAGGGGTATACAAGTAGCCGTTGAGGAGTTCCACTACCCACTTCCTGACTCCATCATCAGACCATCGTCACCAAGATTAATGTATAGAACTCATCAAAGCAAACCAAACGAACCCAAACTCGAGGGGTATACAAGTAGCCGTTGAGGAGTTCCACCACCCACTTCCAAACTCCATCATCAGACCATCGTCACCAAGTATAATGTTTAGAACTCATCAAAACAAACCGAATGAACCCAAACTCGAGGGGTATACAAGTAGCCGTTGAGGAGTTCCACTACCCACTTCCTGACTCCATCATCAGACCATCGTCACCAAGTATAATGTATAGAACTCATCAAAACAAACCAAACGAACCCAAACTCGAGGGGTATACAAGTAGCCGTTGAGGAGTTCCACTACCCACTTCCTGACTCCATCATCAGACCATCGTCACCAAATATAATGTATAGAACTCATCAAAACAAACCAAATGAACCCAAACTCGAGGGGTATACAAGTAGCCGTTGAGGAGTTCCACTACCCACTTCCTGACTCCATCATCAGACCATCGTCACCAAGTATAATGTATAGATCTCGTCAAAACAAACCAAACGAACCCAAACTCGAGGGGTATACAAGTAGCCATTGAGGAGTTCCACTACCCACTTCCTGACTCCATCATCAGACCATCGTCACCAAGTATAATGTATAGAACTCATCAAAACAAACCAAATGAACCCAAACTCGAGGGGTATACAAGTAGCCATTGAGGAGTTCCACTACCCACTTCCTGACTCCATCATCAGACCATCGTCACCAAGTATAATGTATAGAACTCATCAAAACAAACCAAATGAACCCAAACTCGAGGGGTATACAAGTAGCCATTGAGGAGTTCCACTACCCACTTCCTGACTCCATCATCAGACCATCGTCACCAAGTATAATGTATAGAACTCATCAAAACAAACCAAATGAACCCAAACTCGAGGGGTATACAAGTAGCCGTTGAGGAGTTCCACTACCCACTTCCTGACTCCATCATCAGACCATCATCACCAAGTATAATGTATAGAACTCATCAAAACAAGCCAAATGAACCCAAACTCGAGGGGTATACAATTAACCGTTGAGGAGTTCCACTATCCACCTCCTGACTCCATCATCAGACCATCATCACCAAGTATTACGTATAGAACTCATCAAAACAAACCAAATTAACCCAAACATGTCATAAAATCCATTGCGTGAAAAAAACCTTACAAAATTTTACCGACGATACCACAACCACAAATTTATCTTTTATTTAAATAACGTTTTATTTAAATAAAATGTTAGTTGGAATAACCCCATTTCGGGAATAATTATTCCGTATTTCATTCCTTATTTAAGATAAAAGTAGCGTGAATTATTCCCGTTCAATTTATTCCGGAATAACGAGCGCATGAATTTATTCTTATTCCCATCGATGGGAATAAGAATAAAAATTCTGTTCTTATTCTTATTCAAGATAACTTTTGCCCATGTCTGTGTAGATCATTTTGAACACTAGGACCGCTTAGCAACTTCTGCTGCTGACTGTACTTAGAATAAGTTAAGTACCATCCAGGTCTGTAATAATTAATTTATGTAGCTTCAGAATTCAGATACCATAGTAAAATAAGTTTGTCAAAAATTTAATTTTTGGTACAAGCTTTTATTGCTGACTGTAGGTACTTTTCTGCGTACCATCATCAACTACTCATTGAGACGATTCTAACGAGCCCAAACTCAATGGGGTTGTGTCGTTTTATAGCGGAGTTCCTATGGCCAACTTCCTGCTCCAGCATCAGATCAGCTCCAAATCATAATATTGCACTGTCATGCTATATACCTACATATGCATGCAAAATTTCAGCTCAATTGGATAACGGGAATTGACAGAAAAATGGATTACAAATTTTGACGGACAACTTACATATTTACATACGAACAGTGCAAGTATAAAGCTTGTAAAAAATTGAGCTAAGTTTTTTCATACAAAACTTGTTATTGTTGTATTTCGTTTGTTTTATAAACTGGAGCCATATAAACTAATTACAGACCTAGATTACACCCACAAAGTACTTTTTCTACTCGTCGACTTAAATCTTTGAATTAAGATTTCGTACACGAAACCAAGATCACATACTTTTTAATCCTGGAGCTCCACGAGCTCGTGGATTCATAAGATGACCGCCAGCAGTCATCTTATGAATCCAGGAGCTGTATAAGATAACTGTGAAGACATCAACGCGCAAAGATACGAAGCTGCTGCGCTTCATTTCAGCAGGGCGATTTTCAATAGGTAGGTACCAAGTTTGTTTAATAAATTATCATTTCCGTTGTCTCGTAGAAAAAGTATTGTATACAATAGTTATATAATTAGCTTTTTAAGTCTCGTACCTTAATTAGGCCACTCAGCAAAGCACTATTGTGATTAAGCAGTTTCGTTACAATCCAACGCGTAGTTTTAAAATGAGAACGAAACTACGTTTGTATATGCTGTAGCTTACTGCGGACCCAAGTTTTTTGTGTAAGAGGGTAGGTACTTTCAGGTACATCATTAGGGACTAGAGATAGGGTAAGCACCCGGTAAATACCCGTATCTACCCAAATTGGTGGGTATAAACTATTTCGAAAGGATTTTTTGAAATGGTTTATATATATGACATACATAGAATATGTATGACATACAGAAGATACACATTTTAAACTTTCGACTCTTTGTCATCACCAGTGTCGATACATCTATTCTAGTGACGTCTATTGAATCTAGCCAACCAACATGTAACTGCAAAAAATCGGCAAACACTAGTATAAGGTGTATGTGATGGTGACTACGAGGTGTATGTAATGAAGATTTTTATCCATACAAGCTAATGCTACACTTAACTGCATCAATGCTAAGGAAAGGGATGCAAGATGAATATTTGTGAAGGTACAGCTAAGTGAAGATGGCAAGATAAAAAAAAAACAACTTTATTTTCAAGTTTATTTTCAAAAATTCAGTTATGGTGAAATATTGTCAGTCCTCAGAGTAAATCAAAGCTTCTGAGATTTCAAGATTAATAAAGGATCCTGACCAGTCTCTCGAGATACTCCTTAACCACACCAATAATTTAAGATATTTAATATTTCACATGCATTTAACAGCCTGCAACATACTTATGGGTCATTGTCAGATTTAGGTTCGCGTCTCTTCGGTGGACATTGCCAAAGTTAAGGGCTACGAAGCTTAATTTTTGTTTGAACTCTAAATCCGCATAAACGGCATTGCCTCTGCTATAATTCTATGTGATAAAAACATATTATATGTTAACGTAAGCCCTTAACTACTTTCACAATAGATCAGCGATGGTCACAGTGATATAAGGGCTTTGACAGCCCGAAAGCCACTACCAGAAGCCCTTAACTATTGACCACTGGAAAGATGTTTTTTGTTTTTGTGACTGACATTGACCCTTATGGCATGTACTTAGTGAGACTTACACAATAACATTTCAAGTGTATATTATTACAACAAAGATCACAAACATTAAGAAAAAATACATATGGTAATTTTCAACAGTTAATTCAGATTCAATTAACATAATAATAGCACTGATGTATTTAAGATGGTCAGCCATTATAAATTAGCAGAAAACTAATGGAATGAAGTTTATTTAATGACATTGGAATTTAGAATGTCATTCAAACTATCCTGCTTGATCTTCCAATCACATTTATTTGAGGGCACTGGGCATTTCAATAGGTCTGTCCACACTGGCCGCATGCTCAGTCGAGCGCGGCTCGGCCTGGCGTGCGCGCTCGGCGAGAAAATTCGACAGAGCATAAGAGCGGCTCGCCCAAGCTGAGCTGCTCGGGCCAGCGTGTGGACGGCTCGGGGAGCCACTCGGCTGAGTCCAGTGTGGACACACCTATTAAATAGTAGGTTGTATTTACAAGTCTTCATCTTCATCCGGCAGGGCAGTGTCTTGAGCCTCTTTGAGATCCTTCTCGATCTGGTTCTGCCATTGTGGGTCCATGGTAACTTCTGGGGGCACCAACGCAGGCATGGCCACGAATTCTAAGTTGCCATCACCAATCAATTTGCGCGCCAACCAGAGGAAAGGCTTCTCAAAATTATAGTTAGACTTGGCTGAGATGTCATAATACTGAAAGTAACAAAATATTTTGTGAAATTTTATATCATTCAACTATAACCTATCATACACAGTTATTTACTGTCTAATAAAGAATTTAAATTTATGTCCTTAGCAGAGACTAAACTTTAAGCTTACTTCTACATATTAAAGTGTGTGTTAAAAGCATGGAGCTTACCTGAAGGTTCTTTTTCCTGTGGAAAACAATAGTTTTCGCTTTGACCTTTCTGTCTTTGATGTCAACTTTGTTTCCACATAAAACAATGGGGATGCCTTCACAAACACGTACGAGATCGCGGTGCCAGTTGGGGACGTTTTTGTAAGTGACGCGAGAGGTTACGTCGAACATAATTATGGCGCATTGTCCTTGGATATAGTAACCATCTCTGAGACCACCGAACTTTTCCTGTCCAGCCGTATCCCATACATTAAATCTAATTGGGCCTCGGTTGGTGTGGAACACAAGGGGGTGCACTTCGACTCCAAGCGTTGCGACGTATCGCTTCTCGAACTCTCCAGTCAAATGTCGTTTAACGAATGTTGTTTTGCCAGTGCCGCCATCGCCGACCAGCACGCATTTGAAAGTGGGCATATCATCAGCCATTTTGGCGGCTAGTTATTCTGTCTGAAAACAAAAAATCGGATCACGAATCGCACGATAACTACTACCTACACAATGGCCTGACAAGCATTTGCACCAAAACTTATTACTCACTGTTCTGTTATTAAACAACAGCTATTATAAAAACAGACCATAAAGATTAAGAAAATTAGGTGTCGTATCGAATTTATAAAACGTTAAGTCACCTAAAGTTAAAATTGTTTCAAGTTTTCCATCAAATGGCGCTCAACTATCCTCACAGGAATTTAGCCTAATGGTACCGAACATTAGAACGAATTACACATAAACTACATATCATGGGTCACAAATACATTCTGGGATATAAAGCGTATCACTAACTGATTATAAAGAAGTAAAATATAAGCACAATTTACCAAGATTGTCTAAGAAAACTGCGATTTAACTTAGCACTGGCAAAAGTCGTTACGGCTCACAATGGCGTCACTCTGAACTAGACGGAAGAAAACTTTGACACCGACAGGTGCAATGACAAAAGTTGTCAACTGAGTGTATCAAATATTGGCGTAAAAGTAGTAAAATGTCAAAAGCATTTAGGAATACAAATCAAAGCCAATAAATAATTAAGAGTAATAATTAAAACAAACTGTTTCTTAGCTTTTACATTTATTTAAGAAGTAAAGCTTGAAAAGTAGTTCAATCCATTTTTTTTTCTGACGTCAAGCAAAAAAGGGGTCCACAGATTATTTGATTCACCACAATTTGTCAGTACAACATGTCGAAGTCATCAGATGTAAAAGCACGCTCGAATATGGTGCGCTCCGCACCGTGACCTTGGTCTGACCCGGACAATATTCGATCTCGATGGTATGTTCAGCGGTCCGCCGCACATTATTATTATTATTGACGGTTCGCTCGGTTCGATGATTCTCCCACAGGATTTGGTGCGGTCCGCACCAAGTTCGCTCATGTGTACGGGCCACCGCACCGTTCAGGGGGGCTAGCACACTAGGCTCTATGTCGCGTTTTACGTGACGTTTCAGTACATTTTCGCCGACATAAAACCTAGTGTGCTAGCTAGGCAGAGGGCCTACCACGAACGGCATTCGAAGTTTTCCCTCTCTGTTGCACTTAAGTACGAACTCGTAAGTATGACAGAGAGGTAAAACTTTGAATGCCTTTCGCGGTAGGCCCTCAGAGCTTTAGTCGCGGTTCTACCACCGAGCGAGACACACGTTACAATATCATCAGGCCAAGAAACCGTGAATATTATGGAAAAAAGATTAATTGTGGAAGTATTAGAACTTTACAAAGATTTTCCGTGTTTGTGGGACTCAACTCACGACCTTTACTGCAAAAAAAATGCCCCCAGTCAAGCGTTGGAAATAATTTTAGAAAAATGGAAAACGGGTTACACGCATGACACCATAGAGGAAGTCAAAAAAAATTAAAATCTTAGAGCTGCATATATTATTGGATAAAGTCGGAGGCATGTCGACGTGATCACTGTACTGTAGCACGAAAAGCACTGGACCACTGGACCGTCTTTGTACCGTGCGGTGGTGTGGCGTGTCGAGTGCACCGCACTGGTCCGTCGGTTCGACGCACCATGTTCGAACGTCTGTTAATGCTATAACAATCTGACCACATGTGCATGCAATTTCTCAGTACAACTCGTTAGACAGTAGGATGGATCAGCAGCGCAACATGCCTCTAGCTAGACGCTAGCAATGGGGTTGGCCGGTGAAAGCTAATTGTCGATGACGCTCTTCTAGATTCCATACGAAGAGAGAGAGACCGAGGATCGATGGTCCCTAACTTGTACGAAAATCATATACTTACAGTTCCTAGGGAAAAATCTTCCCCATACTTTGTTCATAAGCCTTTTATTTTTATCCTTTTTCGGAAAACGGTGGATTCTCGACTTCTTAGCAATTCGGGACGAAACATAGTAATTTACGCAAAAGTAAATAAAAACCGGCCAAGTGAACTCGGACTCGCACACGAAGGGTTCCGTACCATTATCTATAAAAATGGCAAAAAAAGAAGCGGGCTGTGTCGGAGATACAACCGTTAATTAAGTTTAAGTGGATACTTCTTTCGTCGTGTCCTAAATTGTATCCCATGGATTTGCGATTCATTGCAATCTCAAGGGAAAACCATAAGGTGTACCCGTAAAATATATATCTGAATTAATTCACTAAAATCTTTATGAGTACAGTACAGATAAATCTGTATTTATGGCAACATTGACTGACGTAGCTCATTTTACTCGCGATACATTGAAAATGACGGTCAATTCAGCATTATTTTCATGTCCGCCACATAAACTAAATAACATTATGTGATTAACAACTAATGGCAAATAAAGAAGGATTAAAACATGTACCAAACAGACAGACAGACAGACAGACATACAGGCAGGCAGGCAGGCAGGCAGCCAGACAGACAGCGGAGTATTAGTAATAGGGTCCCGTTTTACTCTTTTAGTACGAAACCCTAAAAACTACTTCCCGCCATACAAATTTAGTTTTTTTTTAAAGTTGGCATTTACTCTTTGCTGTTTTAGGAAAAGGTTTTGGATGACAGATTCTCTCAGATTCTCTCTCAGATCTGCAAGTATTTTGTTTGCCTACTACTCGTACTTAGAATATGTTTTTTATCGCTTGCCGATTACGAGCCTAGTGCGGGACCTACTTACACAAAAGTGGCAAATTAATAAAGTTCCTCAAAGGGGTTTTTTGGCATAATGCATGTGTATGTATCATTAGAAAGAGGATAGACTAGAGAACTTTTTTAAAGAATTTTAAGAACTTGATCTTTTTTAGTTTTTTATAATTGCAGATCAAATTATTCCTAAAAGAAGATTTTGCACCTAGTTTTGCTCCTAGAATTTTTTTGAGGGTCAATTAAAAAATAAGTAGACGTTACTTGCAAATAATTTTGACTTTGATAGAGACGTAAAACATTAAACATAACAATAAAATAAACTTTTTTTTAATTCAAGTTGAAATGCGAAGTCCCTTAGAATTTTACAAAATTTATTAAAAAAGACCCGTGGCTACAAAAATTTTTTGAATGCCGGAAGTGATAGCAAATGACCCACTGTACCTGCCATTTTAATTTGGCAAATAGAATGAGGTCGCAATTAATTCTTCCCGTACTAAGAAACCTCCTGCTTGTTGTTTTTATCCAAGTACCAACCTTTGTTTTTCATGAGTGAATCATTATTGGCGCTGGATATTTCGTTATGGGTATTTACTTGTTTTATTTTAGAAAATTTCATTTAATCAAATTTACACACATGTTTTCTAGTGTAGATATAATATCCATAGTAACCGGCCAAAGTCACCATGACAAAAAGACAGAAAGAGAAAGTACGGAAGTAGGAGATAGCATGAGTCCGCCATAGCAAAAGCACAGATTGAAAATTTGTCACTTGTCAGAACTTGTCATATTTGAGCAAATGGACGTCACTCATCAGATTCATCTTTTTGTTCCTAGTTGCGCGACACTGGCTTGGAGCTTGTGAACGCTTGCCAAGCCACCGCATGCGTGTAAATGCAGCACTAGATTCTTACTTGATTCTTACTATAGCAAATAGGAGTTACAAATTGCATCGCTTGTAGTGTGCTATGGTGGTTGCAAGTTTTCAAATGACAAGTTGCAAGCTGTAATGGTAAGGCCATTACCCGCGGAAAAAAATTGACGTTACGTTTTTGACATTGACACGATACAGGCGTTTATCTGCTCACAACCCACAAGATACAATTAAGGCCTGCGGCGCTACCACGAACTTCGTATATCTCCGTCTCTACAGCACTTATGGTTTATGGTACTCGAGCGACTATACGACTATACGGGGATATACGAAGTTCGAGATTCGAAGTTCGAGGTAGCGCCGCTAAATCACACCGGCGCGGCCTGCGGTAGCGGTCAGTAGTAAATTTGACAGCTATGATAACTTTACTATTGACCGACGCGGCCAGCGGCGCTAACACGAAAATTGAAGTTTATATACATGCATCCCGGTCACTCGAGTTGTGTACGGCATAAATATAGAATTGAAATATGTTTTCTCATTTTCATTTTATAATTTATAATAATTTAGTTTAAATCAATAAATTATTATTGATTTAAACAAGGTTACCATTAGTTGTTTAAATACTGGTGCCTTTGCTAATGTTATGTTGTATAAATAATGTTGCCACACTACAATTTGAAGTTTCGTTTGGTTCTTGCGTGGTGGCGTATCGATTTTTGTTGAGTAAAGTCAGTGAAGTGATCGTAGTGTTCGTGTCCTTTAATTCCTTTATTTTAGTGACGTTTTTAGAAAAATATCTGTGAATGGGATTGTGTAACAAGATCAAACGTTTATCTGGTGTGTGATTTTCCGTTAAGGATGACGAAGGACAGGTTAGCGGCGCTTCAAGCGGTGAGTTTTTCGTCTACCTAATATAACCAAAGGTCTTCCTCATTGGCCATGAATTCGCGAAAGAATAGCATTGAGTACGGCACTTACGATAGCGTTTTTGTGGGTTATAGTTTCTTTATTCCCTTCATTGCGGTTTACGTACGATTTAAGGCAGAATGGAATTAAATTCCAATTGCATTCTTTATTTCTATTCGCCCCACCCCTAAGATTTAGAACGCTGATGATATTAGGGTGATAAAATGTACCGAAATAATACAAGACTTTTGGTGCTACTGCTGGGTCGGTAACTTATCGATTGTTCAGTAACTTGTCTCGAAACTGCTCAGGTGGGTAACCTCAGGTTGATGGACTTGGGAACTAGTTCTAAATTTTTTAAATAATAACAAGAATAATCAGGATAAGAACATACATCTCGTAACATATTTCCATGTATTTATTAAATTGATGATCATACAATGAAAGGGATTAAAACTTTATTCCCATTTTTGCATTCAGAACTAGTGAAATTTTTTCATTGATACCTTTTGTTGAGAATGTTTAAGAGTTGACTTACTGCAAGAAATAAGATTAAATAGTGTAAATGTATGTACCATAAAGTACATGAACTTGATTGTATCTCAACCGATTAGATTAACACTTACGAAGCTAAAGCTATTGTGTTTCTCTAAAGATGTTCTTCTCTAAATATATATAAAGCTTTCCACCCAAAAGTTGTAAATAAATTAATTAAGATCGTAATTTTATTACTTTATCAGTAGTAGACTTAATTGACACCATGTAGATTGTCACTCACAGCATAAATTTTATGATACATATTCAAAAATGCATGTCAAAAATCAGCTATGCAGACAAGCATAAACCTTATGAAAATGTGGACACTAAATATGTTAAGTTCTGCAAAAATTACTTCAATTCCCTAGCGCAACCTTTATTGGCAATTACAAAAAACAATTAAGTATGCAGAAATCAAACCTTATTTAATGTGGACACTAAATATGTTAAGTTCAGCAAAAATTACTTGAATTCCATAGCCCAACCTTTTTTTGGCAATTACATAAAACAACTGCAGAAATCCGGCTCCTGTACCCATTGCCTGTAACAAGTGTCACTTCCAATTAGTACTAATTTACTGTGTGATCTATCAAATCCAATCCCAATAAATGATAAGGATAAAGCTGTGACACTATGTTAATAGTTTCATATACCTATTTCTTTTATCATCATCATCATATCAGCTGAAAAACGTCCACTGCTGGACATAGGCCTCCCCCAAAGAGTGCCAAAGTGACCGGTCCCGGGCCACCCGCATCCAGCGGACTCCCGCGACCTTTACCAGGTCATCAGTCCACCTACGGGGCCTACCCTCGCAGCGCCTTCCGGTACGTGGTCGTCACTCGAGAACCTTTCCGCCCCATCGGCCATCGGTTCTACGTGCATCAAAGTAGTCATGCATAATTCCAATGACAGTTTTATAAAAAAGTACCACATTAAATAATCTGATCTCAACCATATTAAAACTTGGATATAGATAGAATTTGTGTCATACCTACTCCTTTAGCATTATCTAACAGCATTTACATCTGTGAATATAAATAATATCATATTTGAAATATCATATATATAGGTATATCATATATGTATCTTTGAAAATTGTTAAACAATGTTTATATTATAACACTAATTAACATCCACATCAACTGCTGGACATAGGCCTCCCCCAAAGAGCTAACATGAATTGTTCAAATTCATGAAAATATGTTTCAAAGATTTTCTTATGTTCTTTTCAAGTTAGTATTTTTATTCTCGTTACTCTGCACCTAAATCACAGTCGCAACAATGTTATTTAACATCATAAAGTGTAAAGTTTCTTAGTGTGATAATAAAATAATGAGTGAGTAGGTATTGTATTTTCAGTCAACATAAAATTTTGTAAATGCAGATAATAAGTTCAACTAATGTCAAATGTATTCAAATATCATAGCAACATAACGAAAAAATGTCCGTGGCACAGCCTTTTATCTAATTGTTATTATTATTATTATTATTTTATTTTTAGACAGGCAGCTGACGCTGATACGTCTAAATCATAGTTCACTTAGCACAGGTTCTCACTGCTATAGATAGTTAGTTACTTTATATTTTTTTATTTTTGTTAGTAGTTACTTTATATTTTTTCCGCATACTTTTTTGAAACAATGTAGATTCTATGTTTATCGTAGTTACGTTACGAGTTACGACTAATTTTACAGTTGAGTTCGAAAATTTGTACCCCGGCAAAGTGATATTTAATAAAGTGTGTTAACACGACTTTATTTTTAAGGGCATAAGGTTGCTCAGATATTTTGGAACATTGCTCGACTGTAAGTACCTAACATTTTATCACACTATAGTATCCGTCAAGAACCGCGTGAACACACGGGACAACGCGTGTCATCAGCACCCATAGGGTACTTACCATGACCCCTTGCCAACAGGCGACCTGTCGCGAATCATGGCAGTTGATGATATCGCGATGACTTTACTCGTGGTCGGACCGTGTGGTGTCGCCTTAAGAGGTTATTTTATATGCTACTATTGTGTAAAAAGGTTTAATATAGCAAAACTTCCTGACACAGGTTTTTTACCTACTAGTAGGAAGCCCCAACCTTGTTATCATTTTGTGACATGTTTTTTCTCAAATAAATTTTCATTTTCATTTTGAAAAAAAAATTAAATAAAAAAAAACTCATACATACATAGTTGTCGTGGCATTGTTGACTCGGTTATCAGCTGACGTCGGGGCCGGCATCCGGCCGTCAGTAAAGTTGACTCATTAATAATCTTGCATCACCCAATGGTGCACTGCATCGCCTGCTTAGGGAGTTCGTTAATGAACCTCGCTGAAATCTGGTGACGTCATCATTTACCTTGTGAGATCATGCCAGCTATGCTAGTTACCTGTCTCGGATCTTACTTGCCTGTAGTTATAACTTGACTCCGAGATTAGTAACAACTATGCGATATCGGAGGGCAGGGCAGACTCGCACAGAACGGAATTCAGTCACTGAATCAAAATCTGAATAACTTAGGTGAAGTTACGTGCAAATAAAACAGTTCTTACACCTTTTTTTTGCTCTTGTGCGGTCCAATTCAGTGCATGAATTCAGTCTGTGTGGGCTGTGGGTTGTCTAATACTGGTTTACTTCATATAATACGCCCAATACGGTAAACGCTGTGAATAGGTATTCTGGTCTAAGTATTAAATGTTTCTCGTCCTCCTCAATGTAACTCTAACTAAACTTTACCTACCCACGCCTAATAAATCTCAAAACATAGGTACATGGCAACCGAATTCGGATAACTAAATACTATTATTATGCATATTTATTTCACTTTAGAAAAACCCAAAATCCGCTTATAATTTTTGTGAATTTCTGTCGATCACGTCATGGAAAAATTGTCCTCATTTATAACTGACTAGCTTCTGCCCGCGACTCCGTCCGCGTGGAACTCGTTTATGTCGTAGCTCCATACAAACTTTCACCCCCCATTTCACCCCTTAATGTCCTTCCCCGGGATTCAAACTATCTCTATACCAAATTTCGTCTCAATCGGTTCAGCGGTTTAAGCGTGAAGAGGTAACAGACAGACAGACGCACAGACACACTTTCGCATTTATAATATTAGGATGTATACCTATCCCCCCCTCCCTTGTCCCCTTGGACGGTTCCCATTTAAAAGCTGGTTAGCAAAATAATATTGCCGGTTGGCATGAGTGCACCCGAAGTTAGCCGAACGCGACCCGAAGTACCGTTTCGCAAGTTTCGGCCCGGCCGATAGGGTCGGCCGTTTTTTGGCCGAAACCGAAACTACGGCCGAATCATGATTTTTTGGCCGAAACCGAATCCGAACCTTCGGTCGGACACTAGTTTTACTGCTTTAAGCTATAAGTGTGTATCTAGTTATCTACTGTGGCTATTTATTTATTTATTTATTCAGGCAAGGTAACAAAATGTAAATTATTATACACATAATTAGCATAGTTCTAAGAAAATAATATTAAATTCACATTTCTATAACAACCAAGCACAAAATACTAGCTACTAAAATAAGAAATCGAAATGAGGTAATTGAGCAAGAGTCTAACTTATTGTAATTAACTTAAACTAACTTAAGTATTTGAGATTATACAGTACATTAATGAGATCGTGTAATAAAAATAAACATATCTAACTATGGGACAATTTTGCAACGCAAGTCTTAAATTTATTGAAACTTAAATGAAATATATCAATATCATTACAGATATTATTGTAGGATGTACACATACGAGCCAGGGGACTGTGTAGGGTGACATTGTTGGAAGCTACTGGTAATAGAAACTGAGCAGGACTGCGACTTGGTCTAGAATATACTCGAAACTGTAAATTACAAATGAGATCAGAGTCTAACTTATTATTAATAATTTTATATAGTATTGCCAATTCATTTACTCTTCTTCTATTTTGCAAACTTTAAATTTTGAAATGTTGTAGTCTGTCTTCGTATGCCGGTAGTTTTCGTTTGAGTCGCAATTTATACACTAAATGACGCATAAATTTCCTATGCCCAGCTAGTGACGAAAATACGTAACGTAACGCTCCGGCCTTAGCTGGCGCTAAACATTTCCTAATTGGACTACACGCCGCCTAAATAATTAAGTATGTAGGTACTTACAACTTGATTACGAAGAGGCCTCACTTTACTCAAACTGGAGCCTTAAGACGATGCGCGGGGGGCCATTTCTCCATACAAACGTAATCCCCCATTTCCTCCCAGGATAATAACAAAAGACCAAATATTTTGTATTTATACAATATATACTTACCTCTGACATGTCCCTATGTTTCGTTTTACCTAATTATATTTTAATAATTAGAGACCTTTAAAAACTACGAAATTCGCCGCTTTTCGGCGCCATAAACAAACGCTCAGTAACCAAATTTAACGAATACAAAAGAAAAACAGAAAACCTAGAGACATAGCTAAAGCTTTCTTTATAATATAAGTGAAAGAAAAACTAAAATTGGTCCTAAATTGGAAGATAAAATAGGGTACTACGAAACCCCGTTTTCGCCAGTTTTTTGTAGGCATACGAGCTTACATTTTAATTCGTTTAGATGAGTTTATTTTTGTACTGATTACAGTCAAGGTCAATAATAATATGTACTATCTGTAAGGTAAAAATATCCATGCGACAATTTGATCAGAAAAATATAACAACATATAGGTATAATAATAATAATAAAAAGTATTTATTAAGTCTCCGAAGTGCCTTACTATAAGTACACACCTGCGCCAGTTCTCGAAAATGGCCGTGCCACGCTCTATTGGGATCGATCTGTCATCACGGACAGGACTATTCTTGCCAATAGGCCTGATATCGTGCTGATAGATCGATCGAAACGCCAGGCAGTGCTCGTCGACATCACCATCCCCTATGACGTGAACCTCGTGAAGGCCGAGAAGGACGAAGCCAGCAAGTACCTAGACCTGGCTCACGAGCGAGGTAACCGCCATGTGGGATGTTGATTCGACGATCATCGTCCCGATAGTCGTTTCGGCGAACGGTTTAATAGCGAAGAGTCTCGACCGTCACCTTAAGAGACTCTCGCTAGATGGCTGGATCAAGGTTTAGATACAGAAGGCGGTACTCCTGGATACTGCGCGGATAGTCAGGAGGTTCCTGTCTCTGTCGCCCTGACCACCTTTAGCTTAGGCCCCGCCTCGCTCGGCACCCTAGGTTAGGTTTTAAAAATGATTTTATGTTTTGTATGTATAGTTTTATATTTTACTTTTTATATAATTATTGTAAAAACCTAGCCTAAGAGGAAATATGAATAAAGAGAATAAAAAGTATTTATTTAACCCCACCACAAAGTACACAGTTTACACAGATTAACATTATGGTTATTATATAAGTAGTCACATTACTTGTGCGGCGGAGACTGGTGCCCGAACTAGGGGAAACCTGTATGTCGGGTCACCAGGCTCCAGTCCTCAGGTCCTTCATCATTACATCCATGGGAGACAAAAAGAGTAAGGCCCGATTCGTAACGGATCTGCCAAATTGAAAAAGCTGTAACTGTAAGCCAAGTGGTTTATTTGTCTAAATTGTATGATTTTGTTTAAAAAAAAACTGTTAAATTATCATTTTACGTCTATAATTAAGATTTCTACTTTTTCTCCCACTCTTGCCGCAATTTTTGTCGAATGCCCTCCATCAGCCCTGCGACAGTGTCATTAGCAACTTTCTTGCAAGCTGAGTTCCACTTTCTTATGAAGTCTTGCTGGTTGCTGGCAGTCTTACCTGTCTTACGCAAGATTCCTTTGACGAGAGCCCAATATCTTTCTATAGGACGGCACTGTGGAATATTTGGCACATATTTTGGCACGATCTGGATATCATTTTGTTTGAGGAAGTTAAGGGTATCCTTCGCATAGTGGGCTGTAGCCAGATCTGGCCAAAATAAGGCCGAATTATTGTGTTTTTGAATGAACGGTAGTAGCCGTTTTTTCAAGCATTCATTGATGTAAATATTCTTATTAATTGTGCCAGTTGTAACATATGTACGGCTGCGATCACCGCATGGGCAAATTGCCTGCCAAACCAGATACTTGGAGCCGAATTTCTCCATTCCTATGGTGGTTTCCGAATCTGGAAGAGTTTCTCCATCAGCTATCGTATAAAACTGATCACCAGGAAGTGTCGAAAAGTCTGCCTTCACATAGGTTTCGTCATCCAGAATCAAATGAAAATTAAAACAAAAATGGGCTAAGCAAAAAAAAAAAAACAAATGTAAAATTTTACGCGGACATATAGTTAGTTAACATTGCAAGTTAATAGAAAGTTTGTAAAAAGCCATCCATGTAGTCTGTAAAAATATAGATGTTACTTACCTAAATGAGGCGCTGACGCATAGTAATGACCTTCCTTGATGTAACATGTAATGCAACGTGTTTAAAAGAGGTTAAATGTTTGACAAATTCATTACGAGTGCTATTGCTATTTCCTAGAACGAAACATTTTGAAACAAAATGCAAGTAACACAAAAATAAAGTGTGAATCAGGAATGTAAACAAACCAATTTACAAATTACTTTCCCAGTTATAGAGTGTCTATTAATATCTTAGTAAATTGTCTTTTATGTACAAAACGGTAATTTTATGTGAAAATAATTATATTGTCTTCTTCCTAGTAAAATACCCCCTGCATAATGACGTGTAACCAACAATATAACGTAATACTTACTACGAACCTAGTGCCTAAACGTCTACTTAAATACCTTAGAATTTGGACGTTCCCTATCGACATGCTTGAAATGTTAAACATTAAAAATAAATAGGTAATAAGAATTCGAGAGAAGGAAAATGAGTTCGGCGTTTACTTACTTATTGTAATTTAATTTACTATGCAAATAAAGCTACTTCGGCCTAAATTAATTTCACGTCTAATATTAAAATATGCAAATCCCAAAGGTGCAACAGAAAGGACATGCTAAATGTTATTCATAGCTGTTGATCCGACTCATTCTATCTTGTTTTGTCGAACCATTTTTTTATCTGTTCTGAAGCAATACTTCAAATGGAAAGTTTTGGTTTGTTTAGAATTCGTATCTTATTTAAAGTTTGGTGGGTATGGTATGGGTTGGGTACACATAAAGTTTTGCATATTAGGGGAGTATTGTCATCGCTCAAGTATTTGCTACGGGCGCCTTTAGTTTAGGACGGTATGACATTTTCAGGAATCGCCATCGACAAAAAAGAAAGGGCAGAGGCTATCAAGGTTGTCGCCGGGAAAGGTTCAAGTGCTCGACTCACCTGACGTCACGGGACTTCCCTGCTCATCTAATGCAACAGCTGATTCACATTGTGTATATTTTTAGCTCCCGTTTACTCTCTAGGAGGGGAAGAATTAAATTTCCGCTCGCATTGTATGAAGAGTAAGAGCAAAATATAATTTGAAAATGTTAAAGTATGACAATGTTTTATGAACATTGCGAGGGAACTAAAGAGTAGGTATTCAGTTCACGAGCTCAATCGACGCGCTGCGAGGAAAATCTATAACATTCAATTTATTCCTTGTGATGTCGCTATCGTGCGTTCTATACATTACTCTTCAGTTAGTTAGTGAGCATCTCCAAGTTTATTGATATTCGATGGATTTCTTTTAGTTTCAATTCTACTCATTAACCTACTTCCATATAGGCCGTATAGCGTGCTACTAACCGAATATGACAATCATATAAACGAGTATTTTTATCTTTGAATCAATGGTTAGAAACGATATGAAGGGTCCACGGAAAGAACATGTCTAGTCACTTTTTTCAAAATTAGATTTTAATGTCACGTAGTTCATAACGAGCTCAACATTTTAATTTTTAACATTAAAATCTCATTTTGAAAAAAAAAATGTGACTACACATGTTCTTTCCGTGGACTCTTCATATGATGATGATAATTTTTCATTGCAATAATTTGGCGTGTACAAACGGCATCAGTAGAAACTTTTGTGCATCGCCGGGCTCATGTATCTGTGTTAATGTTCCTGGCACGTGTCCAAGTCGAGCCTCCACTCGGCGGGGTCGGCTGTGGTTTGCTGTGAAGCTATGGGACCAGTTATCTATGCTATGCCAAATTAGATCAGGGTATTTCAAAAACATTGTTCGCACTCAAGAAACAGAAGTGGTCGAAAATTTTCGATTAAACCTACACGGTACGCCCGGCGCCCTAGCTGTTCTGTTTGTTGCTGTATTCAGAACGAAATTACTTTGCCGCGTGACCTAGTAATCTGAAATTTGGTATTACGGGTTACAGGCTCAATTGCAACTGCGAGTTTGAATATTTAAAATATTGAAGCCCGCGAATCGAGAGGAGATGGATTTTGTAAATCCCTGGCGGGGTATAAAGCGCTTTAGAATATTTTTAAAGGTCTGCTAAATACTGACACAACACTCATCGTCGTATGTAAAGTTGCATCCAGTTTTGTATTGTATGCTATCTCTAGTGTGAAACGCTTAGTTGGTTCATCCAAACTATGGGACTACGCGTGTTTTTACTCGGAGTCTCCGCTACTTTTACTTCGATTATCCTCTGAATTATCCTCCTCGCTTAGTGTACTAAGCGAAGCATTCTGTCTACCTTTTCTTAGTAGAAAATCAACTCTAAGCGCAAGAATGTTCGTTCGTTCATTCGGTGTAAACCCACCATTACATTCGTTCTATTTTTACAAGCTTTTCGTATGTATATGTAGATATGTAACAGTGGCGGAGCGCCTATACAAGCCGATTCCCACTGCTTGCCTAAAATTTATTTTTACGCAAGCCTATAGGTATATACTCTAAACTATTTCATAACTTTTTAGTTCCGGGTTGCCCATCGATAATTTTCACGCGCCGCCACTGATATGTAAGTATGTATGTAAGTATGTAAGTTGTCCGTCAAAATTTGCAATCCATTTTTCAGTCACTTCCCGTTATCCGATTGAGCTGAAATTTTGCATGCATATGTATATCGCATGACAATGCAATATTATGATGACATGGAGCTAATCTGATGCTGGAGCTGGAAGGTGGCCATAGGAACTCCGCAATAAAACGACACAACCCCATCGAGTTTGGGCTCGTAGGCTCGTTAGAATCGTCTCAATGAGTAGTTGATGATGGTATGCAGAAAAGAATAGTCGGCAATAAAAGCTTGTACCAATAATTAATTTTTTTAGAGAAACTTATTTCTATATTATTTCTCGTACGTTACCTTGTTCGTTTAATTAAATGTATCGATATTCATCACCATGGAAACGTATATGTATGTATCACCGATCCGCGATGTGTAAACCGATACTATTAGTCAAACCCGATGGCACATGTCGATATCCGGTGAAACCCAGTTCTGGAACGCAGCGGCTGGTACTCAGCTTGTACGTATTTATGACGAATCGTAAAATAATTTCTGGCCCATGCTCTGCATATTTATTAGCAAATCTTTCGCTTGAATGTCTTTGATAACTAAAAATATAAAGCTAACCAATGCTTTTGAGTCCCACAACATTTTTTTTGTGGATAAACAAACCAATTATAGGTTAACTGTAAATATAGAGCGGTTTAAGAAATCATTTACAATTACAAGAACATTGTTTGTTTGCTTATCTGGAATGAAAGCATCGAAATTGTTTAGGATAAGGTGATAACATGCCAATAACTCGACTGCGCGGCAATAAATTCTGGTACAACGTATCAACATACAATCCCCATTGCGACGGCCCGATCCTATCGCAGTAAAGTGATGGGTATTTTATTGTCGAGTATTATATTGTTAATGGTTACGTCCTCCGATATATCAGGAGATCTACACTGAAATGTCAACATTTATGGAATTTGGGCCGGTCTTCTTTCAGTCCGAGTTTGTAAAGTATTTATTTTGTTCTATACGTACACATTTTAATTGCGCTCTCACCTCGATATAATTTTTTGAGGTTAAATGTAGATACTCTTAATTTATTTATTTATACTTAAGGAGTACCAACAGCTGCAACAACATGATATAAGTCTTACATATGAAAAAAAAAATATGAAAATATATTTATTTCCGAGAGAAATATATATTTATTTCATAGTAATACAAAGCCAATTAAAGGAACTCGCAGATAGAAATGACATTGTTTGTACACTGCTAATACATAGGATTGCCATCTCAGAAACCTGGCTACCAGGACAAGAAGCGTAAATACCCCGGATTTTGGAGCTCAGAACCTGGACATAGGACATATCAACAGATATTTTAAAACTTTACTCAGTAAAAAATACCGACGTCCAAACCATACCCATGGCTTGAAAATTTTAAACCCGGACTACGAATGAAACTCCGCCCGGATGCACCCCGGACGAACCTTAAACTAGGACAATTCCGGAGAAACCCGGACGGATGGCAACCCTATAATACAGAATAGTGCACCAGAAAAAAACATTAAAACAACATAGCAACTAATTAGCCTAAAAACAAATTACAAGTTACATGCAATGCAAACCGTGAAGAAACACATACGCAAATCACTACCTGCAATTTATCAATCTTAAAATTTAGATTGAAGAATTGTTATCATGAAAATAAAGACATGCTAGTTTTTTGCCTCACAGAAGGAATTGAGAAATATTAATGTTTTCTTTGAATAGGCAACATTCCGTTTTTATGTTAAGGTAAATATTTTGGCATACGCTATAGATATAGAACAATGTTTGTAGTTTGCGTTTATACCAATTGGGTTAATTTCTAAAGAAAGTCTTTTCTCTGTTGAGGATAAAGCGGAGTGGGCTCTCAGAGTTTTGCTTTGTTACTGAAACTTTTGCAAGTGGTATCCAGTGAAGACGTTTGTCTTTTCTCTGTTAGCTATATAGCTGTTGATAGCATCTTTAGTAGGTATTCATTTGAACTACAACATACTTACTATTACATTTCAAAGATCTTTTGCCAGTTAATAATGTTTTTTGAGCGATCGTTTTTTATCTGTTAATATTATAAAAATAACCTTTGTCCCGTAGACTTGTTACAGGAAATAATCTGCCTAACCTAAGCATTAAAATCAATGCTCGAGGTAATCCCTCTGTATCAGATTGTGCTAATGGATAATCAATCAACCCCCGATCAAAAGCTAATGAAACATAATGTGCCCTGGAATAATGTAAAGCGAGAGGTGTTAGTTACTACCAACAAATTTATTCGGGTACGGGTGTGCAAATTAATGTTTTGAAGCACGGGGATACTCGTATATCTTCGCAGCGAAATTGTGATAGTGCAGTATGTTCCTTAACTAGGTTAGCTCAACTCTCGTGTTTAATTTTCTCCTCGAGAATATTCGGTTTGCTCACGCCGGGAGAGATGTATATTTATATTTTGATGTTTATTTACACAAATATGCTTAATAGGCGTGAGTTGACACAATCTTATCGTTACATGGCGATAATAATTATCGTTTATAATAACAATCAGTGTTCAACATTTTCGATATAGTGTCGCTTTTATCTTAACATTTGCACCAATATTAGACTTATTTTTTTACTTTTTTTTCATTCAGAAACAAACAGTTTTACATAATAAGTGTACAGAATACATTAAGCATAAAACAGACCAATAGTTTCCTGGAAGATAAACATCTAGAACGTTGCAGATAACAGAAGAGACAGTAAGCAAATATATTTGGAAAATTAAAACAATTACAACAGCTGCTAAGTATTAGTATTAGGAAAGAAAGTATTAGGTACATACATAACGTTGCATTTCAATCGATCATCATGCGAACATACAAGTTTAATTATTGATATAAATTTTTGTTGAACTATAAAACCTCATATAAAAACAAAATCCTTGTAGCTAAAAAAAATATAAAAAAATAAACTGTTTCTAAAAAGTTGCCAAGATATCCTAATTTTTAAATGCATCCTTAAGCGATGTAAGTTTACAGTGAAAAATATCAATATCGATAAGTTTTAAATAGTTTACCCAGTGAGGTTATAGATATTATAGAGAATAAACCACAGAAGATCAAATGTACCCTGAAGAAGATCATGTGTGATAAGTAAAATAATAGAAAATAAATAAATAAATACTGTTATGCGAACACTTATATTATATAAATAAGTTAAGTTATATAGATTAAACTTAGAAATGTGATAGATATTAGCTAAGCTTAACAAATAATCTCAAAAAATTGAGATTGCGTTAAGCAATTAGTAGACATACTTGTAACAATTAAATTAATGCAATAAACAGTTTAAATTAAATTTTTTTTTTTTTTTTTTAGATTTATGTTATATAATAGACATGCTCGTTTAATAAACACATTCTTACCGTAGCACGTCCTGCTGCGTGGTATGCAAAATACATTTTTTTACGACATTGGCGCTCTCGTCTTCGCGGAACTCTAAAATTAATTTTATGTAAAAGAGTAGGGGCGTCAAATTGTGAATGTATGATCTTATATACCGTGCCCGTGAGTATTGCGAGATAATTTAACAGCATATTCCTGAACATATTTGAGGTTAAAAATGTCGTATAAACTTTTTTGTAATTCGCCTAGTTTCAGAGTTAATACCAATTAAAAAAAAAACTAGTTTTTACTATTACATAGCGCAAGACGCATTTTTGATGGCGATGTTGCCACTATAGGATGTAGTCTAAATATCCTTATTGATAGATGTCAAAAAGTGACAAGTAACACTTTTTAAAAACTAGGTTTTACGAAAAAAAAAGTAAAAATCCATTCTAAGTGACAAGTTTACCAATAACATTTACTTTTCATGTACAAATACATTCAAAACATCGAAAAAACAAAACAAAAAAAATTTTTTTTTTTGCTGAAATTACCTAAACTATATTACATTTATTACTCTAATTAGGCTCTAGTATCGTTAGCTTAAATCTTTCGGGTTATTCACGGGCACGGTGTATAGTATTAACAGAATCCGTGGAATCACGACGGTCACTTAACGCTTGTATATTAAAACGCTTACTAGTATCAATATAATCTTATGTAAAGAGTCTCTGAAAGATTCAATTTTAGGTTTCAAGCATTATCATAATAAGATTATAATCAAAGTAGTCATTAAGTTAGTGTAAGTCACATTGTTACTAACCAGATAATCAAGGTCCGAAATAAATGAAATCAATTGACTATCTAGACTATATTCCATTATTAACTTGTTAGAAAAGAGTAACAGTAGGTAAACTAAGTAGTAAAAAAAAATTAAATTACCTACTAACAAATAAGAAAGATATGTGAAACAAAATACTATATATGTACCTAATCTATGAAAGAAATGAGCTTTAAATAAGTAGGCCGTTGTGCTGTGGCTCTTTACAAGTCCAGTTCTACCAGCTGGTCCCACAGCTGTTTAGAAAAGGAGACCGCTGTGAGGAACAAGCGCCGTAATAAACTGAACAGTGTCAGTATTTTTTGTAGTTATTATTATTTCAATGATAGTACCTACTTAATTTAAAATAAGTAAACCTGAATATCATACAAATAATTATAGATAGGTAATGCGTTCTACAAGAAAACAAGTCAAATTTTATAAGTTTCGCAACGCGGCATACTGTCCCCTTGTTTCATCGAATGTATTGTACCGCAGAATTTTCATTGCATATCCTCAAAACTGTCCGGTTTCCGATTGTTTTTGTTACAAATGAAAAATCTGCAAAACATACATTGAATAAAACATTTTTCGGAAAAACAAGGTACTTTACCTATAACCCGCGGAAAAGAAACAATAAAAAATATTTTACGAAGTCTGATAATTATGAACTCTTGTCGATTTGGCAAGAAACTATAAATACATGACATCGCATAATGCATAAAGCGGCCATCGTTCTACTCTTTGATATCGGAAATTGAAGTATACATTTCCATATTCTATTTTCGCTTATACTCGTATATCTCAACCGTATACCGCAGCTCATACCATGAACCTCTTGTCGTGGTTGAATCAAATTTTTTCTCATACTACATCTTTGTACTGGTTTCCATTATTCAGGTCGGGTACACTGAAAAAAATGTTTGCATAACTGTAACAAAAAATTTGGTTACTGCTTACTCAAAAATTGGGACTTGCGAACTAGGTGTTATCTGTTACAAAACCGTGTTTTGCTATTAGTGTTTAGGTATTTACAGCTTAACTATTTATGTTAACTATAGCAAAGGTGTTAGTCTGGATTTAATTGAAATGTTTTGTAAGTATCAACAAAACGAACAGTCAGATTCAGGTAGCTATTTTCGATACTAATTATCTAACAATTTTACAGTTCCTAACCAAACTGTTCATGAATGTATAATACTTATTTTGGCCTACAAATAACAAAGTGCTTTGTCATAATCAAATGAACCAATTTATTCTTAGTGGCTTTACGGTTAAGTTGTTTTCTTAACTTAATTAGCTATTAGAAGCCAGATTATTTAGCTGTCAGTAGCCAAATAATTTAGATATTAGTAGCCAAATAATTTAGATATTAGTAGCCAAATAATTTAGATATCTGTAGCCAAATGATTTAGATATCAGTAGCCAAACTATTTTGCTATTAGTAACCAAATTATTTTGCTATTAGTAGCCAATTTATTCGTTTAGTGGTTACTTATTTATTTTGTTTACCAATTACCATATTTTCGTTGTAAATAAGATTATTTGGTCGGTAACCAATAACTAAACTGTTTGGTTATCATTAGCTTGACTAGTTTAGTTATTTGTAACTATAATCAGATAGTACAGTCAGAATCAAAAGTAGCTACGCAAACGAAGATGTCATAAGTCTTTATTAAAAGGGAATAAGAGCTTTTGACGTCTTCGATTGCGTAGCTACTTTTGATGCTGACTGTACCTACTTATCGAGTTGTAATAGAGTGCTAAGTCAAAGAAAAAATCGTGCCGCGAAAATTACTGTTTCACGAGATGTCGCCACATTCGGCGGGCATTTATTAAGAATGCCCACGGATTGGGATGCCATCTAGTGAAACACCTAATTTGAAACACAATTTATTTCTTGGAAGGTCCAATCTCTGCACTCTATCACAACTCGATACCCTCTGATAAAATGTAAGTATACCTTTTTACAATAGGTTCCTGTCAATGTTTCAAAACATTGTTTCCTCTATGTATCATTTATCCAAAAATTCATCTGACAGATTTTTTTAACTTAAGCTTATCAATATTGTTTGTAAGGTCATCTTATCAATTAATTAAAATGCATTTCGGCCAAACGAAAGTTTGACAAACGATAAATCTGGGAAAGAATTTTTGGAAACATTGATATGAAACTTGTTTAGGCCGTTTTTCTAGCCAATCACAACGCCTAACAGGTTGTTATCTATTTAAAAAGTTAATCGGACTTTTAAACGAACTAACACTGACTAACAGATCATTCGTATTTGATATTTGAGTATATTGGGCTTGTATTTTTACTGGGATTTTATTTGATGTCAGGCCTGCCTCAAGTAACTACTTAACTAGAAAAAATACACACCCAACATACTCAACATAATGACAGGTATACTCACATTGTGATTACAATTAATTAAATTTTAAAAGTATAGTCATATTAAGTTGTATTACAATTATATTATTGTTATAAACAATAAATACTACATTGTAAGTAAATGGTAACGTCACATGAAAAACAATCATTAGGTTTTATTAGACACAACTTGATATGAATATTTTAAACGAAATTGTTCATTTCTATAGGTAGCCTATAATAAAATTCATGGTTACAAAGTTAAGCAAAGTTTTATTGATCAGCAATCTAGTATTAACAGTTTTATTTTTACAGTATGTTCTATCTGATAAAATTAATACAAATACATAGTTTTTATATCCCTCTTTAATTGTTTAGTATTCATAATCATTATTATATTATAATTCTTCTCATAATTATTTCAGTTTTATAAGTGACTCTTAAGTAATCGTTACATATCTATTTCATCCAAACTTGCTAACACTCAAACACGAACAAAATTAACGATAATATTTAAAACAACTTATCTATAACAATACATATTACCACTATGTTACTAAAAAAAAACTTACTTATCTATCATTTTGTAAATTGATGATGTTTCTGTTTGTATGACTCTAAATTAATTAAAATCGTAAAAAGTCCACATTTAAAAATTACTACAATAATACAAATAATTAGGTACAACACAGATTATTTGATAAGTAATGAGATGTTGAAATTGTGTTGATCCTTGTTTGATAATTTGCATAACTTTGTTATAAATTGCAATAAAAATCATCAATTTATTTTCACATATTTTTTTGGAATGGGACAAGTTTAACTCCAATTTTTTTTGAAATAACTTAGGTGCAGTCAGGGGTAATGATATACGTACATAAATATGGACATGAATGTCTGTACACGCCTCTATGACATTGATAATAGAGTCCTGTACAGATATTTATGTCCTTATATTATTACCCCTGACTGTTCCTACTAGCTTAAATTATCTTCATATGACATTCATACAAAAATTAAAGCTATTAGGCCGAGACTTAACACAGACAAACAGAGGTAATTTCGACTTTATACCTAACATTAGTGTGAACTTTTATATTGCAGAATTTCACTTACTTACACAACGTTTTTTCTGCTCTCTTTGTGGCTCAGCATCGGATGGTGGTTCTTCTGCTTGCTCTGTCAATGCGTATGTCGAACCGTCAATTAAATATGCATCATCCATGATTCTTATATCTTCAATGTCATCCGTCTGAAAGGTATTTGAAATCTGTATTACTTAAATATATACTGTACCTCTACATTGGTATACCCAATAAATATACACTTATTTATGTGTCAACGAGTGTCCCCTCAACAAGGCATATCAAGGTATCTCCGGAGGAAACTGCCCTAATATCAAATAATTGTTTAGAAAAATAAATGGGCAATGTTAGTTATATAGGTAGGTACTTACTGTTTTGGATTGTGAAAACGCATCGGTTATTATATTTAAGCATGGAAATCTGAGTTATCAGCTTGGCTCCTATGGCCTATAACTGGAATGAGATCTTTGATGTCATCGGAGACAATATTTCTAATAGGGTTCCGAAATCAATGCGGTGTTCTGAAATAAAATAAAGTAAGCTCTGTTAGCCTGTTTTAGTTTTGTTTCAATTTAAATACAATCAAAGCCTTCTATGTCGTCACTAGACCTTACAGATACAGAATAAAATGAATATAATATGCGGTAGCACCCAGTCTTTCTTTCACCACCATATGTTACGATTTATGAATAACGTGTAATGTTACTAAATAATGACATGACTTACCTTTGAACTTGTCAATATGCATGGAAAGATCCCATGATTTTAAGTATTCTTCCTTAGTAATATGTGCCGGTGCAGCGGCAGCCACCGCGGCCTCCTCAAAGTCGTTCATATCCTCAAATATTTGTCCTCGCCCCGTTTTATATAGTTCTTTCACAAACACCATGCCACGCACTACTTATACTAACTATATCACCAATATTCACATGATTTTAATTTCTTTCCACTCGCAACAACCGAACCTCCAGCAGGAATGAACTGGTTCGCGGGTTCGCTTCGTTCGGCTTCGTCAACGTGCAACGTTTGCTAATAATAACAAAAGTTTGATAACTATCTTGCTAAACGTTACTTATTTTTAACTTTAATTTTGTTGACTATTGAACATTCGAACTACTAGTTAAATAGTTACAAAAGCATTTGTTGTTAATAAATAAAGTATTTAATCAAAGAGAACATAAACGGTTCACCAAATAACTACCAAAAAAATTGGTACCTGATAAACAATTGTAAAAATTTAGTAGTAAACATACGGTTAGGTGAGATATTTAATCGCATTGGTAACCAATAAGTATATACAGTTTAGTTGTAATCATAACATACGGTTTGGTAATATACCATCAAACACATCGATAATAAATAAGGGTACAGTTAATTTAACTTCAAAAAAAATATTTTGTTGCTGCAGCCATACTAGTTTGTTTACTTTAATTCAGTAAATAATAACCAAATTATTAATTTACTGCTAACCAGACATAACTTAACATAACTAGAAGAGAGTACATTACAAAATAGTTTTTGTAAATTTATGCAAAGTTTATTTCCACCTAACTTAAGTTGAGTTATTTTTTAAACAACTTAATTAGTTCGGCTAATTATTTTTTTCAGTGTACATAGACGCGTGGGGAGCGCGTTGTAGCAGACAGGTGATAAAGGGACCGATTCGTTGTCAGAGCAATTTCATAAAAGCGCTGGTACACGTTTATACTGCCAATAAGGCCCAAAAAATACGGGGTTTATCAAGTCTAAGGATTTTGTTTTAGAGACTGCGATAGAATACGATGTTGTATTTAGAGTTCTCGCTCGCTAAAATTTTAGGCTTGAATGTACCTATGCCCTATGCCTTAGCTTAGCAGAATGAAAAGCCAATTAGTTTAAGTGGATTGGATTTGGAGTAGTACGAATACCTAAGAAACAGAGACTGGAACGAGTTTTTTAATCTATGAAACACGTCTAAAACCAAACATTCTTCCTTATTAACCCACGGCAATCGAATTACCACTTAAAATTCCCAGCTTCATTATTCCGCCAATCCGTCAGAGCATTATTACGTGCAAACGCTGTTTCGTCGTTACGCCCGTTGCACTGCTCATTTGTAATTCACTGATGTGCAAATTCGGTGCTAGCGCTACATCAGTTGCAAAATACACGTCCGGGAAGCAGGGCTGTCTGATGTCTCGGAAGTGTCAAGCGCGGGCGGGGTGGCTCGGCTCCGTTACGTAAGTCTGCGGTAGGCCGCCCGCGCCGACCGACCGCCCTCGGGCCTCGGCCTATCAATGCGCGACGGCCATTGTCGTCGCTACCATGCTACATTTCTTCGTGCCATTTTTATTGAGATCTTATGAAGTTACGACCCGTTTTAGTAGCGCATTTATGACGCACATGATGGCGTCATTACTACCATTTATGAGTAACAGATGAATCAAATGAGAATTCCTTTTTGTAGCGTACGAGCCGTCCCCGCAAACATCGTATAGCCATACAAAAAACATATGAGAAAATGAGTTTCAAAATTTGTTCATACATATTTCCCATTTGACAAATCGACAAATCAAAGATCATTAAAATCGGTCCAGCCATTCTTGAGCTATAAATTATGTGACTATGTATGTATTCACTCACCCGACTTTGTTTTGTGTAAGTACGTAGATGTAGATTCAATTCAATGTGCAATATGATGGTATTCGATACGCTAGCCGAATGGGCACCCGAGCTCTATGCAAAATACATTGACAATACGTGTGGCCGTGGGTACCTTACCCTCATTTTACCCGGTCCTGCGTACTTACGCATGTTTTGGTTATGCAACTCTCGGTTCGGTCGGTCCCTAGAAGATTATTCCGTCCACCCAAACGGGGTCTAGCGGTAAAAATAATGTGCTAAAGGCTGTCGCCTGAGGGAAATCGCCGCTCGGGTTACAAAAAGTTTTCTCAATTTCTACAATTGCGAAAATTTGCTCTCGACCTTGTGTTCCGCGTTGATAATATTTAAAGTCACGTTCTTGTTATCGCAATACAAACGCGCCAAATTTCCCGCGTATGTCTCATATCATGAAAGCGAAAACAAACACAAGACCGTACAGTCGCCATCACATACATCGGAGCAAACAAGCACGTCACAAACATCGGAACACACCTCTATTTTCAAGGTATTAGGGTGCATGTGCCGATATTTTTGAACACCTATGGTATGGTGTACCTATGTAATATGTATGTGATGGCGACTGTACATTAACGTCTGACCGAATTACTTTAGGTAATAATAGTAGATTGTTTAACAAGGGCCGTATGAGTAATATAGCAAACGAGAGTCTATCAGAAGCCCGACGCCGTAAGGCGGAGGGCTTTTGATGACTCGAGTTTGCAATATTCTTACGCCCGTGTTATACACAATGTTTTTCATCACATTTGCGAGGAAATAAATAACTACAAAAGGCAGAAAAATCTATGTTTTATACACTTCACTTCCAGATCAGTGCGAGTGGAGGGCGTAGCTTCAATATTTCAACCAATCACAGAGCATGGAGCATGTGGTTCTTGCAGGGCATGGCCTGCTCGATTTTATTTTCCAACCAATCACAGAGCCAGAATTCTTGTCTTACGCGGCCGTCCAGATTTGCTTAACCAATCAGATCACACACAAGCTCATTACTCCCTTGGGACCATTATCTCCCGCGGGAACAATTTAGGCCATTGTCCTTCTGTATACAGGCATGGAATAACACCATTTATGAGCAAGTGTGATGGATGAAATAGTTATTTACGATACAAGTGCAGAAAATAGGAAATTCGCAACGAGTGATGATAAATTAAAACGCCACCGAATCGACACGAGTTGCGAGTTATCTATTCGCACGTGTATCGTACAACGTTTTACAGTACATATGACTCTTTAAAGTTTCGACATATGAACGGAAAGTGCTCTTTTCCGCACACGTGCGTGAATGAACTTTTTTTGCACTCCGGCCACAAAGGCTTACACTTATACAATTTGAAATCTACACCGTTTGTAAAAAAGGAGACCTCCGTTGTCGAGAATTAACGCCGAACAAAACAGTCAGTAATTTTTTGGAACCCTATAATTGGATTGCCTAAACAATCTTGGCGCCCACCATACAACACAAAATGACATTGAAATTTGAATCAAACTAATAAAAGAAATAGAGTTGAATTTCTTTTGTTTCAAGAGAAGACCAAAACAAAACAAATGCAAATCTATTCCAACCCAAAGTTGTTTAAATTCCTTTAAGAGAATATGTCCTTCCAGTAGGCCCATGGGCGCTAGGAGGATAGACAGTCGCCATCACATACATCGGAGCAAACAAGCAACTCACAAACATCGGAACACAACTCTATTTTCAAGGCATTAATTAGGGTGTAGTTCCGATATTTTTGAACATTCTGTAGTGTACCAATGTATGTGATGGCGACTGTACTTTATTACAAGCACGAAACTTTTAATGGCACATATTTTTATTTCTATTTTATTTGATATGTTACATTCATTAAAATAGGTGAAGTATAATTACGTCCCTTTAAACTTAAATTATTTAGCGTATAAGGAGAGCCCGTACGTTTTACAAAACTTTAGCTATTTTCTCACACCAACAATGCCATAAAATTTTATTTGTGTTTTGCTCCAACGCTTTCCTCTGAGTTTTACGACGTTATCTCGTTGCAACGTTAGTGTAGTAGCCTTTCCTAGTATTACCCACGTTGTTAGGATCCCAAGCTATAGCACCGTACCTAAGCGCTTTAAGATATCAGTAAGCGCTTTATTTTCTTCCAGTAGGTATACGGGAACAAAAATAGCGTTCATATTGTGTGAAGTTTTATTGTCATTGTACACTTAATACACTTTCCACGAGGGTTTTATCAGATTTCAAGGTTTATTATCGCATTATCTGTATCTAATGTTAGAACCAAGCTTATGAAACTATAACTATCTTTAACACTACAAACTCCATCGTGTTTATTGAGGTGAAATTGAAAGTCGACCGGGAAGGTTTTTATTACAGCCGAATGCGTCGAATGTTAGTATGGACACTAATGTATATGTAATTGTGTAATTTTGTATTTGCGAAATAAACTTATTTTCTTCCTTTCTTTCACATGTTATCATCGTACCTAAAGAGCTCATGTAATACGTCTAGCAGCAGACAGTACATAATTCGTGGCGCAGTGCTTGGGTTTAAGGGGCCGTAAATAATTGCGCGTGCGGCGACGTCAGCAGCGGGCTGCCCCTCGGCTTTACTACCCGCCGTAAACCGCGGCTCGCTTCAAACCGCTTTGTTAAGGTCGCCTGTTTGGCTAGCGACTCGCCGTGAAATACCCCTGATATCGATGTCTTCAAGCTTTTCTAATAATGCTCCTTTACAATCCTGAACACTCCCGCAACGCCCGGCTTATACAGACAGCACATGTGCCGTCATTACTCGTAAGAGTTTAGTCAGATGGGTTTAATATGTGTTCGCAAGCAAACTCATAAATTTTATTGCTACTCGCATCCTTCCACGTTCGGCAGCAAAGTTTGGAACCCTTTCATCGATTTATTTAGGCTCAACGCATGTATTGCCACGACTTTATCTATGACGGGCAACTATAAGTTGTATGATTTCTTTGAGTACCCTCCAAGAGCTATCTTAACGAATCTCTCTTCTTCTTCTTATAACTTGGTCGGATGGTCGATATCGGTATTTTATATAAGTAGGTAGTTAAGTCTTGTAGAGGATTTTTATTTCAATTCAGTAGGCCAATGTTTTATCGCGGCAGTTCGGGTAAATAATTTACAGTGATTTCCCAAAGGACGGTACAAGAATACCTTATTTGTCTCCGGTGTTCGGCGAAGAGATATATGTATTGAATATCAATATCGAAGCGGGCAGTCGCCTAATGCAATAACAACTTACTTAGGTACGTATCTTGAGAGAACAATGAAAGTAATCGCAATATGTTATAGTACCATTTTTCTCAAATATACCTAACAGTCTCTCTTAAAATTCCGTCCAAGCTTGATGAACACCTCCCATGAGGCAATAAATATACATCTAGTGGCTCTGCTTTGCCCAAAAGGTCTACCGACCGGCGGTCTATCCAACTAAATTATGTAAGGTCTGAGACTATTCCAGGTTGGTAAAAGCCGTAAGACGTCAAGGGTACATACATGACGTTAAGCCAAGCTGGGATTACTTTTGCGCAATATCATTAGACGACATCAAAACGATAGCCTACCGAGTTTGTTTTCGCTGAACAAATAATTCAATTGTTGAGTAAAACGCACCCGGGTACGGCGGGTACCTGTTAGGAAAGAAAGATGCGCACGGATTTCGGAGGAGCAGTTAAATTGGGGTTGACCTAGATCTGCGTAATTTCTGGTCGTTTAGTGCGCGCCTCCGTGTTACGATTTACTTACATGGTTTTCCAACTTTCGTTTTCGTTTCGCTGTCTGTAAAATATAGTCACAAAAATGCAAGCTTAACACAAATAAAACATTTCCTGCCTACTTTTATTTTTAAATTAAAGAACAATAGTGAATACAGAAGCGGACGGCTTTGTTGTAAATTGTGTACCGAAGGCCGATTTGCAATATCGATTTCGTTTTCTTTTACCTGAATTTGCGTCATTTACTTCGCCTTATTCAATTTAGTCCACTAATTTGGTACTATAATAGTTGATTAGTTTCCTTATTTAGACAACAATGAACTTACTCGCTACAGTATGCTATTTACCTCATGGCAATTTGCTCTCCTACCGTAGCTCGTATATAGGTTAAAGAAAGTAAAAAGGTTCGGTTGATTGATGGCGAAACCTTGTTGTAATTTCTCTAAATGTTGTCTACTATGTCTTGGGTCCACAATATATCGTCCCATGTATGAAGAAGTCAAGTACGATTCATAAAGGATGTACCTATATATGTAGAGGAGGGTATATGATTAGAATTTGCCTGTATAATTGTAACATAAATCGACATACGTTACAGGGGTTAATAAAAATCTCCGCAATGTTCATTCCGCCTTAATTGAAACATACGTCCCAGCTTAAACGCTGAATCCGGTTTTGCGTATGCAGCCAACTCCTGGATTGCCGCTTGTTTAATTAGTTTTCATCAATTTACAAGGTAAATAAGTCGTTAAAATTTTGCCGAAATGAAAATTCATTTAAGGTGGTTCGATTGCCATACAAAGCGTTATTTGACATTCGCAGGCTAACGGCGTGATATTTTAAGAAACTTATGTAACAAACTTTCACCAATTGGCTTCCCATTTGCGCCAAATTCCCCTTTTCCTAGAATAAACTTGTATAAACTAGATTAATTTGAGAAAAATAGTTTTCCCAAAATATCACGTGACAAACCAATTTCTCAAATTAATCTAGTTTATGTAAGTTTATTCTAGGAAAGGGGGAATTTGGCGCAAATGGGAAGCCAATTTATAAAAGTTTGTTACATAAGTTTCTTAAAATATCACGCCGTTAGCCTACGAATGTCAAATAACGTTTTGTATGGCAATCGAACCCCCTTAATTAGTCTCACTGCTCGAGTTGGGAAAGGTTTAAAAGGGAAAAAATTTCCGCCGTATTTTCCGATTGTTGTTGAATTTCCTATTGTGAAAATGAATTGAGTAACTTTTACAAAGGTCAAATACGTGCCAAACCAAAAGTGTTTTTGGTATAACATTGTGTTAATGTGAAATTCCACGATTGATTGACAACTTGGTGGGCGGGGAAGCTGGAAATTGATAAGTCAATTGTGCTATTCCTGTGTGCTCATTTGTTAGTATATCAGAACGCCATGTCGGCGGGTTCAATTGAAATACGTGACTTGACTCCCAATTTGTCGCTACTCAGCACAACAGACGAAAATAGTCCCGAGCTATGTGCGGGTTTATTTAGCGAATTTTATCGCTTTGTGCGTGTCATTGTAGTTTTAGTCAGTTGTAATAGTTGCCGCCAGGCTTATTTGATTACGAAAATTAATAGGTATATAGATACTGTTAAACAGCCTCTTATAATAAATAAATAAATAAATAGCAATTTATTTCAGACATTCATCCATAGGTATTACACATAGGTGGGGTATATACATAAAAGCAAAAATGATAACAAAGGAAATTTTGAATTTTAAAATAATAAACATAACTAAAAGAATTAACTAAACTACTAATAACTAGGACCGTGAAGGGCCAACCACCTCTTCATCACGGGTGTGTTCCACCTGTCAGCAAACACGTTCAGGATGCTGTTTGTAGTCGTGCGCAGGCGGGTAAGCACGGAGGCACAACGCTTCCTTATGATAGCGTGGAAGTCGTCGGTGCGCGCCGCGGCGAACATGCCGGACGCGCTGCAGCTCCACGGCAGCCGGAACAGCGCCCTGAACGCGTTGTTGTACTGCACGCGCAGTGCGCTGTACGTGCGCTTAGTAAAATTGACCCATAGGCTGCACGTATATCGTGCTGAACATAACTTTCTTCGTTCACAAACGTTTACATAAAAATTTTCTTATTTTATGCATTACATATTTACCAAAGCTTGAAATTAGGTGGGTATGTATATGTATGAATACTTATTTCAACCAAGCGAATTACGTTGAGAACACTTTATTTATATTTGTTCAGTTTATATATGTTTAAATATAAGGTTAATTCCGGTTCCCAACTGTTGTTGATTCGTTTTTATAGTATGTATAAAGATAGAAGGAGCCTGAAGGAGTAATGCTAACATGAGTAATATAATTATGCTTTACGATATATTCCTCGAAAAGGCTTTATTATTATTATTAATCCGTTTAATAACAACGGAGCAGAGGGGTGACCTTTTAACGGCTTCAATTGAGTATAATTGAGTCATTTAAAAGATAGTTCGTGTAAGTATTCTCATTGTACCTAACGTGGGCAGTAGCACCCATTCCGAGCATTATAATTTGCACATAAAATTTAGCCGGACCCTACAATTTGATTACCTATCGCTATGGAGAGATCGTCATTGAAGTACAGTAGGTAATGTAATCGTTGCCAGCCCCTTTGTCTGGCCTGGTGGCCGTGACCGCAGCCAAATTACGAGCTCTCTCTGGATACCTACTGAATTGCTCCTTTGCGAATTCGTGGATTCCTAACTAGCTTAACATTTGAATACATTTACGTTGGAGATATGCGAAATAATCATAATTTCTCACATCAATTTGATTACGATTGCATGCATACACGAAACATTTTACCGTTGAGACATTCTTATGGGAATGTACATTAATATTGGTGTAAATGGTTATTTATCTAAGGAGTAACGAGGAATATATATTATCTACCCTCCTTTATTAGGACAGACGTTCTGTTCTGTTTAATTTATTGTTTTAGGAATAGGGACAGAGAAAGCAATCTGATTTAGTGGGCTCTGTATTCGTATTTACCGTATTATTCCAGACGGGACCAGGTAGGAAAGTGCCAGGTGTCCGTGGTTACGTATTTATAGCGTTGTTAGGATCATTTTGTAACGTGAAACCTCACCATCGCTTAACTACCTAAACATTAGACACGAGATGAATGAGTGACCACGGCAGTGAATCACGGGCTGACGACATTTACGCATTTAGACGTTACTTCGCTGAAACGTTACTGTCTCTAAAGGTTACCCTTACGAAAAAATACACAATGTCGCTACAGTAAAAACAAGAGCGTTATCTCGATGCCCTCGTTGTTTGCTCTTGAATTTCCGCGTGTGCTGATAACAACAATATAAGTAACAACAACAACAACTTAAATGCAATACGGGTTTTCCTTCGGGAACACTAGCTTTTATGTAAACTTCCACCGTTATTCTAGTTATCCTCGTTAGCAATATTATTATCCCTCCAAAACATTTAATGTAAAGTAATTGGAAATAGGTAATACTCCCTAGCTCATATTACTTTCAGTTTTAAGATAATATTGGTGTAAATGGTTATTTATCTAAGGAGTAACGAGGAATATATATTATCTACCCTCCTTTATTAGGACAGACGTTCTGTTCTGTTTAATTTATTGTTTTAGGAATAGGGACAGAGAAAGCAATCTGATTTAGTGGGCTCTGTATTCGTATTTACCGTATTATTCCAGACGGGACCAGGTAGGAAAGTGCCAGGTGTCCGTGGTTACGTATTTATAGCGTTGTTAGGATCATTTTGTAACGTGAAACCTCACCATCGCTTAACTACCTAAACATTAGACACGAGATGAATGAGTGACCACGGCAGTGAATCACGGGCTGACGACATTTACGCATTTAGACGTTACTTCGCTGAAACGTTACTGTCTCTAAAGGTTACCCTTACGAAAAAATACACAATGTCGCTACAGTAAAAACAAGAGCGTTATCTCGATGCCCTCGTTGTTTGCTCTTGAATTTCCGCGTGTGCTGATAACAACAATATAAGTAACAACAACAACAACTTAAATGCAATACGGGTTTTCCTTCGGGAACACTAGCTTTTATGTAAACTTCCACCGTTATTCTAGTTATCCTCGTTAGCAATATTATTATCCCTCCAAAACATTTAATGTAAAGTAATTGGAAATAGGTAATACTCCCTAGCTCATATTACTTTCAGTTTTAAGAAGTTACCAGATCGCAAAGCGCCAAGACTTCTACTTCGCAAAAAGTTGCAATAACATTAGCCAGAATACAAAATCTCATCTTTCTAGGACTTTACGAGGTATCTAAAGTACTTACGCAATTAATGTTTACATACATTTCTGCACCCATGAAAGTTATAGATTTTTAAATTATTTTGTCGTTTGTGGGTCAATTTTAGTGCTGCGTACAAAATTTTAGCCTTCGTTAGATAGTACCTAAAAGGTATTGATCACCAGTGGTCAGTGGCTGAGTGAATGACGAAATCAACCTACGCGAGAAAGGGGAGGAAATGCCCTTTGGCTAGTCTTGGCAACTTATTACTAGCATTTATTTAACCTAGTTTTTAGAGTTCCGTAGTCAACAAGGTACCCTTATAGTTTCGCCATGTCCGTCTGTCTGACCGTCTGCGGCTTAGCTCAGTGACCCTTACCACTAGAAAGCTGTAAAGGCATCGAACGCGGGCCCGCGGGCTCGCGGCAAGGGCAAGCCCGCCCGCGTTCGATGTGTGTTTGAAGTGTAGTTTCAATGCTTTACAACTTGCGCGGGCCCGCGCCCGACCCGCGCCCGCGACCGGTGTGTGGAGGCCTTAACTTGGCATGTGTATATAAATCAATCCCGCCGACAGAACGGTAGAATCTAATGCACAATTTATTTTAGGGTACCTCCTAAACCTAACGTCATGTCATTTTTTTTTCTCTTTACACCCATGGTGTGGGTTATGGTTGGATAGCTTGTTCAGAATTATTATGGGTTTCTAAAAACCATTTTTCAACTCAGTGATCCGTTTGCGTGATATTGGGCTTTTAAGTGTCTCCTCCCACTGCTGGCTAAATGGCTACAAATGTGAAAAAAATCGTGGCAGTAGCACGGAATAAGTAATAGTACTACGTACAGAAGGTTCTCTGTTAACAAATTCCCTGTTTAGGTACGCCAAACCGTGCCTAAATGTGGCCATCCCGTTCTATCGCATGCAACGCGCTGCTACCCGTGCGAGGAAAATGCTTTTCGCATACCACCAGGGTGTGGGGACGGATCCTGGTGGTTATGTGGGTCTCCTATGTCGGCTGACAACACGCGGCAGCTACTAAGCCTACTAATGGGCCGCCATTTTGGCGGCCGCCGGCATGTACATGCCATACTTGTAGCGGCGCGACGGAATCACAGAGTGAACCGCCCCTGTACGTCTAGCACAACTTGCTAATAAGTCGTGTCGCGCGCGACTCAGCGACTCCTGTCTCACTCGTATTGTGCAAATTAGAAAGAGGCGGGTGGATTGTCTCGACTCGCGTCGCGCTTGTTGTGTCAGTTGTGCTAGCCCCGCTGGCAGTAGTGTAATTAATTTAAAAGGAAAACTATCACGGCTAAAGTAGTCATAACTAGATACCGAATAATAGTCGACCAACTTAATGTTCGTACAAGTTCGGCCGACGCAACCGCACCATTTAGTTGGCACGCGCCTGTCGATGTAACAAAGACAGGCAGGCAACTACGGAACCCTACGTACTGCGCGTGGCCCGACACGCACTTGGCCGGTTTTTAGATTAAACATTTGAGCCAGCTCAAATCTTGATGTCGATATTTGGGCTTGTTTTGTTTACTAAGTACCTATTCATAATTCATAAACATTGTTAACATGTTAAACTTATTCATGAAAACCAAATTATAGGAATACTTAAGGCATTGTTTATAGAACATAAGTACTTATACATTAATATAATTCTGATGGTGATGACTGATGACAGACCACTTTATTCCGCTATTGATTTGATTCCATCGGCCTAACCAGAACGATGAGGCGCAAAGCGATTTCGTCGCTTCGCCCCCTGTATTCAAGGAACAACTGAACAATGGCCTGCGTTAATTAGTCGCTATCAAGTGCTAGTAATTGGGCCCGTTAATGGAACTCACTGGTATTTAATTTGGAAGGTTCTCCATTATCGTGACACTGTTGATTTGTCCTTGACCCATACTTTCGATTGCTCCCTAACATGACATAAATAGGTACTTTATTGCCGTAGCTTATTATCGATTCATCGTGTTAGAGCGTTAATAAATGATGTGAGTTCTAACTATGTAAACAATAATAGCATACTTATTTGGACGTTGCTAGTAATTTTAGGGGTCCTGTGGACTTATTAAAGGCAGGATATTCGTTCCGTTTGAGCCCAGTTATGTAGTTGTATATCCGAACTGGAGGTAGAGCTCTGTGGGGGACGCGGTCGGTGTGCGCAAATTGAATAATGGCAACCTCACTTGTATTACTAAGTGGGGTATATTTTATTGTACGTGCCATGCGTGTTGGGCCATGCCAACATTGCCAACATTCTTAAAATAGCATAGGTTTTTGCGAAGTTACTGTACTTTCCACATGCCCCAATTACACATTTCCCGCTGTGTGTATACGTGAGTACCGGACAACAAAGTAAATGCTTTGTGATTTGCAAAGGCGTTGCTGACTTGCATACTACACTCAAGAGCAAAAGTTTCGGGTCACCCTAAATTAAATACCCGCAATTGGTTTTTTTAAATATTTTATCTATTCAAATATCATAAACCCTCCATGTGCGTTCAAGAACCGCACATTATGGCCACCATAAAAAAGCGGCCAAGTGCGAGTCGGACTCGCACATGAAGGGTTCCGTAAAATAAATTGCGGTTTACAATTTATGACGTATTAAAAAAAACTACTCACTAGATCTCGTTCAAACCAATTTTCGGTGGAAGTTTGCATGGTAATGTACATCATATATTTTTGTTAGTTTTATCATTCTCTGATTTTAGAAGTTACAGGGGGAGGGACACACATTTTACCACGTTGGAAGTGTCTCTCGCGTAAACTATTCAGTTTAGAAAAAAAATATATTTGAAACTTTCATATGATTTTTGAAGACCTATCCATAGATACGTATGCGTTTGATGAAAAAAATTTTTTTGATTTTCAGGTCTGTGTATGGGGAACCCCGAAAACCTAATGTTTTTTTTCGATTTTTGTGTGAAAATCTTAATGCGGTTCACAGAATACATCTACCTACCAAGTTTCAACAGTATAGCTCTTATAGTTTCGGAAAAAAATGGCTGTGACATACGGACGGACAGACAGACAGACAGACAGACAGACGGACGGACATGACGAATCTATAAGGGTTCCGTTTTTTGCCATTTGGCTACGGAACCCTAATAAAACAGGTGAAATAATTACAATTAATATCCGTTTCACCATGCACGGCGATGTTAATTGGTACCCTTGATGAAGCGGTAACCTTTTACTAACAAATTTTAAAACTAGGTATCAGTGTTCTGTCTGTAGGAAAATACTACGTTTTTGAGATATATTCCATTAAAAAGCATTCCTACAATATTCGTTCAAAATATTATTCCCGAAAAGCATTACGAATGATTATGCGAATGAAGAAGTTATTCGCGAATAAATATTGGCGAATAATTATTCGAAATATTTATTAGTCATTCGCGAATAATCCTATTTAATCTTAAACATTACATTATTCGTATTGGAATACTGCTGGCCAACTGTTAAAGCTCAATTTTGCCAATAAGGATATCGACTACCGTAGGCTCAAAGGACGTAAGGGACGAAATGCCCATGCCCATATCCCGTGAACTCTGAATCTTGAAATTTGGTACGAAGTATTTATACCTAGCACAAACAAAGGAAAAATTGCGAAAACCGTAAATTTTTAGTTACATCACTGAAAAATTGATGTCCAGTATAAACCGACACGCACTAAGTATGTAAATACATACTTAGTGAGTGTCAGTTTATAGTGGACTTGTTTCTATTGTACGGGGTGGTCCGGAACCCTCGGTGTGCGAGTCTGACTCGCATTTGACCGGTTTTTTTTTATGCTAACCACGATCATGGCATCATCTCTTTCATTTACTTAACAGTTAAGAGTTTACTTATGTTTTCGATGATAAAAGCAAATCAATCGTTACTTACGCCATTTGGACCAGAGTTTCAAAGGGCGTAAGGGACAAACTGTGATTTTTTTCATTAGAACTAAAAATCCTACAATTAGGATATAAATAAAAAAAAAAAAACCATTATATTTGTTTTATTTGTACATGGCGCGGTCGGTGCAAAACACGTAATTGAAATAAACTCGTTAAGACGAGTTCGCCGTGCGCTCGCCCGCTGGCGCCCCACTCTCTCCCCGCCTCGCACCCACCGCATCCATCTGGCTCCACGACAAGGTCGCGAATATTTTCAATTAAATATTCAATTTCTTAAGCGTGACATTAGCATGCTTACTTTTGATGAAAACATGATTATCGTACACAAATGGCTATTAGTAAACAAAAAAATCATAGTTACTATTTATAATTACTGAGAAATACATTATTATTAAAACGTTAAAAATAAATGTTTAATTATTGTCTTAAATGTCTAAAAAGACGCAATATACCTTAAACAGATAAAAATATCATAGTTACCATTTTGGCTTGTCTAGATAATGAGATCAGAGGAAAACTGTGAAAAAAAACGTATATGCGAATTTGATTTCAGTTTAATTTTGCTATTAAGTGATCGCATTTGAATGCACCTCAAAGTTATACTAACAAGGTACTTGGTTACCTTTTTTACTTTTAGGAAAAAGTTAGGTAGTGTACTTTAACTCGTGTTTTTTTTAACTACGGTTACGATCGCGGATTTTTTACTTAATATATTTCATTAATATTTGATACTGAATAATAAAATCCGATAAAACAATAAAAACAACGAGTTTACGAATTATGTCCAGGGTAAGCTAATTTGATTGGTCTACTAGTTTGTCTCTGAATTAAGAAAAACTATGACAGCTGCCAGAAAACAACGCCGCGAAGCCGGTCATAATATGCGGCTCCTGAATGCATCGTGGAGGCTTATGATATGTGGATAGATAAAGAAGTGTATGTAACTTTAGATAATTAGGCATTAAGACACTCGTGTTTAATGCCCTTCTTTATGTACAGTCACATAAACTACTATTACACTAGTTTTATTTACATAATACATATACTATTCTTCGTAATACCCAAATGTATTAGCAATTTCCGGGATCCTATCATAAAAATATCATCATCCAAAAATTACGATTTTTGCGATATCTCGCTCCGTTAATGTTGTTTTTTTCATGGGTTTTTAGTTTTTACGAGTCCGATTTAAACCCGGTAACGTGGTTTTTTTACTATATTTTCTGCAGGTTAGATGTAATAAAGATATATTTAATATAAAGATCATGACAGGATTAAAAAACTGTACAACCGTGCTTTATTTTAGGAAATATGACGGTATTACACCGACCCGAAACTTTTGCTCTTGAGCGTATTTTCATTGAGTATAATATTTATTCATTATTAGTAGGGTCGCCTAAGGTGTATAGAATTATAAATATACCTATCTCTTCTGTTTATACGTTGCGTAACAAGCTAAATCAAATGTGTCGTGCATAAAATCCGTAGCACGAGGGCACAGTCTGTGCTTCATGCGTCCTGAACGGGTGCATCCTTACAGTATTTGACGAAGAACACTCTGAGATCGTAGAATATGGTCAAAACACTATTAATTACGCAATATGAAAGGGGAGGGGGGGGGGGGGGGGGGCTTCCGCCTGGATATAACGAATTAACGATCTATATTATTAACATATGTATATCTTTTTACTATTGTTTTCAATGGACATTTGTGTTTTTACAGGCGCAAAGCGACGATGACGATGTCGGGCCCGACGACGTCAACGTCGCGGTTGAAGAAAGCCCCATGACGGAATTCTTCGGTGAGGTAAGTTTTATAGAATAATCATGTCGCTTAAATATTTTCTATACAGGGCGGGCGGCACGGCAAAGTCGTCAAAGTCTATTATCATGCCATTGATAAGTAAGAAATAATTGTACTAGTCTGTCATACAGTTTCTGTAATAATATCATATATATGTCACTTTATAACATGGCGAACCTTAACTTTAACTCTTAATAACTGTTTAGGTCTTATAAAAGGTTCATATCCCTGTTATTTAAGGCCGAAATGCACTGAAAACGGTGCCGGTGCGGCGCGGTATTCTGTGCGGATCCTTTCATATTAGCTCGAACATTACAACCGGTACCGCCTCCGCACCGCCTCCGCACCGCACCGCACCGCGCCGCCACCGCTGTCTGTGCGTTTCGACCTTCACATGCAAACGACGAAATCAATTCAATATGCGAAAGCGCATTCAATATCGGATGCGGAAGCACACAATGTTATCATGTTTTTGACAAGTTCATAACTTGGATAATAAATGACGGAACTTTCAAAGTACCCACTGCAAGTTGTTGACAACAGTGTCGTTAATGTAATAAAGCCCTGTAGAAGGACCTCGATACGCGCCATGAAGATGAGTCTATTAAATAAGTAGGAAAATTATCTTAATATGTGACAGCTAGGCCAAAAACTGCAATAGTAATAAGATTGATATATATTTGTGGGCATTTTCAATTTTTCGTGCACCCAATTACCGTGAGTTGTTAAATAAAAATTAACTCAGTGTCAGTTTTGTAACGAACGTTAAGCATACAAATGATGTGAAAATGAAGATGTGTAGATTCTCCTTTTTTTGTTTTTTTTTCCAGGCTGAAAATCCTGAACGTCCGAAATTGTTTTCTCCATTTATACGTTGGTTCTCGGTTCAACACGACAAGGGCAATACTTCCGTGCTCCCAATTTTATACAACAATGTATGTAACTTAACCAAAAGTCATATTTTAACAATGTGCCGCTTATTCTAACATGTGTTGGTCTGTCATTGGAAGGAAGCAATGTGTGGTATGGACACAAGAATGGGATGGACACTAGACAGTCAAAACAAGATAACCAGTTATGTGTCAAGAGCAGTGAATGCTCATGATACTCATGATGACACATCATCATCATCATATCAGCCGAAAGACGTCCACTGCTGGACATAGGCCTCCCCCAAGAAGTGCCAAAGTTACCGGTCCTGCGCCACCCGCATCCAGCCGACTCCCGCGACTTTTACCAGGTCATCAGTCCACCTTGTGGGGGGCCTACCCACGCCGCGCCTTCCGGTACGTGGTGGCCGGTTCATGATGCCACAAATACTTAAAATGATACCCTTGTGCTTATTAAATCCTCATTCTTTACATAGATAATATAATAATATAATACGTTATATCACCATGCCACAATTAATACTGTATAATGATTGGAGGTTTATGGCAAGAAACGTGGTTCTTTGGTTCACGTGCATATTTTTTTACCATCTTAATTAACCTTTCTATGTTCCGGTTAGAATAAGGTAAGTCCAACATACAGCGTGTATTTTTAATATTACCTCAAATTGTAACCAGACGTAGGTGTTAGGGATATGAACCGATTTTGCAAGAAAATTTTCTTAACCTACCAAATATTTTTTTTCCTTATAAAATAATTCAGCACGCAATGTATCACTACTTTGTCTTACTGACGTGAAGTCACAAATGTCACAAGTGACCCGCTTCTTCCAATTGTCAAAGGAGTGTACGCAATACGTTGCTGGTCCATACATTTTCAAAAATTAGTTATACTTTAATACTAACTTAAAATTTTCTTGCATATCGGTTCATAGCCCTATTACCTACATCTGGTTCCAATTTGAGGTAATATTAAAAATACACACTATCATATCTGAAATAATAATTACATATTACTTATTTATTTAAAAGCCTAAGTGTCCCACAGCAAGGTAAAATAAATAAATAAATAAATATTTGGGGACAATCTTACACAAATCGACCTAGTCCCAAACTAAGCAAAGCTTGTACTAGACGACGATATACACAGTTATATAGATAAATAAATACTTAAATACATAGAAGCAAACAACCATGACTCGGGAACAAATTTTCGTGCTCATCACACAAATAAATGCCCTTACCGGGATTCGAACCAGGGACCTCGGCCTTCGTAGACAGGGTCACTACTAACTAGGCTACAGAGGTCGTCAAAGGCGGTATTAAGGACACAATTAGTACATAACTTACTAATTCTGAATTTATTATTGAATAGGACATTAAATAATTGAGTTAAAACCAAGCAATAAACACTAAATTACTTACCTACTACATTTAAGCATAGGTTTAACTATTCGGGTTTCGCTGCCTACTTGGACGCTTTTAGGTCCAAATTTACATACAACAAAACAATGTTGAAACAAGACAGGTTTACTTATGATGATTATTTATACTTAATATACATAAAAGTCACAAATAGTGTATGTAGCGTAATATAATTAATTAAAAGTTCGTAATATTATATTGTAAACAACGAGACGGCTTACATATATACAACCGCACGTCATTCGGACATTTGGGTCGCAACGCAACTAATCCCCTTACGCGACGAGGACCCAGAAAATCTTTCAAACTTCTGCTTCGGACCCAGATTGATTTAGCTTATTTGACAAAATAAGCCTTGTTAGAAATATGAATATTTTATACCGTGCAGCGGACTGTTTACCGAAATACGTCGCATAAACGAGATCCATCACACAAAGTATACATAATTCAAGGCATATTTTTATAAGGGGGCGGGAAACCGTGTCATGTCAACCATCCGATAGGTGTACGATTACTACGATTTGCCATCGAACCGAATGTGTGGAAATGTATCGTGTATCAAGGTGCCTGTTAACAGGAAACAGGAACTATTGAGAGTTGCTGCACTCGATACCGGCAGCAAACAAATGTTTCTGCGACTCGCCGTGTATATCTGCGGCCGCATACCACCCGCACCCCACAGCAGTTTTATAAAAGTTTCAGCTTGTTGCTCGCTATTGTTCCAACGTTGTTCTGTTAGACAACATGTTTATTGTTTGTAACCGTTGTATTCTATACGAGACCTTGTTCACAAAGTTCCTTATATATTTTAACGTCTAATTCAAGCCGCATTCGCGTGCCGAGCACGTGTCGTGTCGATGTTTTGAAACAGAAAAAAAAACAATAAAGGACCGTTTCCGACCCGCAATTCCATCTGATTAATTGGTGTGGCCGCAAGAATTTGGGCTTGCTGATGTTGGTATTACTTAGTTTTAAATACTCGAACGTCCTTTATTAGCCGATCCATTAAAAGAGAAGTTAAAAGTTTTTTCGCTAGCTATTTCTCAATTTTGGTCCTTGTTATTATCGATTTCTTCCTGGAATTATAAACGAAAAAAATTGTTTAGTTCGACGCTTCCAAGATTCTGAGTAAAAGCGTTCCTTTTCATAAATCTGCGTGGTGGTGTGTGAATGGGGGACATAATAAATGAGCAAATGGGTGGGGTTGTACGCCGAGCGGGGAGGCGGCTAGCGAGCCAGGTTCTATTGCGAGATTCAAACAATACGTGGCCCTCAATTAGTGGGTTAATGGATGATCATACATGCTCTTTCACTGCCATTTATTTAACTTCGTATCATCATCATCTCAAACCTTCCAAGAATCCAACTAGAAGTTTTATTTGTGTATCGAAATTGTGTATAGAATTGATTCATTCATAAAAAGTTGTCTTTGTTATTTCTGTTATGAAAACGTCGAAAGTTTCGTGAAGAAAAATTTGTATCGCCGAAGCTTGGCCATAAAAGAAAGTTTCCCCCTCGACGACAGATACCTCGTGATTCGTCATTTTCGGGGCAAAATTGTTATAGGTCTCGTATTGGTTTGTATTTGAGAGAAAAGTTATCACATTGATTGCTGCAAATATGCATGCGTAATCACATTCACGTATGAATAACGTAACATTTCGTGATGTGATAAAGTTCATTTTGAACATTTGCAAACATCACTGTACTATACCTATCTGTAGTTCGTAGCAGGTGTCAGATATGTAACGTGTTTGAATATATTCCTTCACAATCCCCAGTATGCGTGTAGGTATCGTGTATGCCTGTGTTAATGTCATAACACGGGCACGAGATTTTTATGGCAAATTTTAACACGTGCGGTGGGACCAAAAGTCGACGAAATACAACGTTGTACTTGTCGTGTCAAAATTCGCTGTGTAATTTCCGGATTCAGGTTATAACATAATACTATAGATATTATATGTATGTATACAGGGTGTTACAAAAATACCCGTAAAGCGGAAAGGGGGTTAAGTCAATTTACAAAATTTGTAAACCTTACCTACGTAAGTATCGCAGTATGACTACGCACAAACTATGATGACGCAGTATCAATAAAAAAAACCGTACCATTATCTATAAAAAAAACTATTTTATTCTGTGTTTTTAGTATTTGTTGTTATAGCGGCAACAGAAATACATCATCTGTGAAAATTTCAGCTGGAACTATCATGGTATCAGTGAGATACAGCCTGGTGACAGACAGACGGACGGACGGACGGACGGATGGACGGACGGACAGCGGAGTCTTAGTAATAGGGTCCCGTTTTACTCTTTGAATACGGAACCCTAAAAAGAATTAGAACATTTTTTACATATACGAGTATGTACCTAATTGCATTTTCGGCGTTTCCTTATCAAACAGTAGCTCTAGTATAAGTTTTATCGATACAATACGTTTTCGAACGCGTTTGCGTATAGTTTCAATTTGTATGGCAACGCGAACAGCGCCTCTGGTGGTAACTATTAGGAACTGCGCGTTACCATAGAAATTGAAACTAAACGCAAACGCGTTCGAAAACGTATATGTATCGATAAAACTTATACTAGAGCTACTGAGTGCGTTTACGTGAACTACTCGTTTTCCTTTTGACATATATGATATACGTATATAAACTCTGTCGTACATTAGCCACAAAGAGATCGCTATGGCCAAAGTTACAAAAATATGTACCTATACAATACACACACCTTACTCGTAATGTTAAAGGAATAAAGTCGCGAATACATATTTTTATTTGTAGTCGACTGTACATTACATTCCGTTTACTGGTGGGGTCATAATTAAAATTGAGGACATAACGGGCAAATCGACGACTCATCCATCAATTAGATACCTAAGCTTGCTAATATTTCTGGTACAGTTGAGACCAGTTTCACAGACAGTAACTTTTCAGTCTGCAGTGCAATCTTGCCGTACCTACCGTAACCCTGCCTCTTCAGTCAACCTGTCTTACCTTGCAACAGGCCTTCGTTGTATTGTATCGTTCTTCAATCTATGCAAAGGACGTCGCTTGTTCGTTGCACGCCTTGTTTCTGCTCATAGAAACAGATTACTAAACAACAGTCGCAGCCTAGCGGATGGGTTTATCCGTAAAGGATCCATACATGTTTAAAACGTCAATGTACAGTCGCCATCAGATATGCAAAAAAAAAAAATGTAAAAAAACGTAATGAGGCAGAAGACTATCTACCAAAAATATAATATAGTTATTAGTATTAATATCGAGAGCTATGCAAAGACTCCCGGGAAGAAAGCAAACAATACAAATACTGACAGCTTTATTACACATGCCAGACGTCTTCCAAATTTCTTGCACCCTTTTATTTATAATAAAGTGGTAAAGGCCTGCATGATATCGGATAGTACTCCACGCGAAGCAAAATCCAAAATTGTAAGATGGCTAAAGGGTCTTAGCTATTTTGAGACGGAAAAACTGTTAGAGGTCGTAAGATAAGTGGTTGTTTTGATAATACTCAACCCTGTGTAGCCTTGCATACATATCACTCAATTAAACTCAGTTAAAGACACACACACACACACGCACACACAAACACACACACACACAAACACACACACACACACACACACACAAACACACACACACACACACACACACACACACATACACACACACAAACGCGCGCATATAAAAATTATTGTTTATTTGTTCATAATAATTTTAAGTAACTTTTGTAGCTAACATGACTAATGTTGAAACCGAATCTGGCCACCACGTGTCAGGCATAGCCTAGTGTGGGGCCGCAGGATAAACTGTATTGTAAAAAGGTTTTCTTTTAATAAACAATTTTTATTTTATTTATTTTATTTTTTATTTTAAGCTATTTCAAAAAGTCGGACTCGCGCACGAAGGGTTCCGTACAATTATCTATAAAAAAACTATTTATTCTGTGTTTTTTTTTTTCAGCTGGAACTATCACGGTATCAGTGAGATACAGCCTGGTGACAGTGGTGACAGACAGTCGGACGGACGGACAGCGGAGTCTTAGTAATAGGGTCCCGATTTACTCTTTGAGTACGGAACCCTAAAAAGGAAGATATTTTCAATGACATTATTTAATTGGTATTCAACGTCATTCTTCTTTTAACCGATTTATCTCTTTTTAGGGTTCCGGACCAAAAAGGTTTTGGAACAGTTGTTGACAAAGCCAATCCACGCGTATAGGAAATGAAAAACGTTAATATAATTTTTTAGTTTCTATGAAAAAGACGGATAAGAGGGGGGGGGGGGGGGGGGGCAAAATTCAAAGTAGCGGCCAAAGTGCTCCATATATTTGTGAGCAGTTACAGTTAATACAAACATAAAGTTCTCAGAAAATTTGTAAAACTGGTCAGCTTTAACAAAATATTATGACATCCATCCTGCTGTCGGGTAAAAAGGATTGTTTTTCATATTTTATAATTAAGATTACGGACGATCCACGTAGAAGGATAGAATCAGTAATTACATGGTTCTTAGTAATCTTGTTTTCTCTTTATACCTACTTACCTACCTATTTCATATTTTTAATGACCTAGTCGCGTCGAGAGTACGGGCTGAACATTTGGTTAACAGGAATACTCAACGGACACGGAATATGTAGGAATAATACCTACGCGAATGTTTAACGCTAGGCAAAATCAACTGAATAAATTACGTTGCTGTTTGCTCTCACAATGTGAAGAATTCATTTCGTCTAAAGAATAAAAACACATTAATTCAAATGCGGTTTACATTCTTATTCATTCATTCATAGCAGTGCTCAGACTTCATTGTAGCGCTACTTAGTATGGACATGCTTTCTGAATTTTATAAGAGCCGAATATTAATATAGATCAAACTTAAACAGACATGATTATACAGATACAGACCAGGTTACAATACGCGGATCATAGTTTTTTCTTATTATGGTTTAAACATGACAAAACCTTAATAATCAAAAGTATACCCTGCACCTTAAACTCAATGTTTATTTTATTTTTTACTCTCATACAATTATGGCAAAGATATCTTTCGAATCATATTATTTTCCAGTTGCATGTCTTAGCTTATCTACTAATCTGTAAATTGTGAGTTAAGTTAAGAATGATTACAACGACACACAAAATATACAAATAATGATAAATTACCAACTTATGTAACAAAAATAAGTATGGTATTAAAAATATAAAATAAAATGTTATTATATGTAGTACATTGTGATACAAGTGAGGTATGTTGATCATTACATCAGAGGCGGAATTGTCACACGAACCGCAGGTGAGCGTGATAAGAGAGCCGAGGATGTAATTATCAAAGCTCACGCGTGTCATACGACGTTTTTCAACACATTTGCGAGGAAAAAATCCTTTTCATAAAATTAAAATGTTACAGGCTGCTAAGTTGTTTCCTTTAGTTATTGATGACAACAGGTTTTTACTCACAAATTTGTAAATCTCCAAGAATGTACAGTGGCGTCAATTCTATTTATCACTTTTCTATTCTCCACGAGTCAACATTTTAAATAATAACCAAACACGCATCATCAATGTTTACAAATATTCGTGAAATTACCTATAATGGCGCGCAACTATTTTTTTTCGTGAAGTTCGCGCAGTGCGCCCGCTGCGAGGCTTACCTAGATGAAATCTCTAAACAGCCAATACAAAATAAAATCAATATTTTCTTATTCAATATTCATGTAAAATGTTATCAAAAGTAAATAGTTTTACTAAATGAAACGTTTCTATATCATATCCAATAAGAAATAATCAATTAATTCACAAGAAGGATTTAATTGGTTTAGTCGAGGAAGAATCCATTTGCCTAGAATTAAAAACAAACCTGTATAACCCGGTCAATTTAAGAATGCGCCGAGTCCATACATACACCTTGCTGCAAGATGCCGACGCACGTGTCTTAATCGGGATATAAACATAACTACACGAGTGTCGTAATGTTATAAAACACGCGTGTTTAATACCCAGGATTATGAGCCTAAAAGCGGCACAATAAGAGGCACGTTACGAGCAAATGTGTTGAAAAATGCATTTATATTCTCCTAGCAGGGAGTCTCCTAGAAGGACAGACCATTTAAAAAATAATTAAAATTTAAATGGATTAGCCATTTAAATTATAATATATTAATTATAGAATAGATTAGCTATTCTATAATAGTCTTAGCAAATAATACCTAAACTTGAACAAGGCTCTATTAATAAGCATCTTCTTTTTTTTCTTACAAACATAAAATGAATTGTCAAAGTGACATATTTGTCTATTTTGTGTTTTGCCCTATTGCGCCAAACAGAAATGAACGCGACTTTTAAATTAAGTGGGTTTGATGGAAGTTTCTAGATAAGGGTTTATAAACAACGAATTTAATACCGTTTTGATTGAGGCTTATCCGTATTATTGACACCTAACGTGCGCCTTTCAAGCTCCGAAAGTCACAAGTCGACCCGCGGTGTGTCAGTGCTGTTCCATTTACATGATGGATGATTTATGAGATGGGAATAACTGCACAGAAAATGTAATGACGCAGAAGACTATCTACCAAAAATATTTTTTGATAGCATGCCTTGTTATTAATTAGTATTATATATCGAGATTCGAGAGCTATGCAAAAACTCCCGCGAAGAAGGCAAACAATTCAAATACTGACAGCTTTAACCTTCTTTTAACCGATTTCTCTCTTTTTAGGGTTCCGGACCAAAAAGGTAAAAACGGAGCCCTTATGGGACTCTGTCTGTCTGTCTGTCTGTCACAACGTTAAATATCTCAGAAACGACGCTAATGCTATCAATTTGTAATTTGGAACAGTGGTTGACAAAGCTAATCCACGTGTATAGGAAATGAAAAACGTTAATATATATTTTTAGTCTATGAAAAAGACGGATAAGAGGGGGGGGGGGGGGCAAAAATTCAAAGTGTAGTTAGTAGGCCAAGGGGGTACAATATGAAAGGGCTATTGTAAAATAATTTTTCTTTCTTTTGTACTGTGGTAAAATTTGGGTTTATAAACGAAAAGGTTGAAAAAATTACCATTCCCCCCCTTCCCTTATCTGCGAAGTTTACCGAGCGAAAAATTTGAAATTAATATAAGTATATGATTAAGATTAACATATATATTACCGGAAAAGTATAACGATACCTCTATCTATCCTATTTTTTTTAAATTCTAAAATAATTTTTTCATTCATTCATTTCATTTATTTATTCGGTCACAATCACAATAAACATTGTATATGATTTTTTGTACATTTTTTTTTGTTAATTAATTTTGTATTTTAAAACTTTCTTTGTTTCATTTTCTTCTTTCAAATTCGTATTACAGTGTTCTGAAAGGACTCCCTTTTAAATAAAAAAGAGTTATCGAAATTGGTTCACTTGATAAATAATTATCACTAAAAAACAAACATACCAGGTTGCAAGTTATTATATAGTAATGTAAATACACCCGCACATACGTGCATGCGTGCTGCATTCTGGACTCGGAAAGTATTGTTAAGATTGTTTTCAAAATAAAGCGGAACCCTCGGTGCACGGTTTTTTTTGTTTAAAAGCTGGGAGCTTTGATCCCAGTTTTGATAGAACTGAAATCTGATGATAGAATTAATATGGCGATAATAAGATAAATTGATAAATTCAGCCCACATCTCTCAGCCCGCGGGCCTAAATGACCAATACGAAATATGTTTATGGGATGTGGGCTGAGTTGAACAAAGAGTGTCCAATACGCTCGAAAGCTTTAACCCCATGAAAGGAAATATAAATTATCGTCTGAGCAGACGGTGGGATCAATGACTCATTTCAAATCTCTTATTTATACAAATAGACTCGAAACCACCACTCAAGTCTTCGTCATCAACTCATCATTATCATTTTCAGTGCTGCTCGCATAGGCTTCTCTTCGCGTACGCTACCCTTCCCTATCCTGAGACCTGAGCTAGTCTTATCCAGAAGTGACCCGCGATCTTCCTAATATCCGTCCACCCGTCGAGCTAATACCTCTGTGGTCTTACCTCTGTACTATTAAGTACTCTGTGAGAGCGGTACTGTAGACATTCGTCGCGTCAAAGCAATTCCGTAACCCTAACCCCAAACACTTCACGTCGGTTTTCTTACGTGTCGCGAATACGCCATGCGTTTGTGTTTTCATTTAATCCACAACTACTTTACGTCATAACATAAATATTCACGCCGTGCCTGGTATTCATCATAATCGTGCAGTTCATTTGCATGTTATTATGTGAGATGTGCTAACGTGTTCTTAATTACGTGTCCCCATTTGAGTAGTCTCAATTATTTATCATCGAATGCCAAAGTTAGTTGCTTCCGATGGCGCTATAACAATTTTGTGGGTCTTGGTATCTTCCGCAATTTTCCGCCAGTTGTCGCTCTACGCTCCCAGGTCATCTCTTCTCTTCGAAGTCGTTTTCTTCATTGGTAAAGGTCGTATCCGTCCTGAGAGGTTGCCAGGTCATATAGATACTCAAATTAACAGGCTCTGTTATAACTTACCTTCCGCTGAATATCTTCTAGATGCGTAAAAGTTGATGCTCAAATGGGGCTACAGCTTACGTTACGAACACAGCGGTTGGAGCTTTGAATGGAGCGTTAAAGATGGTTAAAGCTTGGGCGGGGCGAGGGCGGCACACTGAAACGTGAAGTTCCGTGGAGATTAGTCCCAAGCGACGCAGAACGAGCGGTTAATTACAGAGTCGAGACTTCGCTCGATTGAGGACCGCTCCGTTTGGAGCCGTAGCCTTAACAATGTGGCAGTCTACGTGAGACGTGACCCATATACGCTCCGTTTTGTCGACGTTTATATCGGAGTGCATTATACCCGAACTCTGTTCCCACGCACTAGCTCTGTTTACGTTATTCTCTATTCGTTCATTTATTGCGCGAAAATTTGCTGTAAACTGTTAACCATTCATGTGTACGTTTACGTCAGACTTGGCTGACTCAATAGTGTAACAATATATTATGCCTTTATGAGCGTGTTGCCCTCTCGTTAATAAATACGTATTCATAGGATTAATACTCGTATATCGACAAACTTGCGAAAATTGTTCCTACTTTTAAGAAATTTGTATGTGTTGCGGGTGGGTAGTTTGCACAATGTAATTTGACAGATATTTCAATTATATTTTTCTCAGTCTACCCGTTTGACCACGAGTGCTGAAAAGGGCTCGAAACGTCGGGATCTATTTAATACACAATATATATATAAATATAAATAGTTTTATATTTAGTATTATATCATTGTACAAAAAAATCCAAAGCAACTGCATTAGATAATAATATACGGAAAGCTATTCTCTCCCAGTTCCTTAATAGTTGATGTTTCCTTCTGTAATTATGAGGTTTTTTTTTATCTCAAAAACCAGTCAAACGATTACGAAAGTATTTCAGGAATATTCTACCAGACATTAACCACGCCCACTCTCGACTTCCCCTGGGTTTTCTCTGACGCCATAAAACGTTTTTTTAGTGATGTTAACAAACCTTTGACGCGAAAGGGATTCGCGCGGTGTATATAAACGAAGACTTATGGTATATTTATTTAAAACACGTTTAGAATACACCGGAAAATTCTCGAAATACTCTTCCCGGGCGCCGGGCGGGCGAAATAACGAGTTCTGAAATTAAAATATGCTTTTCGTTCCGGTCGATTTCGATGTAGCATTTTAGAGCTCTGCGTATGTTTGAAAATGTCGACGGAAGGAACGAAGCTTTTCTATTTCAAGTAAAATGTTTATGTTTTTCATTAATGAATTTCTCATGTTCTCTCGCTTTTCGTCGTACTTAAGTTAATATGTTAAGAGTACGAGAGGCAGATATGTCCCCATCAAAGCAGCCGCAATGAGAGAAATCCTTAGAAAGACATTCGAAACGCATGTATGGTAAAACTAAACAAAGAGTATGCTTTGCTATGCATGTTATATATCTGACAAGAGGATCTAACAGATCTTTCTTGAGCTTTAATTAAATGCTATTTGTCGGTAAAACCCCTGGACAACGAAGTAATGAGTCAGCAAATCGTGTGACCGGTGGAGTGATTATTGAGTAATGCATCGCTTATTACCATATATATAACTTGTTCTTTATCAGTTTTGACTCCGATTAGATATAAAGTCAGGTAAATAAGATAACGTCTTATTTGACGTAACATATAGCCAGTGGTTTTGAATAAAGGTTTACTCAAAGTATGCTCATTGCTGTGTTATTTCGACCACCAGCACTAAAAAAAGTTTTTTCACTTGTTCAATGCAGTACAGTAAAAAACTGACATATTACTTAGTAAATAATATTTTTTTTCGTCAGATAAGAATTTCTGATAACGTTGAAAGTTTTTTTTATAAGGCAAACTAATGTGGATTGGAGCCTCCAATTTAGAGGTCACAAATTGTTCCCGAGCTACATTTAATTTACATTGTACAACTAAATAACTATGATTTAATTGGGAAGATTTAAATAGGGACGAACATTGCGAGTTAATACGAAGTTTTTATAAAGAGTAAGGTGTTCGTTCAATGCGTACCTACTCCTGACTTTTGAACAGGATATTGGATCGTACATTTATCATCCTAATGCGAAAAATATATCTACCAGTGCTATAGAACGAACGACGACTCACGTTCAATCTTTCAATGCCCAAATCGGTAGCGAGCCGAATACGAATCTAATTATAGTTTTGTACTTTATGGGGCGGAACAAACATTTTAGGGAGGTATCTTGCAATACTCTCCTTTACCCTTGTTTGCTTGAAATGATATAGATCTAGGGGATTCTGGATTTTATCCCCGGGATTTCATACCTACTTAACGATAATTAGCTATCTATAGCTGTATTAGGGCTCCTTATTTAAAAATTGGTATTTAGACTGTGATATAGATCACACATCTGCATTCTATAACTATCTACTATCCGCGATTTCGTACGCGCTTGTTCAACATTCGTTAGGTAGTTGAAGTGTAAGAAACATCCAAACGTCGCGTTTGTAATATGATTTAGGATAATGCAATATGAAATCTAGTTGATGCTGTATGACGTGCGAGCACTTGTAACAATGGCGGTGAGGTTATCAGGCGGTTGCCGGCCGATAGCGGGTATCGCGGTAATCTGATTAATTGGTGACTCACGCTCAGGACGCTTGTCCTTATCGACCAGAATGTACACTCAGCGTCAGATACATCCCGAGAGATTTGTTAGGGCGTTTCCTTGAAATCTACTTTTCTTTGTAGCGATTTTCCTTCCTCTTACGTATTCCCCAGTCTCGATTTTTGCCCGTAGTATTTCTCTACAAACATCGTTCCTGAAAAATGGGTTAGAGAAGAAGAAATCCTAAGGAGGAAGAAATCTTAGGATATATATTAGGTACATAGGTCTAAACTCTAAAGGAAGCTCGCTGTAAAAAACATTTTAGGGAAAAACCTCTCAAGATCCCACAGTCGAAAATTACGTACCTATTGATCAGGTACGATAATAGGTTAATTTAACAATCGCATCTTATTGCAGTCATTCTGATTTCAAGAACCACATTAGATGATCTAACTGGTGTGTCAATTTCTAATGTCGACTGTGTTTCGAGAATCATCAAATCATGTGACAGACAGTTAACATTTACGTTTCTGCGGATAAGGCTATCAAAAGTGTCGGGACAAGAGCACAATACTTCTAAAAGAAAGAAAGTCTATTAAACTGCCATGAAAATAAAGTCCCTTACCTATATTTTTGAGCGCCTACATGACGACATTATTTCCCTTAAACGCGATACGAAGGAAATTACAGAAAAGAAAAGATAAGATTGAAGAACTTTTGGCAGACAAGTGTTGCACTGCACGGAAACTCGGGAGCTAAATTGCGCCAAGTTGGAACGTAGTTTTGTTATTTACTTGTGTTAGTATTAGGGATTTTGGTGTCCTGTGATATCTTTGAATATAACTGACATGTAGACACCAAATACCATAAAATACTGTCGGATGCGGTCAATTGTGTTTTATCATTATTCACTTCATTTATTATTTAAAATAAAAATACAAAAAATTTACACATTATAATAAACTTAACCTAGGGTGCCGTTGGCAGCCGGAAGGGGCCAAAGTTGCAAGTGGTCAGGGCGATAGAGAGAGGAACCTCCTAAATATCCGCGCCTTCTCGAGGTTCTCGTCATGGGGGATGCTGATGTCGACGAGCACTGCCTGGCGTTTCGATCGATCTGTCAGCACGATATCAGGCCTATTGGCTACTATAGTCCTGTTCGTGATTAACATTGTGGTTCTCGTTTTCAAACTTCTCGTTGTTATCAGTAAATCAAACGACTTTCGGCACAAAGTTTGATGTTATATTAATAGGCACCAAACAACTGTTGCTGCTTTGTAAGTACTTATTATATATAAACAAGACTACCTAACGCCGCGAACTTCGAATTTACAAACACACAACACAATACGACCCTGAACGAAGTTTCACGGACGTCGACTGTTTGTTTGACAAATTAGCAAAATAAATTATCAATTTAAATGAGCTTGTCCCGACTTTGAGGAATTTATGTGACTACTCAATCAATGGCTGTTTTGATTGAAGCCAGGTTTAATTGGTTCTGTGTGCACACGCAACTGATAACGTAAATATGAATAATATAGGCTGTGTTTTTCTAAGATAAGTTTGGCTTTGTGTTATTAAATTACCCGTTATTAATGTCTGCTCATCTGAGCATTGGAGATTATATTACAATATTGAGTTACGCAGCCTTATGGTCGCACTACACTTGGCGGTGTTTGCCCAAATATTCGTGTTGCATCTTCTTCCTTCCTACGGCAAATGAAAGGGAGGCAACGAAGCAACGCGAACACGAACCCCCAAGTGTGGTGCGACCTGCTACGCGGTGGCGGGTATGTTTGACGAGATTTCCAGTGGTTCTTTGTAAACCCTCCTTTTGATATTAACATTTGGGCTTAGAGGGAAATAGTTATTCGCCTTCATTAGGTAGGTATATCGCCAGATCTTTAAGGCGCTGTATGCAGCTGCGCATCGAAAAAGTGCCTTTTCCAAACCGATTATTAGTATACTTGTACTATTGCTAGAGATCCAAATTTTTGATATGTATATCTTCAGTTCATTGGCTATGTTCGTACTTCGTAAAATCACGATTGCTTACAAAAACCTCGATAGATTTTGCCTTTCAAAACAGTGCTTTTTTACCACCAAACTCGAAATATCTCAAAAGTTATTTGGAATATTACAATGAAATTTGTTGTGATAGGTAGCTTTTTGGTAGATCTATCTACCGGCTTCTTAGAATTTCAATATGTTTGATAATTCAATACATTTGGTCATTTGTCTGAAAAACCGGGTGTCCGCGTCATGCATGCGCGGTGGCGAGTACAATTTAGTACGCCCGTGGCCACTGCCGACGACGGACCTGTGAATGTTTACCTGGCACGCAAATGCGCCTTTTTGCAGCAATTATTTCGAGTTATCAAGGTAAATAAAAATATATACAGGAATAGGAAACGCTAATACATGCTGGAGAACACATTCGAAGTGATAGAATAACAAATATAAGGTATGCGATATTTACTACATTAAAGCGTTTCTACATCCGCACCTAAAACGTATTAATAGGTAGCTGGAGCATATTGACAAGATGTCAATAAAAATCTTCAGTTATCCTGAATACGTATTTAGAACTGTTAGGTAGTAAGTAGTCGGGTGTAAATCGGATTCGGACACGAGCACATGGTTGGGGGGGTAATGGTACCAATTATGGACTGTACGAATAATAGATTTATTTATTCATACAGAAATATATCAAAAGCATTTAGGGCTATTGCGCCGGATAGCGACTACCTAGACTAAAGTCCTAAACGAGTTGGTGAACTGAAGTATATTTACTTGCTGTTTAGTAGATTCTATTAAAAACGAGTGCGGAAAAAGACCCTGCCACTCCACCAGCAGCAGGCCACGGCCCTTCCTCATCTTCGTTATAGACATACATGCATACATACGCTACGGCACATCTTTTCGTCCAATATTCCGCAGTGTCTCAAGACGAGAGTCTTTGACCAGTGTGTGTTGCCAGTGATGACATATGGAACGGAAACGTGGTCGCTTACTATAGGCCTCATAAGAAGGCTCAAAGTCACTCAAAGGGCGATGGAGATGGCTATGCTGGGAGTTTCTCTGTGCAATCGCATCAGAAATGAGGCTATCCGCAGCAGAACCACGGTAACCGATATAGCCCTCCGAATCGCTAAACTTAAGTATCAGTGGGCGGGGTACATTGCACGTAGAACCGATGGCCGTTGGGGCGGAAAGGTTCTCGAGTGGCAACTACGTACCGGAAGGCGCGGCGTGGTTAGGCCCCCCACAAGGTGGACTAATGACCTGGTAAAGGTCGCGGGAGTCCGCTGGATGCGGGTGGCGCAGGACCGGCTATTGTGGCACTCTTTGGGGGAGGCCTATGTCCAGCAGTGGACGTCTTTCGGCTGATATGATGATATATACGCTCGAAAAACATAAACTTCCTTCTGAGGCAGTCGGGTACAAAGTACTACAGGGTGTTCCCCTATACAGCTGCAAAACTTTGCCAGCTGTTTGTGCACATGATACCCATCACAAAACACTAAAGTATGCCGTTTCACATCTCGCACTCACTCTGCCACCGCTGTTTCTCCAAATAACAACCAAGAAAGCCTCATCCGCCACGCCCCTTTAAAAATAAGCCCACTAAAGCAAATAAATGTGACGTTATCTAAGTGAACATACCTTTTGTCGGTATGGAGTTATTGATATGACTCACTCACTCACTCACTCATCAACGCACAGCCGAAACTACTAAGACTAGAGAGTTGAAATTTACACCAGAACTACCTTTTACAACGTAGGCAACGCTAAGAAGGATTTTTGGAAATTCCACCCCTAAAGAGGGTAAATAGGGGTGCAAAGTTTGTATGGGGGAAACTTTATTTTTAGAGCTAGAGACTTAAATTTTTGCATAAAGATTACTTATTAGAATACAAATTAAGTACTTTCAATTCAAATAAATTTATTTTGTTAAACATAGGTAACAACTTTTACAAGTATTGTTGGTATACAAAATATAAGACTTCTGTGCATTACCCACAATGTAGGTTTACAAAATATTTCAGCCAGCTAATATATTTATAAAAATAAAAAAATAAATGTCAATACAGTGATTGGTGTTAAATACTTCAAATACATGTCAAAAACTCTCAAAAAATAATACAACTAAAGAATATTATAACTAAGGAATGTCTTGAATGGAATCATGTTATGTCGTAGGGTCGTTTAAGTAATATTTAATGGTATAATAACACTTTTCAATCAAATATTGATCTATTGATTGAAATGATTGATCCAATAATGTCATGGAAAGATCACATAGATACATTATACAGTAAGTTAGCAAGAGGGATCTATGCTCTAAGACAGTTAAGACCACTTGTGTCAGAAAGTTGCTTAAAAGAGCTGTATTATGCGTACATATACTCTCAACTTTCATACGGGATAATGCTTTGGGGCAACAGTACGGATTATGAGCGCATCCTAAAGATCCAGAAACGTGCAATTAGAGTACTTCCCTATGCAAAGGACAGATACACGCGTCGCGAACATTTAAGAAAACTTAGTATCTTAACATCAGTTTCAACTTATATATTGGAAGTTTTGATGTATGTTAAACGTTATCCAAATGAATTTCAAATGAGAGGTGAAAATAGTTCGAGATCAATGAGAAATGCGAATAACTTAAAAAGAAGCGGGTTGTGTCCGAGATACAACCGTTAATTAAGTTTAAGTGGATACTTATTTGTTGGTTGTCCCCGTAAAATATATATCTGCATTAATTCACTAAAATCTGTATAAGCACAGATAAATCGGTATATATAGCAACATTGACTGACGTAGCTCGTTTGACTCGCGAGGCATTGAAAATGGCGGTCATTTCAGCATAGTTTTCATGCCCGTCACATAAACTAAATAACATTTTGTGATTACCAACTAATAGCAAATAAAGAAGGATTAAAACATGTAACTAACAATTATTTGAAATCAGATTAGGCTTCTCTACAAAAAGTTAATCCGGAAGTTACGTGATACATTTTGAACTGTACCCCTATACAAGAACGCGAGCAAAGAAGTATCCACTTCAAAACAACCTCGCCCAGACTTAGAATAGGCACAAAACTTCCGAAGTTAATAGGACAAATACTTTTTAACCGGCTACCTTCAAACCTGAAAACCATAACGAACGACAACTCTTTTCGCTTCCATGTAAAACTACTATTGCTTGAAAAAACACTGTATAGTTTACAAGAATTTCTTTCAAATGACTAAATAACAAGATCATAAAAGCTTGACGTTAATATTTGTATTATGTTTTCTTTCTCTATTTTATGTAATAGCATTATGCTATGAGTATAAGTATTATTAAACTATTTACAAATAATAACAATTCTGTACACAACTGTACACATCTATTGTATTTTATTGTAACTGACAAGTTATAATTTTAACACATTTTTATCTGTATATTCATTGTACTATGATTTCAATTGTAAAATTATGATAGTAAACAAATCTGAATCTGAAGTCAATTGTCTTTTAAATTTATTAATATCCAGTGTTTAATTCGGTCTGGAATTTTATTGAAAATGTTTGGTGCCATTCCCAAGATTCCGCCTCTGATTAGCGCTGTGTTGTTGCTACCCTGCAAAGTTTTCAATTTTTGTTTGTATTGTTTACGTGTCGGAAATCTGCGGCCTTCTGAAACGTTACTGAACATGCTTGGATTGGTCTTGACAAAAATACCTTGCGGCCTTCTGAAACGTTACTGAACATGCTTGGATTGGTCTTGACAAAAATACCTACTTCTAGGATATACAGTTCTTCTAGTTTGTATGGAGAGCAAGACATTTTTAAAGTAAGGGATTTGTAACTTCGGTTTTTAATTATTAATCACTTAAGAAGGTTAAAAGGGGGTTCGAATTATGTATAGAGAGCAAGACATTTTTAAAGTTAGAAATTTGTAACTTCGGTTTCAGACTATTTACTATGAGAGTTCAAAGAGGGTTCTAAGTTTGTATAGAGAGCAAGACATTTTGAAATAAAGAGAGATTTGTTTCTTCGGTTTTAGACTGTTTACTTAAAGACTAGGTACAGTCAGCGTCATATAGTTAGTAGCAGCCAAAGTAGCCAAATATATCGTAACACATCCTTACACCTATAGTAACAAAGACGTGTTGCGATATATTTGGTTACCTAGGCTGCTACTAACTATCTGATGCTGACTGTACAAAACTAATTTCAATGTTTTTTTTTATTAAACAAACATTTAAATTTCTTAAACAAACATTTAGACGATAACATGTTATACGTGGACGAAGTCGCGGGCAACAGCTAGTTTATATATATATATTTATTTAAGCTTTATTTATTCCATATTGTTTGTGTTAGTACATATTTACTAAATCTAAAAGATTTATGCCATTTTTTCTTTCTTATATGGACCCCATTCGGGTAAAAGCCATATATCGCCAGATATTAGGAGAAAAGAAGGGCACTGGAAGCAACAAACTGGTCAGGGCCGAAAGGCAAAAGAAGGAAAGGTAGACGACGAAGACGTTGGACCAATGACATAACTGAGGTCGCCGGACCTAGCTGGATGCAGTTGGCTAAAGACCGAAAAAAATGGCATGAGATCGAGGAGGCTTTTACCTAAATTTACATTTGCTTTAAAAAATTCAATATAAATCAAACAAAAAAAGACAATTAAAGCTTAATTTATATTTATATAATTACTTCCGGTTGGAAAATTTGTTGGATTCTTGTGTAAAGCATCTTAGAATAACGATTAAAAATGAAATATACAAAAAAACGCTATTAGAAATTAATGATTTTCGAAACCGTATTTTGCCTGGAGTATAGAGCCAAGTATAAGTCCAATCTTGTTGGCTTGTTGAGAGTATCAAGGTCCATCGCGGTGTGGCCGCTGGTCGAGGTAGCATGGTAGGCAGCACGCGCCGCGCGAGCGCAGTGACATAACACTTTTAGGTATTTAAGAGACAAATTGAATTTGTTATTTTTATATGATGTTTGGTCAAATTACATTTTTTAATAGACATAGTCATGTACTGAAGAACTTGCTGGTCTTAAAATAACCACCCTGTATAATAAAATGCTCTTCTGACTAACAGTGGTCTAATTATCCAGTTTTTGATCAGTCAGTCATACTTATGTAACAAAGGTAATAATTATGGTAATAATACTCCTTGCATTTCATTAAATTGTCAAAAGGGCCTCTACGTGTTGTCCCCGTTGGTACTTTGTAGGTACCTAGCCCCACGCATGCCTCCCAAAGGTCCGGGACATCATTTTCCCGTGAGCGGGAAAGACATACATGGTAAAACATACAAACATAGCTATTTGTTTATTATTTTTGATGGTTTCTTAAGCGGGTGTTAACCGGCGCTATAACTTTACCTAGAAGTAATCGATTTTCGGTTTAAAAAACCTGTAATATATTAGTACAATCCATAATTGGTGACGTTCACCCTTAGGAAGTGAAGATGTACTATTATTTTATCAGTTCTACGTATTTGGAAAACGGAAGCACCCACATAGGAACTGGGAAAACGATAGGTGGATTGATGATGAAGAAATCTGTACTAACATATCTTTGGAAAGTAAGTGTCCATAATTGATGTCATCATACTACGATGTACTTAAGAACTGTAACTACCTATTATTCCTTATTTTCTTTAAAAAAATAGATTTAAATAAATAAATAAACAATAAATATTTGGGGACAATCTTACACAAATCAACCAAGATTTGAAAAATAAATCAATTATTCAAGAAGACAAACATTTGATCGTATGATCCGCAAAAACGAGCCGAATACGGATGCCAACAGAATAAGGCCGTTAGCGGGGTGCGCGGGACGCGCGTCTCCCGCTCCGTCTGCCTCACCTCCGCAAATACCTAAATATCGTCTAATAAGAGCGCCTTAAGTATATAGGTAAGATGAAAATATGTTATATTGAATATACAGGGTGGAATTTCATAAACTGTACATAATAAAAGGAGAAAAATTTCAGCCAATTTCATCGGTGAAACGGTGTTTTTTTTTTTCTAGTCATTAGTTTTTTTTTTACAGAATTTTGAAAATTTTTGTAAAAACTCGGGTAATACACCTAATTCAGACGGTATAACTTTTGATCCAATGGTCCTAAAATGAAAATAAAAAATGCAGAGTATTACCAAGGGACAGGTTAATAATTCTTAATAACAATAAAAAACCAACTAGAAGAGAAAATCCGCAAAAAAAATTATTGTTTTTGAAAAATGGCTACAAACATTACGAATTTTAAAAGAAAAACACAATTTTCTGAAAAAAACGCAGATTTAGTTACCATTTTTTTTGCTTAGTATTAAACCTCACTTAATGCCGATTCTAAAACCGTTTTTAAACTGTCTCAGACTTTGAAAAATACCACGCAAATGGGTACGTAAATCAAACCATAATTTTATTAATTTTAATCCTCTTAAAATCCTTAATGACCGTTTGTTCACAGGTAGTTGAAGGGTGTTATTGGGTTTTAGGTGGAAATAACAAATTACGTACTTAGTATTAATCCTCACTTAATGCCGATTCTAAAACCGTTTTTAAACTGTCTCAGACTTTAAAAAATACCACGCTAATGGGTACGTAAATCAAACCATAATTTTATTAATTTTAATCCTCTTAAAATCCTTAATGACCGCTTGTTCCCAGGTAGTTGAAGGGTGTTATCGGGTTTTAGGTGGAGATAACAAATTACGTACTTAGTATTAATCCTCACTTAATGCCGATTCTAAAACCGTTTTTAAACTGTCTCAGACTTTGAAAAATACCACGCTAATGGGTACGTAAATCAAACCATAATTTTATTAATTTTAATCCTCTTAAAATCCTTAATGACCGCTTGTTCCCAGGTAGTTGAAGGGTGTTATCGGGTTTTAGGTAGAGAAAACAATAGGAAGAAAAGTAGTCCTAAAAATTGCGTAAATAAAATCATGTATTTTAATTAAAAGTCATAAATTCGATTGATAAACCTTTATTAAAGAAAAAACTTATTCTAGTGTTGCAAAGGGCGTTCCCTGTATGGTATTAATTGTTCAAAATGACCTCCTCTTTCTTGAAGGCACAATGTGGCCCGAGCTTGAATTTGTTGCGTAGCCCGTCGAATCATTCCCGGATTATTTTTTATTTCTTGTGCTGCATTTAAAATTCTGTCGTGCAATTCTGCTTCGGTATTGACGATTCTGTGATATACCCGTTGCTTCATATCACCCCAAAGAAAATAATCCAACGGCGTCATATCAGGCGATCTTGCAGGCCATCCAACGGGGCCGTCTCGGCCGATCCACCTATTGGGATATTGCTCATTTAAAAAATGTCGAACTCTTAATGCCCAATTGGAGAAACAGGCGTTGTCTCACATCTAACATCACATCTTCCAAAAGCTCTGGGAGCTCGTCTCTCAGTAACAGTAAAAATCTGTCGGCGTTCAAAGTTTTCGGTAAGAAGACTGGTCCAATCAATTGATCGTCGAGTACCGCTGCCCAAACGTTTATGGAGAATTGGTCTTGAAAATTAGATGGTCTTACTAGGTTTGGATTATCGTGAGCCCATGTGTGTAAATTTCTGAAGTTAGTTATTCCCGTATGAGTAAATCTTGCTTCGTCCATCCATAAAATTCTTCTAGTAAATTCCGGATCCCTTCTGATATTGCCAAGTATCCAAGTCGACATAACACACCTAACGCGGGCATCGCCAATTTGCAAATTTTGTACCCGTTGATAATGAAATGGATGCAGTCCTTCCTTCTTCAAAATTTTCCAGACAGAGAATTTTGAGATTCCGTGCCTCAATGCCAAGCGTCTTAGACTCGTGGTTGGGTCCGCGTACAAGTCTCTGAGAACTGCTTCTTCTATGGCAACATCAATTATGTTTCCTGGCTCTCGGCGATCTCGGCCACCGTATCCCAGGCCAATATTGCACAACCGGCGATGAACTTCTTGAAAATGGCGAGCAGCAGGTCTTGGAACGTCATTAGGATACTGCTCCAAATAGGCGATACACGCAGCTCTTGCAGATCCATGGCACAATCCATAATAATAGTGCATGTTGGCTATTTGTAACGGCGAAAACTCTCGTAAGCGGGGCATGATGATTCAAACTGAACAAGTACTGGAGTAATCAAAGAAGTGGCGAGCAAAGACAAGCAATTGCGATTTGCGAGCGACTGAATAGTTGACCTATTGCCCAATGCCTTTATACCCCTCATGTTATCTCCACCTTCAACCCAAAAACACCCTTCAACTACCTGGGAACAAGCGGTCATTAAGGATTTTAAGAGGATTAAAATTAATAAAATTATGGTTTGATTTACGTACCCATTAGCGTGGTATTTTTCAAAGTCTGAGACAGTTTAAAAACGGTTTTAGAATCGGCATTAAGTGAGGATTAATACTAAGTACGTAATTTGTTATTTCCACCTAAAACCCAATAACACCCTTCAACTACCTGTGAACAAACGGTCATTAAGGATTTTAAGAGGATTAAAATTAATAAAATTACAGTTTAAAAACGGTTTTAGAATCGGCATTATAAATAAAATAAAATAAAATAGCCTTTATTACTAAGAAGAGTACATATACATAGAATAACAACTATTACGTATCCGGAGCAAAACAATTTTCTTATTTGCGATTTTACTCTAATGAACACTTAAAACTAATCAGTAGTACTAATCACTATTTCGTAAATGTGTTATTCACTTCACTTTACTAATGTCTATTAACTTATAAAATGTCTCTTATCTCAGTTTGCCTCTTGGCAAAGGCCTCCTCCAACTCTCTCCACTGAGCTCTGTCCATAGTGACTCTTCTCCAAAAAGGTCCCGCTGTTATTTTTATTTCATCTTCCCATCTGCAATACTGTCTACCTCTGCTTCTAGTTGAACCTCTGGGATACCAATTTGTGACTACTTTACTCCACCTATCATCTTTAGAGCGCATCATGTGGCCAGTCCATTTCCATTTTAGCTGGTCTCTTCTTTTTAGAATATCTGTGAATTTTGTTTTTACCCTTATGTCCGAATTTCTAACTCTGTCACTTCTCCTAAGTCCAAGGATGCTTCGTTCCATTGCATGTTGACACGACGCTAGTTTCGCTCTGTGTGCTGTTGTGAGAGCCCATGTTTCACATCCGTATGTCAAGCCGGGAAGAATGCACGTATTAAATACCTTACTTTTTATTGATAAATTGAACTCTTTGCTTTTCATTATGTTCTTTAATGCCCAATACTTTTTCCAGCCGTTTGCAATCCTTTTGTTTACTTCTTTGGATGTCTGATCTGTGAAGGATATTATCTGTCCTAAGTAGACATAATCTTCCACGTATTCGAGAGGTACGTCGTTGACCGTTATTTCTATCTGCAAGCTATTCGTTAGGAGTTTTGTTTTGTTATTGTTCATGGTTTGCCCAAAGTTATTGCTTACTTGGGATAATTCCCTAACCATCTTTTCTAAAACTTTCGGTGATTCTTCCATCAACACTATATCTTCGGCAAATCTTAGATGGTTGAGCCGTTTGCCATTTATGTTGATTCCCACATTGTCCCACTCCAAATTTCGAAAGATGCTCTCTAATACAGCAGCAAAAATCTTAGGTGAGATAGGGTCACCTTGGCGGACGCCTCTTTGTATTGGGAAATCGTTGCCCAATGATTCAAGTTGTATTCTGGCGCTGCTATTACAATAAATCTTTTTTATAACGTTTGTGTAAACCTGAGGTGTCCCTTGGTTTTCTAAGCTGTCCCATATTCGTTCATGAATCAAGCTGTCGAACGCTTTATTGTAGTCTATGAACGCGATGTAGATGTTTTTGTTGTACTCTTTGTACTTTTCTATCACTTGCTTGACGGTATGGATGTGTTCTAGTGTAGAATAGTTTTTGCGGAATCCCGCCTGTTCCACCGGTTGCTGTTCGTCTAGACTAGACGAATAGAATCGGCATTAAGTGAGGTTTAATACTAAGCAAAAAAAATGGTAACTAAATCTGCGTTTTTTTTAGAAAATTGTGTTTTTCTTTTAAAATTCGTAATTTTTGTAGCCATTTTTCAAAAACAATAATTTTTTTTGCGGATTTTCTCTTCTAGTTGGTTTTCTATTGTTATTAAGAATTATTAACCTGTCCCTTGGTAATACTCTGCATTTTTTATTTTCATTTTAGGACCATTGGATCAAAAGTTATACCGTCTGAATTAGGTGTATTACCCGAGTTTTTACAAAAATTTTCAAAATTCTGTAAAAAAAAACTAATGACTAGAAAAAAAAAAAAAAACACCGTTTCACTGATGAAATTGGCTGAAATTTTTCTCCTTTTATTATGTACAGTTTATGAAATTCCACCCTGTATTCCTCACTGCCTAGTGCCTACGTATCTGATAATTTTGGTAACCTATCGCACACAGCGAATCCTCAAGTGAATAAAGGGTCGGCAACGCGCTTGTGATTCTTCTGGAGTCACAAATGTCCATAGGCTACGGTACCAGCTTAACATCAGGCAGGCCGTAAGCTTGTTTGCCACCGTCGTTGTATAAAAAAAACACTAAATTTAATTTCCTAACTTGTGTCGTTTGTCCGGATTTTCATTTTAGCAAGAATCCATATATCTAGAATTCTAGAAAATCCAAATGATTTTTTTTTTAAATATGTGTTTATCGCGTAGAAGAGCATAGAGGAAGAATAGAATAGAGGGACTCACGCACACATACGCACATGAGTTAATACAAGGATGTATGCATAGACAATACCGCAAGCGGGAACGAGATACAATGTCATATTTTCTGTCCCTCATCGCGTATACGGAATTTTTGTTTGTCACCAGCTTGTTTGTCACCTGTCAAAATATTGTACTGAAACTGACACCACCATGACGTCACCGATATAACACGACTAAGTTATAAATGATATTAGACGTCAAGAATCTATTAGTCTTCTGATACTTCTTAATTTAGGTACGGTAGGTATTCTTAATTAGGTAGGTATTTGTATACGCCAGGACGGCATCTATTATATCCTCTATCTACGCGTAGAACCCATTAGGTTAGGTTTGTTTTATAATCATCCTGAAAATGTCATGGCTTCAGAGAAAAACGGCTTTTAGGACAAATGAAAATACGGAAACACGATACAGTTGGGAAATTAAATTTAGTGATTCAGATAGGTAACCGATCATTTTATACCTCGGGAAAGAAAGTAGGTAATCGTTTATTTGATATAGCTATAGAAATTGTGTAAAATATAGTATAAAACCTGTTGATGAAGTTATATTCTTGAATTTTCTTATAACATCGTTCTGAAATGGTTTAGATTCTAATTGCTGGTTCCTGGGGCTGGACTGCTGCCAGGAAACGTATGAAACCAGATTAAACACAGAATTAAGCCTCAAAAGCACGCGCACCAATTAGTTGACTCATAGTCGTGGGAGTCATTCGCTGCATTTAGTGTTATGTTATGAGTTTATGAGTGTTATGACTGGATATCGAGTGTTTGCCAACGCACTTATGATGCTACGGTTATAATTGCTTTTAGAATAATAATACTCTAATTTAATTAGAAAACCTGAACGACTTATTTAAATCAAGGCATCAGTAGCAGCTACCTATGTACCAAGCAGCGTATCTTTAAATGTAGGTACACATTTTTTTGTGATCCCGCATTTATTTTAAGAACATTATTTTTTCTCTACAGCGCGACAGAAGTTTGAAACGACGATCCTTTTTAATTTTGCCAAATTAACGGTTAAGAGTCCGCAGTAAGCTCGATTCTCCATACAAACGTAGTTACGCTCTCATTTTAAAACGACTAGCTAGTTTGCTCTGAAACTTTGTACTAAGAATAAATTAAGTACCATCCAGGTCTGTAATTAGTTTATGTAGCTTCAGATGCCATGCCATAGTAAAAAAATACAGCTAATTTAAGTTTTTCATACAAAACTTGTTTTTGCTGTATTTCGTTTGTTTTATAAACTGGAGCCATAAAGACTGTCCACGATAAAATCCGGGCACACCTGATCTAGTATATTTTCTTACCAACTGCTTAATAGAAACAACACTTTTTTTTAATAATCCATAGATATAATACTTTAAAATAAAAATACAATCATATCAAAATGCACGAGCAAGTATGAGTTTTTGTGTGATGCATTCCAAAACACTTATAATTTTTTGTCCAACATTATTTGACAATGGTCATTCACTTTTTACTACAATACCATTATCGTATTTACATTTGACCAAAAAGTTACATTAGTTGGCTGGTTTCTACTTGGGGTAGCCACTAGCCAGCAACACTTCAAGCACTGAAAGTAGTAAAGTTTTTGTATGGAAGGCAATTATTTGACAAATATCAGCCGAAAAGAAAATGTACTAAAGTGGTAAATATCTCTTAACTGCCCCAAACAGAAGTTAATGAAAAAAATGTTATAGTTATTGTGAAAAGACAATTTAATAAAGCATAGAATAGCTCTTCGAACACTTACAAAAACCTAATATTTCAATAATGAAGAGGCTGAAACCTACCACTGTCAGAATTTGCTGGTAAAAAAACAATAAGTATGTTGGAATACGTTGTACGAGAACGCCACTATGTCAGTCCGACCAGACCTCGAAACTTATTCCGCTGCAGCGGGGAGTCAGGCAAGGAGATGTTATTTCTCCAAAACTGTTCACCGCTGCACTGGAGGATGTTTTCAAGACTGGACTGGAGAAGGCTAGGCATCAACATCAACGGCGAGTACATCACTCACCTTCGGTTTGCTGACGATATAGATAGTCTTGGCTGAGACCATGGAGGACTTAAGTACGATGCTCGATGACCTCAGTAAAGCTTCCGAGTGAGTTGGTCTAAGAATGAACATGGATAAGACGAAGATCATGTCAAATGTCCATGTAGTACCAACTCCCATTACAATCGGACACTTTACGCTCGAAGTTGTAGACGATTATGTATACCTAGGACAGACTGTCCAGTTAGGTAGGTCCAACTTCGAGAAGGAGATCAATCATCGAATCCGACTCGGCTGGGCAGCGTTTGGGAAGCTACGGCACATCTTTTCGTCACAAAAAAGTGATATTTCTTAATAAGCAGTTGGTAGAAAAATATAAGAAAGAAAGAAACATTTATTCGAGACAAACAACACACAGCGTTTGTCACGAAACGGTTCTATCTCAGCATAATGCTGGCATTGCTGCCAGCGCTGGTCTTCCGATAGAACCGTCGAGTGAGTTCACGGTGGATAACAAACAAAAAAATAAACAAAGTAATGATAAAAAACTTAATTGACGACCGCTTTAGCCTAGTTGGTAGTGACCCTGCCTACGAAGCAAGAGGTCCTGGGTTCGAATCCCGGTAAGGGCATTTATTTGTGTGATGAGCACGAATATTTTGTTCCTGAGTCATGGATGTTTTCTATGTATTTAAGTATGTATTTATCTATATAAGTATGTTTATCTTCGTCTAGTACCCATAGTACAAGCTTTGCTTAGTTTGGGGCTAGGTCGATTTGTGTAAGATTGTCCGCAAATATTTATTATTTATTATTATTATTTAATTAAACACGAGAAGCTTTGAGTATACTGGATCAGGTGTGCCCGGATTTTATTGTGTACAGTCTTTATAAACTAATTACTGACCTAGATATACCTCATGTCATTGTACATGCAAAGTTTCGTTACAATCCAATATGTAGTTTTAAAATGAGAACGAAACTCCGTTTATATGGGAAGGTGAAATTCGGCCGAGCTTACTGCGGACTCATAAGCTCATGGTTGACTTATCGATTGTTATTTATCTCACTAAAAGTACTAAAACCAGTACAAATGCATATCTCTCCGTCGGAATCTAATAACACTTATAACAACGAATTTAAAACGAAACACGAAGATTTTCATTTCTAAAGCGCTTAAATAATCAAGTAAAAGTATAGATAATCGGTAATTTTACTTGATAATTTAATCGATAAAATAGGCAATGACAAATCACTGGTTCGTATTTGAGCTAGCTGCGGGCCAAAGCCTAACCAAGGTCTATCTACCACCTAGCTGCTAAAGTTTTAGTATTCGCTGTTTCGAAAAATAAGCAACCAAGGCGAACAGATGAGTGGAAATGCATTAAAAAACCTTTGAGCTTGACGAGTAATTAACTTCATTCAGGTCCACCGCTCTAAAGAAGATAAAAGTTTTTGTACGAAAACTCGCTCATCCAATTTCAGCCTTTAACACGCATTGAGAGCCCAGATTTTTCAATGGGCAAAACAGAATTAATTAGTACCCACGTTATTGATGAAAGTAAAATAAAATGTGTTTTACTGAGGCAGGTTTAATGTTTCGATCTTGCATCAAAACACTTTTACTTAAGGATAAATGATGTTATCCTATTATATAGCTACTAGTATCAGTAGATCTTCAGAAAAGTGGCTTCAAAAAGCCTCTGTACCCGAGCGGTAAGATACGCGACATTCAATCTGGACGTCGCGGGGTCGAACACTGGCTCGTACCACTGGTTTTTTTCAAAAAAAACCTATGTAATAATCATTTGATGAATCAATGAAGTTGGGTTAGAGAAATGCTTTGAAGAAATATTGGTTAAGCTTTCAGTAAGTTCATTCTAGGAAAGGGGGAATTTGGCGCAAATGGGAAGCCAATTTATAAAAGTTTGTTACAATAAGTTTCTTAAAATATCACGCAGTTAGCCTGCGAATGTCAGATGACGCTTTGAAATTGAACCACCTTAACTATATTTAGAAAAGGTCACCATAATCACCATACTATGTCCATTTTTATTTAAAAATGTGTCTGTTGTCAACAGGTGGAAGAGATACGGGAAATGATAGACAAGATACAAGCAAATGTGGAAGAGGTGAAGAAGAAGCACAGTGCCATCCTATCAGCACCGCAGTCAGATGAAAGTATGTATACCTACACTACAACATTTGACTATATGTAGGCACATTCGTAGTACTTATTCGTACAGCCTTGGCTAAAGGTAAAGCGCGCCCCTGGTGATCTCCATGGAAACGAAATGTATTTATTTCAATGGAATAACGCTCGAGACCCTTAATGTGGACTTGTTTTTGAAGGTATGTATACCTAAACTACAACATTTGACTTTAGATTACACCAACAAAATAGGTAGGCACATTCTTAGTACTTATTCGTACAACCTTGGCTAAAGGTAATGCTCGCCCCTGTGATTTCCATGGAAACGAAATGTATTTATTTCAATGGAATAACGCTCGAGACCCTTAATGTGGACTTTTTTAGGGTTCCGTACTCAAAGAGTAACGCTGTCCGTCTGTCTGTATGTCTGTCTGTCACCAGGCTGTATCTCACGGAATAAAAAAAAACATGAAAAAATTAAAATTTTCACATTTGATGTATTTATGTTGCCGCTATAACAACAAATACTAAAAACAGAATTAAATAAATGTTTATCTATCCAAATATCATAAACCCTCCATGATGCGTTCAAGAACCGCACATTATGGCCACCATAAAAATAGACTGGTTTGTTAGAACATTATATATATCTTATCTGTGAAAATGTTATTATTGCTAATGCTAAATAATAACATCGATTTCGATAATATTATTTCATTCAAATTTCGAACATCTCTGAAATCAAAGAAATTTGATTTGACCTCTATTCTAATATCAGTCGAGATGACGTTTAGTTCGAAATGAATTGTCAATTTGCATACAAATTTGACAGAAGTCGTACGTAAGTAAGATATCAAACGATCCTAAATTGGATAATGAAATTAAAGATAAAAAATGTAAACAAATGTGTTGCCACTGCAATAAAATCAGTCCCAAGAAGTGGAAACTAAAAATTCGTTAAATACGCGAGATAAAAAATAATGCGACTAATTTATACGTAAAACAATGCCTGGAAAATATTCGTAAATATTTAAATAAGCAAAATGAAAACGTAATTATGTTATATTCATAAATATGTGCAGTTTATATTTACGCCACTGGCAATGGTTAGGAATTGTAAACCTTTGGTTCGTAATTTAATTAATATACCTGGATATTCCTATTCCTTATTCTTAATGTTCGAAGAAGGTTTAAAATTGGTGACGCCTCAAAGATGGAGTGATTGTGTGGCTCATGTAATAAAAGGAGAGGATAACTTGTGCCAACTTGACCACCTAATATACAATATAACAGAGACATTAATAATAAATGTAACTGAGGAGGATTCGACATCTTCCTCAGAAAGCGAGAGTGGAAGTGAATAAATAAAAATTAAAAAATCTAGTGTTATTTTTCTTTGTGTTTTCCTGTCCTAATAAGACATATAATATGGCACGTCTTGCTTCCATCGCTTGGTGTGGTTCTAGTGGCTTGGCTGCAGGCAATAGGCTTTTGCTGTATATCGTACCCGGACTATCGTCACCTACTAAGTACCTATTCATACCAACCTACGACATTAAAATGATCAAAGTAAAATATAAGATTGTTTTAAAAGTAGTGACGATATATTTATTAGTTAAAACCAAAACCTGGTTGATTGCCCCTGAGACGTCACTTCGACGTTGACAGTTCTTTGTTTACATTTTTTATCTTTAATTTCATTATCCACCTTTGTTGGATCCGACTCTAGTTTGTCTCTGAATTAAGAAAAAACTATGAAAGAAAACAACGCCGCGATGCCGGTCATAATATGCGGCTCCTGAATGCATCGTGGAGGCTTATTATAATGTGAATAGATAAAGTAGTGTATGTAACTGTACATAATTAGGCATTAAGACACTCGTGTGATGTTATTATGAAACTCGCCTTCGGCTCGTTTGATAAACCCACACTCGTGTTTAATGACCTTCATTATGTACAGTCACATCAACTACTATTTTAAACGCGATAGGTAAATGAAGTTCGTACTGCAAAAAGCTGGAATCATGGAATCCGAAAAATACGATAAAAACGACAATATAAATTTAAATTTCGACAAACGCTACGGAAGAGAGAGTGCACAATCACATACCTTGGTCCAGGTCGTGGAGCCTCCTTCGTTCCTGTTCTTTGAAGGCACTCGCAGCTACTCAACGGGCGCGCAGTACCTACTGACTTACCACCGTTTTCGCCTAAAGATACCTCAAAGACACAGCCCGAACTCTCTTCATGTGACGTGCACTTGTGTTTGTTAAAATATAACGCGGGATCTTTATATGTTATAATCAAAATCACAATAAATTCGGAGCAGCGTGTACGCCTTCACCCCTTCGTGCGCGAGTCCGACTCGCACTTGGCCGGTTTTTTATACAACGACGGTAGCAAACAAGCTTACGGCCTGCCTGATGTTAAGCTGGTACCGTCGCCTATGGACACATGTGATTCCAGAAGAACTTGTTTTTGTTTCATGAAAGGTTTTACATTTACATGTCATACGATTACATAATTAAATTTATTCAACCATTATACACATAAGTTAATCGTAAAAACAAAAACGGTCTCCTGTTACACGGTCATGGCCACGTTAACTAAACTTACATAGACATGAAAAGGTTATGTTTTTAACAACAATTTTCTTTTCGTTTTGAGATCACTAAATTAATTGTTCAATCGTAATCGCCAGCTGCATTGCCCAAAACAAATTCTTCGGTTAAAAATGCATAAAAACGCGTAGTAATAATAACATAACCAAAGCTTAACCCTAGCAATCAATAAACTCAAACGAAATATTTTTTGACACTTCGTTCTATGAAAACCAGGATGCACTCAATACTAATTGGTCAAATCAAAGCTGTATTAAGCAACTAGAAAACATAAGATTAGACGCCAAAAAGCAAAACTTTACGAGACACGCCGCTTTACACGATTTTATTATTACGCTCCCTCGTTCCAAAAGTTGCCATTTTGGGGCCGACTGTAATTACGATCATCTTAGAAGACTATTCGTGACTTTCGGGAGACATTATGTTTCGTACGTGAGGATTATTTTGATAATGGTGTGTAACTGTTATGAGCTGGGACGACACACCTGCACTGGAACATAATATTATGTAGGTTTTAATTAGATCTCCTTCCTTTCTTGATATGTCGTTGGGGATGTGTATGAGTAATTTCCTAAAAGTGTGGACATTTTTGTACAGTCGCCATCAGATATATCGGAGCGGCCAAAGCGCTCACAAATATCGGAACACGTCTCTATTGTCGAGGCATTAGAGACGTGTTCAGATCTTTGTGAGTACTGGCCGCTCCGATATATCTGATGGCGACTGTACCCTGCGTTCTACGAAATTTTTCTTTTATTTTTTCGAATTCCCTATTGGCGTTCATATTTATTTATTCTTCTCTCATCTCCCGCTTCTGAGACAGGATTTGATTGTAAAATACACCCATTACACCCACTACTTACATACTTAATCAGTTACCGAACGATTTAATAGCTTTTTTTTATGGGTTTCTGTCATTGGGACGCAGTGACGTAGGTTCAGGGGCTAAGTTAGTTCATCCGAATAGATTGAATGGCGAACTTGGTGGCATTTGCAGTGAGGCGAGTGGGCGTTCGTCTGTCTGCCTCTGTGGGAGGACGTGGGAGTTTGCGATCATGGCATACCCTGAAATACGTTTCACTAGACTCCCCTTCCACCATACTTGTTGATTGCTTTAGAGGACGAAACTGAATAAAATTACCAGCAATTTCTTTAGTCATTATAACTTTGAAATTATCTGTCGTGTGCTTAGGTTGCGAGTCCTTCCTTTGATTTACGGCAACGTGCGCTTAACGTAGTGTGCTAAGGACAAATAGTGCACATAAACTTGCGTAAGAAATTTTCGTTTTATTATTTTTATGAAATGTAGATGGTATCATGCAACATAATAGTTAGTGTACGGCCACTATTATTACACATGCAAATGACTTCTATTGGAAAACTACGCCGCTAAGTACATCCACATAAGGTCAGACAAGGACACATAAATAAGACTATTTTATTTTTCGTGTCTGAGATAAGACTAGACAATTTTGAAGAGTATTATAGATATAGACGAGAAGAGTCGGGGGCGGCGACGCGGCGCCGCAGGCAGCAGCGAACTCGCCGATGACGCATCGCTGACTCAAACTACATGCCGATTACCGAATCAAACTAAATAAAACGCCATTCATAGTCTACGAATACTCCCCGCACTATTCCAGTACGTAAATCTAGAGATAGATGAACCATGATTGGACATTTGAGCATTACTCTAGCCGATTCACAAAATGTCGTTCATTTCGTATAAATAGCCCGTTTTAATGGTTCACTTGGCGAAATATAACGCTGTAAAATTTGTATCCATTTTATGACTAATGAGTGAAGGTTTTGTTGGGGCTGATTTTGACGCAAGATTAGCTGGAATTAACGAAAGCCCCGCGGCGATGAGGACAACCGCCCCCACGCCCTTTTGCGCCCACCTCTCCTTGTTAAGTTCGCTAACGCGCTAGCACCGCCGTACCTTTGGATTTTCTCACATTTAGTACGATTTAGCTGGTAATATAATTTAGACTTTCGTACATTAATTTTACGCATCGCACGGAAGTTGAAAATATTATTGGTGATTCTGGTTGCTTGTTGGAAATCTAGCGGGGAAACACCACTTACCCACTAACGAAAATAATTGTGATTAGTAGGCTCGAGGCAATTGTACATCTTTTTACATCCCAGGTGTCAACAGCTAGTTACACAGTATGTTATTTTCTGACAAAACCGTCTCGCATGATCTGATACATTAGCGAAAGTGTGAGATTGTGATCTTGGAGCGCCCACTCCGGACTCGCGGGCCCTCGCGGAGTGTCACGATCACCAATTGACCCGACCTAAATTGCCTCGAATAAGCCATCGTTGCCTGTCGTTATATCGAACAAGCTGACGATAACTTTTTATACGTCGACGCTTGTAATAAGGACTCCACTTACCAGCCTTGAAGTTTACTAATGAATAGACTTTGATAGCGTTCTATTAGCTATCGCATATTTGTACTGAACATCAAATATCTCTATTATTGAAACGCATGTTAAATGTCAATTTTATTAATAGCGCAGTCCAACGTGTGGGTGTGATGGGAAGGATGTTAATTTTGTTAATTGACTTATGATTTCGTTCTATGAATATTTTTATTAAGAGATAGATTGAGCAGTTCTTGATGTTACTACTATTGTTATTATAATTGCTTGTGTAATGGGTTGATGCTGAGATTGGCGAGTTTACTTCCTTTGGATATCAAATATTTGATCTCCCTGTCTCATTGTTTTCGTACTTTGATTGAACTCCAGTCCATTTCTCGGCATGAAATAAATTCGTAAGTAACCTTTGTAACGCAAGGGTATAGGAAACTAGGTTTACGTCAACCGTTCCATTTCGAGCATTTTACTACGGAAATAGCGATTCAATTTCGTAGATGGCCATCTCTAAATGTCTGGGCACATGCTAACTTCCAGAGCCTCAACCTAGTGTAGTGTGGAGCCGGGAAAATGGCGCGTTAATGCTCCGCTGGGGACCGCGTCCTGAAACAACAATGTTACATCACGTGAACGCTGCTTTCTATACAATGACACTGTGTGAGCTTTTCTTATTGCGCTAGTAGATATAGGGGAAACTAACTGACATAGAAAACGGTAGAATGTTTAAAAACTCTTACGGGCATATACAAATTACGTTCTTATATACGAAACAGTTATTAACGTTAAATGTGTTGCACAATTAATAGTTATTTCAAAATCCAACTTTAATCCAAATTAAGCAGTATTCCATTATACATGCAAATAACCGTAATAAATTTTCGTTGAGTTGACACAATTGACAACTCGTCATAATTATAGTATAATTTACTAGACTGATCTGAAACCGCTAGCTTCATGAATGCGTTAGCGTTGCGAAATTTGCATGAACGCTCGGTTAAATAAAATGCTCCTCGGTTTGCGACCGTGTGAAAAGCTTTACAAGTTTATTTATGATAATAAAATGTCATTATACTCATTATGCATAAAAGTTTTCTGCTGGTGGCTACACAATAGCTACGAAATTTTCAGTTTATGTGTGGTCGGGTCGGGGTAATATTTTTTCATCTTTGTAGGTATCTACTGTTACTATCGTCTATTATTATTGTAACGAAAACATCTTCATTTAAATTAAGGACGTTTTAATTCTATAAGATACTGCAATTTTTTGCTAAGTATTTAATTATAATATTTACATTAAATGACATTAAAACTAAACTAATAAAATTAAGTAAGCCTAAAATATGGATAAACACAACTAATAATTAAAAAAATAAGTAGAAACATAATGCACATAGGAAAAATTAAAATTAAACAAATAACGATAAGATTATAAATAAAAAACTTGTCCAAGATCGGCGCCAGGCGGCAAGGTGCCCAGGAGGCTGGCGGTATTGCCACGTTGTATGGCAATACTTATGCGTTGGGCTAGGTAAGCGCCAGCCTTCTGGTCACCAGAAGCGTCGACAAGGCGCTTAGAAAGCACTTTAAATAGATTTAATGCGCTGGTGCCCCATGGCCCTAAGGTCTCGACGCCAAAAGGCTCAAACATGAAGCCACTGTCAATGCCAGCATATTTGAGCCTTTTGTGTGACTCGGCTGAGTCAGCAGCAGCACCAGCCCTAGTTGAGGTTCCAGGAAGGTGGGACGGCGCAAGGGTATCGACGCAGGTAGCGTCCCATACCAGTGGCCGTCCCAAGCTCCAGGGCACGAGTGTCATGCCGTCGGGCCTCTTGCCGTCGTCCCGGGCAAGACCAGTAGGCTCTAAGACGGCCGGAGCTCCGGCACTAGCGAGAGCCCGACGGATGAGGTCGTTCAGGCTGGCGTGACGCGGGATGCGGCCTGTGCTCCTGTGGCAGGAGAGGCCATGGTGCCCAAATTTGTCGACAGTGCAACCGCAGTGACACCGATGTGGAACGACGCATGTCACTCCAAGACGCAGTGACACGGCAACCCTAAAAGTTTTGTTGTCTAATATTGTACCTAAGTTGTGTGAAGGGAGTGCCTGGAGCCAACCGCCGGATTCCCATCTAGCAGTGGCAAGGAGACGCGCGCGATCTGCGGAGCTGGAAGACGTTTCATAAAGGTTATCCCGTACCAGCTCACACAGCGGCCCATCCCATTGCCTCTGCGAATGGGGTTTGTTTGGTAGGTCTGCAGTTGGACATAGCTCTTTCCAACGGTACTCGGCTTCAGCGAGAAAAGGGATTACAAAATTATTGTGAGGAGGCTTTAGTATTTGACTGATTAATTTTTGGGAGCCGTGTGCTGACGAGAGAAAAGCTGGGAGAGAAACGCTTGAAATTTTACGAATCCCAATGCTGCCATGCCGAATTGGCAAAGAAGCTTGGGTCCATTGGATTTCATTCAGATCGATGTTAGCGACTGATGGTTTTTTTAATGATATCGTCAAGAGGTGCCAGAAGGTGAGGGAATTTCCAAAAATGACTACAACGAAGCATATAGGTGAACCGTGGAACAAATAAGCAAAATCTTATAATGGTATACGCCATATGCGTGTTAATTTGGAGCAGGCGATCTGACACTGAATTAAATTTTTGAATTTTTTGTTCTACAAAATCAGGAAATGAATCATCCAAAATCGGCGACCCAAGGAGGTGGAGTGAGCTTTTATCCAGTAATTTGATATTGGGTGCTAAGGTTCGGAATTGCGAAAGTGCAGTATCTTTTTGCTTATCTAGAGAAATGTACGTATGTAATGAAGAAAATATCGCAAAATATTATACGACGAAAACCAAATTTTTTACAAGTTTCTGTTGGAATCGGTACATATTTTTATAACATAGTTGGTGCAAGCTTTGTCACTCTACTTCGCTTCAGTATAATGTAAAGTGAGCTTTTATTATGGGCTCATTTTCTGCTGTACAAATAAACGAAAATTCTATTCCCCTGACCTTTTTTTTGTAAATTATATCAAATATGCCTATTCAAAGGCTGACAAGAATTCTTCTATTAAGGCGACGTTGGCTCGTGGTCTTCTCTTTCTCTCACTGAGCATAAGCGTGAGCGAGATGGAACTGCGTGTTCGGAAACGCGGATATCATGTATTTTAAGTTTTTGTGCGTTTTAATAAATAAAAAAGTAATGATGTTCCCGATTTTTAGAACCAATTTTAATATGTTTAGCTGTTGTGCATAATTTGTGACGAATTTCTTAAGTGTATGTTTGACCTATGTTCGTGATTTTTTTTCTATCGAGCGAAAGTCAAAAACTCAGGATTCGAATAGCTTTTGTCCCTCGAGAAAGGCCTCAAGATTATGGCAAAGCAAGGACAATTATGGTTAAAGAACTTTATTTATGTCTAAAGAAATTTACATTTCACTTAAAACAGAGAAAATAATAATTATTTTCTCTGTTTTAAGTACATTTCGCTTAAAACAGAGAAAATAATTATTATTTTCTCTGTTTTAAGTGAAATGTAAATTTCTTTAGACATAAATAAAGTTCTTTAACCATAATTGTCCTTGCTTTGTCCTATATTATACATAAAGTAAACAGTGAGTAATGGATAATTCCATTTAGGTACATTTGTTTTTTAAAGTAATTCAAATGTTTAGTTTAAGTATTATTATTTCAATATTAAGAAAACATCATAGCAGTAAGTTATTCTGGTTTGTACAATGCATAATGAGCTCTAATACAATGTGCTTGTAGTGTATTTCACTGATGACGAGTCACATAAATCAGGGCAGCCGTATCCAAACAAGAGCTACGACTTTTTAAAAAGCTGAGCTCACGTCGCCTTAAGTGTAGAAAAGTAAATAGTAGTCACTGTGAATAAATCTAGTTTATCGGGTAGAAATAGATTAAGGGCTTACTTAGCTTGATTAAAGATCGAATCTAAGGCCATTGTGGGTTACTGGCTACAAGAAATAGCAATATGAATATATAAGTGTAAGTACTATGAAGCCGATTAGTAGGAGTTACAGATGCCGTCTGCATAATGTCGTTGAACCAACTGATAATTCTCATGTAAACTGTGCCCTAATCTGGAGATTAAGTGAACTTTCAGCTATAAATATACAGGGCTTAACAACCACACGTACCTACAAGTAACTGGTATGAAAAAATTAACATAAGTTACCTTATCATATAATACTACTTATACCTACCCTGGGCCTAAATCGTGTCAATCAGTCGGCTAGTTAATATGAATGGCAAAATTATAACTCTAATTTTGTCTGCTATCTATCAATAAGATCGTGATGAAATTCATTCATAAATCTCGATCGAAGTATCCCACGCGGCAAAGGCATTCGTTATTGTAGCTGAGGGCTCAAAATGAGGTGTTTTTCTATAAATAAACGGAGAAGGATGAATGTATTATTCAGAATTTTTCAACATAATAGGTATGGGGACTGGGGTATACCTTTTCATGAAGTTACCAACGTCTATCAATTGTTGATTGTATTTTGTCATGCGATCGTTTACTTGGAGAGGAAATGCGATTTGCGTATCTTCCAATGAAAGCGGTTGAGTTTGAGTTTAGGCAGGAATATACACTTAATGAAATCATCAGGTTTGCCACGTAGGTACCATCAACCAAAAAAGCGGTCTACCACTTTTGGACCTTATTTTGTATGCAATAAAGTCGAAAAGTGGTAGACCGCTTTCTTGGCTGACTACTATAAAGTTTTCATTAGAATACGGGAAATTAAAATGTACTTTTTCATTTCTAAATACGAGTATAAATTATTACACGAACAATTGATTATAGGTATATGTCAGTACATCATGCACTTAGTGGTTCTAAACAGCAGACTTCGCGCTTTTCGGTAATTTTTCCCCCAAAAAGGCACGGTTCTTTGTGCGAGTGTGTTTTCGTCAATCTTGAATGAGATAGGCTTTTCAAATTATAAATCCGGCTTAGGGGTCTGTGCAGTGATTGAGGGTCTTGGTCTCCCTCGGGTCGTGGCGGAATATATATTGCGTGATGCTAGTGCGTGAATGACTGGAAAAATTCGATTATCGTTAGCCGCCGTCCACACCTGCTCACAGAATAAATAAGTTAAATAACAGACGGATTTACTAGTTACCCCAAAACGATTTACGGCAATGCGGGTTAGTTTCGTTATTCATTTGTTTTCTTAGAAAAGGGAGTTTTGAACGTAAAGCACCAGTGAAATCATACATAGCTGCTAGCTGCTCCTTAAACTTGTTTCGAGCGTTCTGAATTTTGTATATTCCTAACAAGCAAACTTTTGCTTCGGTACTATTGTTAATTAAAGACATTTGTACTGTGGGTGAATCGCTCGGGGGATACTGGTACTTTGTCATTATTATCGTACCGTTCCACTCACGTCGTAAAGTTGTCTATTAATCCTAGATTAATTGTGGCAGCGTCGATGAGTTAGGGCATTGATGTCATTGATATTACGAGAGCAGAGCGCCTGAAGCTCATCCGATCGATCCGAGTCAGTACAGCCGATTTGGCGTTAATATGAGGATGAGTCAAATCTTTTATAAGCCGATAACTTCACCCCGGTACCGGGAGCCGCTGGGACTCGGAGATGTAGGTAATTTTTCTCTCATTTGCCGTTATCGACGACGAACTTGCGCCTGACGGTGACAGCGGGATTTATCTTATTGCGGAAATAAACAGTCATCCATTTATCAGCTATCCAATAAACTCGACACCTAAAAATGATGACTTAAATGTCTTTTCAACACATTTGCTCGTAACGTGCCTCTTATTGTGCCGATTTTAGGCTCATAATCCTGGGTATTAAACACGCGTGTTTTATAACATTACGACACTCGTGTAGTTATGTTTATATCCCGATTAAGACACTTTGGCACCTTGCAGCAAGGTGTATGTATGGACTCGGCGCATTCTTAAATTGACCGGGTTATACAGGTTTGTTTTTAATTCTCGGCAAATGGATTCTTACTCGACTAAACAAATTAAATCCTTCTTGGGAATTAATTAATTATTTCTTCTTGGATATGATATAGAAACGTTTAATTTAGTAAAACTATTTACTTTTGATAACATTTTACATGAATTTATATTGAATAACAAAATATTTATTTTATTTTGTATTGGCTGTTTAGAGAATTCATCTAAGCCTCGCTGCGGGCGCACTGCGCGAACTTCACGAAAAAAAATTAGTTGCGCGCCATTACAAGTAATTTCACAAATATTTGTAAACATTGATGATGCGTGTTTGGTTATTATTAAAAATGTTGACTCGTGGTGAATAGAAAAGTGATAAATATAATTGACGCCACTTTACATTCTTGGAGATGTGCAAATGTATGTGAGTAAAAACCTGTTGTCATCAATAACTAAAGAAAACAACTTAGGAGCCTGTAACATTTTCATTTTATGAAAAGGATTTTTTCTTCGCAAATGTGTTGAAAAACGTCGTATGACACGCGTGAGCTTTGATAATTACATCCTCGGCTCTATTATCACGCTCACCTGCGGTTCGCGTGACAATTCCGCCTCTGATGTAATGATCAACATAGCTCACTTGTATCATAATGTACTATTAATATTAGCTCCGTCTATATCGATCTACAACGTAGGAAGTTTGTAAAGCATACAGCGATTGTTAAAACGATTACCAATGTTAGACAAAGTTTGGCCCCGAGACTGCGGTTCCGCGACCTGTCCGGACGAAACATAATGACTGAGGTTTCTTATCGGCGAACGTGCACTAAAGCGGTGTACTTATATATTTGGTATTACTTCTTTGTTCTTATATCGCCAACTTGTCACCCTGCACTATAGTCATATTTGCACCTTGAACTTTCCATATCCACTTTTAACCTTAACATTTCACGTCTCATTTCAGAAACAAAGAACGAATTAGAAGATCTCATGGCTGATATTAAGAAAACTGCCAACAAAGTCAGAGGAAAGTTAAAACGTAAGTTGAATTAACACGTACCATTTTCCATTGCCACTTTCTCACATTTACGAGCGAGAACGTGCCTAACCTTGTTCCCGGGAAACTTTCAACGGGGTTGTTGTATTAGCCTTGTGAATGGTTATGCTTCCCTTTATTAATTAGTTAAATATTTTTCTTGCGCAAAGCTGACTTATCAGTGGAATCGATGTAATAAATAAGATATACCTTAGAGAGAAATGGCTATACTAATATATATTGTAATTGTATTCATTAGTGAAAATAACAGCCGACTTAAGATGGATGTGTTTATCGCGTGACAGACAGAGTTTGATTGAAAGAGTAGATGGTATATCATCTCTCACGTGATAATTGGGACCTATGACGCGTTCTGCATGGAAGTAGTGATAATAACGACCCCATGGAGAAGTTGCTGTTTTTGCTAGAACTGTAAAGATTGTCTTCGTTACTGCTTAACTAATCCCAAGCCCAAGAACTAGTTTCCCTTCCTGATTAGGAGGTCAGCTGGTGATCGGTTCCACAAATACTAGTGCCTACGCCAATACTTGGTAATATTGGGATTAGGTTGCAAGCAGACCCCTGTCGCCTTAATGATGCAACCAGGATAACTCTTAGGATGAGAAGGAGGAGGAGGCTAATGTTTAAGTACTGCTGTAGTCGCGCTTATCAGTTATTATTGTCAGCACCTGCAGTTATCCTTAACACGTTCAGTGCCAAATATAACGTAGCACTACGCTCGTAGCCGATTACATGGGGAACTCCGTATGTATAGGAAAACGCCTACGAGCGCTCTGCCCACCTAACTGGTTCCTGGTACTGCAAGTGTTAACCATCTATTGCCACAATTTACAGACATAGAGCAGAACATCGAGCAGGAGGAGCACTCTAACAAATCATCGGCGGATCTCAGGATAAGAAAGACACAGCACTCGACTCTATCTCGCAAGTTCGTCGAGGTGATGACCGAATACAACCGCACGCAGACGGACTACAGGGACCGGTGCAAAAACAGGATACTCCGGCAGCTGGAGATCACCGGCCGGAACACCACGGATGAAGAGCTGGAGACCATGCTCGAGCAGGACAACCCCGCCGTCTTTACACAAGGGGTGAGTACTTTTCAATTGTATTTTACCCCTGTAAACAGATAACCGCCCAACTAGCACACAAGCTGCTTGTACAGGCATTGTACAGCCTGGAAGTTGCATAGGAGTCGTTCAAGTGCTGTACAATTTTCCTTAAGATGTACAGTAGCATATTTAATTTCCTTAAGATGAACAGTAGCATATTTAAAAACCCTTTAACAGCTAGGTGGTACAGTAGCAGTTTAGTAGCAAAAAAAGTTACTTATAGTGATACAAGAGCATGCAATAGCATCGCTAGACAGCCATAAGAAGTACAATGAGTAGATGGAGGCGCTTGTACAACCGTGAGATGTAAAAGAGTAATATAGTAGGTAAAGGTGTTTAAAAGGAGTTATACGTAGCTTTCATAGCGCTTAAAGGCGTAAGAAGGCATTTTGTAGACCCTTAAGTTCTTTAATGGATTTTTTTACGGCTGTTGTATTACTAATCTACACGGTGGAATTTAATCGGTGATCAGGAATCCAAAAATCTTAATTATCAATCTACACAGAAACCAATACGTGAGATCTCGTGCAATATAGCTCACAATCTAATTAATCACACTTAATTAACATCGGTAAAATGTACACTGACTGAATAAATGGACACCCTACTTTTATGGAAGGGAAGTTACTCGTAAGTGTACATATGTCAAGTGCTTGCTGGCTTTGGCGGGAAACTAGACAGATCAGACGTCAATAAATGAAACGTCATTAAACTTTTCAGACTAAACCATTAGTAGGGTGACAATAAATTTTAATTAAAATTTAATTTCAACTTAAAAATTAGTTATGATAAAAAAAAACTTGGTTCCACTTAAGTACTACATAAACGTGACCGCCATCGATTACTGAATTAGAAAAATGGGTTCCTGTTCACCGATTAAATTCCACCGTGTATAATAGATTTGTGTAGTTTTAGAATAGCGCCTTGAGCGCTATATGTGAGAATTATATGGCTACTGTACGGTAAATAGTTGTATAAGGAATGATACGAAACCTTTTATACAGCCGTAGGGGGTTGCAGAATAGTGTTATAGCACCTTAAGTATTTTAATAGAATTTACTAGCGCTCTTGTAACTATACATCTACAACGGACGGACATAACTTTATACTAGAGCTCTAAACGCTATATTAGAGATTAATACAGCGGAATTGTGATGTTAAGCTGTATAATGAAAGGCACATGTACCAAAACAGTTGAATAGCACTCCTATACCACAACTTTATAATCTAGAAGTCCACAACAGCAAACACTATCGCCTTTGTACGGCCCAAGCCTGTAGAACAGATGTAACCAACTCTGAGACCTGCTTGATCGAGACGCCATTACAGTATTCGGTAAACGTATTTTTTTTTAGGTTAAGTATTACAATATTTTGAGAATCGTATTTATGCATAATTCGTAACTTTTGGCGTAATTGAAGTCACTATTTCTTACCCGTGACCCTAATTTAATTATTTATATCCTTTAAAGTCTTATTTAAGTTAAAATACAATTTCATAACTAACATATCAATATAATTTTTGCCTTAAAAACTGAATAATTTGAGGGCGCGTGAGAATTTTGACGATAACATACATATATATTGACAGCAAACTGGTACTCGCACTGATATTTCACGTACACAAAGAAATAAAGCAATGTTAGACTTTACCTTTTTACTTATTTTGATAATCCGTTTTTGCATCCTCACCACCTGTCTCTGTACGATTGTGTATAATTAGTTTACGCCACAGTAACACTACTATATTACTAATTTACAGCGTTGGTATTTAATATAACGATACAAGAGCGCCGAAATAAGGCGAGGGCGATATAATGGCGCTACAATAGCTTCTTATAGATCTCATGGCGCTAACCATCGCTTTTGTACCATCTCTGTAGAGCCTAAGAACACCTTTACGACCACTGTAGACCAATTGTAGCGCTATTAAATGAAAACGAGTATGATTATAGGCTGCATAACAGGCCTAATTAGCGCTATAAGAGCTCTATATCCTCTTATAGCACTACTATGTGACTACTGATGGAGCCGAAGCCGTTATGAAACTCCCTTACTACTGTGCTGCTTCTTATAGCGCTTGTGGGCTAGTTGGGCGACGACGCAGAAGGGGCCGACTTATACGGAGATGGGGACGATCGACCTGGATGTATTCCTCAGCAAGTGGGTGGAAGAAGCGCCAGGGACATATGTAAATCATGGTGAGAGGCCTTTGCGCAGCTTCCACTGCTGGGCAAAGGCCTCCCCCTTGCCTAGCCAGTCGTTGAAGCTTCCAAGTTGTCTGGCTAGCCCCGCCTCGGCCTGCCTCGACCCTGCCCACCTTGCGGCATCCAATTAGTAGCTAATTTATCCCCACCTCCGTGGATGCATGCGTCAGACGTTTCACTAACTACTGGAAATGTTAGCCCTTCCGCCCTCAAAATGCACGAGCGTGCGGCCAGATTACCTATAATAGTACTACGATGCCAAATAATTCATTTTCTTTATCGGATTATACAATCAGAGCAATCACTTTATGACGTCAATACTCTATGTTAGGAGAGTTTGCCTACGACCTCGTTCGCTTGAACTTTCCTACTCACTTTGACCCTCAACTCCACCCCGTAAACCCCGTTAGAGTATGATTTCCTAAGTTTCAATTATAAACAGTATGCCATTCATAAAAGTATTGTAGTTTTAGCGTAGCTGAATAATAAACATCCAATCATTCACATTTATAATATTAATAGGATTTATATCACACATTCTATTCTAGTTATTCCCGAGGGTTACTCATATGTCATTATAGGTTAAAGTTTGCGCGATCATGTTTTTCCGGGCCGAAAGGGCTATGGGGATTAATGTAAAGGGGTATCTAACAGTTTGTTAGTGTAAGCCCACTTGACGTTAAAATATGACAGATGATTGGAAACGTTTTCCCGGCAAATAGCTTGTTTATTTTTAGTTTTGACCTAATTATCTAGTTGATTCACTCGCATTAAGTCCGATTATTTCAAAATGGTTCTTTTAAATTATAGATATAGGTAGTGCAGTAACCTTCCTCACTGTATCTGAAAGTTCTTTAAATTCGAACCGAATAGATAACTCTCTTTTTACATTTTGATTAATCTTTTCTTTGAGTCCAAAGAACAAAATCCGTAGCCTTTGTGGCATTAGTGTCATACTATGAAAATGTTAATGCGAAAGCATCTAAACTGTATTTTAAAGCAAAATTAATGAATAATGAAGGAAGCCCTAAGATTACACAGCATTTTGTGTGCACTCGTAACGGCATTGTTGACTGGACCCCGCGTACTTTACTGCTAGGCGGCAAAACAAATACCCAACGCCCAGCCGGTAATATTTAATGTTGGCTCTTTACAAGTGGAAATGAAACTAACAACGAAACTCCGCGCGCCGCAGGAAAATTTGTCTCCACTCCGAGTAGAAATCGATGAGTCAAGACTTTTAGAGCGTCTGCGAGAATGCCGCCAGATTGTGGCCGCCTTGAAAACTGAATCCTCCAACGGCATTTCCATTTCCACGCGCGCTAGTTGACCCACATGCACTTCGGATAATATCTACGTACCTAAATGGCCTTAGCTGCAGGTTGCAGTACACAATGCATAATGGCTGTTCATTAAAAATGTTGGTTCCCAGGTGCAGTCGCGTCGATGTAGGTCGGCTTTGGTTTTTAATAAAACATGCTTTCTGAATCGGAATATTGCAACTGGCAAACTAAGAGTATTACAGCAACTACGGATGGTTCTGTAAATTAACCTATTGATGAGCAAATACTAGGTTCGATTCAGATTTCGCGTTGCATTTTCGAAGCGAGATAAATTGGGCACACGCTTTTATTGAATTACCTCCAATCTGTCGGAGCTTAAAATACTAGTGACATTTTTTTTTTGAAGTATTTCGTTCGTGTATATCAAACTAGGTTGCTTGCAGTTACGTATGCGATGAAGGTAATGCATAACAATTACGCAAATTGACTGCCGCTACTTTGTAATTAGTTTAGATCGATAAAATACCTGTATCGAACGGCATCACTGTTGAAACTAGGAATTATACTTGACAATTGATATATTTGTGCCGGCATGATACAATATTTAGGACATACATAAGTAGGTAATGAATATATAGGTATGCAGATTTGTGAGTTGAAATATTGCTGAGGATTATTTAAACACCTGCCCAGCTAGCACAATAGGTAGGAGAAAATGTACTGAAACATCACGTAAAACATAACGATAAAACGTATCATGCTATAAATATAACATCTATAAAGATTTTCACTTATATCAAATAATAGTGCCAGCTGTATTACTTGCGTATGACCTCGACTGTATGTACCGTCTGCAGTAAGTATCAGTTATACGTACGGTACGTACGATATTAGTCCTTCTTGGATTGGATAACTATCTTTACATGGGGTTAGCGCATCACGGCTTACCATTCAAATCTTTCATTGCAGTTTTCAGTTCCTTACCAGTTCCCTCTTATTGCGAGAGTAGGGCTTATTCCACCTAATTTCCATTTTACCCTTTTACCAATACTCCTAATAGATCTCAAAATAAGTTAGAGTCAAAATACCTAAATTGCAGAATACCTAACTTTTTTTCTCATAACACCATATTCTTAATATAGGTAGCTGAATTTCAAATAAATTAGTCTCATAAAGCCTAAACTTCTTTATTTATTTTGAGCCCATGGTAATTTGAAAATTAGTGGTAATAGTGAATAAGGTATTATAAAATGTAGGTGGAATAATCCCTACTCATGCCGATAATGATGATGACACGTATATTAATAAGTATAATTGACCTTTCCAGATAATAATGGAGACGCAGCAAGCCAAGCAGACGCTGGCCGACATCGAGGCGCGACACGCCGACATCATCAAGCTGGAGACCTCCATCCGCGAGCTGCACGACATGTTCATGGACATGGCGATGCTCGTCGAGAGCCAGGTCAATCACACACACATACACACGATAATACACTGCTCTCATTTGTCTGGGAACATTAGCGTTCCAAGTTTGAACATTCTGAAAGCCGGTTTCAGTTGAAGGTTAAGTTTGACGTAGATCATTTTACAGAATATATGTGTCATTATTACGCCGTGATGCCTTTAGTCCACCTACGCATTCGCATGCGGTAGTGAAACAGTGAAAAAACTGTCAGTTGCAGGCAGCGTTTCGCATATGCTATGTCTCACTCACTCTACAGCGAGATGGGATAGTTGCGTCCTTGTCGGTACTGTTTCGCATGCGAATGCGAAATGGTCGTTACATAGACGCAGGAGTTCGCTAGCGCTAGTGGTGTTTCGCATCGCAACGCGTCACTACATGTTTCTGTCCGGGCGGACAGATTTTCGCATAATGGAAACCGAAAAAATTAAAATATTGTTGAATTTAATTCGGAATTATCCCGAGTTATATTCTGTTAAACATGAAAATTACAAAAATACGTACAAAAAATAGATTGAAGTTCTAAACATAGTTTATTTTCTCCAAGTTTCCGTCGTTTCTGATTTATTTCATGCACCCAGATTCTACGCTTCCTCTTCAACACCGACGCTAGCAACAACAATTCTTCCTCTTCAGATTCTGAAACGAAAATCCACGAGAGAATGAAATTTCTTTGCGAAACAACCTTAGTGTAATAAACGTTTCGCAGAGTTTCGCTACCGCAATGGTTTCGCAGAGATTCGCTGTCGCATGCGAACTAAATAATCTCTAAGAGCATAAATAATCGCATTTGTATGAGCGCGTCGTTAATAATGGCATAAGCGCCAACGGAAACAAGATAGATAATGCCACATATAAATTGGTAATGTTACTTATGTTAGTATTATACACTAATCAAAATATAAAAAATCCTTCAACGGAACTCGGTATTCGGAACAATATTGATCTCGGAAAAATTACTATTCTAAATACTGGTCTATCACTACCTCATAATGAACAGAAAGTGCCAGTGATACAGTATTACAGCAACACTGATGTCGAACGGCAGAGGCCGAAAGCATACCTCGTTAAACGAGTAAACATTTGACGCTTTGCTGTATGTAAATAAGACTTGTTATTGGCAAATATTTGATCTAGGATCTTGATGGATTATTTTGGCGTATACCACCATTACCTTCTATCTCTTTCGCAAACGACAAATTTCTGCTGTCAAATTCGGGTTAAAAAGAGTGCCTGGACATCTTCTCAGTTGGAAAGTACCCAAGCTGAGAACTGATTCCATGCTCTCAATTATCGTATACAAAGTTTACTGCCTCGTTTCTTAAATTATTTGTTTGATACATTGTGTCAAATAATGTTAGGAGTGTGGATGCTGTTTCTCGAGACACTTTTTACGGTTAACCCATTGGGTACCTGTTGTCAACATTGTACGGCCGGAACATCAAAGTTTCGTTGCATTCATGATTTAGTGACATCGTAAACTCCACATTGGTTCGAGAAAAAAATTAAACGCCTACAGAACTGTTTATTAGCTGTGAGATTGCTATGTATAGACATACAATACCAGACCCACATCAGCATACAAATTGTGTGTTACACGCAATTAGTTCATAAGTGCCTCCAACATTTATCTCTCATGCAAGAAAATAAGTATTAAAAACTTTATGATAAATGTTTGCATGTTCAATTTATTGCCGATTCACATGAATACAGCTGGCACGAGAAATCTCCAACACAAATTAAGTACTAGATTAAGTAGAAGTGGATAATGAAATAAATAAGTTCCTCTGGATACAGGGAGAGATGATCGACCGCATTGAGTATCATGTAGAACACGCTGTGGACTATGTCCAAACTGCCACCCAAGACACAAAGAAGGCCCTAAAATATCAGAGCAAAGCTCGACGGGTGAGTTGTCATCATTCCAGTACCGGTCCATTCGTTGCTAATGCATTTTTGTTTTGTTTGTCCCCCCCTCGCTCCCCACCCCACATCCTGTATCCTTTCCCCTGTTATGTTGCGATATGTTTTGTGAATGGTTCGACTCCACGTTACCTTGCATTTTGTTTACGATTCATCATTCGGTGATTGGTTCAAACACCCTCGCTTTAACTGTTGTGTCACTAACTGTTCTACTCGCTGTTTAACACTGGGAAACGGGCTAACATCGCTCCGGAACTGACTGTTCTTTTGTCATCGGTGTGTGCGTAATTTGCCTTTGGTATTTGGTCTTCTGATATACTTGTTATATAATAACCACTACTAACATTTATGCTCGCATTTATCATCATTTAACGTGTTATTATCTAACAATGTTTGTAATCTGTTACAAGTTTTTATTTAACTTTCATTAAATTATATATCTCTCATAAATAAAAGCTTGTAAAATATTTCTAATATAATGTACATGTACTATTATAACTCTTATATCTACTAAGGTAACACTGAGTGTCTATTGTGGTGATCACGTGTCTGTGCTGGGTGTCGTATGTCTGTGTCATTTTCTCGACGGTGCATTTTATTTCAAGCTCATTTATTTAACTACGACTGGACTAACTCTAATATTCTGGTTTAGCTAAAATTCGGTTGGTTCGTATAAAAGTTAGACTGGGTAATAAATAAACACGTTTGAACCAATCCCGCGAGTCCCTTGGTTCCCCTCCCTTGCCGCTTGGCGCACGGCGTGTCCTTAGCGCGCGCAGGGCGAGCTCGTGGACCGCATCGAGCACCACGTCACGCAGACCACGGACTACGTGGACACGGGCAACGTCGAGCTCAAGAGCGCGTACAAGTGGGCCGTCAAGGCCAGGAAGGTAAATACTAATCTAATACCCATACCATACCATACCATACCCGGGGTACCCCACACACCAACGGGGCCACCGCACTATTAACCAGGACCGGGGACTGACGCGGCCGAGCGCTATGAGGATCTAACTTCTAATCATACCTTCTCTTTGTCATGTCATGTTGTCTAAGCTCATGGGATCGCACGTGCATGGGATCGCACGTGCATGGGATCGCACGAGAATAATACTCAAGTTATGAGCACGTTTGTTGATAGCCAGAATATATTGTACCATGTACCTACTTAATGTTTTAATACCATCCTATGTAAAAATGAACATGGACGCAGTATAGAATATGAATATGAATATGAATATGAATATTTTATAGGTTCATCTTATTTGCAAACCTTTAATTTTAACAAATTAAGGACGTGAACATATTAACATTTATTATTATTTGCATATGTGTTGTTGCCTGTTTCGATGTAGCTTGCTTGTAGAATCAACATGGTTTTGATGCAAATTGAAATCTGACACAAATTTTATAAAAGACAACGATAGAATAAAATGAATCCAACTACCTCCTATTAGGCCGTTAATATTAGAGAAACAATACTGAGGGCCTACCGCGAACGGCATTCGAAGTTTTCCCTCTCTGTCGCACTTAAGTACGAACTTGCAAGTATGACAGAGAGAGAATACTTCGAATGCCTTTCGCGGTAGGCCCTCTGGACTCGATTGATGATCATCATCAAAATAAAAGAGCGAATTTCTAGATTGTTTAGTACTATTACTATTGAGTCTTCGTAAAGAATTTGTGTAAGATTTTAAATTTATGTCGCGAAGTGGTTTAGTTGGTGATGGTTGCATAAAAAGACACAATATAAACAATTTTTTTTATATAAAATGCATGCTAGTGAAATCTTTTTACATCTAAACTGGTGTCTGTACGCTGTGAGTGTGCCCTGTGAGTAAAGTTCAAATCGAATAGTTAATATTTAGAGGTTAACTCTCACTCTGACGGTAAGTAAGTAACAAAAGTGTAAATTCATGTCATATACCAAACAAACTAAAGATAAATGCATCTGTCCGCGACCATTCCACACGTCCATAGGGAAAATATAAAAAAATACGAATGAGCAATAAATAAGTGGACAATTGTATTCAGATTGCAAACATGAAAAAACCGGCCAAGTGCGAGTTGGACTCGCGCACGAAGGGTTCCGTACCATTATCTATAAAAACGGCAAAAATATCACGTTTGTTGTATGGGAGCCCCCTTAAAAAAATATTTTATTTTGTTTATAGTATTTGTTGTTATAGCGGCAACAGAAATACATGATCTGTGAAAATTTCAACACTCTAGCTATCACGGTTCTTGAGATACAGCCTGGTGATATACATACGGACGGACGGACGGACGGACAGCGAAGTCTTAGTAAAAGGCCCCCGTTTTACTCTTTGAGTACGGAACCCTAAAAATGATTACTTGACAACTTGGATATCATCAAATTTGTGATGATCGGAATAAATATATTAATACATATAAATCATAAAATTGGTTTATAACTTTATATGTATTTGACTTGGTCGACATATTCGGTTTGGTCCTTACTGCCAGTGATATCTTAAATATTGACTGCCGGGCAAAGGCATAGGTACATAATTGCATAATACTTTTGCACGGCTCCATATATTTTTTTATCTTGTTTCTAATATTTTAAATAGATCTTATTGTTTAAGTAAATGGCTGTAATTTGCAGTACAAATTGAAGTAATATTCGTTGTTGAATGTTTATCTCTCTATCTGTTTCGGTCTTTGTAATAGTAATGTTAGTGATTCAATAGGTAAAAAAATGCGGATTAATAAAATTATAATTGTTATTTCAACTTTTGCTGCCAAACCCTTCCAAAGCCCAAAAAATGGAAAGATTAATTTGCCCGATGCCCAGTAGCTTTTTACAGTTACAGCGATTTTATTTTGTTCCGTTTTCCCTTGTCATTGCAGAAAAAGATCTTCATCATTATATGCCTGTCTGTTACGCTGGTTATCCTAATAATAGTGCTCGCCAGCGTTCTGAGTTAAACGCCACGGGAGAGGCACCACGCGCCATGGGACACTTGCGGCTGTCAACATAAGCTGACAATGATATTTGCCTGTATACCGTTCAATTTTAATCATCTTAATTCATTATCTATACGTATAGCGGTGAATCTTGACCCCTATAACAGCTGTCATTTCCGTACAATTATAACCTTAAAACGTAAAATTGTACTGAGATGACAGGTGTCATAGGGACCAAGATTCACCGGGATACGTAGTATAGTTAACATTCACGCATATTACTCGTGTCGGGTGACGGTAGATGGGGCAAGGGTAGACAAGTTAAATTACGGGTTGATTAGTATAGATTTTTATTTCTCCGTTGAATAATCTGCCTTTAATCCGTGGGGTAAAATCAACTAGTACAGGTCGATTCACGAAAGCTGGCATGAATGAATTGAACGAAAGTAATGTCACTTGTCACTGTGAGTGGCAATGTGAGTGACGTTCTTATACAGGAGCCTCCTAATATTTTGTAAACATGTAAGCACCCTAATACGTTTTAGTTATTCAAGAAAAAATAAATTATATTATTATAATCTGCACCAAGTATCATGTTAATCCTTTTAGTAATTATTATTAAAGTCATTTGTAAATAAAACGTATATTTATTTTTCTGACTTATTTTTAATGAATGGCTTGTTCGAATTGTAAAAAATCTAAAAAAAGAGCAGACCAAGGAGTCCGTCTTCAGCAGAGTTTTTAATTTATTTATATCCTGTTTTCACACTGACGCCCGCAATCTACAAAATGACGGCGAAAAGATTCGAAATTCTTACGAAATTTAACTGTTATTTTCGCGTTTCACGGCATCGTCATTGAGCATGAACCATGGTTTTTATTTTATTTTTTTTTAATCTTTTTTTAAGGAGCTTAGTCGTTAAACGAGAATGTCGCTCTTGAACCATGGTTATAATATAAAATGCAAAATCTCTGAAACACAATTATCATAATCACTTTTTGCATCAACCTGTATTTAATAATTATGTGATGCACACATAGACATTGTCATTCACTCGTTCAATTCATTCGTGCCAGCTTTCGTGAATCGACCTGTACAATACAGAGTCTGCCCTTTTGTCATCTACAAAGACATCTATGGAGATGTTAATGTTATTTACTCATGTTTAACGGTGCTACCTGAATAGATTATTCAAAATATTGATCAGATTTTTAAGCTATTAATTTAAATTTGGCTGTTAAAAAAATCTACTTCTCATGGATGTCTTCTTGTTTTCATCTGTCACAAAATCGTGTGAAGTATAGTCACAGACTATGTAATTTATACCTAGTTTACTATTTTATAGGCAGTTTTATGCACAATGCCGTTTTTTGTGATTGACCTATATACTTTCAGATTAATAAATTTGAGTAATAAAGTACATTCATGTTTGCTAATAGGTACTTAAGTACTTATGTTTAATTAATATTTCGTGTCCAAATTGTAGCCAAACTTAGATACTTAAAGGAATTTTGAATTTGCATAATACTGCCTATTAGGTACTTGAATAATCATCGCTGAAAAAATGTTATATAAACTAATTTGCTATTCGCAATATAAATATACAATTTGAAGACAATATGATGCGAAGTGCAATAACATTAATTTGTACTTTAGTTTAGGTCGTCATTAAAGCTTCGCTAATATTATTGTTTAGGATAAATACAGCGAATAACTTGTCGAACGAGGAACGACATTATTGTGGTCTGATTTTCTTATTGTTTTTTCTTGTGCTCGGTTTACGAGTAAGTCTGCAAGAAGAACACTATATATTTATTCCAGAATTAAACGGCGCGGGAAAAGACGTTTGAAAAATGGACTATAAGTTTTTCATCGACGAAACGTTCGCTGTAGAATATGAACCGGTTGACTTCAGACACTGTTGTTGAGAAATAATGATATAATCATTATTCTTTAGAAAAATGTACGATTTTAACCGGTAAGTGTAGGTAAGTTAAACTCTTTGTAAATACAACTGTATTGTATTCTTGTTAGATGAGTCAAATTTAAAATCATCACAATTTATGCCCGGGCACCGCGTGTTTATAGTAGGTACGTACACTTGTTTAAATCTTAATCATGCTTCCTATTATACTACTATATCGAGAACAAGATAATAATATAACTTTATTGATATTTTTTTTAAAGCTAACATAACAACGCACAAATTTAGTAACTATAAGAAATGAAGTTAGGTATTTATTCGCTTATTCTTTATTGCAAACAGTTGTATTTTTTCATTCACTTACATTACAGCAGGTTGTTTGGTTAGTAGAGAATTTGAGATATAGGGATTAGTCAATACTTTTCGTTTTTGTTCAGTCATGCATGACAGTCACGAGACAGGCGCCAGTATTCACTACTATTATTTAATTTATTAATTTCGCACTTCTTTTATTAATTGTCTCGTTAAGATTGGAATCATACCCAAGGATACGAATTTAAGTTTGGTTTCAGCCTAATTGTTAAGAATGTCTTGGCTGTCAATCTTACATGAAACAAACCACTTGTAAATAGTTTAGAAGATCTGTTTTCTTTGCTGTTATTGTCACGACTAGTGCAAAAGATTAATTTAATTAATATTTATTTATACTATTAAACATAGTAGTTATTGCTATATGTAGTCTTAAGTTTTGAATTTTTAGTTCTGTTTTACCAAGGTAATGTGTAGCTGTGTACTACCTTATTCTGTTATTAATTTGATAGTAATTTAAATATTGTTTTAATACATATTAGCTATTTGTCTTGCTAAATAAATATAATAATATGCATTTAATAACAGCATTTTATATAATAGATAAAATTTCATGCGTAATAGTATTGCTTGTTAAAAAAAAACCCTTTTTGATTAGATATCTTGTATTATTATTGTTAACTGTGATTAACAGATAAATTATGGTACCTATATTGTTTAGCTGATTCAGGTTTTGATAGGTCTGCAGAGTAGATATAAAACATATTCACGTACAGCTTATTACGCACTATAAATAATTAATCGAAAGACTGTGAAGTATAATTTAATGCCATTCAACATTATTGTTTATTATTAGTTACTTAATAATGTTGAAATTATATTAAGAGGTTATGTCTTAATTTCGCTATATTACAACCTCCTACAATGGGGCACAGCGACCTATGTTGTTTGTAAAAAACGAAATTTAATGTTTACTCAAGATGTAAATAATAATGGTAAGAACTTTGAAAAATAATATTATATTTATTTTATTTCTTTTTATTTTAACTATCCTCATTTCTAATAGTTTTCCTAATTGTAAGAGCAAGGCAAATGACGCACCCACTTGTATGACCGCCGGAAGTAGACTGTAGCAGTAACATTTTATTTCCACCATTATTGATGATGTGTGAGGTGTGGGTGGGGACGGCGTGCCGGGCCGGACAAGTGTAAAGCGTAATGTTGCATGGTCGCCGCCGGCCGCCTACAGAAGAAGATCATGATCCTAGTGTGCTTGCTGATACTGGGGCTGGTGGTCGTCGGCTACGTCTCCAGCTACTTCTACTAGCTCGCCCGACCAATGCTCAAAGGTAACTCGCCGCCGCGAGCGCTCGCGGCCGTGGCCCGCCGCCGCGGCCGCGCCCGCTCGCGAAACACTACTAGATTCTAATAAGTGTTGTATTTGTTCACTGTGCAGAAGAAGATAATGATTTTGCTGTGCCTGCTCGTGCTCGCCCTTCTCGCGACTGGCTACGTGTATAAAACCTTCTTCCTTTAAACTGAACGGGGCCCGGGGGCAGGTTTGACGCGCACATTTACTTGGGCTTCATAGACGGCATTCATTATTAGTGTTTTTTTATAATGATCGAGTAGAGGCTGTACTCCTGGCGCTGTCAGATTGAACGTTCATTATAGTTACATTATATAGGTGTAATCTTAGAATCTGCCTTAATGCGCGACGCTCACATTGGATCAAAATTGATGTTTGGTCCAGATTAGATATATGTACTGATAAATTAACAATTGGGGTTAACAATCATTTAAAAGCTATTAAAACAGTTTTCGTTTCTTAATTGGAAGACCAGTTAAACGTTAAAAAGATTACTGCGCTGAACCTAAACCGCCAATAAATCATGTATCTACACTGTGACAGTATATTCACATCCTGGTCTCGGCTCACCGATTGTAACGCACCTATCTTGTTGATATTTTATTTAAAACGTTTCCACGCCTTTGGTTATATACTATCCAAATATACCCACGGGAAGTGCCCTAGAGTCCAGCACATATTTAAGCCTATCTTGAAAATATTATTATTCGTCGAGAGTAAAATGGATCTGTGCTGCGAACGTGTTATGCTTTTCATTGTTTTAATTCCAGTTTTATGATCTGTGAGCCTTGATTATTTTTTGTCCGGCGCAATTTTATATCCATATACTTAGTCATGTTTTCTCTAGTTATAGTACCTAAACGTTAGTTCAGATATTAATGCGCCGAATAAAAAATATATAAACATACCTATCTCTTTTTGAGTCTTAACTATATCCATACAATATCATACACCAGATTAGCATGAACATACACAATTGCTTTTAGTTATGAATTTAGATTTGGTTTTGACAGACCAACGCCTCAGTTTGTAGTGTAAGAGGAGATCCGCAGTAACAACTTATACTATATCATTGGCGACTGCGCGCCCCTCTATCACATGTGAATTGCTTCAACTAGATGTCCATATCTATCCACTACCAATTTTTACCATAATACAATAATTTACCTACATTTGATTTCTTTTGTTAGGGCAATTAATTGATTGAGCAGGTTTTAGTTTAACAGATTCGGAACTATGAAAAAACCATCAGAAAATATTATAGGTATTCTGTATAAACTGTTTATTCGAATGTACCTTACTAACGATCTAAATTCTAATTTTGCAATCCCACGCGTTTTGCTTAGTGGTTAGTTAACTTGTGAATTGTCAGTGATACAAGACGATGACACTGATGACTTTTATTTTACTGCTCATATTTAACTGCCCACATATTGTTACATACTGTACAATACCTATATATTTACTATACTGCCTATTCTTTAAATATTCCTTCATCAGTAGTTACCTAGCAGTATTTTGAACTTTGACTCGGTCAGACTTTTGAAATCTATGCACTTTACTAATCCTGCACCGTAAATACAATATTCTTACATATTTTGTCGCTTCGGACGGGATTATTCTATTTTTGTTTCAATCAGAATAACGTTATTAAATATGTGCACTTTTCCTGACGCGCTGTTCGTATGTAGTTGGACTATGATGGGACAATAGAAAAACCCTGTTTAGAATTATATTACTTTGGTACAATGTTAACTGTATACGACCGCTACTCTCGTGTCTGTTAATGCGGGAACATCCATGCGGCATGATGGGGAAGCAGATCTCAGGGAGAGAGAGAGAGATTGCGCTGCATGGGTGTTTTCGTAGTGTCGGATCACGCCGTTGTGTTTACGAAGCTACAAAATACTATTGTTCATGTGGCCGAGTAGACACTGACATAAATAAATATTTTTTTAGAACGATTGATCCTCAGCCTTCAGTTCATTGTTCGGTGGTTCCGTTTAGGAAGGCTCTACTCTATTGAAGTGGATACCTCTTTGCTCGCGTTCTTGTATAGGGGTACAGTTCAAAATCAGTACGTGACTTCCGGAATAACTTTTTGTAGAGAAGCCTAATCTGATTTAAAATAATGGGGAATGGATGAAAATTTTAGAATTGCCTGATTTTTTTTTTGGTGATAGGAATAACCTTCCTTAGCACCAGAAAAAAGTTGCAGACTTGTCAGCTGCGTCAATTATTTTTGAAAAATATAAACAGTTTCCTCACTCACGTTTTGTGGTTAGGACGGCGAATAAGACACTTTCCTTGATCCGTCTCATATTGCAAAAAATATTTTAAATATCTGACCCTGGCAATGACAAATATAGCTGCTGCAGCTGTCAATATCATTGCCAGTGTCAGTTTACCACGGATATTTAAGATATTTTCTTGTAATATGAGGCGGATCAAGGAAACTGTCTCATTCGCCGTCCTAAACCCAAAACGTAAGTGAGGAAACTGTTGATATTTTTCAAAAATAATTGACGGAGCTGAAAACTTTGAAACTTTTTTCTGGTGCTAAGGAAGGTTATTCCTATCACCAAAAAAAAATCAGGCAATTCTAAAATTTTCATCCATTCCCAATTGTTTGTTACACGTTTTACTTAATCCCTCTTTATTTGCCAACAACTATGTTAATCACAAAATGTTATTTAGTTTATGTGGTGGCGGACATGAAAATAATGCTGAAATGACCGCCATTTTCAATGTTTCGCGAGTCAAATGAGCTACGTCAGTCAATGTTGTCATATAAACGTAAACGTCCGAGTGCTCGACGCTGTACGAGTATATGGCAGGGGCACTCTATGTCAAAGTGACATGGCTTAAATTTGAATAAAGAAAAATCCTGTCTGTTCGAATTTAACCCATATTGCTTTGACATAAAGTGCCCATGCCATATACTAGTACTGCGTTGAGCACTCCGACGTTTACCTTATACCGATTTATCTGTACTTAATACAGATTTTAGTGAATTAATTCCGATATATTAGGGTTCCATAGCCAACAAAGAAGTATCCACTTAAACTTAATTAACGGTTGTATCTCCGACACAACCAGCTTCTTTTATTACTGAAGTTAACTGAATCCGTCGCTTCTCTCTCATGTTAATTTTCCTCTCCGTAACCTTGAACTGTTGACTTTGTACCTATTTACCTACCTATACTTTTCAGACCTAGCTAAAAGATCTTGTCTAGTAATATCTTTTTCAATACCTAGATACTCTACATTTATTACACTTTTACAAAATCTGACGCATACTTCTTTAGACCACTCAATCTATCCACTTATCTTTTTCTAAACGCACAAACTTAAATATTATAATATTCGGTGGAATAGGATGAATATACATAAGTACGTACTTCCTGTATTGAGTTCTGATTATCTCGGTTGATTTAAGCCATGCGCTTACCTCGCGCGTACGTTTGCAGGATCGCCAAGCAACATCGCTAAGATTGCCAACACACGCCGTGTGCGCCTGCGACCCCGCCCGTCGCTACCGCGCAGCGCTACACAACATCGTCAACATTCAGTTGTTACTCGTAACATTCAATGTATTCTTATCTACAAACACGTATTCTAGAATAATCAGCGAACCATTATGGCAAATGCTCGGCTTCACACTTGCGACATTGTCATGTAATGCGACTATTGGCTCTAATATCAAACCGACAACCATATTTGTTTACCTTCAGTTGCCCAAACGTTTAGTGCTGATGCTCCATTAGAACACATCGTGGAAACACGAAACTGTTTTGAGCATTACCTAAGTATATTAACGTTTGCGTAACGGGGCAATAGTTATATAATTAATGTTAATCCGCAACCTGCATATTTATTTATATGTAAAATGTAAGTACACAAAATGGAGTTTGTTACGTTAACATCGATATTTTATTTATGTCACTCGGTCACTCGGTGGCTTCATGATTTTACTCATTACACTGATCGCCAGAATCTATTTTGTGTAACGTATAGTCAGCGTCATATAGTTAGTAGGTAGCAGCCAAAGTGCCCACATTATCGCAATACTTCTTTAAAGTAGGAGTAGGTACATAAGGATGTGTTACGAATGTTTTCTATGATATATTTATTTGTCTATTTACGTGGCTACTATCTATATAAAGCTGACTAAGATACACACTCGTTCATTAAAGGCATAAATTAGGAAGTAATACTCCACTTGCATATAGTTATAAGTTATAACATATATTTATAGTTCAAAAAATTATCCGATAATCTAATAGGCTCTCTTCCGACTTTCTGGATATCCTCTACAGGCTTTCATATTAAAGGTATTAAGAAAGTAAACACCATCCTGACATTAAAATTGTGGAGTTTCCAAGTTAAAAACGATGTTTCACGAAACATACTGTGGATTAAGACATAAATAATTTTTAATGTTGGTGAATATGAAGCTTAAAAGCTTCAATTTCGTTGTTCGTGTGTGTTATCATGGTATGATATTGGAATAAGTAATATCATATCTGTGAAATAGTTAATCAAAGCATTTACAACTACCTATTCAAATTAAACGGATGGCAGTTTAACAAGCATCGATGCCAATCGAAAAATGTAATCAGTATTTTAACCGAAAGTTTGTATTAACCACAAGACGAACGTTATTCAAGCATTAGACGTAGATACTTCGCCAAATAAGGCTCGTTAAGGCCGAGGGCCGTTTGTAGGAGGAAGGTTTGTGTCGTCGGTAATAGGAGGATGTTAGGGGAGTCGATGGAACTCGCGAGTGGCCTAGGCCGGCGGAGGGAGGGGGGCAGGCCACGGCGCACAGTACAAACAGAGAGAGGCGGAGCGGCCGCGCCGGCGCGGGCCTGTGCCGGACCGGACCGGACCGGACAGAGCGCCGGCGCCGCGCCGCCGCCCCTGACCAGAGCATATCGCGCCGGCGTGCCGTCGCCGTAGCAATAATGATATTCGATTACAATTGTAAAATTGTTTTTAACTTTCGAATGTGTGATAGTAGATGCAGTTGTTGTTTAGTTAACTTTAACATTATAATTAATGAATTGTTATTGTCGGTGTAACTTTTAATAAACCGTAAGAGTAATTTTAAACTGTTCATAAATAGACACTCGTCCGAAATATCTCGACGCTTTCCAATCAGATTTTTGTAGTCGCCGTTTAAATTTGGTTCCTTACTCTAAGATGCCCTTCATTGTACAGTAAACCATAATGTACGTAGCTGGTTTAGCTAGGATATTCATTTTAATAAATTTGAAGAACCGGAGTCTTCAGCAATACTTATAGATATTTGAACAGTAAGTATTTTGTGTTCGTATCGTGACATCTATTTTCTTAGAAAATACACTCGAAAATATTAAGCACCAACACGTATTAGCGTTCTCCTAAGAAAGTAAGTGTAATATTAAAGAAAGTTGGTGGTTAGAAGCGGAGGTGGTCAGTGAGGTGGTCGATCGTCGCGGAAGGAGAGCGCGCCACGGCACTAAGTAAGCCCTCTCTCGGGCGCGAAACCCTCTCTCTGGCTCGACGGACGAACTAAATACTCCAAGTGCAGTCGCATATGGAACAACGTCAAGCAATGTTAATTTATAACTAGTTAACATAATTAGATTTTTATCCTTAAGAGTAGGATCTCATCTAGTTGCCTTCGTAACCGTAGAGAAATTAGGTAATTCCTTTTCTCTCAGTAGTTTCATTATAAAGTGAGGTCAGTCGCATGTTTCCACTCGCCAGTCAATTGTCCCGCTTGTCTTCCCCGCGAGCGCCGGCGCTCGACACGGCACCCGACCTTGCATTGCGCTGACACTAGCTAGATGCATCTCGACTCATCGTCTCCTAGGCTAAGTATATTATATTATCGGTCTCGTCGAGTTCCCTCGGCGAGGCCTTGTACCTGACACCAAACTAAAGTTAATGGTATAGTGACTAGCGGCGCCCGCGCCCGCCGACACATCGCACAAGTCACGCGGGACTCCCGCCGCCGCCGCGGGACGGAGGGCTTTGCGCGCGCGCGGCAAAACTCTTCGCTCCCAGTATTTTGTAAAATAAAGTGTTAGAGTAGGCATAACCAAACTTCTAGTCGGCTTTCAATGATCTTATTAATCTGATAATATTAATCGTAATATTGCAGTTGTATTCTTCTGTTACTAGTGTACATAAAGTGGCGTTCTCGTGTTCAATCTGCCGCGCGCCTCGCGGCGCTGCGCTGTGCGATTGTCGCGCGACTACCGCGCGGCTCGGACGCCTGCGGGGCACGGCGGCCTGCGTTCTAACAAAATCTCAATCTTATCGTAAAGCATAGATATTTTCATAATCAATAGTATGCATTGTTGATTGGATTGCTAATTTTGTATATGTACACAATTAGTATAGTTTATATACTTATGTGTCAATTCTATAGCATTTTATTACAATAACAGACGATAGCTAGTAAGTGTTAAAGGTAATCCAGACGTAATTACAGTACTGTGTATTAGGCTTCTTTGAAGGTTTCGTTTACATTGGGCGTTTTGGGAGCGTTTCTGTTACGTTTGTTGTAGAGGCGGGATCGAGCCGAGTGAGCCCGCGCCGCTCCCGCCCGTAACAGTGGCGCTCGCGTTTTGTTGAATAATACCTACATACTTACTACATATTTATCCGAAACAGATATTAACCCACAATTCAGTGATCCTCTAAACTTACTTGTACTTTGTCTTCTCCGTAATTGTATAAAAGGAATTTAAAGAGCAACGAACATGGTGAATATTATTAGGTACTTACCTATCCGGATGCATTTTCAAAAGATCACTCTTGTGGTTATGATATTTATCTATTCCTCATAGAGGTAATGCTATTTTATGAGGTCGTGAAATTTTATTCGCGGCTCTAGTTATGCTCGAGAGGCTTTTCCTATCTCTTGTTAAGTTTTACTATTCTAGTCAAATCAACCACAAAACTTTGTTTGACTAGCCACTAGACCATATCGTTATAACGGCGTTTAATTATGTATGTTGCAAACTATATTTATATATATTTTACAGCTCGCGCTACAGCTACGTATTAAATGTCATATGTGCCGTAACCTTTTAAATTGTGTGGCCGTTACTTATATGGTCTAGTTATGAATAATTCACTAATCACAAAAGCAATCAGCCTGGAGCCAATTCAAAACCTATCCAGTAATCAATATCGTGTTGTACAGTCGGCTTCATAAGTTGCTGAACACCTAAGTACCTTGTCGTTTTCACACGTTTGACAACTTCATATGGCAGTTTAACATGACGTTTAATGCGACATGGTACAAAGGTGTTAAGGCACTTGTTAGGCTGACCGTACTTAAGTTGCCTATTGGACATTGACCTGCAAGTGTTCTAATGACAATGTAGGCATCCTATGCCCTTATTTCATTTCATTATCAATACTGCTGTTCTTAAACACAAATTAAGGAATCACTTTGGCAGTGTTAGAAGTATTAACCAGTATTATAAAAGCAATGTTGTATCCACTTGCAGTGCGTTTAAGGTGCTCTCTTCTATTAGGCATTGACTTTTATATTACTCTGTAGGACGCGCATAATAATAGTGCTTGCCGAGAAATTGAATATGAATACCTCTATTTACCTATCGGAATAATCTATTGCGGTAAAGGGTACAAAGGTATCCACACGGTAGCGTTATATAGCCAGTTATGGAAGTTTTAACAATATGTAATGTTTTTGAGAAACGATACACGCTACCTTGCCATAGGAAGCATTTTTAAATATTCACACAAAGCTAAATTTTTATGCCTACACTATACGTGTTTTTTTGATCCAGTGTTTAATTGATTGATACGTTACACTGGTCCACTCAGTGGTATAAAAGTCTGTGTGTTAGCTGTAGTGCATATTGAGCATTTTGGCTCCGCTCTTGACGCGAGCTCCTCGGTCGGTTAGGGATGTGGGTACCCGGGAATCACCCGTCGTGTATAACCGGTAGACCTGGTGACAGGTGGGTTTGTGGGTATCGTGAGGCCCGTATACCCCGACTGCTCCGATTCCCGCAGTCCTTCGCAAGAGTCGTTAACGTAGAGTCGCTAGACTTCAATTCGTAGGTAAATGTTTATAAAACTTTCAACGTTCTCTCGATTCGTGCTTTATTTCCAACTATTTGATGTTGCTTCGCGTTAAATGATGTGAGACATTAAAGTATATTAGAGTTTATATTTATTTTAAATCATGTTATTTTTTATACTTAGTTTAATCAAAAATGTTGAAATAGCATAGTTCCGTTTTACGGAAGTTTCTTGTACGTATATAAGTATTTCAAAATTTATATCAAAATTGTATTCCTCTTAATGATAAAAAAATGTCTTGTAATCTTGTAAAGGAACACTAAACCTCCTGAAATTGTAACGGTAATAAAGTATTGTATTATGAAATTACAGTGAGATTCTGGACACATGTAAAATTCAAGTTAGATTGGTTTTTATAGTCATATTCTGTACGTAGGTTATCAATCTGAAGTTCTCTCATAATTATAAAATAAACGGTGTTTTCTGCTGTAGTATTTGTTTTATTTCCAAGTCCAACTAATGGCATTCGTAATTGCATTGTGTATCATCATAATCAATCATTAGTAATGATACGGACAGTAACTAAAGCAATTTGGTACGATATCTAAGCACATAATGTTGATTATTACACATTGGTACGTTATCTAAAGACAAGATTCTTAGAACTGCACTTGACGACGTAGGTAGAGACCAAACCTTACGGACACGTTATCGAACAGAAAACACAAACAACAAGCTTTATACATGTAAAATAACGTCGAAACTGAGACTAATTACTCTAGAGTCCCTGGTCGACCGAGCGAAAATGGAAAAAATACGGAGAAAACGAATTTCCCCGGACATGAGACCTATCTTGATCGATTTCTCGCCCCCGTAACCACCTATATTCCAAATTTCATCGAAATCGTTAGAGCCGTTTCCGAGAACGTGATTGCAAATATATATATATATATATATATATATATATATATACATACATATATATACAAATATTGGTCGTTTAATCTCCACTTATAATAAATCTCTAAATTAAAAAAAGAATCAGCCAGTTTGAAACTAAGCTTTGCGCGGTTCGAATGTTCTCAGCATCCCATGAACGGAAAAATATGAAACATTTTATATAGGTACATTATTTAGCTGCAACTTAGGATAGTTTTTATCCGACTGCGACAGTTAATTAATTTTCCGTAATATACGACTTCATTTAATTTTTCATTTATTTTTATTGAAATCAAACGCTGCTCCAACTGTCAGCTATAAGAACCGTCAAATTTTCGTCAAAATGGCGGAATTGCTTTGTCTTTCAATTATTAATAATTTAAATCCCGTCTACGATAGACCTTTACGAGACAAATGCTAAAATATAAACCATAAAAAAATATTCGATTCTGATATGAGAACTTATATGCGCAAATGTCGTTTTATGTCGTAATTTCAATAAATGAAATCAACAAATTTGAACAATATAATTAACACGAATTTGTTTTTTTTGAATGACAATGGCACGCGCTCGGCGCATTCAGCCAAAGTACCTGCGGCGCTACCACGAAAACCGATACTCAATGTTCATATATTTGCATCCCTGTCACTCGAGTACGGTTAGTGCGATAGAGATAGAGATACCCGAATATTTTCGAATTCCTAAGTTCGTGGTTATAGCTCAGGAATCGAAAATATGGTAAATAATCATAATGTATTTTCTCGAAAAAGAATTTAAAATAAATATAGTCCAATGGAGAAAAAAACAAAGCAAGAGGTTATATAGGTAATGATTAAGTTATAAGAGTCCAAAGTTTTAAGAGGGGGTATGTTCTGTCCCATTTCCGCAAAACGCACCTTCATATGAAACGATTGTTTTTTACTATGACGCTCGAGTATATTGACGTCACAGTCCCTCATCGTTTTCTCACTCTAACAAGCGACATTAAAACGGATGTAGCTTCATAATTTTTTGAGATATTTGAATGGGAGTTTCATTATCTTCTATCTATTTATACATAATAAATGCCTATGTCCTGACTGACTTATTCACTCAATCACTCACTCACTCACCCATCAACGCACAGCCGAAACTACTAATCTTAGAGAGTTGATTTTTGCACAGTATGTTGCTTTTATAACGTGGGCTAGGGATAAAAAGGGATTTTTGAAAATTCTACCCCTAAGGGGGTAAAATGGGGGTGCAAAGTTTGTATGGGAGAACCTTTTTTTTTTGAGCTATAGACTTAAACTTTGTAGAAAAATTAGTTATTAGAATACAAATGAAACACTTTCAGCGTTTTGGAAAATTCCACCCCTACGGAGGTAAAATAGGGGTGCAAATTTTGTATGGGGGAAACAATATTTTTTTTAAATAGAGACTTAAAACTTTGTAGAAAGATTAGTCATCAGAATACAAATTAAGTACTTTCAGCGTTTTAGAAAATTCTACCCCTAAAAATAGGGGGCTAAAATAGGGGCGCAAAGTTTGTATGTGGGAAACTATTTTTTTTAGCTAGAGTCATAAAACTTTGTAGAAAGATTATTTAAATACAAAGAAAGTACTTTCAGCGTTTTGGAAAATTTCACCCCTAAGGGGGTAAAATAGGGTGCAAAGTTTGTATGGGAAAAGACATTTTTTTTTTTAATAGAGACTTAAAATTTTGACGAAAAATTACTTATTAGAACATGAAAAATACTACATTCGGCGTTTTACAAAAATCATTCCCTAAGGGGGTTAAGAAAGGGTGCAAGGTTTGTATGGGGAACACTTTTTCTGAGCTAGACACTTAAAACTTTGTAGAAAGATTACTTATAAAAATACAAAAAAAAAGACTTTCAGCGTTTTGAAAAAATCTATCCCTTAGGGGGATAAAAAGGGGTGCTAAGTTTTTATCAGGGAAAGTTTATGTTTTTGAGTTAGAGACTTGAAACTTTGTAGAAAGATTACTTATTAAAATACAAAAAAAGAACACAAATCGTTTTAGAAAATTCCACCCCTAATAGGGTTAAAAAGGAGAGCAAGCTTTGCATGGGCAACACTTTTTTTTGAGTTAGACTTAAAACTTTGCAAAAAGATTACTTATTAGAATACTAAAAAAGAACTTTCAGCGTTTTAGTAAACTCAATCCCTAAGGGGATCCTTAAGATCCTTAAGAAGGGTAGCCAGTGTTGTGTGGGAAAAACTTTTTTTTTTACTAGACTTAAAACTATTCAAAATGTTACTTATTAAAATTAATAATAATGTACTTTCAGAGTTTTAGAAAATTCCACCCCTAAGGGGGTTAAGAAAGCTTTGTATGGGCAACACTTTTTTTGAGCTAGAGACTTAAAAGTTTACGAAAAAAGTTCTTTCAGTGATTAGAAAAATTCAACCTCTAAGGGGGTTTAAAAGGGGGTTCAAATTTTAAATGGCGAGCAATAAAATTTTAAAGTGTGAGTAAGAGATTTTTAACTTCGGTCTTATTCTGTACGTTAAAAGACTACAAAACTGATTTCAGAGTTTTTCCAAATTCATCCCCTAAGAGTGTTAAAATTGGTTCAAAGTTTGAGTATTTCAAGGCATTTTTAAAGTATGAGATTTTTAACTTTGGTTTTAGACTGTTTGTTCACAAACTAGAAAATGAACATCAACTTTTTTTTTAATTATCCCCTAAAAGAGGGTTCAAATTTTGTATTGAGAGAAATCATTTTCTAAGACGATAAAAAGTTCTACGCGGACGAAGTCGCGGGCAACAGCTAGTAGTATAATATATATGATAGGATGTATGTACCTATACAATAGGCATGATGACAATAATTGAAAAATGGACCTATATTGTCCAGAAATATATACTATTTACAATGAATAAGATATTTCTGCAGAAATTAAAAGTTTAGTAGGAAAAAAATGCAATTTTAAAATAATAATTTAAATTTCCTCCTAAAACGCTTGTTAGTGTCATGGCGTCGCTTGTGACGTCACGTTTGAGTAATCAAAATGTAAACGCGCTGCGCTCGTGCAAGAATTTAGTTATTTTGTGTTATTAAATATGAATTCGAAAGTGTATAGGTGGTGTGGGGTCCCCCAGTGTGAGAATACATCCATAAAAACTCCTAATAAGCTATTTGTGTTCGTTCCTCAAAATAAAACAATACGAAACAAGTGGCTTAAACTTGCAAGGCGAGATTTAAAAGGAATATTGCCCAGTACTCACCTTTATTTTTGTGAAGATCACTTTGACGTAAGTTTTTACATACTTTTGTAGATTCTAGTATATAGTATTTGGTAATAATATTTTGTACGAGGTCTAAATGTAAAAATATAAACAATCTATTTCGAGGTTAGGTTTCATCTCTCATTGCTTTGATATGTATTACGTATTTTATTCATAACCTAACATAAATAAATATTTTAAACATAACCTTAAAAATAACTTGATAAGAAATACATCGTCACAAGTATATTTTAGGGAATTATTTTATAACTCAAATTATAAAGTTTTTAATTATTATTAATATACTTACATAGAAGTTTTAACATTTCTAAATTCTGCTGAACAAAAGTCTTTATTTGATGACAAAAACTCTCCCAGCATTATTATGTCGATTCTAGGCAAATTAGCGCTGTTTGCCTTAGTAAATCCTTGATCCATGATTCGTGTTATTTTCGAATTAATAATATTCACACTCAAATAGTACTCGGTATTTAAAACAAAAATAATAAAAACACAAGATGTTCGTGCGTGTTGCGTATGCGTTTACTCAAGCGTGACGTCATGCGCTCTGATTGGTGTTCAAGATATCATGGCGGATTGCCTTATTTTCTAGTTTTATTTTATAAAAATAAATATTAATCACACTTATAATAAAAAAAACAATGCGTATTTTATATTCCAAGCTTCAAGTTTTATTCAATAAATATAGTATTTTAGTATTTTTTAATTACTGTCATCATGCCTATTCCCATTTACTTACATTAGTGAATTACCTACATCAACTAGTGAATTATTCTGTAAACATGAAAAGGGAGCCACTTGATTCCAAAGTCCAAAGGTTAAACATCCTATACTATTAAAAATATATATGTATATATATATATATAATATATTTGCAATCACGTTCTCGGAAACGGCTCTAACGATTTCGATGAAATTTGGAATATAGGTGGTTACGGGGGCGAAAAATCGATCTAGATAGGTCTCATGTCCGGGAAAATTCGTTTTCTCCGTATTTTCTCCATTTTCATCCGAGCGGAGCTCGGTCGCCCAGGGACTGACATTAAAGCGAGTTAGACTGTACCACACGAAACGGATTTCTGGACCTGCCTATAATAGGTAATCATTTAGCAATTAACGAGAGGGACGTAGCAAAGCGTTGGAATGAAATCGTCAGCTCCCCTCTCACATCAATGTAATACTGCTTCCCTCAAATCAAATCAAATCAAATCAAAAAATCTTTATTGTGACTACAGGTGCATGAAAAGGTGTTACATTGTTATAGTGACCACGACCATAGTCTACCATATTTATGGTATACAATATTTTTACATAAAAAGTCAAAAATACCCAGTGAATTATAAATTAAAATGTCAATATTAATCATAAACAGTGATCATATAAATAATGAGTTAACATTTAAAAAGAATTAAAAATTATAATAATAATAAACTCTCGCAGGTAATAAAAGTCCTTAGACGATTTTGACTGTATTCAGTCAGCTATCGAAATTTTCGTGCCACTTATTAGTATAAGGTAGGTAAGTACATATCGCCGGGGATAGTGCAATAGGTTAGTTAGGGTAGTTACGCGGTATTGCACTATCCCCGACGATATAATGATATCGCTATCTAAACGTGAGCGACACGTGGGCGTGTGTGAGTGACAGTGACAGCCAATGTTGGCACGAAGATGCGCTAATGTTCTATCTTCCAACGGCTCAGGTAGTCCTAGAAGACTTCTCGGCAAACTCCTTTCTCGTCCACATTCTCGCAGTTGTGAGGGACTTGGATCATGTTCCTCAAGGCTATCTTGGGTGTAGTGTTGGTCTCAGGAGTCTCCACAGAGTTGCTGTTCCCCGATCCCGAGCCGCCCGCCGACTCCGCTGCCTTCGCTTTCACGTCCTCAACTTCCTCAGGGAATACAAGACGGTCATTGTCGGCCATTGTTCTGAAAACAATTGCTTAAGGTCAGAAGGGGTAAGACCAACAGTCAGGGATTCGTTTGCGTACCTAAGTATCCAAGAGACAAGTTTGTCAAAACTATTACGCGTGGCCCGACCCCGACATGTACCTAACTGCAGTAGGTACCTGCTTAATCAGTTTTTAATTTAACCCATTCACCGACTAATGAGTCATGATGAGGGGGTTTATGCATTATGACACATGCGACTACATTATAAACCCCCTGGCGTTAAGTTATCGCACTTTCTTTCGGTTAATATAGCAGATATTGTGAGAAAAGTACAAAAGCAGTTGCCTATTTATCATTAAGTATAGCTAATGGCATGACATCATCGTGGTCTTGGACTACGTGTCAATGGTAAGAAACGGTGTAAATTGTGATTTCGTGATCGAATGTTTAAGTACCTACTACGTACTAGGCTAGGACGTTAATTTTGAAATTAAATATAGGTATTTGCATTAAAACAATTGCTGCGTCAGCTTCAATTTAACGCTCATATAATAGAAAAACATTGGAAGGAATGGGCAGGGTAATTATCATACGTCGCACTACAGCGGGCATTTTGCGGGCGTGTCACTTGGTAAGGTTCACAAAAAAAACATCTTAACTTACGAGTACATGTATGTACTTAGTATTTGTAACATAGTCATAGTATATCATGTATTAATCTTTAATGTGTAATACTCTTTGAAGTGACAACTGATAAGCCCACCACAACACCATGTGCACTACAACAGGTAGGTACATGACCTGGGGCTGGGTAGGGACCAGATGTACGACGAAGGAAAAGTCAGCTTGGTGTGACAAGTGGCCATCTAAAAAACAAATAAATCGCTGACCTGCGTCATTATGACTGTCGTTCATAATTTTATTTGTTGGTGCAGTGGCGTCCTTTTAATGGAAAGATTTGCTTTATTTGTTAATTTGCACAAATACACAAAATTGAAGGGATATAGGTAAACTAATAGATACCTAACTAACGTACAGCCTTAGTTGCTAAGGTATTTTGGATTTGCATATTACAAATACTAAGTAAGTACCAAATACTGTATTCTGACAACTCGAAAATTTACTTGTGAACCTTACCAAGTGACATGCCCGCAAAATGCTCGCTGAAGTGCGACGTATGATTATACGTTATAAAAGAAAACAGAAACGTGCGTTTTAGGTACCTAATTAGTAGGAATATCTAGACTTGATTAGCAAAATACACACCACAAAATATTATTTGCTATAAGTAGTGGAAATACATATACCCATCGTCAAAATAATAATTATAGGAACCTACAAACTGAGCAAACACTTATTAAGAGATCATACCATACTCGCATCACCAATGCAACCGAAAATTAGAGCAAATTCTGCGAGGTACGGATAGATAACCCACAAAAGGTACCTAAAGGTTAGGTACCTGCTACAGAACTTGATCACACCTTTATGAATCATTAAACTATGCACACTTCGAACTGCATTACCATCATTAGTCCTATTTAACAAGGTACCTGCTTAAAAATTTCAGACATACACAGCACTATGTGTAGAGCCGTAAATGGGTGTTTGTCATAATGAGACATCGTTAATTTTGTAGCATTTTTGGTGCAGCGTAGTGTTGTTAACGGAATTGGTATTATACGTTACGGTAACTTGCGTTAATAATGTCAATATTTACCCTAATTAACAATTTTGATATTGTCCATGCTAATTCCGATAACTGCACTACGCTACGCTGCACCAAAAATGCTACAAAATTAACGATGTCTGGTCATAATACCTATTTTTGTGAGCTTGTCGTAGCAAATATTTCATCATCATATCAGCCGAAAGACGTCCACTGCTGGACATAGGCCTCCCCCAAAGAGTGCCACAATGGCCAGTCCTGCGCCACCCGCATCCAGCAAATATTTATTATGGGTGATTTACCCCAGCTATTAATTTATAGTTAGGTAGCATTATAATTTATTGTTCCTTTTTTGTTTCAACCTCGGAGGGTTTCGTGCAGTGCAGCACAATGTAGGTAAGCGCCTATTAAGAAGGTCTATAGTTAATATTAGTTACACAGTCAAATCTTCTAATATACTAGGTAATTTATTTAACTTTATTGCACATTATCAAGTTATAAATAGGTAAAAAAGGCGAGCTTATCATGAGGCATTCTCTACCAGTCAACCTTTAGGTAGACCACACAGAAAATAATCTTAGCTGAGGCCCTAGCACACTAGGTTTTATGTCACGTTTTACGTGACGTTTCAGTACATTTTCGCCGTAAAGCGTGGTTATAAAACATAGTGTGCTAGGGCCTCTGGCGCGTAGGTATACGAGAACAACTCAGAAAAACTTAAAGGAAACGGAGGAATTACTGGTATAAAAAAAATTAAAAATCCCGATGGATCCGGCAAGTAGCCGATTTTCCCGAGTCTTGGACTCGAGAACAAAGAGGCGTGTTATTTGCTCAAATATAGCGCTCAAGGAGATTTGAACACATAACCGCCAGTATCGTGCACGGTCTTAATTAGGCTAACAACATTGTAGCAAACGAAATAGTCTGGTATCTAACACGTACACCTAATTGACCTATCTAAGATAAGCACTCGGCTTGTATAAATAAAGACCAAGTAGGTATTTAAAAAATTCTATCACTACTTACTTAGTAGCTAGTACTTAGGTACTCACATTTAGTTAGGAAAACTGATCCGCTCACACAAAACGCAACCGAACGCAACAGCTTTAGTGGAATAATGATAATTGAATGATAATTCAGCCGGTTTGTCCTTCTGTTATATACCACCCAACTCCAAGATTTAACATCGATGCCAATTAGTGTAGGTACCTACTAACTAGTTCACTAGCGCTGAGCAAGACAATTAAAGAAGAGTCATTAGATCATAAACACAGGAAGAATGAAAATCATCATCATTAATTTATAAGCAGCGCAGCGTCCTTATCATATTAGAGTTGCTGCACTTAACTATAAAAAATAAAAATACTTATTGTAGATCTTACTGTCCTTCCAATCCAAAGGATAAAATCACAAAGATCTTGTTGGAATTAAGTTGACTAAGAAGTTCTCAAATTAATTCAACGGCTGTTAAGGCGCCGTAGGTTCAGCGAAGTTAAGCGAACATAGTTTTTGAAACAATATAATGGATCTGTTTATAATAATATGGTTTCAAAAAAATACGAATAGTAATCTTGAGGCTTTTCTGCAGGGAAATCAGTGAATAAAAACACGATTAAGCAATTTTCGCTCGATAGAAAAAAATCACGAACATAGGTCTAAAACATATTAAAATTCACTTAAAACATTCGTAGCAAATTATGCACAATAGCTAAACATATTAAAATTGGTTCTAAACATCGGCAATATCATGTTTGAGGGAACTTAGTGATTACTTTTTTATTTATTTAAACACACAAAAAATTAAAATTTAAAAACATGATATCCGCGCTTCTAAACACGCACTTCCATCTCGCTCACGCTTATGCTCAGCGAGAGCGAGAGAAAACCATGAACCTACGGCGCCTTAACGTGCAAAAAGCACGGGAGCAACGGGAGCGCAGTCAGCACCTTAACCACTTAGCATAGGTAACGTTGCGTACGCGTAACCCGCACAATCGGTGCGCTTGTAGGTACCTACGGGTACCTACCGGACAAGCTGAAAATTTAAGCGTATGTACGGAAAAATACCTAATTGATAGTTTAGTTTAGTTTATTTATTTCATTGTACAATTTTCACAGAACATTTTTCTTACATTTTATTACTTATCGTACAGCGATCGTCAAGATATGCAATAATAATGAAACATTGAACATGAATATAATTACTACTCAAAAGAAAATAAGGGCCACTTACATATTTCTGTTTTTGAGTAAATTTTTAGATGTAAACTAATTAATAAGTGACTAATTAATGATGTCCGGCCTCCTTCAGTATCCAACCTCTTTAATTCTGGTGTTTAAGTCTTAAAGCTGGCCAGAAATTGAAGCAAATAAAAAAAACGAGTTTCAGGTCAAATTCCTTTCAGATGGAAACACAATTTTATTCTGTTAAAAAATTATTTCTGTCCATCTTTTGCTTCTTTTAACATCTTTTGTTAATAATGCCACGTCAACGAAGGCATATGGATACCATTACTGCCACCAGAGCCGTTACATTGATTGCTGAAGGTCATTCACAGCGGTCTGTAGCTTTTTCGTTGGGTTTCTCTCGCCGATCCATCCAAAATGTGTGGGATCGGTTCCAAGAGACTGGCAGTGTTGCAAGAAGGCCTGGATCGGGCAGGGTGCGAGCGACTACGGCACAAGAGGATCGCTACATCCGATTGAGTGCCCGTCGAGAGCGCTCTGTGACGGCACGTAAGTTTCAAAATCGCCTACGGTTGACAACGGGGACTCGTGTTAGTGACCAAACGATACGTAATCGACTGCATGAAGACCAGCAAAGGTCCAGACGCCGAGTAGGTAGTACGAATTCCTTTATCTAGGGTTCAACGTGGAAATCGTTTAAGTTTTTGCCGCGAACATTCAGATTGGAGCATGAATCAATGGGGTATGGTGCTCTTCACAGAAAGTGAAGCTTTGTAGTGATGATCGGCGGATTAGAGTATGGAGACGACAGGGTGAGAAAGAAAGAAAGAAAGAAAGAAAACATTTATTCGTGGACAAAACAATGGGTGTAAAAAACAAAACACAGAACGTAAAAAAAAAAAAAAAAAATACATGGTCCACGAAAAGGCCCCGACTCAGCATGGTGCTAACCTAGAAGGCCAGCGCTGGTCTTCCGTCGGAGCCTTTACCTGAGTTACCTCCTGGAAGGCAACACAAAACAAATACCTACGCTAAACACAATATATCTTAAAACTATTACAAATCCGACGCCAGAGTGGCACGGCAAATTGCATCGTGTGAACGCGTCTGCAAACTGTGTGTCAGTGTCACTGTCAACTTGACAGATTTTCCGATGTCTGCATCAAGGAAATTGACCGCTTTGGAGGTCCTAGTGTGATGGTTTGGGCTGGGATTAGCTTACAAGGCAAAACTGAGCTGGTTTTCTTAAATCAAGGCACAGTAACTGCACAACGGTACATCGATGAAGTTATCAGGCCTCATGTGATTCCATTCTCACAGAGAGTGGGGCCAGGGTTCTGGTTAATGCATGACAATGCCCGCCCACACACAGCTCGGGCCACTCAGACTGTACTGGATGACTCCCATATTCGTGTCCTACCATGCCCAGCGTATAGTCCGGATTTAAATCCAATAGAGCATATGTGGGACCAATTAAAACGAAGGGTTAGGGAGCATGAGCAAGAGGTTCACAACCAGCAACAGCTTATGGATGCTCTGAAACGTGCGTGGGAAGAGATACCTGATGAAAACATCAGAAACTTAATCGAGAGTATGCATTCAAGGCTCCAGGAGTGTGAAAACAGGAGAGGAGGACACACCCGTTACTAAACCATCAAAAAAACAGCTTGTGTCAGTTTTTGTTTTGTTTTGCAAAGAGTTTCTGTTTAGTTTTTGCTGTTGACAATGGACTAATTTCATGTTAATTGAAATAAGTGAAACAATTGACTACCCAATTAAATGGTTATTAGCATAAGTTAAAACAAAAGCCTTGTTACATGTTATTTTAATAAATATACATTACTGTTTACTATATTTTTCACGTAGCAATCAAAATACTTAGTGGCCCCTATTTTCTTTTGAGTAGTACCTATATAATATATTCCGTCGTACATGAGTGCCGAAAAACTCATCGGCCATTAGCGCGCGATTAAGCAAAAGATTTAAACTTGTGCTCCTTGTAGGTAATTAGGAACATTAGTTAAAATTTTTGCTAAATACTTTTTCCATTGTGACTAAAAGGACTTATTTCTGCTGTTGACTAATATATCTATATAATAACCAAGGAAGTCCACGAGCACCTCAGACCATTTTAGCGCTTCAAGTATTAATTATAAGTAGGCAAGTATATTATTTGCTACTGTTACTTGTGTTGTGTGTGTGTTAATAATTAGGGGTTATTAATATTTGCTCACGTTGAACAGGAACTGAGAGAAGTCTCGAATGATTGGGTGTGAACAGATTCACCACACCACTAACCTAGACCACTACTTTATTCCATGCTGCTATAAGGTAGAGCGAGAACAACAAGAGGTTGCCTACTCTTCTCCCCACCTCCCTCAATTTCAAAGCTTGCAGGACCGTGTGGAAGCGGATAGACGGCATCAATCGTGAATGTTGCTAGCACAAAATTAATTTTTGTTTTATATTAACTCTGTGGTAACTTAATTGTTGGAATTGGGACGCATAACTACAGCGCCTGATAAATGTAGGCGGGCAAACACGCACGACCACTGTCTCGATATTTTATTTAAAGACGTATTCACTCTCGACCTTGTAAGCGCAGTAGCACGTTCATAGTAATCTGTATTTTCTATTTTAATAAACTAAATCCTTTTGTTATAAACAAAGTTCGTATTATTTCATCAGGTTATGGGCCGCCCCATGCCTAAATAGTAAAACAAGTAAAAGTTAAAGTGTTTTTAAAGTAAAAGTACAAATCATTATAACCTCAAATTTCGCGACATCACGTAGGTTTTGTTTCAGCATAATTTCAAGTATATGTGATCATAATGGCTTCAAATAGTGGTCTGAGTATAGAAAAGTTATCTGGAAGAGAAAATTATGCCACTTGGAGTTTTGCAGTGAAGGCCTACTTGCAATTAGAAGATTTGTGGGAATGTATCGAAACAGAAACCGGCAAGGCTGTAGATGCAAAAAAGGACATTAAAGCTAAGTCGAAACTCATTTTACTTATCGACCCCATAATATATGTGCATGTAAGAGAGGCCACATCAGCTAAAGAGGTTTGGGATAACTTAATGCGAGCTTTCGAAGACTCAGGCTTAACTAGAAAAGTGGGTCTGCTAAAGGATTTAATAAACACTACGCTAGAAAATAGCTCAAGCATAGAAGATTACGTTAATAAAATAATGTCATCCGCACATCGCTTACGAAATATTGGTTTCCAAGTGGATGATGAATGGCTTGGGACATTAATGCTAGCTGGCTTACCAGATGCCTATAAACCCATGATCATGGCCATTGAGAGTTCTGGAGTGAAAATTTGTGCCGATTCTATTAAAACAAAGTTATTACAGGAAGTAAAAACAATGGACACAACCGCATTTTACTCAAACTCCAAGAAGCAATATTATAATAAAAATATTGAAAAAGGGCAAAATAAATCAAAGGGACCGAGATGCTTTCATTGTAACAAATACGGGCACTTGAGTAAGAACTGTTGGTATAAAAAAAATAAAACAGATAATAAAGATAATGGTTTTATTGCAGCTTTTTCAGCAACCATATCGAATGACGCGCTGAACTGGTACGTCGATTCAGGAGCCTCGATGCATATGACGTCACACAAGGAGTGGCTCGAGGACGAAACTGCGCCACCTGTAACAAGCATCAGAATTGCTAACGATAAAATACTCAGGGTCGAAAGTTGCGGTAATGTAACTATAAGCGTACCAGACACACGAGGCAATATCAATAAAATTCTGGTAAGAAATGTAATTTATGTGCCAGAATTATCGACAAATTTTATCTCAGTAAGCAAAATGATAAAAAGTGGTTGCAATATCCAATTCAAAAACAATGGCTGTAAAATATCAAATAAAAATGGTCAAAAAGTAGCCGATGCCAACTTAATAAATGATATGTATAAGCTAAACATAGCATATGAAAAAGCTCAAGCCATGCCCGCAGTTACTGAAAATGATACTTACTTATGGCACCAACGAATGGGCCACCTGAACTTCAGCGATATGTATAAAATTCCAACTTGTACTACCGGTGTAAAATTATCTCCGTCTAATCAAAATAAAACATGCGTAAGTTGTATCCAAGGAAAGCAGACTAGACAGCCATTTCCAAGTGAGGGCTCCCGAGCAACCGAGTTGCTAGAAGTCATCCACTCCGACGTGTTTGGACCGATGCAAACTGCATCACTTGGAGGTGCCAGGTATTTTGTCACTTTCATCGACGATTTTTCACGTAAAGTACACGTATACACTGTAAAAAGAGATATTGTTAATAATGAGTATGTACCTGAAAAAGAAGAAACAAGTATTAATGAAAGACAAACCAGTACGCATGAATCAGATAGTAAAGTAATGTCTTGTAATAAAAAGGAATTGAACTTACCTGAATCTAAAATAGTTTACTTACCTTTTTCTGAAGAAAATGCTAATGAAGAAAAAGATGATATCGGAAATGCTAATAAAGAAAATACCAATGACGAAAAAGATGAAATCGGAGAGGATAATGACTCTGTTATAATCGACGAGTTGAATACAACGTCTCTAAATGTCGATTCGTTTTCTTCACCAGCATCGGTTGATTCAGATCCTGCCGATGAATCTTACAATCCTGAAGAGAGCATTGATATTCCAGAAATTAACATGAATCTTCGTCCAAGACGTCGTCGAAATGAATTTTATGAAGCTAATCCTCCCCAAGAAAATGCATCTTTTATGTGTATGAATGGCGAATCAGCTATGAGTATCTTGGACAAGGATCCACAAAGCCTTTCCGAAGCATTAGAGAGCAATAAGGCAGATCAGTGGATACATGCCATGGAGGAAGAATATAAATCATTACTACTTAACAATACATGGACATTAGTTGACATGCCGAAAAATAAAAAAGTAATCCCTTGCAAGTGGGTTTACAAAACTAAAACAGATGAAGATGGCAATGTATCAAGAATGAAAGCACGACTTGTCGTGAAAGGTTACCAACAAAAAAAAAAGGTATAGAATATCATGAAATTTATGCCCCTGTAGTACGCTATACCTCCATAAGATATGTGATTGGCTTGGCTGTAAAATATAATTTGAAAATTCACCAGATGGATGCAGTAACAGCTTTTTTGCAAGGTGACATTGAGGAAGACATTTACATGTCGCAGCCACCGTATTTTGGGGAAGGCGATAAAGTGTGCTTGTTAAAAAAATCCATTTATGGTCTAAAACAGGCAAGCAGGCAATGGAATAAAAAGCTCAATGCAGCTTTACTAGAAATAGGAATGTCACGATCAAAAGTAGATCCATGTATACATCACCGCATAGTCAACGAACAAAATATACTGATCCTTACAGTCTATGTTGATGATCTACTATGTTTCTATAATGATGAAGAAACTGTCAAGATGATAAAGAAAAAACTGAGCACTCAAGACATGTTGGCTGATGTGTTCACAAAGGGATTGCACCGGCCAAAGCATCTGACCTTTGCAATGGCAATGGGTTTGCGTCCAGAGGAGGGTGTTGGAATTGGGACGCATAACTACAGCGCCTGATAAATGTAGGCGGGCAAACACGCACGACCACTGTCTCGATATTTTATTTAAAGACGTATTCACTCTCGACCTTGTAAGCGCAGTAGCACGTTCATAGTAATCTGTATTTTCTATTTTAATAAACTAAATCCTTTTGTTATAAACAAAGTTCGTATTATTTCATCATTAATGACGTTTAGTCATAGAGTTAGAATAGAATAGAGGGACTCCACATGACTGAGAAGGATGAATTTTTGTCTGCTACCAGCTTGTTTGCCACCACACCTGTCAAAATATTGTACTGAAACCATTAAGCCTGCATCACACTGGCGGCCTCTACACGGTGAATAATTACTGTGATCCTGGTTTGCCAGTATTTGCAGCAATATTCAGTATGAAAGCAGTATTGAATGGCCCTTTAAACGCTAAATATTTATCGTGTCAGTATTAAGGGTGGCCAGACGGTAATTCTGGTTTTTTCATATTCTCATCTTGCTCTATCTTATAGCTGCGTACCGCTCATACCATCCACCAAGCGGAACGTGGGGTAAGCCTTTTATTTTAGTCGCTGACAGTGACACTGCCTGTCGCGTCGACATAAATAAAATAAACGTCGAAGGTGCCTTCTACAATCTGGAGATGTAATTTGAATTCAAATCTTTGGTAAAGGACATCGAGTTTGGTTGAACAATATTATTAAGACATGTCTCTTAATTCTTTATTATCTGTGGGCGGATTTCAAAATTTCCGGATAATTCTGCAGTATATTGACAGTCCTGTGATACACGTCAATATGCATGTGATCCATATTGTGATATGGGTGGATTGTCAGTATTTAATCACCGTGTAGAGGCCGCCACTGGCGCGGCCTGCGGCTTTGAGTAGATAAATACATGGAGAGGCCCTATTCTACTATAGATACATTTATGTTATGCAAATATACATGAAATCTACATAGAAGGTCAAAAACACAACTTATCTCTTTCTTTCCAACTTTCGATAGCGTATGGTGAAAGAGATAGCATGATATTACGTTGCTCTTACTTCCGATACTAGCAACAGACAATACAGCCGCGTGCCATGCGCCATTTTATGCGCCAAATGTCTTTGTAGTACATGCGCTGTCAAGTGGTAAACAACTCAGAGTTAAAATCGTAATTTTCCGTATTAAAATAGTTTTTTTGGACTTGGTTTTGTGTAGTGAACACATATAGATGTGAACGCAAAATGCCTGCGTGCTCAATAAAGCAATGTGGTGCACGGAAATCAAGAAATCGACCGAATTTGACCATTCATAGGTTAGTAGCCGTTTTTCTTTGTTAACTGCCAGTAAATCGCACTATCCGCCAAATGATAATCATTTTTGAAATGGATTTATCGTTCCCAACAAGAAAATACACGTTTCGCTGTATTTACAGCAGTATTATTAGCATTTAAATCATACATCTTATTTTGACTAGTGCTGCGCTCTGATATCGACAACTTGCTATTAAATTAAATGACTATGTGAGTAATTTTATGTTTCAGATTTCCGAAAAGTTAATTTTTGCGTGGGAAATGGCTTGATGTCATCGGCATCGAAAATATAAATCCTCGACATGTACAAAAATACATCTGTTCATTACATTTTGAGGAATTGCAATTCAACAAAACTCTAGAAGTCACTAGATTGCGTGAAAATGCCGTACCAACGTTATTTAATGAGAACAATGAGGTAACGTATTTCCTTAAGTGGTTATCTCAAATTACCAAATAGGTGTCAAACGGTGGGACATTAACATTATTACACTTAATCATCATTTCGTTGTAGGTATCATACTTTAATTTATATTATTGATTAAGATGTTGGTTATCCAACATGTAAATCAATTTGGTTTGGTTTCTGTTGTTAATACTGTTTTCATTTCAGCCATCAACATCAAGACATATTATGCCAAACACCCTGAAAGAAAATTTGGAATCTGTCATCATAATATTGCATTGTCATGCTATATACATATGCATGCTAAATTTCAGATAAATCCGTTGGCAGGAAGAGGGTGAAATTTCAATTACTAAATTTGACCCAAGAAACAAGAATAAATACAAACGTGGTGAGCTAAATAAAAGCTTGTAAAAATACCATTGTTTTATTCACTTCTGCACCATTCATATAGTAATCATAGTATACACAGTGGGCTGGGCCTGAATAACCCGACAGATTTTAATTGTATTTCTGACCATATTGGAAGGGTCCACGAAAAGAACATGTCTACTCAATTTTTTTTTCAAAATGAGTTTCTAATGTCAAAATGCTGAGCTCGTTATGAAAACTTGACATTAAAACCTCAATTTGAAAAAAAAGTGACTACACCTGTTCTTACCGTGTCATTCACACTATAGCTGCAGCTGCGACCTTATCGGTTGTACCAATAAAATGCAATGTTGGTAAAACAATTCACAAATAATCTGGTTACGGTAACAGAGTAGTGTACTTGCATATTATTATTCGTCTCGGTCAGTTTCAATTACAGAGAAAACTCAAATATTGTCGATATTTTTCAAAGTCCAAGTTGATATCGATAATTGTCTCTAATCGATGACAACCCTACAGCCACGAATTGACAGGCCGCCATATTATGCGCCAGGATTAGGTATACACGCTCATTTCGTAGGTATTTCGTGTCCATATAGTTTAATTAGTCTGAGGCCTGCGGTGGCGGACCATGGTAAATTTGACAGCCAATGACAAGTTCTCTATTGTCCGCCGAGACCAGGCCGCGCCAGTCTGTGAGAGGCCTTACTTATTCTGTGCTGAAAACCTGAATCCTTAAAGTATATATATACATATATACCTTCCATGATCGTCGGGTAACTTTTTATCAAAGGCAACTCGCAATTCAAAATGCTGTTAAAGCTGCATACAGACGGACATGCGCGGCAGCCTGCTGCTTGATCCTGGACTGTCAATAAAGGTGCAAGTTGAATGGCAAGCTAGAATGTAGTGTTTTTATTCTCTTTGGGCTGAGGGCCGTTCAGCTAAATTAAAGCCAACAATATCCCTGCATCACGTAGCTCATGGACTACCCTGCAGGCCCGTCTGGTTGAAGCTTAATCAGTAGGATCTCACATTTTTATAAGGAAATATTGTACAATAAAATATTAATGTCCGTAGGCATGAACCTATGATTACTCTAGAAGTCTAAACTCTAAGTCCGCTGGAATGAGGACTTATCAAATGTACGTTTTGCGTAAATTTAAAAAAAGTAGATATTCAATTAAAAAAAAACACTTTGCCGCCATCCCGTATATGAACGCCATATTTTTTCGCGCCGTGAAAGAAATAATTTTCTTTGGTATATTTAATTCGAATTCGTCAACATGAATATCGCAGACATTGAAAAAGTGGCAAATAGAAAAAGAATTAACGCTGAAGCTGAAAAGCTGCGCGTAAAAGTCAACAAAGAGACTGCAAATATTATTAAGCTCAAGGTAACTTCTTTTCAAAAATTTTAATCCCATTTTCAATGTAATTGTAATACCTACTGTTACTTACTGGAAATATTACCGGTTTTACCAATAGGTTGCTCAAGATACCGCTTACTGGGACTTGAAAGAAAAACTTCACCAACTTGAAAATAACCATGAGCGCCTCCAGCAAAATATGGTTGAAGTACAAATGCAGCACGAGGCCATCTCGGGTCAATACCAGGACGAGCTAAGACTACGGCCTGAAACTCTAAACAAGTTAGTATTTGATTTGGACTAACATTACTATTTAATTCATTGTCGTGACATAAAATATCCAGACGTCAACAACCTTTTCTCGAACTCACAAAAAAAACATTGTGTTCTCATCTTGTTGATAATGGTTTTATTTCAGATTAAGCAGCACTCGCGAGATCTGCGATGTTCTGGAGGAATATAGTGAACGGCTAAAAGCAAGCGTTTCCCGTTGCAAGGATGACCAGGCGACGCTAGCCGAAGCCTACTACAAATCCGGTCAAGTTGTGAGAGAAATTAAGGATAAGCAAAGTCAATCTGAGGAGAAAAACTTGCAGATTATGAATAATTTGCAAGAAAAAGGTGAAACGTTTTTATCCTTAGATTAGTTATTTTGTTACGTCGTTTCTGACTACGGCAGCATGGAGGAAGACAGTGGAAGGAAGTAAAGGTGTAACACTTTAAACTCTCGCGCTTTGTACACATATTTAAATACTGTATAATCCGGGTCTAACGCGATATTTATTTACCTTTATTTCTGACGTTTCGACACGGGTTGCATCGGTCATGGTCGCAGATATCTGTCGTCCCAGCAAGTTGAAGCTGAAGTAAAGGTGGTATTGATTTCGTTAGTACTAGTAACTAATTGGCTATTGTATGTACTAACATGGCTAAGTATTTATTTACGTTTTCTAACGTAATAACGGTATGAAGAAAACTTTTAACTTTTTTATTTGAGTGAATACTTTTTACGATAAAATGAGTTGTTACGTTTTATATCGTCGCTACTTTGAAAAAATCTAGTATCTGATTTTTTAATTTTTTTTCGTTTATGTACCTACGCGTTAAGCTTATAAAAATACATCTCGTATGCTGCACAAACTTCAACGTCGATAAATCGACATTATAATAAGTAATCGTTAGTTCAAAAATATCGTATCTAAACAAAATTTTAATATCGTCACTACTTTGAAAAAAACTCGTATCTGATTTATTTTAAATTTTTTCGTTTACTAACTCATTAAACTCATATAATGGGGAATGGATGAAAATTTTAGAAGTACCTGATTTTTTTTTGGTGTTAGGAATAACCTTCCTTAACACCATTTATTTGATCCTTAATAGGAATGGGATCGAATGGCATTAAAAAAATGTTTCGTCAAAATTGATGATTTTCTCGCTGACTGTACTTTTTTTCAAAAATCTGTGAATGTAGATTGTCATCACTTAAAAAGTTAGGAATGAAATTCTAATGCCATTTTTGCGTAGCGGCAGGAGATCTAGTAGCTGCCCTTACTGCCCCGTTTTAACTTTCCACCCGTACGAGTATATCTAATAGACCTGCACGGCTATCACAAGACGGCCGCGACATACTCTCGAGCTCTCTCGCACTATCCGTCTCTTTCCAAGTGGTCTAATTAGAGAGAGACGGATAGTGCGAGAGAGCTCGAGAGTATGTCGCGGCCGTCTTGTGATACCCGTGCTGGAAAGAGAGCAGGTGACCCATAGATTTGAGGGCTTTAAAATATACACCTCACAGTCCGATTGAGTAAAAACTTCGGTTTGATGACATCTAGAGTCTGGACTATTCTACCTCAAAGATTCAATGATAGTTCAGAACATCAAGCGATTCCTCAGCTATATTCTGGACTTGATGATTAAAATTTGATGATTTGCAATCTCTAAAGCCGATTTTGCCAAAAGACTTCCATTCATTTTACGGTAGTTTATTGCATTGAGAAAAAATAATTCAAGCCGAGCTTTTTTTTATTACGTAGACACGTTATTATTTAAGTTCGTCTATTGTTACCTACTCGTACGAGAATCTACTTAGTACATAAAACATACATTTCGTTTCATTTTGTAAATACCATAAAATGTAAAGCAAAATTATCGTAACTCAACAACTTTCAGTCAATACTAGAACAAAAATCTTGTATCTTACGAATAACTGTAAATTTAATAAAAAGTGTTTGCATGACTAATTCGAATATTTGTAAAATTAATGACTGGCTATCAAAGTATCTCATGAAACTAACAGGAATCACAATAATTTACAGGATGTTTATTGTTCCTCCTAGAAACTTGATGATTTTCAGATACGAGATTTTATCAAAGTAGCGACGATATTCATATTTGTCTGAAATGAAGCTGCACAGTGCACGTAAAACTTAGGATGTCGTCACTGTTGAATTATATTTTTATTTGTAGTAAAACTTCTTGCTGATCACAAAGAGCAAATGATCCAGGTATTTAATGCATCAAAGCAGCACTTGGACTCAGAGTTGAAAGACACTCAATCAAAGCTAGCCACTGCTCAGGGCCAGAAAGACGAACTGTTTGTAGCTTTAAATGACTTAAGCAGAAAGCTAGATTACGCTAAACGTGAATTAGAAAAGGTAATGTCAAATTTATATACATTATATACAGGGCGTCCCACGGCGATGCCACATGGAGGGAAAGTACCTTGAATATTGTAGATAGAACATTTTACTGAAAGAAGACATTATTTTAATTTTAAAAACAATTTAAACTGCATTCATAGATTTTAAAATAATTACATGGTTGAACCGGGAATCGAACCCGCTACACGAGAAAAATAATTACCCTGTAGCTTTATCATACCGATCGAAAGGCTTCATCGTAAGGATTATTTTTTGCTAAATAACATAGTGTCAGAAATAAAAGGAAAGACCATGAGTTTTAACATTGTATGTGAAATTTTGTTCAGAAAAATTAAAAGCTGACATTGCCGTAAGGACATCCAACTGACATTATCATAAGTACCTATTACTAATAAATCAGTACCCACTTGAGAAGTACGCATCATTTCCCTATTAAAATTTAAGTGCATGATAAAATGACAAAGAGATACGTAATTAGTAGGTACCTGGTTTTATGCAACAAATCGAGTTTCTGTCCAATCAAGTTTCTGCCATATCCTAAATCTGCCGAAAGGCGCGTAAATGATTCTATCTAACATAACTGAATTAAGGGGCTCAATTCCACAAGGAAGTGTGCTGGGGTGCCTACTTTTCTTATTATATATTAATGATCTTCCCAGAGAAATAGATGCCAATTGTACTTTATTTGCAGATGACGTGTCTATCCTTTTTGACTTTCATAATAATAACGATTTTAACGAAGTACTATCAAAAACCTTGCACCAAATCAATCACTGGATGAATGATCACAACCTTTCAATTAACATCAACAAAACTAATTTAATTCAATTCTATCCTCATCAAAGGACGCCACCGCCTCTGAAACTTGAGCTGAACAACAAAGAAATAGTACAAGTAACAAACTTTAAACTCTTAGGCATTACTTTAGACAGGCACATGAATTGGAAAACACACATTTCAATTACTAAAACAAAAATATCCCAGTTTCTATATGGGTTATTCACGCTCCGCAAAACAACAGACTTTGCCACAGCACTCTCTGCCTACTACGCCTATGCCCACTCGTGGTTCAGGTACGGCATTATTTTGTGGGGTGACAGTACAGATGCTCATGACCTATTCATAATGCAAAAAAAATGCATACGTGTACTGGTGGGCATACGAAACCGGGATAGTTGCAGGCCCTATTTTACCAAACACGGCATATTAACCTTGCCCTGTATGTATATATTGGAATTATGTATATTTGTGCGGAAGAATATTCACCTGTTCAAGAAGCAACAAAATAAAAGACTAAAACATAAACTTATATTACCTGTCCCAAATCTTGAAATATTCCGAAATAGCCCTCAATATGCAGCAGTTAAATATTATAATCATCTCCCAAACTATTTAAAGGCAGAAGAAAAAGACACAACTTACGCAAAAAAGTTAAAATCATATCTAGCAAACAAAACATATTACACAGTAGAAGATTATTTTAGTGATAAATAATAAGAGCGAAAGTATTTTTTTTGTTTTGATTTTATGATGTATACTATATTGAATTGAATTTAGATTTATATAAGCTATAGTGTGTTTTTGCTTTGTAAATTTAGCTTTTCCTAATTCTGCCTACACACTAGCAAATGTAGGTAACAATTTAATAATTTAAGTTTGCTATACCCGTCCAGGGTCCATGAGACACATACATATTGTAAGAACTTTTATTTTACCATGGTGCAATAAACGATTATGATTATGATTATGATTTTTTCAATGGGACTCTTTTTGAGCATTTGATAGATTAAATTGATTAATTATGAACTAAAATGTTAAAATTCATGGTCTTCCCTTTATTTCTGACACTATGTTATTTAGCAAAAAAAAATCCTTATGATGAAGCCTTTCGATCGGTATGATAAAACTACAGGATGATTGTTTTTCTCGTGTAGCGGGTTCGATTCCCGGTTCAACCATGTAATTATTTTAAAATCTATGAATGCAGTTTAAATTGTTTTTAAAATTAAAATAATGTCTTCTTTCAGTAAAATGTTCCATCTACAATATTCAAGGTACTTTCCCTCCATGTGGCATCGCCGTGGGACGCCCTGTATATATATATATTTATCTGGATCAGAAGTATTTAGATCACATCTTTATTATATAAATAATCTTACAGAAGGACGAAAATATTGCAAGCCTACAAACAGAAATGAAAAAATACATTAACGAATTTAATAACCAGGCAACGGAGATGAAAAACGTCAATTCTAAGCAAGAAAACCTGTAGGTTTACATAAATTCATTTCGTAGTTTTCAAGTTGTTTTGGTGGCGAAAACAAATTATTTGAAATATTCAACTTATTTCAGACTTAAAGAATGTATGGCAGCCAATGAGTCATTAAAGAAAGCGGTGCAAAATCAGGAACAGTTCACTCAGTCTATTTGTGATCAACATAACAAGCTGCAAGAAAAAATATCAATCCTCGAGGAGGAGCAAATCTTAAGCTCTGATAAAATTAAAGATTTGGAATTGAAACTTGAGGTTGGTTATAGTTATACTGGGCGTTTTTCCGCATGTCGACATCCATTGTGCCTATTTTGCGTGAAACGGCGGTGTGGCGCTACTCTAACCACTTCTAACAACTTGGTGTTGCTGACTGCGTCCCGTAGTGTGTCTGGATAGCCTAGGTGCTTTATTCTGTATACTTCTACCTGCTTGCAGTCCAGTAGAATATGTTTAGTCGTTTCTTCTGCCTCCATGCACGCTCTGCACATGGAGCTGTCTGTGATACCGTCAACTGGGGTTACTTTGATTCGCGGGGCGACTTTGATCAAATAGGTTTTTCTCCGAAATCATTGTTTTTACTTGTGGGTGAACTGTGGCAGTGAATATATTAGTTATCTATCTTGCTGTATACTCGATTAAATCTTCTTCATTTCAAATAGTTTTGCTTTTATACTACATTCTAAATGATCAAAGTAGCCCCATTTTTTCCTAAAGTAACCCCAGTCTAACGGTACCTAAGTTATAGAGGTGTCTGTTCAAGGTGTTGTGTCCTGTTATTATTCCCACTATCTTTGGTTTCTATGTGTCCTTAGTAGTGCAGTTGTGAGTTTGTAGTCGCGTTTCGACAGAATCTCTTTGGTATGTCTGCATGTGTCTGTCTCCTCTCAGTATCTTTGGTGTAGGTCTTTAGTGTGTTGGTTGATACTATCACCATTCAGTATAGCCACAGTATGATGTGGGGGCCAGGCCCCATCTTTTTTCCCCACCATCCTTCTGCATTGCCATCAGAAGGCTAACTGTTCTTCAACTTGAGGTTATCTAACCTCGTTAAATTAAAATACAGTAGAAAGCATAATAGACGCCCCTAGTCCGGTCAGTTTCAAAAATAAACTCAAGGCATGGCTTGTTGAGCAGTTGTTCTATAGTATTGAAGAGTTTTTAAATTCAAAATAGTATAATTGAGGTAGCTAACTATGTTAATAACCTAAGCTTATTTTAATACTATAGGTGTATATTTTACTATTATGTTGACATGTAATTTTGTACTAATTACCAATAAATTATGAGTATGAGTATGAGTAAATAACCGCATGCAAAATACGCCAATAGTTGCATCTCATCACCGCTGATGGACCAGCACGTTTTTTTAGAGGAATACCAAAGGAATATTGTTCTCGTAACATATCATGGACTTCCGCGAAGTAACGCCTGATTCAATAAATAATTTAAATAACCTTTCTATTAACTATGCGTATGTTCTGTGGGATGTGGGATAGATATTTAGTGTACGATAAAGATAGCTCACGTTTTTTCTGATAACTAACAGGAATCCAAGTCGCAGTGTGGCAAACTCGAGAAAAACATTGAAGAACTAAATACGAAGATTGAGGAGTTGAAACATGAATTAGAAGAGAAAAGAACGGTTACTATATTGTTACTAATAAGGTTGCAGTTCTTACATTTTTCCAACATATTTATTTATTAATTAGTGTTACCGTTGTTTATTTATAGCTATTAGAAGAATCATTGATCGAGCACCAAAACCTCGAGGTCCAGATTTTAGCGCTTGAAGAGCAGAAATCTAAGATAGTTGTGGAACTTAATAAAACTACACAAGAGTCGGATTTAAGATCCGTTAAAATAGAAGAGCTGTCTTCAACCATTCAGGAATTACAAGCAAAGCTATCTGAACTAGAAATTACCCTAGAGAATAACAAGTAAAACTCTCTAATTTATCTGCTTTGTCTTAAGATTGACTGGTAGGGTATACTTTATAGCATTAAGTTCGCCTTTTGTACTATAAGTTCATCTTTTGTGCAATAAATATGTTTTTTATTGTAGTATTCAATTTCCTACCCATTGTAGCATAACTTTAGAATTTTTTTTTAGAACCGATTTTGAGGGCAAAATTATTGAAATTGGTTGCACACTGGAGACAAAAATCAAATTAATCGAAGAAAAAGACAAAGAACTGGATTGTAAAGCATCGACTATTAATCAGCTTATGTCGGACTTAAAGAACGGAATCGACGCTAGAACTAAACTAGAAAGTAATATAGATAAACTTAAGAAGGATATGGAAACAGAGAAGAATATTGCAAAAGAGAGAGAGGATATTTTGTCGAAGAAAGTTGAGCAGATGGAGATTGCTGCTAAGGTATCTTATTCAAAATTCAAAACCAGTTTGATAAAATGAAAATTTATAAAAGACTAGGTATTGTATACAGATTTTATTCATGATTTAAATTTTCAGGAAAAAGAGAAGGAGTTGTCTAAACAAATGTCAATAATTTTGGAAATGCGCAATGAAAAGGTTTCATTTTTCCTTCCTTAATATTTTTTTGTATACATAAGAACACTTCATTTATTTCGTATTTACTTAAATGCCAGACACCCGTAATGACACCTCGTAAGGATCGATGGGAAATACATTATAATAATATCAATATATTTCCATATACAAATTACAAGCGTTTTATATAACATGCTAATTTGCATTACTTTTTTCTTTGTATATATTTAAAGGAGCGTCTGCAAGAACGCTTGAAAGGTATGCAGAATACAATAGACAATATCGAGAAAGAGGTAACGGGGCGTATCGCTTCGCTGCCAGCACGCCAAGCCGGCGAATTAGATGATAATGCTGTAATGATGAAACCAGCTCCACCAAACAAGGTTTGGACAAAAACATTTTTTTATGATTTACTTGTTTCTTTATTTTCTTTGGTGATAATGATAACCTGATAAATTGAAAAGGATGTAGATGATTTGGCATATTTTTTAAATCAACAGAGAGATGGAATTCCTCCTCCGAAGAAAATCCAGAATACTTCAGGGAGCAAACAAACCAAAAAGCTGGACATGCTGTATAATTTTTTTAGTGACAGTGATATGGAAAACGAGCTAATTCCTGACGTAAGCAAAATTTTATTTTCTTATGCAATTAATAGGTACAGTAAAGCATTTTTTCGGCCTCAACGACGGGGCAGCACTACCCAACATCGCCCCCTAACCCCTCCCTAACCCCTCTCTACTCTCTACATACAACCATCCATTCTTTTTTTTATATTTATATTTGTTGTAAATATTTGTTTATAATCCTATAAGTAATAAAATGTGTGAGATTAGTTGAATGGAAATTAATAGGTACCTAGCAGATTTTTTCTTTGTATTGGATATATTATCAATTAAATAGTTCCCTAGCGACAAAATCCAACAAAATTTCTGGCATCAAAAAAATGATAACTTAACTAGCTTTTGAAAAGTCAGAAAAAATATTAATAAATGGTTTTATCTTTATTTTGGTTCACGTACATTTGCTCTATAATATTCAAGATAAATAATAAAAAAAATACAATACAACCATTTATTGGTAAAAATCTAATTATACATAGATATACATATTTATATACTATTAATTTAATATATATAGTTATTAGTTCGTTTCTTGTATCAATTTGTTAACTTATGCATGTTGCACAGTATGTATGCTATGTCACTTTCTCATTCAGTTGCTCAAAGGTTAGCTGGAAGAGATCCCTTAAAGCAGGGGTCGGCAATCTTTTAGCAACCAAGGGCCATATAGGAGCTAAAAAAAATGGGTGGGCCGCACGACGAATTTAGCAGGCAATTCCAAAAATTCTGAATTCAACGACATTTACATACAGAACAGCCACCAGGGAGGCTCGCGGGCCGCAAGCAAGGGCCTCGCGGGCCGCCTGTTGCCAACCGCTGCCTTAAAGGGATAAGTTCGCCTTTGTACAAATGTATTTTTTTTCCTCTGTTATGTACGTGTTGTTTTTTTGTGTGCAATAAAGTGTTTACTGTAGTACTACTACTACTACTACTACATTTGTACCCAGTTACTTTTTTTACAGCAAGGACAAGTAAACCGTCATTTCGATGCGATGATACGTGGAGAGAAGGTCTCACCTTTGAATTTCAAACGACGACGTGCTTCTGACTCGACTCCATTTGATGTATGGACGTTTTCATTGTTTTTTATATTTCATTTTGCATTGCACAATGCACACCCCAACAACTTAGTTAACATTTTTAGTGTCAGGCAACACCTCCTTTATCAGACGTTACTGCTTCATACAAAATTCATTTAGTATGGGGTGGGGTAACTTCGAATGCCGTTCGCGGTAGGCCCTCTGCTCAGAACGATCAATTTATCAATTTTCCCCTTTAATTTGAAGTCTATAATTTTCTTTAGCAGACCTTTAGCTAATACAAAATTGGGAATGGATAAAAATTTTAAAAGTGCCTGATTATTTTTTTGGTGATAGGAATAACCTTCGTTAGCACCAAAAAAAGTTAAAGACTTTTCAGCGGCGTCAATTATTTTTGAAAAATATAAACAGTCACTTACTTTTATGCCAGATCCGTCTCAAAATACAAAAAAAAATCTTACAAATCTGTGGTAAACTGACACTGGCAATGATATTGACAGCTCCAGCAGCTATATTGCAGGATAGCATTGCTAGGGACAGAAATTAAAAAAAAAGTAGTATGAGGCGGATCAAGGAAAGAGTTTCATTCGCCGTCCCAAACCGAAAACGTAAATAGGGAACTTGCATCTTAATATTTTATTACGAAACTGTAGCATTAAAACTGTGTTATGATTTATTTTTTGATGTTATATGCATTTGAAATATGCGCGCGCCGGCACTCCCCGAAAACGCTCTATACTAAACGGGCTTATTCTATAACGTCACAGAGGGGCTACCGCGAAAGGCATTCGAAGTTTTCCCTCTCTGTCGGACTTATGTACGAACTCGTAAGTATGACAGAGAGGGGAAACTTCGAATGTCTTTCGTGGTAGGCTCTCAGCATAGCCTTTACTATGGAGTAAGTCATTAATTTGCGATTATCTCCACAGAATTTACGTTTAAGTCTATACTTGTCATACAAAATATCATTTCTAATTTAATATTCTATGTAACTGTTACGTTATTTTATCGAAAAAATAAAAAATAAATTTTCGTCATTTTAACGTTAGGTAAAACTAATAAAACCGTTTTTTTTTCTTTTTTTTTCTTTTGTATGATATCTCTACGTATATCCGCATCAATTGAGTGCAATTTATTCGAAATTGAAGTCCCATGCAAGTTCCCCATTGAGGAAACTGTTTGTTTTTCAAAAATAATTGACGCAGCTGAAAAGTTTGTAACTTTTTCTGGTGCTAATAAGGAAGGTTATTTCTATCACCAAAAAAATATCAGGCACTTCTAAAATTGTCATCTATTCCCCAATTAGGTACCTACTTTCTAGAAACAAGTTGTCTAATTATCATGTTTGCGGGGTCGTCCACATCCTCATAGCGGCTTTGTCTCGGAATGATCCTAGCGATTTGGCCCTTGACATGTACGACACATGTCAAGGGCCAAATCGCTAATATTCATAAACGTTGAAGTTTTACTTGAAAGGTTATGAAAATGAAAATGAAATTAATAGTACATTATTGCCGTGGCCGGGGAGGATTTTCTCAAAAATGGGGGAATAAAAAAGACTAAATTGAAATTAAACGTTACTACAAATCACATAAAACTAAACGTCATAATATTTTTTTTAAACAGAATCGCAAGTGTATTTTTCCACCGAAAAACGCAATCTTTTTATGACACATACAAAAATGTCGCGTTTGCAATCAGAAAAATACGACTTCATTTGGCTGAATACGACCTGTGCCGTCTTTTATATGCCAGTTTCTACTTTTTAAAAAATTTGGTACTCGACAAATAATAGTACATTACTTACCTAGGGCGGTTAAACAAAGAATGTCTCAGATCGCAGGTATTTGACGCCCGAGCCGAAGGCAAGGGCGATAAATATTTCATAAAAAACGCGTACAAAATGACAACAGGGTTGGGTTTTCCTAGTGCGTAAAAAATATCTGTGTCAGGAAGACCCGCTCCTCCATAATAAAAAAGAAAACAGTTAAAATAAAATCAGAAAAATGGACGAATTAGGTTTCACAGGCATATAGTGCCGTGAACCTGAAATTGAGTGTGTGTGTATGTATGTATGTATGTATGTGTGTGTGTGTGTGTATATATGTATGTGAGCGCATGTGTATGTGTTTGTTTGCGTATTATCTGATATTAGGTATGGTATGGTTAATAATTAGCACGGTACAATAGTGTCTCCGTTGCGTCATAGCTTAGATGTTTCAGCCATTTAGTTAGTTCGATCTTACACTTATACAGCAATAATTGATGGATATTAACAATTCTGTTTACATTGTTGTAAATATATATATGCCGATTGCGCTTTATATTGCCTTTTGGCAAACATAGATTTACAGGTTGATAGGGGGGCTACGTCTTTGTTACGTCGACGGGTTTCTGATATAGGGTTATAATCTAGTTATTGTTATTCATAATAGAAAGTTCTGCAGCAAAAATAATAAATAGCAAAACTGTAGATGTTCGTATTATGTTATGTTATGACTTTATGACTGCTCCAGCGTGTGTAACCTTAGCCCGCGTGGCGAGTTCACATCGGTAAAAGTTCTACGCGCATTCCTAGATTATAAAAACTTCATATTTCAATATTTACTGTATTATTTTTCATTGCAGGCACCACTATCTCTATCCCAGTTGAAAGAAGCAAAATCTAAACGGACAATATTTAAAACCAAACGGGTGGATAACAAAGCCAAGAAATCAAAGCCTGAGGAGTAAAGAAATAAATTATTTAGATATGAATATTATGCTTGTACATAAGATTCATAATCTAAATAATTTCTATGACATTCTCAGCTTTTCTACAGAAAGAAAATTACATTAATTTTTTTTGGCTATGGAACTACTGTGTGTACCATTTTCTTTTTATTTATGATTATTTTGATTATTTTTACCATTTTATTTATCTTTCATATTTAGTACCATATAATTTTTATAATGTGAACCAATGATGCAGTACTTCTGAACTCTGTTGGTGGTCTATGGAGTAAGTACTATTATTAATAATTCTTAGTTGTACCTATTAATTCATTAAATTTCTTGCTTTAAAAATATCTTGTTTTATTTTATATAAAGCCTGGGTTACATTATGCCACTTCCGCTGCCCTTCACGCTTCCCTGCTTCCTGCCGTAAATATTTCTGTGGCAGCGTGTAAGGGCAGTGAGCGTTTACATTGCCACAAATAGAATATGACCATGACTCCATTATCCCTTCAGGTGGCAGCGCCATCGGTTGAACGGAAGAACAAGTGGCACAGTCATTTTGGTAAAATATACCGCATGTGGCAGGAACCGGGAGCCGGACCCTATGCCAGGTGACAGAGATCCGGGACCCGGTCCTGACATAACAAGCCTTTGAGTGGCAGGGACCGGCTCCCGGACCCTGTTTGATGTCTTATTTTGCGCGAGAAATGAAACCGATAAACCTATTCCTAGCTTGCTCACACTTGTAAGATACATTCGACAATAAACAAGGCTGGCATTCAGTAACGGTTGAATTGCCGCGCTTCACTATTGTTTTTTAACGTTTTTATAGCAAATAGGTCCCATTTTTTTGGTTTTTAGTGATTCTCTGAAAACCGAGAACCTTTTATAAAAAATAAAGCTAATTAAATTTTCTACAAAATGCCGTTTTTTTTTTTAAGATTCATTGATAAGGGACGGGAGGTGAAAATGTCAAAAAATATTTTTTTATTGTCCCGTTTATCTAGATATAAAGGTAAAGGATATTTAATAGTGATATTTTTATTATCACTATTAAATAACCTTTTTATTTCACTTTAAGCATTTTTTTTTGGAACCTGACTGTTGCTATGATAGGACGAACCCAATATAAGTAGCGGTCGAATTGCGTGGTTAGAGGGTAGCTTGGGGAAAATTCAAGGGGAACCTCCGGCACGATCACGCGGGAATGGGTAAACACTGGAATACCTACTCTAAGAGTTTGCTCTCCAGTGAGATTGGTTGAACGGTATCAACCGAATCTGAGGTGTGAGTGGTGATGAACTACTGGGATTGCTGGTTCACTAAAACCTATCCTAGTTGAGAAGAGTCCAGCAAGAAACTCAGCTAGGCCCGACGTCGGTCGTGTTGGTCGGACTGAATCTACCCGGTATGCGGCGGTACCGGGACGAATATGGACTATTAGTGTCTGTGTTGTCGCGATCACGCGGTGGAGGTCCTCGTTGGCGGGAACGCTGAACTGTACGCGCTGACTTGGACCACAGAATAAGTAATAGTACAAGTACAGAAGTTGCACTCCCTAGCAAAAACGGCGTTTAGGCATAAGAAACGTGCCTACTCTCTCCTTCTCTGTCTATCGTATAACTTGTATTCATTCACGCACGCCACGTGTAGCGCTAGGGCTGTCACGCCAAGAAAACAGCAATGAGGGCCAAAATTTGTGATTGAGAAAGAAGTTTATTAACATTTGGTTTGTACACACATTACAAGCCCCATAAGTAGTAGGTACATATATATACGAGCGTTTTTCGACGACGTAAGCATTTTTCCCTGTCACACTTGCCTGCTGGCAAAAAAGTGATGAAGCCCTGCACCGACTTTTACCTATATGTATATGTATGTATTGTTGTATTTTGTTATAAGCACGTTCTCATTTAATTAAAATAGGACAGGACAACCATTATACCTAGCTAAGTAAAATACATTTTCAAACCATCAGTACGCTGTCCCGCACACCCCGCTGGCTCCACAGAAAACCAGCGCCGTTGATCACGCTAGCCGTGCTGAGTGGAGGCCATTTCAGGTTCACATCCCGATCTACGTCTTCGATGTATTTGTTAATGTATTTTGTCTTGTGTTACTTATGTTGTGTTACCTGAATAAATATCATTCATTAATTAATTCATTCATTCAAACCCGTGCTTCATTTTGAAGAAAATTACTGTAGGTATCCCGTTAAAAGTAAGTACCTTACCAGCCGGTTCGTATTGTAACATGTATTTACGTATTGTTGTTTTACATTGTAGGTATCTTGCAACTTCATAATATTAAGTACCTAAGTTATACCACGGGCGGTTCACTCTGTGATCCCGTCGCGCCGCTACAAGTACATGCCGCGGCCCATTAGTAGCTGCTCTCAAATAATTACGAAGCTACAACCGTTTTAATGTCGCTTGTTAGAGTAAGAAAACGATCAGGGACCGTGACGTCACGATCCTCGAGCGTCATAGTAAAAAACAATCGTTTCATTATAAAGGTGCGTTTTGCGGAAAAGAGACGCAACAAACCCCCTCTTAAAACTTTATACACTTATAACTTAGTGATTACCTATATAGCCTCTTGCGTTGTTTTTTTTTTGGGGTAATACAACATTATGATGATTTTGGTTTAGTGTCTACATCCCTATTTTCGATAAGATAAGATAAAATAAGATTTCTTTATTGTCAAAACTGTGTACATTTAGTTGTTTTGGGTAAAATAAAGTCCAACAGCTTGCCCATTTCGGACGTACAATATTAAACTTAAAGCTAGTCAAATATACTAAAACAATAACAACAATAGTATTTCCAAATAATTTTAACCATATTCACACATAAAATATTAATTTAGATCTATCCGACATCCGTATTTTCTTTTAAACCACGAACTTCGGAATTCGAAAATATTCGGGTATCTCTATCTCTATCGCGCTAACAAATGACAGGAATGCAGAGGGCCTACCGCGAAAGGCATTCGAAGTTTCCCCTCTCTGTCATACTTACAAGTTCGTACATAAGTGCGACAGAGAGGGAAAACTTCGAATGCCGTTCGCGGTAGGCCCTCAGATATACGAACTTCGAGTTTCGGTTTTCGGTGGTTTGGCTGAATACGCAAAGAGCGCGCGCGCGTGCCATTCAAAAAAACCAAGTTTATATTGTTCGAATTTGTTGTTACATTTGTACAAATTACGCCTTGATTCGACATTGTTGCATATAAGTTCGCATATCAAAATCGATTCATTTTATATTTGCTTTTGGTACCTATGTGTCTCGTCAATGTATATCGTAGACGGGATTAAAATTATTAATAGGCGAAAGAAAGGCAAAGCAATTCCGCCATTTTGTCCGTAGTATTTCTTATTACTGTGATTTTGACGTTTCTTTTAGCTGACAGATGTGGCGGCGATATACTTTAAGAATAATAAATGAAAAATTAAATGAAGTCGTATATTACGGAAAATAAATTAATTGTCGCAGTCGGATAAAAACTATCCTAAGTTGCAGCTGGAATAATTATGTACCTATATAAAATGTTTCATATTTTTCCGTCCATGGGATGCTGAGAACATTCGTACCACAGAAAGCTTGGTTTCAAACTGGCTGATTCTTTTTTTTAATTTAGAGTTTTATTATAAGTGGAGATAACCACGGAATAAGTAATAGTACTACGTACAGAAAGTTCTCTGTTAACAAATTCCATGTTTAGGTACGCCAAACGTGCCTAAATGTGGCCATCCCTTTCTATCGCATGCAACGCGCTGCAACCCGTGCGAGCGTCCCGTCCCAACGCGTGGCAGCTACTAATGGGCCGCGGCATGTACTTGTAGCGGCGCGACGGGATCACAGAGTGAACCGCCCGTGGTATAACTTAGGTACTTAATATTATGAAGTTGCAAGATACCTACAATGTAAAACAACAATACGTAAATACATGTTACAATACGAACCGGCTGGTAAGGTACTTACTTTTAACGGGATACCTACAGTAATTTTCTTCAAAATAAAGCACGGGCTTGAATGAATGAATGAATTAATGAATGATATTTATTCAGGTACATAAGTAACACAAGACAAAATACATTAACAAATACATCGAAGACGTAGATCGGGATGTGAACCTGAAATGGCCTCCACTCAGCAATGCAGTTGGCACGGCTAGCGTGATCAACGGCGCTGGTTTTCTGTGGAGCCAGCGGGGTGTGCGGGACAGCGTACTGATGGTTTGAAAATGTATTTTACTTAGCTATATATATATGTTTTCAGTTTGTATCACGTTTATATCCCTTGCATTTCCTTTTGTATTTGTCCTTTAAATACAATTAATATATCGTTTTGTAAGATTTTTAATAAGCTTCATTACGTTTTTAGACTTTTTTTTTTCTACGACGCTTAGTTTTTGAAATATTTAAGAAAAACTAAAATATGGGACTAATCCCCCCCCCCCCTCGCCTAAAGCAAGCTGCCCTTGGCTGGGGACTTTTAGTATGTTATACCTAGGGGTCAACCCTATTATAAAAAATATTAATCCAGACTACACAATTTTTTGTTAAGTTTGTATTGAAAACTGTCGCATACGCGACGTACGATTCCGATATTTTTTTCCGTTGTAGTTTTTTCATATTATCCTATAAGTAACTTATTAAAAATATATACAACAATGCTGTCGTTATATTAGTACAAAAAATATATTTTTGTACTGATATTCGTCAACACCGTCAGCGTAATATCAAAGTCGCGGTAGTTTTCTGTCGGCATAAGGGGCTACCCTTTGCTGCGCTATATGGCCTGCGGGCCCTGCGGGCGCTACCACGAAAGACGAAACTCGAATCGAAGTCACAGATTACTAATATGTAGCAATCGAAGTGCGTATACTTAAATAGGTACCTCGAGTCAATGAGTGTGTTCAAATTTTCAAAAACCAACACTAGTCCGGACTCCGGATCGGGCCAAGCTCACGCAAGCCAAGCCAAACACCTCCGCTTACACGTAATGTTTATATTCTCTTTGCACGCTTGTGCTTGTGGACGCTTGCCAAGCCACCACAAGCGTGTAAATACAGCACTATTATCCTCTATCTACGCGTGTAGCACAGACTAATAAAATAAGACTTACGTCAGTTACGTCAGTTTTGACTTTTGATCAAAGAGTATTATGAATATATAGAGACTTTTGATTAACAAACTCGTAAATCGTTTATTTTGTGGGTTATTTCTTGGCAGGTTTGCTTCTAGTTTATTCCCACGGATAAAACATAATATTCAATTATGAACGCACCACCTACATTCGAATCCTTTCTTTTATACGAAGGAGAACAAAAGTGAGTACCTTTCATCTCGTAGCATCAAGAAATTCCTGATGATTACTTATCCCTTACAGAAATTGGTATAATATTTGACGTGAGAACTAAATTCCTGGCTTATACTTCCAGAGTTCAAAAAGAAGAAGATACAAAGGTTACAAACGCCGCAATATTTACTGTCAACAAAGAAGACCACACTCTTGGAAACATGATCAGACAGTAAGTAGTATACGTTTGATTAGTAGTTTTTCACTTTAATTCAATAATTAAGTTAACAGTACCATTTAAATAAAGTAAACTTACTTAAAGTAAGACTACCTTAACCTTTCGATACCCAGTGGCTCCTCAAAGAAAGATCCATTAGTCCCTATGAAAATATGACCAAATTTTGTCAGAAATAAGATTTAAAACCCGCCGGCTCCCTGGGAGCCTGAGAGAGATTTCGAAAGGAAATTTATCACAAATACTTGTATCATTTAAAACAAACTATAAAATGTCAAGCTTGTTTTCTTTTGGATGGAATTAAGGCATTAATTTATTGACTACCAATAAAGCAGTAACTATTGCTTGAGAACCGCAAATGGTTCTCTTTTCTATTAGTGATTTATGGAATAACAATTTAGATATCTAAACATAGAATATCTTTCATTTATAGTCAACTGTTGAAAGACCCGAAAGTGCTGTTTGCGGGCTACAAGGTGCCGCATCCTCTGGAGCACAAGTTCGTCCTGCGCATCCAGACCACCTCCGACTACACACCACAGGAGGCCTTCATGAATGCCATCACTGACCTCACCTCCGAGTTGTCCTTGTTTGAAGAGAGATTTAAGGTGAGTTGGATATTCCTGAATCCTGAAGCATTTATCGGAGAACAAAGGTGCAATTGGTCCAGACCTTGTGTTCTCCATCTTTTTGTACTGCGCGGGAACAGGTGTGGTGCTGGAGGAAACTATTGGGGATTCCGTGGCCAGCCATGAGAACTAATAACATCACCAGACTAATAACATCAGTCTCTCTGACATCTGCCAGGAAAGGACTCTTTGTTTCTTTGGACATATCATGCGTTCATCTAGGTATGATAAAGAGAAACAAATAATTCTTGGTTCTGTGGAAGGCAAACGCGCTAGAGGAAGGATTTCATTGTGCTGGACTGTCAATCAAGAGGGCTGCAAAATGCAGTCTTTCCCATGCAGTCCACTTGACGAGGAACCAAACTGCATGGAGGGCTATAGCATGCGGTCACAATCCTCAGTCATGAGGGTTTGACTTAGAAGAAGAAGAAGGATATTCCTGTGGCTTTTCTTTCTTTTTTCCAATTTTATATATATTATAGTTTCAAGTAACATGAACGTAATCCCAGGTGTTGAAAAAAAAAGTTAGTTTACATTCAAAATTAATTTATAACATCAAGAATTTCTGATAGATGCAACATAGATGAATTTACCACAATTTAATTTTCTTACCCTTAACACATTTAGTGCCGAAAACCCGATTGTCGCGCATATTTTAAATTCGTTCCCACGCCAGATGACCCGACAGTCAGGATCGTAATACTATATCTGTAGATGACTAAAGCCCATGCTGACACAAATATTGTAGTCCAGATATTGCATGCTTGTACTTAAAAGCTAATTTAAATAACAATTCAGATTAACGAAGAGAGTGTATATAAAAAGAGTGGAAGGGGAAGACCTAGGCGAACTTTCTCCGATCAAATTGGAGAAATCTTACAGAAAGGCCAGGTCAAAAGTACCCTAAACCGACGAGCATGTATGAGAAATGTTATGAAAGTGAGTGAAGCGAAAGTGGTTTGTCAGGATCGTAGCAAATGGAGATCCGTGATCTCTGCCTACCCCTCTGGGAAAGAGGCGTGATTATATGTATTTATGTATGTATTCAGATAATTTCTCCCTTAAATTAAAGTATCACTTAAATATTCACTTACGGAATACTTAATATGCTTTTTTTACCAGGAATTTATACAGTCTCTTTTTAAATTCTGATTCATCTAGTCTAGTTATATTTTTGGTAATTTATTACAATTTTTTTTGTGCCATCCCAAAAATACTCGTCATTATGTGCGTTTATAACAGGCTTCAAAGTATCACGTTTCGGGCGGAACAACTCAAGAGAACTGTAAAGGAATTTCATACGAAATTGAAGGCCTAGGCCGAGAAAGTAATTTTTTTTTAAATTTTTATTACACAATTTGTGGCATGAAAATTAGTTTGATTTCTTGGAGTTTTATTTATTTATTTCATTGCATGTTTGAGAAAAACACTACACATGCCTGGCCGAGAAAAGGGCTTCCTGGCTTCGTATCACTCTTTCCCGGCGTCTGCAGTAATGTACTATGTCTCAAACTTGCAATTAAATATTCTCTTTACGTTCCTTATAATAGACTCGGAAGTATCCTTTTTCGGGCGCAGTATCTCGATCTTGAGTATACAACTTTTCAGGCCTAGGCCTGCAAAGTAACTTTTTAATTTTCATTCTACTATTTGTGGCACAGCATCACGGCATTCAGCCATGAAAATTAGTTTGATTTGAGGATTTTTATTTATTTATTTCATTGCATGTTTGAGAAAAGCACTATACATGCCTCGGCGTGAAAACAGATTCCCGGCCTCGTATCTCTATCTGGGCCGTCAATGCCTACTTGGCCGGTTATCCGTGTTTTCCCGGCCTCTGATATAATGTACTATTTATTACACAGAAGAGCAGTTTTGAATGGCCCAGTATAAATTTTATCCTTCTGCCTACAGCTGTTAAAAGTGGAAAATTGGCTGATGTTGCTTTTGACATATGTATATTCCTACCTCGTATATGGCATGGAAGCGTTAATATGTTGAGCTTAATGAAATGGGGTTCACAGGTTTCTGTTGGTGCCATTCCACATACCGATCGTAATATTTTTTGTGCCCTGAATGCCATTTCATGGTCTGTGGAACTACCCCGTCTGTGGATATAATAAAAATACTTTTATTTAAACTATCTAAAGAGTATCTACATGTGATTTATAAATAAGATATTTCTTAGTACCTACCTAATCATCGTCTGTTTTAAAAGGGTTCTAAAAATTAGAATTGATATCGTGAACCCGACTGTCGAGATTTTGGCGTACGAATACGTCGATTCGTTCGCTACGTATGTTAATGTACCTGACTAAATACACACGTCTTTTGTCCATGTCTTAGTCTAAGTAGCGTCCTTCTTTTTCTTGCATACCTTCTGGTCTTATACATATTTTGTTGGCCTGGCAGTGGAGACTAGGTGAATTCCTGGACATGATTGGCGGTATACACCAGTAAAGTTAGTCCTGCATGTCAGTAATTTTGTTCTAAATTGTTTCAGGAAGCAATCAAGGAGAAGAAGGATGGATTAGATTAAAAAGAAATAGGAATTAAAATTATTTTGTAAGGTTTAGTTTTATATATTGGCATAAAATAAATAATAAGTCAAACATTTGTGGTATTCATATTCCATTTAGATACCCTATATTGATGCTTTAAGGGGACGTAGGTTCGTGGTCTTCTCTCCCTCTCACTGAGCATAAGCGTGAGCGAGATGGAAGTGAGTGTTTGGAAGCGCGGATATCATGTTTTTTAATTTTAATTTTTTGTGCGTTTTAATAAATAAAAAAGTAATAGCTGATTTCCTTCAAACATGACATTGTCAATTTTTAGAACAAATTTTAATATGTTAAGCTGTTGTGCATAATTTGTTATGATTTTTTTAAGTGTATTTTAGACCTATGTTCGTGATTTTTTTCTTTCGAGCGAAAATCAAAAACCCAGGATTCGAATAGCTGATTTCCCTCGAGAAAGGCCTCAAGATTGCTAATTAAATTTTAGGCAGCCGTATTATAATCCAAACAAGAGCTACGATTTTTTAAAAATCAGTTTTTGGAGCTCGCGTCGCCTTAATAAATACCCTTGTCCCCATCCCACTACTGGCGAGTTTGTCAAATACTTAAACAAACATTACCTCTTTTTAATATTAGTACAGAAACTGAGTACCTATAAAATATATGTAACAGTGTAACAAAAGCAGATGCCCTGATATCAGATAATTATCCTGAACTAAAATGCTAAAAAATCCTCTCAAAAATATATAATAATCTCATGTAACAGAGGAGTTGTTGGGGCTCTACTGCAAGTTTATTTTCTCGAGTTACTAAAAAAAATCGATTATTGTTTTTAAAACAGTTTCCGTTTATGTCACACTGTACTATTAGTTACACGCTATATTAAGTTATTTCTGTTTATGTACAAGTTAAGTGGCAACTAGCTATTCAATGAAACAAAAGAATTAAAATTCAATATTAATTTATTGCTTAAAATACAAAAATCTTAATTTTGGTGTTCTCTTTCCATATCTCCATAAAACAACGATAAAGTTATTAGGCTATGAAGAATATTATAATAATCATGATTGTGATGGAAAATATTTAAAATGTGCCATGAACATCTCTCTATGTGCATTATATACCAGATAATGCACAAGAAAAACCCATTCATCTTATATTAAAGTACCATGCAAATGTAGCTTACACGTTAAAAGATCAATCCTTTATTTACAAATATTAGTTAAAGATTTAACAAGTAAACAATTCGTACCAAAAAGTTGGTAAACGATAATGAATAAATAATTCCCAACTAAGGAATAACAACGGTAACATTAAAGCTAGATGCAATAAATTAGATGTTAAAACGTCTCCTCTTCATCACAGTTCTCCGTCGCGTGTCCGAACACTGTAACAAACAGATATGTGTTAATACAATACCTAACGTGTAAGGAACCGCGTTCATTTCGAAAAAATATGCCTAGTTTTTTGCCAGAACTGACATTTTGGATGCTTTTATTGCAGATTTGTGGGGCGTGCCACCTTGCATTTTTTTCTGTAGCGGCCAGGGTTCGAATTGATAATGATCAATGATAATAACAGATGTATAATTATCGATTGATAATTATATCATTTGTTCGCAGTCGGTCAACATAGCAAAAAGTCCACTCAAATGACCTGTACCGTGGTCCCCTTCTCAAATAGTCCACTTCGCAAATGGTCTACTTCGCAAACGGTCCACTACTTATTCACTTCGCAAATGGTCCACTTCTCAAATAGTCCACTTCGCAAATGGTCTACTTCGCAAACGGTCCACTCCGTATTCACTTCGCAAATGGTCCACTTCGCAAATGGCCCACTTCGCAAATGGTCCACTTCGCAAATGGCCCACTTCGCAAATGGTCCACTTAGCAAATGGTTCACTCCGCAACTTAACGCACCGCAACATTCCTGATAGAACCACGATTGGCTCCACGGTTACCTTTACCTACTAAAGTTTACAATCAAGGGAATTTATTGTGAATAATAAAACTCTATTAATACAATTAAAGCATTTGTCTGAGCGGACATAAGGGAGCTTCAAGTAAACTCCAAAATTGTATTTTGACAATTTAATTAAAATAAAACATGCTTGTTGCTACAAGATCGGATTGCAAGTAAGTGAACGTAATGTAGTTTGACAGCCGTAGATTATTCTATCGCCTGACGTTATGTGTATGCAACGTTGTGAAGGCGGCGCAGCTTTGCTCGGCCGCAACAGCATTTCTTGTAAACAATGACACTTTATTTGTTATTCGCTTAAAACTAGTTACTAATAACAATATTTGACTAAAACGTAAACTCTATGATGGAAACTTAAAAGTCTATACATAATCTAATACTGCATAACCAAGAGGAAAAATGAAAATGACAGCAAATGTTTAATTTTATATAGACCAATAGCGAAGTTAACCGATTGCGATGTTGACAGATAGCGAAGTCGACTGATAGCGAAGTGGGCTGATCGCGAACTGGACTAATCGCGAACTGGACTGATTGCGAACCGGACTCATCGCGAAATGGACTCATCGCGAAGTGGACCGATCGCGAAGTGGACTAATCGCGAACTGGACTGATTGCGAACCGGACTCATCGCGAAGTGGACCGATCGCGAAGTGGACTGAATACGAAGTTGACTAATTGCGAAATTATGGACTTTATCGCGAAGTGGACTGAATACGAAGTTGACTAATTGCGAAATGATGGACTTTTTGCTATGTTGACCGACCGCACTTGCGTCTATCCGAACTATTCCGAACGCACGAAGTGTCAACGTGACGTGCCGCGCCGTGGGTTATTTATTTATTATTATTCCCTTTACAAGATTTTTTTTCTTATACTGGTGATAACGGCGAATGGAATAGTAACCCCAAACACAACGGGTTTATTTTGTGCAGTTTAGGAATTGCTATGACCTGTCTTCATTGGGACCGCTAAATATTAGCTAGCCGCTTTGATTTCAATTGCTGACCGGCCCAGGAGCTCATTGGTGACTTAAGATTTGATTGAGGCTAAAACTCTTGAACACCGTAGAAAAGTTTTCTGCTTATCGGTGATCTACAGAGGGTAGATTTCGGAAGTGTTTGCTAGGATTGCACGAATTAATCGCTCCCTCGCCATCTTGGGATTAGGGGCGGACGTGGGTTCCACCCTTATGTTGTTGTTATGCAGCTGATTCGAACCAAGCGCTTTGCTTCTAGTTTTCTCGCGAGGACAGCTAAAGAGTGGAACTCACTACCGCCAAACCTTGTCCCAATAGGCACTATCTATCTAGGTATGCATGTATGTACCTAACACAATTTTGAGGGCGTTTTGTCGATTGTTAATTTAGTTGGTCCTACCTTCGCATATGTCGCAGTACGGCCGCGGTGGCGGTGGCGGCCGCTTGCCGGCGGGCGGCGCGGCCGCGTCGGGCGCGGCGGCCTGGCGCGGGCAGTCCTCCGTGTCGTGCGCGTCGAATATGTCGCAGATGTCGCACCACAGCCGCGGCGCCACCGCGCGCGGCTTGCGGCCATTGCTGGAACACGGAATACACAATCAATATAGAATCTAGCGAACGCTAGTTTAACCCAGTGGATTTAGTTACGCGGCAACACTACGTCATACGCCACCAACATACACGTATGACATACGCATGCACGTGTTGCCGCGTGAATTAATCTAGTAGGTTTAATTTGAGCTTGCTGACTCTACAATAATAAAAAGACTAGCATGTGTCGCTGCTACAGGTTGCATGAGAACAACCCCAACAGCAGCACTAGAAGTCATACTAGAGCTACTACCTTTACATATGCACATACAAAAAGAGGCGGCTGCGACGGCAATACGCCTAAAAAGCCTCAACCTATGGACGAAACTAGACATACCCCACACGAAGATCCACAACAAACTGATCACAAGCCTACCTATGATGGAAGCTTCAATCGACAAAATACCAAAAACTGCAGTCTTTGGGAAAGACTATGAAATATTACTGACGGAAGACTCCAAAGAGGGGTTAAACCAAACATACCTCAGAATCTTTACAGATGGTTCAAAAACAAATACGGGAACAGGATGTGGTGTGTTCTCAGAGGATTTAAACATACACATATCCAAACCACTGGGTGTACAAAACACGGTATTTCAGGCTGAATGCGTAGGGATAATTGAAGCCTGCAATGCCATAAAGAGACGACAAGTCGAAAACACAAACATACGGATACTCTCAGACGGTAAATCGGTACTACAAGCACTGAGCAGTGATAACATCACATCTAGCTTGATATACGAATGTCACTTAAACCTCACAGAGGTGTGCGCAGATAAAAACAAAGTTACTATACAATGGATCAAGGGGCACAGTGGCTCAAGAGGAAACGATGCAGCGGATGAACTGGCCAGGAAAGGCTCAGAAACAACGACATACGGACCGGAGCCAATCATGCCCCTGCCACAAAGCTACAAATCAACTGGACCAACACACTAAATACCTACACCAAAGATACTGGGAGGAGATAGACACATGCAGACATACCAAAGAGATTCTGTCGAAACGCGACTACAAACTCACAACCACACTACTAAGGACACATATAAACCAACTGCGCAAGATAGTGGGTATAATAACAGGACACAACACCTTGAACAGACACCTCTATAACTTAGGTATCACAGACAGCCCCATGTGCAGAGCGTGCATGGAGGCAGAAGAAACGACCAAACATATACTACTGGACTGCAAGGAGGTAGAAGTATACAGAATGAAGCACCTAGGTTCTCCAAACACACTACGGGACGCAGTCAGCAACACCAAGGCACTCACCAACTTTTTAAACGAGCTGGGGCGGTTAGAGTAGCGCCACACCGTCGTTTCACGCAAAATAGGCACAATGGATGTCGACTTGCGGAAAACGCCCAGTATAACTAACTCTACAATAATATTAAATGTTAATAACGGAATTCTAATGAAGGAAGTATCTTGAAGAAATAGTAGATTATGCAACTGCATCGATGCAACGACCTTAGCGACGAAGCCATGGAATGGCTGATCAGCCTCAATATTAATTTATAGTTGAATATGTATATTTGTTGCTATTTCATCCTGTTAGCCATACGATTAAATAAATAAATGCAAATGCAAAATGATAAAGTTCAGGAACGACACCTGCCCTTCCATCTCCCCCTGTGGCTCCGCGCAACAAGTAGAGAATACTCACAAGACGGGCTCCTCGGGCGGCGCGCCCTCGAGCGCCTGCACCCGCGCCAGCAGCAGCTGGTTCTTGCGCTGCATGTCCACGATCACGGAGTTCAGGAACGACACCTGCCCTTCCATCTCCCCCTGTGGCTCCGCGCAACAAGTAGAGAATACTCACAAGACGGGCTCCTCGGGCGGCGCGCCCTCGAGCGCCTGCACCCGCGCCAGCAGCAGCTGGTTCTTGCGCTGCATGTCCACGATCACGGAGTTCAGGAACGACACCTGCCCTTCCATCTCCCCCTGTGGCTCCGCGCAACAAGTAGAGAATACTCACAAGACGGGCTCCTCGGGCGGCGCGCCCTCGAGCGCCTGCACCCGCGCCAGCAGCAGCTGGTTCTTGCGCTGCATGTCCACGATCACGGAGTTCAGGAACGACACCTGCCCTTCCATCTCCCCCTGTGGCTCCGCGCAACAAGTAGAGAATACTCACAAGACGGGCTCCTCGGGCGGCGCGCCCTCGAGCGCCTGCACCCGCGCCAGCAGCAGCTGGTTCTTGCGCTGCATGTCCACGATCACGGAGTTCAGGAACGACACCTGCCCTTCCATCTCCCCCTGTGGCTCCGCGCAACAAGTAGAGAATACTCACAAGACGGGCTCCTCGGGCGGCGCGCCCTCGAGCGCCTGCACCCGCGCCAGCAGCAGCTGGTTCTTGCGCTGCATGTCCACGATCACGGAGTTCAGGAACGACACCTGCCCTTCCATCTCCCCCTATGGCTCCGCGCAACAAGTAGAGAATACTCACAAGACGGGCTCCTCGGGCGGCGCGCCCTCGAGCGCCTGCACCCGCGCCAGCAGCAGCTGGTTCTTGCGCTGCATGTCCACGATCACGGAGTTCAGGAACGACACCTGCCCTTCCATCTCCCCCTGTGGCTCCGCGCAACAAGTAGAGAATACTCACAAGACGGGCTCCTCGGGCGGCGCGCCCTCGAGCGCCTGCACCCGCGCCAGCAGCAGCTGGTTCTTGCGCTGCATGTCCACGATCACGGAGTTCAGGAACGACACCTGCCCTTCCATCTCCCCCTGTGGCTCCGCGCAACAAGTAGAGAATACTCACAAGACGGGCTCCTCGGGCGGCGCGCCCTCGAGCGCCTGCACCCGCGCCAGCAGCAGCTGGTTCTTGCGCTGCATGTCCACGATCACGGAGTTCAGGAACGACACCTGCCCTTCCATCTCCCCCTATGGCTCCGCGCAACAAGTAGAGAATACTCACAAGACGGGCTCCTCGGGCGGCGCGCCCTCGAGCGCCTGCACCCGCGCCAGCAGCAGCTGGTTCTTGCGCTGCATGTCCACGATCACGGAGTTCAGGAACGACACCTGCCCTTCTATCTCCCCCTGTTCCGCGCTGCACAAACAAATATACATAAAGGTGTTTGACTGACAGTCAAATCAGCAACTTTTTTAGGAAACGTTGAAACATTTTTATACTATGCAGTTTGTAGGGATATTGATTGTAGGGAGACTGAGCAGATAATTTTATAGTTCTAAAAAGTTGCTGTTTTAACTTGCCAAAGACTTGCCAATTTCAACCCATACAACCATTTCTGGTTGCAAAAAATTAATAGTGGTCACAAATTCCTAAAAGTAGTCGCAGAGTCGAAACGGTTCCACCACATACAAATGGTATGAATCTGGTTGCAATATGTGGTAATATTGTAAACACATTTCGAAAAACCAAGATTTTGGTTATTTTGTTACGGCACAGTTTTAACACGTTGCGACTTAATATTATAGGGTATTTTTTGGTTATTTTGTTACGGCACAGTTTTAACACGTTGCGACTTAATATTATAGGGTAATTTTTGGTTATTTTGTTACGGCACAGTTTTAACACGTTGCGACTTAATATTATAGGGTAATTTTTGGTTATTTTGTTACGGCACAGTTTTAACACGTTGTGACTTAATATTATAGGGTAATTTTTGGTTATTTTGTTACAGCACAGTTTTAACACGTTGCGACTTAATATTATAGGGTAATTTTCGGTTATTTTGTTACGGCACAGTTTTAACACGTTGTGACTTAATATTATAGGGTAATTTTTGGTTATTTAGTTGGGAGCAGGTATAAAGGAGAGAGCAAATGCACAAAAGATCCCACTGGGTCGAAGTGCATCCGAAAGGGCCCTCACCTAGATAAGATAAGATAAGATAAGATAAGGTTATTTAGTTACGGCACAGTTTTAACACGTTGCGACTTAATATTATAGGGTAATTTTTGGTTATTTTGTTACGGCACAGTTTTAACACGTTGTGACTTAATATTATAGGGTAATTTTTGGGAACATAGTGTCGAGTTTGTGACTGTGTGCACGTGACATGTAAATGTTCCGGAACAAAATGTACACAATGTTACTGGTAAACACTATTTGGTCCCAAAGGTACGTAAATGTGTTGACACAGTGGGATCAAACGAAACATCATAATTTAATAATTGTGTCAGTGGTTTTCAAGTATTATAGTGCAGTTAATATATATTATATTAGTAAAAATGAATCGGCGAATAAAATCCTTTGGCCAGTCTTCAACATTTTATAGAAAATTGAGTAAAATCCCGAAAAGAAACTCCGAGACTGACTTAAGTGTAAATAGTGCTGAGGTGAATAATTCAAAGCATCCGGAATTTCATAGTGAGATACAGTCAGAACATTCGGCATCCCATGATGAGATTCCTTCAGAATATTCGGAATTCCATGGTGAGATATATTCAGAAGATTCGGAAACCGAAGCAAATGAGAATAACTGTTTAGTGTTCAAGGATAAGCTTCAGCAATGGGCACTACAATACCAGATACTGCATAATGCTTCAAATGGTTTATTGGGCATATTAAAAGACGACCAAAAAAAATTTTGTGTCCCAAAAGATGCTAGAAGTTTATTACAAATACCCAGAATTAATAACAGTGCCAGTAGCATTTGGCAATGGTCAGTATTGGTATAATGGCATAGAGAAGAGCCTAAACGATGTTTTTTGTTCGCAATCATCCGAACAACTTCCCACAGAAATATATCTGACATTTAATATGGATGGACTGCCTCTAGCAAAAAGTAGCAAACAAGAATTCTGGCCAATACTTTGTAAAATAAATCCGCCATTTAAAACAGTATTTTCGTTACTTCTCAATGTCTCTAATTCCTGTTTTTTATTGGTCCTTGGCCAGTAAAGTTGGTCTTTATACACCCAGCCTCTAGGAACAGCCGTGACGGCATCTGAGCCTCCTTCTCTGGTAATGACCAACGAAAATGGCATCCTTGAAAATAAAAAAGTTTGAGAATCCTATGTCACTAAATAAGATCATCGCCTTCATTTGAATATCCAAACAAGTCGTCACAATGTCGACACACTATTGGAACAATGTGGAGAGATTTTTCATATGAATGAATCCTCTTTAAATATTAAAACATCCTGAATTTCTTTATATCGACCAGACGAAAGTTAGTAATACTAATAAAATTTAAAAATGTATCCATCATCTAAGCTATCAATGACATTTGATTGTTATTTTATTTAAAAAAAGTAATCTGCATTAGTATTTTCATGTAATTTTTTTGACTTATCTTTCTCAGTTTCGAAGGCGCGTTGCTGAAAAACTATCTCTTTTCCAAAACTACAGGAAGAAACTTAATTCCCACTTACCTCCACTTGCTTGGTAATTGTTAAAACTCAAATTCACTCATATCACTATACGTCTCCGTGTTTTGTTTTTATTATTAGTAGCTGTATTACGGGAAAATAAATGGAAGTCAGTTAGATGTCAATAGGGAACATTACGCAAAGCTCTACGTAGGGGGCGACACTAACACAACCCGTAAACAAACCGCCATGACGTACAATGTCATATTTATTTATCTAACAAACAATAACAAATAATTGATGAAAACGCGTTAAACTACAATCGTTTTATTATCATTCGTGTGTAAAATACCTGTACTGTGATATTAAAATGGCATCCTGAGGGCTTTTTTTGCTTCGCTATCCGCCTGTATATACTGGTGTCTGAACCGATTTAGATACAATTTAATATGGATATAGTTTAAACCCCTAGGAAGGACATAGGATAGCTGTTATCCCGGAAATAATCGCTTAAAGGGGTGGAAAAATGGGGGCAACTTTGTAAAGGGGAGCGATGTTTAAGCCTACGCCTGAAATAATTTAATAGCAATTATCCTCTAAGGAGTCTAAGGCGATTAACGAGATCTACGCGGACGAAGTCGCGAGCTAAAGCTAGTCTATAATAACAACAATGCTTACTTCTGAGTGATACTGTCTCCAGCTCCCTGCAATCCCACGGCGTTGTTATCATTCTTGTCGAGGATCTCTTTGCCCTTAGACGCCATCTCTTTCACCACGAGTGCCTTCTCTCTCTCCGCTATTTCCGCTTTGGCTTTAAAGTTCTGAAATGAAATAAAAACAATACAAATATAATTAATTACATGAGTGAGCACTTGATCAATTATCTTAATTACATATTTATTTACCTTAACATCGTCTTGGAGTTTAGAAATTAGCTCTTGTTTTTGTTTTAACTCGATCTTTCTTTGTTCCACTTCATTCTTCAATGCATTGATAGCGGTTTCGTTCTTCGATAACGTTTCGGAGGTGGTTTTCCTTAGGGATTGCATTTCTACTGTCAATTTCTCTAATTTATCATCTTTATCAACACTAGCGCTCTGCTTAACTGTCACTAATTCTAATTTGTTGTTTAATTCTACTATATTATTTTCAGCGTCACTTAGTTTTTGTTGCAATGCATATTGCTTCTCCATTTCAACTTTTACTTTCTCTTTGGAGTCCTTCAGTTCTTTGTCATACGATTCTACTTGAGCTTTCAGGTCGTGCTTTGCACGTTTGGCTTCCTTTTTGTACTCCTCGTACTGTTTCTGCAGTTGTTTATTCAAGTCTTCATAATTCATCTTTTGGCCCTCGTTAATAGTCGTTAATTGTTTAATATCACTTTCCGATTTGGCAATTATTTCTTGTAATTCAGTCACCTTTTCTTTGGCTTGTTTTAAGTCTTCTAATTGTTTATCTTGTTCCTCTACACGACCTTGCAAAGGCTTTACAGTATTTTTCAGAGATTCGGTTTCTACTTTATATTTTTCATTTAATTCTGCATTTTGATTTTTAAGTTCGGCTATTGCTTTGTTTAGAGTTTCATTTAGCGAGTTCAGTTCATTTTCTTTTACTGCGCATAACTGCATTTCTTGACCCAATCGACTGATTTCATCTTCTAAATGTTTAACTTTAGTCGAATTAGTTTCACTCTTCTGGCTTTCAGTTTGGATTGCATTATTTTGTTCTTCTAAAGCTTTGTTTAGGTTCGTGTTTGCTGTAATATTTTCATTTAATTTATTTAAAGTTTCTTCGTGTTCTGCTCTTAACTTTTCTAGCTGGGACGATTCTTCGAGGTATTTCGTTTCTAAATTGGTCTTGTCTTGGTTCAAAGCTGCCATTTCTTTTCTTAAAGATTCTAACTGGTTAAGTTGCTCCCTTAAAACGGATTCTTCGGCGGATGAATTGCTGGCAAGGGCTTCATATTGCTGTTTTAAAGCTGAGTACTCTAACGAACTTGCATTTATTTTTTCTTCTAGCTGCTTCTTACTGTCTAAAGCATCATTGAGTTCAACATTAATTTGTTCAATTTGGCGATCTTTTTCAGTAACTATTTCTATATTGGATTTCAGATCAACATCTAACATTTTCAATTTACGAGAAAGTTCTTTGACACTGTTTTCTTTTTCTTGTATAGATTGTTGCAGCTGCTCCCCCTCAGTCTTGCTGGCCTTTAATTCTTCATGAACACTGCTAAGCTGATTATGCACTTGGCCTAATTCCTTTTCATATTGGCTCTTTTGGTTTCCCAATTGCAAGTTCATGTCATTTATAACTTTTTGCAGAGAATCTTCATTCTTTCTAGCTTCTTCTAGTTTATTATTCAACTCATTCTGAGCTTCAGTTAGTTGGTCAACCTTTTCCATCAGTGTCACTTGTGATGTTGCGCCGTCAGCTTTTAAAATTGTGATTTCTTCTTTGTACTTCTCAACATCTACGTCCCTCTTTTTACACATGGACTCATATTCGTTGTTTAGATCTAGTTCTTTAGTTTTTAGAGCCACAATCTCTTTCTTCAAATTGGTGTTTTCATCCAGCAATTGATCACACTTCGCTTCCATTTCTTTAATATGATTGGATAACTCATTTGTTTTATTTTCAAGTTCTTTAACCTTACCATGGGCAACTTTTAGGTGCTTTATCTGTTCGTCACTTGATTTGACTAATTGGCCACGTTCCAGCAAAAAATCTTCTTGTATCTTAAATAGTTTTTGTTTCAATTCTTGTTCTATTCTACCGTGGTTATTAGCTGCCTCGCGTGTCTTATCTTTAAATTCTTCCAAGGACTTTTCCGCTTCTTTTAGATGCTGCGATAGTTTGTTAAATTGTTCGTTGGAGTCCGTAGCCTGCCCAGTAAGATTCATATATTCAGCTTCGATTTTATCTTTAGATGTCTGTACCTCTTCACATTTCTCCAAACTACTGGCAAGATTACGTTTAAGTTCTCCAATCTCTAACTCCATTTCTGATATATTTTCTTTTAACTCACTGTTGGCCTGGGTTAGTTCAGTAATTTGGTGTTTAAGGCGTTCATTTTCTTCTTTTGCTGTCTTCAATTCATCTGCGTTGTTCGAAAACTGTGAGTTGAGAGTATCAAGCTCAACTTTGTTCTGATCTAAAGTTTGCCTATGATTCTCTATTTCTTTCAAAAGCTCTTCTATTTTTGAATTACGATCATCAATTTCTTTCTTATGCTCTTCTGCAATTTTACTGTGGTTTATATTGAAATTAGCCGTAGCCAGTTCATAGTCGTCTTTTAATTTTATGATTTCCTTGTCCCTTTCGTGGATGTTTTGTTTATATTCATTTATAAGTTTTTCAGTAGAACTAGACGAGTCACTGGATTCGTGCAGTAATTTTTCATACTCTCTTGTTTTGGCAGCTAAACTTTGTTGTAATTCCATAATGTCTGACTTGCTCTTTTCATTTTGCTGTGTGATTTCGTTTAATAGGCTCTCATATTCATTAACTTTCGTGGCGTGTTCTTCTCGGACTTTAGAGATCTCTTCTTGTAAAGTTTTACAGGTAGCATCTTGTTTTGTTTTCACTTCTTCTAATTGTTCCAGGTCCAATATTTTGGAACTGAGTTCCATTTTAAGCTTAGTTATTTCCTTGTTAAGATTCAATTCGTGTTCTTTGCTCGCTCCAATAACTGTAAAATTCACAGTTATGATTTACAATTAAGTCATCAGTTCATCACATCAACATAACAACATATTAAGGTCACTTCTAGGTTAAAAGAAGTTTTAATAACGACTACAAATCTGTTTGCCTATGAATATAATTAATTCGTTGGAGTAAGCTGTTAAGAGGAAGGAATAATGGCACAAATGGGAGGAGGCCTTCGTCCAGAAATGGATGGTTCCCACATAGGAGCATAAGCTCCAACATAGTTATAGGTATATTAAGCTATTTATTTTGTATTTAATTTCTTTTTCATTTTATTTACCTGTTTTCTTTTTTTTTTTCATTGTTAAGAATAGGGAAAATAAAGGCCTTTTAAATTTAAACTGTTAGTACACACCATAAGGGATTCCTCGATTTAAAATGATATATCTCCGCGAGACTAAGCAGAGTCCCAGACTGTTGATAAATCTACTATGCGACTCTAGTTACCACAAAAGATTACGGATGACCTTTTCAGTAATGGGACCTTCTAGAAAAAAAACATACCTTTGTTCAACTCATGCGTCTTGTCGTCGACAGAAGCCTGTAGCTGAGTAAGCTTCGCATTCAACTCGCTGACAGTCTGGCTGTTTTCCTTGTTCAGCCTTTCCAAGTTCTGCTTCTCAGATTCTAGTTTAGATTCAGCCAACTGCAACTTAGTGGTAAGGACGGATATTTGAGTGTCGAACTCTGTTTGAGCGATGGAGATCTTAGACTTGGCCTCAGCCAATGCCTTTTCTGACTCGGCCTTCACTTTGGAAAGCTCTTCGGACATGCTTTTCCCGACGGAGTCCTTTTCGCTGTCTTTTTCTTTGAGCAGGGCATAGGTTTCATCTAGGAGCTTTTGAAGCTCGGAAGACAACGCTGTGGACAGAAAGATTGATTGTCAAAAACTTGTTTACATAGTCGCATACAAAATAAAAGCGATTGCTTGTGGGGCTCATAAACGATACATTATAAAAACGCTTATTTCCCGGAGACATAGGCAGATACCACGGTTGTATATATAATCCGACCGCTTAACTCAGTCCTCGCCTGCTTGCGCGTGGGTGCAATAGTAGGATTGATGACAGTAAAGCTGGAAACGCAGTGACAGCGGTGGCGGGGCAGCGCGGCACGGCATTCTGCGTGGACCCTTTAGTATTAGCTCGAACATTACAACCGGTACTACCTACGCGCCGCGCCGCCACCGCTGTCAGTGCGTTTCCAGCTTAAAAGCCGCGCGCGGCGTGCAGGCGCCGAGCTGCGCCTCCGTCATCCGCACGACGCCCGCTCCCCCGTTATACCCCGTGCACAAGAGTACTGACTGAAGCGGTCCAACTATAGTTCTAAATATTTTCCTATTAGAATATATTTCTTAAAATAACAAGTAACCAGTGTAAATTGCTTCATCTACTTCACCACATTGAATGTGCCTACATAAGGTACCAGGAGTAAGTATGTCAGTGCAGGATTATCACTCTCATATTTACGCGGCGCGGCAGCTATTAGTGCAGCGAAAACTGTGAAGCTGTGACCTAGTTCGGGACTGCGAACTTGTTGCCGCTGGTATATGAACAGTTGCAATCAACGTATAGAACAGACTGATGTAGCGAAATTCTTAGGTATTGATACATACATAGGTCATACATAAAAAAAAAATTATACGCGTCGACTTGAGAACCTCCTCCGTTTTTTTCGTCGGTTGAAAAGGGCGAGTAAAAGGTTAATCAAACATAACAATATTTAAAAAAAACACTTTAAAAAAAAGTGCAACCATTCTTTAAAATATTAGTACGTCAAAAAATCTGAACTAATTAGTATTAAAACCGTCCGCGAGGTATAACGGTTTTCGTTTTATTTTCAGAGAAAATCCCATTTTCCACATCCTTCAGTTTCAGTACTTTTTTGAAAAAATTATAAGGCTTTATTTAGCGGAACAAATTATCCTCAAAATCATGTGGTGGTATGGTACTATTACTTATTCTGTGGTATGGTAATGACTGGAAGAAGCCATTTCCCGAAAAAAAAGTACCTATCCTTAAATTTTAAATTGTCTATTACTATGGAGAGCCGAATCTTAGTCCACAGTGCGGCGCGCTGCTGGTCGCCGGTGCGCGCCGCCTGCAGCGCCACCTCGGCCTCCAGTACAGCTGTGTGTGTGACACTCACTGTGCGCGGCGGTGAGTTCCTCGCGGTGCTGGTCGGCGAGCGCGGTGAGCTCGGCGGCGCGCTGCTGGTCGCCGGCGCGGAACGTGGCGGAGGCCGCGTCGGCGCGCGCCGCCTGCAGCGCCACCTCGGCCTCCAGTACAGCTGTGTGTGTGACACTCACTGTGCGCGGCGGTGAGTTCCTCGCGGTGCTGGTCGGCGAGCGCGGTGAGCTCGGCGGCGCGCTGCTGGTCGCCGGCGCGGAACGTGGCGGAGGCCGCGTCGGCGCGCGCCGCCTGCAGCGCCACCTCGGCTTCCAGTACAGCTGTGTGTGTGACACTCACTGTGCGCGGCGGTGAGTTCCTCGCGGTGCTGGTCGGCGAGCGCGGTGAGCTCGGCGGCGCGCTGCTGGTCGCCGGCGCGGAACGTGGCGGAGGCCGCGTCGGCGCGCGCCGCCTGCAGCGCCACCTCGGCCTCCAGTACAGCTGTGTGTGTGACACTCACTGTGCGCGGCGGTGAGTTCCTCGCGGTGCTGGTCGGCGAGCGCGGTGAGCTCGGCGGCGCGCTGCTGGTCGCCGGCGCGGAACGTGGCGGAGGCCGCGTCGGCGCGCGCCGCCTGCAGCGCCACCTCGGCCTCCAGTACAGCTGTGTGTGTGACACTCACTGTGCGCGGCGGTGAGTTCCTCGCGGTGCTGGTCGGCGAGCGCGGTGAGCTCGGCGGCGCGCTGCTGGTCGCCGGCGCGGAACGTGGCGGAGGCCGCGTCGGCGCGCGCCGCCTGCAGCGCCACCTCGGCCTCCAGTACAGCTGTGTGTGTGACACTCACTGTGCGCGGCGGTGAGTTCCTCGCGGTGCTGGTCGGCGAGCGCGGCGAGCTCGGCGGCGCGCTGCTGGTCGCCGGCGCGGAACGTGGCGGAGGCCGCGTCGGCGCGCGCCGCCTGCAGCGCCACCTCGGCCTCCAGTACAGCTGTGTGTGTGACACTCACTGTGCGCGGCGGTGAGTTCCTCGCGGTGCTGGTCGGCGAGCGCGGTGAGCTCGGCGGCGCGCTGCTGGTCGCCGGCGCGGAACGTGGCGGAGGCCGCGTCGGCGCGCGCCGCCTGCAGCGCCACCTCGGCCTCCAGTACAGCTGTGTGTGTGACACTCACTGTGCGCGGCGGTGAGTTCCTCGCGGTGCTGGTCGGCGAGCGCGGTGAGCTCGGCGGCGCGCTGCTGGTCGCCGGCGCGGAACGTGGCGGAGGCCGCGTCGGCGCGCGCCGCCTGCAGCGCCACCTCGGCCTCCAGTACAGCTGTGTGTGTGACACTCACTGTGCGCGGCGGTGAGTTCCTCGCGGTGCTGGTCGGCGAGCGCGGTGAGCTCGGCGGCGCGCTGCTGGTCGCCGGCGCGGAACGTGGCGGAGGCCGCGTCGGCGCGCGCCGCCTGCAGCGCCACCTCGGCCTCCAGTACAGCTGTGTGTGTGACACTCACTGTGCGCGGCGGTGAGTTCCTCGCGGTGCTGGTCGGCGAGCGCGGTGAGCTCGGCGGCGCGCTGCTGGTCGCCGGCGCGGAACGTGGCGGAGGCCGCGTCGGCGCGCGCCGCCTGCAGCGCCACCTCGGCCTCCAGTACAGCTGTGTGTGTGACACTCACTGTGCGCGGCGGTGAGTTCCTCGCGGTGCTGGTCGGCGAGCGCGGTGAGCTCGGCGGCGCGCTGCTGGTCGCCGGCGCGGAACGTGGCGGAGGCCGCGTCGGCGCGCGCCGCCTGCAGCGCCACCTCGGCCTCCAGTACAGCTGTGTGTGTGACACTCACTGTGCGCGGCGGTGAGTTCCTCGCGGTGCTGGTCGGCGAGCGCGGTGAGCTCGGCGGCGCGCTGCTGGTCGCCGGCGCGGAACGTGGCGGAGGCCGCGTCGGCGCGCGCCGCCTGCAGCGCCACCTCGGCCTCCAGTACAGCTGTGTGTGTGACACTCACTGTGCGCGGCGGTGAGTTCCTCGCGGTGCTGGTCGGCGAGCGCGGTGAGCTCGGCGGCGCGCTGCTGGTCGCCGGCGCGGAACGTGGCGGAGGCCGCGTCGGCGCGCGCCGCCTGCAGCGCCACCTCGGCCTCCAGTACAGCTGTGTGTGTGACACTCACTGTGCGCGGCGGTGAGTTCCTCGCGGTGCTGGTCGGCGAGCGCGGTGAGCTCGGCGGCGCGCTGCTGGTCGCCGGCGCGGAACGTGGCGGAGGCCGCGTCGGCGCGCGCCGCCTGCAGCGCCACCTCGGCCTCCAGTACAGCTGTGTGTGTGACACTCACTGTGCGCGGCGGTGAGTTCCTCGCGGTGCTGGTCGGCGAGCGCGGTGAGCTCGGCGGCGCGCTGCTGGTCGCCGGCGCGGAACGTGGCGGAGGCCGCGTCGGCGCGCGCCGCCTGCAGCGCCACCTCGGCCTCCAGTACAGCTGTGTGTGTGACACTCACTGTGCGCGGCGGTGAGTTCCTCGCGGTGCTGGTCGGCGAGCGCGGTGAGCTCGGCGGCGCGCTGCTGGTCGCCGGCGCGGAACGTGGCGGAGGCCGCGTCGGCGCGCGCCGCCTGCAGCGCCACCTCGGCTTCCAATTCGCGGATGCGCTGGTCGCGGGCGAATTTCTCTGCCTGCACATGTTTATGGATGCATTAGTAGTATGTGGAACTGACACGTATGTACCTAAGTGCAATGGGCAGCACTCGAGTAAGTCATATAAATTGCGGAATAGCGACGGAACATTGCTCTAGTAACTTGTCATGGAATTCCATAATATACTTAGTGTTTGATTCAATTACAGATTTAGGCCAAGCAAATTAGATCCAAAAAAAGACATTTTGAGGAATTAATTCCCATAAAGCTGGAAATCGTTTTTGTTCAATAAAAACATGCTTTTACTTTTAATAAGGCGTTTATTCAAGTAAAATAAACTAAGTTTCGAGCAGCACACGCTGCCATGATGAATGATCGAAATAGGAAGCAAGAAAAGTGACAGTGTTGCTAGTGACATAAAAGAATGCGTTTTGATACATGCAAATTAGCCTACTTTATAACATATATTTCTCTGTGATATTAATCCTATTTATATATACTAATATTAATTAATCTATTTTATTTATTTTAACTAATATTTTTACATGTATGTTCATGTATTGAACATAGTTGGCCGGGCAAAGCTGTCAAAAATAAAATTAATGATTTAACTTAATTTGACTCTTTAGAAAAGAATGCCTATATTTGAAATTTTTATATTTTTCATTAATTTTGACCTTCAAGGGGTAGTGGGCATATTTTTTTATAAGAACGAATGTAAGTTTTATTATTTGCCAGCTTTACTTCAGCCACTCTTACTTTATTATCAGAACCAGGAAAAGTTTCAATAATGCGCCCCATGGGCCACTTCATTGAAGGGACATTTGTTTGCTTAACAATGACTAGGTCACCTTCCTTTAAATTATTACAATCATATTTCCATTTTGGTCTGTTTTGCAATTGCGTTAAGTAGTCGTTGCTCCAGACCTTCCAGAACTCTTGTTTCAGTTTAATGCAAATTTGCCAAAATTTAAGTCTATTGATTTTTGTTTCTGTAAAATCCGGTTCAGGAAGACTAGTTAATGGACAGCCAATTAAAAAATGAGATGGAGTAAGATATCTCAAATCAGATATATCAGAGCTCATAGGAAGCAAAGGCCTTGAATTCAAGATAGCTTCTATTTGTGTAATGACAGTATAGAGCTCTTCAAATGTTAGGCAAGTAGTGCCTATAACTCTTTTTAGGTGATATTTCACACTTTTAACCCCGGCCTCCCATAATCCTCCGAATTCTGGGCTATAACTAGGAATGTATTTGAATTGAATCATTTTGTCGCAGCAAAAATGATCAATTGCCTCTATGTTATTTTTTGATGAATGCAATTTATACAAATCGTTTAATTTATTAGTTGCACCTTTAAAGGTTTTCGCATTGTCACAATAAATTTTTGTTGGCATTCCCCGTCTTGATATAAATCTGCGAAGACATGCTAAAAAGGTCTCAGTGGTAAGGTCACTAACTAACTCTACATGTATAGCTTTGGTAGAGAAGCATACAAATATAGCGATGTAAGCTTTATGAATTAAAGGTTTACGAATTCTAGCCACCTTAATATCAAAATGACCACAAAAATCTATACCAGTAACCTCAAATGGCCTTGACGGAGTTACTCTATCACGAGGTAGAGAACCCATAAGTTGTTTAGCAGCATCAGCTTTGGTCCGAAAGCATCTAACACACTTGTGCAGTACCTTCTTTACTTCACGAATTCCACCAATAAGCCAATAACTTTGTGACAACGAACTGAGAACTAACTTAGCCCCAGCGTGTAAGAGCCTCAAATGTTCAGTTTCAATGAGCATGTGGGTTAAAAAATCTGATTTAGGTAAAAGTATGGGATGCTTTTTATTATAAGGTAAGTTTGTGGCATTATTTAACCTGCCTCCCACTCTAACCAATTGATTGTGATCTATGAAAAGATGCAACCCACTCAAATTATTTTTAATAGGTTTACCTAAGGTCAGTGTTTCAATTTCTTTAAAAAAATTAGTACCTTGAGCATGTCGCAAAATTAAAATCTGAGAATTATGCACCTCTTGAGGCGTTATAGAGCCTACCAATTTATTATTTGGACTTAAAATATTATGTTTGAATCATAAAAGTAGAGCAACAATTCTCCTCAATTTGTAAAAATTCGAATATCTGTAAAATAATTCATTGCTAGTATTTAATTGCCCTACATTACAGACTTCAGCAACTTGTTGTTTAACGGGAATGTCCTCTTTATCATTCAAGTTAGAATTTTTGAAAGTGGCTCTAGCGTCATAAATGACATGCTCATATTTTCTATCAGATAAGTGTGGCGGGCCATGCCACCATAATTTGTTCTCATTTAATTTATGAGGAACAGTTCCGCGCGACAAAATGTCAGCAGCGTTTTCAGCACTCTTGACATAGGTCCAGGTGTAGTCTTTAGTTAGACTAATAATTTCTCTAACTCTATTTGAGACATAAACGCCTCTCTTAATTTCTTTAGAATCTAGCCATGCTAGCACAATTTGAGAATCCGAGTGTAAAATAACATCAAGGGGAAATCGTTTTTTCATTAAATTATAGACTCTATGTGCCAAGTTTGAGAGAAGGAGAGCACTATTCAGCTCCAAATTTGGAATCGTAAGGGTCTTATTCAATGGTGCTACGCGGGATTTCGAACACAACAAATTTACGGTGACTCTACCATCCTTATGAAAAACTCTTAAGTAGAGACAGCATCCTATGGCCTTAAATGAGGCATCACAATAGCCTAGTAGCTCTACCTTTTCTTCATCCGCGGTCACAATACCTCTTTGAGTATTAATGGGTTTAATTGTGCTTAAACTCTCTACAAATTTTTTCCAAGTATCTAAGTGTTTCATGGGCAATATAGAGTCCCAATCAACCTTCAAACTCCAAAAATTTTGCATAAACAATTTAGCCGTTACTATTATCGGCCCAATCAATCCTAAAGGATCAAACATTTTTCCTATAAAGCTTAAAATTTCTCTTTTTGTTTTCAAATTTTTTAAACTCAACAAGGGACATTCAAAAATGAGTGAATCTGTTATTATATTGTATTTTAGTCCCAATGTCTTTATAATGTTGTCTTTATTGAAATCAACTTGTTCAAAATATTTTTCAGTTGTAGGTAAGTTTTCTAATATTTCAATATTATTTGAACACCATTTGTCTTTAATTAATTTTAAAAAATTAATAATAAAATTAACAAACTTAAAAGTTGCTGCTTCAGTTCCTGAAGCTCTTCAATATTGTCAGTACCACAGATGATATCATCAACATAGGTATTATTCATTAATGCATCAGCCGCTAGTGGAAACTGATCCTTATAGCGGAGAGCAAGTTCAAGCAAACACCTTGTGCTAAGGAATGTACCTGCCTTAAGGCCGTAAGTTAATGTTTGGAGCTGCAAACAAACTATAGGTTTGTTTGGATCATCCCTCCACAAAATATTCTGCAGAGGTGCATGATGTGGGTTTATGCGGACCTGCCTAAACATTTTTTGCACATCACACATTAATGTATATCTATATGTTCTGAATAAAGTGAGCACATCAAATAACTCACTTTGGACAATTGGTCCATTTAACATAACCTGGTTGAGTGAAATGTTATTCCTTGATTTCATAGACCCATGAAAGACAACGCGAAAAGACGTTGTTTTGCTGCCTTCATTTTTTACTGCAAAATGTGAAAGAAAATATACTGGGTCATTATAAACATCATAACCTCCAATGTCGACAATTTTAGCATGTCCAAGCGATATATATTCCCCTATACATTTTTTATATTGTTGAAAGTACTCTGGGTGAGACTGAAACTTTTTTTCTAATCCATACATATAATACATTAATTTAGTCCTAATTGCATGTAATCCGAGTTTGCACCATCCCAGGAGGTGTGCATAACTTATGGTAGCCCAATAAACGCGAAATTTTTGCTTCGTTTTCAGTTTTTTGGATGTGCACAAAAACAGTACGACACGAGGGAAAATGTATTCTATTCAATATTAAAGAAGGTCAACGTATATAATGTGAAATGTTATTTTCTACATTTTTATTCTATAGGTTTTTCAGCAGGTATATTTTTTTCAAAGATATGTCGGTCTTGAAGTCGCAAAATGGAAGTTTGCACCTAAACGACTGCGTACGAGCACGCCACAACACCCGCCGGGCCGGCGCCGACGCACGGGGTCAAACGCGCGGGGGAGCAGACCGGCACACCGCACCGCACCCCACCGCACCGTACCCCGCCGGCCCAGATATAAGCGCGCGCACCCGCCAGAACGCCGGAGTTTTGCTAGCGGCTTGCCGTGAGCACAACTCTCTCCTCCGCCTTCCTCTTCCCTCCCTTCCATGAGCCGCTTGGTCCACCGAGTGCACCGCCGTGGAATCCCTAAACCTTCTTCCCTCCCATGAGCCGCTTGGTCCGCCGAGTGCACCGCCGTGGAATCCCTGACCATCTCCTCACCCCCTTCTAGGCCCGTTTCCGCATCTCACCAAACCCGTAGAGTAATAGACAGGCAACCGTGCCGCGTCCCCGCGATTTAACCGTTACCGTTTTGCTATTTATATAAAAGGGCGCCAAGACCCATTTCTGTTATATTCCGATCGCTGTTATTATTTACCCTGCTCCCGAAAGACTCCTACCCGTCTGAGTTAACCAGGAAACCCCCGAGAGCCCTTCAGGCAGGGGGATATGTGTGCGTAGCTCACACGACAAAATTGTCCCAGTTTCTAACCTTTGATTTCGACTATACCACTGAACCGAATTTAAAGTTTTAGATGTTCATTCGACGCAGACATTGACCCTCTTTAATCTATGTATATACATAAAACAAAGAAGTGTTAGTTACACCATTTATAACTCAAGAACGGCCCAACCGATTTTGGTGATGTTTGATTTGTTGTATTTGTCCTCACTCCGAATAGCAGAATAACTAAGTAATAATAAATGTAAAGTTTTTTTTTTCTTTTTTTCGTACATTTTGTATGGCGGTACGAAGTACGCGGGGTCAGCTAGTATTGAATAGAATAAATTTTCTGTCCGAAGTACCGTTTTTGTGCTACATGACAAAAGAGCAAAAAATTATGCACACCTCCTGGGATTGGGCAAACTCAGATTACACGTATTTAGGACCAAATGAAGGTATTAAAACGATATTCAGCTTTCTGGGAATTAATTCTTCGAAAAATACAAATTTGATTGGCCTAATGTTCGATTGACGAAAATTAGTGAACTGTATAGGGAAAACAATAATTGGGACATTAGTTCACTGGATATTGCTGACTGCGACCTTTGAAGAGTGGTCAGTACCTAAACCTCAGATAAGTTTATTATAGTCGGACGAACTTTGGTCGAAAAGCGATTTAATAATATTGTTCATTTGAATTAATTTACGTACCGGAAGGCGCGGCGTTGGTAGGCCTCCCACAAGGTGGACTGATGACCTGGTAAAGGTCGCGGGAGTCCCGCTGGATGCGGGTGGCGCAGGACCGGTCACTTTGAAACATGATGAATTAATTTAAAGGAATAAGGGAAAACCTGTTTTTGTTCTTACCTCCATAGCATCTTTGTATTTCTGAAACAAACGATCGCTAGTTAAAAACCATTGTATCACACTTACCTACTTCATTCTCAAGCAATTAATCTTGAAATAGGCTATTTTAAAAAGAACAAAAACTTGACTATCAGTCGACGAAGCCGTCTAGACAGGGCAATCGTGCGGGGTGTGAGGGGAGAGGGGCGTATAGGGCTAGCCCAAGCTGCATACATGTAGCTTGGGACATGACGTTGTCAAACTCGCAAACGTCAAAGGCGTCGGCCCAAGCTGTTACTCTTTACACTCCGGGGTATTAATTCACCCGAATGTCCCGAATGGCTGACACCGAGTGACACCGTTCAGCACATAGTAAACACGTTAGTAGTTGACAGCGTTGATAAACAAACGAGACTACCCTAACTAGACGAAGTGACGGAGCAGGTGCTATGCGGTAGAGCGAGATAGCATGATTCGATGTTTTGTAGCTGTCAAACATCGGCTGTGTTATATTAGAGGAACTACAGCACGTAAGTACCATTAATTATAATAATTATTCTGTGCCCATACAAATACAAGTAAAAAAATTTTTTTTTCAAAAAACCCAGCTGCTTTCTAGGGTTCCGTACTCAAAGAGTAAAACAGGACCCTATTACTAAGACTCCGCTATCCGTCCGTCCGTCCATCTGTCTATCACCAGGCTGTATCTCACTGATACTGTGATAGTTCCAGATGAAATTTTCACAGATGATGTATTTCTGTTGCCGCTATAAAAACAGAATAAAATAAATATTTTTATTGATTGGTACGGAACCCTTCGTGCGCGAGTCCGACTCGCACTTGGTCGGTTGTTTCTATTTCTAATATTATAACCTATGTCACTCCCACAATTATGAGGAATCCAACGACACCTCATATGTTCAAATCCATCGAGGCGTTTGGACTGTAGCCCGTGAAATAAAATTCTCTTGTCCACATAAATAGGTGCCTCCTTCTGAGGGGTTAGGGGCGCATAACGCGCCACTCGCAGAATGTCCCTTTCGATGTCCCTTTCCTAAAAAATGTCACTTACGCAAAACGTCCCTTCTGCAAAAGGTCCCGTTCGCAAAACGTCCCTTCACATAAATAAAGGCCCGTTCGCAAAACGTCCCTTTAGCAAAAATGACACGTTCGCAAAACGTCCCTTTCGCAAAATTACCCGTTCGCAAAACGTTCCTTTCATAAAATGTGCCATCTCTTATCCCATGAGAAGTCTCTACTTAAACAAGCTTTTTCCAGACGGGACATTTTGCGAACGGGTCATTTCGCAGACGTAGACGGGACGTTTTGCGAAAGGGCCGTTATGCAGTAGGGACTTTCAGCGAAAGGGCCTTTCTCAGAAGGGACGTTTTGCGAAAGGGGTATTTTACATAAGGGACCATTTGCAGAGAAGACATTTTGCGAATGGGACTTAATTTTGGTGGAGGGACGTTTTGCGAGTGGGACGTTATGCGCCCTAACCTTCTGAGGCAGTCGGGTAAAAATATAGAATAATTGGTATAGTTACGTTGTAGTCATCCTTGTTGATGTTCTCCTCCTCATGCTTGAACAACAGGTCCTCAACTTTCTGCTTCTCATCCTCTAGCTGCTGCGTCAGTTTGTCCAGCTCTACTTTCAGCTTGCCGTTCTCACTGCTCGTCTGTAATTACATTTGGAAGCATTGGTTTATATTTTCCTTTAACATTGACTAAAAGCATTCGCTTAGGAGCGTAGACAGGTTGGCTATCGCTTACACGTTTAGCCTGTTTTAAAGGGGACTAGAAGGGTTGTCGGGGTCATAGCGGTAAGAGCCGCATCACTTGACTCGACCCTAGAGAAGGCGGCGATGGCTATATTTATTTATTGGAGAGCTCTAGAGCAATCTGCAGATTTTCTCCAAGACAAAAAAAGTTAGCCATAGCACGGCATCAAAAGCCATCATAGCCTAGGCAAAATTGTTTTTCAATAATTATATGACAAGTCATACAATAGGCAAGCCCGTGGCAATCGAGCTCTTTAGAACTCTGGACGCCTGGCCTAAATACCCTAGACTTGTCCAGTACCTGTGCCGCTTCTTTCTTGAGCTGTGCTAGCGCGGTTTCGGCGCGGTTGGCCTGCAGCGACGTCTTGGCCACCTCTGACCGCTCTAGCTCCTGCATCAGCCGCTCCAAATGACGTTGCTTTTCTCGAAGCATCTATCACAAGATAGACCTAGCCTAGTTCCGTACCTGTGCCGCTTCTTTCTTGAGCTGTTCTAGCGCGGTTTCGGCGCGGTTGGCCTGCAGCGACGCCTTGGCCACCTCCGACCGCTCTAGCTCCCGCATCAGCCGCTCCAAATGACGTTGCTTTTCTCGAAGCATCTATCACAAGATAGACCTAGCCTAGTTCCGTACCTGTGCCGCTTCTTTCTTGAGCTGTTCTAGCGCGGTTTCGGCGCGGTTGGCCTGCAGCGACGCCTTGGCCACCTCCGACCGCTCTAGCTCCCGCTCCCGCATCAGCCGTTCCAAGTGGTGTTGCTTCTCCCGAAGCATCTCCTATTACGTGAAAACCATGATGCAGAAACCGTCAATTGCACAATACAAAGACAAAATATCGTGTCATAAATAGGTATGTAGGTACTCTTCGTAAACTATGTATGAAATAGAAAGAACAATAACATCGTTTCTTTTTAAATATTCTCCAAATCGTACGCCTAATATATTTTGCGATAATATCATATACCTACCTAAGACATGTAAACGCGTGTAAGAAACTTTTGGCACACCAATACAATCATTATTAAAACACAGCCATTTTTTTACATAAAATCTAATCAAAATAAAAAATTAGATACATTGAGCGCCATGAAATCGTGAGTACGGGTCGGAAAGCTGAAAGTCCCTATGCCATTAATCTGAAGATTATCTCATATCTCATGTCTTTTTTAACATTCATTTTATTGTTACAGTTAGTTTTGGTATCCTCCCGTATTCATGATTTAAGCCGATCATTATCCTAAACCCCAAACAGGATATTCTTCGTTCGCCGATGCGATCTTGATTGTTATTTTCCTCCAGCGATGACGCACCTGCCGGCCGCAAAACAAATTGGTCCTTCACACACTTTCCTTGTTGCAATTGTTAAATAAACCATCAAAAGGCACACTCCGTATAATTACGTGTAAACCAATTAGCATGCGCTTGAAACCGATACGAGTCTGACCAGACCCCCATTACTCGGGTGTCATCGACACCTTTTTATAGGTACCTAACGCGTGTCATTGTATGAATCTTAAACTTACCACTGGAATAATAGGTACTAAAAATATTACCAATCCCACCCAGCTCACGATCATGGAATGAAAAGATGGTAAACGAAAGCGGTGTCTATTTTTTATTGGACTCCAAAAAACAGTGTTTAAGACAAACCGACAGTGAATGTTAGTATACTTATGTATAAAAATACCACCACCAAACATGCATAATAAAAGTGATACAAAATAAAGCAAAGTTATGCAAACTGAACTTAAGTAAATGTTTTCCCCGCGCTCTCATAATATCAATGGAAACGTGATTGAACTGCCTGAATTTTGCGCACGGGTCCAGAATTCAATTAAGGGTAGCTGTGTGTGCTTGCTTCGCCGTAGTTAGAACAATGTGTACCTATGTGTTCACTTCATGTATGAACCCTTAGAATAATAACGCCTAGAATGATAGCTTCATACGGCTGACGCGCCAAGCGTGAGGCATACAATGGATTCATGTAGTTGTGATCAACTCGTATTCACACGCGCCAAAACGCACACAAACGCACCAATTTTGTTCCACCGATCGGCGTACTACGCCATTTATGGCTGAGTTTTGGTGGCCTCACCGTTGCGCGTGAACTGCGTTTCTAGGCGTTATTATTCTAAGTATGAACCTGTTTCAGTGCAATGCAGCTAATTCAGAGATCAGATTAATAATCTCAGAAATCACAGCGCTATTTTTCGAATCATGGACGAGGCGAGGAGAATTCGCATTCACCTCCCGACCGAGGAGTAATTTAAGGTGGTTCGATTGCCATACAAAACGTTATTTGACATTCGCAGGCCAACGGCGTGATATTTTAAGAAACTTATGTAACAAACTTTCATAAATTGGCTTCCCATTTGCGCCAAATTCCCCCATTTCTAGAACAAACTTGTATAAACTAGATTAATTTGAGAAATTGGTTTGGGACGTGATATTTTGGAAAAACTATTTTTCTCAAATTAATCTAGTTTATACAAGTTTATTCTCGGAAAGGGGGAATTTGGCGCAAATGGTAAGCCAATTGATGAAAGTTTGTTACATAAGTTTCTTAAAATATCACGCCGTTAGCCTGCGAATGTCAAATAACGCTTTGTATGGCAATCGAACCACCTTAATAAGGTTTTTTTTTTATATAAACAAATACGCGGGTAATCAGTATAAACCTTTTACTTGATTAGGGTCGTTTCGCCGGTTAGCGACCACTTAGCCGAGTTGCTCACTTTAGATTAGTAAAAATATACCTATTCAATATACACACATAATAGATGGTATTCGTAAAGGCTCTAAGTATAGTCAAGTTTTGAAACCTACAATAAAATATAGCACTTTCATCCATAGATTAGGAAAAAATATAGAAAAGGTTACAAAATAGCGAATTCGCTAGATAGCGACCGCTTTAGTCGGTTTGCGACCACCTGTTAGCTAGTTGGCGACCACTCTTGCAAATAGTGTTTAAGTAGTTAATAAAACGATTAATCATCATCATCATCATATCAGTCGAAAGACGTCCACTGCTAGACATAGGCCTCCCCCAAAGAGTGCCACAATGACCGGTTTTGCGCCACCCGCATCCAGCGGATTCCTGCGATCTTTACTAGGTCATCAGTCCACCTTGTGGGGGTATATCCACTCTGCGCCTCCCGGTACGTGGTCGCCATTCGAGAACCTTTCCGCCCCAACGGCTATCGATTCTACGTGCAATATGCCCCGCCCACCGCCACTTAACTTTAGCGATTCGGATGGCTATATCGGTTACTTACCTTGGTTATGTTGCGGATAGCCTCATTTCTGATGCGATCACGCATAAAAACTCCCAGCATAGCCCTCTCCATTGCCCTTTGGGTGACTTTTAGCCTTCTTATGAGGCCCATAGTAAGCGACCACGTTCCAGTGCCATACGTCATCACTGGCAACACACACTGGTCAAAGACTCGCCATGAGACACTGCGAAATACTTATTGGACGAAAATATGTGCCATAGCGTAGCTTCCCGAACGCTACCCAGGCGAGTCGGATTCGACGATTGACCTCTTTCTCTCAAAGTTTGACCTACCTAACTGCCCTTATACCACTACAAATAGGAGTGTAGACTAACCATTTATTATTAATCCAAAAAAAGAAGGCAAAATGATAAGCCTAAGTGACGAAAATCCCATTCATATATCTCCAAAAATTACGAAGCTACAACCGTTTTAATATTGCTTGTTAGAGAGAGAAAACGCTAGTGGATCATGACGTCACAATCCCCGAACATCATAGTAAATGACAATCATTTCATATGAAGGTGCGTTTTGCGGAAAATGGATAGAATACACCCCCTCTAAAAACTTTGGATACTATAACTTTGTGATAACTTAATCCCCTGCTCTTTTTTTTCTCCATTTGACGTTACATTTAATCCCTTTTCGAGAAAATTCATCATTATAGGTCATTTTATTTAGTGTCTACACCCCTAAATTGTTACTCTTCTAAATCTACTTTACATTGCTGTGTCAATGAAGAATAGAATCGAAAAAAGCGCGACTTCTCGCTCACACCATAGTGCTTTTATATATATTGATATTACAGTCACACATGTCATTCATAGTAGGTATCTAAATGCCACCTTTTTATAAGCTTTTATTTAACTTTTAGATTATATTCTACTTACACTAGCGTCTGCCCACGACTCCGTCCGCGTGGAAATCGTTTATATCGTAGCTTTATACAAACTTTCACCCCCTTAGGGGATTATTTCGGGGATAAAAACTATCCTAGGTATGTCTCTTCCCGGGACTCAAACTATCTCCATACCAAATTTCATCAAAATCGGTCCATTGGTTTAAGCGTGAAGAGATAACAGACAGACAGACATAGACACTTTCGAATTTATAATATAATTATCTCATATAAATTATTTATTATTATATAATATAATATATAATTATATATTATTATTATATTATATATACTATGGACATAACATGGATTGGCGCGGCTTAAATACCGACTCAATTTGCTAGCCAAGCTAAATATCGCGGGTGCCGCATAAGAATCCATAAGGAAAGAAAAAGAAAACGATGTGGTCGCTATCCGACTTCTTTGGTAATTATGTATTTGGGTACGCGACCACCCCATTTTATTTAAATCTATTTTTAAATATGCCGAATTTCAACGAAATTATTACAACAGCTTAATCATTTAAACGATCAATTAACTAATTTCAGCATAATAATAAAATTAAGTGACGTAACTAAAGTTTTCGCGCCAACTGTCGCGTTATTTTTTTTACAGATTCACTGCACGTCAACACTTTTCGGAAGCAATGTGTGAAATGTGTGAATTGAGGTTATTTTTTCTTGCTTTGGATTAAGCTTTGGGTTTTAAAGTGTATTTATTCTTATTCTGACACTATTCAAGAATAGTTGATAACTAATTATTTTTCTGTTGGGTTTGTAGAAATGTTAATATCTTTAATTGAAGCAGCCTAGTCCGTCAAGTGGTCGCTAACCGAAGGTGGTCGCGTTACCGGCGAAACGACCCTACAACGGTTTAATAATGGTACTTTGCTGGATGTTATCCGCTGTTGTAAATAATGTCATCCCATTGACTATAGTGAATAGCTTTAGATAACATTAATAGGATAATGGACCGTTAAAAGCGATATTGAATGGCTCGTAAAGGCTATTTGTGCGCTACAAGACTTTACCTTCGGTGTTTCTTGCGCAAAGTAATACCTAGTTAGGATTAGGACACACCGTGAAGGGTCGCCTAAGATATGCTCGAATGTGACCATTTTACAAATAGGCTATTATTTAAACGCATACTGTGAAACCTTTTGAATTTTGTCATGCTTCAAATGAATGGAATATAATCCTAAATGCAGTTCAACCAGTGACATGTAAGAATTTGAATTATTCACTTCTCTACTTCTGAGCGTAAGAAAGAGCTAGGATATATGTAAATAGCGCATTATTTTGTTTTTTGCTTCCTCTAATCCTCAAATACGCGCTTTAATCCTGAAATATTACGTCCAACCCGGTTCGCAAATCAGGAACTCCGAACAAATAGCGGGACCGACGCACCCCAGGCACAGGCATAGAATTGGTGAAAGGGGATATATATTTCCATAGGAGTAGGCTATATTGGAGTCTGGAGACGTTTTCGGATCAATAAGCTTGCACTCCGGCGGTGCGCCCGAACCGAGCTCTGCCAAGTTTCAGGCTTATCTTAGAATCGACATCCACCAGTTTTGCGGGTTTAAAATTTGTCTTTATTTCTAGGGGTACAACTCCTTCACTGTTTCATGCGAAAATAAAGCTTGCCTTGTGAAGTTTACGTATGGCAACTGGCTTCTATAGATCCGATCCGACCTTTTTGATTACAAATGCAGAGTCTCATTAGAAGACTGTTGAAAATAAAGTATTTGTATTTTTATCCAAGTAAAAAAATCCATGTTCTTCTCCATTGATATAAATATTCATGAAACACGAATTCTACTGCGAGAGCGAAATTTAGGTATTTAGCCCAATACCTTTTCCCGGCTATACCGCTAAACCTTAAGTATAGGTTTACGATACACCCATCGATATCCATATAAAACTCTAGCAATAGTCAATGATTATCCTTATGTAAGACCAGCACGTGCGCTCGTAAAATGCAGAATCTTTTCTATACTTATGTTACTTGTTATATAGCAGAACTTCGCCGGTGTACGCTACGTTAGGTTCTCATAAAACTTAGACGGCGACTTGCCTGCGCTCATATTCCTTTATAGCAGTAAGTAATAAATTATTTAGCAGGTTCGTTACCTGCACGGCTGCTATGGTTCCACTATGCATGAGCAAATATGTTGGGAGGCTCGAGTGTTTCGGTACACATAGTCAATCATTTGGTTAGGCAGGCAGTTTTAGCGCTTTAATCAGCCATTTTTGCCCGACTACGGTAGAGATTTTAGCAGTACATAAATGTACGTGTATTGTTCCACCGTAGCGTTTAAGATACTGAACCGATTTTGATGAATGCGGTATCAATCGATTCGAAATTATGTTCCGGAGACAAAGGCTACCATTTGCATTGAAAAAAAAAGGTTATTCTTTTCACTTCGTTTTTCGTTGTCGGGAAGTCGGGATACAGTTTTTAAAACTTTTTATACTTGCTGTTCATCGACCATTTCAAAGTGACTACGTTCTTCTACTAGAATTACGTAAATTAATATTACAGAATACTATGTGCACCATCAGCTTACTCAGTGACCTATATACGTATTCAAATTTTTGAAGAAAAAGTAACCCCCTGGTTTGCTTACGTAGGTAACGGCTCGGGTTCGATTACAGAAAACCGCGCTCAAATCGGAGTTACGATGCCACAGCACAGAATAAATAATACTTAGTATATATCCTTGTCGTATCCGACGACGGCGACCCTAATACAGACAGACACACAGATACGCATATTAAATAAACTCCTAACACCTCTCGTTTTCATCGGGGGTTAAAAATGTGACCACGCGTGCATTTTCGTTGCTATTGGCGTGTTTACGTAAGTAAGTAGTAGGTAAGCGTATATTACCTATTTGTGTGGAAGCTAAGAAGGTACTTACCTACGGGCTGGATTAAACTTAATAGGATTTTCAAGCTGACTGGTTTATAAGTAGGGAGGCGCGCTTCGTATTGCAATCGACGTTTCAATAGGCTTGTCCTAAGATTTTTTTACGATGCCATTCGAATCAGTTTTTGGAGAGGAACAAATGTTTGTATGGGAGCAACTACAATAAAAGAACATAAATACCCAAAAATTTGAGTCAAAGACGGTCCTTGCTGGCGGCAGACGAAACGATTCATACTAATTGACATAGGAGTTTGCTATTTGTACTCATTGCAGTATGAAATTGTTGCACAAAAAATGCGTTAGTGATCTGTGGCGCCAAAACGACAGATGCATGTAGATCGTTGTTCAAAAAATTCAAAATCCTACCGTTTTCCTACATTTACGAAATGTGTCTTTTTGTGAAAGCTCATATTAGCCAATACAAAATTATGAAATCTAACTCTAGGCCAACTTCTAAACACCATGAACTCAATGTCTGTTATCCAAATCATATCTCTATTCTCTTCTCATTTCGAAAAAAGTATTATTTTCATTGTCAACATTTTCAATCATTTGCCTAATGACATGAAAATCCTTGGATTGTCAAGGTTTCTAAATCAAATTATTTAAGTGGTGTCTACAAATAATGTTCTATACTATTAATGAACACTTTGTAACCACAAATGCCTAATGATTTTTATTATTTTCTCGGACCACTTTCCTTTTTGCATGACATTGATTTATTATTAATATATTGACATTGCTATATTTTGATTTCTATTTTGATTTAATTTTTAATTTGTTTTTTTTTTTACTAATTAAATTCGACATAGATATAATATAACAATAAATAATAATGACTTAATTTCAATGCCTCGTGGGCCTTTTTTAGATTTAACGTAGTTTTAATTTAATTTAGTTTATATTAATTATCATCTTGTATTTACTATAGAAAAAATATATAATATTACCGTTTAATATTTACCGTTAGCTTTTCGGTGAAGGAAAACATCGTGAGGAAACCGGTCTAATCCCAATAAGGTCTAGTTTTCCCTCTGGGTTGGAAGGTCAGATGGCAGTCGCTTTCGTAAAATTAGTGCCTATGCCAAATCTTGGGATTAGGTGTCAAAAGCGGACCCCGGGCTCCTTTAGGGGCACAACCGGGAATAATAACGCTAGGAGGATGATGATTTACTATAGAAAAAAAATTTCAATGACATGCCTATTGAGATCAAAATATTGTACGCCAAACTCTGGCTGATTGTGCAGTGTTTTTCAGCCTTTTTCATGGCGCGACCTCCTACTGTGTGCCGTCTTAAATTATTTATCTTCTCTTTTACAAATATGAAATCCCTACCTGTTTCAACTAACAAAATCCAAGTAGCCGCGACCCCCTTTAAGAAGGTTAACCCACAGGTTGAAAAACACTGATGTAATGTAACCAAAACCTACCACCATTTATAACCACTCACATTCAAACAATTAATGAATTTGTATTTTGTATGGAAAATCAAGTAAATTCGGTCGCGAAATACTGCGTTTAGGTTTAGGTCCATAGTTTGGTATTCTATTGGTAGCTATAAATTTACTCTTAGACAATAAAAAAAAAACATATTTTTTCAAAACTTTCAAGGTCTTTTTACAAGCAACTTAACTTTAAGCTTATTAACTTGCATTGTTCGTATGTATGTAAATATGTAAGTTGTCCGTCAAAATTTGCAATCCATTTTTCGGTCACTTCCCGTTATCCAATTGAGCTGAAATTCTGCAAGCATATGTATATCGCATGACAATACAATATTATGATGACTTGGAGCTGATTTGATGCTGGAGCTGGAAGGTTGCCATATGTACTCCGCAATAAAACGACACAACCCCATCGAGTTTGGGCTCGTTAGAATCGGCTCAATGAGTAGTTGATGATGTTATGTACAGTTGAGATATACAGAAAAGTACAGTTGGCAATAAAAGCTTGTAACCAAAAATTATTTTTTTGACCGAAACTTATTACCTATATTTCTAATTATATTTTGTAATTTATACTTGATTACTTATTACAATGATTTTATGGTTAACTATCCACTAAGCAACACTACGTTATCACCTTTAACATAAGAAAACCACCCTATTCCGTTCTAATTTATGTAAGGTAACGGGCTACAAGTTCGTGCTAGTACGTCATTTCGTTAGTTTTGTTTCTGACGCATATAATAAGCAATTCGAATATTTTTTATTTAAAAAAACCATTTGTAAAAAATCTCCATCATTTAATTTAATCTTTCAATAAAATATATTTCTAAAATTTTGACGATTAAACTAATATCAATATAACGCTTGAAACTCTCAGTCGGCTGAGAACAGCTGTTCGGTATGCGCGAACTTGTTGTAGACGTAAGGTGCTCGCTCCGACTTCTTAAGGGAATTGAAAGGCAAACGGGATAAATAAGTCCATTTGAAAAAATCTTTGAACAGTGGTTTGTGGAGTTCCTTAACAATTGATTTAATAAGAAATAATTGTATATTTAGGTATAGGAGTCCCTTAAAATCGCACTAAATGGACTCACGAACTAGCGGTCATTATATTTTTCGTATGGCCCCTATTTCGTGTTACTACCGAATCAAGGACTTTCTAGATACATCCTTGTATCTTTTGTATTTAAATAATACTTGAGAAATTGTAAATGTAAATAAAAAAAACAGATAATGTATTTAATGAGGTTTTCTATGAGCTAAATTCGGTATATGTTTTGTTCACTAGAATTCCCGTAAAACGAGGTTGAAAGTGACCTACATTTGCAATTTTAAGGTGAATTCGCATATTTCCTTGCAGCATAATTTTTTTTATTGCTCGATTTCTGTCATGTATTTTTATGTTTATTTATGACATGTAGGATAGTTAATGGTTATTGAACATAATTTGAATGTGATCTACATTATGAATTGCGGGAATATCCAAGAACTAGTAACACGAAACAAGGGACTACCACTTTTAATACTTTTTCCCAAGTTCGTGACAGAGAAATCTATAGTGGTAGGTAAACACAGATCAATCCTAGTATTAGATAAGGTATGGGAATTTTTTTTTTTTTTTTTTTTTTTATTTATTTAATACAATTATGTTTACATAGTTACTGTGTTACACATAAAGCCACTATTTAAAACCTGGAAGGTTTAGGCAATAGTTGGCGGGATCGCGCGGTACATCCCGCGTTCCATAATTTACTTAAGTATAATATAATATAACAATTTGCTAATATGTACTCCAATTTACTACTTACCTTCATCTAAACGTAGGTAGTACTTTTTAAGTAGCTTCTTACATTTTTCATGACTACTAATGGTATCGGTGAGGTCATGTAATAATTTCTTGGGCAGGTTATTTAAGATAGATGGAAGTAAGTGATCAATAGTTCTCAATGAAGTGATCAATGTATACCCTCGTCATTTGCCATTCTTGTTGAAGTACCAACCCCATCGAGTTTGGGCTCGTTAGAATCGGCTCAATGGGTAGTTGATGATGGTATGTACAGTTGAGATATACAGAAAAGTACAGTTGGCAATAAAAGCGTGTAACCAAAAATTATTTTTTTGACCGAAACTTATTACCTATATTTCTAATTATATTTTGTAATTTATACTTGATTACTTATTACAATGATTTTATGGTTAACTATCCACTAAGCAACACTACGTTATCACCTTTAACATAAGAAAACCACCCTATTCCGTTCTAATTTATGTAAGGTAACGGGCTACAAGTTCGTGCTAGTACGTCATTTCGTTAGTTTTGTTTCTGACGCATATAATAAGCAATTCGAATATTTTTTATTTAAAAAAACCATTTGTAAAAAATCTCTATCATTTAATTTAATCTTTCAATAAAATATATTTCTAAAATTTTGACGATTAAACTAATATCAATATAACGCTTGAAACTCTCAGTCGGCTGAGAACAGCTGTTCGGTATGCGCGAACTTGTTGTAGACGTAAGGTGCTCGCTCCGACTTCTTAAGGGAATTGAAAGGCAAACGGGATAAATAAGTCCATTTGAAAAAATCTTTGAACAGTGGTTTGTGGAGTTCCTTAACAATTGATTTAATAAGAAATAATTGTATATTTAGGTATAGGAGTCCCTTAAAATCGCACTAAATGGACTCACGAACTAGCGGTCATTATATTTTTCGTATGGCCCCTATTTCGTGTTACTACCGAATCAAGGACTTTCTAGATACATCCTTGTATCTTTTGTATTTAAATAATACTTGAGAAATTGTAAATGTAAATAAAAAAAACAGATAATGTATTTAATGAGGTTTTCTATGAGCTAAATTCGGTATATGTTTTGTTCACTAGAATTCCCGTAAAACGAGGTTGAAAGTGACCTACATTTGCAATTTTAAGGTGAATTCGCATATTTCCTTGCAGCATAATTTTTTTTATTGCTCGATTTCTGTCATGTATTTTTATGTTTATTTATGACATGTAGGATAGTTAATGGTTATTGAACATAATTTGAATGTGATCTACATTATGAATTGCGGGAATATCCAAGAACTAGTAACACGAAACAAGGGACTACCACTTTTAATACTTTTTCCCAAGTTCGTGACAGAGAAATCTATAGTGGTAGGTAAACACAGATCAATCCTAGTATTAGATAAGGTATGGGAAATGTATACCCTCGTCATTTGCCATTCTTGTTGAAGAGGTAACATGTACTTCGATGAAATGCAATATTGTTGCCTAGGTAGGTATTAATTATTTTTGCGGGATTATTTTTATTAAATTAAAGGGTAACTATAAAACAGTATAAGATTGTTCTTTAAAAAGTGTGACCCATACACAACATTGACCAAATTTTTTTTCAGGTAAATCAATCTTATATAATCAATACATCTAACTAGGTAGATACGTTGTAAAGAAAATAGACGAAAATAATTATTGAAGACATTTTTTAATTTAAACCTTTGAAATCCCGGGACTTTCTTTATTTATAAGGATTTTTTTTTTAAGTTAAAGGTAAATTTATACTCCATTAAACAGAATAGCGTTTACAGATATGTGTCACGTTCCAAAGGTTGTCGAGTTATCTCAAGTTCAACAGTTTTGCTTAGTATAAATAGGTAACCTATGTGTGACATACTTTCGAAACCGTGACCCTGTACTATTGGATAAGTTATTTAACCTTACATTTCATCAAAAAATCCTGGGAAAACAACAAAAGTCACGGGATTTTAAATTTGCCCATGTTTTACCAAGGCCCTCTATTGGATTTTGTCAATATTCATGATATTACTTACCTCTTCCATAATCTTGTTCAATACCAAATGAGGGTGTATATGCATAAATAAAAAGTATCTCCTACTATCAGGTACACGAAAAACTTTATGCCGAAACAGGGGCCACGAACTCACAAACTTAGGAGCAGAGCCAAATTTTATCACGAAATGGAGTTCAAATACGAGGTTTACAAATAAGTTTATAAAAAATAGATATTGAAACTAAAACTATATAGTTCTTTCATTAAATAATAGCCATGATATCAATATTCGTCACACAAAAGATTTCAAAGTGATATCATGTTCAGTAGTGTCCTAAAAAAATACTAATTCATAAAAGGCTTAACATGCCGAAACAGTAGACGTTTACCTTATTATTGCAAAGTGCAAAGTCTTACCGTTAATAGTTATTAAAGATATGGTAATGTACCTACACATTCCGATTTACTATGGTCAGAATATAAATACCTACATTTAACTGAGCTAACTAGCTTCAGTCGCTGTTAAATAGAGTTTGTGAAGTGAATAGGCAACTATAAAGTTTATTCAGTGGTGTAGTTTCCTGGCTCCAGGCCAAGAACGGCAAGAACGCCTATCGTCCTGAATGCGACACAGCCTTTGCAGCTATTTCAAAGAGAATTTCCGTTTGGTTTTTAGTCACGAAGAGTGAGGCAATTTATTGATTCCCCTAAAGTTATTCATCGACACGATTAGCTCGTCGGCAAGAATAAATCCTGGACAGTATGTAAGAATAGGAGGGAGGAATAGGCAATAGAATGGAAAGATTTCAAAGTTATTTCCCCCAGTATTTAGAATGGATCTTCAGTATTGACATGGGCTATATTTTATATCGCGGGTCCGACTGGGTTATCTGTAAGGCTGGGTCTGTAGGTCGATCACGTAACGCATTGTACGAACGTCGGGTAGGTCTAAATGTCACTTTTTATATGGAAAATTGACAGTTAAATCGTATCGACGCGCGTTCTGAACGTTACGTGATTACCCCTCTGGACGCCAGCGGGCAGCGGGGCGACGAGCGGCTGTCCATACATTTAAGTCACTCGAATGTCGCTCATCTGCCCGCTGGCGTCCAGTCCGCGGCCTCATAAGGACGCGGAGCCGCGCGGGCTCAGGCAGCTAGTTTCAGACAAAGAATTCTTTCCATGATCACACATTTACATGGGTTTTTAATTTTTCATATGTTAGGTAAATGCTTAGCGGATTCCCTCTCTTTAGACAATTCCTTTGATTGCCTGCCTAGACTTTCTTTATTTCTGTTTGACTTTTTTTTAATTTTTAGGCGTACCTACCTACTCAATTATGGTCCAAACTTACGATCCTACCTACCTACTGGTGCCATCTACTATATGATTTTTGAAATAATGTTAAATATTCATCGACTTCCTTTTCTTCTATTTCAAATAACAAGACAAATCTTCTTCTGCTTTCCTTCCCTTTTCCCACCTATATGGGGTCGGGTCTCCTTGTCAATTTGCGCCAGAGTGGTCGATTCTGGGTTGTTTGTCTATCAATGTTCAGGTTCTTTAAATCTTTTTCAATATTGGACCACCATGCACCACGGGGATTTTGGTCTACCTCTTCCTCTCGAGTGTTCGGGAAGGCTTAACGCAGTATTGACGATATGGTCTTTCCCTCTTCTTTGAGTGTGACCGAACCATCGCAGACGACTTTCGAGAAGTTTTTCCTTGATTTGATATTTGTTATTTATTCAAATAATGTCCATTAATATTATGGAACATAAGTAACTTGATTTTCCGGTAGGTACGTACCTACATACTCTAATAGTTCTATACTTACCATACACCCGTGTAAAACATGGACGTGGTTGAACGAAAATTCATGTTGTACATTCTGTCAAGGGCGTAAACAATGCGTGCTGAGGTCACCGACTAGACTGATCCTATCGAACTGTTTCTATTAGAGGTACTGTTGCGTACAAGTTCCACAAGGGTTTAACTTAGCCCAGCCCTTAGTTATTCATAACATGAAGAAGTTACCAACCAATGTAGCGTGTAGGTAAATCTGTGGAAAGCAGAAAAAAGGTGCCTTTCCGCTTTCGAAAAAATAAATGCATAGCGTTTCCTTCCTTTCTATCGCGAATATGGGGTGAAAGAAAAGAGAAGAATGAAACTTCCGAGAATGTGCGACGTAAAAGGTTTAGGAAAATCCTGATAATTATGTTTTCTGTTTTTTATACCTTCCTGCAGTCGTGCATCAGTAAGGAACTTAAGGGGCTCCACGCGCTTTTTGACTAGTATTGATGAGTTTTGAGTTGATATTCCTCCGTCATTACAATAGATATATATCTATGCCACAAACGTTAATCGGTTCTTCAATACTTTATCTACTTTTGCAAGAGAGTTTTTTTGGAAAAAATGTATATTTATTTTTCTATGATTTATTCAAACATGGTCCAGAAAAGCGCTGTTTTCGATATTATTATGTTGTTTATGCACTTTTATAAATGAAATTTACATATAACTGTTCCTTTTTGACGTTACTAACAACCCAAGAGAGTTTTTTTATTTTTAACTCATTTTTACAAAAGTTACGTCCAATAAACTGGTTTTTTGGCCTAAAACTGCTAAAGTTTAGTGCCATATATCTCAAAAACGATGAGTTTTGAAGTAAATATGGGATACTATTTCGGTTAACCTCAGCGAAGTGAAGCGAACATAGTTTTTGAAACAATATAATGCGTCTGTTTATAATAATATGGTTTCAAAAAAATACGAATAGTAATCTTGAGGCTTTTCTGCAGGGACATCAGTGATTCGAAACACGATTAAGCAATTTTTGCTCGATAGAAAAAAATCACGAACATAGGTCTAAAACATATTAAAATTCACTTAAAACATTCGTAGCAAATTATGCACAATAGCTAAACATATTAACATTATTTCTAAAAATCGGCAATATCATGTTTGAGGGAACTTAGTGATTACTTTTTATTTATTTAAACGCACAAAAAATTAAAATTAAAAAAACATGATATCCGCACTTCCATCTCGCTCACGCTTATGCTCAGCGAGAGGGAGAGAAGTCCATGATACTATAGCGCCTTAATACGGTAAGACAAAAAAAACACGAAAATACGGACGGTAACAGATCGAAGGTTATTGGGAGCTGTGAGCCCCTTAAGTTGAATTGACTTGAAGAATTACAGTGTATGACTAGTTATCCTATTGGTATCGAATGAGTGACGATTGTGCCTTTGTCAGCGCCGTCATCGTAACTCAGCTCCGTTATTCTGTAACCTGTTTTAAGCTCACCTCAACGCTCACTCCCAAATATACCTTGACTCCGCGATTCGTAGTAACATAAGCCTAGGTAGAGGTCTAGTTTCGTTAGGCGTTACGGGTGGGGTGAGGTGCATGAGCGCGTAATGAATAACAGCCGAGACGATGTGAATCTGTGTCGTTTCATGGCAAATATATTCTAGTTTACCGAGGGACATGGGTAACTCGAATGTCACCACCTTAGAGGCTGAGACGTGAATATAACGCACGACACTTTACTCACTAAGGTTTTTTACTTACTTTACACACTTTAATTATTAAAGGAGTGTTCTGTATTCAACATAGCGTTTGAAATGTTCAGCATTCCATAAAAGGATGTCAAAATCACATATAGTTGGTAAATCAGTTAAGCATGTAAAGTGTGTAAGTTTCGTTTTGTTACATGCAATGTAATTGTGGAGATTATCACAACAGTATCGTATGTGTGTGGGTAACTAAAAGCCTTTACTGTCAGTGTCAGGTATAACGGAGACCTGCGGCTAGCAATTAATTCACTTTATTACCCACTTGGGGAGAAAGGGTCAGGCCGCGCGCCTTTTCCACCATTTCCCTCGTCACGAAATGTGACAAAGCTGTGAATGCTGTGATAAATATTTAGCGTTGAGATCATGTAAACATGTGTTAGTAAACTGTAATATTTAATATCTTCAACTCTGCGCTTATCGCTTTGAGAAATTTGGTATCCAATAAAAAACATTCCATGAAAAAAAATGGCCAAGTCTCGAAACTCTTCCACACTAAAAAGTGGTGAGATATTTCGGAGAGCCATGTCAGGCATTATTATTAATCTTTATTTGCTTGCTAAATAAAATTCTGCAACTTGGGAATCACACAACATTACTGCATTTATTAATTTTTGCATACCTTAAACTATGTAAGTGTGATTGCCAAGTCACAAAATTTTATTTAGCAAGCAAATAAAGTTTAATAATAATGATTGACTTGGCCTATTTTTTTACATGGAATGTTTTTATGGGATCTCATTTCTTTTTGTAGGTTATTGTGTTATAACTTTGTATAGAAATGTTATTTTACCAACCGCAAATAACGTTTGTATAGTTTTGCAGCAAGGAACTGCAAAAGTAACTTTGTAATCGCATGTATTTGTATAGGATTACAAACTTGCAGTTTGTATATCTCTGATTCGTGACTGAAGTTGCGATATTTTTAGGTTTTTTTATGAATGGATAGGCTAAAAACTAATTATGTTCAAAATTTGGAGCTTGTGGGTCTGCTGACCAGCTGCAGAAGTACCTTAGAATTACGATGATCATTATAAGTGAGTCAGTGTATAAGTCAGTGACAAAACTAAGGAACTTTGACGGGCAATAGTTCTTAAACTAAAAGTTCAAATTGAATGTTATTGTGAATATTATATAAGCCATATGCCCTATATGTTACTGAGAATTCACGGTTCTGGCTTTAGTCGGCACAAAATTATATAAATCGAATAGCTTCGAGAAAAGGATGGTACGGCCGTGCCTCTTTGTTTTGCTCGACTGCCGTGCCCCCAGATAGATTCAGCGAATAAGAAGGTATAGGTATATCGACCTAAGAGCTCTAAATTCCTATTGAGCTCTCTAATTTGAAAAACATTATTATATACAGTATTTTCTACCTACTACCAATACCTAACCACGACCACAGACGATATAGGTAAATACTAAACATAAAAAAATTATTTGCTCCTGTTAGAAATAGGCCACATACACTTTGTATGATTAATAGTATGTTTATTAAACAAATAGTTTATAATGAGAAAATTGTATTTACAGAGAATAATCCCGCATCCGACTCGTAACCTTTTGCCCCAAGCTAATCTAAGCAGTTCGATACCTATTGGTGATCTTGTTCATTTTTTGCTAAGCACAGACGAGCATGCTATCGTCCAAGACTAAGCCATAGTCCGCGTTTACACACAGACGTCTCGAGCTTGTCAAACGCGATGGATTTTCATACAATCCGTTCGCGCGCGTTGACGCGTGTGCTTAAACGCGGCCTTACTTTTAATCCGGATCTTCTTGCACGAATGCTTGCTTCACGAATATTATTGGTTACATAAAAACGTACGTTTTGACAAAATGGTTTATTTTCAGATTGTAATTTGTAACGTACCTATCTCGTGTTACGAAGTTAAGAAATTCATAATCAAGCGTTCGTGCACATCAGATTTTTTAGTCGGAATAAAACAACAAAAAGTTAATTCGTATAATTTATTTCCAACAAACAGTTATCATTATCATTCAGCAAGGATAATGCAGGATAGGAATAAATACACAACACTGTTCAAGGTATATTTTATTAAACGAATTGTAAACTACGATTGTTTATTAATTAATTAAAAACCATATAATAATGCTTAATGTTTATTTATAATTAACAATTACTAACTAAGTTATACTAATTTAGAAAACATTAATAAGTTAAAAGTGAAAACTAACCTACAGCACGGGAATGCTTAAGTGGAAACTTATCAAGTCATAAGTGAGAACTTAAAGATATGAATATCATCATCGTCTTACAGGCACTGGTATTTTTTATAATATATATAAATAATAAATAGAAAAAGCTTAGCAAATTAATTTACCATGATATTCAATAAAATAAAAAATATTTTTATCAAACCAGATTCATTCGTTTCAATTAATTCAGTTTTTTCTGAACGCCACACGCCTCCTCCCATAATTTTAAATAATGATCGAACAAATCAGTCAGTTCTGGTAACGGTAAAGACGACTATTCGGATTCACACAAATAAGTTGCTATTATGTAAGCAAATCACTGGTGAAAACGTAGCCCTGATTCTTGGTTCGTTTCGAAATGGCATAGAGTAATTGTGGCATTCAGAAACCCCTGCTCGCTCACCCCAAAATCAAGAATATCACAGGTTCCTTCAAAAAAGACGTATCATTTTACGTATACATCGGACGAAACATTGACGTTTCTACAACTAGCAAGAATTACTAGTAAAAATGGCTGTATTTTATTTGTACTTTGTGTGCGTGGTAATTGACATATTTCTAATTACTATTCGGTCAGGTTTCTATAGTTAGCATTACTTTAACGGACAGTCTAACAAACTACACCTGAAATAAATTTAGGTTAGAGATTTAGTTTCATATTAGAAACAACAGTATTACTTTTTAGTATCAAAATTACATGCTCAAGTTTTCAAACATGATTGTATATAACACAACAAACAGGCTGTCGGTCTGGGACAGTAATAAATGTAATGGAAGCCCCTGGTACCGCCGGCGCGGCATTCGCGATTACAACTGGCGTGTGCTTTACGACAAAAGTTGGCCGAACTTTAAAGTTTCTTTCACAAAAATAGTAAACATTTTCATTTGTCAAGGCTAAAGAATATCTTTTACCTAGATTGTAGTATAATTTTACAAGAAACTTTAAGCAACCACAACTCAGCTCCAAAGACGACGTCAAGCGTAGCATCGGATTTAGATTCGCTTCTGCCAGTCACTATTAGAGTATTTAACGCAGACTAAGCACTAAATCTGGGTAAAAACTCCTATCCTTGAGGTTAATTTCCTTGTCACGATGACTGTCAGCTCTGATAGATTTGTACAAGTATAAAACGTTATGAGATCAGAATGCCTCATACATTTTATTAATATAATTTATCATCATAATTTCGTTAGCAGCGTAACTGCTTAATACATAATTAATTTAGTATGGGGTGGCGCATCGTTACTGACGATTTCTCAATATAATTTGAGACGTTGTTGCCGTTAAGAAGCGTAAGTCTTCTAGGTAGATGTCGCCACACTCGCCTCCCTAAGGCGTTGTAGTAAGGAAGAGATTGAAAAATTTAGTGGCCGAGGCAGATTGTTCCGATAGATAGCTCAGTTGGTTAGTAGCGACGGGCCATGTATGCCTGGTGGTCGCCGGCTCAATTTTTCCTTTAATTTGAAATTTGCCTCATACATGTTGACTCTATCAGCGCGACGATCAGCGTTAGAGGAATCAGCCTGGCTGGCATAAGCGAGTCAAAATCAGAAAAGCTGGAATAGGTACATCTTTTGACGCATAGCACGCGACAGGCGTTCGCGTTTACCGCGCAGCGATAGTCGGGAAATGTACCTGTAGTGCGTTCTTCGCCGAGACTGGGGTGGATGACGCTCGCGGCCCACCCACTCGCTGTGCCGTTAGTGACAGTGCCCAATACATGGGGGAAACCAAAACAACACGTTAAGGAACTATGCTACGACCACTGGCAAACCATTTGCGGTTACGGATACTTCTGACAGATTGGCAATTTTTTACCCCCGACGGAAAAAAAAGGGGTGTTATAAGTTTGACGTGTCTGTGTGTCTATCTGTATGTGTGTGTGTGTGTGTGTGTGTGTGTGTGTGTGTGTGTGTGTGTGTGTGTGTGTCTGTCTGTGGCATCGTAGCTCCTAAACGAATGGACCGATTTGAATTTTTTATCCGAAAGCTGAAGTCGAGATGGTTCTTAGCTACGTTTTTGAGATATTGAACTTTGAAATGAAAATGTGGGGGTTTTACAACTTTTCTAAGTTGTAGTTATGACTTAGGTACATAAGTAGTTGCAAAAGAAACAAAACATGAAATAAAAGTGTACAATATTTCCGGAAGTTGCTTTGTCATTTAGTAACAGAAGTGTTCGTAACCGACAAATAGAACGCTATGATACGGCGAAAATTGCCTATGTATTGAAACAATATTTGATTCAATTAAAAGGCAATTAAACATAGCTTCACTTTATACCAACAGAGAATCGCGTATTGTAATGCAATGTTGGTACAAAATAATCGACTCAACTATGCTCCGTCGTATAGTGGTGATACCATGTCTATCCATATGCAGCTATGGAAAGGCAAAGTATATATAGTGGTTATTTCAGCAGACAATCTAACTGCTAAAACAAAATATACAACAAGCGAAATGAATGAATGTCAATGTCTTTGGTATTGCGAGTGAAACTAATCTGACTACAAAATGTTTTATAATAAATAAGATCTTGGAAATATTCGATTTTCGCAAAAAAATAAGCAAATATTCGTGTTTATATGTTCTGCACACCAAATATATAAGTTAGTTACACAAACACATCTAAATATAATTGATTATAACAGTCTTGCCACGATTGGGGAATCTTAAAAATAATATCACAGTCTACAATCATAAGAGATGTTCCGAGGAATGGCTACCGCAGTCTCTTCAGGGATCCCATTTAAGTGCAATCAAGGTCTTTTTGAAGCTATAGCGATAAATGGGTCCCAGGTGTATCTCTATTCAAAAAATGTAACTAACATTTGAAATAAGCAACTACGTGTATAAGCGGTCGAAATGATTAATGAATAATGACATATGATAATATAATAAAACAAGCACGTTCTCGACGCGCTATCTTAATGTCAAATCTAAAGATAGCAAATCGACAACAAATAATAAGTGTAAATGAATAACACAAGGGCCAAACCGAGGGGTGCCACTACAGACAAAATAAAATCGTATTAATCAAACTATGTCCATGCAAACAAGAAGCGCACTCTACATAAATATTATGACCGTCCTCGTGCGCGTCGCCCCCGCGCAACATCGTGTAGCAGCAACGTGTCACTTCACTCACCGGACAGTTCAATATTTGAGACAAACATTACGACGTCTCTCAAGAGGACGGAAAATGTATACCGTATATCAAATTCTACAGTGCAAATATGAATACTGACAGAGTTATAGTATACGAGATCGCATATATTTGCATGGTATTCAGATGTACACGATGTTGGGGTAAGTGAACTGAAAGGGCGACACGCAGGAGTAATGGTAGCTCTTCCCGAAGCCGGAGAAGTGCGTGTTGTGCGGCGGCATGTCGAGCATAATGTCGGTAGCAGCGGCCCCGCGGCTGGCCCGCGTCACGGCGGCCGGCCGACCGCCCCACCGCACCAGCTCGCCGCCGCCGCGCGCCGCCCGCGTCTCCCCGCTCGACACGCTCGCGCCCGACCCGCTCGACACGCTGCGCCGCGCCCGCGCCCGCGACCGCGACCGCGGCGACGCCACGCTCAGCGTGCTCTCCGAGCATCGCCACGATTTCGGCAGCGTATCGCTCGCCCAGCGGCGCGGAGTCAACTCTTTGCTTTTCGCGTCGCGCATCACGATATCGTAGAACACTTTCGGGTGCGGTATCGCGATTAAAGCGCAGCGGTCGAGGTCGATGTGTTTGACGAGGAGCGTCTTGTCGAGCAGGCTGGGCGCGCTGCGGTGCGGCGCGCGGCGGTGCGACGCGGTGCGGCCAGGCGGCTCGGCCGAGCGCGCGCGCGGCTAGCCTACCTGAGCGCCGAGCGTCATCCCGAGCCTCACCCCCGTCGCGCGCGAGGACGCGATCGACGTGCTGAGCGACGCGAGCGACTCGCGCGAGTTGGAGCGTCGCATCGGTGTCATGCGCCCGTTGCTGTGGATGGCGCACGCGCCCGGCTTGCGGTTGGACGGCGAGCGGGACACCTTGGCGATGGGCGCGAACAGGCCGAAGCGAGGCGAGCACTCGAAGTACCTGGAAACGTTCAGTCATTAAAGCCCATGTCTTCCGCCGTTTGACTCCCGGCTACCTTTAACACTGATAATGTACCTCTTCCCTTCGACGGAACCATCGTTCTTCCCGAGCGGGTCGTCCAGCTCGACGCCCGCCCACACGCCCGGAGCGAACTCGGTGACGCCTACATATTTCAGGGTACCGGCCTTGCTTCCACGACTGCTTGACACTATTACTCGGTCACCGAGCCGAAGTTCCCCGTTAGTCGTTGTCGAAATAGATGCATCTAAAAGAGAATGTCAAAATTAACTTCACCAGAAATTCCACCTTTACCTTTTCCTATTCAATTCAATTTTATTCTTTATTTCGGACATTAATATCCATAAGTTGTTATTAAGTATACAATCACGAATTATCAACAAAGTTTATTTTTACAAATTAATTTAATCCTAATAGAGTCAGATGCTCCATCCCCTGGCATGGTTCCTGCACAATATAGAGCGTTCCAGTGCTATTAGATATAATTTTAGTCTTAATAATCAATTAAGCACTGCATGGTTTCTCATACCGCTAACAGAACCATTCACATTAAATGCCCCTCTCACATTCTGATATATTCTCTAAGAGCTTCGCCTAATTCTAATCAGTTGCGTTGCGAGTATGATAAATTTTCACGGCTCATGGTCGTGAAGTTGGTGTTTAAGCAGTACGTAAGCGAACCCTGTATTCAATTTTTTGGACTATTTCCATGGCTTTTATAAGCTGGGTTTGGCGAGAGCGTGCGGCTCAGTTGCTAGAACATGCCACCGCGCATTGGAAGTAACGGACGTCTGCCATTGAGCTGTGATTACTTACTCATTTTGCTGCTAACGACGCTCCCGTTGGGCGAGAGCGTGCGGCGGTAGCGCGAGGCGCCGGACGGCGGGCGCTCGAACACACTACCCGCATCTGACGTGGGCGAACCGTCGTGCGTGGCTAGAGGTGCGCGCGTCAGTCGCGTCAGACGCGAGAACACACCACGTTTTTCTGAGCATTGGAAGTAGCGGACTCCCGCTACGGAACCGTCGTTTTTGCCTGCAAGAGTACACTTCGTTAGTTTGGCGAGTTCCTACAAGCATTATCATGGAAATAATTCAAGCCCCTGCAATTAGGCGTCAGAAATACGTCCCTTCACGGGAATAGGAGCCATTTATTTTAGGGTGTGACCACACCGGTGTCGTATGCGTCACGTCTTCTTCATATATTTTGATACGTTTACGGTAAGTCGATCAGCGTATTTTGAGCAGCGGTGTGATCGGTCCCTAAGATACAATGTCCAAACACAGTAGAGTTCTTGATGTGTAGTCCCTCTTACCGATAGCATCGTCGAGCACGATGCCGGCCCAGTCACCGGGCGCGAACTGTGTCTCCCCGATATACGCAATCTGGCCGGGTTTGGTACCGCCCACCCACACTCGCTCGCCGATTATGAAGCTGTCCGTGTCCTCCGTCAGTATGACGCTGTGGTCTGCAATGTCAACGAACAAGATCGTGTTTTGTTTTTGTAACATGCTGCCAGTAACTTAATTAATCGTTATTTTGTACTCTAATTGAAAGATGCAAGTTGACTTTTAAAATGTTACAGGTCCTCCAGTACGTCTTCTTCGTCAATTGCCATGTCCTAACGGATAGACTCACCTTTATGTCTGTCTTTCAAAATGAGAATGACAGAGACAAGACCGACGAATACCGGCCCAGTTATACGACCTATTGCTTAATACCATCCTGTGATAATTGCATGCATACTTTAAAGAATTAATTGTAGTAGATTTCTTCTGTATGAGGAAGGCTCCAGGGGTAAAGGGCTTCAGAGTATATTAAGCCCATTGATGCAATTTGTAACGACTTCTATTAAGGTGGCCGCACGAAAAGTTTTGAAAATCGTTACCTACCTTAAAGACCTAGTAACTGAAGAAAGTTTTAAGCATCTCATTAAAACCTGCATTTAGATGGATAAGGCTTGATACATTTATGGGCAGGTTTATGATGTGCATACGATTTGAATAATCGTAGGCGTATGCATGCAAGTGCAACGGTCACTGGGGTCGATTTGCATTCTTTCATGCGCGTCGTGTGCGAGCGGACTTTCGCTTCATTCATATTGCAGAGAGCAACAAACTGCAGTTGACTTTAAACATATGAAAACTTAAGGCCTGAGTCACACTGACGCGGCCTGCGGTGGCGGTCAATAGTAAACTTGACATTAGCTGGCAATTTTACTACTGACCGCCACCTCGGGCCGCGCCAATGTGATTCAGGCATGATATTGAGATCGCGTGGCGTCCACAGATTTTAACAGTATTTTGATATTTAAAGCGACGGCACTGTAAAGTTCATTTAATTATTCAGTCATCGCTTGCTCAATTTCCGATGTAGTCGTGGTTTAGGGACACTACGCGATTCGGCGAAATTATAACACTGTTTTAACGTGTCTATCAAATCGGCTGGTTAATTACCATTTAATATGTCCAGTCGATATAAACGCCACGTCACGACAAGGTTATATCTCTGTTGAAACTTGCAGTGATCCAGACCTACGAGCACCAATCATAAATTGCCCAAGGTTTATAACTCAAACGGTGCTTCAAAAGGTTAGCATACTTACTCTGACATACAACTTCAGATACGGGACGCCACACTACAGCTAGAATATTTCTAAATACATAACTCATAACAAGATATTGCATAACAATTCTAAAACACCACAACATTGCAAGCGAATTGAACATAATCACCAATAAATGAATACTTAGAACATCTATAATGACGTGTATGTGGCTATTGAGCGTGCGTGACTTGCATTGCAATTTGTAATAAAAAATTGTTCAGCTACAAGTTCCACGATAAAATACATATCCAATAACCTCCTCCTTAATTGATGCTGATTAATGCAGATTACTAACAATAAGCCCTAATGAAGGAGGTCCGTTTATGGTTGTTGACCAATATGCAGGGCTCGAGCTGAGCCTACGCTATTCGACCGGTAATATTATTGGGCAAACCACGACGTTTGTCAATGAATGATGCGCTGCTCATTTTACAAACACATGGCAAAACGTGTTTAAAAATAAAACACAATCAGCCGTCGATACATCTCGGAAATCAAGAGGATTCATGGAACCCGAGTGTATTTTATAGTGGAACTTGCGTTACTAGGATGTGAGTGAAGTGAAGTGAGTGGTGTTACCTGAGGACCTGCGCAGGCCGGCCTCGCTGAGGCGGCGAGGGTGCTTCTCCCAGAGTGCGTCCATCGACGTGACGCTGTAGGTGCTGCTGGCTGGCACACAAGCGACACACACACACACATTAGCACTACTTAACACACATGACTGAACAGTGAACACCTACTTCACACGACACAATGGGTGCATTCCCAAAACATGAAAACAATAATGTGGGATTTTTAATTTGAAAACTTTATATTATACTAAAGTAGGTCACGTTATGTTTAAATTGCAAAATGTTTCTTAAAAAGATGTTATTGTTTCAAGTTTAGTAAATTAGTATTTTGTTGATTTAGATCTATAATTCTGATAGTTCTCTCATGCATTGTTAGACCTGTCTGTTATGATCTAAACGCGTATTTTCTTTTTTGTATAGGTATTAGGTATTACTCGTGTTACAAGTTACAAAGACTGGAACAGCCTTGTCATGGAGACGAAGACTGAATACGTCACTGACGGCTATACAATTGTGTCGGACGATTATGAACGACAGCCGTGGCGCTTGTAAAAAAATCAAAACAATCAGCGTTACAGTTTGGCCGATAGACAATACTGTTAATTGCGTCGGCAAGATTTGATGACGGTCGTGGGCGGGCGACGTCTTTACATCGCTTGCGGGTTATTTATTGCGACATAGGATTGGAATTGAGGCATTGACTTTAATGCCGTAAAAAAACGAACGTTTTCCATGTCATCGATGGCAAAAATGAGTTTATTTTCAGTTAGTAAAACCGCCGCGCATTATCGACACACATTTATTCAACTTAAAAGTTTCCTCCACCGTTTTATGACATACATGAACGCAGAGCTCAGCTCTACCCTCCACCTTATCAAGTGCCTGGCTAGGAATGAACAGGACTTACTAGATGCCTTGCGATGCGAGCGTGGTCTGTCGGGCAGACTGCTGGACACCCCGTCCTCCTCGTCTTCAATGAGGTCTTCAGATACAGACAAAAGCGTGACATAATTATGAACAAGTGAAACTTAAAATTATTCACAATTTACAGTGATTAAGTGATACAAGTGCGTGCAAGACGTCCATTTCAAGGATGTAGCATGCTCGCGGTGCTCGCATGCCGTCACAAATTATTTTCAATTCATTCTCTAGAGTTCGAGTGTGAAATGAGATGTACTCACCTGATAAATGTTTTCGAGATAAGTCGTCGCTGAGCTTCCTCACAGCGTCGGAGCTGCCGTCTATGACAACAAAAACAACACGTAAAGCGGAATGATAAAACAATAATCATGCTTAAGGAAAAACAACAAGATGTATATAAATTGATACCTGGATGTCGAAAAGATAACTAACAATGATATAAATTAATAAAGGCATTGACGCTTATACTCCGTAGTATGGCTGTATGGCATGATACGTGGTTGTTTGCAATTCATATTGGGCAGAGTTCGATAAAATCATATAGTAAGGATTGAGGTAGGTGTGGGAGACACCCACTGCCTAGTGTGCTAGAATATAAAGGGCTTAATATTATGGGTCATTAAGGGCACATTAGTCTAAAGTCAACGGCGCGGTAGTGGCACGAGCCACAGCTGGCACACGGACACGAATGAGTAGGCACGCCACTCGCAGCGAATTACGGTGGGTGATAAAGCCATAACTTGGTGTCTGTTTATTCTTGGGACTCCATTACGGTATCCGATTAGTTCTGCTTCATTACACAGCTGAAGCCTCAAAATCTAGTTCAACATAACGAATGTCTGGCATCTTAAACTAGATCTAGTATGATAACGAAGGCACTGAACTCTAGGATTCGCATGATTCATTACTATTGATAGCAATCAATTGTAAATAATTTGTAAAAGATAAACTTTGACAAATGACCATTATAAATTTACGAACAAATAGTTCTAAATACAGACGTCAACATAATCGATATATTGCGTCTCTATTAACATCTCAGTTAATTAATGTCAGATATGTTATTGGTAGTAACTTATATCTTTATGGAAGATGGAACGCGGAACGAATTTATAAATCTATTTTGCATTTTTGACATTCAGTAAATTCGCATTATGAATAAATCTTTTTTATAATTGTTATTAGTTTTGGTATCACAAAAAATACAACCGTCTATCTTCATGGTTAACACTTCAAAATTTCAACTCAGGATTTTAAATGAAATGTCATAATGGAACTGCCTTCACTCACAAATCCGACGAAGGTTTTAAGCTCAGAGCTCAGGCTTGGAGGGCCCTGTAGTCGGCCGGCGGGTCCTATCGCGTGTCCGGCACTGCGCCGAGTCCGAGTTAATCACCAACTGCGCAGCGACACCGGCCTTGCGGCTGCGCGTGGGCTCGTCGATCATAACTCGGCTCATCGCGGGCCCTACGCCGCCCCGGAAGGTACCTACGCGGAAACTGCACTAGAAAGGCTAACTGGATCCGATGACGGGTTTTCACTCTCATTCAGTTACTTTAGCCGTACAGTCGCCATCAGATATATCGGACCGCCCAAAGTGCACACAAATATCTGAACACGTCTCTATTTTTTTTTTGACTCTAATACGTGTTCAGATATTTGTGAGCACTTTGGCCGCTCCGACATATCTGACTGTACATGTCATAGGATATAAGCATCTTTACAAATTCATCAGTAGGTTCTTCACCTATTTATCTCTATTCATATCTAGTATGATAGATGACCAGGTATGTATCACCAGGTATACCTATCGTATCTTACCTAAGATGACGCACATATGCAAAGTAATGCACATATGCAAAGTAATTTACATATTCGAGAACTCTTGAACATAAAATGCCACACAGACGTGCGAATTCAGGAGCCCAAATTAATAGAAAAATGGCAAAGTCGGTATTGCGAATATTCTATGGACTGCTCTTTCTGCAGAAAAATACATTACTAGTATGTATAGAATCAGCTGCAATCACGTTGATCGACTAGCGTCAATAAAATACCTAGATACCTACTATAGGAGGACAGATTACGTTGCAATTGCAAACAGATAATTGCATGGGCACAGCTATAAAAGCTTAATTAATAATGATAGGGAACACGACATCGTAATGATTGCAGGAGTTTATCTATACCTAGACTATTTAGTATAGACTAATAGCTACACCTTCATAAGAAACAAAAGAAAGGTTATGGACATACTTACCAAGATAGACCAACAAAAGTGGACATGCTAAGTAGTAACAAAGAAAAGTGGAGCAAAATCATAACAGACTGGTACCCTAGAGATGGAAAAAGAAGTAGAGGAAGACAGAGCAAGAGATGGGAAGATGAGTTAAAACTCACAGCGGGTCCTTACTGGAGAAGAGTAGCTAGTGACAGAACACAGTGGAAGATGTTAGAGGAGGCCTATGCCAAGAGGCACACTGAACTCTCAGAGATATTCTATAAACGCAGCTATCCCAAACTACAAAATAAACAAAAAATCTAAAGAGTTTCAGGACAAAAGGCATATAGCTACACGCACGGCTCCATCCACGTACAGCACAGAACGCAGACGCCGCGGGATAAAATATAGCATATGTTCATCTAGAAAGTCGACTCAATATTTAGACATACGTGTTTTTTTTTTATCGGCTTCTTTATTCCGAAGACTTCCCCCCACATTACAAAGCTTGAAAGCTACAACCTCACAAACTCATCCTCTTTATAATATTAGAAAAAAATACGTAGATACTCACAAATAACAATTATCTATATTTAGATACAAGGATAATAAAATAAAATAAAAAGCCCATTTATTCCTTAACCAAAGTAAGAACAGTGGAATATTAAAAAAGAAAATGTACTTAAGCAGAATTAAAAAATAAATAATCTTGTGGTTTTTCTTTTTTCTTACTTATATAATATAATTTGGTTAGGACCCCTCTCGGGTAAAGGCGGGTCAGATACAAGGATATTGAGGTTTTTTTATGACCGGTCCTTAACCAACTTCACCTTTCATGCATGATAGAAACTGATGATCATTGAATTAGAAGCCGTTGCTTAATATCGTATATCATTGTCATAGATTTTCGTAGCTTATAAATCATGTTGTTGCCCTGTTATCCAATAATAGCGTAGGTACGATTATATTCTTCGAACTGAACACTGCGCAGTTGCAATTTTTCACACGGGAGTGCCTAGATGGATTACTTGATAATGAAGTTCAGAACATGTTAGCGACTTCCGCGACACTGAAAAACAGCCAAATATGCTGGCGCTATGAAATTAAATTGACAAGATTATCATAACAATAAGGCGTTATTACACATTTGTCGGACAAACGTCGGTCGCTCATTGTCATGGTAAAAAGACATTCGTCATAGTTCTGACTGCGTGCTTCGGGACAGGTTTAAAGATTAAATACAAAAGCGACAAATTGTCGAGAATCAATTTAGATTAGCGAGCTTCTTGGTCGCTCATGTAAACATTTTAATGAGAGCAATGATTCATCTGATAATAAATCATATAATGACCATAACGTGTGTGATGATGGCAGGTGACACAATAGAACGTGGTGAATCCCACGCTAGTCCGTGCTCTCGTCTCCTCGTAGCGCGTGGGTGACCTACTCTAGTTCCGAATACTTCCCAACCCTCTTTGCTAACATGATTCATTTTATATTACCATATAACACTTTAAGCCCGCGGTTAATAAAAATAAAATAGATGCTATCTTGCGTTCAAGTTCATAGGATAAAAGAAGAACGCCCTGCCACAGACGTCTCTTTAAAAATGCCTGCGTCACAAAATATGGATGTATGTATATAAACGACAAGGTACATAACAACAACATGCTAATACGATGATATGATGTCAATTTTATGCGAACATCTCAGTTCGCAGAAATGATGTAATTGCTATAAAAGAACGTTCATTATTTGTCCATTTCGTTAGCGCTTGAAGACCGAGACGTACCAAAACAACTTGAACGCAAACCGTGCTTGAACACAAGAGTCGAGGAATGACATTGTGTTTTGTGGTCAAGTTCAAGTTTTTGTGAGCGAGTTGTATGCTAATGAGGTGTTGTTTTGCAAAACATCGACATATGAAATTGCTTTATGTTATGCAACAGTCGAAGCGATATTATGTTGATGCAGTATCATCAGTAGCAAGAACATTCCGAATTAACTATATCTACTAGTGTTAGTCGGAGAATGATCTAATTCGTCAATTGAGGACAATTTCGCGCTCCGCTCTCTCGTGGCCTGATGCGGCACGAGCATTATAGGACAACTGCAATTCTTGATGCCAATTACTTGACCAGCTGCTCGGCCACGTGAAGCCGGGTTCATTCATAGATTTTCCACCTATCATCAAATTAACTAGATTAAGCGTGAAATTTTAGAAGCAGCTTTTTCAGCTTAATTGATTGTAAGAGCTCGAGTCACGCTAGTGTACTTTGACCATGCGTGTTACAGCGTATGATGATACTTTTTCTATTAATGAGGACATAAAAAGTTCAGTAAACCAGTGGCGAAAATACTCTAGTCCGACCGAGTTGGCGGCTAGAGTACTACCGCGATCCAGCCGAATGAGAACGGCGCCCCGCAGCGACAGATGAAAAACAAGATTACATCCAGGCCATATAAATAAACATTGATGATTCATACCGCATTTCAGGCAATCGTTTATCGAGCCATTATCATAATTGAAATATTTATTGAAGAACATGTGACAACCAGTTAAGGTGATTGCGTATAGGTGAGACGAGATACGAGTGACTCACCATACACCGTATGGAGACAATGCAGTCCTGGGTTAAATATGAAACGACGCGTAAACAGACAGACTATAATTTAGTACCAAATTTGGATGTATTCAATAATAAAAAGCTATTTCATGAATTGAAAGGCCTTGCGGCAACAACCTCATGTGAAGATGAACATTGTTTGTCGGCTCGGAAACGAATGTTATGTCTCTCCGTACAATGTTACCAGATTTACAGCTTCTTGCGTCCACAGCAATAATTTATAGGTTTTCGCAAAGCATAAATAGGGACAAAAGAAGTGGCCTCCTCTCCCAGTACAATGAATATTAAGTAATGCTGTCGAAGCTTACGTAAATACAAAAGGGAGGGAGTCGTAATAAAGGATTGCCGAATGAGGAGTATTTAATGCAGCTAATGTTGAGATTAATTGATGAAGGATGCGGTATGATTGACGGCCTGGGCCTTTAGCCCGTGTAAGGCACGAAAGCGATCGGCAAGCGGCTCACGTCTGCCCTACGATAATGGACAGTAATGAGCCGCGCCGTGAATCGCAATTACTCTCGAATCTCGATCCATATCCACACCTGCGATAATTAATCCGAAATCAAATTGTGGTTGGAATACCAATGTGATTTATTACTCTTACGATGAAATGATAAATTGGTGCACTTAATTGGAACGTGGCATCAATAGGCTTCATCTCGCTTAGTCTGTGGACTTTGAGGAGAACCACCATGTTTCTGAGGGAGTTTTAAAACGAAAATTTTCTGGTTACAGTTTTTAAATTAAAACCTAATTACTTTTAACCTATTGAACTTGGCAAAGGCTGATAGTTATTATAAATAACCGTACTGCGTGATGTAAGCTTGGAAATATGTTAGTCTCGCTTGTGGTTAGAGTCAACATTTTTTTAGATAAGTAACCAAGCAAAACTCTCCGTGTACCAAAGCTCCACAAATAATATTTGCTCAGCTAAACAGTTCCAGTCGTGTAAATTATCTCTCAACATCCCAACAAGCCAAATATCGACATAAAATATCCATTACAGTCGTAGATAACATTCAACTTTAAAGTGAGACTATAACGACAATCCATTGTGAATACAGATAGTGTCGCTTGTAACTTACGGATAAATAAAATGTGACATCTGTTTGATAAAGTGTTAAGCGATTGGCGCGACGGGAAAGCGTGGTGGCATTATCAAAGGTGATAAATGTTAGTTGCAAGTTGGTAGTTGGAAGCGAACCAGTCACGAAGTAGGCAGTTGGGCGCGTGCAACAGTCCTCTTTGTTTCTCACGGCTTGGTTGCAGAAATACCGTGCAGATCGTTATCTCTGGCGATGATAAATGCATCCAATAACGAGGAGCTTGCAGGCGTAAGTATAATTACAGCTTACATTTCGTACATAATATACCAAATTTATGTGAAAGATAGCGGTTTCGGTTTTGAACGTAAAGTACTCCGTGGACGGTGGCAGTGGTGGGCGAATATACGACTGAATTTTCCAAAGAGTCTACAATCCTACATGGTCTTTGGTTAGCTAATATTCAAGTGACAAGTTTATGTGGTGCCAGGCTTGTGAACGGAACTGGGTAAATCCATCATGGTGGTATGTTTGTACGTGTTTGTAAACAGCGTGAATCAGCGTGGCTACATAAACGGGATTTTAGGATTGTACCGGACCAACTGTGTACATAGAGCTTGAGGTGACGCCACACGCTAGGCGTGTCAGCCGTGGAACATTCTTGACGAACTGAGGCTGACTGCGAGATTAACATATTGAAATTTCTTCCTAGCGATATTCGAGAAATCTACAACACAAATGTTTCGCCGTGTTGGGACCATGGAGTTTCCCAGGCTGATGTCGCCTTGAACTTGCGATCTAAACTAACACTGACGTAAGTGTGGCCAATAAAGCAATTTACACCGGACACTCGCACCTGATGCCGTGCCACCTACGCGTCCCACCAATACACAATCAATTAGGTACATAAAAGTTTGACAACATTACGAGTATAATGATTAGATTATCCCCGAGTTGGTCCTCATTAAATATACATTTTTGGACTAAACATTATGATGCGATTTTAAATACGCATGTTCTGCGCAGCATTTGCGTGAGATGCTAATGTATTTTTTTATGGGAACCTATTTTGAATAACTCAAAACATAAAGGTTACTACGGACTAACTCAGACATAAGAATGGAAAATAAAATCCATGAAATTTACGGAGGCGGCTTGTCGCCACTGTGAATGACTGTTTATTAATGTTAAGGTGAACGCGTGCGTTAAAGGGCTGCCGTCGAAGGAATAATTCAAGAGTTTACGCCTCTGCATCTCACGCTTAATGAATGAACTCGAATTATTAGCGATGAAACTAAACAAGTATGCGTAACCGATAAAATCACATGTAATCTCTTTATCACTTGCGATTATCGCTGAGTGTCCTAGTTCAACATTAACGAGGTTTGTGATTACTCAATTTCCCTCATGATCCTAGATAAATTGACTCATGGAGATATGAAGGCGCTATAAATCGAGCTAGATAAGGCAATCAACTGTACTGTTATTATCGGTTAAAGCATAGCTTTAGAAAGGCAGATTACAAAATGAAAGCTCACAGCAGCATTTAGATTACTGTAGGTTCAGAGTAGGTACATGACTGGGGCATAAGTTGAACGTAGCGGATACTTTGAAGTTGTGTAAGCAAAACATGGCGTAGCCTTTTTCTCATTGAGCAGTCAAAAGGGAGCTCCGCAAGTAGGTTGAGTGCAGACGGGATGGCGCCCGGGCTAGCATTAACTGGTTCCAATGACCCAGCCTGGCTCGAACCGGGATTTTTTATAGAGATAATACATCGATAGGTATATAAGGGCTGACATTCAGTTTACACTGTCGTTATGTTGTGAAAAGTGTCCATGTCGTGATACGTATAACAATAAGTTATTGACTGAAATCGCGCGGCTAATTAGAAATCATCCCAAGACATATTCATAAAGGAGCACATTACACATAAGTGGGTTACATGTGGTCGGACTGGTATAGTAAGCAACAATCCATTTGAAATTGAGTAGGTAGGGGTATATATTATTTGTAATATACTTGTACACAAACAGCCATTATTTGTGTGAGTTATCACTTTTAAAATGTAATAACAATAAAACAACGAACAATAGGTGAATAAATAAAAACAACGACAATATCCGCAGTGGCAGACGTCTTACGCATAAGGAGCTTGTCAACCAAAAAGACATACATAACATTATTTTGTGAGGCAAATTGTTATTGTGCGGCGTATGCGCAAAAAAACTCGCCGAGGCTGCCTCTTGCAATACTCTTCGCGTCATGAATAAAAGAAAAACAAAACGGTTGGATGAACCCGTGTTTCCGACTTTTCAAAGCCTTTGTGCTATACTAATACCTCAGACTCCTCAGAGTATTGAGAGCGGACGAGGAAAGGTGGAAGCAAAGCGACCTCCCACGGAACAGTGTGAAGGATTATACGTGACTGGGATTATATCATTATGATCTTTAATGATTTTGAGGAAGGATGGATTTGCGAAATGAAGGAAACAACCTCAAAAGTCACATTCATGAACAAACATAATATACATACTAGTATATTCATACTAGGACCACTATAATTTAGATTTCGTACTTATTTGCAAAAAAATATGCAGTCTTTATATTAACTGTTATAACAAGAAGTATTGTGTAAAATCCCTACCTCAGAAAGCAACTATTACCTAATTACAAATCTATTGAATGAAAACATAAACAAATTATCAGATGAGCCTTCTAGAAACGCGCAAAAGTATGTTGCGGCGAGGTAATTAATTATGCTTGATAAATAAGTAGTAAAATAAGATCGTTAATACAGACAGTTTTAGTAATTGGCAAAGGTATTCTATTCGCAACGAAGCTCTTATGAAATGATGTATAATATTTGGTTTACATAATATACATCTGGTTCACTATAATGGTACCTAACACGTATTATTCCATGGCAAAACATTCCTAAGCACTGGAACGCATTAGGTAATGTCGCTCGCGGATCGCTCGGATACCATTTATCATGTGCGTAGCGCCGTGGGCGTGATGATGATGTAGCGAACATCTTGCCCTCTCGCGTGGACCCGGATCGCAGGCTTAGCTACAACTCAATTTCGTAATTAATTTTAATTTAATATTGCTTGTAAATCGAGACGATCAAGGATCATGACATGTTCGGCTCGGTCCGATACGCTCGAGAAGAGTTGATATCGTTGTGAAATCAAAACCGTGGTTCAAGGTGATCTGTGGATATTGATTTGTGGCGACAAAAACAATACGTGCAGCTATTAGATTACGATAAAAACTATTGATGTAATAGGATGGACGGCATCAATCGCGCATGGCAGTCACGATGTCGTGTTACACCTGTTCTGCAGTTTGGTTACGGTTGACAGAGAACAATGCCACTGCGACTGGTTATATTGTGTAATTGAGCAATTTCCACGCGAACATCGCAGCTCAGATAAAGATAAGACACGGGAAGTGCCTTGTCGGCCCGGAACGTCATCCAGTGTTATTTTGAGACGTCAAAGATGCAGAGAGGATGCAGTCATTCTAACAGTGTTCATACTCCCAAAACAAAATTGATCATGTTCAAAACAGAGTAATTGAATGTAATGAGTTAGAAATGTTAGAATGCATATTATACTACAATTCAATCTAAAGGTAGGTGCTGTACGTACAGTGTGTACGCGACAAACATGACGTGTGTCACGCTAGAGGCATTGAAAATAATAAAGAAACATGAATTTACGTAACTGCTAGGATTATAAATAGAAACGTCGACATTATCCACAGTTAACATAACTTTGCCTAACAATAGATAACTACCAGCTTGTAACTTAGAATAAATTGATGACATGCGAAGGTAATTTTTACACGATGGCAGGAATGCTGCGCCATCATTAAAGTGGAATATTTATTTATTATTTACTTCTTATGGGTTCTAAGGTCAGGATGCAGTTGCGATCACAACGTGGCTTGTAATGCCAGTGGCCAAACAAGGCTAAGTGCGTTGGAAATTGCTACTGTTGAGGCACGGAGTTGTAGAAACACTACGTGACAGAATGATTATAAGTGCAGTGGCCCAGAGGTCATGGTGAACTTCTCACAATCAATGAAGGTTCAGATAACTAATGCTGACTACCAGCGCACGAATTAAAAGCATCGAAAGTGAAATATAATACATGAAATGCATACTCAATAGCTCTTGGGTTAAGCCAATGCATGCAATGGGGAATGAATGAAACTTTTAGAAGTGCCTGATTATTTTTTTGGTGATAGGAATAACCTTCCTTAGCACCAATAAAAGTTGCAGCCTTTTCAGCTGCGTCAATAATTTTTGAAAAATATAAAGTTTCCTCAATTACGTTTTGGGTTTCGGACGGCGAATGAGACACTTTCCTTGATCCGTCTCATATTAATTTTTTTTAAATCTGACCCTGGCAATGACAAATATAGCTGCTGCAGCTGTCAATATCATTGCCATTGTCAGTTTACTTATATTTCTTTGTTATATGAGGCCGATCAAGCAAAGTGTCTTATTCGCCGTCCTAAACCCAAAACGAAAGTGAGGAAACTGATTATATTTTTCAAAAATAATTGACGCAGCTGAAAAGTCTGCAACTTTTTTCTGGTGCTAAGGAAGGTTATTCCTATCACCAAAAAAATAATCAGGCACTTCTAAAATTTTCATCCATTCCCAATTAACTAATAATACTGAGAATCTCATAGGATGTTCGCTTCATAGAAAGAATGTAGACGAAGGGCGTTAGGAGCGTACAAGGGCAAGGTCAGTAGAGGGTGGTTCAAGGGGGATTATACCAAAACGCGGGCTAATGAAATATTCGTAATTGTTACATAACCGTTACTTAACTTAACGACTTTGATAAATGAAGTCATAAAACGTCGACCGAAGCTACACGCGTTTCTTTTGATTCAGTTACTAACTTAAGAAAATACTGTTTTCATAAAACCTTGTAGAGTACGAGTTGTGCATTACGATTCATTGAATCCAGAGCATTATTGCCGCTAGGTATTGTTGAGATCACTATTCTTATTTATAAGTTGGCACCACCTACTAACCGCGAATTTGATGATGTTTACTTAGAACTCCTTTTGAGTTGCTCTGCGTCTCCAGTTTATGAGAAAATTATGCGAGCTCCATGAAACAACAGCATGTTTTTTTTTGACGTGCTGTAATATATTGTTTTACTAACAGCCTAGTTATCTTACATTTCATTTTGTATGCTAATTCCTTTCTAGCCTTCTTGTATTCATGAAGTTAATGCGTGTCATGAAATAAATACATTTATTTGTTTTTTGTAATCGTTCAGGCCCAATTTTAATGTTTCCGTGTTCTGGGATAAGATTTAAGATCTGTCAAGCCTAAAGTGATTATGTTAATCGTCTTCAAATATCTATGTCTATGCGAGAAGATTGTTATTGTTATCCACATTGAGAGACATGTATCTGAACGTTTTTCAAAAAAAGTGTACAAAACTTCTTTTTTTTCAGAATTCGAATTTTTTTGGCTTTTCTTACTCAAAATTGTTGATACTATCGATCCTCATACACGAAAAAAAGTGTCCCAGATTTTACTATGTAATTTTTTTCTTCCATGCAGTGCGTCACGATCATATAAATAAAAAAAGACTGCATACAAAAATGTGACGATCTGGAATGGAATATTTAGGACACTTTTTTTCTTGTATGAGGATCGATAGTATCAAGGATTTTGAGTAAGAAAAACAAAAAAAAATGAATTTTGAAAAAAAAGTTGTTTTGTACACTTTTTTTGAAAAACACTCATCTTACATTATTTTGAAAGGAATGTGCTGAGATTTGTAACAAGTTTAGAAGCATTTCCCCGTGTATTGTAGGGAAATCAGAAAACTACTTAGCGTTAGTAAGTAGGTAAATCGGAACTTTTATTATCTTTGAGCTTAATTAAAGAAGAATTAATTGACCAGATAGTGAAACGGAAAATTGGCTTTTCCTACTGGAGATTGGTATTACTTTCCGACAATAATTGAAGGGGCATTGACGGAAGAAGGGAAAAACTTATTCGTATAATTACAGTTAACGCGGCTATACATAACACTGTCGGCTTTGGGATGGATAAGGTACATGAAGAAGAAGAATGATGCTTGCAACATGTTAAACGTAATTTCATTAAGCCCTATTTAACTTGCAAACTAGGCTTTGCAGCGCACTGAGTGTTCACTCTTCATTAGCACAATTGCCGGCTGACATGCTACCTCATTAACACACGGAGCCCTGAATCTAGTCCTACCATTACGACATAATGTCTCGTGTCCGTTCCTACGTAATGTTGTCTATTTATCTTGGTTTGTATATCTTCTTCGTCTTCTGGATTTGAGTATAGCGCCGTATCAGCTGCGTGATGATTATTTTGCACAAGTATCTGTAAGCGGTAGGTAATGTTTGTGTAAGTCAACAACACATGTATATACACTCAGCGTCAAAAGTATCGCACCTTTCCTAAAATTTGTTTCAAGCGATTATTACTCCTAAGATACTCACCTTACTATTATACTTACCCTGTCGATATTAGTATCATTTGAAAGGTAATAAAACCCCGTAGGCTTTAGCCTTCAAATGATAAAGGAGTAATAATCACTTGAAACGAATTTTAGGAAAGGTGCGATACTTTTGACGCCGAGTGTATGTATGGCTACAATATGTTTTATAGATGACACATTGGTACTTCACCAATACAAAGAATTGGAAAACAAATAAATGAAGATATGCGCGATAAACGCTATTTCTATCATTTGTAATGATTTCATCGTATTGCGCATTGATTGAGTCACATTAAAAGCTGACACTAATGAAGTCCTAGCTCAATATGTCCCAATTTTAAGGCTATTAGAAGTTAAACGAAGAAACTGTAATTAACTTCCTATCTACGTAATTTAACGACTTAAGTCATCAAATGATTCTAGTTATTTTTCAAGGACAACAGAAGACGTCATATTAGTTATTTCAATAAGTTAGGTATTATCTGCAGTCTTCACTTAATGTTTTTAAAATACACCCGATAGCGTTGTATTGTACCTTGCTTATCGTTAGCTCGTAAAATTCACAACGTTCCTCTTCTTCAGTATTTTGACAACGCGCTCTGCGTTGTCAAAATACTGAAGAGCGAATACAACAATATAATACTTACAAAAAACAACAATGGGTCCTTATTGCAGGATAAAATCTGAAGCTTTCAGGCGTCCGAAAATACAAATTTAAGACTCACCCGAGAAGCTGATTTTCGTTTCGACCGGCATCTTATTTCCGGTTCAAATTCCCTGGGTTTGCAGATTATATTATTCAAAATGGGCACAAAAATATCGATGATGCGTGGAACTGATTTCCCCTCAAGTCGGAGGCTCGTCGTGTGTTGTGTTGTCGTTTGTATGGTTCGGGTCGGGACGCGCGGATCGGTCGCCCGCCGAGAGTGCACTGCGGCCGGCGCGGCGACCCACGCCCGCGCCGCCCTCGGCTGATACGAGCCCGGCCTGCTCTTGTTTTTGTTTCCCCGGCACCCCTGAGAGCCTTTTCATGAAATGTGAGATTAACTCTGTTACTTTTGCAATTGAGTGGAAAGAGCGAGGGTGAAATTCAGAGAATGTAATCTTCCCGTTTCACTAAAATTTGACGTGGAAAATAATCAATATTTTTGCTGGTATGTATGTTCCTCATTGCCTTAGCGTCATCTTATTGCTTGACAATAATGTGTATGGTTTGCTAGTTTAACCGCCTATTATTGTTTCGTCCCGTTGAGACGAGTCCCATTAAGAAAAAATACAATCTTTAGCTATCTTAGTTACCTCGGTTGAGTACTATCATCGAGCTAACACTTTACTAGGCATAGCCTCTATCTTATCGCTGTTCTTATCAGGCGTGGATTCTTTACCTAAAGTGTTTTCATTTGAATTCAACATTATGTGACTTAGCGGCGTCTTTGTTAAACTACGTCTAGGTACTGTATGTGTATAGAATACAAATAAAGAGATTGTAGTTGCAGCTTCACTTTGGAAATATACAAATGTAACCTGTAGCAATTTTCTGTCAATGCAAACGTTGACGGTGGAGCGAGTCACGGTTTCTAACAGGTCAAAGAAAGCGAGTCTTTTAAAAAAGCAAGCCTTTCAACGTCATGCCATTCCGGTCCGAACACATTTCATAGCTGTTTGTGGTGACACGGCCGTTATCAGAGGATACAATTGATTGTTATAGTGCAAACACCAACACCTTTCACCGGGCATAAAAAACGAACAAGCAAAAGCTCATTTGTAATCAGAAAGCGAGCTTGGACTAGGGAACAAATAACCAAATAATAGAGCGGTGCTTATGCAATTTTGAGCAGTATAAAGTTCAAACTCCTTTCACCGAAAGAACAAGTGCGCTCCATGAATTTCAAATTTGTGTTGCTGGTAATGATAAATAATGACGCTGTTCTTGCAACAGTAGGATGTCGGATATCAAAACGAGACATGAAAGTTTGCATTCCACCTGAGATTATTGTTGACTTCTCTCTGACATTCACGGTCAGTAACTATAACATATGATAAAACGAGATCTGTATATGGCTGCTCTCGTACTTTCTAGTAATGAAACTTCTAGTGCCTATAGTAGGAACATGTTAACAAGCAAGTTGTTTCGGAAACTTAGAGCGACACTAATCAATAATCTATCATTTATTTCTCAATTCAGCACCATAAAATAAGAAAGATCAACCAAGAAAACCACCAAAAAATTCCAACCGGTTATGGTATGCCAAATATTTATTTTTACTAATTTGCGCAGGCATCGTTAACTATTGGGCCGTTGACCGATAGATTGGAAACCAAATAATCCTTGACTTGTGGCCCAAGTTGACGGTGGACGGCACGTCACGTACTGCCTGATTTACGATCCATACAAAATTTCCACCGAAACCTAATATGCACTTGATACAGCCGTTAAGGAGGACAGGGATTGAGACGGCCTTAAATGCTAAGATTTATGACACGTCAAATACTTAGATTTACGGCTAACTAGGAAGGAGAACAGTAGCTTCCAGTTGCATGACTAAATCCCCATCTATTAATATTTGATCTTAAATAGTTAAACAAATGTTGTTTACATAAGTTAACTAAGATTATCCATACTAATATTATAAATGCGAAAGTGTGTCTGTCTGTTACCTCTTCACGCTTAAAAACTGCTGAACCGATTTAGATGAAATTTGGACTCGAAGGACATAGAAAGAAAGAAAATACATTTGTTTAACGTCACACAATTACACAACTAAAAGAACAAGCAAAATAAAAGACTTAAATACTAGGACGTTAAATAGTCTAGTATTCATGCCGGAAATGAAATGATGCCCTAAAGGGATAAAATGGGGGGTGAAAGTTTGTATGGAGCTACGATATAAACGAGTTACACGCGGACAAAGTCGCGGGCAGAAGCTAGTTTTTAATATAAAAAGCGAGATACAAGAAATATAAGATGTTATTTACGATCTTTACAAAATGTCCGCTGAAACCAAATACCTATGCACTTGATACAGCCGTAACGAGGACAGGGATTTAGACGGCCTTGAATGCTAAGATTTAAGACACGTCAAATACTATCTATGGCTAACTAGGAATGAAAACAGTAGCTTCCAGTTGCATGACTAAATCCCCATCTATTCATATTTGATCCTATAGTTAAACAATTGTTGTTTACATAGGTATGAATCATTTTAATAAAAAAAACGCGAGTCGTAACAGGGTCATTGTCAGTCAAAAAAATATCGTCTTTTCTGTGGTCAATAGTTAAGGGCTTATGTTTTTATAGGTACATTATGTTTATACCGCATAAAAATATAGGAGAAGCGACGCCGTTTATGCGGAATCAGAGTTTAACTAAAAATTTGGCTTTAGACCCTTTAACTTTGGTAATGTCCACAGAAGACACGCGAACCTAAATCTGACAATGACCAAACGCGGAATATAAGATGTATTGTTACCGTGTTTTGGCTGAGAAGCGGTGGAGTGTGACTGCCGATATTATTTTGCCTTCGGTCACGTATTGTTTGTGCAAGTGACTCCGGTCACTCGCCATATTTATTTCAAACATCCAAAGCAAATAAGAAAAACGGCAAGCGTATTTTATTCCCAACAAAGCCTAAGCGTCCTAGAAATACAAATAAGGTATATTCATTGGTATGTAGCAGTTCTGCCAGTTTCATCAACAAAAATTTAATGATAAATAAGCAGACTTTTCTGGAAGTCAGTTACGCATACCTACTAGATATGGACGTACAGTCAGCATCAAAAGTGACTAAATCGAAGATGTCAAAAGTTCTTATTCCCTTTTAATAAAGACTTTTGACGTCTTCATTTGCGTTGCTACTTTTGATGCTGACTGTACATACCACAAAGAGCGAGAACCAAAGACAAGACGACCATAAAATAATAATATTAGTGAAAACTGATTTCCGCCAGCTTGCCTATTACCTACTAGTAGGTCATAATCACAAAATATTAAAAAAAAACTTGTGAGAAATTGCGAGGACATGAAGCCAATTTAAAACAAATTAGTAAAGGTAGGTAGGTAGGTAGTCATGTTGCTCAGCCAGCACATACGTCTTTATTAACGTTTATATGTTCTATAGGTTTAAATAATGGATTTAAGATTTTTCCGTTTCTACAATAGGTACTAGTTCTCATGTAGAGCAAGCATTCGATGGTACGGTCCGTTAGCTCGGCTATGTAAGTGGCGCATAGCGACATATCATAAAGCATCTTAATGGACTCGATATGTTGACAACGCGGGCAATTTTCCACACCTGCGATGCGTCGGCGCCGGCGGAGCGCCAGACCGGAACACTTTCCAGCAATGGCGTTCTTAGATTGCGATTTGACTATTAAGGTAGCCTGATCCATCAACGTCAGATTCGTATTTAGTAGGGTCTCACTTAATTAGACACTTGATAAAAGCGTATAACTGTTTTTTTTACAGGTGAGCCGATATGGATACCTAAACCCTATGCGACGAGCCAACATTTCCAGCGCTATTTTAATTTCGTACATTTTAACACCAAAAATACTTCAATCAGTTCCATTTCACCAAGTGATGCTTTGGGAAAACAAATGCTAGAGTTAAGTTTAGTTATAATACTTTATGTTCCATGGTTTTCAATGATCAGATCTCGACCAATCTATCAGAAAAAATAAGTTTAATAAAAAAATACCACTTTTCCTAAAGAAATTCCGAAGTTTCCATAGCAATCGGCTTTCTATTCTGTCGAAATCAAATATAGAAAATCCGATTAGGCAAGAGCGTTAGTACTTAGCAGGAACAATAAAGTTTCATTGTCTTCTTACTCACTTGTCCACAGTTTATACTATTGCAAGAAGCTGTAAAATTTATAAGCTGTTTCTGATGACAGACATAATGCATGAGTATTCAATAAGATCTTGCATTTGAATTTAAACGTAATCATACGTCAATGATAAGTATGGTAACCTACGCGGCACTGCATACCTATCAACTCCTGACTCAATGAACCTTGGTTAATATAAAAGCCATAATGCTAAAATACCAAAGGGATCACAATACTTGCTCCACAGTCGTGACGACGACAAATTCCACTGACTCAGTCATTCCGAAAGCGACTGTTGAATCGATAGACTTCGACTCAAGGTAAAAAAAAGAACTACGGATGCAGTGTGAATCAAGTTTGACGCTTGCAACACCGCGGTTACGGGAATCACGGGGAAAACCACCAGGCAAGATCAGCATACGTAATTGATCTTAGAAATAAGTTACAACATATTCAGGAAAAAGTTCCCGCTTGTCCAAAAAAGGTATCAAACATAATTACTTTAATTATTATCGAGATTATCGAACCCGTATGTTAGTACTGCGAGTTGATATAGAGACGAGCTAAGGCCGCCTTTACAGACAGGCAACGACGCAGGCCCGTATCGGTTGTCGTCCAATCGTTTGTCGGTGTTTATGTCATAGACGTGAGCATTTCCATAGTCGCTTGAAAGCTCGCGTGTCGCGATGCCACACGCGTCGCCTATCCATAGACGAGGTTTTATACTCGAGTGCCCTCGAACGAAGTTTACATCCGCGGGTGACGAAAAGGTGACTAATAGCATAAGAAGGTACATACATAGCCCGAACATTTTTAAACTATAAGTACAGTCGCCATCACATACATAGGTACACTGTAGGTGTTCAAAAATATCGGCACATGCACCCTAATGCCTTGAAAATAGAGGTGTGTTCCGATGTTTGTGACGTGCTTGTTTGCTCCGATGTATGTGATGGCGACTGTACTATAACAAGTAATATTGAAACCGGAACGGCAACAGGCGATTAGATTTTGCAGTAATAAGTGCGTAAATAACTTTCTTCCGACATCTCTGGAAAGAAAATGCCCATCGCAAATCATTGCGGCTAAGTATGAGTAGGTAATCTATTAATCATAATCAATCTATAATTAAGATCAGACTATTAACAAAAAAAAACCGTTTCACTTTCTCGCATGCGTTATGCTGGATTTTATTATATAATAACTACTAGTGATTACTTTAATTCTGTTCCGTGACTGACAACAGTCTCAATTTTATTAGAAACATCTTTTACGTCGTCACACGCAGTTACCGCCCGCTACTCGTGCGGAAAAACCCGCTTCCAGGGGAAGATGTAAAATTTTGTACTCATCACAGGCGGTAATAAAGATATCCTCAGATAGCACATTTATCGAATATTCCATAATCTAGATGAGTGTGTGTATTCCGCCCTGAACTTTTCTTCTAGTGTGTTGAGATCTAATTTATAAGTTCTATTCCTCTTAGGTGACCCTAAGAGGAATAGAACTTAGATTTTGCCGGTTTGCGATCACTCAGATGAGTTGGTGAACTTGGTGGACTGAAAGGATATGTTCTCTTTTTTTTTGTAGATTCCTGATAACCACTCTAAAAATTGCATACAGCCCACGATTTATTTAGATTCTGTTGAAATGTTATAAAGTAAGGTTAAAAGTACCCTAAACCGACGAGCATGTATGAGAAATGTTAAGAAAGCGAGTGAAGCGAAAGTGGTTTGTCAGGATCGTAGCAAATGGAGATCCGTGATCTCTGCCTACCCCTCTGGGAAAGAGGCGTGATTATATGTATGTATGTATGTTATTAAGTAAGTATCATTAATTGAAAAAAAAACATTGTCCTTCAGTTGGTCGGTAGGTAACCGAAACTGGTCGCGTAACCGGCATAGTGATTATATATTTTATAGGTAACGAAACATTTAAATAAAATGTCACTATGTCCTATTTTGGACCTCAGGTGGGTCACGAATTACACAAATAGTTTATAGTGGCCACGAATTCCAAGCTTATAAACTACGATTATGATGTCACCCGGACTTGGACATTAATAATGCAACTGTGGCGACCTTGAACTGGTATTATTATCACGATTGCTCTGCACTGCTCGTGGCATCTAGATAAAGCCGACGGAAAGAGTGCAACGCCCAAAAATAATGTGGATTAACATTTACAATGACATTAACATTTATAATGTGTCAGTACATATAGCTTATCATTCGGATCCCCTGTGGAAAAAAAACACGATGGTGGTGAATAACCGTACCGCCCGCCCGTTCGATGGTATATAAATAAGCTGACACCATATTCTATATCTGCTTGCAACCTCACAGAACCCTTTATATTAGTTGCGTTGATTGACAGCTTACGGGAATATTGTAGGTGGTCCATGCCCCGAAATACATATTTACCTGACTAACTAAAGTCTAGGTAAAGGTTACCTAACCAATTGTCTAATTAGGGTGGGTTGCACCAACACCAACCAACGATCACAGACAGAGCGTTAAATATGGCGTCGCCGGCAGCTGTCAATCCGAAACTTGTCATGTTTACATACATTCAAACTTTAACAAACCCCGCTTACTATTGCAGACGGTTTGGGTTTGCACCACCCTTACTCTACATTTATTTTCGTTACAGAAAGACCTGATCAATACACAATCACACCTTAATATGGGCCTTCTTCTCACGTGTTTCATAATGCAAACAAGTACTTAAATATATTGTTTACTCGAGAGATTGTGAAACGCTATATTCGCATTTATTACCAAATTTAATTAGAAGTTGATTAAGCAACAGCGACAATACCATATCACTGTCGCAGAGTCATTGCACCGAATGGACAAGGAATATGCATTAACAGCAATATTATTAATGACAATGGATACCAAATCAACGCAGTAAGCTTTAATTAAGATTAGGCAGGCATATACCATTGTTATAAATTCAGATAATTCCTTTCTGTTTTCAAACCGGAGTGTGAAAGTGATAATTATTGTCTTATAAATCTTATAATCGATTCGGTAATAGCTTTGAAAGGGTTACATATTACATTTAACGACGAAAAATATAAGTTTGATCAGTGAAAGGCATTGCTATTCGCGAGCAGGAAGCGAATACCGCAAAGCGGAATTTTGTTAGTCTCAGGCGCCGCAAATAGGCTCTTGACATTTTGTGAGAATATCGCGCGAAAACGTTTTGATTGTAGAATGCGTCGAGGCCGTCGGGTTGCAGGATTACGTTTAGCATTTGATTTCAATGGAGACTTGGGTGGGCCGCTACTTTAATGATGCCGACGTGTGCTAACATGGATCAATGCCCTATGTATTGACTAAACAAATAAATAAGCGTTTATTGCATTCGAATACCTTAACGGTCAATATATTGGTTACTGACGTTTGCCATTTGCGGATTTGCTAATAACATGTAATTTGTCCTAGGTCCCTTACAAATTATATTCCTTCCTAAATAACTGGTGAGGTTGCTGAAGCTGGGAAGAAAAACTAAATACCGATCTGTCTTGTTTGCATAACTGTCAGCGCAAGGAATAAACAGATTGGAAGGGACTGGGTTACTTTCATATGCAGGTTTGTCGTAACGTATCGTATCTTAAATTTATTAAAACATTGTGGCTACTACCATAGATGTCACAAAGGATTTCAATAGAAAATAAGATCGAAAGTGGATTCGTATAAATCTAAATGCTACCGCTAAATTGCCTAACATATCATCATCATCATTCCACCTTGTGGGGGGCCTACCCACGCCGCGCCTTCCGGTACGTGGTCGCCACTCGAGAACCTTTCCGCCCCAACGGCCATCGGTTCTACGTGCAATGTGCCCCGACCACTGCCACTTAAGTTTAGCGATTCGGAGGGCTATATCGGTTACCTTGGTTCTGCTGCGGATAGCCTCATTTCTGATGCGATCGCGCAGAGAAACTCCCAGCATAGCCCTCTCCATCGCCCTTTGAGTGACTTTGAGTCTTCTTATGAGGCCCATAGTAAGCACCCACGTTTCCGTTCCATATGTCATCACTGGCAACACACACTGGTCAAAGACTCTCGTCTTGAGACACTGCGGAATATTGGACGAAAAGATGTGCCAACATAATATGCAACAAATATATTACTTTGTTTAACGAAAATTGGATCAGCTGCAGTTCCATTATACTCGTGGGAATAAGGAAAAAGTATGCAAATCAGTGTTTACCTTCACTTTAAAAGTCATTATATGATCGCAAACGGCGGGCCTACTAACCAGGCAGACGTGTCATGCGAATTGATGGGCAGACGTCGACCCCAACAAAGAGCTAGAAAGCGGAATGAAGTATTTAGGCGGAACGTTCGCTTTAGAAACGTTATAAAGGCAAACTGGGAGCCAGGTGTTAATGAGTCAGCCGGTTCATTATATGCATCCGTCGAAACATGCCAGGCATTCTTGGTAAACGATACTGGGAAGTAATTTGCAAAGTTTTGCAAATATCGTATGCAGTTGTGTTGCAATTCCTGACAAGCAAATTCTACCTCTTCACTTTCATCAGTGTGTATCCTCAAATCTGTTTATACAGAACGACACATCATCATCATATCAGCCGAAAGACATCCACTGCAGGACACAAGCCTGCCCCAAAGAGTGCCAAAGTGATCGGTCATATTTGGATATAGGTATATATGACAATCAAAGGTTTCTGAATCGGAATCGTGACCATATACTCTGTTAGTCTATTGGAAAAATTTACCATTGTGGCACCTACTCACCACATTGTATCCTAGGAATTTTCCGAACGTCGATTGAGGATACAATTAAAGTCCAAAGCGTACAGAACGAAGTGCACTTGCAATCGTAAAACGTAGCTTGTTAGCTAATTCAATCAATTGGCTTGAGAAGCTCTGAGTCCTAATCCCGAGCTCGGGGCAACGGATAAGGTCAACAAGGTAATATCGTCAGATGAATTGGAGGGTATCGACGATTTGCCATTTGCCAATAATACATTTTGTGGGACACGAAGTATTTTTCATCAACGTGTCGCTTGTGACTATTTTCGTTTTATTTCAATGTATCGAAATATTTTGGTAAGTTTTTGCCTGGTTTTGGATATCATGGTTGCTGAACTATCAGGTAGCTAATACATTTCGTCCCTTTGCTGAAAAAAGGCTATAACTTTAAAGTCCTATTGCAACAAAAGTAAGTAAAAATAAAAATGCGCTTGAATACTTTTTATAAAATCTACATAACGATGAGACATGTTTTTAGAAACTACACTCCGCCGGCGCGGCGCCGCCTACTTTGCTTTGCTTATTGTTTTTTTTATAAAATACGATTATCTGTACCGCGTTTTTCTCGAAACGAATATGCATTGCGTCGCACATAGATAGGTTATTAGGTTTTCTTGCGGCCAATATTAATTTATTTGCTATTACAAATGCTAAATAATATAATTGATATTTAAAAAAAACAATTTTCTATTGAAATTTTGTGCTTTAGACCATTTTTAGGGTTCCGTACTCAAAGAGTAAAACGGGACCTTATTACTAAGACTCCGCTGTCCGTCTGTCTGTCACCAGGCTGTATCTCACTTGATACCGTGATAGTTCCAGCTGAAATTTTCACAGATGATGTATTACATTTCTGTTGCCGCTATAACAACAAATACTAAAAACACAGAATAAAATAGCTTTTTATAGATAATGGTACGGAACTCTTCGTGCGCGAGTCCGACTCGCACTTGGCCGGTTTTTTTCTTTATGGCAGTCTTGAAATAGGTAGGCAATATTTCGCTTTAGTTTTTTTATATTTTATTCAGTGTCACCATAAGAAGAAAACAGGTAATTTTCTAAATGGGCCAATTTTTCATCCATAATAATAAATTCTGGCTTTGTATTTTATCGTATAGAAATAGACGAAACTCATTTTGTTCCAGATAAGGCAGGAGAACCTACGACGGTAATATATTTTTATGGTACATTTATCAACATAACCATTTTTACCCTACCTGTACTGTACGTACACTACCTTCAGCTGATTTTTATCAGAATCATATTAAGAAAAAAGTATGAAGTATTATGGTAAATAATAATTTTACGGCGAGAGGAAGGGATAATAATAACTAAATTATTTTTATATTGAAAACACAAGAATATTTTTTCAAGAAAACGTAATATATTTAGAAGCTTTAAAATAAACGTGTTTTTTTTTATTATTCTAGGTTGACAATTTCTTTAATAAATATTGGTAATACCTGAAGCACTGGAATCCAATATGGATTCCTGTCTTCAAATCAAAATTACTTTGATAACTGTCTTCAAGCCCCGTAGCATGGATCACGCGATAAGTGATAGGATAAGCGCGTCGTCTCATTCTATCGAACGGTGTCAGCCAGGGACGGATGCTCTATCCTGTCACTTATCGCGTGATAAGGCCATCCATGCTACGGGGCCAAATCTAATACATTGACGACGAAAAATAGGTCACTTTAAAAGCGTGATCGGGCCCCGATAATGGAGCGCGCGGATGAACCAGCGCCCGCGCAGCCAGTCACGCACGCGGGAGAAAGTGAATCATGAACAATGGAATGGACGAAGACAAATTGAAGGCCCATGACCAAAACACGATAAAGCTATTTCGGACTCACGGGCTCGCTTGCTAAGCAAGAGGATATCCTTGACACGTTTCTAAATGTACTCAGTGTTCGACTAATTAATGCCATTTGTTTTTATACGCTTCGCCTACTTAATCGATAATTAACTACATAGAAAAGTTGAAAAAACACCGACATTTTCATTTCAAAGTTCAATATCTCAAAACCGGCTGAAGCGATTTTCAACCGACGAAAAAAACGGAGGAGGTTCTCAAGTATACGCATAACTTTTTACAGAGTAGTTCGATTTGGATAATTCTTTTTTAGTTGGAAAGAGTATACCCCGAAGTAGGTCCCATATAAATTTGGAAAAAAAAAACCAACCCTAAGGGTAGGAGAATAGGGGATGATTGATTTTTCGTCGGTTAAAACTTTGTTTTTAAAGTAAATTATGTTGAATGAAACGTAGCTAAGAACCATCTCGGTCACGTCAGCTTTAAGACAAAAAAACCGCATTAAAATCGGTCCATTCGTTTAGGAGCTACTATGCCACAGAAAGATACACAGACACGAGAAACTTATAACACCCCTTCTTTTGCGTCTGGGGTTTAAATTAAAAACTGTGGTTTGCTACATCAATTATGTAGTTAAGCACAACATGCACAAGGTATACAAATGGTTGAGAATTGCTGCATTATGAAACGAAATGATTTATTAAAATGCATGAGGATATTGGCTTACAATTGCAGTTACACTTGCAGCTCTAATACTTAGTCTCACCCTCAGATCATAGAATCTGAGGTCTTTACAGGCGTACACAGTCACCGGCTAAAATATCTGATGACAACTGTATTCCTAGAGCCGTAAGAACTTGTCAGATATTTATGCGGCCTTTGATTCATCATACAGGGTGGAATTTCATAAACTGTACATAATAAAAGGAGAAAAATTTCAGCCAAATTCATCGGTGAAACGGTGTTTTTTTTTTTTTTCTAGTCATTAGTTTTTTTTTTACAGAATTTTGAAAATTTTTGTAAAAACTCGGGTAATACACCTAATTCAGACGGTATAACTTTTGATCCAATGGTCCTAAAATGAAAATAAAAAATGCAGAGTATTACCAAGGGACAGGTTAATAATTCTTAATAACAATAAAAAACCAACTAGAAGAGAAAATCCGCAAAAAAAAATATTGTTTTTGAAAAATGGCTACAAAAATTACGAATTTTAAAAGAAAAACACAATTTTCTGAAAAAAACGCAGATTTAGTTACCATTTTTTTTGCTTAGTATTAAACCTCACTTAATGCCGATTCTAAAACCGTTTTTAAACTGTCTCAGACTTTGAAAAATACCACGAAAATGGGTACGTAAATCAAACCATAATTTTAAGGACTGTGCGTCTATGCCCCCGAGTGTCTTTCGTAGTAGGCGAAGGCCGAAGGCCGAGCTCCGCGTAGGGCCGAAGGCCCGAAGCGTCATGCGAGTCCGTAGGCCGAGCTGCGGGAGTTTAAGGTTGTGCTACCACTCACTAACCCCCGAGTGTGTTAAAAGCGAACCTGAGGGCCGAAGAATTTTTAATTTTTTTTCAAAATGGTCCTAGAGCTTTGAAATTTGGCTAGCGGGATTCTGTAGGGCTTTAGATTCTGAAAAAAATTTTTTTTTTTTTAGCTCTAAAAAAAATTTTGTATGGGGAATTTTTTCGTTTTTTTTTCCGGCCAAACCGCTCGACTTTTGAATAGGGGTCTCGACCAAATGTCATAAAAGTTCCCAAGGGGAGTACAACCGCATTTTTTTTTGGCCGAAAAAAAAAACTTTTTTTTTTTGAAATTTCAAATTGGTCGCAGCGCGCCGAGATTTGGCATGCGGGGACTTGAGGGGCCCAAGAGTTGTAAAAAGAAAAAAAAATTGGAAAAAATCCAAAATGGCGGACGGTACGGGCAAAACAAATTTGCGAGGCCGTAGGCCGAGCTGCGGGAGCTTAAGGCTTGGCTTCTATTCCTTGGCCCGAGTGTCTTACAAGCGAACCTGAGGGCCGAAGGCCCGAAGGTGAGCTTCGAGGCACGCGAAGGCCGTAGGCCGAGCTGCGGGAGTATAGGACTGTGCGTCTATGCCCCCGAGTGTCTTTCGTAGTAGGCGAAGGCCGAAGGCCGAGCTCCGCGTAGGGCCGAAGGCCCGAAGCGTCCTGCGAGGCCGTAGGCCGAGCTGCGGGAGTTTAAGGTTGTGCTACCACTCACTAACCCCCGAGTGTGTTAAAAGCGAACCTGAGGGCCGAAGGCCCGAAGGTGAGCTTCGTGGCAGGCGAAGGCCGAAGGCCGAGCTCCGCGTAGGGCCGAAGGCCCGAAGCGTCCCTTCAAAGCGCGCTTGCGGAAACCCTACGCCCCCCAAGTGTCTTTAAGCGAACACACTCGGGGGTTAGTGAGTGGTAGCACAACCTTAAACTCCCGCAGCTCGGCCTACGGCCTCGCAGGACGCTTCGGGCCTTCGGCCCTACGCGGAGCTCGGCCTTAGGCCTTCGCCTACTACGAAAGACACTCGGGGGCATAGACGCACAGTCCTTAAAATTATGGTTTGATTTACGTACCCATTAGCGTGGTATTTTTCAAAGTCTGAGACAGTTTAAAAACGGTTTTAGAATCGGCATTAAGTGAGGATTAATACTAAGTACGTAATTTGTTATTTCCACCTAAAACCCAATAACACCCTTCAACTACCTGTGAACAAACGGTCATTAAGGATTTTAAGAGGATTAAAATTAATAAAATTATGGTTTGATTTACGTACCCATTTGCGTGGTATTTTTCAAAGTCTGAGACAGTTTAAAAACGGTTTTAGAATCGGCATTAAGTGAGGTTTAATACTAAGCAAAAAAAATGGTAACTAAATCTGCGTTTTTTTCAGAAAATTGTGTTTTTCTTTTAAAATTCGTAATTTTTGTAGCCATTATTCAAAAACAATAATTTTTTTTGCGGATTTTCTCTTCTAGTTGGTTTTTTATTGTTATTAAGAATTATTAACCTGTCCCTTGGTAATACTCTGCATTTTTTATTTTCATTTTAGGACCATTGGATCAAAAGTTATACCGTCTGAATTAGGTGTATTACCCGAGTTTTTACAAAATTTTTCAAAATTCTGTAAAAAAAAAACTAATGACTAGAAAAAAAAAAAAAACACCGTTTCACCGATGAAATTGGCTGAAATTTTCCTCCTTTTATTATGTACAGTTTATGAAATTCCACCCTGTATATTGACTGTACATACATTTATAAACTAGGTAAGAAAATACTTATTTTTTGACGTACTCTTATGTTTGAGAATAATTTTAATTACGAAAATAAGATTCATATATACATATAATTGTTTAACAACTCAGCCAGCATTTCAATCGTTTCCTCATTTTAGTTCAAAATAACGGTACCGGTCCTATAATAATATTAATACTGCCCATTCTGAAGGTCGTACCGAGAACCGGTATTCAGATTCACTTTACGTTAACCGGATTAGTTTTTTGTTGGGAAGCCCCGTTAGCAAGTCACAAAAACGCTAAACAACTTTTGTGTTCAGTTCAAACCTCCCTCTACTATGAACGCGAAAGTTTTGATCTAATGTACTTATGAAATGCATTACGGTGCACATATAAAAGCAATTACAATGTTAGGGGTTATTGATGACTTCGTGGTTTTCAATTATTGGACTGTTTTGATTTATTTTCCTGGTGGTTCCCGGGCCTGGTTTCCAGATTTCTGGGCATATCTATTACCTATAAGTATGCGACAATTCACTCAAATATAAATTGAGGCTGCTACTCTCTTCTTCCATTTAAGAAAACCGACGCGATAATTATTATAATAACACCTTTCGTTGGTACGGCATTCCTGTCTATTCATCTTTAAAAAGGAAATCTAGATGGTGTAACATCGATATATAATATAATACAGATATATCTACGAATATACCAATACCAATTATTGTATCTATGACTACTTATCATAGTATTCATTCTTATAGATTGATATCAATGTTATTTATAATGCAAAGTTAATACTTTATTAGTTTATTAAATAGATATATATCAATATCCATTTATTAAGTATATTGACGTATATGTTTGGGCTGAGCTCACACAGTCTGAATTCATGTACTGAATCACTCAAGAGCAAAAAAAAAGGTACACCCTCTGGTAGCAATTCTGCACAAAGTGTACCGTTTTATATGCTCGTGAGTGTTTCAGATTATGATTCAGTGCATGAATGTGTGATTGACTGTGTGAGCCCAGCCTTAAAGTCTACTCAGTAAGTCGTGCATGAGGTTCGATAAATTTTAAATAACTACTGTAACTAGGTCCTGTATGCAGGACATAGGTATACTTCATTTCATTTACGAAGGCCCGCTGGCGCTTGAGATTCTCAATTAAATGAAATGAACCATCTACTCGTTCGTGAATTAAATCTTATTATATTATGCATCTAGACGCATGCAATAAAACTGTACGGAATAGGCGAATGCCTATAATATAACTACGTACATTGCAAAATGCTCCATATTCTAATTGGAAAAAGCATATCAGGAGGAATCAGGAGCATAGAAACGAACTAGTCACACCACACCGCAAGCAGTAAAAGGTAATATAAAAATGTAAGTACACGTAACAATTAGCCCAGCGGCGCTACCACGAACTTCGAATCTCGAACTTCGTATATCTCCGTTTCGGTCGCTCGAGTACCATAAACGATAAGTGCGATAGAGACGGAGATATACGAAGTTCGAGATTCGAAGTTCGTGGTAGCGCCGCGGGTGTCTGGCGGTGAAATCGAGTTATTGCCGTGGTCGTGCGGCCGCACGGACCACGGTTAGGTCGTGAGTTGAGACTGCCGTTTCAGGTAAAACCAATCACGTCACACCATGGCGATGGCACACGGCGCTTTCAGGCAAACACCCGCGAGTAAACGGCCCGAAACTTTACGTCGTCAAAGTAATGTGGTCCCTTGGTAAATAAATCACCTGCATCAGTCACCTGTTATTTTGGTGACTGTACTATCTGCCAAATTACGAACACTGCCTGTCGCGAATCATGGCAGTTGATGATGTCGCGATGACTTCACTTCTTTTGGTTGTTGGAAGTGTCGCGAATCATGGCAGTTGATAATATCGCGATGACTTTAACTCGTGGTCGGACCGCCTTAAGAGATTATTTGCGCTGGCAAGGTTATGATATATTTGTGACTGTGCATGGGTAGAATAAGGTTGTAGTCTTTGGAGCATTTAAGGGCTTGCTCTGTTGGAGGTTGGAGAAGCCTCATTTTGTGATCTGAAATTGGCGAGTGTCGAACTAATCTGAGGAGGTGTTCTCGCCAAGGAGCTGGGAGCTACGTAGCTGATCTCTGAAAGCTAAGTGTCTTAGATTCTCAGCACTTTACTTTTTCTCCTATTTGATTTATTGTTCTACTATTAATGTGTTATATAATTTACGTATTATAACGATGTTTCATATCATGAGAATCATGAGTTTTACGTAATGATACTGGTATATGTCTCATGCTAACTGAGTGTCTCAATCAGGGATCGGAACTGGTTAATTGCAAAAACCTCGGTTTACCACAAATCTCGAACTATTTTATACTTCACATGTAGGAATCAGTTGTGTTATGAGGTAACGAGTGCGTATTATTAGATTGCCCAATTAGAAATGAAATTATTATCAAAAGAACGAAAAAATAACGTTTTCGTTCCCATACAAACAATACCGGTTTCCGATCCCTGGTCTCAATATCCTGATATTTCGTCTATTCTTAATGTCTCAATTACGCTCATACTTACTGTAACTTTATAACTAGCTACCCAAGTGAAACTATCCCGTTTTGCCGCCATTAGGGTAACGCTCTCTGTTAATGGTACTCGTTGATATTATGGATGTTAGTTCCCATAGCTTTGTCCCCGAGGGTCTTACACGGAGGTGAGATCCCGCCATACAACGTCCAGGGCGCGGTTCCGCGTTGTATGGTGTCTAAGAGGGAGTTCCAAGTTTCGCCAGTGTGCTGGTGTGAGACACCACCGTACTATCGTGGATGTTGAGCCTACGTAGTACGGCGGTAGTGGAAAGGGATAGTCGGGTATCGTTCAAACTGCCTCCCTGCGCGGTTAGGGAGGTGCGTAGTAGCGCTGTAAGACCTGTTGCGAACAGGCCGTAAGGTGCGCGCCCTAGTGAGTGGCCGGCCACGCCAAGGTGCCTCGTAGGTTGTGAAGGAGGACAACTCGAATGTAAAAAATATTTGAGCAATTAATTCCCAGAAAGCTGGAAATCGTTTTAATACCTTCATTTGGTCCTAAATGCCGTTTATGTGCTACATAAAAAAAGAGCAAATATTTATGCACACCTCCTAGGATTGGGCAAACTCAGATTACACGTATTTAGGAGCAAATGAAGGTATTAAAACGATTTCCAGCTTTATGGAAATGAATTCTTCGAAAAATTCTAATTTGATTGGCCTATACTGGCACATATAATATATATAGGTCGATGATGTCGAAAGTCCATCATTCAAATCGTACGTTGCTAATTTATAGCGGTAGGTAAAGGCTGCGCATCAGTAGGTATGCCAATCAGTTACATTATAAAACGGTTTTATAATTAGGTAGGTATGTGTAGATAAGACATTTCCGGATCCCTACATTCGTCATTAATTAAATCAAGCGTTAGCATTTTAGTATAGAATAAATTATCAATAAGTAATAAAACAAACATTATAAATATAATAACTATTTAATGTCAGTCAATCAATCATCTGTCAGTTACTATTTCACACCACCACTAAATCAATATCTAATAACGAAATTGGGATTGAGAGGAATACAGGATATTTTTTATCCCAGTAATATCCCCAAAGATGGTGAAATGCAGGGAAGCTAGTCCCGGAATTTGATCAACGAGTTCTACGCCGGCAGAGCCGCGAGCAAAGCATCATATCAAATCATTAGAAACTACACTAGAGCATCCAGTTTCAAATCAGTCTTGCATGTTTAGTGATTACAATTACTCATCAAAACTTGTTCGGCAATACTCAACTGTGGTGAATTTTAAACAGCCACGAAACTGGTTACGTTTTATCTGTTCCCAAGGTTTTAGCATCGAAATTTAATGACAATCCAATAATATGAGCTGAGGTCATCTGCAACTCATGGTATAATAATAGTGGTGACCTAACACTGCCTACACTGCAAGTAAACATATTAAGCTTCTATTTAATGTCATCTCTTATCTCAAAAACCTAGGTATTTATCTTATCATTATTTTAACTTGATGTAACAAAGATAGATCTCCTAAAAGTGTGTTACGGGTGACACACAGAGCTCTGTTATGACAACAACTGCATATTGTTATTTTATCAAAACATGTGCTGGTGAAACTGGAGCAATGCACTGCAACATTAACTATGCAAGTAGTTGCATTTAACAGTATTCTGCTGTGTATACTGTTATACATGCATTGTCTACTTAGATTTTTACAGTAAAGAAAGAAAGAAAAATACAGACCAGTAGAGTTCCAACTTAGGGTGATGTAGGCTCGTGGTCTTCTAGAACTCCCTCTCACTGAGCATAAGCGTGAGCGAGATAGAAGTGGGTATGATATCAAGTTTTTTAATTTAAATTTTATGTGCGTCTTAATAAATAAAAAAGTAATAGCTAAGTTCGCTCAAACATGATATTGCCGATTTTTAGAACCAATTTTAATATGTTTGTGCATAATTTGTTACGAATTTTTTAAGTGTATTTTAGACCTATGTTCGTGATTTTTTTCTATCGAGCGAAAGTCAAAAACTCGGGATTCGAATAGCTGTTGTCCCTTGAGAAAGGCCTCAAGATTGCTAATAAAATTTAGGGCAGCCGTATTATGATACAAACAAGAGCTGCAACTTTTTAAAAATCCATTTTCTGAGCTCATGTCGCCTTAATAAGGGTAGAGATGCTTCTTAATGTTCTGGTAAGTGTGACCTAGACCTTATGCCGCACTACCTTGATTGAATAATAAGAGCACAAGAACAATGGATAAAGTCAAATCAATCAACATTGTTAACTACAATCATTATCTAAACTCGAACTCTGCCAATAATTGCCTAATGAGTCTTTTATGAATGAATGTACATAGAGTAATGAGAGCAATGTTGCCAATCATAAGCACATATCTAAACTAGATATAAAGGCAAAATCTACAACCAAAAGCAAGAGGTCTTTGTCAATTGCAGTTTGCTTGCTTTTCTTCGAAGATTGTATAAGATCTAGTTTTTTAAACATGCCTCAATATAACTATAATCTGTAAATTATATTAAGGAAAGAAACTAATGCTACAACTCACCAGTTCTTGGAGAGATGGGGACTGCTGGTTTTGGGGCAGAGTTGGAGCACATCCTGCCAATCTTGCTCGGGGGTTTGATTCCTGAAGGTTTCGGCAGGGAGGAGGGTCTTGTGGAGTCTGCAGACTTGACTGAAGCTGCAGCTGTGCTCTGGGAGGCTGTGGAGCCCGGGGGAGATGCATCCACCAGCGACGTCGACGACACCGCCGCCTGCAGCTCCACGGCACTTGCCGCCATCTCTTGCGATTCACTCATTCTTGATTCACTTTATTTTAAACACTTTACAATTTATTTTTTAACCTGTTCATGAACCCATCTTATCAATCGCCCGCGTGATAAGTTTTCACTGCAAATACCGTAATTAAAATAATGTTTGCGACGCGACACGGATAAACATGCGAATGCTAAAAATAAAAGCAACTTCCCGCGCAATACGAGAGGACACGCAATATGGATCACGGCCAATGTTGGGTATTGTAAATATAGGACGTGACTCCTAAGGGAATGCTGTAATATCTTTGGTTTTTTGAGATGTATACGAGTGCTCAAAACACAAAATAACGTAATGTAAACATCGTATTCATCGCGAACAAGTTAATAACGGAAAACAATACCGTGTTATGATTTTGATACAGACAAAGTAGTTAGCTCATCTTTGCTAAGCTAGCATAATAGAGAAAATAACGGCATACCTTGAGGAACTGGAGCACAAATGTGCTTTCCGCTACCTAGAGAAAAAATCGCGAGATTTTTACCGCTCGTTGAAACTCAGCTGAGCTTGACAGCCTTATCAATAGCACTAGCACTGCACAAACATATTATTAATCCATAAACAAAGTTCTATTCACATCCTTACATTTAATTTGGCACTAGAAGTCATTTAACATCATTACGAAGTTAGCAAGCAAGGTGGTAAATATTATAAACCCATTATTAAATACCACGACAACAAAATATGCGATTTGCTGTTACACCGTCTCCGTCACCGACAGAACGTTCAAAATTACCACAGATAAACTTTCTCCGTGGCGGTCATGTTATTCAATATTAGTCAAGTATATGCTAAAAACGCTGGCATATAAATAGTAAAAAAAGAATATATCTTTTCTTTTTGGATTGATAATAAAATTTTATGACTTTTATTAATTTACCGTGTTTATTGCAAAGGTAGTTATAAACAAAGACTATACTTATTCAAGAGGATTATATTCTCTTAGCTAGCAGTTTAGTCCATGTATGAAATACGCTTAGCTGTCAAAATTGTTATATTTGTCTCTTTCTGTCATCAGTCTTTCTTTTCTGTCTGAGTGACGGTGACACTGTCACTGTGACAGTCTGTCCTGCCTGTCAGTGTCAGTGGTGTCGTCTCGCGTCTCGTCGTCGTCTGGGAATTGGGATCGCAAAGTAATAATAAGTGGTGGATCGGATCGGATTGTTGGTTAGCAGATGGCCAATAATTTAATGTGCATATTACGTATTTCAGAAACATTTATTTTAAAGATGGAATAAAATAATAGAAAGACAAGATGAAGTTAAATCATAAAAACATCGAAAAGGATGGTTGCGGGTAAGTTGTACTGTTGCAAATTTCGTCGCGTAATGTTTGAAACCAAGTAAAGTGTACATATTTATCCCAACAGAAGCATCGGTCTCACACCTGAAGAACCAGAAGACATATGGCACGCGTATAATCTCATTTCTGAAGGTGATATAGTGACAGCATCTACTGTCCGTAAAGTCCAAATAGAATCGGCTACTGGCTCGTCTACCAGCAATAGAGTGAGGACTACCCTGACCATCAAAGTGGAGACAATAGACTTTGATACTTTAGCATGTGCGTTACGGTTGAAAGGACGAAATGTTGTCGAGAATCAATATGTCAAGGCAAGTAATACTTATATCAACATCATAATTGCATTGTATTTTCTTCTTAAAGATTATTAAAACTCTTAGAGCTAGTCTACTACTTCTTGTAATTACTGATTATTTCTCCTTGATCACTATGATTTACTGTCATTCGGAACAAATGGAAAATCATCAACATTAAATTACCATTTTGAAATTGGACGAAAAGTAATACCATCAAAAGTGAATCTGGAATTTAGTCCAGTATGAAATAGGTCCATATTTATACATGTGCAAAGTGAATTTTGTCTAACATAAATTAATATCAAAATTTTATACGAAAATCAACTATTTTGTACAGAATCCGTAATTACGTCATATTTTGGGAGTATTTTCATATGGACATATTTCTTTCAACCTATATATCAAGTATGTCAATTTAACTTTAGGACATAATTACATTTTACCATTATTCAGGCTGGGCACTTTTCCATGTTGAAGATTTTCAAATTGAGATTATTCAGATTCAACCAATAATTTTGAGTTGTATATTTTCCATTTGTGCTGAATAAATCTACAACCTTTTTGTTTAGGAAACTATAATTGTTCTCACCTTACTTATGGGAGAAAACAATAAACAGAAGAAGTAGATTGAACCCCTGGTTCTTTATTTTAGAATAGAATAGAAGATAATTTATTTCAGTATAAGTTATAAAATTACACAGTTATACAAATATAAAAAGAATATTACAATTAACCTATAACAAAAAAGGTAACTCAGCTTAATCCCAGGTGCTACTAGAGTACCCGATGCTGGTCTTCTGTGAACACCAGTAGGGAGTGCAGTTGGGCGTAGGTGCTAGTAGAATCTCACAAATACTTTTCCAGTCATTACTATCATACTCGTATCCTGTCTGAAATCCAGCTTACATACTTTATACAAAATATTAAACAAGCTTCCTAAAGAAGAGACATAAAAGACCTACCCCTGAATCAATTCAAGAAGAAACTGTTTATATGGCTATGCGAACTATGTGTCTACTCTGTTAATGAATTTCTAAGTACAAAAACTAGTAATAAGGAATTCCTCTATTTTGCCTGTTCTTAACCGACAGCAAAATAAATGCTAGTATTTTGCATGCTTATTTAAGTAGAGTACGGCGGACTGTACCGTGTATTTGTACCAACATAATGTGACCCGTATTCCGCAAATAAATATTTCATTTCTTTTCATACTATACTATTTCAGATGGGTGCATACCATACATTAGATCTAGAATTAAATAGAAAGTTCACGTTGCAAAAAACACTATGGGACTCTGTTGCCCTGGAGAGGGTGGAGATGGCATGCGACCCAGCAGCCAATGCGGATGTGGCTGCAGTGGTGATGCAAGAGGGCCTTGCGCATGTGTGCCTCATCACACCGTCCATGACTCTAGTGCGTTCCAAGATTGATATTACCATACCAAGGAAACGGAAAGGATTTGTACAGCAACATGAAAAGGTAAATTATTCACAAATATTCTTTTACATTCGCTGGATGCGGGTGGAGCAGGACCGGTCATTGTGGCACTCTTTGGGGGAGGCCTATGTCCAGCTGTGGACGTCTTTCGGCTGATATGATTCTTTTACATTAATACAAGCAAGATAATTCAATTGTGGAATCAGAACAATAACAGTAATAACAATGACAAAACATAACATGTATAAGTACAACAACATGTAAGAGATATAGAAGTAGAGAAGCTATATTCAACATCACATTACACGAAATTATAATTAAACATACATGTGAACCTTAAGATTAGAATTAAAATATAAATTTAAAATTAATGTTACAGTTATGATGTGTGTGTGTGTGATGTTAAAAAGGAGCTTGCCTCAGCATAATGTTACAGCTAGGTCACTGCAACGCTGGTTTTCAGGCAGACCCTGGTACATATACATCCATTTTGAATTGCTCGCTGTTTGTCGGGAACAAAATGTCTCAGTTATTGTGTGTGCGTGTGTATGTATATGTGTGCGTGTGTTTGACTTGACTTGGAATACGAAGTCAAGTCAAACATAATAATCAAAGGAATTAATAATAGAACATTATTACCTTCGATTTACTTAGTTGTTTTTGGGTTTAAAGAACTTTATTTTCTCTAAGAAATTATGCATTTCCCTTAGGGTTCCATACCACAAAAGGAAAAAATGGAACCCTTATTTACTTTGTTGTCCATCTGTCTGTCTGTCAAGACCCTTTATCTCGGGAACGCGTGGAGGTATCAAGTTGAAGTTAAAACCATATATTTAGGTCTACAGTCCCTTGAAGCTGTGAAAAAATCAAACTTAACGTAAAAAAAAAATACGCCCGTTTATGCCGCAAAAAACGTATATTTCGGCACTCTCAGGGGGAGTCAAAATTTACAGGGTACTTTCCGTTGACCTAGAACTATGAAATTTGGCAAATAATATCTTCTTATACTACAAGTAGGTACAGGTGGTACAGGGGAAAATCGGACAACTATACAGTTGTAATTTTGTACGGAACCCTCAGTGGGCGAGTCCGACTCACACTCATCCGGTTTTATACTTACCAATACGAAAAACATCTCCATTTAAAAAATCTATAAAAAAAATTGATGTGCAGACGTGTATGTATGTGTGTGTGAGTGTGTGACGCGTGTTGTGTTTGTAAAGTATGACAAACAGAATGTCCTCTGTACACACTTTTTCCATTTTATTTATTGAATAACTCAAGATTTTTTTAAAAGCAATGTAATCGTTTAAATATACATTGTAAGAAAGTAAATCGTTGCGTAGCATCTTAATCATACCACTACCGCCATCTACAGAAGAGTACGCACGAAACGTGCAGAAACGGCGATACTACTCGTGTCACACCGCGCGAGTACTAATAGTACCCCATCACGCCACTAGATGTCACTGTTACGTCCGCGTCTCGCCCATACTGAATCCTGCATCGCACTGTTAAGATTTTTCCTGGTTTGGTTGGGGTCGCGGACTGAATTGCTAAATGTATCGAGTCACATATAGGTAACTGAACATACCTAGCTATAGCCCCTTGCTTCCTTCGTGGAACTACGTGCTCATAGCTAGCTATAGTCTCAACCACACGTGCATCCGCGCCAGAGTTTAAACTCTGGCTGGGGAACGCGTCACTCGATCTCCAGTTGTCTGTACTAGTGGTATACTTTGAAAGTTAATACACTTTTTACTGCAACTCGCCGCCTTTCCCTTGGCACCCCGCACTCCCCCCCGCTACAACATCTAAATACTTTATTCAATACATCAATTGATAAATTCCAGGGCCTAAACAAGTTCTATGAAGCAGTGATGCAAGGCATCCTGCGGCACATAGACTTCTCCATAGCGAAGTGTGTGATCATCGCCTCCCCGGGGTTCGTCAAGGACCAGTTCCACGAGTATATGATGCAGCAGGCCATCAAAACGGACAACAAACTACTCATTGATAACAAGGGCAAGTTCTTACTGGTGAAAGCGTCGTCGGGATTCAAACATTCATTGAAAGGTAAGATCAGATTGATAAGATAAATAAATAGATATTAGGGACAATCTTACACAAATTGACCTAGCCCCATTGTAAACTCAATAAGGCTTGTGTTAACGATTTATTTAATCATATGTCATACATTATTTGGCCTTTGAGTTTGTCACTCTTTAGTACCACCCAGGGGACACGTGCACGGTTGTGGTAGGTAGCTCCTGCGGACGCAAGGGACAGTTGTCCCCCCCTTTGTCAAGTGAGTGGGCAACTCGATGGTTAGTGGTTCTTAAGCCGCCCGAAGGCCCCTAACTCAGCTTAACGACTACTGTCATAGACAGTAGCCGGGATCAACTGCTTAGCGTGCCTTCCAAAGCACGGACGCGCTCATTTATAGTAACCAATCAAACAGGCGGTCACCCATCCAAAGACTGACCGCTGCCATCTTTGCTTAACATGCGTTATCGTTTCCGATTCGCAGGCGCCGCTAGGCTATGAACGCTTCATATAGACGACGATGTATCTAACAGATATAAATGCTCGTACGAAAAAATGCATAGAAAGCATTCTAGACTCTGAAACAATTGTATATAATAACGAATATAGTTTTTTTTAAATAAAGAATGCCAACACTTCGTGGTATTTATCAGTAAAAATATCTACACACTAGCTGGCCGCGCGGTTCCACCTGCCGCAGAAAGTCCATTTCTTACACACAAGTTTTTTTTTAAGTGATTTCAGATACACATAAACTTACAAAGCTACAAGCTCACAGACTTTTCCTCTTTATTATGATATTTATGATATGACGATTATGTAAAGATGAACAGCCTCCAACAAAAGGTTGAAATTTTACTTTGATTTAGCATATTATTAAATATTTTGCTGTAACCTTGTCTACCTACTTAAATGTACACTTAAACCTTACCTTAAGCGGTGTGACTTCTGTAAAACTTTGCCTATTGGAAATTGGAAACACAGCTCTTTAAAAACACTACTGCGCCAAATTACCTCAAAGGTACAACATAGTTTTACGTAATAATCTTGATCGTTTTGGGTCCTATGACACTTAGTGGTTGTAACCTTTAATTTTTTTTGTATTACCTATTGTTTTTGGATTTCAGAAGTCCTACAAGAGCCAGCAGTGATGGCCAAAATCTCAGATACTAAAGCGGCCAGCGAAGTGAAACTCCTAGAGAGTTTCTATACAATGCTACAACTAGAACCAGCCAAGGCGTTCTATGGGAAGAAACACGTTGAAACGGCAAACGAGGCACAGGCGATAGAAGTTCTAATGATATCTGACAAATTGTTTAGGTAAGTTCTAAGCAAACTTCATACTAGGCCATTTAGGCCTGTTATACTGGGTGGAACGGAACGACGGACCTACCCGCAAGAGGGGGATTATTAAGCGTTAGTACGTGCGTAAAAACAAAAAAAATTTTTTTATTGACGCGATTTTTTTTTTACATTTGTATGGAGCAGGTCGCCTCAGTCGGCCAACGCTCCATAGAAAAGTGAAAAAAAAATCACGTCAAAAAAAAAATTCTTTTGGTTTTACGTACACACTAACGCTAAATAATCCCCCTCTTGCGGGAAGGTCCGTCGTGCTGTTCCACCCCGTATATTAAATAAAAGCCACTGAATTTATATTAGTTATTTATTTGACACTAGTTTTGCGTGTAGAACATTGCACAAAAAGAGAGCGATCCGTTGCGTAGATACTACAAGTCCCATATACTAAACATACAGCCAAGGATAAGCAAGCCCACTGATGGAAATTGTTTTTGGAGACAAACAATAATGAATCTTAATATTATAAAGATATATGTTGTTGCAATTTCAATGGCGAATGGATGAAAATTTTAGAAGTGCCTGTTAATTTTTTTGGTGATAGGAATAACCTTCCTTAGCACCAGAAAAAAGTTGCACTTTTCAGCTGCGTCAATTATTTTTGAAAATTTATTATTATTTCGCGCATCGCCGCATTAGGTGAACGACGCCGTGTATTTGCCTCTTTACGTGGTCTTTACACTTTTGCGGTCGCCGCATGCAGCATGCGGTGAACATGCCGCATTACGTTTTGGGTTTAGGACGGCGAATAAGATACTTTGCTTGATCCGTCTCATATTACAAAAAAATATCTTAAAAATCCGTGGTATTCTGACACTGGCAATGATATTGACAGCTGCAGTAGCTATATTTGTCATTGTCAGGGTCAGATATTTAAAATATTTTTTGTAATATGAGACGGATATGGATATGGGACGGACGGAAAGTGTCTCATTCGCCGTCCTAAACCCAAAACGTAAGTGAGGAAACTGTTTATATTTTTCCAAAAATTATTGATGCCGCTGAAAAGTCTGCAACTTTTTTCTGGTGCTAAGGAAGGTTATTCCTATCACCAATAAAATAATCAGGCACGTCTAAAATGTTCATCCCTTCCCTATTGCGATCCAAAATGCTTACGGATTGGGTGACCAGATGTCAGGAAATTCCTTACATGTCAGGAATTTTAGACATATGTCAGGAATGCGGCCGGAAAAGGGAAATGTCAGGAATTTTCGGCAAATACATGAAACAATAAAATTGTATGCACTGTAATCTTTTATTTTTAATCACAATAACAAAAAAGGTAAAGCCACTTTGGAGTTTCATAAATTGTAACTTATGAATAATCGTAATTATCTTCTCTCGTCAAGCTCGTGTCAGGAGTTTTGGCCGAAAATCAGGAATTTTGTCAGGACTTTTGAAATTTGTATCTGGTAGGTAGTAAGGTAAGTAGGGTACTTATGGATGACGCGACAAGGATATACGGCATTGTAATTGCAACTTCATGACATTATTATGTTTGATTATTGTTCACCTAAATGTCCTAGCTGTTCTATCTGCTATTCAAAGTTTATATCGACCAAATCACTACCCAGGTACCCATTTGTCAGTAACTAGGTAGATCCACCAGAGCTGTGCGAAGTTGCGAGGCGGTGAGCGACGAAAACGTGCACCAATAGAAAGCGATGCACGAGCAATGCTTTTGATGAATATTTTCCTCGCAACATCGCATATCTTTGGTGTTCATAGCCTAGCGGCACCTGCGAATCGGAAACGATAACGCAGTTTAAGCAAAGATGGCAGCGGTCAGTCTTTGGATGGGTGACCGCCTGTTTGAGTGGTTACTATCCGCTTCCGTGCTTTGGAAGGTACGCTAAGCAGTTGATCCCGGCTGCTGTCTATGACAGTAGTCGTTAAGCCGAGTTAGAGGCCTTCGGGCGGCTTAAGAACCTCTGACAGTCGAGTTGCCCACTCACTTGACAAAGGGGGGACAACTGTCACTCGCGTCCGCAGGAGCTACCTACCACAACCCTGCACGTGTCCCCTGGGTGGTACTAAAAAGTGACAAAAAGTCAAAGGCCAAATTAATGCCATACGATTAAATAAAATAGCTTTGGTGTATCCACCATACCATACCACTCTTACTTTAATTTAAAATTTTCGCAGGTGTCAAGATATTCAGAAGAGGAAGGAGTATGTTGCGCTCGTGGACTCCGTGCGGGACAATGGCGGCGACGTGAGAATATTCTCGAGCATGCATGTATCAGGGGAACGTAAGTAAAGTTTCCGTCGGCTCCGCACATTATAACTTTGATAATCAATTTATAAAAACCGGTGCGAGTCGGACTCGCGCACGAAGGGTTCCGTACCATTATCTATAAAAAACTATTTTATTCTGTGTTTTTAGTATTTGTTGTTATAGCGGCAACATAAATACATCATCTGTGAAAATTTCAGCTGGAACTATCACGGTATCAGTGAGATACAGCCTGGTGACAGACAGACGGACGGACGGACGGACGGACAGCGGAGTCTTAGTAACAGGGTCCCGTTTTACTCTTTGAGTACGGAACCCTAAAAAACGATGAAATTATTAAAACCGATTTGTACCCCTGGCCCCAAAATAAGATCCGGAATAACAGAGATAACGTGGAGCATACAACAAAAAATAAATTCATTTCGAAACTTTTAGCTAGTAGCTAGTCGAGTTTTTGGCTGAATTTTAATTTTTGGTAACCATTTGAATGCCATGATGAAATTAAACACTCACCAGTTCATGTAATTCCAGCTCGCAATTTTAAAATGACGAGAGCCAAACTACGTTTTAAGTACGATTTGCACCGAACGGGCCAGTAGCTCTAGTACCTATAAGTTTTATCGATCATATACGTTTTCGAACGCATTTGCGTTCTGTTTCAATTTGTATTGCAACCCGAACAGCGCCTCTGGAGACTATACGCGTTGCCATACAAATTTAAACTAAACGCAAACGCGTTCGAAAACGTATATGTATCTATGAACTTATACTAGAGCTACTGACCTGACCTTGTCAAGCCGTCTACCACGGACGGGTATTCGCGGCGGAAATCGTATCTAATGATGTACTAGCTGGCAAAGGACTGGTAGGGTAGAGTGCAGTACTTATCTTATCTTATCTTTGAAGATAACAAGTAAACAAAATTTGTCGGGAATGGTTGGTTTTAATTACTTTTCGTCATCTGAACTGGAACAAACTATACATTAAGTGAAATTGTATATTGTGAGATAAATAAATCATATATCATATCATATCATATCATGAGTTAAAACATTCAGTATCAAATCAAAAAATATTAACAAGTGAAATCAAAAGATTTTTCGAAAAACCCAACTGCTTTTATGCAAATATTAAGCTTATGTCACAGTAGCTGTAGTATAAGTTTCATTTTATCAAGACATCGAGCATATCATCAAGACCTGCCCGCCCAGTAAATACGACGGTAATCCGGCAGACTTGTTCACCCTCGATAGTGACGTAATCCTATGGATGCAAAATTAGAAAATTCTTTTATAGTGTACGACTGATTAAATGCCATACGATAAAATAAAATGAGTATAAGTTTTATCGATACGCATTTGCGTTTAGTTTCGATTTGTACGGCAACGCGTAGTTCCTAATAGTTACCACTACCACCATACAAATTGAAAGTTAACGCATACGCGTTCGATCGAAGACGTATTGTATCGATAAAACTTATACTAGAGCGTATGTAGTCAACAGCCGTCAGACGCGACGACAGCCGAGCTCAGCCGTCCGCGTCCGCGAGGACGCCGATCGGATCGCAAGTAATTTAAACATTAATTAATGTAATAAATAATTTTGTATTTTTTGGAAAAAAATATGAAGTATAACGTCAGTATTAAAGCTTTAAATTCATTTGGCAACTGGTAAAATGCGCGCAGGTTCGGTCGGTGAGAATCGTACATTGACCCCCTAATAATGTAATACTGTTTTGTGCAGAACTGGACCAGCTGACAGGCGTGGCCGCTATTCTGCGCTTCCCCATGCCTGAACTAGACGACACTGACGAAGAAGGCCAAGATTCCGACTCTGACTAACATTAACGGCAATCGAATGTGCCTATTGACTGAACTAATTTAGTACAAAATGCTATCTCAACTGTTGTCCATACAGCATGCTTACGACTATGAAGTTGTAGGTAGTTTATTCCACGGAGAAACGTCCTATCCTATATATGCTATGGGCAAAACACGAACAAATGTAGGGTCTAAATAATCATGATTCCCATGATTCATTCCGATTGTATCTTTGGGAGCAATGGCGAGTTCGACCGATGGGTTACTTATGTTATGGCCCCATTATTTTGGCCTTACAGTAACAGTAAGCAATAAGGAGGGCACCGCTTCGTGGATTTAATAATAAGATTTATCTATCAAAATATCATAAACCCTCAATGATGCGTTCAAGAACCGCACATTATGACCACCATAAAAATAGACTGTTTTTTTAGAACAAATTTCTTATCTGTGAAAATGACAATGTTATTATTGCTAAATAATAACATCAATTTCGATAATATTATTTCATTCAAATTTCGAACGTCTCTGAAAAACAAAGAAATTTGATTTAACCTCTATTCTAATATCAGTCGAGATGACGTTTAGTTCGAAATGAATTGTCAATTTGCATATATATTTGACAAATGTCGCACGTAAGTAAGATATCGAACGATATGATGGTTGGATCCGACTCTAGTTTGTCACTGAATTAAAAAAAAAACGATGACAGCTGCCAGAAAACAACGCCGCGATGCCGGTCATAATATGCGGTTCCTGAATGCATCATGGAGGCTTATGATATGTGGATAGATAAAGTAGTTTATGTAACTGTACATAATCTGTACACTCGTGTTTAATGCCCTTCATTATGTACAGTCACATAAACTACTATAATAGATTTGGGTATATTTTTGTATCCAATTTGACAAATGATAAATACAGTTAGTTTGTAGTGAACCCTGTTAAACTTACGCACACTATGCAATTCGCTTCCCCGATAAAATTTTGTCTATTCGTCGCGGTATCCGAAAAATATACTCTAACAATGTTAGATATTTGCAGTCAGTTTCATATTGTGCAATATGTCCTACACTTACAAGAACATGTGTAAATTACGATCTATATGTTATTTATTTGTACTACAACGTTTTTATGTTGTTGTTGTCTTAGAGACATTGCTTATGTATTTATAAGGTTGTGCATTGGACGGAGCCTTGGCTCGATTGTTATGAATAAAAATATTGTATGCGTACGAGTTGATTGTCATTTACCTATATCTCGTGAGATTTATTTTTTAGACCTTGATTAATTATAAAGACTATGTAGGTAGTAAGGCAGCCTATACACCTAGCAATTTGTCACAACAACTTGCCATATGTTGGAATGAAATAGCAATACATATCTTTCATTCTAACTATAACAAACAAGCTCGTTTGCCACCGATGTGGTATAAAAAAAAAACTACTTATTTTTTTCATCTCTCCTGTTCTGAAAATTGACTTTTCATGGGCATATAGCCGGGTGGAAAATAGCGTTTTCTCCCCTAGGGTGGAAAGTATATATTTTTTTATTGTTACGGTCAGCCACGGAGTCGAAGATAATTGAGTTACTTCATATTATTAAAATAAAAGCTTTACATGTATCGGAGCCTTGGCTCGATTGTTATGAATAAAAATATTGTATGCGTACGAGTTGATTGTCATTTACCTATATCTCGTGAGATTTATTTTTTAGACCTTGATTAATTATAAAGACTATGTAGGTAGTAAGGCAGCCTATACACCTAGCAATTTGTCACAACAACTTGCCATATGTTGGAATGAAATAGCAATACATATCTTTCATTCTAACTATAACAAACAAGCTCGTTTGCCACCGATGTGGTATAAAAAAAAAACTACTTATTTTTTTCATCTCTCCTGTTCTGAAAATTGACTTTTCATGGGCATATAGCCGGGTGGAAAATAGCGTTTTCTCCCCTAGGGTGGAAAGTATATATTTTTTTATTGTTACGGTCAGCCACGGAGTCGAAGATAATTGAGTTACTTCATATTATTAAAATAAAAGCTTTACATGTATCGAAACTCAGCTATACATTAAGCGACGAGTTCATTACGACGATGTTGATAAAAAATCCTTTTACTGTTGGTATTTTTCTTCCTAATTACAGAAAATCAACATTCAAAATCATTTCTGTAAATATCGGCTGCCCGCCATAATGCCATGAAACTTTTTTTTTCACGCTTCGGCATGGCCGTTTAGATTAGTTGCGTCGCGGCCTACTCGATTACAATATTTACAATCGAGTAGGCCGTGGCAAGTGGCCAGTGCAAATAGGTTAGAGGTTGGATATAGTTTTAATTATTTTACTTAGGTATATCTAAAATCGAATAATTAATTTATTTCATATTAAGCAAATAATTCTATACATTTATTTATAGAATTATATAAATACAAGAAATAAGATTAAAACTATTAGATCAGATACGTTTTTTAAACTTTTCTAAAGTTGGTATGTGTATTTTAACTGTTTACTCTTAATATACCTGTTTTATAAAATGTACGTGCAGTATTTCACTTTCCTCACAGTCGAAATGAAAAGTAGAGTGTTTAACTCGGGTGAAATTACCCATTTCACCCTCGAACTATTGGCGCTCTCACTTCGTTCGAGCGCCAGAAATATCTCATCAACCATTGGTTAACAATCTACTATTATGCAGTTGTAGTAGTAAATAGTATTTTTCACAATCGTGTTATAATAGAGAGCTTTTTAGTCGAGTACCGTGTTTAGGCCACGAAGCTTGCTGAGTGACCTAAGTTAGGTACGAGATTAAAAAGCTTGATTATAACACTATTGTGAACAATACTTTTTGTACGAGTTCATTAAAATTAATTTTCTACGAGTCAACTGAACTAATTAAACAAACTCGATACTGTTGAAACGAAGTGCAGCCTATCGTTCGTACGCTTGTTGATATCTTAAAAGACATGAACGAGCGTACGACATCGAGTAAATAATCAAAGCGATTCTATTGGTCCAATTCATTACAGTTCGGTAAAGCAGCCACGTGATTGGTCGAATTTATTTTAGTTCTATTTTCAAATTTTTTTCGGTTGTCTGGAGCGTATCGAAACAGTTATTTCGATTGTTTCGACAGTAACATGGACTACAACTATGAAAAGAGTGACGTTGCAGTATTCTCTATGAAATCTTAATACACAGATTTTAATCGACGAGTACAAAATAGTATTTTTCACAATCGTGTTATAATAGAGAGCTTTTTAGTCGAGTACCGTGTTTAGGCCACGAAGCTTGCTGAGTGGCCTAAGTAAGGTACGAGATTAAAAAGCTTGATTATAACACTATTGTGAACAATACTTTTTGTACGAGTTCATTAAAATTAACTTTCTACGAGTCAACTGAACTAATTAAACAAACTCGATACTGTTGAAACGAAGTGCAGCTCATCGCTCGTACGCTTGTTGATATCTTAAAAGACATCAACGAGCGTACGACATCAAAGCGATTCTATTGGTCCAATTCATTACAGTTCAGTAAAGCAGCCACGTGATTGGTCGAATTTATTTTAGTTGTCTGGCTGGAGCGTATCGAAAAGTAGTTATTTCGATTGTTTCGACAGTAACATGGACTACAACTATGAAAAGAGTGACGTTGCAGTATTCGCTATGAAATCTTAATACACATATTTTAATCGTCGAGTACAAAAAAGGATTTATTGTGTCTATGGACCGAACATTCTGTCAAACGAACGCGAGGTAAAAACGACTATGCACTAAGCATAAGGTCGTTATTGGCTAGCCAGAATTTACTTTTGCAGTTACGTTCCTATTAGGAGTTTCATGTCAGTTAGAAAAGCAATAAAAAATGATTATATATAAGAAAACCGAAAACACAAGTAGGTTCGGAATCCGAAAGAATCCTTTTAGGCTGGGCGCAAACGTTCGGTTTCCGGATTCGGTTTTCGACTTAAAGCGCTCGCAGGCGTTTACAGAACAATCATTATCGCTCTAGAGGGCTGTGTAAGTAGAAATCCGAACGTTTGCGCCCAGCCTCATATGGGCGTCTACAGGGCGCGTGAGGCGCATGTACTTTACAATTGAAACACCAATAACCTCTCAATACTTTATTTACGTTTCAAGACATTGCCGCTTCCAAAGCCTGCCTCTTCTGTTTCTTCTTCTCAGTTTTCTTCTCATCCTTGACCTTCTCATCGTGCAGGCGTCGTTTCTTCCTGAGCAGCCATATTTCCTTCTTACGGGCCTCCTGGCCGGCCTTCATGCTCTTGTAGAGGTTCCTGTGTTTCTTACGGACGAGTTTCTCGCGCAGTCTGAAGGCCTGCTTGTCTTCGATCTCTTTTTGATATGGGTGGTCCTGGTGCGTCACGCCCGCTGTGACTGCCATCGATTTTTTCTGAAATTTAAAATATTTCATTAAATAGTGACATTGGGAATTATTTTGTCTCACCAGGCTCCTATTCCACTAACTTGAGAATTGCCACCTGACAACGACAATTCTCCGTACATTGCTGGTTCTACAAGTAACCTAGCGACCACCTTAACTTCTAGAACAAGCAATGCATGGCGAATTGTCAGGTGACAATTGTCAAGTTGGTGAAATAGGGGCAAGGACATTTAGTGTAGGATATATTCATCAAGTATTGTCATTAAGAACTCTGCAGCATAGTATTTTTAAATGGCAAAAAACGGAACCCTTATCTTATGTTTTCGTCTTTCGTATAGAATTAAATAGTAATATACTAATATGTTGTTGAATACAATATTGAAATAAAGCGGCCAAGTGCAAGTCGGACTCGCACATGAAGGGTTCCGTAAAATAAATTGCGGTTTACGATTTATGACGTATAAAAAAAAAACTACTTACTAAGGTGGATAATGAAATTAAAGATAAAAAATGTAAACAAACGTGTTGCCACTGCAATAAAATCAGTCCCAAGAAGTGGAAACTAAAAATTCGTTAAATACGCGAGATAAAAAATAATGCGACTAATTTATACGTAAAACAATGCCTGGAAAATATTCGTAAATATTCAAATAAGCCAAATGAAAACGTAATTATTTTATATTCATAAATATGTGCAGTTTATATTTACGCCACTGGCAATGGTTAGGAATTGTAAACCTTTGGTTCGTAATTTAATTAATATACCTGGATATTCCTATTCCTTATTCTTAATGTTCGAAGAAGGTTTAAAATTGGTGACGCCTCAAAGATGGAGTGATTGTGTGGCTCATGTAATAAAAGTAGAGGACTTGTGCCAACTTGACCACCTAATAGACAATGTAACAGAGACATTAATAATAAATGTAACTGAGGGGGATTCGACGTCTTCCTCAGAAAGCGAGAGTGGAAGTGAATAAATAAAAATTAAAAAATCTAGTGTTATTTTTCTTTGTGTTTTCCTGTCCTAATAAGACATATAATAATGGCACGTCTTGCTTCCATTGCTTGGTGTGGTTCTAGTGACTGCAGGCAATAGGCTTTTGCTGTATATCGTACCCGGACTATCGTCACCTACTAAGTACCTATTCATACCAACCTACGACATTAAAGTGATCAAAGTAAAATATAAGATTGTTTTAAAAGTAGTGACGATATATTTATTAGTTAAAACCAAAACCTGGTTGCTTGCCCCTGAGACGTCACTTCGACGTTGACAGTTCTTTGTTTACATTTTTTATCTTTAATTTCATTATCCACTTTAGATCTCGTTCAAACCAATTTTCGGTGGAAGTTTGCATGGTAATGTACATCATATATTTTTTTTATATTTATCATTCTCTTATTTTAGAAGTTACAGGGGGGGACACACACACACATTTTACCACTTTGGAAGTGTCTCTCGCGCAAACTATTCAGTTTAGAAAAAAATTATATTAGAAACCTTAATATCATCTTTGAAGACCTATCCCTAGACACACATATGGGATTGATGAAAAAAAAATTTTTGAGTTTCAGTTCTGTGTATGGGGACCCCTAAAACTTAATGTTTTTTTTCGATTTTAATGTGGTTCACAGAATACATCTACTTACCAAGTTTCAACAGTATAACTCTTATAGTTTCGGAAAAAAGTGGCTGTGACATACGGACGGACAGACAGACATGACGAATCTATAAGGGTTCCGTTTTTTGCCATTTGGCTACGGAACCATAAAAAAGAGGGGTGACGAGATTTTAATAGTACGAGTATAGATAAAGTATACATATGGGGCGGAAAGGTTCTCGAGTGGCGACCACGTACCAGAAGGCGCGGCGTGGGTAGGCCCCAAGGTGGACTGATGACCTGGTGAAGGTCGCGGCGGTCCGATGCGGATAGCGCAGGACCAGTCATTGTGGCACTCTTTGGGGGAGGCCTATGTCCAGCAGTGGACACCTTTCAGCTGATATGATGATGATAATACATTTGTACTTTAAACAAAGGTTAGCTCAACTTTTTACAAACCTTTTCCTTAGCCAATTTCTTCTTCTCCATATCCTCGTCACCCTCAGCTTCCTCTTCCGAAGAGGATTCCTCAGCCACCTCCTCCTGGTACTGCCTGGTGAGTGCTTCTTCAGCACCCTCTTCATCAGAGTCCTTCTCCACATCTTCCTTGTCTTCATCACTGGCTTCCTCAACTTCTTCATCTGAAGCTTCATTCTCATCTGTAAGGAAAGTAAACCAAATTTTAAGTGAAATATAAAGAAAGAGCACAATGATGTCGCATTTTACTTTTCTGAAATCCTAAAATATATTTTCCAACTATTTACTTATTTTTGTGGCAAAACTGTAAATGATTCATGTCTGCATCAATTTTTTTTTACTTTTTTGTACCTTGTATTAGGGTGGAAATTTATACATAAACTCTGGTTACCAGAATTTAAGTTTGACCAACCAATTTTGTTTAGTCCTACCAGTTTCGTCCAGACAATTTTGATGTTTAATCTCAAATGCAATTATTATTTCTAAAGAAGAATTAAAGTTACTTACTCGGAGGCTTAAAGTCAGGATCATTGAGCGCTCTCTGTTCAGGCGGAATATACACTTGATCCTTGGTCTTATCCACGAATGGAGACAAGTGTGGGGGCAGCACCGCTCCCATCAGATACTTGTTGATAGGCAGTACTGTCCTTGCATTGACACTGTCAAACACCCACTGGGGCTGTATGTAGTAGCGGGACAGGAACTGCTTGTCCATGGTCGGCCTGTCCACAATCTGGTAGTTTATAGACTCGTCTGCCTCGTCAAAAGTTGCTCCAACAAACATATTGCGGTCCCATGACACCTCACCACCGAAGCAGCGAATCAAGAACACTAGAGGCTCACGAGGGACTTCTCTGTTGATGAAGAACTTTAAACCCTTGAACATGGTTTTGAGTTTCTTCACTTTGTCGGCTTCAAGCTTTGCATCTTCAAGTTTCTGTGGGTCTTCATCTTCTGTGTTGAATATATCAATTTCGGGTAGCTCTTCTGCTTCATTGGAACCAGTTACTCTAGCTAAGGACATATTCATGGCAGCAATTCTCTCAGCTACATAAGCTCTTTCGTCAATGAGATCCTTCTCGGAACTGGATGATAAGGAAGCGGTCAGTTTTGGTGGGTATACCAAGTTCAGAGAATGGTACAATTTGAAGTTCACAAAGCCAAGCATCATGGTGTAGAACTCCACAAAGGTAGACATGATTTTGAAGTCTACTTCATCCTTGTTTTGAGGCTGAAAAATAAACGAAAATATTTAATGTAAAACAAACACGGAATGTAAATACTTCTTAATTTATGGCAAATTCAATAGCTTCCTGACTTTGCTTGTCAAATAATATGCAAATGTATGAAGATTGGTTAGGTTAGGTAAGGTTAGGCCCAAACACTGCCAAATTATGCCATAGTTGGTATTTACAAAGTATAACTGTCTACAATGTCACTAATTCTACTATGTTACCTGGAATGAGAAATGATGTGGCACAATCCATGTTATAATCTGCCCTTCAATTTCAGCTTGGTAGTAGTATCCCTTTACTGACACAAACACCTTCCGTAAGGCCTTCGCAGCGATGACTGCATGCATAAACTCCACCGTCAATCTCCTACACAGCATGGACTGGTCTCTAGGCACCTTCTTCAGTGACGGGAACGTGCTGAACAGGAAGCACAGCGTCAGGCAGTCATCCAGGTCTCGGAGAGCATCCACGAATGTAGGGTATCTCTCTTTTACAATGTGGTCTATGTTTATCTCTGGGTAGTCTCGCAAGAACTTTCTCATCTGTGCGTAGCGACGCATAGCTCTCGCTTTGCGGATTTTTTGTTGATACACCTTGGACACAAATAAAAGAGGTTAAACACAGTAACAAGACCAGTGCATATTGTAATAATAATGGCAAAATATGTATATCTACTTACTTTTAAGTCCCTGAGCTTCCATATTATAGGCTCATGTAGCAAGAATTTAATATCCTTTGTGTGATAAAGTGTCTTGATGCCTCCCGCACCTTTTTGAGCCCTCTTGCGGTTGCGAGGCTCTCTAGGGTAAATACCCTTTAAAATGCAAATCCGTCTGAAATCTTTAAGTGAAAGCTGAAGTTTCTTCAATGCAGCCTTTCTGGTCATAAACTGAGCTCCCTCTCCGGACGCATACTGTAAAATTAATGATTTTTTTAAGCATGTATACAAAAAACACGTGTAGGTTAAACATTTGTTGGTTATTTGAGACAAACCTTCTTCTTCTTCTTTGACACCATTTTTAATTGTTAAATTAGAAGATCGGTGTTATGAATACAATGCCCGTAAGTATTTATATCCACTAATAAACCTTAACTTAATTAAACTTTTATTTATTTCTGCAACATGCGCAACACTTTAAACGTCATTTTGACAAAAGGAATGATCGGTGTTGCTAGTGGCTAAACTTAAAATGTCCTAGACAGGATTTGTGTGCGGGAAAGTCGGTAACATTTTTATTTTTATTTTACCGTATTATATTGCAATTATACGCACTATTCATGTGAATTTGTGATGGGTGAAGATAAATTCAAGTTCTGTTTTGTAATTTTAGGTTGTATTTTTATTTTTAATGAGATTTCGGGTAATACATTTCTGTAGGTACTACTTTAGTTTACCGGGAATCTTGTTGGTAACAACCCTCTTTATTTTTTAAAGGTAAGGGCCGGTAAGGCACAGGCAAGGCGCTGGGAATATAACGTAAACTCAAATATTTTCATCTTTTAATTTAAATTATAAATCAATATAAATTATTACAACTAAAATAATAAGTTATTAAACAATATTGAAATTTTGATTTCATTCCGAGTGGTTATTTTCCTCATCAGACTCAATAGGAGTTGCGGTCGTTGTGGAGGCGGGTAAGGCAGCGGCATGGCTCTTAGCCCAAGCGGTGGGATCCATCATAAGGTACTGCATGGGGTAATATGAGGCGGCAGGCCAATACGCCGTTGGGTAAGAAGTAATCGCATTGCTGTTAGTCGTATCCTCACTACCAACCCCAACATCTTTCAGGACCTTCAACGCACTAGCGTAGGCGGCATGCATCATGTGAGGGTATAAGTAATGGTATGGATATTGAGAGACGGCCGAGACTGCTGGAGTTGTAGTTGCTTCTGCTTTAGTCGAGGTAGCCGGCAATGCTTCATTCTTAGGTGACTGAATTCCAGCAGCATAGGGGTATGGTGAATAACTGGGTTCAGAAGCTAGACCGTAGGCGTACTTTGCCGCTGGGCCAGTGATAGCAGCACGCTTCTGGGTGCCAGTAGCGGATTCCTCGTGGAACAGAGCGTTGCTGGACAGTGCTGAGAATAAAGGAAGCGTAGAAGGCTGAGGATGTGAACCAGCTGCCAGGAAGTTAACAGGCTGGTCGGTCAACCACTGTGAACTAGCTCCGTTTTCTTCCGTGGCCGCCACGTAAAGATCTCCTGTGGTCCCATCGCCGGAAGGCTTGATGTAGAGCCCTTGCACTGGCTGAAAATTACTTTCGGGCCACGCCAAGTGTCCTCTGGCGGTCGCAAAAACCAGGACGAGTACTAAAGCACTCTGAAGACCCTTACTCATTTTCTTTGGAATACTTTTAACTTGATTGATATTAATTAGGAAATTTCTAAGTCAAATGATGACTTTCACTGGAAAAAACTGCGTTATAAAGGAAATGTAACTGATAATTTGTAGATGTTGCATCGTGGATATCAAGATGGTGATAGAGATTCATAGATTATATGGACATGATTCTATTTTTTTTGATCTGTTGATGTCACGTATTAGATGATTCAGTGATAAGGTGATAAATTCACGTCTTGGAAGATTATGAAATATTTCTCAATTTATCTTTATAAATATTGAGGGGTTACGGTATTAAGCAACCCAGGTAGGTACTATAATTTCGTCTGAAGTTCTAGTATCTCGTAGGTACCTAAATATTTAAGGAGATTCGATATTTTTGTCGTTATCTCAATTTACTTTACTTAAACAGTACTTATCCATAGGTACATATAAATGCCTATGTCCTGACTGACTTATTCACTCACTCACTCACTCACTCATCAACGCACAGCCGAAACTACTAATCTTAGAGAGTTGATTTTTGCACAGTAGGTTGCTTTTATAACGTGGGCTAGGGATAAGAAGGGACTTATGAAAATTCCACCCCTAAGAGGGTAAAATAGGGGTGCAAAGTTTGTATGGGAGAACCTTTTTTTTTGAGCTAGAGACTTAAAACTTTGTAGAAAAATTAGTTATAAGAATACAAATGAAGTAGTTTCAGCGTTTTGGTAAATTCCATCCCTAAGGGGGTAAAATAGGGGTGCAAAGTTTGTATGGGGGAAACAATATTTTTTTAAATAGAGACTTAAAACTTTGTAGAAAGATTAGTCTTTAGAATACAAATAAAGTACTTTCAGCGTTTTAGAAAATTTCACCTCTAAGGGGGTAAAATAGGGATGCAAAATTTGTATGTGGGAAACTTTTTTTTTGAGCTAGGGACCTAAAACTTTGTACCTAGAACAATTAGTTATTAAAATACATAGAAAGTGCTTTCAGCGTTTTCGAAAATTTCACCCCTAAGGGGGTAAAATAGGGTGCAAAGTTTGTATGGGAAAAACTACTTTTGTTGAAATAGGGACTTAAAACTTTGTAGAAACATTACTTATTAGAACATGAAAAAAACTACATACAGCGTTTTACAAAAATCATTCCCTAAGGGGGTTAAAAAGGGGTGCAACGTTTGTATGGGGAAGACTTTTTCTGAGACACTTGAAACTTTGTAGAAATATTACTTTTAAAAATACAAAAAAAACTTTCAGCGTTTTGGAAAAAACTATCCCAAGGGGGATAAAAAGGGGAGCAAAGTTTTTATGAGGGAAAGTTTACATGAGTTAGAGACTTAAAACTTTGCAAAAAGATTATTTATTAGAATACTAAAAAAGAACTTTTAGCGTTTTAGAAAACTCCACCCCTAAGGGGGTTAAGAAGGAGAGCCAGTGTTGTGTGGGAAACATTTTTTTTTGAACTAGACTTAAAACTATTACAAAGATTACTTATTAAAATAGAAATAAAGTGCTTTCAGAGTTTTAGAAAATTGAACCCCTAAGGGGGTTAAGAAGGGGGCAAGCTTTGTATGGGCAACACTTTTTTTGAGCTAGAGACTTTAAAGTTAGTAGTAACTTACTACAATACGAAAAAAGTTCTTTCAGCGATTAGAAAAATTCAACCCAGAAGGGGGTTTAAAAGGAAGTTCAAATTTTAAATGGACAGCAAGAAAATTTTAAAGTGTGAGTAAGAGATTTGTAACTTCGGTCTTATTCTGTACGTTAAAAGACTACAAAATTAATTTCAGAGTTTTTCCAAAATTCATCCCCTAAGAGTGTTAAAAAGGGGTTCAAAGTTTGTGTATTTCAAGACATTTTTAAAGTATGAGATTTTTAACTTTGGTTTTAGACTGTTTGTTCACAAACTAGAAAATGAACATCAACGTTTTTTTCAATTTATCCCTAAAAGAGGGTTCAAAGTTTGCATTGAGAGAAATCATTTTCTAAGACGATAAAAAGTTCTACGCGGACGAAGTCGCGGGCAACAGCTAGTATCATATATTTCCGAAATACATACCAGATACCTAGTAACTAATTAAAGATGATTGAGGCCTGAGTTTGTGACGTGTAACATGAGGTTTAGGAAGAAAGAAAGAAATGAATTTATTGACAGCCAAAATAACACCACATCACAATTTAAGAGAGACACAGTACTTATATAAAAAGAAACTAAATAATTAAAAGCTTAAACTAAGATCATGTGTACAGGAAGACTGGTGGTGCTGCTATAGTGGCCGCAAGTGGACACCACTCAGCATAATTATGCTCTGACATTAAATAATGCCACAGCGCTGGTCTTCCGTGGAGCTAAGGGCTGTAAGGTAGTTCCGAACAGCAAAACGTGGCAAAAGTGGTACTACATATATTCGTAAATTAATAACATTATAAATAGTGACATAGTGAGTAGGATCATAGCATAGAAATAGTGACTTATGACTTTCTCATTAGAAGATTAAGGAGTAGTTGTTAGTACGTAATAAATACTATGTACTACGAGTACTAAGGAAACTGACTACATACTTACTAACAAAATATTGGATGGTAATAATATGGGATAAATGATGACGATTTGAGAGACTACCGTGACGCCATACAGCTATATAACTTCAACTAAAAAATAATAATAAATAAATATTTGCGGACAATCTTACACATATCGACCTAGTCCCAAACTAAGCAAAGCTTGTACTATGGGTACTGGACGACGATATACATACTTAAATGGAGAAATAAATACTTAAATACATAGAAAATATCCATGACTCAGGAACAAATATTCGTGCTCATCACATAAATAAATGCCCTTATCGGGATTCGAACCCAGGACCTCTAGCTTCGTAGGCTACTGCCTACGAAGCTAGAGGTCCTGGGTTAATAAATAAATAATAATCATAATATATGGAGTTTAATTGTATCGTCGGTACTGTGATATATTTTACGTCATACCTGGCCATAAAGTAGGAATTACCGCACGCTATGCGTGCGGAAAACCCCACTTCCTGGCCAGATAGAGACGTAAAATTTTGTACTCACCACGGGCGGTAATAAAGAAAGCCTCAGAGCGCATATTTATCGCCCTTGCCTTCGGCTCGGGCGTCAAATACCTGCGATCTGAGACATTCTTTGTTTAACCACCCTAGGTAAGTAATGTACTATTATGATACTAATTTATTACTAAAGCAATTAAGTAATCTTATAATAAAATGATTTGCTTCCTAACGTAGGTACTTTTATAATACACAATTTCAAAAATAGGTCCTCAGTTTCATACGAATATTGTATCAAACTATGACCCGGTTATACAGCACCACTGATGGTGCTGTATAACCGGGTCATAGTACCACCCCATAACTCTGAGGGAACATTGCGACGAATTGAATTCGATTGCCGATGGGAAACGGCTTCGAGTGGTTATCTAATAACTAAGCGCTTTTATTTTACGGAACGTATCAAAAGCTTTTTTTTGGACTCTTTGGGGGAGGCCTATGTCCAGCAGTGGACGTCTTTCGGCTGATATGATGATGATGATGATATTACGCTTTTGATCCTGACTGTTCATACCTACCAGCGGCGGCGCGTGAAAATGTTTGATGGGCAACCCGGAACACAAAAGTTTTCAAAGAGTTTAGAGTTAGAGTGTATTCCCACAGGCGTGTCTAAAAATAAATTTTAGGCAAGCCGGTGGGAATCGGCTTGTTTGGGCGCTCCGCCACTGATACCTACTCCCCAGCTGTAACGGTTATGGTATGGGATCACCAGTCCTCCAAAAATGTTAGGACCGGAACCAAATCTAGGAAGCTGACGGGTGCGTTGAGTCTAGACACTCTAGACTTAGGGTGGATTGCACCAAACAGACTGTTAGGGCGGGTTACACGATTTACGACAGACCGATCAACGTTAAATATGGCGCTGGCAGCTGTCATTCCATAGAAACCTGTCAAACTGTTAATACATTCAGATTTTAACGAACACCGCTTACGATTGCAGATGGTTTGGTGCAACCTACCCTTAATCATAAGCGGTGTTCGCTACAATCTGAATATATGAGAATGACAGCTGCCGGCGACCGGCGCCATATTTAAGGTTGATCAGTCTGTAATCGTAAATTGGTGCAACCCGCCCTTAGAGGTCCTTCTAACCGTAGTCGTCTATCTCAGCATAACGACCGATGCTATCGATTAGACTATAGATGATAAGCGAGCTCAACGGATTAAAATCCATTCGATAGTTTTTGCGTTTTAAAGAGTAGGTATCAAATATATTCTTCACTAACTTCGGTTTCATAATATAATAATACCTAACCACTTATAAAGGCGTCGTTCGGTTACTACCCATGTATGACGGTGACGGAATATGCATGCATGCATATTTAAGTGGGTTACCATAACATTTTTGTACTCACTTATTGGTGTAGGTACTCGTATTGCAACTATAAATAAATGCAACGAATACGTACGTGATGCATGATATATGTTTTGAGATCAAAGGTTGCTGTTACGGATCTTTAAAAAAATTGTTAAACTACGTTTTTGATAATAATAATTCAGTAACCAATCCTCCTCCTTGTTCCTCGGCCGAATATCTTAAGGATTTTAACGGACAAATTCGTTTAAGTTTCTTTGTTCATCTAGGATATTAAAGAGAAAAACTGTTCTAGTTGGTATTAGACACTAACACTTAGTAAGAGTAATACGATCATTACTTAATTTTCAAACAAAAAACATTTTTTAAAGTTAAAATTGTTTTCCTTGAAATCGCATAGCGATTATTAACACACGATTTTTCTAATCTTATATTGGTAGCTACTTGGGTACCTACATGAGCCAACATGTTGTCAACAGACTTCTATTTAAAATCCAGAAACTTGTAGGTACAGTCGCCATCACATACATTGGAGCAAACAAGCACGTCACAAACATCGGAACACACCTCTATTTTCAAGGCATTAGGGTGCATGTACCGATATTTTTGAACACCTATAGTGTACCTATGTATGTGATGGCGACTGTACTCCTCCTATCTAGGTTACGCAGTTACGCTGCTGCCCAGCTAGTACGATACCTACGTTTTATCAATTTGTTTTACGTGACGTCTCAGTACAGTCGCCATCACATACATCGGAGCAAACAAGCACGTCACAAACATCGGAACACACCTCTATTTTCAAGGCATTAGGGTGCATGTGCCGATATTTTTGAACACCTATAGTGTACCTATGTATGTGATGGCGACTGTACATTTTCGCCGTATAAAGTGACATAAAACCTATCGTTCTAGGGCCTCTGAGGCCCTAGCACGATAGGTTTTATGTCACTACAGGCAAAGGCCTGTTGCATAACAATCTACAATTTATAAATACTAAAACTTATTCTAGCAGAAAACATGGTTGTCCAGGCCCCGTAGCATGGATCACGCGATAAGTGACAGGATAGAGCATCCGTCCCTGGCTGACACCGTTCGATAGAACGAGACGACGCGCTTATCCATGCTACGGGGCCAGGTGACAAACCACAATTTTCATATTAATTTACGTCCGCTGGGCAACCGGTGAAATTGAGGTCAAATGAATATTTTTTAATACAGTTGTCGTGGCACACTATAATGAATTGGGTAAGGTCGAGTCTTGGCCTCGTATCTTTGATGCTTACTACACGTGTCATTTCAAATTGTTTATTATTTTATTTCATATTTTTAATATACTTGCTTACTTAACATACATATTTATACAAGTACAATCAAACCACAGTCATTACATAATTTAACAACATTACTCACATTCCAATAAGATATTCATTCCCTTCCGACAATATTTATTAGAATTAAAACTTATTATATGTAAGGGTCTGACTGAAAATCAGCGTTGCAGTGTAGGTACTCAGTAGGTACTCACTGCAACAGTATGCTGAGTCTAGCCCCTTTTTGGCATCACAAAATGTAAATGCCTCGTACGATATTGTTTGAGTGTGTTTGTCTATTCCTAAGTCTACTTTGTACACTGTTCCTTTTGTATATAATGTGATGTTGAATAAAGTTTTTTTATGTCTATGTCTATGAATACGACAAAAATTACCAACAGCCTTCCAACAGCAGACATCGTATTCTCTTGTAATCTACCTTTTAAACAGCAAATAGTAGAAACGGGGAGGACACTAAAAAGTTTACTGACAAGCGGAAATCTCTTTCTAATAAAAGGAGTTGAAAAGATATGAGTTGTAGGTGCGTTGATACGTAAATTCTCGTTCGTTTTCCCTAAAGCGGTAGGTAGGGTCGTTTCGCCGGTAACGCGACCACCTTCGGTTAGCGACCACTTGACGGACTAGGCTGCTTCAATTAAAGATATTAACATTTCTACAAACCCAACAGAAAAATAATTAGTTATTAACTATTCTTGAATAGTGTCAGAATAAGAATAAATACACTTTAAAACCCAAAGCTTAATCCAAAGCAAGAAAAAATAACCTCAATTCACACATTTCACACATTGCTTCCGAAAAGTGTTGACGTGCAGTGAATCTGTAAAAAAAATAACGCGACAGTTGGCGCGAAAACTTTAGTTACGTCACTTAATTTTATTATTATGCTGAAATTAGTTAATTGATCGTTTAAATGATTGATCTGTTGTAATAATTTCGTTGAGATTCGGCATATTTTAAAATAGATTTAAATAAAATGGGGTGGTCGCGTACCCAAATACATAATTACCAAAGAAGTCGGATAGCGACCACATCGTTTTCTTTTTCTTTCCTTATGGATTCTTATGCGGCACCCGCGATATTTAGCTTGGCTAGCAAATTGAGTCGGTATTTAAGCCGCGCCAATCCATGTTATGTCCATAGTATATATAATATAATAATAATATATAATTATATATTATATTATATAATAATAAATAATTTATATGAGATGATTATATTATAAATTCGAAAGTGTGTATGTCTGTCTGTCTGTTATCTCTTCACGCTTAAACCGATGGACCGATTTTGATGAAATTTGGTATGGAGATAGTTTGAGTCCCGGGAAGAGACATACCTAGAATAGTTTTTATCCCCGAAATAATCCCCTAAGGGGGTGAAAGTTTGTATAAAGCTACGATATAAACGATTTCTACGCGGACGGAGTCGTGGGCAGACGCTAGTGTAAGTAGAATATAATCTAAAAGTTAAATAAAAGCTTGTAAAAAGGTGGCATTTAGATACCTACTATGAATGACATGTGTGACTGTAATAGCAATATATATAAAAGCACTATGGTGTGAGCGAGATGGCGCGCTTTTTTCGATTCTATTCTTCATTGACACAGCAATGTAAAGTAGATTTAGAAGAGTAACAATTTAGGGGTGTAGACACTAAATAAAATGACCTATAATGATGAATTTTCTCGAAAAAGGATTAAATGTAACGTCAAATGGAGAAAAAAAAGAGCAGGGGATTAAGTAATCACAAAGTTATAGTATCCAAAATTTTTAGAGGGGGTGTATTCTATCCCTTTTCCGCAAAACGCACCTTCATATGAAATGATTGTCATTTACTTTGATGCTCGGGGATTGTGACGTCACGATCCACTAGCGTTTTCTCTCTCTAACAAGCAATATTAAAACGGTTGTAGCTTCGTAATTTTTGGAGATATATGAATGGGATTATCGTCACTTAGGCTTATCATTTTGTCTTCTTTTTTTGGATTAATAATAAATGGTTAGTCTACACTCCTATTTATAGTGGTATAAGGGCAGTTAGGTAGGTCAAACTTTGAGAGAAAGAGGTCAATCGTCGAATCCGACTCGTCTGGGTATCATTCGGGAAGCTACGCTATGGCACATCTTTTCGTCCAATATTCCGCAGTGTCTCAAGGCGAGTCTTTGACCAGTGTGTGTTGCCAGTGATGACGTATGGCACTGGAACGTGGTCGCTTACTATGGGCCTTATAAGAAGGCTAAAAGTCACCCAAAGGGCAATGGAGAGGGCTATGCTGGGAGTTTTTATGCGTGATCGCATCAGAAATGAGGCTATCCGCAACATAACCAAGGTAAGTAACCGATATAGCCATCCGAATCGCTAAAGTTAAGTGGCGGTGGGCGGGGCATATTGCACGTAGAATCGATAGCCGTTGGGGCGGAAAGGTTCTCGAATGGCGACCACGTACCGGGAGGCGCAGAGTGGATATACCCCCACAAGGTGGACTGATGACCTAGTAAAGATCGCAGGAATCCGCTGGATGCGGGTGGCGCAAAACCGGTCATTGTGGCACTCTTTGGGGGAGGCCTATGTCTAGCAGTGGACGTCTTTCGACTGATATGATGATGATGATGATAAATCGTTTTATTAACTACTTAAACACTATTTGCAAGAGTGGTCGCCAACTAGCTAACAGGTGGTCGCCAACCGACTAAAGCGGTCGCTATCTAGCGAATTCGCTATTTTGTAACCTTTTCTATATTTTTTCCTAATCTATGGATGAAAGTGCTATATTTTATTGTAGGTTTCAAAACTTGACTATGCTCAGAGCCTTTACGAATACCATCTATTATGTGTGTAAATTGAATAGGTATATTTTTACTAATCTAAAGTGAGCAACTCGACTAAGTGGTCGCTAACCGGCGAAACGACCCTAGATGACATGAAAATTTATTTCCAGTGCTACTTCTAGCAATTGTAGGTAGCTTATCGTTCACGACGTACCTTAACACACTTCAACCCTATCCCCTTCACCTTCTAAACTTCTTCCAACGGTGGCGCAAAGTAATCTAACCTGACACCACACGGGGAATAAGTCCCAAGTCTTTGTTAAATGGGCCCCGGACACTATAGCTTATTACTCTGGTTGTAGTACCTACCCACAAGCCCTAAACCGCGTAGCTCTACTTTTATACTCACTAAGTCGACTCAGCTTTGGCTTGTAACTATCAAGATTATGACCTGATTGTGAGGGCCCTTTCGGATACACTAAAGACACAGTGGGATCTTTTGTAATTAAGGCACCTTTCTCCATCTATCCATAATGACCCAAATAATCTTTCAGATCTCCGCCCTCCGCTATATGTATTGAAATAACCCTCCACTCTACAATACCTACCAATTTACGTTTTCGTTTTACAGTCACCATTTGCCAGTTTCCCAATACAATCAAACCGCGTTATGCGCGTTCAATTCGCTTACATTTTATCGAGCTCCGTACTCACATACACGGCGGCCTACATATCGTCTGTGTGCATCAAAGAGAACGAACAGTTTTCCATGTGTGCGTGGAAATGTGCCCCAACATGTATTAACATCAAGCTGAGGGCAGAGGATGCCCACTGCCCGCATGCGTGGGCGTGCGAGGTCGGGTGTCGGTGCGCCCCGGGGTATCTGAGGGACGAGTGGTCGAAGGAATGCATTATGGTTATGGACTGTCCAGGTAAATGTTTGAAAGGTACCTACCATAAGTCCTTTTGGACGCCAATCTTCACGGACTAAAGTGTCACTGACACGCCAACCTTTTTTCCATAAGAGAGTAGGTAACTATGAACCATATATAAATAATAATACATAAATATTAGGGAACAATCATACACAAATCGAACTAGTCCCATTGTAATAAGGCTTGTGTTATTCGGGTACTAGATGACGATATATTTAATAGACATAAATAATTAAATACATAGAAAACATCCAAGACTAAGAAACAAATATTCATGCTCATCACACAAATATTTGCCCTTACCGGGATTCGAACCCGGGACCTTCAGCTTCGTAGGCAGCGTCACTGCCCACTAGGCTAATCGGTCGTCGTTTTATATGAAAGACAGAAGGTTGTTTTGACAGCGGACGTTTGGCGCTGTTGGCGCCGTTGGCGCGACAATACACGACGCCTTTAGGCGTTTTTGGCGTTCAAAGTCAAAGGGTTAATGCTATATTTAGGATACCTACGGAGGGGAAGCTAGACAACATCATCGATCAACAAAAAACAAACATTATTATGTAAATAGATCTCAAAATTTCAAATTTCAATTTGGTTTTAATTTTGCTGTTACTAGTCAGCTCGGTGCAGGTTTAACTTTATCCCGTTTTGATCCTCAATATGCAAGTTGGTCCGACAATACGCCCAGTAGGTAATTATTGTATTCGGTGTGTTCGAGCTGCGCGGCCTTATAGGCTGAGATATAGGGGGAAGACGGCGCAAGATATAATCAAACTGGAATGCGAAATGTATTCATATCTCAGATTGACCTCTAGGATTCTAAGAAGGATGATATATCTATGCACAGGAGAGAGGAGAAGGTTTAAAATCACGAGACACTGACTCTGACTGAACAAAAATTATAAAACATTGAAATAAGAGAAAAAGCAAAAATAAAAAGAATAAACATACAAAATGGAAAAAAAAACATTGAACTTGAAAAATAACATAAAAGACCATACAAAAATTTCCACAAAAAAACATTAAAAAACAAAAAAAGGAAAAAAAAATAAGAACAGCTAAAACATTAAAAAAAACAAAAAAACGTTAAAAACATTTTAACAAAGATTAAAAAAAGAACATAAAAAAAATAAAAGTAAAACACAAAAAGGGAAAATAAAAGACCATACAAAAATTTCTACATTAAAAAACAGACATAACATCAAAAAAGGAATAAAAAAACATTAAAAAAATATTAAAAAACAAGAAAAACTAAAAAAAAACTAAAAAATTACAAAAAAATTATAATAAATAGCTATCAAATTTACTATGGTCCGCCACCGCAGGCCGCGCCAGTGTGATGCAGGCTTAACGCAGGTAAACCTACGGGATAAAATATAGCCTATGTCCATCCGGGAAGTCCATTCTACCCGTACATTGAAATATTTTTTGAAATCGGATGTGGCTTAACATCTATGTACCGTGTCGCATTAAACGTCATGTTAAACTGACATATGAAGTTGTCAAACGTGTGAAAACGACAACTTATGAGGCCGACTCATCATCATCATCATATCGGCCACAATGGCCGGTCCTGCGCCACCCGCATCCAGCGGACTCCCGCGACCTTTACCAGGTCATCAGTTCACCTTGTGGGGGGCCAACCCACGCCGCCTTGATGAGGCCGCTTGTACCTACCTACTTCCGGAGATTACCCAATTACATGCAAACTAAACTACACTCTCACACACTTTTCGTCTTTATAATACTTATTGGTATAGAAGTGTTTAATGTCACCTATAGGTAACTTTCACAATTTATGATAGTTGGTTTATAATAGGTACAGTCGCTTTCTTCTGCGAGGACGCGATGACGCAGAAGGAGGCACACGGCGGAGACGAACCGATGCGCCGCAAACGCGTGGGGCGACGGCGCGGCGGTTGGCCTACGACCGCCGATTTCCCCCATAAGGGTACCTGTGGCCGACGGGCACGGGGACGTCTGTCGCCTACACGAAGGCCCCAGCGGCGGGCGTGCCGTTTCTCGATGCGCCCCTGAGCGTCGCTGAGGTAGGGGGAAATTACTTCTCCGGAGTTGAGTCCGCAGTGCGGACAGCCGCTGGCGAGGTTGCGGAAGTGTGCCCAGGGCGTTCCCGTGGCCTCGCTTTCTAGCGCAGAGGCGGCAGATACAGGTATTTTTAGTGGGTAAACCATATAGGCCTCATCAGCCAACATGGGAGTCCCACATAACCACCAGGGTCCGTCCCCGCACCCTGATGGTATGCGTTAAAGCATATTCCCCTCTTAAAAAAAAAAGAAAAAAGGATTTGTACCTGCTTCATAAGTTGCTGATCACCTAAATAAGTACCTTGTCGTTTTCATTCGTTTGACAACTTCATATGTCAGTTTAACATGACGTTTAATGCGACATGCATGGTACAAAGGTGTTCAGTCCCTTATTGTGAGGCTGACCGTACATACCTACAGTCATGGTGTGGCTATCATATCGAGTCGATACATTCATTGGTTAATTAACTAATTTATGCGATAGCCACGTTATATCAAGGTTATATCAGGTGTGGTGACCGAAAATGTGAATTTATTTGATTGCAAATTTTATTCATCATTTACTAATATACTTATGTACATTTATTATTTACAAACAACTTAAAAATAAAATAAAATAAAATTACAGAGACGTATCAAAACTTTGCCCTTTAGGCAGGGTGCCCATCACACAGGCAGCATTCCCGCGTTGAATAGCAATCGCTATTCTTTGAGCGAGAAAGCTGCCTGCGCGAGGGTCACCCGTTGCATCCCTCAACCGCTTGCTGATCTCCCTGTGGAGCCCACGCGCGCTTTTTCCCCAAGGGCCGAGTGTCTCGACGCCAAATGCGACAAAGTCGTACTGGGCGCCGAGACAGCTATATTTCCCGACCTTGGATCGCTCTCGGGCATCCGCCGCTGCCCCGGCTAGTTTGGACGTGACTGGCAAGTAGGACGCTGCCAACGTATCAGCGCAAGTAGCGTCCCACACCAGTGCACGGCCCATTCGCCAGGGGATCAACGTCATCCCGTCCGGACGCTTGCCGTCGTCCCGTACAATCCGAGGCTCAAGAGCCACGGGGACGCAGGCGCTGGCAAGCGCCCTTTTTAAGATGTCGTTGAGTGCAGCGTGACGGGACAAGCGGCCGGCACCCGAGGAGCAGGCGAGTCCATGGTGACCAAAACGATCTACCGCGGCTCCACACGAATGCAAATTGCAAATGTAATTAAAATTAAATGTAAACCTAAACTAAACTTAAGTGTTAGTACGTAGGTTTTTTAATCATATTTTTCCTGTATTTTATGGGTGTCTTGCCTGTCCAATAAATAATAATAATTATTATGTATGTCTTTCCCGCTCACGGGACAATGATGTCCCGGACCTTTGGGAGGCGTGCGTGGGGCTAGGTACCTACAAAGTACCAACTGAGCCAACACGTAGAGGCCCTTTTGACAATTTAATGAAATGCAAGGAGTACACCGAGCGGATGCTGTCCCTGCCCGTGTCATGGGACGCACACAGAGACAGCACCCGCTGGGGTGTATAGGGACTATTGCTGGTTGATGGAATCTAAAGAATACGGGTTATTGGGTGAAAATGATGGACTAGTGGCTGGGCTATTGGGTGAAACATCGGACGCCTGCCTAATAAACTGTCTCATTTTTTATCTCTGGCAGACGGTGACTCGCCAACTGCTAGATGGGCCCCTATTAATAGCGACATTAAAAAATGGCCTAAGGGCAACACCAGTCAGAGAGGCTGGGGGGGTAGAGAGGTGGCACTGGACTTTAAACATATAGCCAACTCGCCACTTACGGCCTGTCCAACCAACCACCCGATCGGCTCAGCCTGACCACAGGACACCCCCAGGAGCACTCAGGTACGTAGGGTCGCTACTCCCTAACAGCCCGCCACAAGCTGCCTTACGTTGACTAATCAGAAATCTGGTGGGCGATGGGGCCGTCACATCCCTACGCCATATATTATTATTATGTATCTCCGATTTAAATTCACGGGGCGAACCCCGGTCATTTGGAAGGCGTGCGTGGGGATATAGATCCAACACGTAGAGGCCCTTTGGAGACGAAATTTAATGTCATGTAGTACACCTGCTAGAACCCATTCACGGGTACATCGGTAGATACCCGTGAACTGGTCCCAGCAGGCGTTGGAGCTATTGTAGGAAAATGGAAAAGAGAATTGGGTCTATGGTGATGACATTTGGGTGGACAATAAAATTGGGTTATTACAAAGTGGTCCGGACACCTGCCATAACAATGTTATCCACAAGGTTATCGAGGCAGGCGGTGACTAGCCGCTCATTAGATGGGCGCCTAAAAATGCCGTCGTAAAGACGGCCAGGGGCAACACCGGGTGAGCGGCTCAGGGGTGTCGAGAGGTGGTGCTGCGCTTTCTCCGAAGTTACTCGCGGCGTTATGCCCTTTAACACTTCCACCCCTGGAGCATATAGCTCTGACGACTCCTCTCTGGACGGCCAATGAAGGCAAGCCAGAGCTGAGAGTCCTGCGGGCCCCCTTGGGGTTCCACTCCGACCGACGAAGACACGCCGGAGACGGAGGCCCTGACCGACTCTCGGGAGCACTCGGGTCCGTGGGGTCGTTACTCCCCAACAGCTCGCCACAAGCTGCCCTGCGGGCTTATTATTATTATTATTATGTATCTCCGAATTAAACAATTTTTATTTTATTTATTTATATGATTGTAAACCATTTTTTTAGCAAAAAAAAATACGTGCGTTCAACCTCGTTTGCGGCTTGTAGTCCTTGTAGAGCAAATAAATAGGGTGTCAAAAATTTAATTTTTGGTACAAGCTTTTATTGCCGACTGTTTTTTTCTGTATACCATCATCAACTACTCATTGAGACGATTCTAACGAGCCCAAACTCGATGGGATTGGTCGTTTTATTGCGGAGTTCCTATGGCCACCTTCCAGCTCCAGCATCAGATCAGCTCCAAGTCATCATAATATTGCATTGTCATGCGATATACATATGCTTGCAAAATTTCAGCTCAATTGGATAACGGGAAGTGACTGAAAAATGGATTGCAAATTTTGACGGACAACTTACATACTTACATATTTACATACTTACATATTACATACGAACAGTGCAAGTTAATATAACGCTTGTAACAACCTCAAAAATAAAATCAACCCAGGGCCCATCATACATTTTTGACCGACTTCAAAAAGAGAGGAGGTTAGATTAGATTAGATTAGATTCATTTATTTCTTTTAGAAAATAACATATTATTTTACATCAAAAATAAGATGGATTCACTAAGAGATCGTCAATATGTACCTATAATAATTTGACATTATAAAAACAAAAGAAAATGTCACAAGTAAAAGTCAAAAAGAAAAATAATAATGTCAATGAAGTTGTATACATAATTAGGATATCCTAAGCAATGTCAAATGTCAAAATAAATAACTGAGTTATTTTATCAATAGGTACAATATCAAAATACAAATACAACGGTATAACATGTCAAAATAGTATAAAAAACAAAAACAACACAAATACTTAATAATTTAAAGATAATTATCATAATAAAATATTTTTACAATTTGGTTTCGTTATATTCTTTCACAGAATATAACGGTTTGGACAATAAAAGTTCTTTCAGCCGGTGCCCAAATTTATCATATGAGATTTCATTTTTGAGACTGGCGGGTAGGCGTTCATATAACGACGGGCCTACTACTCGGGGATTCTGTTCGAGCAGCGCAAGTCGACGCGGCACGGACAGTAGTCGCCCCGTTTGGCGGGTGATTCTGCCAGGGAAATTCGCCCGTTTAAATAATTTTATATTTCCACGTGTGAACATAATAACCTCATATACGTAAAGTGAGTAGTGGGTCAATAACTTCAATGTTTTAAATATTTCTCTACACGAGTGCCTCGGATTTACTCCCGCTAATATGCGTACGGCTTGTTTTTGTAATTTAAACACTCTGTTAGAATCGGTTGAGTTTCCGTACAAAATTATACCGTACGACATAAGTGAGAAGAAATGCGCATAGTAAATTTGAAGCAGGGCGTCACTGGAGACAATTGGTTTCAGTTTGCGCAGCGCAAATACAGCGCTGCTCAGCCTTCCACACAAATTGTCAACGTGTTCTTTCCATTTAAGCCTTGTATCGATCGTAAATCCGAGGAACTTACATGAGTCACAGCGTGGCATCGGACTCTGTATCAATGGGATGCTTGTGGTGCTCCCAGCAGAGAACAACATCACGTTGGATTTCGTGACATTAAGGATGAGGCCGTTCACTGAGAACCACTCGTGTAGTTGGCTGCACGTCTGTGATAAAATATGTTCAAGCTGAGAGTACGTGGGTGCCTTTACTATCACAGTGGTGTCGTCAGCAAACAATACCATCACACCTTCAGTAACAGAGGCCAGAGGTTATATGTTCCACTGTATATATATAGGTATATTTTTTTTAAATGTATGTTCGCCGATTTCGCCGACGAAGTGTTAATTCTGAGATCCTTGAGGAATCGACGGAATTCCTCAAATATTATCAGCCCACAAATAGCGACCTGGGTTTTTTCTAAAATGATCAACGCATTTGCTCTCGGAAAGCAGTTCATGTGGTAAATTAAATGTGGAAATTTTCATGTACAATGTGGCTTGACGAAGTACTGAATTGAAGTCGGTTTAAACTTTGTTTTTAAAGTACCTAAATTATAATGTGCAAGTTATAATAACTTAGATGTGCTCAAAATAATGTACTGTGAATTACGATACTAATTCAAATAGTTTATTTTGCAAGAAAAAGGGTTGTTTTATGGTCTTGTTACAAAATATTCAGCACCTCCTTAAACAGCCATTAACTACATACCTACGCATGCAATATATTAACAGTTTATTTTAAATATTCCATTGTACCTATAAATTATTAGATAATTATTAATTATTTCATCTTAAGTCAATAGCTATCACATTACCTAGTTATTATTGTCTATCAAAGAAATTTAATTTGCCGTCAACAAAATTGTTATTGAAATAACTCACGTTCAAAACAGCGCTGCCAGCATTTAAATCGTCACGAACTGTTTGCAAATTGATGTTACTTACATGTTTTATCGACTCTGCAATTATTTGGGTCATTTGTTTTAAATTGAAATCATGGTTATGGGAGAATCTACTAGGTACTTTATTAGGTATATTCCTAAAATATTCGGCGGTGCTCACTAGTAGGGCAACAATTCCATTCCTTTTAGTTGACACAATGAGACATTATCCATGGGAGATTGATTTTCTTACAGTATGTGTTTGTCTTTCTGATTAAAAAAATAAGTTTCTGTCAAAAAAAATTTAAAACAAGCTTTTATTGCCGACTGTACTTTTCTGCATACCATCATCAACTACTCATGGAGACAATTCTAACGAACCCAAACTCGAGGGGGTTGTGTTGTTTTATTGCGGAGTTCCTATGGCCACCTTCCAGCTCCAGCATCAGATCAGCTCCATGTCATTATAATATTGCATCTTCATGCGATATACATATGCATGCAAACATTCAGATCAATCGGTTGACAGGAAGAGGGTGAAATTTCAATTACTAAATTTGACCCATGAGACCATGAGAATAAAAAAAACAAACGTGGTGAGCTAAATAAAAGCTTGTAAAACACGTACAATTAAGTGTGTATTTGGGGCTATTGATATGGCAAATAGAATAGCAAATGACTTCAATTTAAGTATATTTTATCAACTGAACTATAAATAAGCCAATAGCTGAATAAGTAGGTATAATTAAATTTGAGTATCGCAGTTACTAGTATCGAACCTAAGCAAATAAGTTTGAGGTCACGCCTAATAGCCTAAGGCTGTGTTCATGGATAAGCGACGCGTTCGGAAGTCGCACAAACATGGCATGGTGTATGTACAGGCGCGACTCACCCCACTCAACCCTTGTCTCTCGCCACCCCACGCGTCGCCTGGGCTGATATTATTTACGTGCTCATGCGTCTCACTCCACCCGCCACACCTAACGAAACTAGACCTCTACCTACACTTAGTGACTACGAATTGCGGCTTCAAGATATATTTGTGGATGAGCGTTGAGGTGAGCTTAAAACAAGTTACAAAATAGCGGGGCTGGGCTGTTAAATATTCTGCACGCGCTCATGCGCCTCATTCCACGCCTAACGAAACTAGACATCTGCCTACGCCTACCAAGGCCTAAAATCTTATACCTCTCGTCTCTACCTCTCTATAAATATGAAATCCACCTTACCTAAATAATAGTGTGAAACAAGTATTACACGACAATATAACCAATCGCTTATCGATTGTACTTTTACACAATTGCTATAGGTACCGTCAAATGGGGTGAGTATGGTTCGCGGGGAGAGTTGGGTTATGAATGGGGAGAGAAGGGTGAGATGGGATTTTAAGGCTACTGCTACAAAAATAATGGATTCCAATTTAAAATGGAGCTATAATAAAAAAAAACCGGCCAAGTGCGAGTCGGACTCGCACACGAAGGGTTCCGTACCATTATCTATAAAAAACTATTTTATTCTGTGTTTTTAGTATTTGTTGTTATAGCGGCAACAGAAATACATCATCTGTGAAAATTTCAGCTGGAACTATCACGGTATCAGTGAGATCCAGACGGACGGACGGACGGACGGACAGCGGAGTCTTAGTAATAGGATCCCGTTTTACTCTTTTAGTATGGAACCCTAAAAAACGATCCAACTATCTTCTAAAATCACCTTTGTATGAAAACCCATCTCACCCCAATTACGAGGGACTACGGGGTGAGGTGGGTTTTCCTATTTATCGTCTAAGTTATGAAATGGAACTATCCAAAATAAAATAAAAACTAAAATACAAACATCCGGAACACTTATTAACTTATTATATACACCATTCAGTTTGCATATGTAAAAATAAAATGTTATCGAGGTTTGAATGTCAGTTTTGACCCTACTCACCCGATTTTACGGTTCTTACCAACCATTGCTAATCTTAACCCATTCACGGCCAATCACGTCACACATGCGTCATACTGCTACGGACTCTTTTCGCTACATATGTAGTTTAAGCTGCTACGGACTACGGCGTAGCGCTACGAGCGTAGCTTGGCCGTGAATGGGTTAACATTTTTTTATATTCTACGACGGTGGCAAACAAGCTTACGGCCTGCCTGATACACAAACAACATAGGTACAGTCGCCATCACATACATCGGAGCAAACAAGCACGTCACAAACATCGGAACACACCTCTATTTTCAAGGCATTAGGGTGCATGTGCCGATATTTTTGAACACCTTTAGTGTACCTATGTATGTGATGGCGACTGTACACAAATAATGCTAAAAAATAATTTCAGAGAAAATCGTTTGCTTCCATAGTTATAAAGTTAGAAGGTATCAATACTAGGGCTTGATTTTATAAAAAAACACGTACCTAAAATCTTGTCAGATCCACTACACTCAAGAGCGAAAAACGGGTGTATTTACACTTTGCACTGAATTTTCATATAAAGTGTAGGACAGGCTCTTTTCGCCGGTGAGCGACCACCTAATTTAGTATGCCGGTTAGCGACCACTCAAGTGAATTGGTGATGAACTGAAAGAATAGAAGTGTTAGAAGAATTCTTAAATAAATAAAATTTATGAACTGTATGTACTAAATGACATTATTATTAATAACTTAATGAATGAATTAATGTATCTTAATATTATTTGTAAATTTTGAACTGCCAAATAACGTGTATCCTATGCTATCAATAAATAATTGAATTGAATTGAATTGAATTGAATATATTCTCGTTTATTTATTTAGTAACTTCCTGTTTAATAACTGCATAGTTACTTAAACAATTGCATACGGCTCACGGTTTATTTAGTCTGTTGAAATGTAATTATCTTAAATGGAAAAAACCTTGTACTTCAATTGGTCGCTAACTAGAGCTGTGGCCGTAGCACACTAAGTTTTATGTCACGTTTTACGTGACGTTTCACTGAACGCCGTAAAACGTGGCGATCAAACGTACTGTGCTAGGGCCTGGGGACCGATTTTTGACTTTCGAGCGCTCGACTCTTTCACTCGAAAATTGTCAAAAATTATGAAATGCTATTTAGAAATAGGCATAGAAAATTTAAAAACGAATTTAATTCAATTCTATCGGTAGAAAGTAAGTGCCTGAAATTTTGAGACTGTAATCGTATTTACTTTTAAATAATTTTCGAGCGTTCGAAGATTAAATATCAAAATCAATTATTTATTCTGCAAATAGGCCACAAGGGCACTTTTACATGTCAAATGGTATTCTACAACATAATATTAATAAATAATCTTACACAATAATCATTTAAAATTTATAAAAATTTTAAACAATAAGTTTAGGATATTAATTTAGTACCCCAGAGATGTATAAAACTAAATACGATTGTAGTGTCAAAATTGCAGGCACTTACTTAATTTCTACCGATGGAATTGAATACGCGTGGTCAATACCACTCGTTTTTAAATTTTCTATCGCTATTTCCAAATAGCATTTAATCTTTTTTGACAGTTTTCGAGTGAAGGAGTCGAGCGCTCGAAAGTCAAAAATCGGTCGCGTAACAGGCGAAATTACGCCCCACGTTTCTTTTTCTCTTGAGTGTTGATTAGTACCTCAGTAGTTATTTTTAGGGTTCCGTACTCAAAGAGTAAAACGGGACCCTATTACTAAAACTCCGCTGTCCGTCCGTCCGTCCGTCCGTCTGTATGTCACCAGGCTGTATCTCACTGATACCGTGATAGTTCCAGTTGAAATTTTCACAGATGATGTATTTCTGTTGCCGCTATAACAGCAAATACTAAAAACAAAATATAATAAATATTTTAATTGATAATGGTACGGAACCCTTCGTGCGTGAGTCCGACTCGCACTTGGCCGGTTTTTTTTAGATTACTTACCGGGATTATGGCCTTATCCATACGTTCACCAAAACTATTTTAGCTTAATTTCAGTTTGTGTTTGAGCGAAAGGGACAAAACATATTTTATGTCATAACTGAATGAAACTTTCCTTTCTTTCTTTTTTTCCTCTTGGAAACAATGTGCTAATGCTAATAGTAGATGTTAACCGAGGGGTGAAAGCCACCCATTTCCTATGAGATATTTTGGCGCTAGAATGAAGTGAGAGCGCCTTTATAGTTCGAGTCTCTACTTTTAATTTAGAATACGAGGAAATTAAACGAAAGCCAAAAATGTTCAAACATTTTCTAAATCAGTCGGATCTTATAAGTAGAACCCATTTTAAAAGCGTTTGTTGGTCCGTCTACCATTTGGTCGGGAACTGTTGACTGATTTTAATAATGTTTGTGTATGGACCATTTCCTGGACGCGCTTCTGAAGCGGTTATATTGAAGTAATTCAAAAGTCCTCAAATAGTATTACTAGTGGCTCTGTGAGCTGTAAAAATCACGAGGCCGTCAACGAAAAAAATTTTTTTTTTTAACTTTGATATGGTGACTTTACAAAAAAAACGATATAATTAACCCATTCATAGCCAATAAATAAAAACAACAAAAAAAATACCTCAGAGCGCTACGAGCGCTTTTGGCTGGGCGTTTTTCAAAAAAAGTGTACAAAACTACTTTTTTTTCAGAATTCGAATTTTTTTGGTTTTTCTTACTCAGAATCGTTGATACTATCGATCCTCATACAAGAAAAAAAGTGTCCCAGATTTTACTATGTAAATTTTTTCTTCCAGTGCGTCACGACCATATAAATAAAAAAAGACTGCATACAAAAATGTGACGATCTGGAATGGAATATTTAGGACACGTTTTTTCTTGTATGAGGATCGATAGTATCAAAGGTTCTGAGTAAGAAAAACCAAAAAAAAAAAAAATTTTGAAAAAAAAGTTGTTTTGTACACTTTTTTTGAAAAACGCTCGGCTACATACGGAGTCTAAGCTGCTACGGACAACGGCGTAGCGCTACGAGCGTAGCGTGGCCGTGAATGGGTTAATGAACCTTCTCACAAAATTTCACAAAATGCAATTCAATTTTATCACACTTAACCTAGAGAAGACTAATTACATGTGCTTCACAAAATATAATAACACACAACCTACAACAAACTTGAAACTTAAAATGCATAGCTGTAATGAAAGTGACCTATCATCTTGCAGTTGTACACCGCTCAAAAAACTGGTGACAATAAAATATCTTGGGGTTATTTTGGACCAACGGTTGTGTTGGAATCCGCACATTGTACACATCAACAGCCGTATCAGAAAATTAATCTGGATTTTTTAAACTCTCAGACACATTGCCAGCAAACCATTGTTAAATCAATCAAGACTCTTGCGCAATCAGTGATGACATATTGCATTGTGGTTTGGGGTGGTGCCACAAAAACATCTTTTTTGTACTCGACGATTAAAATATGTGTATTAAGATTTCATAGAGAATACTGCAACGTCACTCTTTTCATAGTTGTAGTCCATGTTACTGTCGAAACAATCGAAATAACTACTTTTCGATACGCTCCAGACAACTAAAATAAATTCGACCAATCACGTGGCTGCTTTACTGAACTGTAATGAATTGGACCAATAGAATCGCTTTGATGTCGTACGCTCGTTGATGTCTTTTAAGATATCAACAAGCGTACGAGCGATGAGCTGCACTTCGTTTCAACAGTATCGAGTTTGTTTAATTAGTTCAGTTGACTAGTAGAAAATTAATTTTAATGAACTCGTACAAAAAGTATTGTTCACAATAGTGTTATAATCAAGCTTTTTAATCTCGTACCTTACTTAGGCCACTCAGCAAGCTTCGTGGCCTAAACACGGTACTCGACTAAAAAGCTCTCTATTATAACACGATTGTGAAAAATACTATTTTACAAGTAGAGAGAGGGCAAAGATGTCTTCTCAAGGTAATGTACAAACTGCCCTTCAGACACCCAACGACTGAATTGTACAGATAAAGTAATGTTCTTACCATGCGAAAATTATATATATTACTTACCGTCCTAAAATTACACAAAACGCCTCATTTTGACCCATCGATATTAAAACGCATGCTCCAACACATAGTAGCCCCTAAATGCTATACTAAGTCGGTCTTTGCAGATAGACAGTTTAAAGCAATATCATCGCATTTATATAATAAAATAAATAAAATACTTAACATTTACCCAATACATCAAGTGAATTGTAACAAAAAGATTACAGAGTGGCTACTTACGCTTACATATGATAACACCGAATCACTCCTTAAATATACATAGATTCTATAAGTTCCAGACAATCCCTCTCATAAACACACACACACACATACACACACATACCACACACACACACACACACCACACACACACACACACATACACACACACACACACACAAACACACACACACACACACACACACACACACACACACACACACTTTTTTTGTAGTATTTTTTTCACTAATGTAATGTAATTAAATTCTTAAACTAAATTTAATTCTGATAACAACTATGTTATCAGTATAACTAGAAATGTAAAATTAATGTAAGATTGGTGTATTTAAATTATGCATAACTCCGGATGGGAGGGGCGGCTTCTCCTAACACAAGTATTGTCATACTTACCTGGAGGGGCCAGCCACGTACAATTGTAAAAACCAAATTTTTGATACCAAATAAATATTTTTGATTTATTTTTTATTTTTATTTTTTTTATTTTTATTTATTAGAAGACCAACAGCTTTAAACATTCAATATAGGCTTACATTTAAGATACAATTGTCGAGCCAATGACAGGTCTCCCTAACAGATACAGGAAGAAACGGATTTGCTTAAAATATGTTAGGTTAATGAGTAAATATTACAAATATTACAATCTTTTATCTTCTTTATGCGTGCGTGCGTGCGTGTGTGTGTGTGTGTGTGTGTGTGTGTGTGTGTGTGTGTGTGTGTGTGTGTGTGTGTGTGTGTGTGTGTGTGTGTGTGTGTGTGTGTGTGTGTGTGTGTGTGTGTGTGTGTGTGTGTGTGTGTGTGTGTGTGTGTGTGTGTGTGTGTGTGTGTGTGTGTGTGTGTGTGTGTGTGTGTGTGTGTGTTCAGCCCTCCTCAATATTATTATGTATTTGTTTCGCAATTGCACTTTTAAACGATTTTTTGTTGTTATACACAAATGGGTCGATGTCACTAAACTGATTGTTGTATGTCCTTGATATTCTATATATTACAGAATTCCTACCGTAATTTGTTTGATGATTAAGTAAACTAAGAAGGCTAAATTTTTGATTTGATTTTTTGATGAAACTGTGACTGTAGGTAGGTTTCTGCCATTGCTTAGTTTCTTTTTATTACTTTTTAGCCATAGGGGTAGAAGTGCGCATCACTTTCAACCGGCTATTTAGATAAACAATGACCTACTTTCAGAGTATGAGAGATGAAAAATAAATAATAACGCGGTCAAATACGAGTCGGAATCGCGCACCGAGGGTTCCATACTTGTAGATATAAATAGCTCGTTCGTCTCAAGAATCGAGTGCCGAAGATTTTTGGCCATTTAGCCCTTCGTATGTCTTAGCACTGATCAGTGCTACTGAAAATTGACTATGTCAGATACGAAAAGTCAGTGTCAAAAAATCCGAAAGGTGTGCATTCACCAGAGGTGTGTGAGGTTGCGAGACAGTGAGCGGGGAAAATACACCGATAGCATTGTCGGGCGGTGGGTACGCACCCTAATTGAGGGACAAACATAATTCAAGGCCCATGACATGACATGATATGAGTCATGCCTCCATGCGATTTCTGCTACAAGGCGGAAAAATGCTGCTAAGCGCTACGGCGGAGCACACGTAGCTTTGCTTGGCTTTGGATGGGTTAACTTTGCCTTTGGAAAATGTTGATGGAGAGAGAGTAGCACGAACGGGCCTAGACTTGCAAAGGAATCGACAACCTGTAGGATACTTCCCGTTGACCTTTTTTTTAGGAGGAAAATCCGTTATAGATACCTCCGCCCCACGGCGACGGTGCGGAGAGTATGAAAGAAAGAAAGAAAGATACATTTATTCTAGCTCTTAAATGGCCAAACTTCTAAGTTAACTTAATAAAAAGATACGGCCGTTTATGCCGCAATAAACGTATATTTAGACTCTCTCCGTTGACTTAGATTCTAGAACTATGAAATTTGGCAAGTAATATCGTCTTAATACTAGTAAGCACAGGGAAAAAAACTTGTACGAAGCCCTCGGTGGGCGAGTCCGACTCGCAGTTGTCCCCGGTTTTTAGGGTTCCGTATCAAAAAGGTAAAAAAGGAACCCTTTTGGTGTGACTCTGTCCGTCTGTCACAACGTTAAATATCTCAGGAAGTACTTATGCTATCATTGATAGCCTATCATTTTGAAATTTGGAACAACTTCATCGAAATCGTTAGAGCCGTTTCCGAGAGCGTGATTGCAAATATATACATATATACATACAAACATATATTTATACAAATATTGCTCGTTTAATAGTATAGGATATAGAATGTTGGGTGTTTCTGGAGACGACGAGATTTGCATACTTAAGAATGTGCAAGCACAAGGCAGTAGATAGCTATACTACCCACATAGGACATAAAAAAAATGAATGCAGTTTTTCTTCAGTCTGCTGAGATGAAAATACACTTCATTAAACGAATTTACCTAGTCATGCCTATTTGATAACTCTGTATCTACCTACGTGAAATTTAAAATGCTATCTTCTAATCTAAAATAGCTTACTCGTAGATTGAGGTCAGCCATAGTATGATTACATTGCAAATTATTTGTGTTAGATACGTACTTGTCGAATACGAGTATGACCCAAAACCGAGTATGCAAAAAATTGCCGGTCAGCTCATAATGCAAGGTAAGGTATTTGAATTCAATTGCAAAATATATAAATATTAGCGTGTAGTGAAATGTGATCACAGTAGCTGAACATATCGAAAATGCAGGTTGTCATCGCTTGTGTCCTGTCCTTGGCAGTTTCGGGATTGGCTAAGCCATTCTACGGGCAGTTTGTGAGGATACCACGTTCTCACGGATACGGCGGCGGCGGCGGCGGCGGCGGCAGCGGCGGTGGCTACATCGCCCCGTGTGCGAGCGCTGGTGCGTACCACCACGCAATCCCCTCGTACCATCACGGATCCTCCTACGGAGTCGGTCCCATCGGATACGGTCATGGGGGTCAAATCGGCGGTTATGGTGGCTACGGCGCACCTCACTACAGAGCGGACGACATGGAAGAAAGCACCGGCGAAGAACCCGAAATGATGAGCGTATCCGAAATGGATCCGTCGGAGAACGCACCTGAGGCAAGATACGTGTCGATAGGCGGAGGTTACGGCGCGCCGCATTCGATCTCTGGCATTTCCACGGTGGCCTCAGCGTCTCCTGGATCTGGAGCGGTCGGAGTGTTCCCGGGCGCCCGCGTGACTGGCTGCAACGTGCCGCTGCTGCTGAGCTGTTCCCCGTCGATCGTGCCCGGCCGAATTGTGTCTCACGGTCACGCGGCATACGGTGCTGGTTCCTACGGTGCTGGTTCCTACGGTGCTGGTTCCTACGGTGCCGGTTCCTACGGCGCTGGTGGCATCGCCGGCGCTGGTGGCATCGCTGGTGCTGGTGTTGGTGCGTACCGCAGCGAAGCCGAAGCACCCCACGACCAGACACCGTCAGAGAAGCCTGAGGCGCACACCACCACCGTGCACGAAGCTACCAACGCCACCCCCACCAGGACTCAGTGAAACTAGCTCTTAATTTTAGTAGAATAGTATCTGTATTAAATTATGTTTGTTATTTCTTTAAGTAATAAATTATTGCTTGAGATATTGTACTAAATTTGATTATGATTTAGTATATACAATCCTTGACGCTTGAGACGGTTCCACTAAACATCCTTATCCCCGGATTAGAGGTAGGAATCTTATTCCAGGTTACTGTCATCTGGCCTATTACGCCCATGGCGATTTGTGGTATTTTCGGTTCAATTTTCTAACCAGCGAACTTTAAGTAGTTAGTATTGTAGGTTAAATATGTAACACACGATTTCATAAAGTTCGCTTAGTAGAAAACGAAATTGTAAATTCCACATTCTAAATAAAGTGATAATGATAAGTCTGTGAAACCCTTTCATTGACTGTTCCCGCTTGCTGTGTTTAAAGGCATTGACGATAGGTTTTATTCCTAACTGGCTACACCCGCCCTGGCTTCGCAGGGGTAATGCAGCATTATTTATGTTTTTTCAACACACCTGCTCGTAAAGTAGGTCTTATTACAGCGTATTTACACTGATAATGCAGAATATTACCCATGCCGTGCCTTTTACATTACATTATCGCACTAGTGCCTTTTCATTACATATCTTTTTAAATATTAGCAAAATAATGCAGAATATTACCATGCCGTGACTTTTACATTACATTATCGCACTAGTGCCTTTTCATTACATATCTTTTAACATTTAAAAAATTTTTTTTTTTCCTCGCAAATGTGTTGAAAAACGTCGTATGAAACACGTGAGCATTGGTCATTACACTTCTCGTCTCCATTAAGCCTGAGCCGAAAGCAGTCTTCTATATTTTAGTAATTTGACGACACAAATATATAGCAGTTTACAAATTTCACATATATTTCAAACTAGCTTTTGCCCGCGACTTCGTCCGCGTGGAACTCATTTATGCTCCATACAAACTTTCGGCCCTCTTTTCCTCCCCTTTATACCATATTTTTTCTAGCAAAATTAGAATGATATATGTCCCTTCATGATAGCATGTAACTTTGTAAGGCGGTAAGCGAAATTCATATTTTTTCCAAGGGACAAATATTGCTTTTCAAAATTAATCACTTGTAATATTAAACGAGCAATATTTGTATATTTATATATATTTTTTTTTTTTTTTTATTTAAAGTTCCAAATAATTCATAATTATCGCAGAGTTTCATAATTAGGTGCTAAAGCCATTAGTGGCTTATTTACAGCTATAGTACGGTCTAACTATTTACTATTTAAGTAGGTATGTTAGTTTACATCAATATATGTACTTACATTCCGTTTACTGTATCACTGATGAACAATAACTTGGTTGGTTACAAGGCGTAATCATAGTTGTTGTATATATATATTTGCAATCACGTTCTCGGAAACGGCTCTATTTTGTATTTATTTGTATTTGTATTTATTTATTTCACCATAAAGTAATATGTGCATTACATGGTATGTCAGTAACAATTTGTAAAAATAAAAGAAATAAATTACAATAAAATCAAAATGATACTTATAGCTAATAACATACAGTTCAAAATGTTTGTAAGCTAATATTGCTTGTTAAAAATTCTGATACGGAGTAAAAGGCATGTTTCCTGAAATAGTGTGATATTTTCTTCTTAAAACTATGAATTGGCAATGATGTTATTTCAAAAGGTAATTTGTTGTACATTTTTATCTTTAGAAAAGCACCCTGTTTTTGACATTTTGTAAGCCGCAACTGTGGTAGTACCAATTTGTGTTTAGATCGCGTATTATAGTTATGTATATCAGACAATTTAGGGAGGCAATCCGTTTGTCTGTGTATTTCTAAAAGGGAGTTGTAAATAAATAATGAAATGACCGTCATTATGCCCAGCCTCTCGAAGTGTGGTTTGGCTGTGTCTCTTCGGTTGACCCCGCACATGATCCTGATGGAACGCTTCTGAAGCACTAGTATTTTTTGAATCTCTGATGCGTTCCCCCAGACAGTTATAGCGTAATTTAGTAATGATTGTATGTATGCATAATATACCGTTTTTAATGTTTCTTTATTAATTAATGGTTTTAACTTTAGTAATGCAAAATTTGCCGAGGATAATTTATTGCTGAGTTTTTCCAAATGTTCTTTATGTGTTAATTTACTATCCACTATATATCCCAAAAATTTCGTAGAACTTTGGTAAGTTAGCTCTGGTGTATTTTTGAGAGTTCGAGAATTGGTTCGATATTTTATACTTATAGTTTTATCTGTATTTAAAACAATGCCGTTTGCCTGAAACCATTCCTGGAGGATATGCTGGGCCTGTGTCAGCTGTGCTTCCATTGTATTAATGTTTTTATGTCTCACTCCAATATGAGTATCGTCAGCAAACAAACTGACCTGTGCCCAATCTGGAATATTTGATGGCAGATCGTTGACGTATATCAGGAATAACACAGGACCCAAAATCGAGCCCTGTGGTATTCCGATGTCATTGTTTCTGATCCTCGATTTGCTTGACCCAATCTGTACAATTTGACTACGGTTTTGCAAATAGGAGGTCATCATTTTGAGAGCCGTCCCCTTGAACTTGTAATGTTCCAGCTTCCTCAGAAGTATATCATGCCGCAAACAATCGAATGCCTTGGATAGGTCACAAAATATGCTTGCACATTGTTGTGACGTATCCAATGATTCAAGTATGAAATCTATTACTCGTCTAATAGCTGTTCCCGTACTTTTATTGGCTCTGAATCCGTACTGACTGGATGTGAAAAGATCATTATCTTCCAAGAAAGCTACAATTCTTGATTTAAGGGCTGACTCCAGTACTTTCGAAAACACCGGTAAAATACAAATTGGTCGGTAGTTGTTTGGGTCCGAAGCGTTGCCTTTTTTATATATAGGTACTACTCTGCCATTCTTCAGTACATCTGGAAATACACCTTCCCGAATACAACAGTTTATACTGTTTAACAGTAGTCCCATTACGGTATCATTAAAGATTATTATCTTGAGGAATCTCGTGTCCATTTGTAATATGTCCTTAGATTTTTTAATTTTTAACTTGCTCAGAATTGTTCTTAGTTCTTTAAGCGTTAGCGCATTAAATTCAATATGCTTAGTCGGTATTTTACAGTTGCTGAGGTATTTTGAGCAAGATTCTGGTGATGTATCTAAATGTCCGCTTACTCTATGAGCTATAGTCGTAAAGAATGTATTAAAGATGTTAGCCATTTCTTCATGGTTAGTTGTGCAAGTAGAATTTTCATCAATATATAATTTATCAGGCATACGCGAATCTTTATCCGATGCACATACAGTTTCTTCTTTGATTATTTTCCAAGACTCTTTGATTTTATTAGCCGACTTTTGTATTCTTTGAGAATGGCTTAGTCTTTTCGAACATAACATAACTTTTTTAAGTTCTTTTTTGTAAGCCTTTATTCGTTCTTTTCTCTCGTCCGTGGGTGAGAACTCTTGGAGCAACTCCATGTTATTTAGATTTTCTTTCGAAATCACTATACCTTTAGTTATCCAAGAATTAAAATAAGCTTTGGTATTTACCGTTCTTTCGGGAAATGCAATATTGTAATAGTGGGCAATTCCTTTCATTAAGACGTCTACTTTATCGTTAGCATTATTAGTATTTAATACTGTATTCCTAAGATTAATGTCATTGTTGAAAAGGTAGTGAAAATAATTACAGTTACTATTACTAAACACTCTGGTAACTAGTTTATCGCAGCTTAGTCGTTTAGATCCAGGGCACTTTACTTTAAGCTCAATCGCGTTGTGATCAGATATCTTATATTCCAGGACCCTGCCTTCCACTGTGCTATTACTAAAGTTAATAAAGAAATTATCAATACATGTCGCGGAATGGTGCGTAGTCCTTGTTGGTTTTTTTTAAAACCGTTTTAAACCCAAAACTTCGTAGAATTGTCTTAAAACTACGTACGGACGGAATTTTTTTCAAGAAATCTAAATTAAAATCACCTGTAATAACGACTTGCTTATTTTCATGTTGACTTTTTGCTAAAACTTTTGAAATAGTTTCTTCAAATACTTTTATATCGTAGTTTGCACGGTATACAACAACAATTATCATTCGCGGTGACTTTAACTCGATTGCTGTAAGCTCACAGTGTTTTTCATTCGATAAACTATTTATATCACTCCGTACTCTGTATTTAATACAATTTTTTACTAATATTGCAACACCGCCATGCTTATTCTTGCTTCTACAGAAAAAAGAAGCAAGATTATAGTTTTTGAAATTTACTATCCGGGTTTGTAACTCCGTAAGCCATGTTTCCGTTACACAAAGGACATCACAAGATGTATTTATCGCTAAAATTTCAAGGTCTTCTAACTTATTTCTAATACATTGGACATTTGACTGAACTATAACTAAATTATTCCCTCTCATCATCATCCGAGCGGAGCTCGGTCGCCCAGGGACTCACTTGTAATATGCGGATTGTATATAGATTTGATCTCAAATCAGTTAATAAAAGGTCTACCGTGAAAACTCTTCTCAAGTGAATGTCATTACAATTTACAATGTTGTTTCAAGTGTATTAAAAAATATCATAGTGCTTATATACTAAATTCTGTAACCGAAAATTATTTTGAACAAGATAGGTTCAAACGTTTTCGAGATATTGCCGAAAAACTGCCTTCCCTGTGGAAAAGGACTTAAGATCCGTAAGATTTCTGTGACGATATGACCTTTTTAATAGGCACGGAACCCTTTGTTGAGCGTGGTTCGACACGCACTTGGCCGGTTTTTTACAAACATAGACTCCGCCGCAATCTTGATGTTCCTCACCGTAAAATAGATGCGGAGGCTTTTTTCAGTATTATTATGCATATTTTCTTATCAAACTGCCTTAGGTATATCCCCACTAAAGAGTCCACAATCACATTATTAAAAAAAAAAACCGGCCTAGTGCGAGTCGGACTCACGCACGAAGGCTTTATCTATAAAAACGGCAAAAAAAACCACGTTTGTTGTATGGGAGCCTCCTGTAGCCTAGTTGGTAGTGACCCTGCCTACGAATCCTGGGTTCGAATCCCGGTAAGGGCATTTATTTGTGTGATGAGCACGAATATTTGTTCCTGAGTCATGGATGTTTTCTATGTATTTAAGTATTTATTTATCTATATAAGTATCTATATCGTCGTCTAGTACCCATAGTACAAGCTTTGCTTAATTCGGGACTAAGCCGATTTATGTAAATAAGATTAAAAAAAAAAAAAAAAAATCACTGTTTTTTAATAGGTATTTGTTGTTATAGCGGAATCTGTGAAAATTTCAACAGTTGTTGAGATACAGCCTGGTGACAGACGGACAGACAGACAGACAGACAGGCAGACAGACAGACAGACAGACGGACAGCGGACTCTTAGTAATAGGGTCCCGTTTTACTCTTTGAGTACGGAACCCTAAAAACAAACATTGGTAAAAAAATATACATATTGGCCGGAAGGGAAAATTTAATTAGTCCTAATGAAGAACCATACTGCATTTTTTTTCAAATCACACACTTAAACCACAATTTTTGATAGCTCAAAAACAAAAAAAAAACGTCAGTTCATTGTCGGTAAAAAAGAAGAACGACTCGACCTACTAAAATTTTATAAAAAATCGTCGCTAGGAAAATATTGAATAAGAAAAAAAGAAGATGTTTATTACTTTGAATTCTTGCTATTGAAAAAAAATCTCTTCATAAGAACCTTAAACAAATATTGTAAAACAAATTGTATAGTCGTTCTCGAGTTTTGCGGGTAGCAACTAGCAACACATGGTTAGCCATTAATTTTATTTTAATAAATAGATAGATTTATCAGGTGAATATCTGCCTTAACAAAATATTGATGAAATATGAATTTCATCAATATTTTGTTCGAGCGAAAACATTAATATAATAGGGCATACATTTGACTGTTTGCATAAGAACCAAAATCATTGCAATTGTTTAAATATTGAATTTGTTAATAAATATAAATACTTAGGACTAACCATAGATAGTAAATTTAGCGGGGTACTCACATAGATATATTATGCAATAAACTTCGAGCCATCATGGCGAATTAGTTACGGGTTAATTGCCTATGGACGCACTTTTAAAACTTACCTTAACAAAATTTGTAACATCCAATTAAGAATCATTAAAAAGTTATTGGTAGATAAAAAAACCAAAAGCAGTTGCAATGGGAATTATAATTTACTGTATAAAAAGTTAAAAACCTTACCGGTTCATGAAAAAGTAAAATATTTAATAACTATAGATAACTATGGCCTTAACCGCTTCAAAACTAGTAACAAACAGTTACGTAACTTAAGGGAAAGCACAAAGAGAAGATATTTATAGTATTATAAAACTAATAACTACTTCGGCCAAAGGACTCGTAAATACATGATACCTAAAGATTTTTAACCAATTAAGCCTAGCTGTGGAACAAAGTACTAGCAAACAGTTATTTAAACAAAGGCTGAAAACAATACTTTTAGATAAAATTAATTTAGACGTAGATATACCTACGGTAGATATAAAAAACATTATTTCGTAATTGCACCAGTCACACGCACTAACGACGACGCACTCGGCGGACTATTGGTGGACTTTATGCTGTTGTAATAAGGTTCACAAATGGTCGGCTGAGTGTGTCGTCGATGGTACACCAAGTTTAGTGTTAGTAAATTAAGTAGGTAATTTAGTTAGTAGGTAAACACAACAATGTTTGACTTTTGGAAGGGAGCGCACATTCGCCGACAAACTTTCCTCAGTTTGGCGAAGCAGAAAGGAATGTACTTGCCATTGTTGTTTTTTTTGAGAATAAATAAATAAAGAAAAAAAATATACTAAACAACAACACCAAAACACAACATACATACAATACCTAAACAGCAAATGAATAATAGTTATTTATGATACAAGTGCGGAAAGTAGGTAATTCCCTAGTAGGGACGCACGTGTGCGGAAAAGAGCACTTTCCGTGCATATGTCGAAACTTTAAAGAGCCATAAGTACTGTAAAACGTTGTACGATACACGTGCGAATAGGTAATTCGCAACTCGTGTCGGTTTAAAACACTCCCTTCGGTCGTGTTTTAATTTATCACCACTCGTTGCGAATTTCCTATATTCCGCACTCGTATCGTAAATAACTATATCCGACCGAAAGAAAACAGTTAGGGATTATGTAATATGAAGATGTGTGTACGTACCTACAGATAACATTTATAAAGGATGAAATATATACCTTTAACAAAAAATAAGAAAAATAATAAGATAAGATAGCTACTGGCATCTAATATACTTTTAACCTTGTATAAATAATAAAATACATATTAAATATTTGCGGACAATATTACACAAATCAACCTAGTCCCAAACTAAGCAAAGCTTGTACTATGGGTACTAGACGACGATATAGATAAATAAATACTTAAATACATAGAACACATCCATGACTCAGGAACAAATATTCGTGCTCATCACACAAATAAATACCCTTACCGGGATTCGAACCCAGGACCTCTTGCTTCGTAGGCAGGGTCACTACCAACTAGGCTAAATCGGTCGTCGTATATGTTATACGTGTATGTATATCTGTGTGTACTAATAATTTTAACGGCCTCCGTAGCCCAGTGGGTAGTGACTCTGCCTACGAAGCTAGAGGTCCCGGGTTCGAATCCCGGTCAGGGCATTTATTTGTGTGTTTATCACGAATATTTGTTCCTGAGTTATGGATGTTATATATGTATATAAGTATCTATATGTATGTATCTATTATATATATCATCGCCTAGTACCCACAACACAAGCCTTACTGAGCTTACCGTGGGCCTAGGTTGATTTGTGTAAGATTGTCCCATAATATTTATTTATTTATTTATTTAAATATCGCTTGTAAAAAATCCAGAAACAGTCTTTCGCGTCCCCCTCGTGTCACTTTTACATTTTTAATTGATAATGATTATCAACTAATTAAACACAACCGAATTCAGAGCCTCCTCCTTTTTTGAAGTCGGTTAAAAGTTAATCTACTCATACTACCTACTTAATCTAGCTTTCGACAACACAGTTTTTTTTTACCTTTTACTTAATTGCTTAAATCTAACATCTAACTTAGTTAATTATCACTAACAATTATACAAGTCAGCAACTCATTGTCGTGCCGTTTGTTTAATTAGATAAAACCAAGCTTCTAATACGTGCCAGAATTGCTGTAGGTAAATCAATTTAGTTTCACCACTCATGATCTGCGCGATTACCTCCGCATATAAATAGTCTATATTATTTCACATCATCACACATTCTCCTCCATCACAATGAAGCTCGCAGTCGCACTCGCCGTAGTTATAGGCTCATCTGCCTTCGCCGCACCCACCGACGACTTGATCCTGAAGGAGAGAACGAAGAAATCTGCAATTCCGTATGGTGCAGGCGGCTCTTATGGCGCGTCCTACGGCCCGCCTTGCGCAGGGGCAGAACCCTTGGCGCCCATAGCGCTGTATCTGGCCCCGCAAGGCGCCCCGCACTACAGAGGCGAAGACGTACCCGAGGAGCATAACGAACACGCACGTTCGTACGAAGGAGCGAGCTACGGGTCACCAGGTTCCTCGATCTCACCGGGGGCCTCCGGCGGCGCTGTCGGGTATTTCCCTCACGGAAACATCGGTCCCTGCGGCGTGCCTCTCCTTCTCAGCTGTTCTCCCAACGTAGTCGCTGGTCATCTAGCGCAGGGTCACGGCTACTCAGAGGGTCATGGCTACTCGGCCCCGGCCTACAAGCAGACGGAGAAAGAAGAGGAGACCACAGAGCTGAAGGAAGCTATGGGAAAGTCACAGGTGGAAAGTGAGGCGAACAATCTTGGTCCCCACCATCACCACTTGAACGGCGTTTTACTCACCGACGACCACAAGGCTCTCGGCGAACACACTCACAACGCACCAGTTTAATATTTGAAACTGATGGTTGAAATGGATCACACGCTTTAAATGTAGAGAGTAAGGTTTTAAAACCTACTCGTGTAATAATTTATTAATTTTTTCTATACAATAAAATGTGAACTGAATTTTATTAACGTTATGAATTATTTTTCTTTAAAAACCCTTTTACCTATTTATAGAAAGGAAGTTCAAAAAAATAGCTAGTACTTAACCCTTTACTCCTGTCTTGGCTCAGGGTTATTTCACTCACACACTACACATCAAATTGTACAGACCTACCTACTTTAATTTGTACGGGTAAGATAAATAATCGATTGTCGTTTTCGAACTGCGTGCCGTACAAAATTACTGGTTTAAATTAAAATAAGATTTTCTCAATTATGCAATGAAATATTCTCTTTACGTTCCTTATAATAGACTCGGAAGTATCCTTTTTCGGGCGCAGCATCTCGAGGCGGCCTAAAATGGGATTTCATACAACTTTTCAGGCCTAGGCCTGCAAAGTAACTTTTTAATTTTCATTCCACTATTTGTGGCACAGCATCACGGCATTCAGCCATGAAAATTAGTTTGATTTGAGGATTTTTATTTATTTATTTCATTGCATGTTTGAGAAAAGCATTATACATGCTAATTGCAGGTACCAGGTACCAGCAGATGTACTACAAGTTGCGGAAATTTTCCAAAAATATGAGAAACGTCTCGGATATTTCAAGAAACCTTCACAAAGCTTAAGGAAGTTTCCATCATAGAACATTCTCTTTAGGAAATTTTGAGAAATTATCAAGATTTTTTCCATTGGAAAGTTTTGCAATTTTCTGTTGGCACATCAGTACTTCAAGCGCAACGAGTCCTTGTTTATGGACAGGCGACGCGCGCGTCGACGCAACGCACGGGCTTTGTGACTATGGGAACGCTCACGCCTGGGGCCCATTTCTCAAAAAGTATTAGCCTAATAATACTAGTGTTTTGTCTCATTTTTTGGTTTTTACGAGACAAACAACTGTACTCGTAGCATTAAAACTTTCTTATGGTTTATTTTTCTGATGTTATATGCATTTGAAATCTGCACTCGCCGGCACCCCCCGAAAACGCTCTATATTAAACGGGCTTATGCTATGACGTCACACCATATATTCTCGGCGCGTTTACTATGGAGAAAGTCATTAATTTGCAATTATCTCCACAAAATTTGCATTTAAGTCTATACTTGTCATACAAAATATCTTTTCTAATTCAATATTCTATGTAACTGTTATGTTATTTTATCGAAAGAATTATATTATTTTTTTCGTCATTTTAACGTGAGATAAAACTAATACAATAGCTTATTTTAATTTTTATTTTCTTTTGTATGATATCTCTACGTATATCCGCATCGGTTGAGTACAATTTATTTGAAATTGAAGTCCCATGCAAGTTCCCCATTAATCCCATTTATTTATTTAATCGTATGGCATACATTATTTGGCCTTTGAGTTTTGTCACTTTTTAGTACCACCCAAGGGACACGTGCAGGGTTGTGGTAGGTAGCTCCTGCGACTGCCACCATAAGGAGGACCTCCAGGCGACGAACACGGGGACGTTCGTCGTCCGAAGGAGTAGGGTCCTCGGGTTGGGTGGTGTGCCAAGTGTTCCGGGCACACTACTGTTTTGATGGAGGGGGGATGGGTGGTCCCCCAGTGTTGGATCCGACTGCGGACGACCACTGGCCGGGACGCGGAAGAATAATGGTCCCCGTATCCCGGTCAAAAAGTGGGTGTGAGGAACACCCGGGGGTTTTTAGTCAGTACAAGTCTGACATAACCACTGCTCCTCCCCGTGGCGCGGTGGTATCCATGAGGATTTTCCCCCGGACAAAAAAAAAAAAAAAAAAAGGTAGCTCCTGCGGACGCAAGTGACAGTTGTCCCCCCTTTGTCAAGTGAGTGGGCAACTCGACTGTTAGAGGTTCTTAAGCCGCCCGAAGGCCTCTAACTCGGCTTAACGACTACTGTCATAGACAGCATCCGGGATCAACTGCTTAGCGTGCCTTCCAAAGCACGGAAGCGCTCATTTATAGTAACCACTCAAACAGGCGGTCACCCATCCTATGACTGATCGCTGCCATCTTTGCTTTACCTGCGTTATCGTTTCCGATTCGCAGGCGCCGCAGGGCTATGAACGCTTCTCAATCTTCTTCTCTTAATCCCATTATTGCTAATATTAAATTGGGTACTTTCCTGGGTAAAAAATATATAATCATTTTTAGCCCGTCAGTTAGATTATCATAAAATATTGGAGACGTATTTTTTATTTTGTCAATCAAACAAAAAATGGTGAAGATATACCTAGCCTAGCCACGTGGCGTGGCTGACGTCACATAATGCTCAAAAGTGTACCATAAATGTGACGTCACGCGGAACTATGACGGACTATATCTTCAATTTTTTTTTGTTGAATTGACGAAATAAAAATACTTACGTGTGCAATATTTTTTGATAACCTAAAGCCGCGTCCGCTGCGCCATGTTTTCGTGGTTTTTAAACGTCGAAAATATTTTGCCAATCAAAACAATACCCTATTTGTTTGCCGAAACTGACGGAAAACATGTTAGATGTTTGCAAACACCGAAAACACGGCGCAGCGGACCCGGCTTAACTGACGTGACGGACTAAATATTTTTTTTAGGCTAGTAGCCTATCGTTGAAACGGTGTCTTACGTCTTAACCTATAGGAATCACCACTGTGCACAAACACTCCAAAGCATCACCATAATGATTAGGCGACATAAGCTAAGCCCAACGTGTCTGCTTGAATGCGTGCTGTGCTACAAATGTGAATTTAATAGTGAATCAAAACGTTGAGTCACATATACACCGTGGCCGTGAATAACCCGAAAGATTTAAACCACGTATTTTTGAAGACAGTACGAGTAAATAATGTTGTATCAACATGGGTCTAATTATGTGTCTTAATTAAATTACTATTTCAGTACAAATTAAATCTTATTAATTGCCCGCTTCTTTGTGAACAACTCTTTAGTTGAGAAACTCAAGTTGAAGAACAGAGAGCGAGCATAACACTTCACGAATCGCTCCGAAATCATACGACGAACGGCGAATGCCGTGACTTGTGTTCCATGACAAGAAATGTCAAGTTATGCTCAAGCCTTTAGGGTGTGTTAGACTGGAGATTTTTTTAACTTTTGATTTGTTTCATATAATTAATATCTCCTTAATTATGAGTTTTTAGACTACATGTTACATAACTTTATATACTCTAATTAGGCTCTAGTATCGTTAGCTTAAATCTTTCGGGTTATTCACGGCCACGGTGTATATCGTTTGGATCATTTGTAGTGATGAAGTAAAAATTGTGAAAATGCAGTTTACAGTTTGTTTCGGCACGCACTTTTGGCATATTAAGATGATATTAGATTACAACTCATTGGAGTCGAATTTTTGGTGCACTTTTACTTGCAGCAGCAGAAGTTGCTAAGCGGTCCTAGTGCTCAAAATTATCTACACTCATACTCTAATGTCACGGGAATAAGGATCTGTGTAGGTCATTTTGAGCGTGTTATTTTGCTTAGCTACTTCTGATGCTGTCGCGAAGCCACTTCTGGTCACTATCATGGCCGCGAATGAGAACCTATAGCACTCTAGCTTAGACCTGTATTAGCATATATGCAACTATAAATTAACATACCCTTACAACTTGCGGAATCCTTTATATATCTGACATAGGGGCGGCCGCCGCGTGCGTGCCATCTCCCTATGACGTGTGGGGACGATCGTCCCCGAGAATGTCCTCCAACCTCCCCTTATAGACATCCCTTGCCACACAACTGATACTGTCCCAATTCACACGCTATTGTTCCAGTTACAATTACCCGGGTGCACCCTTGACAGATGATGATATGGCAAGAGGCCGAGACTACCGAACCAAACTACCATGTTTTCACACTTCTAACTAATCCCGTCACACTAAAGAACTCCTCAACTAAGAACTGGGTTGTGTGTCCCGTACATGCGCGACCTGTAGGAAAACCTTATGCATCTACATGATATAACGTCACGCCTTCCAAAGAGAATGAGACCTGTAGACGCACATACATACATCACATTATAAACAGACATCGTCTGATCTGTGTAAGCACATGAACACACGTGTAAATGATACCCAATCGTTACAATATCAAAGGACGCATCGAAAGTGATTATGGAAAGAGCTCACACTGGTTTTCCTCCAAATCAACCACTACCAAATAAATCGCACTTAACTGTTCGTTCCAAATATAGCCGTGAGGAACTCTGACTACCCGCCTACCCGTCAACATTGTTATAAACATGATCGGCTGTTTGAGACATAATTATAAACATCAATGTAAATACTATCGTGAATCATGACCATTCACGACAGATGCTGACTATTCAAGCGCGTAGCCAAATGTGAACCTATGCGAGCGTGCGCGCAGCATATATTGAGATTGGATGCGTCTTGCATCCAATCTCAATATATCGGTGGCGCGTATGAGAATTGAGCATTTGGTTCCATTTGGTTACAAACATTTGCAACCAACTACAAAACAGGAAAGTAAAGTTCCCCTTAGTGACGTATTGGGTCTGCATGGTCCGCTTACCTTAAGTTTCGTAACCAGCTAGAGAATCGAAAAGGGAGATTCCATTTCCCAGTTTGTACACTACTTACTACCTACCCGTAAAACTATTGCAGTAAAAGTTACAAGCTCGGAAAGCCGTCTTTTATCCTTTAAAACCAGTGAGCAAAAACGCATTTTATCCACTAGTGGGCATAGTAATTTGACCTTGGAGCGTATCTCATGCATCTTACGAACCGTGATAGTTAGACAGATTAAATTTTCACAGATGATGTATTTCTGTTGCCGCTAAAACAACAAATACTAAAAAACAGAATAAAATAAATATTTAAGGGGGCTCCCATACAAAAAAACTTTTCAGAATTGCTTGTTGTCTTCATCAGGCGCTGGGGCTCAAAATGTATGGGAAAACTAAAATCCGACTCGCACTTGACCAAAGAAAAATATAGTTATTTGTTATATTTTTTTAATACAAGTTGCAAATTTATTATTTAAATTAAATAAAGTTGTTTTGCATGTTGCACTTTCCTCGCTACAGTGTGGTGAAAAGTTTTGTGTTACACACGGGTGCAAATGTATTTTACTCACAAATTTTACTTCTCGTGTGTTGAAACACTCGCTACGCTCAGGATTCTATTTTGGACGACCCGTTCTTACTCTTCGTTATCCTACGAATAAATGAGCTAGGCTCAAAATGCAATTACATGTTTTAACCCCCGACGAAAAAAGAGGGGTGTTATAAGTTTGACGTGTCTGTGTGTCTGTGCTGTGTGTGTGTGTGTCTGTGCTGTGTGTGTGTGTGTCTGTCTGTGGCATCGTAGCTCCTAAACGGATGGACCGATTTGAATCCGGTTTTTTTGTTGGAAAGCTGACGTAATCGAGATGGTTCTTAGCTAAGTGTTAACGAAATCGGTTTAGCCGTTTTTGAGATATTGTACTTTGAAATGAAAATGTCGGAGGTTTTTCAACTTTTCTAAGTTGTAACTAGTTTATTTATTTTTGTGTAAATAGGTATACTTATGTACTCGTATGTTTAACAAAAAATATTTGTATGACAAACTTCCCGGACTTCCCCGATTTCAATTGAGCCGAAAAATGTACAGTAAGGGTTATATTCTCAGAGCATAGAATACTAGAGAGAGGACAAGCCGCAGGCGGCCGTGTCGCAGCTGTATGCTCAATTGGCATACACTGCCATACTGTGCACGCGTGATGATCGCAGAGAATATTAAGTTTTTTCCCAAAATGCCTGATATGATGCGCGTTTATTGTCAAAGAAGCGTGTAGGTATACAAGTGTGTGTGTTTTAGATGTGTGTGTGCGTGCTTTGTCTTGTCAATTACTTGGGCGTTGTGTGGGTTAATGTACTTGCGACAGGCTCACTCTATACAAATCGGCCGCCATGTCCGATCTCCTTATATTCATACATCTGTGGTTATATTAGAGCCACGCCGCGTGTCGCAGGGCCAATCTCCGAGCGTTTGAACCGCTCGGTTCTAACGTCATTGTCGGCTCAAGATTATTTCAGCAGAGATAAAACATACCGCGGAAACTTAAATCAAAAAAGACTCAGTACCGGTATTGGCTTACGTTTTCATCAAAAGTGAACTCTGATATTCATCTCTTTTACTTAATAGTATTTGCTGGCGACGACAATGAGGAAAAAAAACGCCTTAAAAACGCTGAATACTCGCCCCGCAACGCAATCGGTTACATACATTTTGTATGAACGTGGTTACATTAGCTCGCCACGTTCAATACAAAGTACGCGTTGCGACACGCGGCGTGGATCTGACTGCAACATTATGATATAATTAGTACCATAAACATGTATACATTCTAGATAGTTCTAGGACCAAATTGCTTAGAGATGCAACCGAAAGGTCCTGGATGGAAGGGACTGGAACTCCTGAATTAGTCACACACAGTTACATAATAACAAATCGGGTGTGTTCCTAAAAGGGGTAAGCAGAGCACATGAATAGTAGATTGTTAACCAAGGGTTGAAAGTGACCCATTGCACCCGAGATATTTCTGGCGCTCGAACGAAGTGAGAGCGCCAATAGTTCGAGGGTGAAATGGGTAATTTCACCCGAGTTAAACACTCTAGTTTTCATTTCGACTGTGAGGAAAGTAAAATACTGCACGTACATTTTATAACACAGGTATATTAAGAGTAAGCAGTTAAAATACACATACTGCCAACTTTAGAAAAGTTTTAAAAAGCGGCCAAGTGCGAGTCGGACTCGCACATGAAGGGTTCCGTAAAATAAATTGCGATTTACGATTTATGACGTATTAAAAAAAAACTACTTACTAGATCTCGTTCAAACCAATTTTCGGTGGAAGTTTGCATAGTAATGTACATCATATATTTTTTTTAGTTTTATCAAAAAAAGTTTCATAGCATTATGGCGGGCAGCCGATATTTACAGAAATGATTTTGAATGTTGATTTTCTGTAATTAAGAAGAAAAATACCAACAGTAAAAGGATTTTTTATCAACATCGTCGTAATGAACCCGTCGCTTAATGTATAGCTGAGTTTCGATAAATGTAAAGCTTTTATTTTAATAATATGAAGTAACTCAATTATCTTTGACTCCGTGGCTGACGGTAACAATAAAAAAAAATACGTTCCACCCTAGGGGAGAAAACGCTATTTTCCACCCGGCTATATGCCCATGAAAAGTCAAGTTTCAGAACAGGAGAGATAAAAATGTAATTTTCATTGCCACATTTCATATATATATATATGTATATATATATAGGTTTATATATATATATATATATAATATTATAAATGCGAAAGTGCGTCTGTCTGTCTGTCTGTTACCTCTTCACGCCTAAACCGCAGAACCGATTTATATGAAATTTGGTTTAGAGATAGTTTGAGTTTCGGGAAATGACATGGGATAGTTTTTATCCCGGAAATCATCCCCTAAGGGGGTAAAATGGGGGGTGAATATTTGGATGAAACCCATTTGGATGAAATTTGGTTTCGAGATAGTTTAATGCTAGTAGTATAATAGTACTCATTTCTGCCCGCGACTCCGTCCGCGTGAAACTCGTTTATATCGTAGCTCCATACAAAATGTCACCCCCCATTTGGTGATGATTTCCAAAATTCTTTATTTATTCGAAAGTAAATATAATAAGTATATACTCGTACCTTAGGGGATGATTTCCGAGATAAAAACTAGGTATCCTATGTCCTTCCCCGGGATTCAAACTATTGCCATACATTGCTCAATAGGTTCAGCGGTTTAAGCGTGAAGAGGTAACAGACAGACAGACAGACACATTTTCGTTTTTAAAATATTAAAGTAAAGTATATGGTATGGATATGGATAATCATTATCGTCATGCGACTTCAAGGAAAACTATTATAAAATGTACAAAACCGGCCAAGTGCTAGTCGGATTCGCGCGCAAAGGGTTCCGTACCATTATCTATAAAAAAAACGGTAATCACGTTTGTTGTATGGGAGCCCCCTTAAATATTTATTTTATTCTTATATAAGATTTGTTGTTATAGCGGAAATTTCAACTGTATAACTATCACGGTTCATGAGATACAGCCTGGTGACAGAAGGACAGACAGGCAGAAGGACGTACTGCGGAGTCTTAATAAAATTTATATTATGTTGGAAACGTAATTTATGATCAATATTAGTAAAACTAGTAGGTAAGAATTTATCCGTTAAATTCTAATGTTATATGCAATGAATACCTGGCTAGTTATTAGTAAGTATTGACAGTTAACCTACTTACGGAGACTAGTGACCACGGGTTTGAATCCCAGTAAAATCAAATATTCGTTAGTACACGAATTGAGGTTTATCGATCTGGGCGGTACTGAGGAGTTAAACTGCAAAATACAGATCGGCGACGCATCACTGCCCAAAGCCGAACGCTTTAAATATCTCGGGTCCATGCTGACGACTGATGCGCGCGTAGACGAAGATGTGAACCACAGAATTAATACAGCCTGGATGAAGTGGAGAACCTTATCAGGGGTACTGTGCGATACTAGGATGCCAGTAAAAACGAAAGGCAAAATATACAAAACCGCAGTGAGGCCTGCTATGTTATATGGTGCGGAATGCTGGACTGCCCTAAAGAAGCACGAACAAAAACTGCACACAGCAGAGATGAAAATGCTGAGATGGGCGGGTGGCGTAACGCGACTAGACAAGGTTCGCAACGAGTATATCAGGGGATCGTTCAAAGTAACTCCAATACCAGCAAAGCTCAAAGAATGTAGGCTCCGTTGGTATGGTCATGTAATGCGCCGAGAAGATGACTACTCCGTAAAGACAGTGCTTAATATCAACACCCAACCCAGAGGGAGAGGCAGACCACCAGCTACGTGGTGGTCAAACATCGAGAGGGACCTAAAAGCACAGAACCTTTCACCTATGACAACCCAGGATAGAATTTCCTGGCGCCGCTGCACAAGGAGGCCCGACCCCAGCTGAACTGGGACAAGGGCAGGAAGAAGAAGAAGACACGAATTGAGGTTTATCAGATATTTATTAATGCCCCAATTAAATTAAATTATGCCACACAAAATATCGCACTTGTTTAAAAGTGCACTTGTTAATAATACTCTTTTGAATGAATGATTCGACGGCGAAATAGTTTTGTCGTTTGAGGAATAGGTATATCGCTTTGTAATTAATGGACTACAGCCGTTATCTCCACTTATAATAAATCTCTAAATTAAAAAAAGAATCAGCCAGTTTGAAACTAAGCTTTGCGCGGTTCGAATGTTCTCAGCATCCCATGAACGGAAAAATATGAAACATTTTATATAGGTACATTATTATTCTAGCTGCAACTTAGGATAGTTTTTATCCGACTGCGACAGTTAATTAATTTTCCGAAATATACGAATTCATTTAATTTTTCATTTATTTTTATTGAAATCAAACGCTGCTCCAACTGTCAGCTATAAGAACCGTCAAATTCTCGTCAAAATGGCGGAATTGCTTTGCCTTTCACTTATTAATAATTTAAATCCCGTCTACGATAGACCTTTACGAGACAAATGCTAAAATATAAACCATAAAAAAATATTCGATTCTGATATGAGAACTTACATGCGCAAATGTCGTTTTATGTAGTAATTTCAATAAATGAAATCAACAAATTTGAACAATATAATTAACACGAATTTGTTTTTTTTGAATGACAATGGCACGCGCTCGGCGCATTCAGCCAAAGTACCTGCGGCGCTACCACGAAAACCGATTCTCAATGTTCATATATTTGCATCTATCACTCGAGTATGGTTAGTGCGATAGAGATAGAGATACCCGAATATTTTCGAATTCCGAAGTTCGTGGTTATAGCTCAGGAATCGAAAATATGGTAAATAATCATAATGTATTTTCTCGAAAAAGAATTTAAAATAAATATAGTCAAATGGAGAAAAAAACAAAGCAAGAGGTTATATAGGTAATGATTAAGTTATAAGAGTCCAAAGTTTTAAGAGGGGGTATGTTCTGTCCCTTTTCCGCAAAACGCACCTTCATATGAAACGATTGTTTTTTACTATGACGCTCGAGTATATTGACGTCACAGTCCCTCATCGTTTTCTCACTCTAACAAGCGACATTAAAACGGATGTAGCTTCATAATTTTTTGAGATATTTGAATGGGAGTTTCATTATCTTCTATCTATTTATACATAATAAATGCCTATGTCCTGACTGACTTATTCACTCAATCACTCACTCACTCACTCATCAACGCACAGCCGAAACTACTAATCTTAGAGAGTTGATTTTTGCACAGTATGTTGCTTTTATAACGTGGGCTAGGGATAAAAAGGGATTTTTGAAAATTCTACCCCTAAGGGGGTAAAATGGGGGTGCAAAGTTTGTATGGGAGAACCTTTTTTTTTTGAGCTATAGACTTAAACTTTGTAGAAAAATTAGTTATTAGAATACAAATGAAACACTTTCAGCGTTTTGGAAAATTCCACCCCTACGGGGGTAAAATAGGGGTGCAAGGTTTGTATGGGGGAAACATTTTTTTTTTAAATAGAGACTTAAAACTTTGTAGAAAGATTAGTCATCAGAATACAAATTAAGTACTTTCAGCGTTTTAGAAAATTCTACCCCTAAAGGGGTAAAATAGAGTGCAAAGTTTGTATGGGAAAAACTACTTTTTTTAAATAGAGACTTAAAACTTTGTAGAGAAATTATTCATTAGAATACAAATAAAGTACCTAGATTCAGTGTTTTAAAAAAATCTACCCCTAAGGGGGTAAAATAGGGGTGCAAATTTTGTATGGGGGAAACAATATTTTTTTTAAATAGAGACTTAAAACTTTGTAGAAAGATTAGTCATCAGAATACAAATTAAGTACTTTCAGCGTTTTAGAAAATTCTACCCCTAAAAATAGGGGGCTAAAATAGGGGTGCAAAGTTTGTATGTGGGAAACTATTTTTTTTAGCTAGAGTCCTAAAACTTTGTAGAAAGATTATTTAAATACAAAGAAAGTACTTTCAGCGTTTTGGAAAATTTCACCCCTAAGGGGGTAAAATAGGGTGCAAAGTTTGTATGGGAAAAACATATTTTTTTTTAATAGAGACTTAAAATTTTGACGAAAAATTACTTATTAGAACATGAAAAATACTACATTCGGCGTTTTACAAAAATCATTCCCTAAGGGGGTTAAAAAAGGGTGCAAGGTTTGTATGGGGAACACTTTTTCTGAGCTAGACACTTAAAACTTTGTAGAAAGATTACTTATAAATATACAAAAAAAAAGACTCAGCGTTTTGAAAAAATCTATCCCTAAGGGGGATAAAAAGGGGTGAAAAGTTTTTATCAGGGAAAGTTTATGTTTTTGAGTTAGAGACTTGAAACTTTGTAGAAAGATTACTTATTAAAATACAAAAAAAGAACACAAATCGTTTTAGAAAATTCCACCCCTAATAGGGTTTAAAAGGAGAGCAAGCTTTGCATGGGCAACACTTTTTTTTGAGTTAGACTTAAAACTTTGCAAAAAGATTACTTATTAGAATACTAAAAAAGAACTTTCAGCGTTTTAGAAAACTCCATCCCTAAGGGGATCCTTAAGATCCTTAAGAAGGGTAGCCAGTGTTGTGTGGGAAAAACTTTTGTTTTTACTAGACTTAAAACTATTCAAAATGTTACTTATTAAAATTAATAATAAAGTACTTTCAGAGTTTTAGAAAATTCCACCCCTAAGGGGGTTAAGAAAGCTTTGTATGGGCAACACTTTTTTTGAGCTAGAGACTTAAAAGTTTACGAAAAAAGTTCTTTCAGCGATTAGAAAAATTCAACCTCTAAGGGGGTTTAAAAGGGGGTTCAAATTTTAAATGGCGAGCAATAACATTTTAAAGTGTGAGTAAGAGATTTTTAACTTCGGTCTTATTCTGTACGTTAAAAGACTACAAACTGATTTCAGAGTTTTTCCAAATTCATCCCCTAAGAGTGTTAAAATTGGTTCAAAGTTTGAGTATTTCAAGGCATTTTTAAAGTATGAGATTTTTAACTTTGGTTTTAGACTGTTTGTTCACAAACTAGAAAATGAACATCAACTTTTTTTTTAATTATCCCCTAAAAGAGGGTTCAAATTTTGTATTGAGAGAAATCATTTTCTAAGACGATAAAAAGTTCTATGCGGACGAAGTCGCGGGCAACAGCTAGTATTAAATAGTATTTAAACATATTCACATACTTATTGTTTCTATTACTATATACTTTCTTTTACTATTCGTTTAGTATTTAATCATTCTCATATACTTGTTATGGCATGACCATTACAATTAAAAAAACCGGCCAAGAGCGTGTCGGGCCACGCTCAGTGTAGGGTTCCGTAGTTTTTCGTCCGTCACAGTAAGTGTGTGAAATTATTTTGTAATTTTTTTCAAAAACTATTCAACCTATCAAGTTCAAATTAATTTTCCTAGAAAGTTTTTATAAAGTTCTACTTTTGAGATTTTTTTCATATTTTTAAAACTTATGGTCCAAAAGTTAGAGGGGTGGGGGGGACACATTTTTCTTACTTCTGGAGCGATTATCTCCGAAAATATTAACATTACCAAAAAAATATTCTTGCAAACCCCTATTCATTTTTAAATACGTATCCAACAATATATCACACGTTAGGGTTGAAATGAAAAAAAAAACACTCCCCACGTTACGTATAGGGGAGGTACCCTAATAAAATAAAATAAAAACACTTTTTATTTTACCACTTTGTTGGCGTGATTGATATACATATTAGTACCAAATTTCAGCTTTCTAGTGCTAACGGTTACTGAGATTATCCGCGGACGGACGGAAAGACAAAGCGAAACTATAAGGGTTCCTAGTCGACTACGGAACCCTAAAAATGAACCTGGGGGGCGATTTTTGACTTTCGAGCGATCGAAAATGTAATAAAAGGAAGTACTATTATAGTCTCAAAATTGCAGGTAAGTACTTACTTTCTACCGATAGATTTGAATACGAGTGGTCAACTACACTCGATTTTCAATTTTCTATCGCTATTCCAAAATAACATTTCATCAAGCTCAAGGTCAAGGGTCAAGCTGCCTCGTGGTAAGCCAGTCCTGTCTAGCTGGTTTATTTAGACAGACATTCAGATGTACTCTATGAGTAATGATTGCATACAGATACAAGTCAAACATGATATTAAAGCAAACATCACGCTTGACAGTTTTCGAGTGAAAGAGTCGAGCGCTCGAAAGTCAAAAATCGGTCCCCAGGGCCTTTGTAGCATTAATATTATGGTTGGATATAATAGGTATTATGTCTATATCACGCATAAGTACTTACGCGTGCTGAACTAGTATTAACTACGTAATATAGTTTTAATAAGGAAAACTATCTATTTTTAACATTGATAATTTACGTTTGCCTGAAATACGTGATAAAGGCTATGTTTCAACGCCGTTCTTAGAACACGGAACGATGACAAGGTTGCGCGGAAGGGCCGCCTCAGCATGTCCCGCACGACTCACCGTGGGGCACGTACGTGCGCAACTAGGCGGAGGAGGGACATTTAGAAATGTTTAATATAAAGGCATCTGTAGATTGGTCTCCACATCACACAACGATAGCACACGATGAAGACACTGCTTGTGCTTACCGCCCTAGCGGCGGTCGCCGTAGCAGGGCCCACATTCCGGGGTGACACAGACTTCGACGCCACCAAAGAGAAAAGATCTCCGTCCTTGGGCCTGCATCACCAAACCTACAGCCACATAGTGCCAGTGGTCCACCAATCCTACGTGCAGCCAATCATACCGCATCACTTGGGCCTGAAGAAACCTCACTTTGTACATCAGCCTTACGGCCATCACATCTATCGCTCCGAAGAACAACTGGAAACTCAAGCTGAATCCAAGGAATCAAAGAAGACATGTATGAAGGAGATGGAAGCAAAGTGCGATGATGAAATTAATGCTAAATCCAGCGAATCTGACGGTGCCACCAAAGTAGAGAACATCGACGGCAACATTTCTGATACCGAAGTAGCACAGAGTTTACGCATGGCAAAGGAAGCTGTAGACTCCTTGCAAACAAAAATGCAGTTAGCTGAAAAGAAGAAATGGCATCATGGACAGTCAGAAGCTGATGGAAGCATGCACGAGAACGTTCAAACCGCGAAATTAGCTCTGGAACATATGCAGCGCAACTTTGGCAACTTAGAATCTATGAACGTGCATGCCAGAACGATTATGAATGACGAAGTACATGACGCTAACTTGAAGCTCGTATCAGCTCGCTCATCTGACGCCGATAAGCTCGAATCAACTGGAACTGCAATGAAGAATAAGGCGGACATCAAATCAGATGAGGAAAGATTAGCTCAATGGAAGGGCGCTATTGAAAATATCCAGAAGAACGTTGAGTTGGTCAGAAATATTGAAGATAGTTTTCAACACAAAGAACTGTCTGAAAAATCTGCTGACCTTGAAAAAAGCTCGAGTCTTAAGCACGAGATTAGTGACGATCATAAACAGGAAGCGGTAATGCTCAAAGACTCCAAGAACGAAATGGAAACTTCTGCTTCTACATTAAGTGAATCAAAGACCACTCTTCATGGTGCAAACAAACAAAAAGCTTTCAGAAGCGAAAGCAGTAAGTTAGAAAAAACTTCTGATGTAGCGTCTGGCTCAAACATAAAATTCATAGCTGAAAATGCAAGACAAGCCGGAGAAGGTAAAGTGATTATTAAACCAAAGGAACTCATTTCTCAGCCAAGCTTGAAATCTAGCGGAACATTGATGAAATCTGCTGAACATCATGAAGCTGAACAGCATAAGGAAATTGAACATCATTCTTCAAATGGACCCTCATCTAACATGGGACACGACATGAGTTCACATCATGACCACCAGAAGTCATCTAGCTCCCCTTTGCAGGCTAAAGCAGCTCTCGATAAAACCTTAAACATCGAACTAGATAAAGCCAAAGAGAGTAAAGTCTTACATGCGTGGGCGATGAAATCATCTGATCAAATGGTTGGTCAAAGTCAACCGATAGGAGTGGCTGCTAAGCCAGTTGCACTTGCAGCATCCGGACTTCATTCTGACAAGTTACACCCCTCAGTTCTCCTCGGTGCTCACGGTAAATCGGTTGAAGATGGCGGTTTGTTTGCCCCCATGGAAATTAACTCTGGTTTTAAAGAGGCATTGGTGCCGACCAAGGCATGGAAGGAAGCGCATGGTTCATCCAGAGGTGCTTATGGATCCGGTGCGGCAATAGGAGGTATCAGTGGCAGCTACGGATCGGGTTACAGCGGTGGTTCTGGTGCCGTGGGCGTGTTCCCGAGCGCTCACGTCAGCGACTGCGCGATCCCACTGCTGATGAGCTGTTCTCCGAACGTGGTGGCCGGCCATTTGTCTAAGAGTCACTCGTACGCTGCGCCCAGCTACGGTGCTTCAGCATACCGGGGCAGCGAGAGCCTCAGCTCGCAGTCCAAGCGTGACATCACGAAGATCAGCCGACCATCGAAAATCAAGAAGACTCCTACCAACAAGGGCTTGAAGCAGAAACATATTTTGATAGCCGATAAGCTGTAAGAATACCATGAAATAGGTTAAATGACCTTATTTTGAAGCCACGACAAGGATAAGCGCCTGTGTAGTTTAATTATTTATTTCTTAGAACTGCATATTAATTTATTAACTTATTTATTTTTTGTATTTGAAGGTCTTAAATGTAATGTAGCAAAGCAATCACAAATAGAAATAAACTATTTTAAAAACATGTTTGAGTATTTTAATTTCGTCACATCATTCCTAACGATTTGGCTAATTTAATTGGATAATTTACTTTAAAAACAAAGTTTAAACCGACTTAGAGACTGACCTTAGAGAGGTAGGTCACAGCGGAATGTCATCTCGCTCGTATGTGGAGCAGCCCAACTGGGGAAGTACCTCCACCTTACAGAAGACCGCAGCCATAATAACACCACTGCTTTGTAGTGTTGCTATATTATTGCATGCTATGAAGTATGTGGTGTTGTGTTCCTGGTGGTGAGTAAGGTCGCCAGAGCTCCCTAGGGTGCGCTGTGTTGGGGGTGAGGGACCTGCATGTCTCTATCTGCCAACACAGCGAATCCTCAAGTGAATAAAGGGTCGGCAACGCGCTTGTGATTCTTCTGGAGTCACAAGTGTCCATAGACGACGGTACCAGCTTAACATCAGGCAGGCCGTAAGCTTGTTTGCCACCGTCGTTGTATAAAAAAAAAAAAACTTCAATTCAGTAATTCGTCAAGCCACATGGTACATGACAATTTCGACATTTTCTTTCCAATTTACCACATGAACTGCTTTCCGCGAGCAAATGCGTTGATTATTACAGAAAAAAGCCAAGTCGCTATATATGGGCTGATAATATTTGAGGAGTTCCGTCGATTCCTCAAGGATCTCAGAATTAACACTTCATTAGTTGCTTCTTCAACGGAATCATGTCAAAATATCTGGAGTACTTTACATCTTTGAGGAGTTCCATAAGTCAACAGTGGTATTCATCATCAGTTCCACTTCACCAAAGACACGAGTTATAATAGAAAATACCTACCGAAATCACTACACGCGTGCCTATAAAATTTGAGGGTTGCCCTCAATTTCCCTGAGATTCCATCATCAGATCCTGACTTGGTGACAACGGGACTACCTCAGGCCCCGTAGCATGGATGGCGTTATCACGCGATAAGTGATAGGATAGAGCATCCGTCCCTGGCTGACACCGTTCGATAGAACGAGACGACGCGCTTATCCTGTCACTTATCGCGTGATAACGCCATCCATGCTACTCTTTCGAATAAATCGTCGGGTGACAAGCAAAAGTCACTACCAAAACTGTCACTGCTCTTCAAAACCTCGTATCTAGGAACGTAGTCGATATCGAGATACGACCTTTGATTTAAGTAGGTATTTGTTACTTAGTGAGTTTTGATTGTCACCCGACGAAATAAAGAATTTGGGAAATCAGCACACAGTTGACGGAGAAATCAGCGAACATACAAAAAAAAATACATACAGTGGAACATTTATATGTTATATGTGTATGTTGTTTGTTAACCGACTTAAAAAAAGGAGGAGGTTATCCTCCTCCTTTTTTTAAGTCGGTTAATAAAATATAGGTTAGTACTTAAAGTAGGGCTTCCAATTCTTTTAAATAAATTAATCATATAGTTTGTCTAAAAGAAATACACTAAAATCCATTGCAACTACAAAACCAAATAAAGATATACTCGTACCTACCTACTTAAACATATGTTTAACTAACTAATAAGAAGGTTAAAAATCTAAAAACCGACCTATCTAGTTAGACATTCTGTCATCATAAGCCATTCATTGAACGAGCGAGCGAAGCGGATTAAGTTTTATGCTTCAGCTTGGGCAAAATTCGTTCGTATGTGCGGATGTCCGATGTCCGGCTGTCCTCTACGGGTCGCATTTCTCAACCGAATCTCGTAAAATTTTGTGAGCATTGTCGATATTTGTACAGATGTTTTTTGTAGATTCCGTTTTTGGAAATTAATCATTTTATTTTTCAAATAAAACACAGACTTGCTGGTTCTACAGCTCACCCCACTAGTAAATTATGTCTAGGTACAGTCAAGAACACCAATATGTATGCACCACAAAGTCTCAAAAATATGTACACAGACCTTATTTCTGCAACAATAAGTCGAGCAAAACAAAGAGGCACGGCCGTACCATCCTTTTCTCGAAGCCATTCAGGCCATTTTCAACATCCTGTAATTTTGTGCTGGCTAAAGCTAGAACCTTGAATTTTCAGGAACATGTAGGGTATAATATGGCTAACATACAATATCAATAATATTCAATTTGAACTTTTAGTTTAAGAACTATTGTCTGTCAAAATTCGTTAGTTTTGTCACTGACATACTCACTTATATACTGATAATGATCACGCTAATTCTAAGGTATTTCTAGCAGACCCACAAGCTCCAAATTTCAAACGTAATTAGTTTTTAGCCTAATAATTCATAAAAAACCTAAAAATATTGCAATTTCAGTCACGTTTCAGAGTTATACAAATTGCATAAGTAAGTGTAAGTAAGTGTAATCCTATACAAATAGGGTCGTTTCGCCGGTTAGCGACCACTTAGCCGAGTTGCTCACTTTAGATTAGTAAATGTATACCTATTCAATGTACACACATAATATATGGTATTCGTATAGGTTCTGAGTATAGTCAAGTTTTGAAACCTACAATAAAATATAGCACTTTCATCCATAGATTAGGAAAAAATATGGAAAAGGTTTCAAAATAGCGAATTCGCTGGATAGCGACCGCTTTAGTCGGTTTGCGACCACATGTTAGCTAGTTGGCGACCACTCTTGCAAATAGTGTTTAAGTAGTTAATAAAACGATTTATCATCATCATCATCATATCAGTCGAAAGACGTCCACTGCTAGACATAGGCCTCCCCCAAAGAGTTCCACAATGACCGGTTTTGCGCCACCCGCATCCAGCCGATTCCTTCGATATTTACTAGGTCATCAGTCCACCTTGGGCCCTTACAATCAACTATCCACTCAGCGCCTCCCGGTACGTAGTCGCCATTCGAGAACCTTTCCGCCCCAACGGCCATCGGTTCTCCGTGCAATATGCCCCGCCCACTGCTACTTAACTTTAGCGATTCGGATGGCTATATCAGTTACCTACCTTGGTTATGTTGCGGATAGCCTCATTTCTGATGCGATCACGCATATAAACTCCCAGCATAGCCCTCTCCATTGCCCTTTGGGTGACTTTAAGCCTTCTTATGAGGCCCATAGTAAGCGACCACGTTTCAGTGCCATACGTCATCACTGGCAACACACACTGGTCAAAGACTCTCGCCTTGAGACACTGCGGAATATTGGACGAAAAGCCATAGCGTAGCTTCCCGAACGCTACCCAGACGAGTCGGATTCGAAGATTGACCTCTTTCTCAAAGTTTGACCTACCTAACTGCCCTTATACCACTACAAATAGGAGTGTAGACTAACCATTTATTATTACTCCAAAAAAAAGAAGCTACAACCGTTTTATATTGCTTGTTAGAGAGAGAAAACGCTAGTGGATCGTGACGTCACAATCCCCGAGCGGCATAGTAAATGACAATCGTTTAATATGCTGAAGGTGCGTTTTGCGGAAAAGGGATAGAATATACCTACCCCCTCTTAAAACTTTGGATACTATAACTTTGTAATTACTTAATCCCCTGCTCTTTTTTTCTCCATTTGACATTACATTTAATCCTTTTTCGAGAAAATTCATCATTATAGGTCACTTTATTTAGTGTTACTCTTCTAAATCTACTTTACATTGCTGTGTCAATTAAGAATAGAATCGAAAAAAGCGCGCCTTCTCGCTCACACCATGGTGCTTTTATTTATATTGCTATTACAGTCACACATGTCATTCATAGTAGGTATCTAAATGCCACCTTTTTACAAGCTTTTATTTAACTTTTAGACTATATTCTACTTACACTAGCGTATGCCCACGACTCCGTCCGCGTGGAAATCGTTTATATCGTAGCTCCATACAAACTTTCACCCGCTTAGGGGATTATTTCGGGGATAAAAACTATCCTAGGTATCTAGGTAAACTATTATAGGTCTCTTCCCGGGACTAAAACTATCTCCATACCAAATTTCATCAAAATCGGTCCATCGGTTTAAGCGTGAAGAGATAACAGACAGACAGACATACACACTTTCGAATTTATAACATAACCATCTCATATAAATAGTTTATTATTATATAATATAATATATAATTATATATTATTATATACTATGGACATAGCATGGATTGGCGCGGCTTAAATACCGACTCAATTGGCTGGCCAAGCTAAATATCGCGGGTGCCATAAGAATCCATAAGGAAAGAAAAAGAAAACGATGTGGTCGCTATCCGACTTCTTTGGTAATTATGTATTTGGGTACGCGACCACCCCATTTTATTTAAATCTATTTTTAAATATGCCGAATTTCAACGAAATTATTACAACAGCTAAATCATTTAAACGATCAATTAACCAATTTCAGCATATTAATAAAATTAAGTGACGTAACTAAAGTTTTCGCGCCACCTGTCGCGTTATTTTTTTCACAGATTCACTGCACGTCAACACTCCACGGAAGCAATGTGTGAATTGAGGTTATTTTTTCTTGCTTTGGATTGAGCTTTCGGTTTTAAATTGTATATATTCTTATTCTGATACTATTCAAGAATAGTTAATAAGTTATTCTTTTTCTGTTGGGTTTGTAGAAATGTTAATATATTTAATTGAAGCAACCTAGTCCGTCAAGTGGTCGCTAACCGGTGGTGGTCGCGTTACCGGCGAAACGACCCTACATGCGATTATAAAGTTACTTTTGCAGTTTCTTCCTGCAAAACTATACAAACGTTATTTGCGGTTGGTAAAATAACATTCCTATACAAAGTCTACGAAAAGAAATGAGATCCTATAAAAAACATTCCATGTAAAAAATAGGCCAAATCTCGAAACTCTCTCACATTAAAAAGTGGTGAGAAATTTCGTAGAGCCAAGTCAGGCATTCTTATTAATCTTTATTTGCTTGCTAAATAAAATTCTGTGACTTGCCAATCACACTTACATAGTTTTAGGTAGGTACCTAAGCAAAAATTAGCAAATGCAGTAAAGTTGTGTGATTCCCAAGTTGCAGAATTATATTTAGCAAGCAAATAAAGATTAATAATAATGCCTGACTTGGCTCTACGACATATCTCACCACTTTTTAATGAAAGAGTTTCGAGACTTGGCCTATTTTTTACATGGAATGTTTTTTTATGGGATACATATTTATGAAACTTTGAGTGAATACATATTGATGCCCTTCACTGTACGAGTACATTTGGAGTACCTGTACGAGTTTTTTGACAAGTACCTAGTACTTAGATGCATGTATACAGTATCAAAAATGATACAACTGAAGTGACACAAGTACTTAGTTATCAAATGAATATCAATTATAGATTTTGTCAAACTCGACACAGAGTAGAGTCTCAAATGTTGCGTGGATACCTATATAAGCCATTCCAGAAGCAAAGTGACTTAAGTGATACCATATGCATCTAAGGGTTCATTTCATTTCATTTCATTTCATTTATTGATTGCAATACCATGGTTAACAAGGTGTTAATGCCCACTACCAGGGGCGGTTCACTCTGTGATTCCGTCGCGCCGCTACAAGTACATGCCGGCGGCCCACAGTGTTTTATAGAAGCCAAAAAAGTGACATCTCCATTTTATTACAAATAACTGTAGTTTAGATCATTACAAATGCGAGACTAAAACTCCTGCGTTTCTTATATGTGTAGTTTTTGAGAAATACATTTTTGAAAATCTGTATTCTGGCACCTAAGAATTACGAAAAACATTTATATATTGCGAATTAGTAATTAAATTTATCTGTTGTTTAAAGTGATGGATAAAACCTTCAAAGCCATACATTTAGAGACAATTACGACCTCTCTAGTTACATTTGTTACAAAGATATTAATGATTTTATTGATTTTGGTTTTTATTTTTTTTCTTCCATGTTCCGCCGTAATAGGATGCGTTATTTGTATGACAGCTTTATTATTATGTCTTCTATCTGCCCTATTTTTTACAAGACCTAATTCCATGGAACATTCAAGTAATCACCTAAACTCTATATATCCGGTTTATCCGGCCACTAGGGTTGACACTTCGGTATTCTGAATTTTATACGCCGTTTTTTCGGGAATCCTATTATTTATGGTTTTCTTGGATCGCCACGGAAACCATAAATAATAGGATTAAAAAAGAATTACTGAGAGAAATTACTGAAAAATTACTGAAAGAAATATTTGGTTTTGATGTTCGCAAAACATGTAAGAGTTAAGTATTGAGTTTCATTTTATTTAATACAGAAGAAAGAGCTATTGACTTAGTTTTTTTTAATTACGTGTAATTTCACTGATGACTGTTTTGTTTTATGAGTATCGTATTTGCTTTTTAAAATAATATGTAGGGGTGATCACGTAACGTTTCGAACGCGCGTTAGGACAATGCAATCTAACGTACAGTCAGCATCAAAACTAGCTACGTACTTGAAGACGTCAAAAGCTCTTATTCCCTTTTAATAAAGACTTTTGACGTCTTCGTTTGCGTAGCTACTTTTGATGCTGACTGTACGTACATACAATGTGTTACGTGATCAACTTAATGGTCAGAAACTTGTTATATTTCGCCAAGATCTGAAACTTGCACAGATAGTTATTGCCTAGTATTTTGTAAATTACTTGTAATTTTAAATTTAAGGAAAGTAATATTTACGTACTGTTTTTGCATTTTAAAATTTTAAATACCCGGTCAGAAACTGGTTTTATTAATTTCGCCAAGAACTAAAACTCGCACAAATTTTCGATGTAACGCTACATGTGACTTGGGAAGGAGTCTACCATGAGGTGCAAGATGGGGCAGAGAGCCTGGAAGTAGAAGAGCGTACAGATTTTTCGACTGTACAAATAGCAAACTACAAAAGTGTACAGGCACATAATCTTATTACATATGTATACCTTTGTTACAAAAAAATCACTTACACATAGGTACCTACCTAATTGAGATGGGCAATATAATCAAATTCGCAATAGCTAAGAAATAATTACTGAATCTTAAAAAACAAATTATTTACTATGTGTAGGTTCCTAATAATGTTTTCTTTCACCACCCATAAAAGTGCTATACCGTGTATAAGTACTATGTTAATTTTATATCCAGGAAATCTGGATACTGGTAGTGGCAGCCCTGACCGAAAATTTTAATTGACTGTAGATTAAATGTTCCATGGAATTAGGACTTGTAAAAAATAGGGTAGATAGAAAACATAATAATGAAGCTGTCATTCAAATTTCGCGTCCTACTACGGCGGGATATAGAAGAGAAACCAAAATCTATAAAATCATGAATATCTTTGTAACAAATGTACCTAGATAGGTCGTAATTGCCTTTAAATGTATATCTTTGAAGGGATTATCCAACATTGTAAACAACAGAAAAGTTTATTAAATAATTTGCAATATATAAATGTTTTTCGTAATATCCGGGTGTCAGAAACAAGATTTTCAAAAATGTATTTCCTAAAAACTACGCATATTAGAAATGCAGGAGTTTTAGTCTCACATTTGTAATGATCTAAACTATAGTAATTTGTAATAAAACGGGGATGTCACTTTTTCGGCTTCTACAAAACACGGATGCGGCCGCCAAATTGGCGGCCTATTAGTAGCTGCCGCGTGTTGGTACAGGACGCTCGCACGGGTCGCAGCGCGTTGCATGCGATAGAACGGGATGGCCACATTTAGGCACGTTTGGCGTACCTAAACAGGGAATTTGTTAACAGAGAACCTTCTGTACGTAGTACTATTACTTATTCTGTGCCACTACTTAAACTTGCGTTGCAAAATTTACACGGAAGATCGGTGGAAGTGAGTGTAACTTTTACAAGATTACGTTTTCTTTGCTATCGAGTGTAAAATCGACGCGCGGTGGGCTAAGCCACAATAGCACAGCCACCGCTTTGTTTTGTCAATGAATGTAAGTAGGTAGGTATGTAGGTATAATATACAGTGTTTTAGAGGGACTTAATACATAATGCATATTTCCTTTATTTTATACCACGTCGGTGGCAAACAAGCGTAACGCCGAAGGACGCTTGCAACTTCAAGGGTAGTAAGGGTGTTGCCCTAAACCAGCATAATATGTCCGAAAGATTTCCCGTTTAGGTAGGTAGTAGGTACAGTAGTACTACATTTACTGATTAAAGGGACTGCTTCACGTCCCAAATAATTATTTTGAGGACCATTGGCAATTTAAATAAAAATCAATCCCTTTCTTAGTATTCAACGCTACCCGAGCACGAATAAAGTACTGGAATCAAGTCTCAGGTGTGCACTTCAAAAACATTTTAAATTTGCGGTCTGCGGAATTTGCCAACGAACAATAACAATAATTACTGCCTGCAATTATTAAGTAATTTGAGGAGGAAGGTGTCATTTAAATGCAGTGTAGCATGGGTGTGCGATCAAATTAGTAAACTAATCGTGTCATAATCAGAATCATGCATTCGGGAATATTGGTCGTTTTTTGTGGAACGATTGTACTCGTCAACACGTTTCCCCTACTTTACGACTATTACAATCCGAATATGGGAAATGTCGAAGGGATAGAATTTCGTGACAATGACTATCAGAATCCAGAATTTGAGCGGAGCCCGTGCTTGCAATCTCAAGATGGTGAAGTGAAGTGCTTTTTTACAAACGGGGCTCGAGAAAAATTTTCGGAGATACGGGAGTATACATCGCTGCCACATGATGCTATAGAAACAGCTGGACGACAATTTGAGCTAGACCAGAATCCTGTTTATGAACAAAATATTGGTGCCTTGGAAAACACAGAAATCAACGAACTTCTGCCAATTAATCCTGCATACGACTACCAGTACGAAAGTTCTCCAATGCGGGTTGGCACGTATATTCACGGTTTGATTCCTCAAGACACCTCAGTTTTCTACGACAACATATATCCTCCTGAAGGCCCACTATCTTTCAATCGGTTGGCGAGGACGACTTCAAGTTACGACGAGTTTTTAGCTCAGCTCTCTCATGATGCGATGATGAATAACATTCTGCCAACGATGCCTGTTCTAAGGACCACTGGAAATCAGTATCCCGTGCCATATAGTAGCAGTCCAGCCTATGTACGACTAGCTTCCTTCCCTCAAGCTATTGGGGGATGCGCCCGGCCATTCCTTTTCGGCTGTTCTCCTATTATATACCAGGGTATTATAGCACACAAGAGATATCCGTACGTCCCACAAGTATCGGCCTCACACAAGGAGTCACTGCTGAACCATAAAGTGACTCCCGACAAAGAAAAATCACCAGTGGATTCAAATAAGAAACATTATCGTGCAGTGCCGAAGGATTTTGTGCCTGATAACTAGATAAATAAGGCTTTTTATTAATAATCTTATGTAAACTCAATAAAACCTGGCCTCTACGTAATATGTGTTAGTTTAATAAACCAGTGAAAATTATTATACATATATTGATAAGAACGTGTGTCATTTATTTACCAAAACTCGCTCTAATCCTACATATAGGTACAGTCACGTACATATAAAACCGGCCAAGTGCGAGTCGGACTCGCGCATGAAGGGTTCTGTACCATTATCTATAAAAACGGCAAAAACATCACGTTTGTTGTATGGGAGCCCCTTAAATATTAATTTTATCCTGTTTTTTAGTATGTGTTGTTATAGCGGCAACAGAAATACATCTGTGAAAATTTCAACTATCTAATTATCACGGTTCTTGAGATACAGCCTAGTGACAGACGGACAGACAGATGGACGACTGAGTCTTAGTAATAGAGTCCGTTTTACCCTTTATGTACGGAACCCTAAAAAGGACATAAATATCTATGACAACAGAGTGTTGTACAGATATTTTAACTGTCGCGCAACGCAGTAGGGTAGCATGATGAGTGCAGAAAAATCTATTACCAGTTTGGCGTTTTTCTTTGCGTTGTTTAACGCTAAGTATTTAACCCTTTGAACGCCTAAAGGTGTCGTGTGTAGTCGTGCCCCACAGATCGCCAAGAACCCCTACCGGTGTTATGTATGACGTCCGCTGTCAAAACAGCTTTCAATCTTTCACATAAGGTTTGTATATGCTCTGTTGTCGGTGTTGGCGTGACAATGTCTTTTTTGGTCTTTTGTCTTGACGGTGAAAAGGAATTATTGCTGCATTGCACTAACCCAACATAATATCTTCGGCAGAACACGTGACCTGCCCGCCCGGGGAGAGCATGGGCTACAACCTGCAGTGTGTGCGGCCCATGAAGATCAGCCGCTTCAACCAGGGCCAATGGGCACTCTACCCCGACCTCCGCGAACTTATAACTACAACTACTACTACTACAGGAGAAAATTATTAAACTTTTCCTACAGATGACACGCATATTTTATTGAGAGTAGAATCCCGTAGAATATATAAATGAAAGAATGAATGTAAGAGCATTGAATGTAACGCTATTCTTGTATTACTTCTGCATAGACTAGGAACCCGAATTTTGGTGTGATACTTAATGTTTAGTATAAAGATTAATGAAACTTATACTAATACGCCAGTCCGTAGAGGTTCAAAGCAGGGGGAGGTACGTTGCAAAAGGTGGTGTAGAGTTTACATGAATATAACAATATGTATATAACAAGAATATTTTTTTTGTCATTATATTTTAGAACTAGCTGTTGCCCGCGACTTCGTCCGCGTATAACATGTCATCGTCTAAAAAATTGTTTCAGGAATAAATAAAAAAAAAGCATTGAAATTAGTTTTGTGCCTAGTCTTTTAGTAAACAGTCTAAAACCGAAGTTACAAATCTCTTACTTTCAAAATGGCTTGCTCTTTATACACACTTAGAATAAAACCCCCTTTGTACCCTCATAATAAACAGACTGAAACCGTAGTTACAAATTTCTTACTTTAAAAATGTCTTGCTCTATACTATACAAACTTCGAACCCCGTTTTAACCTTCTTAGGCGATGAATTAAAAAAAACGCTGAAATAATTTTTGTAGTATTTTAGCATGTTTGTTTTGTCTAAAACCGAAGTTACAAATCCCTTACTTTAAAAATGTCTTGCTCTCCATACAAACTTTGAATGCCCTTATAATCCCCTTTGGGGGAAAAATTTCAAAAAACGCTGAAATAATTTTGGTAGTCTAAACAGGCTAAGATCGAAGTTACAAATCTCATATCATTAGTTTTTTTTATTATTTAATCTAGCTCCAAAAAATCCCCTTTACCAACATTGCAACCCTTTTTCATCCCCTTAGGCGTGGAGTTTTCCAAAACGCTAAAAATACTTTATTTGTTTCGTATTATTTGTATCGTAATAAGTAATATTACTAAAAACTTTTAAGCTTCTATCTCAAAAAGGAGTTTCGCTCATACAAACTTTGCAACCCTTTAGGGGTGAAATTTTTCAAAACGCTAAAAGTACTTTATTTGTATTATAATAAGTAATCTTTCTACAAAGTGTTAAATCGCTTGTCTAAAAAATAAAGTTTCCCCCATACAAAATTTACACCCCTTTCTAACCCCTTTAGGGGCAGAATTTTCCTAAACGTTGAAAGTACTTTATTTGTATTCTAATAAGTAATCGTTATACAAAGTTTTAAGTCTCTAGCTCAAAAAATCAAGTTTCCCCCATACAAACTTTGCACCCCTATTTAACCCTTTTAGAGGTATGATTTCCGAAAATTACTTCTTATCCGTTGCCTACGTTGTAAAAGGTAGTTCTGGTGTAAATTTCAACTCTCTAGGCCCAGTAGTTTAGGCTGTGAGTTGATGAGTGAGTGAGTCAGTCAGGACATAGGCATTTATATTTTTTCAAACCACATGCTCGACAATGCCGAATTATAGGTCATGTAAACCCTACCGAAAGCAAGACATTAAATCCCTTGGCATTAGCCGGGTTATAATTTTGTACTGAATTTCATTGTAACCCGCTGGTTAATAATATGATTTCACTTTTCATAATTCTTATTACTATATGCATAAAGTTTAATTTTGCTAAACACAATTTGTCCTAGGCCATGGCCTACTTGATTTGACAAAATAAATGAAGTTTGCCTCCGTGTGAACCCCGGTCCGGAGGAGCGCGGTGCTCGAAATTCGAATTTCGAATCTAGGACCACGGCTTGTGCTTTCGAATTTGGAACGCCGCGCGCCTTCATTTGTTCACGCGTGACGAACAAATCGAGTTCTTATAGGTGCCTATAGAAGATTTAATTTCAAAAATAATATTGAAAATGTCGAGTGATGAAAGTGTTTTGACTCCTGAGTTTATCAAATTAGATGCCATAGGCATTGTCAACAATCTGCTGCCAGAGAAGTCAAAGGAAAACTACCTAAAAGCCTACAACGATTTTGACAAATGGAAAGCTACTATGTGTCTAATGTTACTATGTACTTTTAATTTGCTAAATAAACATTATTTATCTACTGAGCCTGTTTTTTTGTCTCGCATAAGGTGTGAAAAGTAGAGTATACACCTCGGGGATAAGACTGTTTTAGTCTTGGGCGGTAGAACCCCTCACTGCACTCAGGACTCAGTCTTAATTCCCTCGCTTCGCTCAGGAATTAACTTATAACTCCCTCGCTACGCTCAGGAGTTAAATTATGAGTCCTTCGTTACGTTCGGGTTTCAATTCGCTCCCGTGACATAAAACAGTGCTTTATCCCCTTGGTGTATAATCTACTATTGTTCCCATAAATATAATTATTATACTTTTTGCTGTCAATCCGTACTGTTTTTTAGACTTCCGTACTCAAAGAGTAAAACGGGACCCTATTACTAAGACTTCGCTGTCCGTCCGTCCGTCCGTCCGTCTGTCTGCCACCAGGCTGTATCTCAAGAACCGTGATATAGCTAGAGAGTTGAAATTTTCACATATTATGTATTTCTGTTGCCGCTATAACAACAAATACTAAAAACAAAATAAAATATTTTTTAAGGGGGGCTCCCATACAACAAAGGTGATTTTTTTTGCCGTTTTTATGGATAATGGTACGGAACCCTTCGTGCGCGAGTCCAACTCGCACTTGGCCGGTTTTTTTCTGTAGGTATCTATTTCTTCAAATGACTCATCTTTAATATATAGATTAGGTACTCTTTCCGCTTGGCTTCCAAATAGGGGAGTAGACTGAAAATTTATTATTACTTCAAAAGAAAGAAGAAACGAAAAACCCGTTCAAATATCTCAAAAAATTACGAAGCTACAACCGTTTTAATATCGCTTATTAGAGTGAGAAAACGATCGGGACCGTAACGTCACGATCCTCGAGCGTCATAGTACTCATAGTAAAAAACAATCGTTTCATATGAAGGTGCGTTTTGCGGAAAAGGGACAGAACATACCCCCTCTTAAAACTTATAACTTAGTGACTACTTAAATAACCTCTTGAGTTGTTTTTTTCTCCATTTGACTTCATTTTAAGTCCTTTTTCGAGAAAATACCTACAACATTGTGATTATTTTATTTAGTGTCTACAGTGTTTACATCCCTATTTTCGATCTATCCGACATTCGTATTTTCTTTTAAACCACGAACTTCAGAATTCGAAATATTCGGGTATCTCTATCTCTATCGCACTAATACAACTCGAGTGAGAGGAATGCAGATATTATACGAACTTCGAGTTTTGGTTTGCGTGGTTTGGCTGAATGCGCAAAGAGAGCGCGCGCGTGCCATTAAAAAAACATTTCGAACAATATAATGAAATAACGCTTGAATACGACATTTGCGCATATAAGTTCTCATATCAGAATCGATTAATTTCTTATGCTTTACCTCTTGGTATGCGATTCGTGAAGGTCTATCGGAGACGGGATTTAAATTATTAATAGGTGAAATTAAGGAAAAGCAATTCCGCCATTTTGACGTTTCACAAAGCTGACAGATGTGGCGGCAATATACTTTAAGAATAATAAATGAAAAATTAATGAAGTCGTATAGTTCGGAAAATTAATTAATTGTCGCAGTCGGATAAAAACTATCCTAAGTTGCAGCTAGAATAATAATGTACCTACAAAAATGTTTCATATTTTTCCGTTCACGGGATGCTGAGAACATTCGTGACGACCCAAAGCTTAGTTTCAAACTGGCTGATTCTAGAGATTTATTATAAGTGGAGATTATGTAGCGGCTAATAAAATACACCTATCCTCTAAATTTTATTCAAATACACTTTATAGTTTTCGAGTAAAATGCCTGTGACATACGGACAGACGGATTGACGGGCATTCATGATGAAACTATAAGGGTTCCGTTTTTGCCATTTTGGCTACGGAACCCTAAAAAGGCCCTCTAGGCATTGTACCGAGTATGCTGGCGGTAATTCCTCACTGAACTGCAATGCTGATGCGTTGCACGAGAAAACTGCCATCAGCTCTTCGATTACCAGTTATGATGATACTAATGCTGAAATTCCTACAATTGAGGAGCTAAAACCTATAGTTAAATTCAAAATTGAAACGCAGAAGCTTAAAAACCACTATCTTGCAATTACTAACAAACTTGAGGAAATCCTCGTAAAAACGAGGACCGTGGTTTTCTACTATGTCGCTAAACCGAATTAATATGTTTTGGTACTCATTAGACGCATAATTTAATGTTCTTTAATTTCTTAGTAAGTATCTTTTCGCTAGGATGCACCGTATAGAAGCTACGAGTGAGAAACCAAAAAAAATTGAGGATTTGTGGCTGCCAAAAGCTGTCCCAAGATATCTCGTGTAATCATTTTTGTTATTTGCTCGGTTGTACCGAAGTAAACAATATAAAAAAAAAAACTTCTACACCACATTTTGCAACAAAGAAATACTCTACGGACTGACCTAAGTATAACTGAGATACAATATAATGCGATACGGGAAGAGACATACATTTTATTACATACTAGCTGTTGCCCGCGACTTCGTCCGCGTAGAACTTATACTTAGAAAATATAATGCAAACAAACTTCTACCATCTTAAGGGATGATTTCCGAGGCAAAAACTATTCTATATCCTTTGAAGGGTCTCAAATTATCTCTATACCAAATTTCATCTAGGTACATGGATTTTATCCAAACTTTCACCCCCTATTTCATACCCTTAGGGAATGATTTTCGGTATAAAAACTATCTAATGTCATTCTTCGGGACTCAAACGACCTTTATACCAAATTTCATCTAAACGGGATTCATCCAAATTCCCCCCCCCCCCCCCCATTTCACCCCCTTAGGGAGTGATTTCCGGAATTAAAACTATCCTATGTCCTTTCCCAGGACTCAATCTATCTCTATACCAAATTGTATTAAAATGGGTTCCATCCGAATTTTCACCCCTAATTTCACCCCCTTAGGGGATGATTTCTGGGGTAAAAACTATCCCATGTCCTTTCCCAGGACTTAACCTATATCTCACACCACCACACCAAATTTCATCAAAATAGATTACATCCTAATTTTCACCCCCCCCCCTTTTTTCACCCCGTTAGGGGATGATTTCCGGGATAAAACCTATTATATGTCCTTCCCCGGGACTCAAACTATTTATATACCAAATTTCATCTAAATCGGTGCAGCGGTTTAAGTAGCTCCATACAAATTTCCACCCCCAATTTCAGCCCCTCAGATATAAAAACTGCCCTTTATCCTTCCCCGGGGCTCAAACTATCTGTATACCAAATTTAATCTAAATCGGTTCAGCGGTTTAGGCGTGAAGAGGTAACAGACATACAGACAGACACACTTTCGCATTTATAATATTAGTATGGAAGTATGGATTATTAGTATGGATAGTATGGATTATTTCCGCTTGTCTTCCAAATAGAGGTGTAGCTGTAGAGTCACTTCAAAAGAAAGAAGAAACGAAAAACTCATT